>CP031825.1:0-2400000 GCA_008728235.1 Lichtheimia ramosa | reverse complement strand
TCGAGATTGATAGTTGGGGTGCAAATAGTCAAGTTGAGAACATCTGGTGACCAAGATCGCAAATCATGTCTGATACTTTGATTCTACACACACGCACATGCCCATATTTTATATCATATACCCTTATGGCCTTATCATCCTTTGTAACTACAATACCATTCAAGCTTTACTTCTTTACCCATCTCTTATTTATACGATTACGTGTGACCTTTTAGCCTTTAATACATCGTTCTTCTCTCTTTGTACTGAGGAATAGGGGGTAACTTATGAAGTGATCATGATGCGTAGTACAAACGTGTATACCACGTGCTGCAGTTTTGAACACAAACTTGATATGGTCATTCAAGGGCTGATAAACAATTGTCATGTGTGAAGGTTAAACTTTTTAAGATGACTGAATCTTGCACTAACCCAACAATAACAATTCAAAAGGTGTTTGCATTAACAATGATGTTTATTAAAAGAGTTGACAGATAGTGACGGATAAGTACATATAATGAGATAGGGGGAGAGAGATAAAGGAGAACAAAAAGATGAATACTGGGTTATTGTATGTGAGAAAGTCATTATTTCCCCTTGTTTTGGATCGATTGATGATGTGCAAAAGTACAAGATTGACCCCCACTTGTTCATTGACTATAGCCAAAGATGTGTGCAGTAGATCCATGTGGCATAAGCAGAAGTGAATTCTATATAGCTTTTGACATGCACAATGATGCCTTGATGCACGTTCTTTGGGGAAAAGGGTGACATCAACATCCTCCAAGTCTATTTCGCTGATAAGCTCTGCTGACCCCGCTTTGCATAAACGGGAGGATACTCGACCACACCACCACCATGAACACCCAGTATGAGCTTATCGTTACAGCAAAAATAGCAAACACGATCGAGTACAAGGGAAACGCGTGAAATGGAGAGAGAGGGCGTCATTCCCCAAAAAGCTAAAGGTAACTTAGGGAGATGCTGGCTGTTGTGTTGGAACAAAGGTCTTTATTACTTTTTGAGTAGTTCTCTTTCTCTCTTTCCTTCCTTTTCTCTTTCTCTTTCTCTCCTTTACAATTCAATGGTCAATGAGCCTTCTGAAGTTACAGTCACTACTGGACAGCCACAAGATAGGCCTGGTAGATTGATTTGATCTTGTTCACTGTACACGTCAAACTCACAGCTTTTGTCTTTAGAACCAAGTCCACCTATGGCAGTCTTGCCATTGAACCCGAGTGCCAAACTTGATCAGGAACCAAATCCATTTGAAGAAAGTTTCTCTACTGCAGCCAACAATAATCCATCATCATCAAACAATGGCACCAAGAAACCGGTTCTTCCACCTGTTGCTGCTATCACCAGCCCAGTGCCTCCTTTACTTCGGAGCGGCGTGTTACCAAAGGACGTGGCAAATCAGTTTGCGTGGGATTCATTACGTGCAGGACCTTTGTCACCTTCTATGTTACAAGGTCCTTCTCAACCTTCTACATCACAACAAGGACAAGAACACATGTCATCAACAAGAGGTAATTAGACATGATTCATACCACCATAAGCATTCTCAATAACAAGGATCTTTATAGACAACTTGAACAATAATACAACCACTGGTGTTATCATCAACAATGAAGCCAAACGATCTGGATCTTTATGCAGTGGATCATCTTCATCTTCAAGTACCACAATCACTGGAGAGAATCAACATGCAAGCAAGAAACGTTCACGTAGCAACAGCAAAGATGAGGATGATGAAAAGCGACGCAACTTTTTAGAACGGAACCGAATTGGCAAGTGATCCATCGATCTTTATGAATTATCCCCTTTTCTAATATCATCCATCCCTTATAGCTGCCTTGAAATGCCGACAACGAAAGAAGAAATGGCTCAACAACTTGCAAGCAAGAGTGGAATACTTGACAAATGATAATGAACAGCTTCAGATGCAGGCAAACACCTTAAGAGAAGAAATCGTACATCTCAAGACCTTGTTGCTAGCTCACAAAGATTGCCCAGTCGCCACTGCCAATAATCCCACAGTCGCTGTAGCAGCAGCATCAGGGAACAACAATACCAGTCATCATCCACAACAATGCATATCAGGATCTTCAACATCATCTACACAACATCATCCTCATCATAACCAATCTTCAATCATGGCTTTCCCTGTGACATCATCTGCAAGCAGAGTATGGCGATACTAGAGCATTTTAGCCTTGGAAGACCATCCTGGACATTACATAAGCACTTTGACCTGTAAATGCGTATATAACATCACATATAATACACCAACTCACTGTTAGAAGCAGTGGAACTTTTTACTCGATAAACTATCATCTTATCATTGTTGAACGATGCATACGAATCACGTATAAGAGCTGAAATGACTGTCTAGTGTAACATGATGTCCCTTTCAAGCAGAAACATGCAGATTGTAATAAACAAGATGTAGCTTAGCGGAGAACATGATACGCTTTTACTTAATAAAACATGGCAAGCAGTAGCTTGTCAAAGATTGTCTTTTAAAGTCAAAGAGCAGAATGATGGAGGAGAATATAGATTGCTTTATAAGAGCAATGCTCTTGTATCTTATCTCGGTAAAGTGTTGTTTATTCTAAGAGAAGAACAAGGTGTCTACAAACTAAGGTATAACTATACACGAGCTGGCTGAATGATGAGAACGGGTGTTCATTCATGAACACGACATTGACACTTGTCGTCCTTTGCTGATTTCCCTTTCTAGCACATGGCTTTCCTTGCCTAAAGTGAGCACAAGATGTGTTTACACTAGTATTGTTTTCAAGTGAACATACCAATGGCTCTTCCGGGAGTAAGAGTTAAAGAAAGCTTACGCTTACGCGCAGGAAAAGTAAGAAAAGAGGAAACAGAGGAGACAGGAATGGGCTCATAAGAGACACCGGCAGGAAGAAGAGGAGGATCAGAAGTTGACATATCATAGTGAAAGAGGTCGAAAGGGAGGAACAAGGCATTGCACAGCAGACTATGTTTTTCTCTTCAGCTATGTATAGAAAAAAGTGTGTCTTAGTGATAATCCCTTCTGTTGGTGTTGTGTATGCTTACTTGATGCTGTGCAGTTTCAAACAAGTTGTCAACAGTTTTTTCAGGACTTTCCAACTTATGGCCAAAGGTAGCTTGCTCGATTTCTTTGGTATGGCTTACTGACAGCTAACGAAGATACAAAAAAGTAAATAAGCCAAGTGTTGTGCTAGTACTTCAAGTGACTTACCAAGAAGCTTCAGGATATAAAAGGATGGCTTTCCTTGACTTTTTTGAACTCTCGTGGCTCTTGCTTCAACGTCTCTTGAGATTGTGCGATCGTATTGCTGGATGCTCGAACAATGTTGTCTTGCTCGCCATTGGATGTTGACATGTAAGTGACAGGGTACAGCACGAAAGACAAAACTGCCAGTTTCTTTGGTGCGGTACCTTTGTAGGGACTTGATTTCTACTTGCCATCAGATTGGTATCCACAAGAGATATGTATAGCTACACGTCCATCCTTCAAAGCAATCCACTATCCAACACATGTCAATATCAACTTAGGAAGAAAATGAGCCATATACCTATATCATAAAGGATTCATCAGAAGACAAACCAGCAAAAATATCTCAATGAAAAACTAGATGAAGGATGCTAAAGATCAATACATGAGCTATTTCTGACACATAAGAATGACTATACAGCTCCCATTGACACTTACCAAATGCTGAGGATCTTGATGATCAAGTTAAATAGAAGAAAGGGATGTTTATATAGTAGCTGGGCGTGAGAATTGTTGTCCATGCAAGAAAAAGAGAGATCAGATGAATCATTCATCATAACTGTGGTGAACTTTAGCGTTTCATTGTTATCTATTCCCATTATCAGTGTCGTCATTGTAATCTTTGACTCTTATAATGATGTAGACCCTGAATTACAGTAGACAATCTGAGCCTAAAGTCGACCAGCTGCATTAATGTGATCCGAATAGCAAACCCCGACCCTGCGCAGCAGTGACATCAAGCAGCTATAGTACTATGGCTTTTGGAGAGATGAAGTTGCCAATAAAGAACTAATGACTTGAGCGACATGTTTTTTTAATCTATTTCACGTTATTCATTGTATACTGCTCATATAAGATGACCATGAATGCTATAAAGGAGAATCAATCACGTGATGCGAAAGTTTTGGCTGCTGCTGATTGTATCCTTACTGCCTTGCAACTACTTTTTATATGCAGAAGTTTACATATATGGATTGCAGAAAAGATGATCACACCTGTGGTGCTGTCAGCTGCAGTAACATGTTGTCAAAGGCTGCAATAACGAGCTCGTTTTTGAGTAGTGTACAAATCCTGCTTTACTGCTTTCATGAAACTGGGCTAAATTCACATTCTAATCAGGCAGCTATACAAGGCAAGATCTCTCTATCGTTGTTTGGACATCTTTATCATCTTCTCTTTATGCAAAAGCCCAAACACGAATCAACAAGTCGAGATACTAGCACGTTCCACCATCACATAATGAAGATGACACAACCATATATCATGACAATGACAATGAGAAAAGCAAGTGCTAGCGCGACACAATGAAAGCTGTAGATGGTAACAAAGAGAAATCTGTAGTAGTACATAGGCTTCAGCTTATGGGGCACATGCTCTTCTATTTCTGTTACGACGTCTGAAACCATCACCGACATATGAAAGAGAGAACACTTGTGACAACATCATAAATATCTACGTGTGAATTCATTGTATCACAAAAAAGTGGTGGACATGATGGCTGTTTTGATACGTTTGAGGAGTAGACTGGTGGGATAAAGTAGTCAATCGACTACCGTAAGTTACCACACAAGCTGGATGCAAGTAGCTATAATCACAGTGGGAATAACGACCCAGTCATTCTTGATTTCATGGAGGTGCAGATAAGTTTTTTATGATCTGGGCACTATTGGCCTATCAGAACAATGCCTATATCGGGCAATTATAAGCTTCAGCTTCCGGGTCACGCTGCAATATCACTTTAATTAAGTAGTATGTCAATAACGGAATGATATGTCGATCTCACTTTATCATCCACGTCTATCGAATAGCTAAGCAAGCATGCTCATCCACTGCTAGCATTATAAAGAAAGGAGATTTTTCTTATATCAATCAAAGAGGAGAAGGAAGGAACATGAGCTTCTTTGTAAAAAGAAACAATGGGCTTAGCCATGACGAGCCTTTTGATCTTTCCATTCCACAGAACAATAATCAACGACCTAGTTGGTCTAGCCTGAAATAGCTTTCGTTTCATTTTTGGACATGCAAAAAGGCGCGACTATGCAAAGCCGTCCCTTGTTTTTTTTTTCTCTCTCCCTTAATACGCATACGTGTGTATAGATTGTCTTTTATTCTTGTATACTATGGCCAGACCAAGAGGGAAGAGTTTCACCCAACAATATCATCATCATCAACCAGAGGAGGAGGTACAGCCAGATCCACAGCCTTATATTCAAACAACACGTCCACACACACACAAATAACACAGCTCCTTTTCTTTCTTCTTTGCTCTCCCTCTCTTTTCTCAGTTACCCAATCTCAATGCTCAAGTCGACTATATCAACAACTTGCTTAAATGGAGCATTCAAGACTTGGACCACTTGATTAGTGTTTTACGTCAACGGTATGCGGAGACTTCTTGAAACAACCCCTTTTGGGAACACTTATGCATTGAACAACCATAGCATTGCAGCAGAGGATGCTTACGCAACAGCACTGGACAAGATTGAACGTCTACCACGCACTCCCTTCTTCAATGAGCAGACCATGTACGAGACTGCAGTGGCACAGTATGAAATCTCGCTTAGCCGTACAGTGGCGGGACGTCGTGAACTCTTGAAGGCCATGAAACTTCAGTTACAGTCGCTCAATACGTTAAGGGTAAGGATAGGGAGAAGGTGAAATCATGTCAATGATAATGAATGCTTTATTGATTGTGACACATTAGGATTATCAAGAACAACGACGCAAGAAGATCAAGAGCATCATGGTGGATAAGAATGCAAAGTATATGGCAGCAAGAACGGGTGATTTCTCAAAGGTAAGTACTATGGATAAGGATGATGATGTGGATTCCAACATGGTTTAATTTGTATAGCGTCACAGACAGTATATCAACAAATGTATCGAACTTGATGCAGTACAGCACGATGAGCATCAACAAGCCGATCAACAAGGGTTACAGCAACAGCAACAACAGGAGGATAGCGATCATTCAAGTGGCGGTGGATCAGATATACCACACAACAAAAGGACCATGGCAGGATTCATGGCTCTCAAAACACAACTTGCCAATGTAATGAGCTCGACACATGATTATGGAACAAGAGCATCAAGACTTAAGCGTGATATGTTGGATGCAGGTAAAGATGATATCTCTTTCAAGGTGGGGATGATATATTGATCGTGCATATAGATCGTGAATATCGGAGAAGTGTGGCGGATTTGGAGCGTCTTCGGAAAAAGCAGGTGGATACGGCCAATCATGCTGTGAAGGTATATGCACGCCTTGCTGTTACCCTGTGATTATCATTGGCTCATACATCATCTTCTAGCATGTAGAAGTCTTGTTCCTAGATAAATCGGAGATTTGCAAGTCAGCACTTTACAACATCCTTACAGTCGAGCAAGGAATTCAAGCCAATGAATCATCAGTAAGTTATCAAAAGATTGTTGTTGACTATTTCTAGCATGGGATCCTAATTGTTGTAACTTGCAAGTATAGCTCGTGAAAGCCATGTTCCAAACAGCCACTGAGATGGATGGGAAGAAAGATATGGAGTTTTTCAAGAGAGAATACTCCAAGCTCAAGTTTGATACCCCTGAGCCAATCGTGTATGACAATCATTATCATGGGCGCTTAAAAGGTATGCATACATCTATTGAATGGCAGGGATTGAAAGGGATATTAATACGAAAGGCTAGATATGCAGTTTGGAGTTGCACTGGATGTATATGCCAAGCTTCATACGACTCGTCGAGTGCCTGTTTTGGTGGAACGGTGCATTCAAGCTATTGAAGAAATGGGAGGATTGGAAAAAGAAGGGATTTACCGAGTATCTGGGAGACAAAGCAGCATTGACCAACTCAAGCTTGAATTTGAAAGAGACGAGAACAAGGCACAGCTTCAATCATTTGACATCTTCACCATTGCATCAGTACTCAAGATATATCTCCGTGAACTTGAAATCCCACTCTTCCCCTTACAAATGCGATTTCGTGCTGAGTATTCTGGTAAATTATCATATGAGGAAACAGAGACAACGTGAAAACAGTAACTCAAATGATTACATGCAGCTAAAGATGATGCAACCCGATTACGAGAACTTGAATCCCGATTACAACAGCTATCTGATCCACACCGATATACACTGAAGGCTGTCGTGGAGCATCTGGCAAAGTAAGTGCTACAAGAAAGATATCAACAATGAAACATGCTGATCTTTTTGTATTCAGAGTCAATAGCAAGGCGAGGATGAACAAGATGAACATGCAGAATCTGGAAGTGATCTTTACACCAGCCATTTTTCATGATCATAATCAAGCTGAAGTGCCAGGGGAATGGTGCTCTGACAAGGTGTTACCTGATCTTATCTTCAATCATGAGAAGCTGTTTTCCCGGATGAACGACCAGAAGGATGAAAAGACAGCTGTGGATAGTGATATCACTTGGCAACAACAACGACAACAATCCAACATCTCTACCGATTCTACCAAGGCATCAACATCATTACCAGTAACAATGGAACGATCTGATTCACGAGGAAAGAGGATACTTGCAAGAAAGGATTCATTGAATGCGTTACAAAGACCACTTCATCAACGACAAGGGTCAACTCGTACAACATCGTCTTTAAGGGATACTGAGCCTGATACTCCTGAGCCATCATCACCGCCTATAGCTTCGAGACATCGGCACCAATTATCCATTAGTGATTCTTTAACTAAAAGTTAGCCTATGTGACTCGTGTATATGGATGATCTTCTTCATTGTTTTGTTATATTAACTGTATGCCACGCGTCTTGTGTTTGTGTGACATGAGATCTCTCGCGCGAGGAAAAGAGTAAGATGGTATGAAAGTGGACCAAAAAGTCGGTGTTGTGAGTGAGATGGAATGTCAGCACGCCCAAAAGTATAGCTGTGATCGGCTGAGTCATTACGTATAGGAGAATAATCTGGGGGGTTAAGGGATTATAACCACGTTGCCTTTTTTCGCGCGCATTGTTAACCGGCGCTACAAAATGATATGCATTCAATTTGATAGTTTGGCACCACATGCAGTGTAACACCTGAGCTGGTGCTCACTTTAAAAGGACTTTACAATCTTTCCGCGTACTGTTTTTCTCCCCTTTCTTCTCTGATAGAGGCATGCCACATAACTATTCTACTTCAACGCTTTCGCAAGATTATCAAGGCTGGCTTTTGGTATCCAAATTGCGAAAGCAATTGTTGTGGCGTCGAACACCACAACGTTTTTACTGCATCCTTGAAGGACAGCAGCTTTATTACTATGACAATGACGAGGTGTGTATTACATGTAAAACATCAAAAGAGTGATTAAACTAACAATGACATGATGATAGAATCCAATCAATCAAACCCCTTGTGGAATTATTGACATAAGCCGCTACCAAATCGTCACCGACTCTCCTTCACAACGACGACTTGTTTTCAACAAGCTTCCTTCAACAAGAACCTTTCAACTATTATCACGACAAGCTGATTTGCCTGATCTTGTCCTGGTGGCAGAATCAGTGCAAGCCAAAGATGACTGGATCACCTACTTGTCAAATAACCATCATCACAATACGCTTGATAAATGGCTAGAACGCTTAAAGCTACATAATGACACACCATCCAACAATGTCTTGATATCACCTTCACCTTCATCATCTTCATCATCCGATGCCAAAGTGTCACCTGCACCACCAATTACAGCAATACATCAGCCACCTCCTTCCCCATCATTTAGTTCCTTTTCCGACAATAACAGCCATTCCACACCGCTCGCCAATGTTTTCCATACTCTTGTAGCTCGACGAAAATCAGCTGCAGTACTTCAAAATCAACGACGGCGGATGTCATTTGTCGCTCCTTCACTTATTGCACCAGCAGCTAGTCAAACATCTACAACCAGCAGCAAGACCACTATGGCATAGTTGATCTATTGAGCCATATAATATATAACCTAATCTTGCTAGTTACCCATTTTGAATATCTCTATAGCTCCACATCTACTCTCCTTATTTACTTTTGATCTTCTTTGTACCATAGTCAAATCACTATCTCGTTTCCAAAACCTTTTAATAAGACAAAGTACACACAATTCCAACAATAGGACTAGCTATATTTATGCAATGTTTGTTGCGTTTCCAATGCGGTTTTATTTTCATAAGGCAAATGTCGAGATGAAGACAGCATAAGATCAAACTTATTTGGGAGCCTCCTTGACTGTGTAAAGTAAAAAAAGAGTGAGCGAAACTTGCAAGTGACACAACAAATGATATACATACCAGAGAGACAGTGCTCCTCACCCATAGCAGAAACAACACCAACAATCAAATCCTTGCCTTCATCAAAGTCGGCTTGGATTTGGTCACCAAGTTCACCTTCGGGAAGCTTAACATCTTCCTTGGTCTCACCAGACTCAAGCATCAAGGAAAGGAAACCATCTTCAATGTTGATCAATTGGTATTCGTTACGCTTGATGTTAGGGACATCCATGTTGTGAGTAGAAGGAGAAACATCTTCGTACTTCCTTTAAACAAGGATTCATGTTAATATCCAGATATCACATACACACTACAAGAATGATTCATGATGACTTACTTTCCAGTGAAGATGTCAATAGCAACCAAGTTAACCTTAGCGTGACCGTGCTTGCCAGTCTTGGAGGTAGACATATCAACAATCTTGCAGGGACGACCCTTGATGACGACGTGGCCGTTCTTGCGAAGAGCAGAGCACTGCATAGGGAAGGTCAAGGAGGCACCAGCATCGGCAGACTCAAAGGTTTCGTGTTGTTCTTCAGCAGACATTTTTCTAATACAAATGATTTCTTATCAGTTGCTTGTTGCTTCAAATAATACAAAAAACACGACACCTACAATGAAGTAAAGTGAAAAAGAGAAAGAAGCAATAATGACCTGCCATCCGACTCCTCTTTTGTGAGCTTCGTAAAAATTTTTAGAGCGGCGATTACGTCAAAGCCACCTCACCTACACATAACGCATCTGGATCACACCAATGATATCTATTCAGTCCCTGGTAGATGCAGCTTCTCCTATCATTCGTTGCTTGTATTGTGTATGTATGTTATGTGTTTCTAGCTTGCAGTTTCTTGTCTGGATTCTATTCTTGTGCTATGGATGGGTAATCATACACTGCAGATTTGTTATGATTATCTCGTCCACTGATATCATACCATGTAAAGTAACTGGGTGGTGATCATGTGAGTTGCAAGTAGCGGCAGCAGCAGCAGCAGCAGCACATCCTGTCAAGAGTAGTAGTTTGTATCGATCGACTATTAATCTGGCATGTGGAAATCCGAAAATGGACAAGTGTGACATGAATGACAATTTTGGATAATGACATATACATTGATATTCCTGATGATGAATAAAAGAAGGGGCTTTAAACATGTAGTAACTGGCATTTCATTGTGTTGTATCAACAAGATCAATAGGATTCATTGTTACACCTTTGGTTTATTGGTCAAACTCTAACTACAAGAGGTACAATATGCCAATGGATACAAAAGAAAGAAAAGAAAAAGAGAGGAGGATTGGTACAAGTAGTCGAATTTGGCATCTAATCAGATCAAAAAAGAGTGGTGATGGTGGTAGTGCCACACATGAAAAGCGGATGCGGTGACCGAAAGTATCTCTATATAGTTTACAACCCCTGTGTTGGGATAGAACCCTTTCTTCTTTCTTACCCGCCTATTTTCTTTCTTCATTTCACCCATGGCTCAATCGCCACCAGCATTGGATACTTTGGATATTGTCTTTCTCGGCACTATTGGTCTGGGTACCATCGCTTGGTTTGCAAGACGTCAGATTGCCGAACGTCTCTTTGGTTCAACCTCTTCCTCCGATGCAAAGAGCAATGGTCACGCCACTCCTGCACCACCTAAACGAGAACGTAACTTTGTAAAGATTATGCAAGAACAGGTAACAAGACAAGAATGATACATGTATACATATATATTGACTATGGACGTGTTTATATACAGGGTCGTAAGGTGATCTTCTTTTATGGTTCTCAAACGGGTACTGCTGAAGACTATGCATCACGTCTGGCCAAAGAATGTTCTCAAAAGTATGGTGTCAACTGTATGACGGCTGATTTGGAATTGTACGACTTGAGCTATCTTGATACTGTTCCTGAAGACTGTTTGGTGTTCTTTGTGATGGCTACTTATGGTGAAGGTGAACCTACAGATAACGCTGTCGACTTTTGGGATGTCTTGTCGGAGGAGGAGCCCCAATTCTCGGAAGCTGAAGGTGACAAGCCCCTCCAGAACTTGAGATATTTGGTCTTTGGTCTAGGCAACAAGACTTATGAGCACTATAACGCTGTTGCACGTAATGTCGATAAGCGTCTTGAAGTCCTTGGTGCTCATCGTATTCATGAACGTGGTGAAGGTGATGATGATGGCTCACTTGAAGAAGACTTTTTGGCTTGGCAAGAAAATATGTGGCCTGCTTTCTGTGAAGCTCTTGGTGTGGATGAAAGTAATGCTCATTCTGGTCCTCGTCAAGCAACATATTCAGTTGAAGAACTTGTGGATGTGAATATGGATGATGTTTATTTGGGTGAATTGGCTGAAAAACCAAAGGAGGGAGCGTAAGTATAAAAGTAAGAAGTTGGGGATGATATTCATTGTTCTCATGTATTGTGATATGTAGACGTGTTATCTATGATGCCAAACGTCCTTTCAATGCACCTATCGCCATCAGTCAAGACTTGTTCACCAACACTGATCGTCATTGCTTGCATATGGAAATCGACATTTCTGACAGCAATCTCTCTTATCAAACTGGTGATCATATTGCTATTTGGCCCACCAACAGTGAAAATGAAGTCGCTCGTCTCGCATCCATTCTTGGTCTTGCTGATAAGCTTGACACTGCTATTAATGTCAAGGCTATTGATCCTGCTGCATCCAAGAAATATCCATTCCCTTGCCCTGCTACTTATCGTGCCATTTTCCGCCACTACTTGGATATCTGTGCTGCTGTGTCACGTCAATCATTGATGGCATTTGTGGAATATGCACCTACTGAAGAATCAAAGGAACGCTTACGTCAATTGGCTAAGGATAAGGATGAATATCGTTTGACAGTGGGTGAAGCTGTACGCAACTTGGGTGAAGTTTTGGAGATTGTTGCAGGCAATGATGTGAAACCAGGCTTCTTTTCTTCAGTGCCTTTTGATTTGGTGGTGGAAAGCATTTCACGTCTTCAGCCCCGTTACTATTCCATTTCATCCTCTGCCAAGGAAAGTCCAACGAAGATTGCTGTCACTGCTGTCACTTTAAGTTATCAGCCTGATCCTACACCCCAACGTACTGTTTATGGTGTCAACACAAACTACTTGTGGCGTATTCACACTGCATCCAAGCAACAATCCACTGAAGCTGACTTGCCTACTTATGACTTATCTGGTCCTCGTAATGCTTTACATGGTACCAAATTGCCTGTACACGTGCGTCGATCCCAATTTAAGCTTCCTCGTAATCCAACTGTGCCTGTTATCATGGTGGGTCCTGGTACAGGTGTTGCTCCTTTCCGTGGTTTTGTACGTGAACGTGCTTTGCAAAAGAGTGAAGGCAAACCTGTGGGACCTACTTTATTGTTCTTTGGCTGTCGCAATTCTGAACAAGATTTTTTATACAAGGATGAATGGCCAGCTTTATTTGATACTCTTGGTGAATCATCTCGAATCATTACTGCTTTCTCTCGTGAAACTGCTCAAAAGGTCTATGTTCAACATCGACTCAAAGAAAATGGCCAAGAAGTTTGGGGATTGTTGCAACGTGGTGCCTATATTTACGTATGTGGTGATGCTAAGAATATGGCACGTGATGTTCAGCAAACATTTGTCAACTTTGGTATCGAGTTTGGAGGACTTTCAGATGACAAGGCACATGATTTTGTAAAGAACTTGCGCAACACGGGTCGTTATCAAGAAGATGTGTGGAGTTAAAGCAATACACAATCCATAGAGAAAAGTAGATCATCTTTTTACTTATACATATTATCTCCCTTTCGCTTGTCACCTACTATTAGCCCTTTCATTTCCTCATTTCGTCGGTCGTTCATCCCCACCCACACTTAGATACATATATATACCTCCTCCAAAACGTTTATTCTTATTAATGTGTTCTAATGAAGTCGACGAGGAAAAGAAATGATGTACTATATTATGTTTGATCCCAGGCAGACAAGTTTTGTGCATGATAATGATGCCATTCAGCCCATTCGCCCCAATCAATGGAAGATGGTATATCCCAAAATGGATTGCTGGGTTGGTTTCTAAAGTTGGGTAATGCAGGTAGATCTTGAGCTTGTGATGCCAGGAAATTGAATTGTTGTAATGTAAATGCTTCTTCTTGATTAGTAATGCTTGGTGCTATCAAGATTGTATCAGTACATGTCTATGTGTCCTTTTCTCATTTATACCTGGTATAGTATCACCAAAAGTCATATCTTGTTGTAATAAGAATGTATCAATGATGGATGCAACATCCTGTGATGCAGGTGGTATTGAAGATGCTTGCGTAGATGACATGGGATCGGTAGTGTTGCTGTGTGATACAGGTGGAATAACATGTGGATAAGGTGGATTGTAATGATGGTCGTCCATGAAATGATGATCAATGTTTCGATTGTCGATAATGTTGTGCAATAAGATTCTGAGTTTGCGTGTCGTGATGGATAATTCATGTATTCGGTCAATGAGATCAATTCCTCGTTGTAAATCCTCTTTAGCTGCTTGTGCTATTTGTGGATTGCTGTTCTTTGTGTTGTACATCAGAATAAGACTGCATTGAAGAATAGGGTATGTGCTGAAGGAGTACGGTGTCAAAAGAAAGTCATGTGCTGTAAGTAATGATGCCATGCGAATGCCACGTGTTGCTGCACTGGTACAAATCCAGAATGATGATTGATCGGTGCGATTTGCGTTAATAAAAGGTCGATGTAAAAGAATAAGAGCCGTAAAATAAAACATCAATGTTGATCCTATTGACAACATGAGCCCACTCGTGATTTGACATGCATATTTCATCATCAACTTACCAATGACGCCAGCGAAATAGCCATTGCTTTCATTAAAGTCAGCAAAGTTGTTGGATTCTTCTTTAATAGCGTGACTAAACGAGAATCGCCATTCAGTCAGCTCTTGATCGAGTCGTTTCACAATGCTATCACTGCCATGCATATAACTCTGCTGCTTTGCTTTTGAAGTGTGTAGTCCACGCCATATTCGACCCAAGATCTCTGACAATTTGACAAGCTGAAGGAAAATGATATTGAAACGCACGCTCCCTTCTATTGATGCAGGTCGATATGTTGCTGATGGAAATCGAGGACCAGGCCATTCATCATCATCATCGCTATCTGGTTCATCCAATACTTCTTTCCAACTGACATTCACTTCAGGATAAGGCACATCATTGTCCTTAAAAGAATATTATCAGTATACAAGCAACATTGTTGTCGTTACAGCTGTTCATACCTCATCCACAATTGTCAATGGTCGTCCATGCAATGCAGCTTGAAATCGATCACATACATAAAGTGCCCCTGTATTCAAGTCAGTTTACCATGTTTTGAAACGCATATGATTGAAATGACATCTTACACCATGTCCTATACCTTGACTGTTTGTCATTGTCAGGAATTGGCCAGTGCTCACAGTTTCGATGTAATCCTAAACCTTGTGCCTTGATTCACTTGATTAGCTCTAGTTCCAAGAAAAAGGATAATGTACATGATGCTTACCAGGCGCACTGCCTAAAAGTCATTGATTAGTACATGTCGATGCTGTATATCGTTGAATGACTTACAAATCCACCCATAAGCCAAATAGCTGATGACTCGGAATCCACATTGGCTCTTTGATTTTGAATCAACACCAAAGCTTGTATCTTGCCCAATGTGGGTTGATTGATGCCATCCGAGATAATTTTCAGTGCCTTTTCAAAAAAGTGATCACTCCAGCCTACTGGCATATCCCATCGTGCATCAGGTGGTACGCGTCGTCGCCTTTCCTCATCCAAACTTTCACATTCAGCAAATCTTGCAGCAGCACCAAACATGGACAAAAGAAGACACACTTGAGGATAACTGGCAATCTTATCTCGGTATTGCCGAAGAAATTCACCCTTGTCAATCACTGGCAGGATTGGATGAACATTGGCAAAATAGCTACAAGATGATATCATTTAGTTCCTGTACAACCAGCAATCATTGTATCCACTCTACTTGCATCTTCAATAGTCGTGCACTTGTATATTGATCAAGCCCTGTTGTTGTGAGAACATAATGATGGATGCTCCTTGGTAGACGAGATATAGACATTGGTTTCCAATTGATACGAGGCACCTTATCTTCAACAATGGAATTGATGTTCGAATTGTCTTCCACAAGCACTAAATATAAAGCAGATAAGATATATCACTCTTTGGATCATGCCATTGCATCTCTTACCAATGTCATTCCCCACTCGACGTAGATAATGTCCTTTCCATTTCAATCCCTTGTTATTGTCATGCAGTCGTAACTTGTTTGAAAAGAACAAAAAGTTGTCCAAATCACCAAGGTATTTCACGCTGTCATAATGTACACCAGGTGGATATTGTCGAGAATGTAATGCATCCAAGTCTTCAACAAACGAATCAGATAGCTTTGCTGGTCGACTCTTGTCATCATCATCATCATCAACTCCTTTCTTTGGCTGTTGCTGATACTGCTCCAACAATCGATCAATGTCATCAGATCCAGTCAAGGCGTGAATCTTTTGTTGCAATGTAGCTATCTGTTGCTCGAGTTTCTCTGCATAACTAACATGGTATCAGTGGCAAATATGGGTGACACAGGATCTGTGCATAGGCCCCTTACCCTTTAGGTACCCCTCGTTTCTGGGGTGGTCTATTGATTACTTTTGGTGAGCTTTTCTACTACAAGAACCATCATTCTATCTTTTACCCTTCAGTGAACACGCATGGAACGTTATATCCTTGACAACTGAAACAGGATTGGCCAGGAATGAAGTGACACTTGATCTTCTTTCGCTTACACAGATCGCTAAACAGGTAGATCGCTAGAGTTAGTTGTGTCCATGTGTATGCTGCCAAGTACAAGATAGAATACCAAGCACGTGCTGTTCGCTGTCTCTTTTTTCCAGCAAGCTTTTCAGAAAGACTGGTTGCCTTGGAATGGTCGCTGGTGCTCATTTGCAAGAACCTTTAGTCTGCTGTTGTATCTGGGTTTTCGCAGTTACTTGAAACCAAGGAACTGGGAAACTGGATTAGCTACTGCTGCCTTTATATATCCATTTGCCCTATGTTCATCTTACAAATAAACTCCCATGGTCTATAATAGCTTATCAGTGGCATCATTGCAACATGAATGGATCCAGATCAACATTCAGCTTAGCACACAGCCATTGGAAAGAACAAAAAGGCGCAAATGGTCATGCTTGTGCTTTTCGTTATGAAGTTGCTCTTACGCTCTATAAACAATGGTTAATCCCGACCAAAGTTGACTATACCCTATGATTCAGTGTCCTTTTACTGTGCTGGAATGCTGCGTTGATCTTCAAGGCAACATCAAGCATGATCGTTAATGCGCTCAAGCAACACTCCGCAGCATTGATTTTCTGCTTTCCTGTACTCCTTTTCTTTACCAGCTCATGCAACATCCTATCAGTGAATACATGTAAAATCTTATCACAGAAGTTCACACGCCCATCATCCACATTAAAAGAATGTTGTCGTAATAAGGTATAGCATAATCATATTGATTGGTGGATCACCATACCCACTTCCTTCAATGTGATGAGATTGCATGATTGATGTCATCAGCAAGATGCATAAAAGTGGCAACTAACAGTGTTTATGCACTGCAATCTTTCTGCAAAGTATTGGAGATCAAGTGATCATTTCAAGGAATGAATGATAAGCAGTGAAGCAATCCTTTTAATAGACACAGCTCATAGCAATAGTAGTAGTAGTCATCATCATAGGTCCAATGATTGGGATCAACAACAACAAGGACACATCTCTTAATCCAAGAACAGATTGAATAAAGCAGTAGATGATCTTATTACAGAGAACAAGAAAGAATATAAAAGCTACAATGTTCCTTTCCTTCCAAAGCTTCGAAACCTACATGTGATCGACTGTGGGGTTAAATGCGCCACTGGTACACAAAAAAAAAAAGGAAAAATGAGTCAGTGCCAGTCACCAGCACATCAGAATTGCCTCTTGCGGAATGAGAGGTTTTATCTTGTTGTTCCACCGACAATCGAGTAACGGCTTCCGACCCCTCTCTTTCCTTTGTAGAAATCATGTTGTCCATTGCTCGAAAGGTGTCGACCCCCGTGGTCACACGCTTGGCTACTCGATCGACACCTGTTGTTCGTCCCATGGTAGCTTCTACTCGTCGTCACTACAATGCCTATAACAATGAAGCTGCTGCTGCTGAAAAGGTAAATAGAAACCAACTTGTCAACTGGATGTCTCTAATCCATATTGGATGTTTTTAGGAGACGATTGTCAAGTTGCTTTATAATATTGGTTCTCGCAAGGAAGTCGAGCAATACTTGCGTCATTTTTCATCTGTCGAGTCTCAAAAGTTTGCTGTCATCAAAGTGGGCGGTGCTGTATTGACTGATGAATTGGAGACACTTGCATCTGCTTTGACATTCTTGAATCGAGTTGGCTTATATCCTATCGTATTGCATGGTGGTGGTCCCCAATTGAATCGCTTGTTGGAAGATGCTGGTGTTGAACCACAATATGAAGAAGGCATTCGTATCACTGACGCTACTACTATGGAGATTGCTCGCAAGGTGTTTATGGCTGAGAACTTGAAGCTTGTGGATGCTCTTGAACGTCATGGTACTCGTGCTCGTCCTATTCCAGGTGGCGTTTTCCAAGCTGATTATCTTGACAAGGACAAGTATGGTTTCGTTGGTAACATTACTGGTGTCAACAAGGATGCTATCGAGTCATCTATTCGTGCTGGTGCATTGCCTATTTTGACATCACTCGCTGAAACACCTGATGGTCAAATCTTGAATGTCAATGCTGATGTTGCTGCTGCCGAACTTGCTACTGTTTTGGAACCTTTGAAGATTGTCTTTTTGAATGAGAAGAATGGCTTGTATCATGGTGTCACAGGCAAGAAGATTGTTACCATCAATCTTGATGAGGAATATGAGGACTTGATGAAGGAACCTTGGGTCAAATATGGCACTCGTCTCAAGATTCGTCAATGCAAGGAGTTATTAGATGGATTACCACGCTCTTCTTCTGTGGCTATTATTTCAGCTAGTCACTTGCACAAGGAATTGTTCACTGATTCTGGTGCTGGTACATTGATTCGTCGTGGACACAAGTTGTTCAAGTACAACAAACTCGATCAAGTTGACCCTGACAAGATTCGTCGTATCATGGAAAGTGAAGATCCTGTTGTCAAGTCAGGCGAGATGTCAGTTGCCAGCTATTTGCGTGAATTACAACGCAAGAATGTCACTTTGTACACTGATGAACCTGGTCAAGTGATGGCTATTGTCACTACTGATCCTGCCGATCCATCTAAACCAGCTGTACTTGAAAAGTTGCTTGCAAGCAAGACTGCTGTGTTGAACAATGTGCCAGATAACTTGTGGAACTCTATTCGCAAGGATCATGATGTCTTGACATGGCGTGTTTCTGCAAAGGCTGAAGATGGCAACCTTGATCAATCATGGCACTTTGAACGTGCTGATGGTTCACTTCGTAATCCACAAGATGGTAGCACTATGTTCTTTTATGGTATTCAAGATTCTGAACGTGTTAAACAGACCCTGGATCGTTTCAAGGGTGGTGCCAAAGCCCCTGCAGGTGCACGTGCATTTTCCACTTTTGCTCAACAGCGTCGTAGCTACTCTACTGTCAAGACTGCCAATGTTGGTTTGATTGGTGCACGTGGATATACAGGCCGTGAACTTATCAACATTATCAACAACCATCCCAATCTCAATCTCACTCATGTCAGCTCTCGTGAATTGGAAGGCAAACCTTTAGAAGGTTACACCAAGTCATCTCTTACTTATGTCAATCTCAAGCCAGAGGATCTTACTGCTCAAAAGGAAGTTGATGCTTGGGTATTGGCTTTGCCTAATGGTATTTGTCCTCCCTTTGTCAAGCAAGTTGATCAAGCTGTCAAAGAAAACCGATCTCCTGAAAAGGTCTTGATTGATCTTGGTGCTGATTATCGTTTCACTGATGAATGGACTTATGGTCTTCCTGGTATGTTGGAATGTAAAAGGGATGACTATGTAATAGTATGCTTATGATATGATTAGAATTCAATCGCAAGAACTTGGTTGGTGCCACTCGTATTGCCAATCCTGGTTGTTATGCCACTGGTGCCCAAATGTCATTGCGTCCTCTCCTTCCTTTCCTTGACAAGTATGCTGCTCCTACCGTTTTTGGTGTTTCTGGCTACTCTGGTGCCGGCACCAAGCCATCTCCCAAGAATGATCCTGAAGTTTTGCGTGACAATTTGCTTCCTTACAGCATGACCAACCACATTCATGAACGTGAAGTGTCTCATCAACTTGGTACACCAGTCAATTTTATTCCCCACGTAGCATCCTATTTCCAAGGCATCCAACTTACTGTCAATGTCCCTCTTGGCAAATCCATGAATGCTAATGATGTTCGCAACGTCTTCCAAGAATTCTACCAAGGTGAAAAGTTGGTCAAGGTTTTGGAAAGTGGTGAGCCTTATGTCCGTGACAACTCTGGAAAACACTTTGTTCGTATCGGTGGTTTCAGTGTCCATCCTGATGGCAAGCGTGTTGTTGTTGCCGCCACTATTGACAATCTTTTGAAGGGAGCTGCCACTCAAGCTGTTCAGGTATGTCTATTGTCATTGGGTTAAGAGATGTATACTAATTGATTATATTATAGAACTTGAATATTGCTCTTGGTTTCGATGAGTACGCAGGCATTCCCATCGAGTAAACATTTAGATAGCACAACTACCCCACCACCAAAAAGCATTCATTCCGCATTTCCTTATAGTTGTTCTTTTATGCATCAATATAGTAGACGATCCACTTGTGTGGTAAATCAGTAATTGTTCCTTTTAACAAAGTACTCTTGTATATACAAGCATTCAAAAGTATGTGATTGACTGCAAATTCAGCTGGAGCAAAAATCACGTGGAGGGAACACTTTGAAGGAATTGACACCTTTGACAACAACCACTTTATTCACTCTCCTTTCCCCACTGGACATGCTTTACAATGCTCGACTTTTCCACTATTTGAGACGCTCATTCTGCACAAAACCACCACAACGTCATCCCAAGACCAAGGTTGCTCTGATGCTTGGCTTCAATGGCACTGGTTTTCAAGGCATGCAATAGTGAGTACTCAATGGACCACTTCTCTTTTACATTGGCTAATGGCTCGTTGACAGCAATCCTTCTATTCGATCCATCGAGCAGACTTTATTTGAAGCGTTATGCAAGGCAGGAGCAGTATCAGAACTCAATTCAGTTGATCCCAAAAAGGTACAACATATGAGAAGAATGTTGTCAAAGAAAGCCAACAATATGGATATATAGATACAAATGGCTCGAGCAGCACGTACTGACAAGGGTGTTCATGCTGTTGGCAATGTGGTATCAGCCAAACTGATTGTGGAAGATCCGGATATTGTAGCAAAGATCAATCAACATCTACCTGATCAAATCAAAGTCTGGGGTAAGAAAGGACCTCTTGCATCTCTTTTGCATGGATACTCATATGAGCAATACTAGGATACATCCCTGTCACTGGTGGCTTTCATGCAAAGAAGGCTTGCAATGGTCGAGAATATGAATACTGGTTGCCAACATACACTTTGGAGATGCCACCTTGTTCTTCACTTGACTTACGATCAGCACGTGAGCATCCTTCTGATCTTTACATTGCTGAAGAGAATGCCTATATCCCAGTCAGTACTCGAGAGAATATTGCACAAAAGCATCAATGTCGTATCAGCAACTCCAAACTAGAGCAATTTCAAGATGCAATGGCTGTTTATCAAGGCACACATAATTTCCACAACTACACTATTCAACGCAGTGCATCTGATCCAAGTGCTAATCGCTATATCATGCAAGTCGAGGCAAGTTATCTCTATTCTCTTACGTAAAAGGTGTCTTATATAAGATGTTTAGGTTGGACAACCAAAAGAGTTTGATGGAATGGAGTGGATCAATGTTAAGCTTCGAGGACAGTCATTCATGTTACACCAGATTCGAAAGATGATTGCTATGGCCATGCTCGTAACACGTACCAACACTCCCACTTCAGTCATTTCTCAGTCATTTGGACCACACAAGATCAATATCCCAAAGGCACCTGCACTTGGTCTCTTGCTTGAGAAACCTTTCTTTGATGGCTACAATCAACGCATTGCTCATAGACATGATCGTTCACCCATCTCATTTGATCCTTACAAGGTAACATTTATTGGATTATGTAATCCAGTGGTACTGATTAAGCTTTTCTCTTTTACACACACAGGATGCGATGGATGAATTCAAAAGGCGATGGATCCTTGATGAAATGCTGGCAACAGAAAAAGAGCACAACTTGCAAGTAGAAAAATGTGGATCAAGATCAAGTGATAGAGTCTAATGCGTTTTTCTTTCTATAGCTTTGATCGGTTCTTGCTTTACATGGATGCACAGCAAACGGGACCCGTTTTCAGTTATCTGAACAAGGAAGGCTGTATTCCACCAGAAGCCATCCTCACCTTTTGATTGGGTGACACAAGCCAGTACAACATCTTGGAACTCAAAGCACAAATAGAAAATGTTCCGTGCGGGGAAATTCATCCCTTTTGTCCTTTTTCACACACACACTTCCAGTATTCTTTCGCTCTCCCTCTCTTCCTTTCTCTTTTACTCTTATAACCATGTCATTTACCCTTATGGACGACTTGACACACGCTGTTGCTGGTGTGGCTCATGTGGAGAAACCATATCAAGAAGGACAATTACATATTCGTAAACTGGAGATCTTTCGACAGCCTGCAGAACAAACATGTACCGAAGCAAAGGCAAAATTGTAATTAATAAGATCTTTGTTATATAAGAAAAGTATTGATTCATATGTGTATTACAGGAAAATGTGGCAGAATGAAAGAAATGGCTTGGATCGATGGTCACTTCAGTGGTTCCTGTATTGGTGTATTGTATGTTTTATTGTGCAAGATTGTTGTTTCATGTCATGTACTGATACTTGGATATTAGTGTGAGCTTGAGAAAGAAAAGAAACGCTGTGACAAGGGCATTGCAAAGGCACAAGCATTAGTGGATGAGGCACAGGTCAAGCTGGATGAAGAGAATGAGAAGATCCGACAGGTGGAAATCCAGGTACTACTATTACTTTGTATGACATTATGGAACTGCTTTACTGATTCATTGATGATAGAATGAGAAATATGCTGTTGATCATCGATCACTTGTCAAGTATCGTGAAGAGTTGACAGAACTGCTGGATGGTTTATTCAAGGACAAGGAAAAGGAAGAGGATACTGTAAGAGTGGCCAGGGAAGAAATGGAAGCAGTCAGAGCACGTGTGAATCAGTCCAAGGAAGATGCTGACAAGTTGGATCAAGTACGCAAGCTGCTAGACAAGGCTGACAAGAGCATGATTGAAGCCATTTTGGAATTACGAGAAAGCAATGACAATAAATCGGTGCCTGAAGGACAAGTATACTTTCCTGAAGAAGCTTTCAAGGCCATCAAGGAAGCACGTGAATTGTATCCCACTTTGCCAGGAATTCCACAACCTGAAATGTAAGCTAATCATCTTGAATGTTAGAATTGGATGCTCATTGTCTTTCTAGTTATGACAAGAAACCAGATGAAACAGGTGCTTACTATTCCCCAATGCAGAAATATCTCTGGGATATACGTCATGGAGTATCTGATATCAGAAAATGGTGTGATGTTGAAACCTTGGCATTGATGGATAAGGAACATGAGGCAATTATCGAATTGGGTACCAAGACAGATGCATGGAACATGGCAAGGCGAAACTTGATCAAGCAGCAAGCTTAAGGATCCATTTATTCTATCTCCCTTTTGTATTCTATTGTACTATGACTACTATTACTACTACTACTGCTTGTAATATAAAGGATGTGTGATTGTATTCATTCGAGAGACTTCTGAATAAGACACGTGTTTCAAGTGGAAAAGGAGATGATCATCATTGCCGATCGTCACGAATGTCGTCAACAATGTAGAGTCTATACACGAAGGAGGGAGGGTTTATTACTTTTTTGAAACAGCAGCGCAGTGACAACTTCATAAAAGGGTGATTGGGGAATATCATATTTGGAAGCACAGCAAAGATTACATAACATACTAGTCATAGGTATATATAGGCATGATAGATGTAGTAGAAAAAGGGACAAGAACGAGGAGAAGAAAGAGAGGAGAAGAGAGTGATTGGAGTGGGTTGAGTGAAAAGCCAAAGTAATACACGACAGAAATAAGAGGAGATCCGATCCACGGTTCCACTGCACTCGACAGTGACGATAACATCATCGTATCCTCTGAAGGCAAGTCAAGTCTTTTTTGTGTTTGGGTTCTCTAATGGTGTTGCTTCTTGCGAATCATACGAGCAGTTCTGAATTCACATTCACGCCATGAACGACCTGGCAAGTCTTCAGCAACCGACTTCCAAGCTTGTTTAAATAGACGCGAGTGTTTCTTGACAGCCATTAATAAAAGACGATCCTCTGCTGAAGTCCATTCGCGATGTTCCATTGCCTTTGTTTGTAAAGTCTTGAAACGACCCCAACAACAACCTCTTGAACGATGTGGTAGATACTTTGCTGAAATCATAGCCCATGATAAGCCTTGTGTGTAACCTTGTTGCAAAAGATAATCCTCTTCAGCTGTCCAAGGAGTACGTGTTTGTGGAGTGCGTTGTCGTGATTGTTGCTGAGATGATTCATTCACTGAAGGAGATGATGGTGGTGTAGAAAAGCAAGAAGAAACTGGGCTATTGGCTGTTGATGATGAAGATGATGTTGAAAAAGTGGATGTTGAAGAACAAGATGACCAAACAGGAGATTTTAAAAAGTCGTTGGCTTCATTTTCATTCAAAACAGAAGAAGAGCAAAGCAAGTTTTTTATATCCATGGTTACTGTAGTGATGTAGGAAAAGAAAAGGACAACGGCAAGTGGAAGCAATAAAGATGTCGCCCTTTATATAATCGTTTGGGTGACCCATTGTGTCGGGGGGATATTCTATTGATGCTCCTTTTTTGGAGCACCCACGTTTGCCTTGTCTGTCAACATAAGGAGTACGTACATAATAATAATAAACACGCAAGCATCATCGATCGGGTCGTGTCTTATATTCGGATCCCTTATTTTTCCTTATCCCTATGCGTGGTTGCTCCTAACCGATCTTACGGGCATATGCATGCATAACTCTTTTTGAAACCGTCATTATTCCCATATCTGTGTTCCTCAACCCCTACTAAAGGAACAATAAAGACACACCCATTTCGTCATTGTTACTCCTTGTCTTAAAGCAGCTACTTGTTTTTAATGAATCTCAGTGTGTATGGGATCATACTTGACTCTTTGTCATCCGCTCATTCACTTGGAAAGTAAACGCGTGTTAAACATGTCGATCGCTGATGTATAAAAGATGGCTTGATTGCTTTGTTTCTCTTTATGTCAATCAACATCATCCCACCATATCATTATCACCAACCGATCATGGCATTTATTTCCCCTTGTTCTCCTTCCGCTCACGAGAGAAAGAAAGCGAAACATGAGACATGTCCCTGTTTCTTTTTCATGAAGGCAGGGAGCAGATTGTATGCTTTATTTACATCAATGTTATTTTCTCCCAATGCATGATACCTCCTTGCGTAAAATGAAACGTGAGAAAAAGCTGTGTCAACGTGGTGGTGGATGATCATGCATGCATAATATAATAATCAAACGAGGGAGCGCGCCAAGTCTTGTGTGACCCCCGTCAGGGTGGTGTATGCGTGTCTTTATTCTAATGCATCGGCTGGCTTCATATGGCAACATGACCGAGACGCACAATGAAAAACAATGGAAGGCGAGCACAACGAAAATAGCATAACAGTGGCTAGTGTGCTGCTGTGATTACTGCTAAACCATGTTGCGTAACATTGCCTGCAGCAATTATGTTTCTGTCAAAAACCGCTCTCGTTTAAGGTTGCATGAGCGGAGATCCATTGTACTGTCATTGGTTGTCTTGTTGACAAAATTCCATGATCGTCACCATGCATCTTGCCATTTCCCACCTTCTATTGACAAAACAAATACTATCACCGATCTTTCATCTATCCATGTATATCTTTTACACTAGCTCCATGATGAAATAAAAGTACAACTACTGCTATCAAGTGATGTATATATTAGACATACATGCAATATGCTATCATCATCAACGAGTAGTAGTGCCAACACAATACCAATGACACTGAAATACACTGTGGGAAATCAATTGAGATGGAAAAGTGAGAAAGCAATGCCAAAATAGTATCGATTATGCTTTGTAACTTGCTCATACCCTAATACACTTTGGGTAAAGGAGAGGAGAAACAATGGTCCTTTTCCCTGGCTTTAACCCCCAAAGTCTTGACTCGCGCGATAAGGGAAAAGATTGGAGGGAGAAAGTGAGGAATGGGAAAATAGGAGGTGAAGAGAAACGTGGCATATGCCCACGAGGGAAACACGCGACTTTTTTTCTTGTTTCCAACTTGTAGATCGCACAGACCTGTCCCACAATGAACCCTTACATGGTAAATGATCTTTGTTTAAGCTTTTCTTTTATAAAACTAGCGTACAATGGAAGAATGATGCTTTTTTTTTACTGTGTAATGATGGGATAATATGATTCTAGAGTTCTTTAACTTCGCCATTGTGATAACAGCAAATGAGCTGCACCCGGAATTCTGCAAGTTGATGATAAAACAATTTCTACATGTGATTGTATTAGTCAATGCAATAAAAGATAAGAGAAAGAATCGCTTACCAAAAGATGTGCTTGGTTGGTGGAAAGTGTCTCGCCTTCTCGACAAATGGTGTAGGGAACAGGTAAAGTGACAATACCATTCTTGAGCGTGGTAGGCATACCCAATTGACGAAGAAGTGGTTCCATGTTATGTGGCATTGGATCTACACCACGTTGTACTGGTCCTTCCGGTAAGGTGATAGTCTGTGTGGCAATAGATCCTGAGCGAGCATAATCAGGTTGTGTATAGCTTTGAAAGTACTGAACAACGACATCGTATGGCTCATTGGTGAATAACAGACCCACTTCACTGTGCAACTCCTATACAGCCATGATTAACATCCTTGACATCCCATCACATGATCTCCTATATCCTCCATACCTTGGCAATCTTGGATAATCCTGGCTTATATTCCTCTTCAGGTGTGTTGCCTAATGCCTTTGCCATAACACGGTTCTTGCCATAAAAGAAGCGAGATGTCTTAAAGTCGTTTCGGATCTCCTTTAAAAATGTATTGCGCATATCCTTGACAGAATAGAGCCAAAGGTAATCGTACCGATCGACAGCAGCTTGAACCTATTCAATACCCAATTCCCCTTTGTTAGCAATCTCGAGTCCTTTTTGTTCTCCCAATGCATAAACAAGTACCTCCTCGATCAACTTTTCCTTTCCTTCACGACCCTTCTTCTCGGTCTGTGTCAGCGATACTAGAATATAGAATAGGTTACGATTGCGTATTCAAATAAAAGAAAGTGAATCCAGTTGCATACCCACGGTCGATCGTTTGGACTTTGGCATAGTTGTATATGTGTATGTGTATGTAAAGAAACCTGCCACTCGCTTTTTTTCTTGTGCCCTTTTGCTCAGCTATCATTCACCGACTCATATGCGGAGGAAAAGATGTCACAGTACACTTGAAAGCCACCCACTCGCCTATCGGCATTGTATGTGTTACCATGAAATGCATGTCAGCATCTCCTTAATATCCTTTTGATACACATTCTCTTTTTCTTTTATAATATGAAGCACTGGCATTGTATCGACAGCACTAAACTTGACCGGGTATGTTACAGTTGTAAACTTGGATATGACTTTTCAGCTGTATTCTTTGTCTTTTCCCCATATTACATAGATCAATGAGCTCCTTACTGCAATATCATATCACTAATCAAGCTTATAGTTTTGACTTGGTTTCTTATTCTATGTCAATCTGATGCGTAAAGGATTACAAGTAGTGATGGAGATGTTGTGGATGGGGGGAAAGAAAGAGTCATTCTGCTACCAGGATTGACGTGAGCTCATTGAAGAATTGGCTAGTCGATATTCACGCAAATCAGCTGTAAGATCATGCATTCGAGTTCCCCAATCTTTTAACCGGACAACCTTGAGCCAAATAAAGAACAAACTTTAGTTCCTGTTTTCATTGTTGATCTTGATCAAGAGTGGTAACTTACCATAGCTGTACAATTATCCTCAGTTCCATATTGATCAGCAATGTCAACAAGTTTCTTGGTTGACATGGTAGGGTCAGCTCCCTTCTTTACCTACGCCATTCTTTTAGCACAGCAGTTTTTACACCCCCTAGGCTATTTCCTCCTTACAATGTCCACAATTTCTTGTTCTGACATGACTGATGTCAATCCATCCGTCACCAGTACCTTTGGAAAAGAGCAAAAAGAAAGAAAATCAGTCCACATTGACTTTCTCCTTTCTGTTTTCCCCCCTTTTTTCTACCCTATCTTACCAAGAATGCTGCAGGATTGTCTTTACGAATACTGTAACGCACCACATCAGGTTCAGCAGAAACACCATATCGCTTCAGCTTAGCATCACCAAATGCGCGACTAGTAGCCAACATGCCAAGGATACGATCATCACCCCAAGAGTCAGTTGTAACAAAGCCAGCATATTTGCGTAATCGATCTTGTTCCAATGGATTTCCAGGATGATGATCACCAGTTGTAAGCGTCACCACTTCACCTGTGGATGCATCGCATAACAATATCCTAAACAAACATCTATCAGGATCATTGCACATGGATCAAAAATGACATGTACGTACCGTGTATCTCCAACATGGCCAATGATGATATCATATGCTTGACTATCCCAGAATGGTTTCTGATCTTGTGGCTCAATGATAGCAATGCTGCCAGTAGAACCTTCATGATAACCTTCAGGTCCATCATCTCTAAGTAGATCCAAGCACTCGGCATCAGCTTGCAGGAACGCCAATGTCAGTCGTTGCTCCAATGTAAGATCGTCTGGGTCCACTTTTGGCTTCATGTCTTCATCAACAAGGTCATTCAATGAATTGGGTATCTTGAATCGTCGAAAGTAACCACCATACGTGCGTAATGAATGCATAATACGAGGTAGATCATTCAGTGACACTGTTTCTATGCGATTATGAAGTTGTTCTGCCAGCCTATCAATGAATTCATATGCATGAATAGCTTGATCCCTTGAAGATATCCTCTCCAACTTACCAATCCGAAACGATAGGTCCTCCATGACTATACAAAGCGTGAGTACAAGTACTGTCAGAATAGTCCCTTTTTCTCAATTACCCATCAAACACGCCAAAATAGGCACGATTGGCGTCACGTCGCATGGCTTGCATGTGAGAACTGGCTAATAACTCCAGAGTAACAGCTCGATAACGATCCTCGTTATGGTTTCTTGTTCCACGCGAGCTTGTAATACCTTTAAACAGTATCAGAAACGCCAAAATAATGGTACTTGACTAGTTTCACTCACCAAGAAGCTGCTTGGATTTGTTCAAATTGAGTCTTAACAAGTGTTCTATGGTAGCGAGTAAAGGTGTAAGACGACCATGTTGCCATGTTTAGAAAACTTTTAGACACACACCTCCACCTTGTGCTTTTGTCAAGTAGTAGTCAAGTGAAGCGACTGGACATGATGTTGAAAAGAGACGTTTTGAAATGACTGTATAAAGGGGTGGCCTGGAAGCCAGTGAGCATAAAACCATGGCAAAAGAGCGTGAGACACCAATGCAGTGTAATCCCGCTATATACGAATTCTAGTCCGCATTTCCCCCCACTCTCCATATTGCCGTATGCTCTCTTGGTTATCAATCATAATGAATACATGTTCAAGGGACATTCATGACTAGGAAAGGGGAACAAAATATAATGCAGGTGGTGGCTGTTGTTCCTTTTATGTACCTGATTTCACAAAAGATCATAAAAAGCAATGATAATGGGTATCCTTTTATTGTCGAGAACAAATATTGCATTAGTATAGTGATGTTGATCCTTCACTCGACAAGTCAGATGAACTGGTGGATGAACTGTGAGCAAGACGACGTCGATTCAAAGCTATAGGATATCAAAACCAATAAGCATGCTATAGAGCAAAGGTGTTTCTTCTCATATACATACGACTGATGATGGCTTGTAACTTGGGAACATGTTTTTGACAGTAGAGACGGCCTTCGTGTGAATGAAAATTGACAAGTGTCAAGCGACATCCCTTTTCACAGCACTAGTGGAGAAACTTTAGATCCATTGTTGCTCTACCACATGATTGAAGATACTTACCTTGAAGCATGTTTTATGATAAACACGACCATTAGCATCGATTCTTTCAGTGACAAAGACCTTGCGTGTACAGATAATGCAATCCATGACGATTTTGGTGGCGAATAAAAAGAGGAGAAGATATGATTTAAATGCTGCTGCTGCTGTGAATGTGTAACCAGTATATACCTCGTATATATATACAAAAATGTGATGTGCTGGTCTCCTTGCTTTACTCAGAAGTCTTTATTTTCATTGCGCCCCTTTATCCCGAATATCTCCTTTGTTCTCCTAGCACATGGGCGGGAAGAACATCCACCAATCCTTGCTTTACATCCACAATGGATCACTACTCCTAAATATACATGTACACAGTATCTTAATTGCTATCATATTTGCTTTACAGTATCCATGATACATCACCAAAAAGTTGTCTAGCCCTTGCAGATCTTTCCTTTATCTTGTAATGGTATGAAAAAGTGGGAATGTCCCTCTTTCTTTATTCTTGTTGTGGAACCATGCGGATGAAATGTATTGAAACAACTTGATCATCGGGCATAAAGTGCTACAGCTGCTTCTGAATACAATGTGCGTTATCCCAGCAGCAAATGTATATGCTGTGTAGCATGCAAATGTCATTAAATTGTATACATGTAGCCCCCTTTTTTACTCTATAGTCGATGATGATGTGAATATTATTTGGCCACAAAGGAGTGTTCATGTCTATACCATGCTATTGTCTCTGTCGATCACCGAATCACGCTAATACATTGTCCAAGCCAAGAGACTTTTGCCTATGGAGTACTATGTGTAGTCATTTATCTCATAAACACCTCCTCATTCTTTTCTTCTCCTTGAATAGAGTAGCTTGTATGCTGAATGCACCACATGCCTTTACAGCATGTAAAAAGAAATTTGCCACACATACATATGCATGATGCACTGTAATCAAAATCACTTTTTGTATGATCGATTGGATATTGACTCGGCAATGACAACATGATCTTTGGAATGTATTTCATCCATGATGATGTAAATCTTGATTCCTTGGTAGTTGCCAAAGTGTGTGAAGGCAAAGGATGTTGTTGTTTACTCCTCGTGACCATCATGGTATGTTTCAGACTATTGCTGCAGTAAACTCTATCAGCTGCATGTAGCAATTAGGTGTGCTTGAGATGTAGCATACCCCAGATCTAACATTTGAGAAAACACATCGACAAGGATGACGAGTTGGGTGACGAAGGTTGTTTAATTTGGATGCGTTTGTTGTGCACTATCTGACTGACATTAATGCATTGTTCCTTGTTACCAAGCAACACATGCATGATGGAACTTTAGTGGAGATACATCCTCCTAATCATACTGGCATATCATTCTACATACAGAGTGATGAAGAAGTAGCCCCCAGTTCCCTTCTCATAGTATGTATGATGCATCATTCAATTGTGATGGCGGCACGAGCGATCATCCTTCATCCTCCTCCCCATAAACAAAAAGATAGGAACCAGTTTCACAGTAGCTTTTTCATTCATTGTATATGTCATTTCTTGTATCTATACACTGCCAAGGATACATATGTGCATTACAGAATAGGGGATATAGGAGGAATGTTTGATGTAGTTGTCAATGATTGGGGTGTTACATAAAGTCGAATCAAAAGCAAACAAGGTCAAGGACATTGTGAGGTGTCAACCAGCTGTGTAGATGAAGGAACAATGGTAGCGCATATGCCAAAGTTGATCCTATGTCGCCCAGTCTTTTAGCCAGACAGACTGCATTATCTTCCAGTTGAACAATCCAATACAGCGCTCTCCTGAAATGTTGTGTATCTGGGCTATCACTCGTTTGCTGCTTGTATAACATGCCTGGTAGTTGATAAGTCTTAAAGCTCGAAAATGACGCGACGCAAGAAAGTCTATACAGGAAGAGTTGCTGGAAAGAACGCCATGGCAGCTGACATGGCTAATACCAGTCCTGAATGCTGTTGCTCTTTTGTGGATTGACGTATAAGCTGAAGTTGTTTCGACTGAACCAATGTGCTAGTGCTAGGCCATGGCAAGTTGAAAGAGAGAAAGAAAGAAAGCGATACTGCCCCCCATTTTGACAGCATGCTGGGAATCAAGTATGCCTACTCCACAGGTGTGGATACTGAATGACTATGATCACCTATTATGCTTAATAACAAAACCAGCGAAACAGTCTTGCATTCATCATCATCATCATCATATATACTTCCTACGCATTCATTCCTCATCACTACATGTATATAAGCACACCATTTTTCATTAAATCGATAGTCAGCAGTCTCTATATATGTGCTTATTGTATATCTTTTGATCTATTCTCAGTGTCCAGATACAAAAAAAGACTACTATCACTACTTTATAGCCCGCTTCGTATCATACACTCTGACTCCTGTTATAGACTTCCAGTATGAGCCACGGATGTCAAGAGATTGATGGTTGTCCTACATATCGATCATCAGCAACAATACATACGCATGTTCAGTTGATCAAGACTCACGGTAGAACTACGGTATTTCATTTTTTTTCCCGCCATCGAACATCTTCTTCCATGCACGCATTGAATCTTCGACTGCACGTGATAGCATCTCTCTTATTCCTGACAAATCATATCCTTGAGCAAGGAGGATAATCTGTGCAATCCGGTTCAAGAAGGATAGCCTTGTGATGTCATTTGCTTGATATATGGCTTCCAATTCTTCATCGAAGGCATATCCATTCTTGTGCAATGAATGGACAATCTCCTTGTTGATCACCTTGGCTTCAGTCTTGTACCATGTCGAATTGATAACATTTTGATGGAGTGTGTCCTTTAGATATCAATGTCAATAAACAAGGCAATAATAGAATGTACATCAAAGTCATACCCCTTCCAGGACTATCAGCAACTCTTTACGCTGGTAGTTGCATACGACGTCGCGACAAAACATATGTATAGAACAGATCTTGAGATTGGCGGATGAAGCTTGTATAGGTAACGTCGATAACATTTACAATATGCTCGTGATCATGCTGAAGCACGGCTATTGTGATATACGTGAGCAACTGCTAGAATGATTCTTTGCTGGAGAAGTTGCATTACGGGTTGGTGACAATATCTGTTGACAGTATCACGATTGTTGGATCAATTCATGCAGGGCTTGGCGATGTTGACATGATCATGCTGGTATTGTTCTGCGATGTCAAGTGTATGCTGTATTGTCATAGAGAGTGATCACAAATAAGAATCGGTCTTGTCTTGAGGAAACTGGATGTTGTCGTGACTTGTCAGGATTGCTGATAAGCTTGCCATGACATCCACATTAGATAGTACTGTGATTTGGATAACGAACAATGTCCTTCTGTCACAGACGATTGAGAAGACAGCCACCAGATTCAAAGCTTTGTATTCACGGGAAGAAGCTACCTTGAAAAGAAATGTAGGATGTATATGAGTATGTGACGAATCAAGCAATATGGTTAGGTTTCTTTTTACGTTGTTACGAGAAACAAATATCACAATGACAACCACGACAATCAAGTAGGAGGATAACAACGAAACACTGATGAATGAACATCATGTATTAGCGTTGAGTTACAAGAAGGATATCATGATACGCACATAAAGTTGGGTTCTTGACAATGTAAGCAATCAAAAAAGTGTGATCGAGGAAAGAAATATGTGGAATGTGATGGAGCGTGGCAACATTCTTTTATACGTGCATGTGGCGTGTGAATCTCTGTGATGACAAAAGGAGAAAATGTTTGTTTGGGATGTTGCATGAATTGATAAACTTGACATGGTGAGCTGATAAAGTAAGGTGTCTACACAAGTCTTGTCCTTTATATACAGCTGTGGTGATTGATTGTCTAAATCATAACCAAAGGCAGCTAGCAATCTCCATCATCGAACAATGACACCAAGCTGCATCGTAAAGAGATTTACCATTGTCCGGATACCTTTCATAGTGATGCTCGTGTCTTGTCTGTATAAGCAGTAATGGTGATTCGATTGCATTGATGCCATCTCTGATGAACAGCGTCAAACGACCAATCAAATCCAATAAGCAGGCATTATACCACTTTCCACTTAAAAACCATCCCAATAGAAGTATCCATATAGATACAGAACAATGATATACAATTGTAAACCTGATTGCTTTGGACCCATCATCATAATTCATTCCAAAGTGTAACTAGTATTTCTATCTTGTACTCTACGCTTCCTTCTTCATCCAAGCATTGTACTGGTACTTGTCAATGGTCTTCAGAGGAAGCTGGATTGAATACATGATAAGAAATAGAGATAGTGTCATTGCTGGTGGTCCATCCATTATCCCATCCACAGCTTTACCTAGTAAACCAATCTTGTATTCCAGCTTGTTTTCTTCATCGTGGCATTGTTCTCGTGCTTGTAAGCATCCTTCACAAGTAGCAGAGTGGCCTGGATATCAATAACGGTGGATGAATCAGTGTTTTTGCTGATGATCCATCCTGTTTTCACGTCTGCAGCCTTACCTTTGACCAAATAGCAAATTTCACCTTGTTATCCATCATCTTGATGTTGTCCTGACGCTTGTAAACATCCTTCATGAGTGGTAGACATAGTGACAAAGAGAGCAAACGACATGACAGTGCAAAAGGCTGACTGCAACAAAAAGATAATCCTCAGCAGGCGTTTCAACAGTATCTCGTGGTTGTTCTCGAGTGTTGCTAGCTTGTTTCAGGTGTATACTGCTTGGAACTTAAGGGTTCAATGGGGTCAATTGAGAAGGGGAAACTTGCTGGAGACGAACAACAAAGTAGGAAGCTTGAAGCCAAAAATACTCCTGCACACACGCCAGACGAAGAACCACTTGTCTACACCAAAGTCCTTTGCTGCTCAGTAGTGCTGCTGAGCAGGAGACGCACCATTGGTGCTGGTTTTGTTCGCATGGGGCACAATAGTGAAAGAAGTTGGGTTGACAATAAAAGAGCATGACGTTTCAAGCCAACAGGTCCTCCCCAAGCAACTTTTGCTTCCAAAACGTGTTTAGTCAATACATATCGAGCTCCATTGGTGCTGTTGTTGTCGTTCAAGTGTGCATTGGTACAGTTGTTGTTGGAATTGTGAGAACAAGTATCAATAAAGGTTGCAGCAGTGCTGTAGCAGTGGAGACTTCCAAATTCTGAGAAAGATGCATTGAGGATGAATCAGGACAGCTGCTCTTGAAATTCGCGCACTGAGCAGGTCGGACCTTGACTACCACAACCCAAGATGACTTTGAATACAGCTTTGAAATATGCATCCTCCCAAATTACTCTTGCCCACCTTCCCATATCTTTTCACTAGTTTTACCACCATCTTTGTGTATTATTCCGCTACAACTACATACTAATTAAGACATGCCAATTTAGACCTTCTAAATTTGGAAATTTTTTGATCGATCTGTAACTTCTGTTGAAGAAAAAACACAGGGTAACATGGCCGAGTTGGTCTAAGGCGCCAGACTCAAGTTCTGGTCTCGCAAGAGGCGTGAGTTCGAATCTCACTGTTACCAATACTTTTGCCAAATCGTTTTTTGATTTGAGCACGTGATCACGATTGTCGATGCTCTTATTTTGTGCTGATAGCTCAATGGCCAAAATAAGAGCTAAACGAGTAGAGAGAAAGAGAGTTGTCTTTATTGTGATATGTTTGTGTGATATATATATATGTGTACAAAATGGTGATTCGTAGTACCAATATGTTATGTGTTACTAGTACTAGAGCTCACGTGATTCTGGCTGCTTCTGCTACGACACGATCTTTGTCTTAGTCATGTGACGCAGCTTTTGCTAGTTCTTTAGCTAGTATCTTCCACATCATTCGTAGGATCAATTGTAGTATATATGGAAAGTCTGAGTGATAAACAGCCATCAATTCACATAGCAATAGCTAAAGCTATGAGTGAATATGATGTTAATGACCTGATTGGTACCTATGTTGCTTCTCTTGACGTATCTCTTCGCATACATCAGCCACCCTTTTAGTTGTAGTGGTTTAGCACTGTATCTCCGCCGTGCTTGGTATAAATGAAGTTCAGATTAGATTTATTGTTCTTTGTTCTATCTTTCACATAAAGACTATACGAACACCCTACCGAGACACGCACTCTATTTTGTTATCAATCACTCACTTAAACGTCTATACCAGCACATTAGTGTCACTGTCGTTCCTGATTACACATCTAATATCTAGCTTTCTTTACTACAATTCCAATCAATAGGCATTCTCATCTCTTCTTGTCTTGTCCTTGGCCCTGTTGGAAAGCATACCCATATCTGCTCTTTGCCATTTCTGGATCCCACTCTTATAGTTGGATGATACTTCAGATTAGACATCTTTAGCTTTCATTTGACAGAAGGTATAAGACTATCAAGCGATGCAAGAGCAATGCTGTACTTTGTTTTATTCAACATGTAGTAGTTTATATCATTATGATTTGAAAGGATGTAGTAAATGGTAATTCTATTGAATGCAGCATGTATAATAGTAAATCAGATGAAGAAATAGGCTAGAATACCAATGCTTTCATCATGGGTCTTGTGATAATTGTCCATCCATTGCCAATCTTGTTGCTTTGACTGACGAATATCATCTTGACGCGTATCATCCTCAATTGTATTGCTGTATGTAAAAGCTGAATATGCCAATCTTGACAACAAGGCTAGACGTTGTTGCTTTTCTTGGTCATTGGCGATAGAAGAGTATTGTTGTAAATGGTGGATTACTGCATGGGAGATGCGTCCTTGATTGTTTGCTGTATAGTGCCAGATATCCTTGGCAGCACCACTATTTTGAATGCCACGAGCAAGAATTGTCCAATACTGAAGATTGAGCGTGCGATAATGAAATAGAAATGCGTCTTCAGTACTCTGGTCATATTGTCTTCCATTCAATCGTGCATGTGCTGACATATCCTGATATGGCTGTGATCCATCTTTTGAAAACTGCTTTCCAATACGCATCCGACACCGATTGGCAACTCGCAACAAGAATCGAACATCATCAGTGAATGCTGCTAGTGCTGTTACTTGTAAATCATAAAGCACGCCACGATGATCAGTCATTTGCGCCAAATGGATGCCAGTAGGTACTGCCACCAAATACTCGAGTACTTGAGCCATAATCGACTGCAATTCTGCATATTCCTTATGTGACAACATCTGCGCACGACGTAATAAGCGCATAGCATCAAGTAGCACTGTCAAATCAGTCTTGCTGAGATCAATGGTGGATACAAGTTTGCTGTCAGTGTACTTGGGCATCACATGTGATACACGATTGAGACTAGGAAACGAGTAGCCTTGATCTGATAGGAATTCAAACAAGTGCGTATTCTCGGATGTCATTCGTGCTGTACTGTATTCACTTTGTTGATCACCCAAAGCTCGTTCACTGAGAAAGTATACGCGTATCAGATTGGCTGCCCATCGACCATACTTTTCATCGCCAAACAAGTAGTTCGCAAGTGCAAGTGTAGTAATGTTGCGTGATAAAGATCCCAACGTATCCAAAGATGGATGACTGATACCAGGATATTGATCATTGCTGATGCTCATACCAGCATCCAGAATATGGTCTATATCATCAGTTGCTGCCATGGGTGCTAGTTGTTCTCGTGTATGCATCAAAACTTCATCAACACGTCGTTGGAATGCTGACATGCTTGACAAGATGGAAGGATCTTCACTCCAAAATCGATGTCGAATATGAGCCAATTCAGTTTCATTGTAGAGGAAAAGACGATCATGACGAAATGTGTGTCGCGCAACACGTTCATCCAAAGCATCCAAAGTGGATTGAATAGCCAAGAGTCGATTGAATGCACGAATGGATGATGCCTCCTTCTTGCTTTCCTCTTGTGCCTGATTACCAGAAAACAATCGATAAACCCAGCCAATGAATCGAAAATTGCCCTTATCCTTGCTATATGCTCGTTCTTTGGGTTCCCATGCAACTGTAGGTCGATTCAATTTGCGATTCTCCAAGGCACCAAGTCGCCATAACAATTCAAGCTACAAGTAGCATTAGTATGTGCATTACTCCTTGTCGCCAACTAAATATCTCATACCTTGCTTCGTCTTCCATATCGCATATTGAGATTATATTCTTCTTCTGCATCATAACGAAAGATGATCTGTGGCTCTTCATGAGAACGTGGACGTTCATCAATGCTGTTCAAGAGATCGGAATTGTTCAAGAGACGTGTCATGGGCACAATAAAGTACTTGGTATCATCCCCAAATCGATCCAGTTGTGTCTTGATCTCATCAAATGCATTCTGGCTGAGAAAGCAATTACCATCAAATGGCATAATCCACTTTGCATTTCCAGTAGAACGACCATGAGCCAATGCTGTATTACGGCCACCATTCTATTATCCAACAGGTTTAACATCCTTCATCTTGTACATGATTGCATAATCCTTACATTGTTCATTGCATAAAGATTCTTATCATGATAAGTGTAATCAAGAGCACGTAGCTTGGCTACTTTGGAGAATCGTCGATAGTCATCCGAATGCAAAAAGTCAGGTTCTGGGAAATCCTCTAGTCGAAAGTCGATACGCTGATATTCTGTCTCATTGAATGCAATGTTCAAATACTCGGCATTGTAACGCTCCAATAGTTGAATAATGGCTTGTTCATTCACAGGATCAGTGATACGATTGAGAACATATATTTTACGCGTGTTGGGAAAAGATGGCTCATGCTCAAGGATAAAGCGTAAATTAGACAATGTTTGGCCTTCCTTGTGTCGTGGTGGAAGATCATTGCCAATGATACGATACAGGAGGAGTTGATCACGATGCTGACTGGTGCTTTGTATATTGGAAGAAGTAGTGGGATTCGGTAGTGAAAGGTGGAAAAAGGGTATGTAACCGAATACAAGAGCAAGAACAAAGACGACAAACAAAGGTCTTAACCACCAGCGATTGCGATGGTAGTAGCGATAACGATTGGGCTGAAAGAATCGACGCGGCTTGTCTTTGACAGACCAGAAAGAAGACAAAGGCTTACGACGTGCTGGAGAACCAAGATCGACTGCAATGTCAGTGCCAAAGCTGCTGCCCAATGGGTTCATCCTTCGTTGCTTTGGACTGTACAAGTCGTTGTAAGACCTATTCACTGGTGAAGAAGGAGACTGTGGAGTGCCAGAAGCTGATGGAAAACGTGTGTCGAGGCCATTGTTGAATAAAGGCGGCCGCATTGTCGACAGTGGACCATACAGTTGAACAATATATGCAGCTGAAAGAAGATTCCGGATCGACAAACACTGGTCACGAGTTGCTGGTTCCTGGATTACCAACCACGACATGCTTTATCCACGTCTTGTTTTATAGCACAATAGAACTCATGTCCCATGTAATAGTTAGTGTTCTCCCCATTCATCATGTACATTGATAAACTGATGGCCAAAAGTACAATGTTGCCAATAAAGCATCTCCTTGGTTCAAACACCAGTGCCTTGTTACACGAAATCTAGTATTCACACTTGCTTAATCAATCCACTTTTCAGTACTTTTCTTTCTCAAAGAGCTTAATCACAAGGAGATGTCAATATTGAATCATCATCGGCAGATGAGCGTGCAAACGCGACTACAGGCATTAACTATTTGACTGATTCTGGGCAAGAATGTCCAAAAGTAGGTGACAAACCCCTTGATAAAGTAAAGAGATCATGCACCATCCTTTATCGACATCACTTTCAAATTGATGAAGCATTGAACCCGCTCCTTGCCAAAGCTCAAAATTGCATCGTGGAAGCTTCCCTTTCACTTTTTATGCTGCATCAGTAATTCAGCTTGACTTACATAGGCCACTCAACTTTTTTCTCTTTCATGATCACTTTTGCTCCCATATGATGAATTACCAGAAAACATTTACCTTTGCCAGCTATTGCAACGTCAAAAGTGTCTCTAAAAGCAGGGAAATGCATTCGCCAGATTACATTGCATCATGAAAGCTCGCAGTGAAGAAATGCTTTATGATGGTGTATTCACCATCAAGGCAAACAAGTCAAAGGCGAGAAGCAACCAGCAATTGATTAAAGACTAGTGCATTAGAAATGAAAAAGATGGTAGATGCTATGGTGGATTCTTGTGTTCCATCCCCTATTGCACGTGAGTTACTTGTACAATTGTGATAAAGTGCATTATAAGATGCTGTTTTGTTAAAGTGAGAAAACAAGGACACAAATGGACAGCATTCAAGATGGAGCTGGCTTCAGAAGCAGTCTATGTGAGTACTAGACTTGCCCTATTCAGTCCCTTGTGTGAACAACAGGACCTTACTACAATTGTCAGCATTGTTCACTATTGCTGGTAGCTGCATAACATCATTGGCAGTTTGCAAAATGAATTCTTGACGGCATTAAAAGTGAATCAAGATATGGTATAAGGGTGATTATGAGTTAATTGGGTAATGAGCTGCAGCTTTTACTTTTGGTGGCAACAGCTATGCAATACGCCCACCATAACCTAATGCGCCTTCTTGCATTTACTCCAGGGAGAGCCTAGAACTTTGTGTTTTCTCCTCCTTTTCCCCAAACTCTGCTTATTTACTCTGGTTGTGTATGTATGCAAATCCTTTCTTATGATAGCATAGTCCAAGTGATTGGATCTACTGTGTTGTGATGGTGATAATGACAATTGCCATTGTTGACATGAAAGCCAGCCACATCAGGATGATTGGATGGTCTATTCCACGTGGCACGAATGTTCTGTACAACGTATCACATGGTACATATTTTTGAGTCGAGCCTTTTCTTTGTCATTCATTGCATATCACTTGTCTTGTTGGGGTGAGACAAAAGTTTCATACAAGGCATATGTCATGCAATTGGGCTGAATTCTACCAAGATCGCTGTATGTATATACTGCCAACGGGCATGTTTTGTATATGGGATATAGGGAATAAGGGTACTTTTGGCTTATCATCTGCTAGTGTAAAGATGTCGAGACTTTCATTCTTTCTTGCTGTGTTTTTGAATAGATGTAATTAAGCATGAAATCACTGTTTAGGAAAGTGGCTGATTATTGTCGCCGCCGCATGTTTGCCCTTTTCGACCAGTTGTGTGTATTGTCATAGACTAAAAAAGGCACAAGCCTGTCAAAAGGATGTTCCCGCCGCACAAACAAACCAGGACTAGTCATCATCATGATATTGGTTAGACTTTACTATATACGAAAGCACTACCATATATATATGCAATGCTGCATAATCACTACAATGAACCTTGCCAAAACAGTGCAAGAAAGGTATTGATGGGTGTTGTTGATGGTCTTCAATGTAAAATTAGAAAGAAAGCTTTTCAGCACAGGCAAGGCATGGTAAATGAATGCTTATTGGATCATTACCATTTGCCATGTTGTGTGGTGTAACCGCGCTCTTTGAGTTATTTTCGTTGGGGGGAAGGGGAAACACAGCAGGGCACATAGACATATACACATCCTATTACCCTTCTCATTGGCTTTTGAGCTCTAAAAGTGGTCTCACACCACATATTTCAGATGCGCAATGCAAGCACATGCACGTACTTTATATAAACACTGTATCGAGTGCAAGAAATGGGTGAAACAGAAACTATTTGACCATGTGTGTACATGATCAAGGAGCAAAAGGGTAGATCGAGATGCACTGATACAAGAAAAAAGAGAATGAAAGAGCCCAGACCCTCTATATTGATAAATTGTCTTTTTACATACCTATTTTTGTTCGAAGTGGAGAGAAAGAGAGAGTGGATCAGGGGCTTTTGGGGGTGGATTGAACAAGAAGAAAGACGCTGATGCTGGGGGGACACATACACATACATATACTGCTCTCTTTATCTTTCCTCCTCTTTCGCCACGCAAAAAAAGAAGACTTGTTTATATAAATCCCAAATTGGATTCACTTTTTCTTTTTTCTTTTCCCTTTTCCAACTCTTTGATTATATCCTTCAACATGTCCACCGTGGATAATCTCGCATTGGACTTGACACACCTATCTTTTGATACCCAAACAGATCTTCTTGCAACTACCACTCACGCAAGCTCTTTATTGTCTTCATCATCATCATCATCTAGACCAGTAAGCCGTGGATTACCTTCTATCACAATCACGCAGGGTGAGTTACAGGGCAAAAAGATCTATCCATTCTTTGACTCTCCCCACACCCCGATCCCCTTTGTCGGTGCCCCTTCTTTCGTAATTCAATCTTGGTTCTTGCATGGTAATCTTATATACATGTTTCTTTGATAATAGAGAAGAAAACACCACGAAGCAGTGATCGTAATCGTCAATGTGTACCCAGTGATGATGAAGACGATGAAGAAGAAGAAGATGAAGGTGAAAGCTCTGATGACGAAGACATCAAAGAAAAAAGATTGGCAGGTAGTTCTGTCACGTCAAAACCACCGCCACCACCACAACATCGCAAAACACAGCTTCCAAGTGATGATGAAGGTAAATAACTTGATCCAATTGGAAAAAAAAGGGATATATACACAAACAAAGACAAAGAAAGAATAACAATGTCTTCTTTAGATGATGATGAAGATGATGATAGTGACGATGAATTGGTGATTGCACCTAGTCCAATGTATCGACGTTTAAGTGGTGTGGGATCAACAAGTAATCTTGCTGGTAATAGCAGTGGTAGACGTTCACCTACTCCACAACAACATCATCCACAACATCATCCACAACAACGACCAAGTGAAGTAGCAAAACGACATTCAGATGGACATCTTGACTTATCGGCGACTGAAGGCACACACATTCATCACTTGCAGCAAATGCAACAATACCAACAGACTCAGCTAGCGCAGTTCCAACAGCACTATAACAACAATCTGTCAGCATCAGGAGCAACAGGAGCAGGAGGGGTAGCACAGCGACATCACCGAGTGAGCGGCATGGATTTGCTAAAGCAATTAGAACAAGAAAAGGCTGGGATGAAACGTAACACCAAACCAAAAGTCAACACATCTCATGTCAAGATTGAAAAAGGATTATTGGCCAACTTGCCTGAACCTGGTTCACATAGCATTAGCTTTCAAGCAATGCAAAAGCAAGCTTCTGAACAACAAAGGCAACAACATCGTCAATATCTTCATGCAGCCAACATGTATCAACCACAACAAGCACAACAGCCAAACTTTGTATACCCCTATCAAATGGGCGCTGCCGCCGTATCTTCTTCTCCATCCCTTATCATGATGGATCCCAACCAATATCATCATATGCAACAACAACAACAACAGCAGCAGCAGTTTTATCAACAGCAATCTCATCAAGTCCACCACCATCCACCTAGCAGACCATCTAGTGCCATGAGTAATCATCACGATGCTGCTTCACGTCGACGAACGGGTGATTAGACAACAAAAAGAAGACTTTTATCGTTTTCACACAAACAATCCCATAGCAACCCCTTCTCAAAACCTTATATTACAATTTTCTAACTACCTAGTTCTTTCTTCTCTTTCTATCCTAACCGTTGCATGAACATACAATCACTTTCCAGATAACAATAAATGTAGCTGCCTCCTCGTCTGTTCTCCTGGTACCATTTACGAAAAAAGAAAACCTTCTTGTTTCCACCTTCATCGAAAGGAGCCTAAAATGACATAATGAACATCTTATTCATTGTTCAGGGAATGTACATTTGCTTACTTTTGCACAAGTCATTAAAGCCACATCCAGAACAGTCTTGCAGTAATTGGGCACATCCACATCCGCATAGTTCCACACCGCTTTCGGTTAATACAGAGGAAGGCTTATCAATGATAGGTTGTTTGGTAGTGGTATGTGATGATGGTGGTAATGATGCTGATTCAGCAGTTGATGAGCATATGGCTGCAATAGAGAGTTGTCGCCTTGGATCATTGTGATGATCATCACCATTTGTATTGACATAGGGATCAGAAGAGCCTCTCATAGCACGAGATGGATGTGCATCACAACCAGGACACGCACAGGAATCACCACAACGACATGTGACCAGACGTACACGTTTGTTGGAATCTGCTTTAGCTATAGTAGGAGCTGTGCCACAACAAGAATCGCCACATGATGATGATGGTGTTGTAGTAGTAGTACTTGGTTGCTGCTGCTGTGGTGAAGATGACGAGATTGATGAAGTTGAAGAACAGCAAGATGAAGATGATTGGGGTGGTGATGGTGATGATGAAGAAGAGCAACAAGAAGTAGTGATGGCAACAGGTGGTGTGCTGATAGGAGAAGGTGGAATGTTGTTGTTGTTGTTGGATGCCCTGGTATTTGGAGATGAGCAACATGATGGCTTGGCTACACTGTTATCTATCATCCCTTCTTCCTCACTCAAAGTAATACGTATTGGTCTAGGTGCAATAGCGCGCAAGTTGGAATGGATTGCCTTTTCCTTTGTTGGTTTCTTGATAGATCGTGGCCGTATTACTGTCAAGAAAATAGGGTGTTAATGCAAGGACTTTTTACAAAAGATATCCACAACATACCAGGTGTATCATTACAGTCGCATTTTACATGAAGTTGACGAACCAGTCGTAACTCTCGGCAACGAGAACATTGTGTTGCAGGTCTTCCCTTCTTCTTGATCTCGACAAGTGGCCGATCCTTGTGATTGCAGTGTGAAGCTCGGTGTCCCTACACATTTGCTCTTTTCTTCAGCCATTGCTGCTACATGCAAAGAGCGAAAAGTACCTTGATACACGTTGCTACAAGATAAATGAGATATGTTGTATAGAGAGAAAGAGTTTACAATGACATACCGCATGCGACCTTTTTGCCGTCCACTATCATCATAGCTGGTCCATGCGAGGAGTGAAAAGTGAAAGAACTGCTGAGCAACCAATAGTTCTCCGATTTGTATATCTGGGCTTTCTTTTGACCTTATCCAAAAGGGAAGGTATGTTACTCATCTTTCCTGCATGCAGCAACATGATGAAAGAACAAAACAATGCTTACATGCTAGATTTACCTATATGATTAGGAGTGATGTAGTATAGATTACATAGTAGAATATAGCTTGTAGTACCGTTGAATAGTTCTTGATGATATCAATGCCAACACTGCAATAAACAATAGCTTTCTCGCGACTATTGACGTGTATTGTAATCATGTATATGACTATCTATATGCTTGTAGCAATGTACAAAGTGATGAGACAAGATGATCATCCGATTGATGTAACACAATGCTCCAATTACCAAGAAAGACCTGTCAATCATTCCTTTACTATGCTCCGACCGGTTCCTGATAAAGTGTAGTGGCTGGTATATAACACCAGTCAGAGTGGCTACGTCTCATAGACTGTTGTTTCTTGCGGAATTCATGAATAGCCGTTTGTGCCACCCTTCTCCACAACAGGTCTCCGCATACATCATGTGCAGAAAACTTGTCAAGACAATGCGTCATGTCATGTGATATGTCAGCAGCATTTATTCCTTTCAAAATTCATGCTTATCATGCAATGACATTTGTTACCTTTATGATCATATACCGATGCCATGTTTTCGATAGTATAAAAAGGACCAATGACTATTGTCGAAAAGCTTGTAGCAGGGTCAAGATTATAAACACAGCACTCCGCCATTTGTTGGTCTTCAAAGAATTTGATCTAAAACAGCCGTCTTTCTCTTCCCGTTTGTCATCGTCGCCGATAATCTCTCGTCACCTTCAGCACCACCAGTACCACCACCAACACCTGTTTTGATACCACACTCACTCTGGTTGATGCTGCTATCATGAATCTCTTTAACTCAAAAGCCGAAAAGGCTAGTCCTGCAGCATCTGTAACAGCAGCCGCTTCTTTTAAAGAAGAAACATCTTCCGGAGGTAAAACTGTCAATAAACAGCACATACACAAAGTATAACAACATATTGATATGACAATCAACCTTAGTTGATCTCGAATATGATTATGGTCGCTTTAATCATGGTATTGACCGAGAAGGTCAAGGATCCAGTTTTCTCGCTTATTTCAACATTGTCTGTGTTGTGGCAGGCACAGGTGCACTGCAATTACCAGTAAGAATTCCCCGAGTCTTTTTGATTATCAACAAGATGTTTACATGTCTCTTTATTAGTATGCACTTGCACAAGGTGGATGGATAGGTATAACGCATTATGACGTGGTATGACAAAGGATTTTTGATACTGACTCATATTTTTTGGGCAGGCTTGTTAATTCTATTTCTCAGCTGGATCTTTTCAACTTGTAAGTCATAGTTCAAGACGAGCGTCATTTTCAATCCACACATCATCTTTCCCACGCTCACATTATGCAAATCATGCATGTACCTAGATTCTGGTGTTGTACTTATTCGATGCTTGTATCACGACGGTCAATCACGCCTTTCATCCTATCAAGAAGTTGCTCATGCCGCATTTGGTGTCATTGGTAGCTGGATCGCATTCTTCTTTACAGCTATTACTCTTATTGGTGTCCCTGTACTATGGGTGATGCTTGCTGGACAAAACTTGCACCAAGTATGCCAAGGCACATCAGCAGAGCTGACAATGCCTATCTGGACCATTATCTCAGCAGCCGTGGTAGGCATTCCTTTTGTCTTTTTCAAATCGCTTAAAGAAGTCGGCATTGGTAGTCTTTTTGGCATGTTGACAACTGTCATTGTGGTGCTCATTGTACTCGGTGAAGCGATTGCTGACAATAGCTCTCGAGATATCAATCCACATCATGATGCTGTTATTTGGAACAAGTTTCCTGTTGCTTTGAGCTCTATTGTCTTCAGTTTTGGTGGTAATCCTGTCTATCCCAACGTTGAAGCTGGTATGCGTACACCCAAACATTGGAATCGTGTCATCTTTGCAGGTTTAGCTACTTGTGTTGGTATCTACTTGGTTTCAGCTATTCCTGCATATTATATCTATGGCGATGTCGTCAAATCACCTATGTACAACAGCTTGCCAGAGAACAATGGTCAACTTGCTGCTATCATCTTGATCACCGCTCACGTGTTACTTGCAATGCCTATTCTTATGACATCTTTCGCTCTCGACCTTGAAAAGTTGATGCACATTTCAACATTCCATCATTCACGCTGGCTCGAGTTTATATTACGTGCTCTTTTACGTATTACAATGATGGTAGTCGTTACTGTCATTGCTATTGAAGTCCCATCCTTTGGCAATATCATGTCACTTCTCGGTGCCTTTTCCAATTGCGCTCTCATTCTGATTTTCCCCATCATCTTTTATTATCGTCTTACTGGTCTCTTCAACAAGCCCTGGTACGAGCTCATCTTTGGTGCAATTGCCATCATTCTTGGTATTGTCGGTCTGATTTTCGGCAGCAAGGATGCTATTGAAGGTCTCATCAAGGAATTTGGACCACAGTAAAGCAACATCTTCTTGTGTATTACTTTTATCATTCCCAACGCCATCAATGCATACTCCTCCTCCTTTTTTATTTCCTTCATCTCTCTATCTTCATATACTTTTGTGTGTACTACTATATTTACATGTATAAAAAAGCATTGCTTCCCTTTCTGTACAGAATGAGAAAGAATTAAATAAGGTTTTGTGGCTGTAACTTGTCGATCCACATCATTTTGCCTTGATTCGGCATGTGATTGATTCCCACCCCTGTCCTACTTATGACTTGTGCAGCATTCTTTACAAGCTCATGGGCTGATTCCACATACACATAGAAGGCATAAGTACTTGATTACAGCAGCAATATGACTCCCAAATACTCAAGTCGATACTTGCATAGGAGAGACATTCTTCACGTCATAAGGATCATGCTAGTTCATGTTTTTATCCGATGGCATCTCAACAGCTCCCCAATTCACTCACATAATATACTAGGTGATGATGACACATATGTAAAGATAAAGCCATGCACATCATCAAGATTGCTGATCGCAAGGTATAATGTGTTATAGGAATGGTTGATGATACTCTATAATGAGTAGTATGGCTGTGCATAAGGGGTGTTTAACCAGAAATGACATCTTTTCAAAAGCAAGCTAACGCTTACTAGAAGCCATCTCGCGCGAGAAAGATGGTAAGGTATCACACAAAAATGGAGACTGAGAAGAGAAAGGTATAAAAGAGCTAGATACTAAACATCATTAAAAGCATTCTACATCAGAATAATGCTTGCAAGTGAATCCTTTTCTTATCCGGAATACAATCACAAGCTCCAAAAGGACAATGTATTCCTTGACACGCCTGAAGTTACTGAGCCCGTTTGGCTCGAGACTAAACGTGGTACAATTCCTTGCTGGATCAATGGCGTTATGTATCGCACAGGTACACTAAAGACATGATGGACTTGATCAGGCGTAAAAAGGAAAGGATATGAACATCATTTGAATAGGTCCTGCAAAATACAAATTGGACAATGACACAGTGATCACGCATGCATTGGATGGGATGCCATTTGCACATCGATTCGAGTTCAAGGAAGGCAAGGTGCGATACAATTCACGACATATTGCAGCATCTGTGGAGAAAGCACTTGTGGACAAGACACAGGCACCACTCTTTGTTGGTTATACACCCGACAAAGAGAGTTGGATCTGCAATGCACCCAAGATGCTTGAACCACTTGCTTCAGATCCAACAGCCGTGTTAGCTGGAGAAACCATATCAGCTGTATCACCCGTAGTGCCTTTTGAAAAAGATGGCAAACAAGATGATGATCCTTTGGTGGTGGTAGCACGTTCTTCAGGTGCATATCAACAGCATATTCATTCGGATACACTAGGTAAGGTCATTTATCAATTTTATATACTTTAGCTCATACGAGTACCATATACGTAGAGCCAAAAAGAGCATTCAAATATGATGAGCTTGATCCACAATTGGAAGGTATTATGAGCTCGTCGCATGCACAAGTAGATCCTGTCACTGGAGAAGTTGTCAATTTTATGGCTCATCCTGCTACTGGTATCACTGTCTTCAGTCACCAATCGAAAAGCAATACTACCACCATCCTTGGCAAGATTACACATCGCAAGATACCCAATGCAACAACAGATCCAGTGCCCATTGAGCCATCATTTATTCATTCATTTTGGTTATCACGCAACTATGTTATTATTCCGGAACTACCTTTACGATTGAAGAATGGTGGTATGGATGCCATTCAGACAGGATCCTTTGCAACTGGTCTTGCTTGGGACCAGGGATCACCTGTGTACTTGCACATTGTGAGTCGTGTAGACAAACAACATGTAGCAAGTGTACAAGTTCGACCAGCTTTTTTCATGTTTCATGATGTGAATGCATATGAGGAAAACGATGAGCTGGTGCTTGATGCACCTATCTTCCAAGATGCTGATATTGTGATGCATACACACATGTTTGGATCCAACCTTATCCTGAGAACCGATATGTCATTTGTTCAGGATGAAGAAAAGGTCAATGGCATGACTTATCCACCCAGCCAAGATGACGTGCCAGTATGCCGTTTATGCCGTTTTTGGATTGACATGCGCACGTGGCAACTAAAGGAACACAAGGTCTTGGCCGATCAGTTTGAATTTCCTGCTGTGGCACGTCCCATGCAACCATATCGCTATGCTTGGGGTGCATCTGGTATCGTTTGTTCAAGAGTATCCGATACAAAAGACAACAACTCGTTTCCACAAATGGGACTTGTCAAGGTGGATGTGCATCAAGGTATCACCGCGCGCTTTGATAAGCAACATTGGGTCTGTCAAGAGCCTATTTTTGTGCCCAAACCAGGTTCTGATCAAGAAGATGAAGGTATTTTACTGACTCAAGTAAACGCTTTTGATGCTGGTGGTGTTGAGAATCTGTTGGTCATTGTTGATGCTAAAACGATGCAAGAACTTGCAGTCTGTGTCATTGGTAGTTTTGCAGCATCCACATTACACGGCTCATATATCGACTTGTCACAAGCTTAATAAAGCACTTTATTTGAGCATTATCTACTACCTAACTTGTTCTAAAGCGAAAGTGTAGGATACTTTTTCACAGTTTTACATTCGATTTATTGATTGCTTATGAGAAGGGTGATAATCAAATCATGTTTTTTGATACTGGGGATGATATTGAAATGATATCTTTTCATTTACTCTGGATACAATCTTTCGAGAATCTCAGGTACAGCACGATCAACATTGCCATTGTATTCAGTCAACAGTCGAATAGCAAGCTCATCACAGAAAGTAAGGCCCTATCAAAAGGTGTCAATGCATATTTCTTCTCATGTATTATACTACGACTCACCATTTCATGGATTTGTCTCATTTGCTGGTCAAAGAGACCTGGCACAGGGCTGCGATGTGTGTTGGGAGTTGAAGTTGGACTGGTATGTGTTTGCGTTGTTGATGTTGATGATTGTTGATGAAAAGAAGCTGTTGGCGTGATCACTTTGGGAGGCGTTTTTTCATGAGGATTCTGTGCATGATACTGGTCATTGTTGTCGACAACTACAAACTCCTCAGAGCTAGCACGTGATGATTGATGTTCTGATGAAGCATGTTGTTCGTCATTATTGCCATGCATTTCGTCTTCTTCCTCAGATGATGTTTCAAGGCTACTGCTGCTCAATCGACGAGAAGGTGTATAACTGGTAATTGAAGGATCCATAAAAGGATCATCATCATCTTCATTCTCATCTGATGGATCCAATAACTCATCATGGCGGATAACAGATGTAGTATCAGCAGAAGGAGTGCGTTGGATGTCCGAATAAGAGGAAGATGTGCTGATAGTGGGATATACCATGCTGTTGTTGTTGCTGTTGTTGTCAGGCACAGAGATGATATCCACCCATATGTCGTCACCAAACAATTGTCCATTTGGAGTACGTAACTTGAATTCAGTCCTGTAATGTCCGGGTTGTCTTGGGATAGTGATCATGGTAGAGACAGTGACAAAGGATCCAGGTTTGGTGGCTGGCAAGGTCTGATTGGTGGCTCGTAGCATATCAATATCATTGCTAGAAACAGGTTGAAGCATGGTACCATTGGGCCATACATCACAGCCATCATTGAGCATCTTCCACATCTACAGTAATAAAGAGCATTTGTGTTAACTTTTAGCATTGGCTGTTGTTGATGTATATTTACCTTTCTTATGACTCGACCTGCTTGTAATGAAGTACCATCAGGTATATTCATATCATTCACAAATTTGGCAGATAAGGAAAGTCTGGTGCTTGAAGGAGCTTCTGGCTTGGCCAACACTTTGGATCTCTTGCTCGTGGTGGAGCTGGTGCTGCTATGAATGCTTGCAAGACTGATATTTCCAAGGCGGTTAAGATGGATTGAAGAATGATCCGAGAATCGAGGTGTTGAACATCGTGAGTTGAGCTTGGATAGACAAGGATTGCTTTTGGATAACAAAGGAACATCTGTGCCAAGAGTTACTGGATTGCGAACCTTGATGAAAAGATGTGATGGATCGTGGATCTCAGGTGCGATTACTTCACACGTCTCACATAGATCATAGTCAGTACAGTGACCACACTACATTATGGATCTAAATTAGTATACATCAATGTAAATTCTCTGACATGTTTACCTTGTAGCGAACACCCACGATATTCTGGTCACAGCGATCACAAAAGATGCCAGGATGTCGCTTTGACGAGGATGATGATGATGATGATGCACGTTCATCTGGAATGACTTGTTTAGGACTGGAAGGCATATGTGTGATAAAACGATGCATTGGATTGTGACCATGTTCACCAAGCTTGTAGCATAACTGACAAAGATCAAAGTCTAACCAACAACATGTGAGAAATAAGCATTGAAAAAGATATTCTTCGATTACCTTTGCAGATGGTACAAGAATGTCTGATACTAACAATTCGAGCTTCACAAAAGTCACAAGCATACATGGGAGGGACATTGTTGTTGTTTGTTGATACATTGTGCTCTTGATTGATTGATGATTTGTACTCTTCACACAAGTTGGTCCCTTTGCAAGCTGAACAACTGATATGATGGATTGTAAGATAAACAAGTAATCAGAAAAGAGAGAAAGAGAGTGAAACTTACATATCCTGTGAGATGGATTTCTTGCAGTGGCTGCATAAACGGGCGGAAGATGATGGTTGCACAAGAGGCGCCAACGCCTCGTGATAACTTGCCGCAGCCTTCTTGGCAACTTGCTGCATTGCTTTTTCTCGAGCTTCCTCTTGCAACTTGGTCAACTCGGACTCAAACTTCTCAAGGGCATTCTTTACTGCTGGGGAAGGCTGTGAATCTTCATGTAACTTGATCTTGAAGGGGGTAACGCTCAGGCCAAAGAGTATAGAAGACTGCAAACGTAGATCATAGTCGCTACTCATTGTAACCCATGTTCCAGAATCATCACGATAAAGTATGTCAAAGTTGTCATCCTTCAGTCTGAACAATGTCTTGAGCTAGTCATCAATGTTGTTAATTAAACGCATCCATATATAATTTCCGTGAAGCACAGCTTTGTGTAGTACCTTGTCTCGAAACTGGTCAAATGTTATATTGTCCTGTATAGGGAACTTCCTCGTCTCATTGCGTTCTTCTAAAGTCACCTTGGCAGTCTGCATGTTGACAATGGCAAAAGAAAAAGAAGCCAATGAGCGTGTGAGTAACAAGGAGTGAGAAAAAGAGAAAGAAAGTCTTGGCCTTCTCCGCTTTCAATGCATAGTAAGTAATACGTGGCTCCACTTCTGACTTTCAACACATGCCATGCTAAATTAGGCATTTTCAACTATTATGCAAGCTTGATGTATGCTGTTTACTGAATCCAAGTTTATCATGGTTGGGAAATGCACGTGTTTCAAGTCATTGTTTAGCAATCTGAGCTCTGTTGATGTCGATAGTATGGCATGTCAACCCCAGTACTTGAGCCAAAGGTCTTGTTGACTTGAGCATGCTTTTCTTTCAAGTCATGTTCTCTTGCTGCTTTTCTTTCGAGTTGCTCAGAAGGTAAAAGAACAGCATGATCGATTGTTGAAGGCAATCCACGATGTCGTCCACGATACATGAGTAATATGATCACGAGTTTGCTCAACGTGTGGTAATTGGCACTCTGTGAAGTACTCAATCTCGGGTATCCAAGTGAGCTACCTGCTGTACCAAAAGCAGAGACACATTCATACATGATTGATAACGCCGTGATAGGAGTCTGGTCCATAATCTCTTTGCTTTCAATCACACAAATACAAAAGATACCTGCAATGACCCAGCTTATTTCCTTAGCTAGCTGTTTTTGGATTTGAAGCTTGACATAAAAACTTGGGGACTTTGGTAAAAGTTTACGTGAAGAGGAGACAACACTACTAATTGTGGGAAATCGACGTAATCTAGTGCTTGTACTTGTCATCGTGGGCAGTAATGGCTCAGTACCATCATCAACATCATGATTCTGCTTCATAGCTGGTTCACTATAGATACCAAGCTCTCGTTCCTAGCCAAACACAATTCCCAAGCAGCATGTTAGTCAAAGAATTCAAAAGTGCTTCTACAATCCCACCTGAAATACATTGCTATTGCGAATACTGATTGCCACTGGGTAAACGCTTATGTACATGGCAATGATATACACGATTTGGGTACCTGGATTTAGTATTTCTAGATTGACAACTGCAAATCCAGCTTTATAGCATGGCATTAATGCTTTAATCATCCATAGAAAGTAAGAAACACTTACCATTTCTGATAGCTATACCTTGAAAGTAAGCATCCAATACACGTGATCCCCAAGATAATCCTTCGAGGACTGGCAGCCAGAAGTTGGTAGCCAAGAAAACGACTATCTCGACAAGATTGATTACCACCAAAGCAAACACCAACCACCAAGTTTGTGTTGAAGAAAACAAGTTTGTATAACAACGTCGTGGATGATCCAATAAGAAACGCATTGTCTCTGACTCCATGATATAATGTTTGGGTATGACTTTGTACAAGCACCAAATGATCCCACGTAATACAATCGCATAGGCAGTATTGCCAGAAACAATCAATAGACTGCAAAAGATCAGTGGTGCTGGTGCACTTTGAAAAGGGATCAAACTGGCTGATAATGGTGTTAAGCCCAAGTTGTTATAGGCTGAAATACTGGTAAAGAAAGAAAACATCCAAGGATTCACTGGTTCTGGATTGGATGTTTCGAGTATTCCTTGTGCATAAGTGGAACAGGCAATATAAATACGAAGCGCAAAGGCAAATACCACAATCATGAAAAAGTAAAAGAATGGCACCAGCTTGGATAAAAAGTCAATAGCACGATACTCGACACCGCCAATATGATAGCGTTGTCTACGTGTAAGTTGGGAATGGTGAATATAGGGCTGGCTCATGATATGGGCAATTTCATCTTCTTGTTCCTCAGCTTCAGTAGCTAGCTCCATTTCTTCAAAAGATGCTGGATCTGGTGGTTTTGCAATCCAGTTCAATAGCTTATCATACTCCTTCAACTGTTGTCGTGCATGTTCACGTTGTGAATTCACACCAGCGTCAAATCTAATCTCATTTGGACTTCTGGTATTATCACATGATGCTGGTACATCATCATTTGGATCATTGTGGATTCTATTGCTGTCAATTCTTGTCCTAGATGATGTGGGATGCCTTTTTGATGATCGTGGTGAAGGGACAGATGCCGGTGAAACGTGTACTGCCAGATCGGATTGGACATTAGATCTTGCATCTTTATGATTATCATCATGTTGTTGTGAGCGAATATAGTTGACACGATCAAAAATGTTCTTTCGCTTCTTTGCTTCATCCTTTGCACTGGTATCTTTAAAGTTATGGGGTAAATTGACTATGGTGTGTCGCCTGGGCAGCATATGTGTGGGCAATGTATCGCTTCTCTTTAAGGAATTGCCATTTTTCAATCTGTCACGTTCTTTACCAAGTCGTCGCTTGTTTTGTTCTTTCAATCGTCTGGCCTGGTTGTATAGAAGGATACCTTCAAATCGCTTGGAAAAGTAGTATTTGCGCACTGATACAACGTAGAGTGACACTAATATATGTGAACCAAGAATCGATCCAATCATCATGAGAATGAGATGGTAGTTGGCAAGTCGTGACATGTCAACCGTGTTGAGCCCCGTATTGGTGATTGTTGTAGTAGCCATGAAGAAAGCTTCAATAAAACTCCAATTCTTATCTTTCTCGCAGTACCATAAGCCTGTAAAGATAAAGATAAGAGCACCAATATAGAGATAATGATACTGAAGGAAATCCAGTTTCTCGTGCAAAAACCATATGAGCTTGTGATACAGCCACCGAAATGGTGTTCTCATCGACCAAGTGTATAATAGAAAGGGAAAAGAGACGATTAGTCTTTTATTGCGGACAAGGCAATATGGTCTTGTATCTACAAATGTGTCACCGTGATAGCTCTGCAAAAGGGACGAGCGTTACAATCCCATACCCAAATCACTTTGCATTGGCTGCTCTTCCTGATAATAGGATGGATTCAGCACAAGACAAATATATGTGTATCCTGTCAGTTCATCATTTAAGGATCTATACAACCAAGCATGTCCATCTTAGCTAGGTGAAGAAGAAAGTGTTTTACTCCGAGACACAATGGCATCATCTATAGTAATAAGCAGTGTTTGTTTATGACAATGAGTATAAATATTAATGCATGCATGACGTGATGTGTCTTCATTATGAAAGAAGATCCTTTTAATATGAAAAGCAGTTTACATGGTATGTGTGTGTGATGTGAAGTGAGTATATATAGGTGTGAATCATGAAAGCGTGATTGTGTATGTGCATGAATATGTGTCGGATTGAAGGGGTAGAGTTCATTGGATGATGAAATATGATGCAGCTATTCAAGACCTGCTATAGATATTGCGAGTTTTGCTTGATAAAGATGATGATGATGATGATGTGGCAGCAGGACAATCAGATGCACGAGAACAATTGGCGGTAGAACATTCTGATACATTACAAAGACTCTTGGTGACTGCAGCAGTTCTTTGATTTCGTTGTCTTCTTACAGCACGCTTGCTAGTGCCACCACAACATTGTTTCTTGTCTCCACCACTACTACAATTGCTTCCACCACAGCACGCTGAAGATCCAGCACATTTGTCACCACATTTGCATCCTTTCTTGCTGACATTGGACATACTTGATTCATCCACGGCTTGTGATCGTTTACGACATTGATCATCCAGATATATCAATTTGATGAAATTGCCATAATCGCATGCAATGCCTGATCCATCCAGAGGTACAGCATGTCGAACAGTGGAAAAGGGAAGTAATTCATTTGCTTCATCATAGCTTTCATCATCACTGTCATCTTCTGGTTCCCATGATTGCTGTTGTTGCCTTCTTACTGCTGCTTCATCACCAAAGAGCCATCGTTTGATATCATCCCATAAACCACGATCTCGAATGTTTGACTCCTTTTGTGTGCAACTGGGTTTGTGTGTGGTATCAAGGTCAAATGCCTCGACGGGTATCATTATTTCATCTTGACATCCTTCATCATAATACTTCAGTGATGCAAACCAAGCTTCCCAATCACCATGTCGACGTTTTTTGCGTACACCAGCAAGAACCATGTTGTTGCAAAAGACTAATCCTCGCCCAGCGAGCTGATCAATCTTGCCAAGGAATCTTGGTGTCAATGCAATATTGGTTTCACCTCCCAGCTGCTCAATATCCACTAAACCATCAGTACCTGGGACATCATGCTGAGACACAGTCATGGGTGGTCCATATACACGACGTCCTGTTGTAGTTGTTGCTGTGTTGCCATTACGCCTACGTGCTGATTTGAAGTCATTGGTGATAACAGTGGTTGTGATGGTGTCTTCTTGACGTGGTTTTCTTCTTTTCTGATGATAATCCTTGGAACACAATGTACAGCTTCCTTCATGTTTGCCATCAGCACGCTCAAGTCGCCATACATGGACTGTTTCATCCATTGCACAGGATGCAATACCAAAGCCATTGCCAAAACATGTATCGCATCCACGACATATTCCAGGTCCTTTTTCCACTTCACAATAACGCGTAACTACCACTTGTGTAATAGGTCCATGATGATCGGCTGATTTGTCATTGTCATGTTCATCCAATCGATACAAGTTGTCACTTCCATAATAGACATCTTCAGCATGATTGAACTTGCTAAATTTCAATAGTGGACCACCAGCATGGATTTCTGGTTTCTTTCTTTGGATTCCACCAGATGACAAGGTACATACAGCATCACCAGATTCAAAGTCCCATACTTTGACAGCACCATCACTGGATCCACTTACAAGGACACCCATACCACCTACAGGTATCTCTGTTGCAAGGGATGTAATTGCATGTCCAGCATGTCCTTCAATGGTGTAGATACATGTCCAAATAGTGCTGCTGCTCATGTCTTGTTCCAATGATTCATCCATGTGTTGTTGTTTCACCAATCGTCGTTCCCAACATTTGATCAATCCATCCTTGGAAGCAGTAAACACCCATGTGATACCAAGTTTACGGTGTGGTGGTTTACATTCTACGACATGTAACACTGTAACGTCACGCTGATGTCCCGAAGGAAAGGATTGGATACATTCACCAGAGAGAATATCCCATTCACGAAGCATACCACTCTTGTGTACTGAAACAAGGAAGTTTTGTGAAGAGTCGTCATAGGCATGCTTGACACGTTGTTTGGCTGCTACTTGAGCTACCAAAGGATGACAGTATTCGGTCACTGCACCAATAAATTGAACTGCCACTACTCGATCCATGACAGTGCGTCGAGTATTTCTGATGGATTCATCATTGTTGATTGTTTTGCGATGGCGTAATGTCATTGTTGCTGAATCTTGTTGCTCTTCAATGGTTACTGGCATTCGTGTTTCAACACGTAATTCACGTAACAAGGTGCCAGTAGTGATTCTCCACACACGTATAATGCCATCATCAAATCCAGCTGCTATCCACTTGTTGCCTTGATCCATTTTGATACAACGAGCTGACTGCAGTAATGTAGATTCAAGATCATCTGCTTTAGTCGTAGATGTGTTGCGTATCATGCGTCGATTATCACCCATTCGCCAATACTTTGGATTGAGATCTGCCTCCATGATTTCACCATGTGTCTTTCGCATACGATCCAGACGTGCCATCCATTCAGCATTATCAGCATCCCACATGATAATTCTTCCATCTTGGCCACAAGAAACCACTGTTCCATGTTTGGCATTTATAGCCAGTCTTCGAATATCAGCAATATGTCTTCCAGACAAGGTCTTGATAGTGACATCCTTGATATTGTGTTCCAATTGTTGCTGATTAAACTGTTTCTGAGCTGAAATGGCACCACGATGAACACCATCCTTGTCATAATTGTCGCTCCATGATATGATGCGATTCACTTTAACACGTAGTGTATCCAGCACATCATCCACAAGGAATCGCCACATGGGTTGAAGCCATCTTTCATGTGAAGAAGGATTAAGCCAAAGGATGATGCCAACAAGCACAAGTGTCAATAGGACTGATGGTAGATTGATTTGCATTAAAAAGTCAATGACGTGTTGAATGAATGTAAACACAGCTTTGCGAAATAAAGAATGTTGCCGGGGTTGTATCATTGGTGCTGCTGCTGCTGCTGGTTGGATCGGGTGTAGTTCATCCAATGAAGATTTGGTGCGATAATGTTCTTCGATACGAGTTGCATGTAAATATCCATCCATAGCTGTGGGTGCATAGATGACAAGTTGTGGCGGATTGACTTGAAGAGCCATTCTCCGATGAAGTGGATTGACCATGTTCCAAAATCGATGTGACACGGACCGTAGTTCCATATTCATATCAGCCTTAGGAGTCGCATATTGAATGGATGGTCGAAGCAATGTCAATGAAAGAATAACAAGGCATAGCTAAATGATTTCCCCCTTGTAAGTTTGATTGTTATACAAATGACAAAGACCACTTACCATCAAAGCATTGTATGTTCTGTGTGTCTTGAATTGCTTGCATTCTGCACAGCTCTTTGGCACATTATCATCTGCTGGTTCTTGAACAGGGCAAAAGTCTTCTGCTTGGTCTTCATCCATGCCAAATTTAGCAAGTTCACGAAGGCGTTTTGATGTTTGATGATCATCCAGGTCTGTCAACTGCATAATGACAGCAACTATTAGCATAACAGTGCATAGAAAAACGCGGCAAGATAAAAAAACATACCTCAACACACTTGACATTGATAGCAAGAAAGGCCAAAGTGAATGACATATCAAGTGCATAACCAACAAGCAAAGCGATTCTTGCAAACAAGCAAAATTCATTGATCAATGGGACATCCATGGCAGTACCAATAGCGAGAATGGCTTGTTCTGCTAGTAGAGTCAAGGTCATGGGTAATCCGACACTTTCCAGTCCTATACATAGCATTGCATGAGAAACGCTTCTGATTTCTATTTATAAAATAAACTCTCTTGTACACACATACCACGACCAATCTTTTCTTTGATTTGCATATCACAACCAGCACTGAGCACAGCTTCTGTCAAGAGTAGCATATTTTCAATGGATGCCATGGTAGGAACCACCAGCAAGAGATACCATGGTGCAATACAAATCTTGATATCGAATGAATCAAGAATTCCCAATGTCGTCGTGTAAGATGCGACCACCGTAAAGATGACTGCAAAGCCGTGTGCAAGTTGAGATCGAACATGATGCGCATATCTTGCAAACAAACCAGAGGCGATGAAACATACGACAATGAAGGCTGCAAGGTAAAGATACGCGTGATCAAACATCAAGATCTTAAACTAAATAGAATACATTAGCTTCTATACACTTTGATTCTATCTCAAATCTTATTACCTTGTAGTTTAGTAATTGTGGATGCATATGGAATTGTGTTTGCCAAGCTTCTGCATCTGACTCCTGATGATGATCACCATCGACTAGTAGGGGTTCAATATGCAGCTGTGTACTGACACTTTGCCATAGAGCATCCCATACACGAATGTAATGTTGTTGTTGTTGCAAAAAGACTGTAATCATGATAGAATCGGCTGAACGGAAGCGTCCATGGTTGTCCAAAGTAACATTGCCAAAGACTGAAAGTGGATGCATGGATAATCCGGTTGTCTCGGAAACTGAGCCGGCACGCGTGTTGATAATATCCATCATGGAAGAATCCATCATTTCTTGTTCTTCATTCCAATAGTGTGTAGGCGAATGAATCATGCATTGTCCATAATGTAATTTACATATGCTTGCCAGAGATGATAGCTTGCCATCCACTGTCACTGAATGACTGGTCAACGCTCGTTCAATATCGCGTGCATGCTTCAATAGACTAGTGTCGACTATGCGTTTGTCGTTGCTGATGCGTACTTGTTGTACAATGAGACCTGGTATGGAAGACAATGTCGCATTCTCGGGTTGCAAGTAAGGAGAGAACTCCCAAAAGCGTGCATCGACGTGAGTTGGTAGAGTCGCGATCGAGTTAGCAGAGTTGAAAATGACGGTATAAGAGTAAAAGACAATGAAGAAAAGAGGAACAACAAGGAAAAGCAGTGTTCGTGTGCCGCACTGTTTCCCATAGGAATAAAAGTAGGCACACAGTCGTGTTTGATGCCTGGTTGGTGCCCTTGTAGGCATAAGAGATAAAAGTGATAAAGGGAAAGAGAGAAAGGGTTACCAGTACAAATGAGAAAAGGGACAAAGGAACAAGCAAGCAACATAATCAACCTGTGTGCTGGTTTACTCTCCGCATGCTGCATGTGTGAAGTTGGCACTTTAGGCAATCTACATGTCAAGACCAATGTCTCAGTTTTGATAGTAATATGTCTACCATTGACTTGATCTTTTTCTTTCTTGTATCGTTGGGGAAGAAGAAAAACATGAATGCTCTTTTGTCATGACGTATCGAGATCTTCCATCAGCTGCATAACATACGATAAAAAAAAGATTCATACCATTTGACTGGTGTACAAAACCTTATCATGGGATGCACATGCTTGGTTGAGCAATTGCACTTGTGCAACAATGCATGGTTACATTAGAATGAAAAAGTTTTTTTGTTCTTTCGTTTTCTTTATGCACTGTTGAATAATGAAAAGACAAAGAGACGATGCTATGAATATAGATATAATTACAAGTAAAGGGGAGTGTTGAAACGATGCCATATATAAAGTAGGAAGAGAGGAGGAGGAGATGATGCCAAGGAAACAATGAGAATGATGAAAGAGAGAGAGAGAGAGAGAATAATGCATGCAGATTAATTATGCGGTGGTACCAGGGATGGCAATGGATTCATATGTTGGCAGAGAACCAGAAAAGCTGTACAAACGACCTGATCGCACAGCCGTAGTGTAAGATGGTACACGTGATAAATCAAATCCTTCCCAGGGTAATGGTTGTTGTTGTTGTTGTTGTTGTTGCTGCTGCTGCTGTTCTCCTTCATCCCCACTATTGTTGGCACTATCAGGAATCTCTTGGATACGATTGGCAGCTGCATTGGGAATAGCGATGGCTACAGACTGTGGCAAGTTTCCAGAAGCAATCATGCCTTCAATAGTATGTGTATCATAAGGTAATGTCTTCCACGCGTCTTCATAAGCTGGTAATTGATTGGCGTCTTCTTCGGGTGCTACTGGTGCAATGATGATAGGAACAGCTGCACGTAATTCTATATGATCCATGTTAGTACTAGAATAAAGAAAGAGAAGGGATAACAATACCTGAAATATGACCATCACTGTTGATAAGTGAAACAGTGAATTTGAGCTTGTGCTTGATTTTGATCAGTTCACTTGTAGTATCAGATTGAATACGTCCTTGATGCTCATTTGGCACTTGAAGCATTTCTGTCCTTGTCCATCGATCCATCGAAGGAGCGAATTGTTCATCACGCACTGTTTTGATAACACGACCTTCACTTCTTGTATGCTCATGACTTGTCAAGGTGATGTATTCCTTAAGAGTACACGAAATGGCACGAACTGAAAGACCAGGAGCAGTCGGAATCAAATCAAAGCTGATGGGTATCTGGCTGCCACAGCTAAACACCATGCGAGGCACACTAATGTTATAGGCAAGCTTGTTTGTCCACTCATTGGAAATCACCACGGATTGATTCAACTCGAGTGCTGAAGGTAACATGACACGAGATACTCGAATACTGCGTTTGGCCACATAATTCATAGAGAAAGCAGGTCTTTCTGCTACAGCTTTCAATCGATAACAGACTTGACCTAGATCATGTTGGACAGTGCTGGGTAGATCGCCAGGGAGCGGTAACTCGAAATCCCTAATGAAACAACAATTTCCCATATGGAGCTTATCAGTGATCGGTTTCCTACTTTAGTTACTCGTAGTCTTACCACTTGTAACGTCCCACTGCTAAATGATATGTTTTGCGTTTTGGCTCCAAAAAGTTCCATGAATGCTCAATGACAGTACGCTCCTCTTTAAAGTGCCGTTGACTTGATCCGTGCCCTAGATAAGAGCATCAATCGGATATTAGCTTCAATGCATGACATTTATAAGAGTCAAAATATACCTTCTACCCAATTGACTTTGGTTTTGCCTTGGAATTTGAGAATGATGGATTTGATCTTTGTGTTTTCATGGCAGTTGAGGATCACTGTGCCACGGAGGATAACACCAGCTGACTCGTCGACACTGCCATGAAGAATGACATGGTCGTTCTCAAGGTTAATGGTGAATTCGGGCCCGTGAACGAGTTGCATTGACGATGCCAAAGTAAAAGAGACTCTGTAATGGTTTGTTTGAAAGAGAAAGAAAGTAAAAGAAAGAAACTTGGACTGGAGGAGACAAAAGAGACAACAAGGCTGAAACTTGGAAGAAACCCTCTTTGTACTCTACAAAAAAAGACATTTCCCGGCAAGCGGACTTTATACTTGAATGACCATTCCGCAAGAGCCCATTTTGTGATTTGACAGGCAAATGTAAGCAAATAGAACATCATTTGTCTGTTCTTTCTCAGCCTAAAAAACACTTGGCCTGGTTCCATGATGCCATACATCTTCTTGACACATCTCGCTCACACACTAATGTCCTAGTTTATTGTATTGGGTTATCGTTTCATACTCAGTTTTCGTTTTTGTGCAGCATCTTCCTGATCGTTGGTTTGGTTGTACATGAAAAAACTACCCTACCGATAATATATATGCTGTTTGCTCTTTATCGCGTGTTCTGCACCTAAATATAAACCTATCGGTAAGATCCGGACTCTCCTTTACAATTATTGGTGGGTGGGCCGATGTCTCATTGACGATCCTTCATTACTGGATTCTGTCATTTCCTACCTTGTCACTTTTCTTAATAAACGATCATCTATCTACACTTGATGAGAGATCAGATCATGATAAGATTTGATAACAATATCAATCACTACTAGGTAGCACGGAAAAAAATCATCCTGGGAATGCCATGTGTTTATTGGCTTTTCATAGTCAGCACTAGTGGCCTTTTGGGCGCATGTACCACGTGTGATAGAACCCTGATCCATTGGAGAAGAAAGGTTCACGGGCCCATTCGGCCTTGCTGGAACAACACGAAATGTCGGATCTGTGCACAATCGGTAGGTTGCAATCTCATTTATGCATGCTGCATGGATGCATATCTTGCATTACTTTTTGTTTTACTACTTTACATCGGGTATCTATCCGATGACCGATTTGTATTCCCATCTTTGGGATTGACACAGCCATTTCAAGTTTGGAATGTTCTTTTACTTTTGTCTTTACTATAATAATACTGTTTTTCAGTATCCCCGTCAACACCACCTATATCTGCTGGAATCGTGCTCTTATAAGTCATGCTTGACAAAGTACTAGTACTATCATTGTACTAGGATAAAGTTGTTGTTCCTGCATGCTTCATTTACACATATACTTTAACATCACATGATAAGGGAAAAAGAGATGCTTTATAAAGGGGATAAGATTGCATTATTTGATAGCTATCTAATGTCAATGGGGTCTTATTAAGTCGTTCTGAAATGTCCCACGCGCTTGCAGTCAGGAGTGAGATTGGTCAGTGTAACATCAAATGTGGATGCATTGCTCACTTCTTGAATTTCAGCTGTCCTTAACTACTCTTTGGTTTCTTTTGTTATAGCAATCTGCCAATGAGCAACAGCAGCAGTTACCAAAGGGTATTGTATCCAATATCATAGCGCTTGTCCTTCTTTTATTGATAAATAGACTTCAGATTCCAACAACAACCACTCCAGAAGAAGACAGTGTCGCTATTCTGCATCCGTCACCATCGAGATCGTCTTCACCTCCACCCTACCAACGATCAGTCAACGACCAACAACGTAACGACTTGGAAGCTTCATTTGATGAATCTTTAGATGCCAGTGAAACACAGCAACTCTTGACACAACCAGAAACGACTCCTCAACAGCATCATATTGCATCTGCATCCAACACCAACGACGGCGTATTTACTAATATCTCTGCAAAACCGGACACGAGCAAGGATGCCAACAGCGGCAGTAATGAAACACCCCCTGTAAGTGGTATAGTGATCAATGTACAATCAAGAACGAATGTCTTATATATCATCCAAGGCCTATGAAGAAGCAGCAGCAGATACCACTCCACCTTATTGGCACACAGCAGTCGTTGCACCATTTGGGGATGATTTTGTTTTGATTGAAGGATTGCCAGTAGGCAACCTGTTACAATTTGGTTGGAATCTTGTCAGTAAGTACTATATCTTCTAAAGCGATTCTCACCTTTACTTACACAATCCCATCATTAGTCTCTGTCAGCTTCCAGTTTATTGGCTTTATGCTCACTTATTTGTTCCATACAACTCACGCAGCAAAGGTAATGTATTTTAAGGGAGTGTTCAATAGCAATCCTAACTGGTGATTCACGTATAATAGAATGGTTCAAGGTGTGGTCTAGGTGCTACTTTGGTACAGTTTGGCTTTCTCATGAAAAGCAGTAAGTGAGGAAGGATCCACATGCGTATCATGGCAACAGGGCTCACTGTATCCTTCTTTCAGATGGTATGCTACAAGATGATGGCGATGAGGATGATTCATCAGATAATGGGCAATTCGATATCGTTGCGTATATTCTCATGATATGTGGATGGTTCTTTATCCTACGATCTATTGCAGATTATATCCGAGTGAAACGCCTTGAACAGATCATTCTTACTCAACCCAATGCAGCCAATATCGTTTAATCCATAGTATCCTTTACACTTATATCAAACAATGGTTCTTTTTTTCTTGACCGAGTATGTATACAACAGGATAACATGCGTGATTAGCATATGTTTGAAGGATGGGAACAAGTGAAGCAGTTACAAAGTTGTCGCGTGTGAAGATAATGAAAGCCAAGTGCATCATTGTATAAAAGAAAGAACCTATCATGATCAGGCACACGTGTCCTTGGATATCACCCGCTCATCAATTCCATATTCATCCCATTTCATCTATACTATTGAAACTGTTGCATGTATTTACGCTTATATTGAGCAGCCTTCTCATATAGTTCTAAATCTAAGGTATCCAAGCTTCGAGCAATGCGTGGTCGTAAAATCAACTTTGCCTACAACATCCCCGCATCAGACAGAACCTGACAACGCCAAGTGGTATCTGCTCACCTGGTTGCTTTCCAACTCTCCAATAAACTCGACCATGGCACCAATCGGGAAAGAAAACGGATCAAGGAGCTCTGTGTTGATTTCCAAAGTGTACCCATCGTATTCAATCGTTGCAAAGTTGGTTCCAGGATCGAAGGTTTTTAAGCTAGAGCAAAGAGTCGATAAAGACAGTACTATGAAAACAAGCTTATTAACACTTACATGCCTTTCAGACGCACTGACTTGTTAGCAAACGATTGTGGGTCGTCTCGAATTTCAGTCAAGCGCAACACGAGCTGACCAGAAGGTACGTGCATAGAAAAGAGAAGCGGGGTGTTACTATGACAGCATGTAGCACTAAACATGGACGACACCGATACACGTGATGTATTCAATGCGTTATTCCTTAGCAATGCTTTCTCTATCCATGTGATTGCCTTACAAGTAGTAAACATAGAATTGCTGATATAGATAACAACAAAAGTCAATACATTGATGTGAATAAAGACATGTCTATTGGTATACATTTGTACTGGGAGCAGGTGACAATGGATGGATACTACAGGCGATCCTGCTGCAAAAGTGAAGAGCAAAGTGCAGATCATGGTAGTCAAGGCTGATGATACTCATCATTCACCAATGATACTATAAATCCATCATTGTTACCTTTATTTCAAATAGTATGGATGCCTTGACAATATCAAGCATATAGATGCCAATGGGCGGACGCGACTGGCTGGAAGGCAAGTGTCTCCTGTCTTAATTCAAAGCAGCGCTCGGGACTTGTACAGCTATCCTTTCACCAACTTTTCCCTCATGTCCAATACCAACACTGAGAGCAAGACCACAGTTTATGTTGGTAAGTCGTTTTCTCTTTACCTAAAGGCAGCAATGGCACTAACCTATCCATCAGGTGGGCTGGATCACAGCATGACAGAGGAACTCGTACATGCAGCCTTTATTCCTTTTGGTGACATTGTATCGGTTCAACTTGCAAACGATCCGGGATCACGTAAGCTATCAAGACGTTGTCTTTGTAACTGACACTGACAAAACGTGTGGAATCGGTAGACAATCCTCACAAGGGCTATGGCTTTGTTGAATTCGAAGAAGAGGAAGATTGCGACGCTGCTATTGATAACATGAACTTGGCTGAACTACACGGCAAAGTGATCAAGGTGACCAAAGCCAAACCACATCGGGTACTTGCAGGATCCAATAGAGCAGGTCAGTGTACATTCAACAGGGAAGAAAGGACATTTTGATCTTATAATGATTTGTTATAGTATGGAGCGATGATGCATGGCTACAAAAGCACGCTGTACCACAAACCGAGCCAGCTGAAGAAGCCCAATCACCATCCGAACCCCCACCACCATCACCATAAATACATATCCACCCAACATTGTATTATTGTTTGAACACCGTTACGCATTTATATACATATACGACTCTTTATGATCCCAACTTAGTATCGATTCTTATATGTGATTTGCATGTTGAGAGGAGCAGAGACAGGCATACCATGAGTTACGATACCATTTGCATGGATCGTATCTCTAGGCAACGACAATTCATATTTGCGCACTATCAAATGATCGATTATCAGAAAAAGAGAGAGAGATATACATTAAAGAGCAATGACTTACACAGCATGGATAAGAATACGCGTTGTTCAGTCAAGCTGAAATCTAATGGATTAAAGTTAGCACCTTTAGCCTTGTTTACTGGTTGATACGTACTCATGCCTATACATTGTCTGGTGCCATTACCAAAAGGTACCCATCCAAAGCCTTCAATATGATCAGCTTCACCATCAGCTTCGAATCTTTCAGGTCTGAATGTCTCTGGATCTTGCCAGACTCGAGGATTGTGTTGACTTTCGTAAATATCAACTTGAATACGAGTGCCTTTGGGAATCAACACGCCATCAATTACTGTATCTTTTGCTGCTACGCGAAATGATGCATTGGGAAGGGGTGGATTCAAACGCAACGTCTCTTTGACAATCATAGTGATGTATCTCATTTGACGAGTCTGATCAATGCTAGGGAAGATATCTTTTGGCTCATCACCCAGAATACGAATCGCTTCCTCTCTTGCTTTTGCTTGAATGTCCTATATATATTTGATATCCATCATTAGTCCCCTTGTTTAGAAAAGAGAGTAATGATCACATACTGGATTCTTTGCGAGATAATATGCAGCGCAAGCCATGCTGTTGGCTGTTGTATCATGTCCAGCAATAAAGAATACACAAAGGTTGCTCTAGTAGTATACATAGCCAGTTAGTGATATAGACATCCACATAGAATGAATATCATACCATAAGCTCATCATCTGTTAGAGCTGCTTCACCATCTTTCTCAGCTTCAATCATGAGCTGTAATAAATCCTTTTCACTATCCTTGATTGTGTCTCTTGATGTTTCCAAAGTGCGACGTTTGTAGTCAATAATCTCACGCATTTTCAATAAGAACTCGGATAGCTGCTGATGAGCGCGTACTCGCGAAGGAAAAAGGAATCGCAGTTTCTTGTCAAAGATAGAAAAGACCAGAAAGAATGGATCAAATCCAGCGCTGATGATATCCAGATACTTGACTACCCAGGGACTATTTTGATCCAGCACAGCATTAAAGTCAAATCCTATTGATGCAGAAGCCATAGTAAACAAGTATGCCTTTAATGTATGCAACAATCATGTCCATACCAAATCCACCAAAGCCTATAGCATCAAGAGCAAAGCGTTCACTTAAACCACGAAAGTCTTTGGTACCATTATCACCCATGACTGAGAATAGCTTTTCACATAGGTTGCCAAACATGCCAACAGGCAATGAGCGGCGAAAAGCAGGATTGGCAATCTATCATTATAGCAGATGTCACATGAATATGGATACCTGGCTGATGAAATTCAAGCTGTCTTACCATGCGATGTTGTTTCCACTTTTCTCCTTCCAAGGTAACAAGATTAGGACCAAAGGCAAAACGACCTAGCAAAGTGCCTTTGCGTGTAGTAATAGGGTCACCTTTGGGAAATAGCTCTTTTTGAAAGTGGATCAGCATCATGTATAAACGTGAAACAATCTTTTTCTTTTACCTTGATTCATGAGAATGTGTTTCACATGTTTTGGCATGGCAATATGAAGGCACCATTGGTTTTGATCATATCCCTGAAGAAAAGAGGAGTGGTACTTTTTAGATGACGATGATGGTAATACATCATGCTCTTTAGGTATTACCATATAAAGACCGGTTTCTGATGCAAGTATAGTTGGTAGGTTGACTTGTTGAGCAATTTGTTCTCGGGACTTCTTCTTCAGAATGGCATGCACATACTTTAAGAAATCAATTCTTGGGATATGTCTAGTATCGCGAGGACCCCTGGTGAGATTGGAAAAAGAAATGTACAGGCCAACTACAGCAAGGGCCACAGCTGTGCTGATGCGATGTCGATGCACTAGCTGTTTGGTAAAAGTGAAATAGCTTTCCACATATGTTCTCGCAAGACTTGATGATAATGGATGATCCATGACTTGTCGGGAGAAAGTGAAAAGAGAAAGAATGTATCTTTGCAAGAAAAACAACAAGATTTGAATAGCGCATCATTGTACACACCGCCTAATAAATCCAAGAAGATGGTATAACAAGTGTAACTACCTTGTCCCACAGACTTAGTCCAGCGTTTTGAATAAGGATTGCTGGTGATAGAGCATTAGATGTAAGCTTGATCGTATCATCATGTGTGGATACGCTGACATACAATCACATTCAACATGCAATATGCTTTAATAAGAGCACCATAAAGCATGTCATTTGTATCTTATTCCAGTAGCGAGACGCCATGTAGTACATCCAGTGCTACCACAAAGAGAACAGTAGCACAGTAGTCTATATGGGTGGTGGCGCTTTACACATGCTTTATTCACAATGTCCAATCAGTAAGTAAATGCATGATACCTCGCATTGCTGAGAATCCAGCAAGATCATTGCATTGTCGTGTTACATGTATATAGGTGTACCCTTGCATGATCATTCTCCCACTTGTATCATTTGTGATGGGACATGACTCATTTCACGGCAAAGTTTTACCCAGCTGGTGATATAAGGCTACATGCATGCTGAAATTTCGTCATTCCGCTATGTATGCTCATCGTGAATGTCTTGGTCATGGTTAATACCAGTAGGAGATAAAGTCAAAGAAACATTGACTTGGCCAAGTTGATTTTAGCTACATACGTTATGTCACAGGAAGACATGTTCCCATCAAAGAATGTCATGATGATGCATGATCCCTAATGCAACATCTCACTCCTCTTTGCCTTTTCATGTTGGTTGTTGCTGCTACATATCCTTCAGCTTTAATTGTCATGAATCAATGCAAGTTATTGGTGCCAATACATATATCATAGAAGGATATCAAAAGCATTGTCATAGCGTTATATCACTAAAAGCATTGGCATGTATTAGCATACAGATGGCCAGCTTCAGTTACCAAATAGGTTGACGACTTGGAAGAATCACTGCTGATGTATGTAAATTGTACTGCTGACAAGGTATGCAAAGGAGCAAGAGAAGAAAGCTTGATCACTAATTACACGAAGCTAAATGTCTGTGCGACTCTATGTTGGATGTGAGTCGTTTGATAGCTTTTGCTGACTTTATTTCAGATCCACATGGGCTTTATTATTGACCTTGTCCTTTATCTTTTTATAAAGACACTGCAGATGCAGGATGCAGAATCTATCTCTAATCTGCCCAACGGCAGCTTGATCGGCAAGCCTATTTCTCAGTGTTTCCGGATAATCAATTATGTCAAGCCGAGACTATGTTTGGTATTATGAATAGACATTATGCACTGGTGACTACTAGTACCTGATTCGATATCCGACATGACCCTGCAGCATGCAACTTGCTCATTAAACACTTGCAGGCACAGCTGTTTTGTAGTCGAATGGGTGCTAAATGTTGCTTAAAGAATACCAATTGTATACTTGCGTGACAATGATACGATCTTTTCTTAGGTGTCAAGGCTTAGCCGAAACATTTAGCATGCGCCGCCTGTTGTGGATGATACAAGTGGTGTATGCCAAGACCAAACCGACAATGTGGCCTTCATCATTGTAACAGTTGTTTCATATCATCAAAAACTAGCTCAATTACATTCCATACATGATGAAGAAAGAAGCAATGAACATCTCAGATGCTTGTTAGAGGACTGTGCTCATGTTCATCTTCATTCATGGGATAATGTTACAACAATTATGCTTGTTTGGTCAGAGTGGTACTGTGATCTATTTATGCAATATATGACATGGGTCAAGATCGTGTGGGGGATTGCATCTGCTTGCATGCATCATCATCCAATAATGGCAATGGTCCGGGCGACAATAGTGAAAATGCAACCATGACAATGACTTCAAGGACGTCACAATGAAAACAGTGACATATTGGTAACTTTATTTTCGCCACTGGCTCACAGAGAGTGATTGTTTTTGTTTTTCCATCTTTGTGATTATAATAACGGCTATTCGGCATCCAACACACCGATCAGACATCTGTGCTTTGATATGTTTCTTTAGAGGAAAAATGCTACTCCTTTTGTCATTGCATGTCAGAAAGCAATAAAGTCATTGGTGACACCCAATAGTTTTTCCTATTATCATATATGGAGCTGTGTAGGACAATCGGTTTTGCCGCCTTCATGCCAAGACTCAGAATATTTTCAGCAGCGCCCCATGGCGGGGATGATGGGATGATTGTGTGTGTGTGAATGATCACGAAAAGAACATATATGGCCCGCTTGTCCCGACATGATGAAATGCAACGCAACACAGCCGATATAACAATCGTTTACGCTATTCCTTTTCTCTCTTTCTCCTTTTTTCTCTTTTACTTTACATTCTTTCATATGCGTTCTTCTTTTCTACTATTATCGGCAGCAGTATTAGCTACATCATCTGTTTACTGTTCGCCTATTGATTCTTCCACCACCAACAACCATGATGAACCAAAACTAGTGCGACTTCCTCTTATTCGTCGACCACATTCAGGCAACATTGACCCTGGATCATTAAGAAAGAGAGATCCATTTTCAGCCACCCTTTACAACGATCAGGGATCTCAATATCTTGTAGAAGTGGGTGTCGGTACCCCTGCACAACAGTTTACTGTTACATTTGATACTGGCAGGTAATTTATTCTTTGTTTGGGGACACGTGAGTGATAGGATGCATGGATTGAACATTACATTTAACTCTTTTTATCTTTGCCTGCATCATCATTACCAGTGCCGACTTGTGGGTTCCTTCAACCAGTTGTCCAACTTTAGAGTGTCCTTACTCGAGATTTGACCCTTCAAAGTCGTCAACATTCAAGGACATTAACTCCAACTTCAGCATTGAGTACGGCATTGGCAGTGTCAAGGGTGAATATGCCACCGATACAGTCACTGTGGCAGGCGTGAGCGTGCAGAATCAGCAGTTTGGCCTTGCATCTACTACATCTGATATTCTGACGACCAATTCTGTGGGAGGCAGTGGAAGTGACACTCCTTCAGTCAACTCGTCATCATCCAATGATGTTGTTGGTAATGGTATCCTTGGTCTTGGATATCCACGATTGACATCTGCAGCAAGTAAAGGAGGCGAAGGCTACAATCCATTTGTATTCAACTTGGTGGAACAAAACCTTATTTCACAACACATCTTTTCAGTGTACATGAACAATGCAGATCAAGTTGGTTGGGCTGGTGAAGTCATCTTTGGTGGTGTCGATGATAGCAAGTTCTCTGGTAACATTTCATATCTCCCTGTTGCCAAGTTACAGACATCTTCCAATCCTCTGTCATCTATTATCAGTTCATCATCTGCTTACTTTTACTGGATGACTTATGGCCAAGGCGTTGCTGTTGAGAATCCACAATCCACACGTGCTACCAGCAATGTCTCATTCGATCAAGTCACTGCATTTATTATTGATACTGGCACTACTTTGACCTATCTACCCAATAATATGGCTGTTTCTATTGCTGAATCGCTTGTTGGTGCTGGCAATTATGCATTGGATACTCAATCTCAAGTCTTTGTTGCCGACTGTAGTGCTGCAAAGACAGATGCTGCTTTGGTTTTATCCATGTCCCAATCCAGCAAGGTTTCTCCAGATCCTGTCACCATCACTGTACCAGTTTCTCAGCTCTTGATTCCCCTTGATGGTCCTACTACGGATACTGCTAGTACTTGTATGCTTGGTATTGCACCTATTGGCAGTAACAACAATATGCTTCTTGTTGGCGATTCAGTTCTTCGCAGCACTTACCTTGTTTTCGACATTGAACACAATCAAATTGGTTTTGCAAGTGCGAAGAATGTTGCAGGCCAGGTCAATGGTGTTGGTGCTGAAAATACTTCTTCTGCATCATCCAATGTTGCAAGAATCGTTTTGCCTCTTGTCATGGTGATCGGTGTCATGCTTCTCAGCGCATAGTCTCTTTTTCTCTATCACTTCTTATTGTAGATTCCCCCCATCGACAATTGTACTTATATAGATCAATGTAATAAAAGGATGTGTGTGTGAACCAAAAGAGTCTTCTTTATTGATGACCTTGTATACGCATGCGTTATCGTGTGGTGAATAGATGATGGATGATGACGTTTCAAGCAAGACGCGTTTAGTCAAAGAGACCTGGATATAACAAGATTGTCAGTATGATTGAATGGAATGAAACAGTAGCATGAAATACATTACCAAAGCCCATATCTTCATCAGATTCTTCCTTCTCTTCTTCCTTCTTCTCTTCTTCCTTGGCTTCTTCACCACCAGCAGCGGCAGCACCAGCACCAGCGGCAGCAGCACCAGCAGAAGGAGCACCAACATTCCAGATAAGTTCCTTCAAGTCTTGACCTTCAAGAGCCTTGGCGTACAAGGAGTACCAGATGGGCTCGATTTCAGTGAAACCAGCAGCCTTGGTCAAAGTTTGAAGCTTATCAGCCTGTATACGTGTATCAGTCAGCATCAAGGAGTGGTATAAGGTGGCAATGCGTGACCAATGCATACCGAAATCTCGACATTGTCGTCCTTGAGGATAAGAGCGGCGTAAACGATGGCGTTTTCCGAAGACATGCTACATTGAAGATGATGATGGATTAGGTAAGATGGATGGATGGATGGATGAGTGGATGTCAAGGTTACATACGTTACTTTTTGTCAGAAAAGAGGAGGGAGAACTCCTGGTACTTCCGCATGACACCCAGGCATTATGCGGTGCCGCAGCAGCCGACAATAATCCAGGCCACTGTGTAACGATCCCTTTTCTTGGCCTCATGCAATCACATCATCAGGCAAAACATATCCTTTCACTGTCATACACACTTTATTCTTGTGGATCATTCATTGTCATAGTCGTGTTTAGAAAGCAATTACATCTATTACCAACAATGACACTTTTATAAAGTACAAGAATTACACAATGTTGTTGACAAAGTTGATGTTGTTTACAAAGAAAGAATTACTACTGCGGCTGAGCAGAATTAAGGACATACGGCCATGTTGCCGAGAAACCAACCACACAACATTGGCAAGTCTGATATGGTTACCAGCCACGCTTGATGTGACACAAAGGTGCTGCAACCGCCACTCACTTTGGTCAATGCCAAGACCAGCTGGAACCCCTTCGTTCATCATCACATACACAACATACCCTTTCTTCTGTATACAATACAGACAACGCCAATATCCCAAATCCTTTTTGTATTTTTAGCTGCATCTCCCATATATATAAGATCACTCTTGGCACATTCTTCTCTTGCTTTCTCCCTTAGATTACAATCAATGGATCATCATCATCATCATCCACCTTCATCTACCGTTGTAGTACCTACTGGCGCCGCCGCCACTTCACTCGCCACTACAGTTATTAACAGCAACAACAATTATCAGCAACTCTGTTGTCGTTGGACTGGTTGTTCACAAAGATTTTCTGATCCAGAACTCCTTTATGCTCACTTGACAACTGACCACGTCGGCAGAAAGTCTACTGGAAACCTATGTCTCACTTGCCATTGGGACCATTGCTATGTCACTGTCGTCAAACGAGACCACATTACAAGCCATTTGCGCGTCCATGTTCCTCTTAAACCACACCACTGTAGTGTATGTATCTTTATCATTTCTTGAAGCATTTCACTAAACTAATATTGTTGTATAGTATTGCAACAAGTCGTTCAAACGTCCCCAAGATCTTAAGAAGCATGAAAAGACACATCTTGAAGAGCAGGGAGCAGCAGCAGCACGTGCTACACAACATCCATTGACTCCTCCCACTACTGAAGAATCAAAGGGACACCATAGTCGTCAATCATCAGCTCAATTGTTCCAACAACAACAGCAGCAATATCCTAGTCTATTTCCCATGTCACCTGCACCTACTACGATGAATTCACCTCCTCATAGTACTATTTCAGATGGTAAGCTTCTTGTGTCAATGTATGATGATGGTGATACTAAAGATTCCGGTAAATCGGCAGATCGTTCCATCCTATCAGATAGCTCTTGGTTGCATTATCCAACAACATCCGCCACCAATACAACCAACAGTAGCAATATTTCACCTACAACATCCGTGTCACCTTACTTTAATCCATATGCAGAGTTTACAACAACAACATCGACACTTAAGCAATCCATGCCTGCTACAGCCAATGATGACTCATCCTATTTTGGTTACCCAGCAACAGCAAATGAGATTACATCAGAGCAAGCACTTGAAAACATTGTGTATCCAAATATGGAACATCATGCAGCAGCAGCAGAAATAGGATATAGTCCAGGTATGATGACAAGAAGATAAAGTGTCTTTGAAAACTCATCATGATTCTATCTGTAGAAGTTGCACATCATTTGAACGTGCTTCAAAATATGCTTGAGACGGGCGCCGTGAATCCCGCTGATTTTGCCGTACCAGTGACCAATGATGAGGAAATGGCAAGCATTAATGCATGGTTGGAACGACTTTCGCAGAACGTTGCACAAGATCCCATGATGTTGGATAGCATGTATAGCATCCCCTATGTGCCTCCTAGTGATCCTTATGCCGATCTGCTTGAACAACAACAACAGCCAGCAGTAGAGGATCCTTATGTTCATTCACATCCCATTTTTCAAGAGACACATGGTATTACAGGACAGCGCGATCATTATCTTTTTCAACAAGACATGATCATGATGGATCATCAAGGATTTCAACCCAATATCCATTCCACCACCAATCTTATGAATGCCAATGTCAAGAGCAATGCGAGTTTTAGTGACAAGAACAAGCACAAAGTACCTATAGATGGTGGGAGGCGTGATAAATCCGAGATCACTGAAACGTTTCAAGCCATCAAAACCAACACGTCAGCCGAAGCTCGCAAAAATCTGACAACATTAGCCAACGTGTTCAATGAAAAAGGCAACAACACATCACGTTCTTCTCCACCTTCCGAGACATCCAAGTCAAAGGATAATGACAAAGAGCAACAACAATCAGCACGAGAAACAAAGCATTCCACTCAACAACGTAAGCCAGTCAACAAAGACGTGATGGATTTATTAGCAAGTGATCTTTCCAATCTTACAATCAAGAACAAAGAACAGCTTTATCCCAATGTCAGCAAGGATACGAGGAAACAGCATAAGGCTCTTTTGAATCTTATTCGTCAACAAATCAACAATGCATACAACAATAGCAAAAAAGAAAACAATGACAACACATCAACAAAGACAACCAACATCATCAACCATCGTACATAAGACGCACAAGCAACAATAATCCCACTCTTATACTTTCGAACCTACATATTGTCTCTTTTTCTAGTACACTACGCTTTCCCTATGCCCCAACTTTCTTCTTGTACAGTTTCTTTCTTTCATACACTTTGGATGCTCATGATGTATTCTAGTCTTTCCTTCTCCTTTTCTTTTTGTGGCATCTTTCATCTATTATATGGCATTCTTCAATAAATATGCAAATAGCGTTTGGTTTATTTGGAATCTACATCATCATTATGTAACTGAAAGAGAGAGCGAACATCTTTTTTCTTTATTACATGCAAAATGGAAGGGATGAATGAAAAAAGCTAGAGGATAAATTTGGTAATAAGCAATCAAATAAGGATGTGGCGGGAGAATATGCCCTATTCCTTGCTTCATTTGCCGGGATTCTCCTGATTGGCAATCATTTCAGATACATTCTTTTGGAGCAGGTGCCATTCATCTTGTTTAGGTGTGGCAATCTAATGCAATTTCATAAGATCACATGGAACAAGACTCTATTTTTAAATCTTACCTCGCCAATATCATAAAGGTATACACGTCCATCACTGGAACCAATAGCAGTCTTGTTACCTTCCTTGTCCCATGCTAGCTTGTTCAATGCACGTCCCGAGCCCACGGATGTGCTCACATAAGGTTCCTATGTGACATGTTATTGATAATGCCAAGATCCATGTAGTACACAACATACCTCTGTATCTGCATTCAAATTCCATAAATCAAACTGACCAGTGCCGTCAACAGAGCCAAATAATGCAGGATGAGATGGTGACCATTTGACATCGTATACGTAATCATCAGCATGTTCGAATGAATAAAGAGGGACCACTTCAGTAGGTTGAGATGAGGACTTGGAAGCAGACTATAGAATCACATGTTGTTAGTACTCCTATCAATCACGTCATTGTCGTCATTTTCACTTACCTTAGATCTCCAAAGTTTTACAGTCCAATCCACTGATGAAGTCAAGAACAAATCGGAAAAGTCGACCGAGCCAAATAAGGGATGGAAATGAAGTCCTGTCACAGCACCATAATGTCCTTTATAAGTATCAGCTTGGTTGATGCCTGCTTTGCTGTTGTTCACAAAAAGGAAAATTAGTATCCTGTCATGGACTATAGTCACTACCATTACGTACCTGCCGGCTTGATCATATCGTCCAGCTTGATACACATTGCCTTCTTCAGTGCCAACCCAAAAGGTAGTCGTTTCATTATCAGGGAATCCCAAGCACGTGACTGACACTTCATCGGTCTTGTTGTGAGATGGATGTAGCAATTCCAAGTAATCCTAATCAATGACATATTGTCAGCATGTTATTCTACTACTTGATTGCAAAGAAAATACCTGGGGTTGAGCCAACATATCCAGTTGCCATGAGCACACAAAGCCATCTGTGCTTGCAGTAATCAAATTGTGAGCATTTTGGGTGCCGACCATTTCCAAGGAGTATACAGGATGGGTATGACCGCCAGCCGACAATGGCGTTTTCAATACGGGTAAAGATTTGGCACGTGTATCCCATAAGACAATTTGACCAGAATAAGTGCCACCAATCACATAATTAGGATGAAACTTGCTGAACATGACACTAAGCACATCAGACTGTCATACAATGTGAGCACGTATATAGTGTTTGACTAGAAGATCTTGTCTTACCTGTGAATGGAATACAAATTCAGGACGTTCCAATAAATGCAAGTTCCACACGAGAGCAACACCATCTGGATCATTGACAGTGGCTGGATTCTTGTTGTAGGAGGATACTAAGAGTTCAGGATACTAGAATACAAGATATTGAGTCAGTAAATACGTAAAAGATACCTTTCCAATGACCTACCTTGCTTGACCAGTTGACATCAGTCACTGAACGATTACGAGACCACTTTTCATCCCAAAAGTCGCACATAAATTTGACGCGTTTGCCTGTGTTCTCATCACTAGATCATGGTAAATGTTAGATCATGGTCATTGAAACAACACATGTTGTTGCTTTGTTTACCTGTCAACATCCACACCAAGGGTATAATCCTTCATGAAATCGTAGGTCTCATTCAATGCTCTTTCCACAAACTTGGATGAAGTATCAACAAAGCTCAAAAACTCGGGAGATGTCAAGATCATCTTTTTCTCCTCAATCGACAATTCTATATTGGGGGATTCAATGAGCACATGTCTCTCTTCATGATACATACTGCAAGATATTTACCAGGTGTTTCCTCATTCTTTTCTTGTTCAGCACGTTTCCTTTCCTCTTCCAACTGAGCTTGTCGTTGTTTCTCCAACTGCTCGATTTCTTCCATGATCTCTTGTCTAATTTCTTCTTCACTCTTCTGTGGTGCATCAAAAGAACCTTCAGCTGTTTGGATCTCTTTGCTGTATACAACGTGTTCCTATTCTAAATGATAAGTCAACTGTAATTGCATCGATGCATTCATGTGTATTGATCCTTACCAAAGGAGGGATATCAGCTACAACAGTCTGAAATTCAGATAGTTCGGCAACGTATTGAGGAGCAGTAGCAACGGCTGTAGTGGTAGTGGATGCTGAAACCATACCAGTGCCTGCAGTTTGAGTAGTGGATGTCATGGATAATCGATTGCCGTTGGATCTAAAGTAACATGTTATATAAGGTCACTTTAGCTTTTTCATTACTTACTCGCTAACAGGAGTACCAGGCATAGAATATCCATAGTTGGAAGAAGTAGGACGTGAACCTGTTGCGTCTGAACCAGCATCCGAACCGCGATCCGATGAGCTTCCTGTACCTGAACCTGGACGTTCACCCAAAACAAGTGCTACCAAGTCATCAATGGCACGTCGGTCTCGACCTGCTGAAGAGCTCTGCGTTCATTAGCTTGTTGTTCAAGATGACAAAAGCAGCTTTACTGCAGAGAAAAGTTTATGTACCGTGGTGGTGGATGACTGGGTTCGTGTTGATTGAGTCTCGAGTACTGCTTTACGTTCTTCACGTGCACGTCGAAGCTCGGCAAGCTTTTGACGCTTCATCTCCAGCTCCTGTTTCCTACGTTCCATGGCCGACATGTTGGTGAATGTTGATAGGAGGAAGAGTGTGTATAAGTGTGTGTGTGTAGAAAAAGAAGGGCGGGATGTAAAGAGAAAGAGAGGATGCTGATGCGATGCTGGGTTTTTTGGGTTTAGTTTACTGCAGTGTGTATCCACCAATCGAATAGACATTTCTGATCCTTTTGCCCTGTACTTTAAGTCTGTCATTATGCATTCGAATAGAAGAGAACATTCTCCTTTGTGTCTTGACTAGTTTATATAATAAATGATCTTTCAATTGCTAGTGATAATGATAGTAATAGTTTATAGTCATTCAACAAGATATACAACACTTGTGGAGGATGCTTGATACTTTAGCAAGAGGATGTCTATATTCTAGAACTATTGATTGTCATAAGACATGAAGATGATACAAGTGATGATGATGTGTCTAACTATCAGCTATCAGCTAACTAATCCAGCTATTGTTATTTAGAACATGATGACGAGTCAATTGAGTAGTGATAAACTATTGTGTAGTCAAGTCCAAATGATCCTTAGGACAACGAATTGGGTTGTTGTTGTTCATGCGTCGGTGAAGGATCAAACCTGTCATCAGCCTGGTAACATTCAGCCGCCGCAAAAAAACAAATTCTTTGGCACTCTTCCATTGACACTTCTTGTTCTTGCCTTTTATTCCCCTCCCTCTCTTTGTCGATATGGCTCTTCGAGGATTACGATTGACTCCTGCATTGACAGCAACACAACCAGTGGTCCTTGCACAACGTGCATTTCAACGTCAAGTAGGCGTTATGGCTGCTTTACAACAACAACAACGCATGTATGCCAGCAATCGCGATCAACAGGGCAAGCAAGTCCTTATTCGTGACCACGGTGTCTTTGGTAAATGACAACAACCTAGCCATAAGACGATTCGAGAACAAAACCACTGATACAATAGGGTGATAGCCAACTATGTTCCTCCCGAGCAGTCGCCTTCTATCACTGACTTTGCACGGTGGCGATTGACCAAGTGGCGTAACCTTAAGAATGGTGTACAAAACATGCTCAGGTACGTTTAGCCTTTTTCATGATGATCAAGTGGATATTGACTTGTATTGCATCTAGTGTCGGTTTGATCAAGTACAAGTCTCAATATGAAAAATGGGATTCACGTAAATTCCTTGAAGTTGCAGAGGAGACATACAAGGATATGAATGATGCTTTTGCAAGGTAAGCACAGGATAAAGGGTTGGGAGATGAATATTCATTGATAGGTATGAATAGAGGAGATCGTCAAGTATTGGAAGAAGTGTGTTTGGATTCCATGTACTCGGTAAGCAAAAAGACATTCATGTTGAAGGATCAAGTGATTTACGTATGTGCCATATAGACTTTGAAGAATCAAATCAAGAACCGTGGCAGTGCACGATGGGAATGGCGTTATCATGGTGAAGTTGAAGCACCAAAGATTGTATGTGTACGCTGTGTTGGTACCACTGGTCTTAGCAAGCATGGTTTTGCAGTTGCACAAGCTACCTTGAGAATGTACACCAAGCAGGTAAGATGAAGATGTATATGAGAAGAAGACATTGGGTGATCTGACAACATTCTTCTAGTCGATGGCTGTGTACGACAAGAAGAATCGATTGGTAGGTGGTGATCCCAACAAGGTGCACAACATTTTGGAGTATGTCGTTTTCCAAAAGACCATTTCTGATCCTGAAGATATGTGGCGAGTCTATGGCAAGATTGCAGCTCCAGAAAAGTTGCAACAACAGTAGATTGATTTAGCTAGGATTACAGGCAAAACAAGATAATAGAACATTGGGTAACATACAATAGAGAGAGAGTCTTTGCTTGTTTTGGTTGCAGGAAATTATGCATTGGGAATGATTTATTGATAGTACTAGAGGAATCAAAGCAAGAATGAAGGGTAATTGGATCAAATGGAAGAGTTCAGAAAAGAAGGGGTATAGGAACACGAGATCCATTAAAGTAGAAATGTTGTACTGAAGCACATGATAGCTCCAGATGACCATGATGCCATATCTCCAAGCTTGTTACTGTATATGGATCCACCAATTCACATCGTCTTGGTATCTTTTGCGCTTCTCGTAATTGTTGCCACGTCGTTACTTCTCGACTTTGGTCATCCTTACTGGTCGATTTCAGCCACTGCCTTTCATTCAGTAACAGTAATTGGTATCCTTTCAAATTGTATAAATGACCGGATTTTGATATATCGATCATGCGAAAATGGTGTTGGGGTAAATGGATTCTGCCAGGTTTTGGAATCTGGCCTTGTTGTTGTTGCCTACTATCCATCCACTTGCACTGGTTCATTTCCAGCCAATCCATGTTGGGACATGATTGTGCTACTCGTTGAAACACATGATTTGATACGACAACACCTTTTAATACCAAGCGACGTAAACGATGATGAATCGTATACGATGATCCATTATTGTCCTTGTTGTGATCAGCATCTGTCACGGTGACTTGACAAAGAGTAAGGGATTCAAGGGATGTTGCATGTGCAAGAATATCATCCAAAGGTAGTTGCCAATGTCCACGACTACTGCAGAATCCAGATGTACGCCCAATAGTAAGTTCACGTAATGCTTGGCAAGAGTGTAATACAGAGCAATTACAAAGAGCACGTGGATATACCATGGTCATTGATAAGTTTTGCACTGATGAATGCATACTAGTCAACATGTGTTCTAGCCATCCTTCTTTGCATAATTGCAACTCGATGCCTTGCATGTCGACCTTGGGTACACTGTGTACCAAGAGCAAGTACAAATCAGGACGTAGAAGATATCCCAGATAAAGTAATCTCACTGATTTGAGGGGTAAACGTGTGACACCAACACAAGCAACAAATGCTGCATCAACATGTTCGCTCATGTATTGCTGCAGCTGCTCCCGAAGATCTACAATAACACTTTTTCCTTCCAATGTCAAGTGATTTAGTGCCTTGAAAGTGTGTGATATATATGTAAACCATGGTACAGCAGCATCATAATCAAATCGCTTGAACCGGATCATCAAACTGGTAAGGCGAGATGCAAGTTGTGTTTGTTTTTCTGATGAGGAAATCTGGCGGATAAGGTTTGATGATGATAGCACATCACCCTGCAGTTCAAGTGTCACAAGATATGGGCACGCTTGCTGAATGTGATCAATGTCGCTTATCAACAATTCTCCAGAAGTCATACTGAGTGACAACTTTTCAAGCCCATTCAAATATTTGAAATAAGGTGCAACTTTGTCGAATTGGACATTGGAAAGTGTGAGAGAAGAAAGACAAGTAGATTGGATAGGTATTGATTCAAAGACCAATTGGGTTGTGTGAAGCGATTGAAGACGAAACCATGGGAAAGCTGACATAGTCGTGCTATTGACGTCAACTTGATTGGCAAGATGAAGATGACGAATCGCATGAAGAGGTATAGAGGATGAAACAAGTGATTCGACGGAATATGTATCATGTATGTCCATGCTGCGATATAATGCTTGTCGATATACATGATACCATGGACGACATACGCGACTGCATTCATACAAATCACCTAGGCAAAGATGGTCTGCAATAGACAACAGCACCTCGTTTGGTAGCGACAAGATGCTTGTAGCCATGGTGGGAAGAATGGCGAAAGAAAAGAAAAGAAGAAAAAGATAAGGGGTCAAAAGATGGAAAGAAAGGAAATATGCTAATACAAGCTCTCCTTTCAGTAAGCAACAAATAAAGACGCCACGCTTTTCAACCATTGTGCATTGCAGATCCTGTGTAACATGCATAGTCAGCATGATATTCTCTTTCACCCCGCATGATAGCGCATGATATTCAACGTAAGCGATTCACTATGACTCTTGTTATATCGTGCTGCTCTACAAGTGAATATTGGTTTCTTTTCATCTTCAAGTGCTCTTGTATTCTACAAGTCATGTTTGGCTGATATGGCTGCTGCACTGATGTAGGCATGAACAAAGCTAAAACGTCAATATGATTTCATGCATACGGGGTTATATACAAGTCTGCCAATGACAGGGGTGAAATCATTCTTCCTTTTACTTCTTTCTACACAAAAGTCTTTCTCAAAATCACTCAAAATGATGAATGCAGCAGCAAATATCATTCAAGACAAGCTTGGTGCTCATCCTACAGCTGCAAGCAACCAAGACCGTCAAAAGACAGAGCCCGGTGAAAAGATGTTGGCTTGTGTTTGGCTTGGCAAAGAGAAACTGGAAATGCAACAAGTGGGAGTTCCCGCTTTGACTGATCCCGAAGATGCCATTATTAAGATTACGGGCACAACCGTGTGTGGATCTGATCTGCACTTGTACCATGGGGAAATCATGCAGCTCAAGAAAGGCGATATCCTTGGACATGAAATGATGGGTATTGTTGACAAGGTCGGAGATGGTGTCACGCATGTGAAACCTGGAGATCGTGTTGTTGCTGCTTTTAATGTGGCATGTGGTCGATGTCGATTTTGTAAGAAAAAGCTATTTACAGCTTGTGATGCCACCAATGACAGCACTTTGCAAGAGAAATTGTATGGCCAACGTACAGGTGGCATTTTAGGTTACTCCCATTTTGTAGGTGGATTTGCAGGTAAGAAAATAATCCGGGACAAAATGACAATGATTGACACGTGGTTTAAAGGTGGTCAGGCCGAATATGGCCGTATCCCATTTGCAAACACCAATCTGCTCAAGGTACCAGAAAATCTGTCAGATGAAAAAGCTCTTTTTCTTTCGGATATTGTTCCCACGTCTTATCATGCTGTGTACGATACTGGTGTTCAAGAAGGTGACACTGTCGGCATATGGGGACTTGGTCCAATTGGCTTGTTGGCAGTACAATGGTGTCGCAAAGTGTTCAAAGCCAAACGTATTATTGCCATTGATGACACAGAAGCTCGTTTGCATTTGGCAAGGACATACTGGGATGCAGAAACGATTGACTATTCCAAGGAAAAAGATGTTTCTGCCAAAGTACTTGAGCTTGTGCCAGAAGGTTTAGATCGTGCCATCGACTGTGCTGGTTTCAGATTCACAAAATCACTTCTTCACAAGTTTGAACATGCCGTCGGCTTGGAAACTGATTCGCCTGAAGTGTTAAACGAGTGTTTGCGCTCTGTCAGAAAGTTTGGCACCATTGGTATCATTGCTGATTATGCAGCTTACACTAATCATTTCTTGGTTGGTGCTTTGATGGAAAAAGGTATATTGATGTCCTTTCTGCAAAAGTGACCCATGCTCACTCTGATTATTAGGTATCCGCATGATTGGATGCGGACAATGCCCATTACAGTAACTATTTAATATGAATTGAATCTAAGGCACCGATTTAACCTGTGTACATTGAATAGGTCGTACTGGGATACATGTCTGAAGCATATTGAAAGTGGTGAAGTAAGTTATCATCATCTTCTAATAAGAGACATGCCATTTATTGGATGATGCTTATTTTTTTCTCTTATAGTTTGATCCAACAGCCATCTTGACCAATCGCTTCCCCTTGGAACAAACACCTGAAGTTTACAAGCGATTTGACCAAAGAGAAGGTGGTGTCATCAAGGTGTTCATTGCTACCAAGTTTTCAAACAAGGAATCACCTGGTTCTCCTGCCCTTGAAGTTTAAATAGGATTGATTGGATAATCTTGTAAATACAAAGCAAATGATCATTTCCATGATGCTATGCGTATTTGATGATGATAGACAAGAAGGTGTTAAGCAAGATGCATTGATGGGATAACCAAATATCCTTTCTTTTGTTCTTAAGATCATAGCTCATGTCAACTTAGGTACATGTTAAATGTAAGCTTTCTTTGCAGTAGAGCAAGTCAATGCTTTATTAAGGTTCTTGGTGCAATCAGAGATGTGTTTACAGTGATGATGATATACTCCGCCAAAAAGGGTTTAAAATGCATTGATGGCGGTAATCAGATTACCTTTTTCCTTTTCCTGACATTATGGCACGTCTTGACTTGATTTTTGCACTGGTAAGGTTTACACACGACGCCATCGAGCTTCTCAATTGAATGTACAAGTAGCATGCTGCCGTTCATGCTCCTCTTGGTATCGCATTGCTCTTTGCTCCACACATTGTAGAGTCTGTTTTATCGCTCAACGACAACGCTGCTGCTATTTTGGCTGTACGTGGCTATGGTGCTGCTATTCTCGGTCCTGCTATTGCAAGCTTAATGTGCTTCAACTTGCCTGATATGCTTCCATGTAAACGAGCTACTGGTATGATATCTGGTTGTGGATGATGGATCATCTTGTTTATACTTAAAACATGTGTAGCAACGGGATTGATGGTGTATCATACCATTGTGGCCTATCTTTATTTCGAAGCACGTAAACAAGACACTTTACCCTACATGACAGCCACTGGTGCTATGTTACTTCATATTGCTTTCCTTGCAGTCTTTTACATCTGGTCCAAGGTGACTGAGAATCAAGTCAAGGCTTTCAGCAAACAGCAACGACAGCAACAAAAAGGATCTCGAAGCCATTAGATTATATAATACGCATATACGATGTTTAATAACAATTGGATGACATTTGGCCACATGTGATTTTATCCCCAATAGTTGGTGCTTTGAATGGATTTGGGGGGTGTCTGGTGTTAATGTATTAGACGTCAAAGTGTAATTGGATACAATAAACATGATCTACTTTATACAAGGTTCATGACGTATTGAAAGGATCTAGTGTAGACATGGATCAATAGAAGGATTTGCTTGTCCATGAAGGCATTAAAAGGGGTTGAATAGCATGGCTTTTGTGTCACTAAAGACTCGGAGATCGAACGGGGAGTAGCCGACGACAGCAGTGTGGCGCTTGGATCTAGAGGATAGCTTGTCAGGGCCAGTGTATAGTTCCTCCTTTCCAAGTACTTACAACATGAAGTTCAGTGCTGGTAAGCAATCGAAAGAATGATGGATGGCATAGATGAGATGATGGATGAATGTGATTCAAGGTGGATTAGGTTGGATGGATGAATGAATCTAAATGCAGATGAATTATCATAGATGTTAGCTCTTCACGTAGCAAGAGCAGAAAGGCTCACTTCACTGCTCCTTCCCACATTCGTCGCAAGATCATGAGCTCTCCTCTTTCCAAGGAACTTCGTGAAAAGTACAACGTAAGTCCTTTCAGTCATTCGCCAGCAACACCAATTTGCAACCACCTACCCTATCGACAATTTACACTATACGAGACGAGAAAGAAACCAACCAATGATATATAGACTCGTTCTATTCCTGTCCGCACTGACGACGAAGTCATGGTTGTCCGTGGCAGTCTTAAGGGCCGTGAAGGCAAGGTTGTTCAAGTCTACCGCAAAAAGTGGGTGATCCACATTGAGCGTGTTAACCGTGAAAAGGTTAATGGTAAGGAATATTGGCATATAGACTTTATTGGATCAGAAGATTCATGTGTATTTGCTTAGGTGCTACTGCTCCTATTGGTATCCACCCCTCCAACGTCGTTGTTACCAAGCTCAAGATTGACAAGAGCCGTCAAGCTATTTTGGATCGCAAGGACAGCTCCAAGAAGATGCAACAGGTAAGCTTGTTATCATCAACCTGTAAGGAACATGTGTATCAACAAATGTATCATTCTTTATAGTAAATGTACCTGGAAACCAGCCTGGATCCATGTAACAGTATATTTGCAATAAATGTAATGCTTCGACACCGAAATCGAATTGAATGATGATCCCAATGTGCCATCTATTATATTGCTGCTTAAGGAAGACGAATATGTCATACAACATCATATAAAGCCATTACGCTTTTCCTTTGATATGCAACATGGTCTTTTGCTTCAAACTTACAATGCTTTTGACAATATGTACTGTAGTAGTTCTAAAGTCAATGGTTATCTAATCTGCAATCTCTAAATGTCATTGTTCAAGTTACCAACACTGCATTAAACCACGTGACTTATCCCCTGAACACAATAGCACTATGATGTTCAAGTTTGCATAAGTAAAGATTGATGATGATGATGATTGACCAATCAATAGTAGTCCCTTTTGAATATAGCATCGGATGTCAAGTCGGCTCATTATGCATAATCTATCTTTCAATGTGGCAATTCATTATAATCCAACTTTTCATGTTAGACAGTGTTGAGATCGCGTTGACGTCTTCAAGATGATTTTTAGTTGGTTTGATGTGTGAGATCGGGAGGTCAAGGTTATGACAGATGATGATTGATTCGTCATGGTCATTTAGCTTGATTGGTTCAAGGAATCTCCGCGGACATGGTTGCTACACATAATTTCCCCATTTCCATTGTCGTGAAAGGCCCTTGTGTATCTTTCTTTCTTTCTTTTACATACAAACAACCCATCAACACATATCTATTCACTACATATAACTGATGGCTACTTCTGTTGTTTCTTCACCCACATCTTCTATTAAGCAAAGACGCTATCGGTTTGCTACTGAAGTGGTCACTGTCGACAATCCCGACGATCCCCACAATGCTGCTTCGGTTCCCATTTACCAGTCAGCCACTTTCAAGCAAGCAGGAGCTGGTGGTGGTGGCGACTATGATTATTCTCGTAGTGGCAATCCTACACGTACCCAACTTGGTAAGGATCATTTGTTATTCTACAATGATAATGCGTATAGTAGACTAATGCGGGGTTATGATAGAGAACCACTTGGCCAAGATTATGAATGCTAAAAGAGCATATGCTGTATCCAGTGGTATGAGTGCTCTTGATGTGATTTCTCGTCTTGTTCAATCAGGAGATGAGATTATTGCTGGTGATGACTTGTATGGCGGCACCAACCGATTGCTGTCTTATCTTGCAAAGACACAAAACATCAAGACACATCATGTTGACACAACCAACCCTGATTCTGTATTGCCCTATCTGGATCCAGTCAAGACCAAGTTAGTCCTTCTTGAGACACCTACCAACCCCTTGATCAAGATTTGTGATATCAGTGCCATTGCAAAACATGTACATGAAAAGTGTCCTGAAGCTTTGGTCGTGGTGGATAATACAATGATGAGCCCTTATTTGCAATGTACGCTTGATCTTGGTGCAGACATTGAATATCATTCTGGTACAAAGTACTTGGCAGGACATCATGATTTGATGGCTGGTGTCATTGGTACTCGAAGTGAAGCCATTGCTGATGTGAGTATTTTCTCTCTCTCTCCTTGCATGTATCAGACATTGAAGCTCATTTGTTTGTATGTAGCGCATTTATTACGTGATTAACGCCACCGGTTGTGGTCTGGGTCCCTTTGATTCTTGGCTACTTCTTCGTGGTGTGAAAACACTTGCTGTACGCATGGATCGTCAACAAGCAAATGCTATTCAAGTCGTAGATTTCCTTGAACAATGTGGATTCAAGGTCAATTATCCTGGATCACGCAAACATCCTCAATACGAATTGCACAAACGCATGTCAAGTGGTCCTGGCGCAGTACTTAGTTTTGAAACCGGTGATATTGGACTTTCTGAACGCATTGTCGAAGCTGCCAAGCTGTGGAGTATCAGTGTATCCTTTGGATGTGTCAATTCTTTAATCAGGTAAGATCATGGACATGCGTGGGAAAGATTGATATTTATCTAATCATGCATCATCATCTATATAGTATGCCATGCAGAATGTCTCATGCATCTATTCCTGCTCATGTTCGTGCTGAACGTGCTTTCCCAGAAGATCTAATCCGCTTGTGTGTTGGTATTGAAGATGTTGAAGATTTATTGGATGATCTTAAACAAGCCATTCGAAGTGCTGGTGCCTTGCCTGAGCATCTTGACGTGTAGATAGTTCCCTCCACCCAATATCATTTCCTTTTTGTAATTGTTTCATCCCCATCATCATTTCCTATCACCATCCATTCCCGCCATTCTTGTGTTCTTTTTCTTTTACCACCATTTATATATAACATGTAGAACTCTTCTTTTGGCAAAAATCATTGTTCTTATTTTCAACTTGCTACATCAAAGCCTACTTTTTTACATTTGGGTTCTAATGTTTCTTGGGGTACAGCCTTCTTGTTGTCAGGTTCCAGTTTCCTTTCAGGCCGGTCGTCGTCATCAGGTGATGGAGGTGCTTCACTTTGAACATCATCTTCTTGGTCGCTATGACTAGTGGTAGCTGGTCTTTGTGCCACATTGTCCAATTCTTCCAGCAGCTCGGTTGTGAATCGCATATCAAATATCTCAAGAATATACTTTCGTACAGGTGCTCGGAAGTGATAACTGCCCAAATATTGACATACACAATAAAACAAGTCTGTTCGTTTGAAATAATCTGGATGGCGTTGTCGTAACCTAAACGCATCCATGTGAATTCATATCCTTGGATCTTATGATATCGTGTTTACTTACCTTGCAAGGCTCTTGGATGCTTCATTAGCGAGAATGTGATTACTCATGTCACCAATGTTCTTTAGGATATCTGAAATAATAGGATCGTCGGTGATGGAGATTGGTAAAACAGGTGGATCTGAAAGTGTAGGGGTATATTCCCAGTTGGGGATCTAAGTTAGAACAATCGTGATTAGGCTATGCATGATACAGATACACAAGTAATACTTACAGAGAGGAAAAGAGCAAGATTCTGTGGAACACATAGTCCTTCAGGTGCACCATTAGGAGAGATAACACCTTCCCAATTGAGCTCGCTAAGTATTTCTACACCTTGCTGTGTCTTTGCAATCAGACCAAGAACATAATAACAAGTGCTATAAGAGAAGGATGAGTACAATGGCATGGATAACATGGTGAAAATCACTTACCCTTTAAGAGAGAGAACTTCACTATTTTCGGCAATCTTAACTATATCCTTGATGATGTCTTCTTCTTCCAGAAATGGCAAACCATTCTTGGTGGAGCCAATGTTGCCAACTGCCCAAAGCACTGCTTTCAATTGCTGAAACACTTCCACATTCTGGTTTTCAAGCGAGTAGTTGCGGATATAATCGACAAAGTACTGGAAATGACCTTTTTCACGTAACAAAGCGCATCCTTCCTCAGTCTTGGTAAGCTCTCCATAAAAGTGGGGTGGTGTCAATCCATCTCCTGCTTGGCTGTATATGCATCATTCATGTGAGTTTGATGTCAAAAGTCAAGTACTATGAAAGATACTCACAGGTTCTCATAATTATTCTCGCTATCAATTCGTTCCTCAAAAGGATTGCGTTGTTTCTTCCCAGGTGTATTGACTAGGGCTCTCGCCAGCGACAGCTCCAGTTGAGTGACATATTGCTGATTTCGATACTAGTATATGACAACACATGATGAGATTGTTGCATGAAAGCGTGTAGCCATTTTCTTACCTCGAACCAATCATCCATTTCTTTTTGTACATAACCAAGAGCATACAAGTATCGGAAGCCAGTAGATGTCGACAAGAATCTAATATATGAAATGTCAAATAGTGCTCCTTAGATCTGTTTTGCTTCATACCTTAGCAGCAATGGATTGCCAATTTCACCTAAATGGCCAAGACTAGGTCGATACTTGACCAAGAGTTCCAGATTGGCTTGCTTTTCACATGCTTCATCGAGCAAATTGACTGCCATCTGACAAACATCCAAATGTGTATCGTAAAGCTGTGTCATCAATAGTCGAATGATCCATCCATTGTACTCATTTTCTGATCGACGCATAATCACTCCAAGATGTTGTGTTGCAAATAAACGGATTGGATTGTAGCCTGATGTCATAATCTTGGATAATAATACACGTGGATGACCATCGAGTGAATATCCCATGTTGGTGATGATTGCAATCTTTAGATCGTCTCGATTGCGTAGTTCTGATAGCTGATAAAACAAACTGAAGATCTTGAATCGCTCCATCAGCCGTACACCTTCTTTATGTTTGCTGAGCACGCCAAGTAATGTAAAGTAGCCACAGCTAAGTGTATTCTCCATGCGTTCTTTGGAAAAGATGGGCTCAGTCTCTGGATCACCTTTCAGTGGATCAAGCTCACTTAATGCATCTGCAATCTGAAGTAGCAACTTGTTCTCTGCAAGATAACGTACACCATCTGGGTTGCTTAACAAAGTCTGCATAAGTAAACAACCAATCTTCAAGTAGCGTGCAATATTCGCTTTGCTGCAATTGATGTCAGAGAATCGATGCTCAAAAGGACGATAGAATGATAGTAATCGCTTGATGAACTTCTTGCCATGCATGGCTTCTTCAAGTCGTTTTGGATTCAATAAAGGACCCTGGAACAATTCTGAGATGCTTTCCCAGCTCCACTTGGTATAGTCTTTGGTATTGAACACTTGGCTGTCCATCAGCAATTGTCGAAAATGCGTATCATCAATAGTGTATCCAATCTTCAGTTTCACTTCAAGCACTTTTCCTTGTGATCGTGCTGCATTGACAAGACGTTCTTCTTTGCTCCTTAAATCAGCGATAGAAGGTGCTGCATATAATCGCGTTCGTGCACGTGTCAGTCGATCAATATGAGCTAAAGCTGCTGTAGCATTGTGTCGTACTTGTTCATCTTCGAAATTGGATGCAAGAGCGAATAACTTTGGTAAAGACTGAACTTGGATTCCCATCATGATTGGTAATAAACGTGTTGATAGTTGCAGAATCTCGCCAATCAATAATGTAGCTTTACGAGCAATGTAAATGTCATCCGATTTGACCATATCCACTAACGCCATGAGAATATCAGCATCGATAAATATGATGAGAATGATGCACAAGTGATGATCAAGCATATTGAGTCGTTCAGCGTTGTTGGCTGCAGTCTTATCGCCTGGTTTTCCTTCTGATGAATAAGTGTCTGTTGCTCCAAGTCCTTTGATGATGTCGTTTCCTCCAGTCAATACTGTTCGTGGTCCTCCTCTTGGCATTGCTGTCTTATCGCCATCAGTGCCATTGGATGGTGCCAAATGAACTGCATGTTGTCGTCCTGATAGAAAGTTCTGATAGTCTTTGGGTAAATCCACTCTGAATACATTGAAAAACATGTCCAGCACGATTTTCTACATGTTTGTCAAAATCAATATCTCGTTCTTATCATGTATTTATGATGCGTACCTGAGTTTCTGGCATAGGAAATCGTAGAGATTGCACAACAGATCTTGCAGCACGCATGTTATTGGCACACATTAAGAATGCACCAGCCCAACTCTTGAGAAGCAATGTGACAACACGTGCACTATTCTTGAGTCGCTCTTCATAATTGGGTCCTTTGCCAGTCTCCGTAAAAGGTGCAATAATGATCTCTAGTTCCACACCAGGTCGTAAAAAGCATCGTCTGCCAGGTGTATCAAGGATATAAACCAGTGCATTGACAAGAACTTCTGTCATATTCAGTTGTCCATCCAGTAATGCTTGCATCAAGACTCGTAATCCACCAGAACGTACAGTCAATCCAATATCCAAAATAGCTAAATAGGCTATTAGTATATCATCTTGCTTTTCTTCATCCATCCTATTCACATACCAAGCTCAGCCAAAGTTTCCAATGATACATTTCTTAACCGGCAATCAGTTTGCTCTGCAATTGCCACTACTGCTCGCACAACATTCTGGTTGATATACTGTAATCCATCATATTCAATAAATGCTCGTACAAGTTTCAAGGCTTGTTCTCGCTCTGGCTCATTGTTGGTGGAATCTCGTGCTAGCGCACTATAACATGAAGAATATCAGCATAACCTGCCATCCAAAATGTAACCAGTCATTACCGTGCTATGAATATATCCATCTGCATCTTCATCATCAATTCAACATCTTCAGGTCCTTCCACCAAATGTCGTATGGTACGTAAGCTCATGACACGTATCTCTCGACTGGGGCTTGCAATGCATTGGCGTAAGCTATAAATAACATGAGTAACTCGGCAATAGCTCCATATAAGCCCAATACCTTACCATGCCATGATATTCTGCTTTGGATAATGGGGATCAATATCTGCAGTGTTCTTCAGGATCCTTAACAGAATATCCAATTTGCTCAACTTGGATTCCTTAATGACAAGTGCATCTGCTGATGTGCCAGGTTTTGCTGCCTTCCATTCATCGATCCTTAACTGAGTGATGATATGATGCAATCGCTTCCCAATAGGCCAAGCATCTAGAATCCAATGCCATGAAGATGATCAGATACCACTCTTCTTCCATCCAATACTCCCATATATACCATCATCTGGAAACGACGTGTTTTCTTGTGATGCTTTTTGTTTGGCTTTGATATTAGGAGAGCTGTTGGATCTTGGCTTTGTACGTGAACGTTGCTGAGCTGATGATGCAATCGAGTTGATAAAGAGAGCGTTGCCAGCATAATTCATATCCTTGAGTCGTTGAGCCACTTGTGCTGTATAGGGACCTAAGTCTTGTATGTCATTTCTCCTGCTTCTTGTTTCTTATTGCTATAGCTCATACCTGCGTTGGTGCGAATCGATTCTATACGTTGAACAGTATCACCAATAGCTGTATTATAGGTATCCAACTGGGTCTCGAGATCCTTTGTACGTTTCTTGTCCTGCATATAGACTTCCAGCATGTTTTCTACACCGAGCTTCATTTTGGTTTCCTTGTCAAGCTTGGCCAACAGATCATCCAACTAGTAAAAAGTACAAGGTGTTACAATTTCTCGCGATTCAAGAGAAGGGTGTTGCATAAACCTCGCGTAAGACTTGGGATGACCGTTTTTCTGGCATGGTCGGTTGTGGTGGAGGAGGTGGAGGAGGTGGATCCAGTGCTGACATGGCGGTGTCCATCGCCTGTTGTGTTATTAGGTGTAATGGTAGTAGTGAATAAGAATAGAAACTGTAGCAAGCTGAGAAGAAACGCGGAAAGGGAGAAAAGAGGAAGGGGCAAAAGTAGCACACTCTCGATTGATATCACCTGGCTTTTCGGAATCATTATCTCTCAAATGACGTACTTTCTCTTTTACTATGCTATGCATCTCATGTCAACACAATACACTTATGTATCGGACCTGACCAAAGTGTCATTGCTGTGCTACAACAACATCATCTTTCCCTATTGACAGTAACAATAGTATAGAATTACCCAATAAAGAAACAAGAAGCTTTACTACACAAAGAGAGACTGCAATGATTTCTTCTATTGAATCACCATCGATGCATTGGTTGTTGATGTGAATATGGATATCCTTGTTGCTGTTCATCATAGGCATTGGGTCGATGGACATCTTCATATGTGTTGGGTGATGCGTATACAGGAGGAGCTGGTGCTGCTACTGGTTGTTGATAATAATGCTGATGAGCATCATAAGTTGGATATGCCGTAGAAGAAGGCTGCATTGGAGGAGCATAATAGGCATCATTGTAAGTGTATTCGTTAGCAGGTGGTGATGTATGAATAGCAGGTGATGATACATGTGGAGAAGTAGCAGTGTTGTAAAAATTGTTGCTATTTGGCTCCTTTTCGTTGATCATGACAGGTGAAGGGTTGCTTTCATAGGGGAAATCATGCATCTCCTGTTCTGCAAGCTTGTCATTCCTACTTTGACGTCGACGTTTTTTGGCACACAATATCAGTACAAGAGCACTGCCTGCAACAATCACAAATCCGCCAACAGATGCAATGATGATCATGGTAGTGCTTATTCCTGATCCTTTTTGTTGTTGTTGTTGCTGTGTTGAATCTCCGTTCCTCGTGCTTGTATTGTCACTCGTTGGACTATTTGTAGCATCTGGACTTTGGCTGGGATCCTTGTCGTCACTAGGTGATGGTTTATGATCAGATGTTGGTTGGGGATGTGTACTTGAATGTGATGGCTCTGGATTGTTTGATGCTGAAACACTAGCAGATGGCTGTACATTGCTACTAGCGGAATTGCTTGGCTGCTGTGGATGATTGGATGGTTGTTGAGCATTGTTGCCTTGTGTTGGTGAAGACGATGGTGCTGGATGATTGTTATTGTCGCCGTTGTTTGGATCACTACCACCACCAAAAATATCACCCAACAAGCCTGCTTGGACTTGGGCAACAACAAGTATCAGCGCGAGGAAAATCTTAAATCGCATAGTGGAAAAGAAAAAGAGAAAGAGAGAAAAAGAAAGAATGAAGAAATTAAGCAAGGAGTAGATCAATTAAACGACCTGCGTGATCTGGTTACACAAATCAGACAAAGGCGATCTTCCAAAGTGCTGCATTATAAACAATCATATCGCACGTTTTTGTAAACCAGATACGTGGTCAACACTAATCTCACCATCACGAAACATTTCAAGGGGGACTGATTAACACTTGTATTGTATCTTTACTTCATTTTTTAATCATCTTCACCACACACCCTTGTGAAGACTGATCGAAGGTTATGATTTCTCACTACAGGATCACTCTTCTCCCAAGACCAACCCATTACATCTTCAATTGTTACTTAAAGCCATATGAACAAAAGACACGTAGTGTATGTGTTATCTGAATCTATCCCACTATACCATTCTCCCTTCACAAGTGACAAGTTCAAGCTGATTGTTCCATCAGAATGTTTATAGAATAAAGAGGTACGCTATACTTTTTAAATATAATAATGCAACAAAAGCATTTCACCACATGAACTTTGAAGGTACAACAATAGGGTTCTCGTCTTCATCTTCGACGGTGCCATCTGAATAATCATCCTCGTCATAATGTTCATACGCGTTATAAATATCTTGACTATAGCTTGTCATGTAAGAAGAAGATGCTCCTCCCAAACTTAAACTTCCAGTATACGTAGTCGAAGCATCATCATCATAGTCATCATCGTCATCGTGATCCATGTTGCGATATTGATCAAGCAAAGAAGCGACATAGGCGAAAGCTGCTTCCCAATCGCGTGATTCTTCCATGGTGTCTGGTAAAACATACATGCGACATTCAAAGTGTGGTGTTTCCTCAAGTCGTCTTAAATCACGTTTACTCAATGCACGTTCGATAAATTGAAGAGCAAGACCCAAAGGACCCACATCCACTTGTCGTTCATCATCGTCCATGGAAGGATGCAGCACCTGAACAAAGAAATAAAGTGGGATGGTATAAAGTGGTGGGCGATTCTACATGAAAGGGAGATTATTGTCGTCAACAAGACTCATTGTTCTTCTCATCCACAAAGAATCACTTACCGCCCTGTATTCAAAGTCATAAAGAAACAGTGCTGTGCCATGTAACGCTGCCCAAAATCGTTCCCATTTCTAGTATGCCTCTTACAATGAGTGATCCAATGCCTATAGATGACATGTATGCTTACCGGTGTGAATTGTCCTCGTATATATACAGTGATGAAACCAGAGTAGATGCATTTGTTGTCAAGCAAAACTTGTGCACTGCTGCTGACATAGGTACCATAAATCACAAGTGCTTGGCATTCTGGTGTACCTGGTAGACTGATTCGACGCAATTGCTTTTCACATGATTGCACTGGCACCACGAATTCCTCTTTTCCAATGCATGTTTCTTCTTGATGTCGCGAGAATCCTCGTATGATACGTGCTGTGCGTGGTTGGGTAAAGACTTTCAAGACTGCAGTTGCTGGTTGATCAATGTCGCTAAACAAACTTGATGAGGAAAAGGATACAACATACATGAAGATATCACTTACAATAAAAAGGTTTCATCCACGTTTGCTTGAATGTTATGCTTGCCACATTTCTCACTTGCTGTCACTTGACCTGTGCAAATACTTTGTCCCACTTGAACTGAACACCGGAAGTTGCAAGCTATAAAAGCAGATTTGGTTTGCATTCTTCTTGTATGATATGACTGCTGGGAATGATAAACTTACGTTTGGTAAGATTGTGATGAACAAATTGGATGACTAGAATTAAACAAGACCATTAGCTTTCTATCATGCTCTTTGATGATGATGACAGTACCTCGTAAATAAAATGTAGCTTTGGGAGTGGCGATATTGACATGTTCATGTACAAGTGGACTATAATCGTAGTGATAAGCAATGAGTGATGAATATGCAAGTGAATGGGTGTGTACCTACAATGTCTGACTACGAGTAACAGGCTTTCGAAGAACAATCGATTTGGGACAATCCAGCAATGGGTGTCGTAAAGCTTCTGCAGTGGCAGGCTCATGCTTAATCCACTCCAACTTCTCATCTGGTAGCTGATCCAATGTATCACAGGGGCCATTGTAATGGATGATAGGATCCGATGATGTAGAAGATGACGATCGCTGATAATTGCTTGACGACTTCTTTATGTGATGCTGATCTTTGTAATGATGCTCATTGAAAGATATGGAAGGACCGATACGTTTGGTTGCAGGAAGTCTGATCTGAGAACCGGCTTGTGAGAGCTGATGAAATGATCGACTGAAAAAGTTGCGAAAAGATGCTGATGATAGACCTTTTAGCATAGCTGAATTGGTGCCTACACCACCATGTCGTCGATTGTTGGGCGGTGATGATGTCAAAAGAGGGTTGGTCAGTGTGGGATACGCAGACATGGCCCTAATCAACGATGCAATAAGAAAAACGAAAAAGGGGGAAAAGAGAGAAAATGGCCGAGACGCACAAACCAAACCAAAACCAAAAAGAAACCAAGTGACAACAACAATAACACAACACCACACACTCTTCAGGAACGCACATCGGAGCAATTCAAATCTTGTCTATTGTTCAAGTTGTTGTCTGTATTGGGCTGAACCATGCACATAGGATAACTGCTATATGTGAGCCTATGCCGAGCAAGGCTTGTAATAAAAATCTTGGAGCAAAGATCTTCCATGTCATCAAATGCCTTCGTAAAACAAGTACAAACAATGCTGAAAGACATGTCGGAATCAGTTGCATGATCATGAGCATGTAAAGGGATAGCTGGTGTCGAGTATCGGATACAAGTAATGGCCAACTAATCCACGCCATCAATGGACCTGCAAGTGTTGATAATCCAACTAGTATGGCACCACCGTAATAGTTCATGTCATCAAATCCAATAAAGGCGGCTTTCCATGGTAACGATGTGAATGTTGCCTGATGTCCCGTGACAAAAAAGAGATGTTGGCCAATAACATGCATCAATGCAAGTCTTACAATACTGTCTGCACTGGATGATGAAGACGTAGTCAATAATTCCACGATGGCTGGTACAGTCAACATAATGGTACTAGCCAATGGTCGCTGAAGCATAGCAAGAGTGGCACTCCAGACTGACATGAATGACCACCAAGATGAACGTGCACGAAGTAGCATCACCATACTGAAAAAATACACCATCCGAGGGAGATACACATTCAATATCTTCAATAGCCACCATGGTAAAGGTATGCTGTTGCCACTGCTTTCATAAAGTTCTTGGATCTGCTTCACCAACACCACACAAAGAATTGCCTGATACATCCATTGCTGCCAAGAGTTGTTGAGTGATGATCTTCGCTTGAAAACACGTGGCAACACATAGGAAATCAACAATGCATTGAATGTGATGTATGCTAACATGGCTGTTGGATGATCGGCAGTAAAAGACATGCTGTGGAGATATTGACAATAGGGGAATTGCTCTTCACGACATTGACCAGCAAGACCAGTGAAACGAATCCACACCATAACCAAAAGAGGAGCACCAAGCTGACGAGTACATATTGCCCACCAAACACATAATGTAGCTGCTATGAATCGTGTCATGCGATCTTCCCAAACCACAAAGCTGTTGGAACCCAGAGTAAGTGCATGGATAATGACACCCAATAAAACAATGATCCAAGTACAAGGAAAACTCGAATGACGCTGATCCTTGATAGAAAACAAAAGTACAGCTGCACATATCATCATGACCAAAGCAAGGACACCATCCATCTGGGACATCTTTTCAAACCATCCATGGCTTCGAATATCATCCTTGAGTGCCACAATCGCCACACTTGTACTGACAAAGAGCGTGCTGGCCGCCACAATGAATGCCCTGTGCAATGACAAACTTGGTTGACTCACAAATGATAAATAAACACTTGAACATGTGGTTACCACCAAAATGGAAATGCCAACAATCATGGATCCAACATCAAACTGTGCCCAAATCGCTTGGCAGTACTTGATTGTGCTTGTCAAGAAGCGATCGTATTCAAATATAGCATTCTCAAAATCACCCGTGGCTTCGTTTTGCTCTGCAATGACAAGGTGTTCATAAATGGGATTCAATGCATCAGCTGAAAATCCAGGATGGCCTGTATGGGCTGAATATTGTTCAAGATAATGTCGTACTTGATGTGCATTATGTCGAAATGCCTGTGTCATATGCTGTAATGTATCATCATCAGAATGTATCAGCACATCTGGAATCAATGCTCCCAAGTTGCCAAAGGGAATAGGAACACCCAACATGTATGCCAATGTCGGTACCAGATGAATTTGTGATACAATAGGATATGTGCTGGGATCATAATGAAGACGTTCTTGAATCTCACGCATGTTGTAACCAAGCTGATCAGCTCTTGACTGGTGGATTTGTCGATAAAAGTCTTTCATACGTGTGTTCGTTAAAGGTCGATTCGAGTACATGAAAAGAGTGCTGATCAATTCTTCCACACTTTCACCACCATGATCGCCTTCCACTGACATGCCATGATCACCCATGACTACCAATAACGTCTTGTCATCCACACGATCCACCAATTGTTCAATGACATGATTCATTTGAGTGAGTTTGGTTGCCATGTTGGGATGAGATGGTCCAAAAGTATGTCCACAATGATCCACACCCAAAAAGTGAGCAATGGCTACTTGCCATTGTTCCTGATCCAATGTAGGCCACAAGTGTTCAAGAATACGATTATCCACTGTATCCAAATCAAACATCTTGAAACTGTCGCTTTCGAACGTCTTGTTGGCTTCAAATATGTCTGGATAGAGATTGACCCAAGTATCATCACCCATAAAGTAGAAATCATCATAACGCGTTCGCATTTGTCGTAATAAATGGTCTTCATTCACTGCTGATGATGCAAAGTTGGATCCTGCGTCAATGAATGTCGGTAATGATCCTGTCATCAAGCCTTTGACACGTTGCATAGTGGTAGTAGGTGGGTCTGCTCGAAATTGAAATAGCAAAGAAGAAGATGGTTGTTGTGCTAGTAAGCGTTCAAAGACTGGCAACTGGTTTCTGTAGTAATCATGCTCCTGTTTTTGGTCTGTAGAGACAGCAAAGTCGAAACGAAGTGCGTCAATGATGACCAATATGACCTTGTCAAAGTGTGTTGATAGACTGTCATGTGGCAATGGAGGCAAATCCAAGGTCTGTCGTGTAAGAAGGAAGCCTTTCAAGAAGAGATACAAGCCAGTTGTTTGAAGGAGAGTGAGAAGGGCTAGCAAGCTAGTTAATGTAAAAGTGCGATGGGTCGGCAGCCGCATGTTCAATACGGTACCTTGTAAAGAAGCGTGATCCAGGGAGACATGCACCTCGTGTCTTGATTCAACTTGTCCACCAATAATGAATTCCGCTTACAGCTTACAGCTATCATGCCCTGCTACACTTGGTTTACTGCCTTTTAGTCTGATACCTTGTTAACCAAGCTACCCTTATGCATTTGCTCATCTTGATATCACAATCCTCTGGTAATAAGTCCTTCTTTATTTGTACGCTTCCATCACATACTAGTCTGATTTAAACTGCTATATAAAGAGAATCTTGACATATGCATTTTCAGATTGCCATTGTTTATGTATATGCTTTGGACTAATCATCATTTACTTGTGCTATAGGAGTAGATATACTACTACTACATGAATTGGAAGAGCAATGGCTCTTGTAGTACATAAGCATTCTTTATCCCTGCCACTCATTCTCTTCCATCAACAATGTGGTCGACTACACAGGCTCATTCAATAGATAAAAAGTATTTAATGTCTCCCATCAAAGGTATATAACAATGGGGATGGCTAAAGTCATATAGCAACAGCTGGGGCTAGTTCAAAGTCAGTGGCTGAAGAAGAAGTTTGCCGCGACCTGCTTCAGGCTTTTCCCTTTGATACTTTTTTCCTCGACAGCCATGGATTCCGGAAGCAACGAAGCCACTCGTCTCTGGCGAGTTTACCGTACAGCTCACCAAATGGTTCACGATCGAGTAGGCATCGACACACATAACAGAAACGACACCTGTGTACTGACCAGATGTTTGTTCAAAGGGTTACGTGGTGTCCCAAAACGATCTTGATATTGAATTGGACCAATTCAAGCGACAGTTTGCTCCTGCTGGTGATGTCGAGTAAGATCCTGCTTGTAAAGAGAGAGACAAGACTGGTATACTTATCATGAGTGTAGTCGTGACACTTTGACTTTTGTTGTCCCAAAGAAGGATGATCCCACTGACCAACTTATGGTATTCTTCCCCAAAGACAAGTCCGTTGGTGTCAAGCCATTGAGAGCGTAAGCGTCTTTTAAAGAATGAAGAGAAACAAGGATGACTGATATGCTCTTTTTAGATATGTGCAACGAATGGCAGAACAACAAATTCCAAAGGCTATTTGTATTTACCAGCAAAGTTTGACAGCTTCAGCAGCCAAGGTAGAGTATTCGTTAGGTTGGTATAGGCAAAGTAACCAACTAAGACTCGTTTATAGGTTTTCCAATCCATGCCATCAAAACATACGCTTGAATTCTTCCAAGAAAACGAATTGCTTGTCAACATTACTCATCACGTGCTGGTCCCAAAACATGAAGTGCTTACTTCTGAGCAGAAAGCTACTCTTTTACAACGATAGTAAGTGTATTAAGTGATAGGATGGAGCCATTGTTTTATTTACATTGGTGGATCATTAGTCGATTGAAGGAAACACAACTTCCTCGTATACAACATTCTGATCCTGTGGCAAGATATTATGGCTTGAAGCGTGGACAGGTAAGCCTTTTTATAGGACAAATAGATAGGGTGATGACTGATGGTTGATTTGGGAACAGGTTGTCAAGATCTTGCGTGAGAGTGAGACTGCTGGCCGCTACGTTAGCTACCGACTTTGCATATAATCATCCCTTTTTATACACCATCCTCTTTCACAGCATATGCACTACCTACACAACTCACACCTACTCACACCAACACACAGACACAACATCTGCAACAACACCTGCACTTTCCACAATTACATAAAGACTATATATATAAATTACATGGCTTTGTTGATGATCAAGCACCTCCGATTTCATTGTTAAAGAACCAGAGTTATAGATCCTTCACTTGCATATATGCACGTCAAGTCACATACCGATGCATAGAACACGGGATCACACACCATTACTTGTTTTATATAAGATGATTTATGACTGTTGACGATGACTAGGTTTGCTCTTCTTTCTACGTACACGAGGAGCTCCTTGGACCATGCGACGTTCAAGAGAAAACACACCATCAGGCGATACAACCACATCTAGTATACCATGTGAGAAATAAAAAGCAGCTATTGGCTCCCTTTGTCTTATTACTTTGAACCATATCAGCCATGCAATAACCACCGAGATTCGCTTGCCAAAAGTGAAAGTCAGATATCAATGATCCACTGGTAAAATGCGTTTCCAAGTCGCGTTGATGTTTAAGAGCAAGTTGGACAAAGTCTTGTTCACGTATGATTCCCCATTCAGGATGATATTCTTGATTGTCTACTGTCATGATATATTAACCAAGAGATGCGTGTGAAAGAAAGAAAGAAGAAAATGAATATGCGAGTGAGTTGCTGTTCTTTGTTTCCCGCCGCCACTATTACGAACGCGCGCATATATCCCCCCTTTTTCCCCTTGTTTATCTACTACCAAAACAACGACCCACTTGCAGCTCCTGCAAAGATCTGCACAACATAACCCCCCACTATACGCGCCTCAGCCCTTATTTTAGCCCGGCAACATGATGTTTTATTTGCAAAAGAGAGAAAAGAAAAGCTTGTTGGTGTCGCATTACGCATCATGTGAATAAGAAGCATAAAAGCTGATCATGGAACTTTTTGTCGCCTTATACAATGAAAGGAAGGGGAGAAGATAGAAAGAGAGAGAACAAATGATCATGAAAGAAAGGGAGAGAGAGAGAGAGGAATAAATCCCAATGCACGTCTTGCACAGCCTTGCGCATTTTTCATTTCAGGAATGGACAGTTTTGGTGTTGGTGCCCATATCTTCCGCACCATGTACTAGTATGTGATGGATCAACATGATTATCCCCCTTTGTTTTGACTTTGTCTTACCATTGGCCACCTTGTAGATTCAATGGCTTAATACGTGGAGAAGGCAACATCTTTTAGAAGAAACAAATGCCTCTCATACAATACGTTTTTGCAGTAGTAAAGAATGACAATAGAATGGCTGACCTTGGTCCTTTTTATATATGAAAAGAATGAATGTAGGCTATTTGAACCCGATGTGTGGGAAAAGATATGTTATAGCCACTCTAGATTTATGCTTGCATGAAAAGGGCGGACCTAGGTTATACAAATGCATGTCATGCGATCTTGCTAGCTGTCACATTGACAGTTAACTTTCAATTGACATGCAAGACACGTGAGATAATACCATTGGACCCTTGACATGAAATGACAAAAGCCGGCATATGTTGACTTTTGAACACGTCTTGTGAAATTAGCATAGTGGATAATGTCATTTTTTATGTATGAACAGTGAAAGATGATATGTTACAATCGATTGTGTGGGAGGAGGAGATGTGAAAGTAAAACATGATGACAAAAGAGATCTAACAAAAGTGATTAAGGATGCCAATGGCCAAAAGTAAGAGACCAGTCCTAATACGACCATCCTTCCAAAGATATGCGACTCTGCTTGGTTGTTGTAGTGAAGAAGAGGATTCTAGGTCTGATGCTGCAGGTTGAGTTTCTTCGGTTGATGCAGCCGATGTTGATGCAGCAGTAATATCATCAGGGTTGCTCTTGGAACCTTCTTGAGCTTGTTGTTGCTGTTGTTGTGATGTAGTAGTAGTAGGTAAAAGGGGAACGGCCTGGTATTCGGGATTTGTGGCATGGGGTGGATTCAGTGCAGCACATAAGACTTTGGTGATCTCGCCTGTAGATTGACTCAGGTAATAACACACAAAAACAAAGAGAGAGCTTGATACTGCGAAATTAAACCACCATCCGAAACCATGCATTGCACGAGGATGCGCAATGACCACTAATAGACCCTTGGTGTCACCAGCCAACCACATATGGAATTGACCGATAAATGTCTCAAGCGAGATACGGCCGAAAAAGATAAAGAACCGAGATGATGTATTTCGCAACTTGACAGATGCATTGCGCAATACAACAAAAGCCAAAATGGGAATCCATGAAATATAAGGATGCAGCTTGTTGTATTCAAATTTGCTGGGTAAAGAAAGCTCAAGCACAAAGTAGCCGATCATGGCGACAGTGGATACTCCAATAGTGATCTTTTTGGCTGTTTGCCACATAGGATGCTCATGCATGCGATATTCTGCAAACTTGATATTGCCGTAAGCACACAACATCCCAATGTAGATAATCCATGCATCCAATCCTAGTCGAAACCGCCATTCTTGTGCATTCCAGTGAATGTTGAAGAGTAGTCCAAATAAGTCAAATAGTCCTTCCAATACACCTTCCACGTGAATGATGGCTGTTGTCAAGATAGATGCAAGTACTAATTTGCTGATAAGGAACCAGGGTGTCTTATTGGATGAATGACCGACATACATTGTGATCCAAATGACACCAAACCAAAATGTCACGAGTGGTGTAAAGTAATAGCTGAGATAGTCAGTATCCATGACATACTGCAGGACAAATGTCAGGAGATTGAGACGCACCAAGACATTAAGAACACGAGCGAGACCGAAATCAGACTTCTTGTAAAAGAAAAAGAAATGACCATAACCAGTTTGGAAAAGATATGCAGCCACCAAGACGCGCACGGGGTTGTAGATCCCAGATACCGATGAAGCACCGAGAAAATGATACACCAGAATCACTACTTGCATCCATCCCTTCCATTCATCAGTCTGGTCACGATTCAAAAAGCCTTGATCTCCTTCCTTTTTGACCTTGAGTGTCAAAATGCCAGCACCAAGCGTGAGAATGATCAAAACACTGAATACCACGGGATCAAATAACTTTTGTGCTTTGCCTAGCATATGCGTACGATCACCAAAGAACATGTAGACCACTCCAAGACCAAAGATGAACAATGCATTCAGTGTGGATTCAGTAGGAAAGTAATGACGTAGGTTCTTGAGGATCGATTGCTCTATCATCATGTATAAGTACTCTTTGTATACAAATACAATCATCCAATCACTTACCACTTGAAAGAGTATAAATACCAATAGGCACCCAAAACAAGAACAATAGGAAAAAGATATTCTGATACCATCGTGGAATTGGATAATGGAAACAGCATGTGCTATCCATAGGGAAATGCTTGGCGAGCTGATCATTGCAACGATAGTTGAGAGCCAGTTGGACTTGCATGGTAGTGACAGGAGTAGCGAAATGAATACCATCCTCTGTCATATTAAGTGCATCACCAGAGACCTTGTTCCAGACAAAAGGGATGGTGATAGGAGTAAGAGCATGAATAGAGTCGATACGTGATTGAAGATAAGAATTCATGCTATCCACTTTATCCAATGACATGGTGCGTTCACGATCGGGTGACAAGAGATCAAATTCAGGTACTTCAACAGGAGATAAAATGACAGCATCTGCTACACGACCAGAGCGTTCCACCGAGTCAAAAACACGATCCACAGCATCCTGCCATTCTTCTCTGTAATCATCTTCAAGATAGCGCATATACCAAGCTCCGCTCCCAAGGACTAAAAGACTAGGTCGAATAGCTGGGTCGGTAGTTTTAAGCATGTCGATCGTTCGGGATGTGTTGAGATATGGATCCCACCAAAATTCAAAGACAAGATGCTGATCATTGAACTGATATCGCCTATCCACATGCTTTGGTCCTGTTGTATCAATATCTGCATGGATCTGTTGGGCAAATGCAAAGAACTGCTGTCGTACAATCGAATCGCCCACATACAATATTCGAGAATGATTCAGACAAGAAGATATTTCAGGTGCCTTGTAAGTGTGCATCATGCATCCTGCTGGTTGCCACTTGGTGAACATGTTTGTATCTTGCCACCAGCCATCCTCCAACATGGATTGGCAACTTGTTCGATCCTTTGGATCTATTTTTGTCTCATCAGTGTCTCCATGGAAAGAGAAAACAAGTGGAAAATAGTCAACTTACAAAGGACATAACGACCCACACTGGTTAGAAAGACGAGAAAGAAGGTGATATAGACGCCGAGTTGTATGAGCTTGGAATGAATGAGAGAATAGGATGAGGAGCCCATCCTGAATGTGTTGAAGGGAAAGTAAGAGAAAGACGCTAATGCAGTTGTCCGCTCATTGATGATCGACCAGCCTAAAGTTGGTACTACACTAGCGCCAAATGCCGGGACGAGTGAAAATTGACTGGGTTGAAGCTAAGCCTGGCTACCACCATCACCTTGGATATATGTAGCAATTGATCTAAATACATTCAACGTTGCATGTGATCCATCATAAAAAAAGCATTCCATTATCTTCATATCGTATGATCCTGTCAAAAGTCTAAAAGAAGTACTATGTACTCAAGGATATAGAGTGACACTGTAATCCATTAAAAGTGCTTGTTACTTCTTATTGACATTGACATTATCTGTTTTCATAGCGATATGTGTATGCCAAAGAACCATCCAGCTGGCAACACTTGATGCAACATTCAGCACCACCTTACTTGCTTTTGGCATCGTCATATTCCAATATGTATCAGAAGATTTACATCAACTGGTCAAGTTATTCACTTGCAATATCGTAAAACACGCTTCCATGAAGTATAATAAAGCAACTCGAGACATATTCTTGTAAGATACAAGGATTTATTGATGATTGACCTAGTATTAAGCTATAACCTATGACTACTACAATGAAATGCTTCTCGAGATCCATTTGGTTTCAATTCTTCTTGAGGAATAGATACAGTGTACTAATATTGGGATTGGGGCAAATCTAGCTATCTATGTATTTATACACAGTATGAAACGCATCGTAATGAAAAAGAAGTAGTCTTCACAGTTGGGGGAGCATAGAAGATTGGGGGAGGAGGGTAGAGACAAAGAGATACAACACCAGCAGCACACACGGGTTTGAGAATTCACGCACCGTACTTTACTACTCCCTTCTCTCTCTCTCTCTCTCTTAATACGCACACCACTTTTCACACACATATACATACCATTCGACTCTTACAACATGTCCCAAAGCGATACACGGATATTCAAAGCAACGTATTCTGGTGTTCCAGTTTATGAAATGCTTTGCAAAGGTGTCGCGGTGATGCGACGGCAATCGGATTCCTATCTCAACGCTACCCAGATTCTTAAAGTGGCCGATTTTGACAAACCACAGCGTACACGTATCCTTGAACGAGAAGTACAAGTAGGCAAACATGAAAAGGTGCAAGGTGGATACGGAAAATATCAAGGCAAGTGATAATGACTTTTAGTGTACGTGTGTTGCTTATGCATGCTTTCCCCGATGAATAGGCACGTGGGTCCCATTTGATCGAGGAGTGGCCTTGGCTCAACAATACAATGTCGACACGCTTTTGCAACCTATCATTGACTTTGTCAAAGGAGATCAAAGTCCACCGATGGCACCTAAACACGTTACAGCTGCATCACATCGACCAAGGAAGCCACGTGAGCCAAGGCGTAATAAGCGCACAAGACATGTTCATCACCATGACGACTTGGAAGTTTCAGACGATGAAGTGTCTTCACAATACAGCGAGATTCATGACAATGATTCCATCCTTACTGCAACAGCTGCATCAACATCTGCCAATACAGGACGTACACCTTCACCACTGGTAGGACGTGATGGGACACCAGATCAATATATTTTACCACCACCACGACGACCTTACAACAAACGTAAAGCAGCTTATCCCAGTGAAGAAGATGAAGATGTGGAAATGGAAGATGACAACAACACGTACGCACAGAAATTGCTCCATCATTTTGTATCAGGCAGCAATACAATACCACAGATTCTGATGCATCCACCACGTGACTTGGATGTGAATGTGATTATTGATGATGAAGGACACACCAGTTTACATTGGGCAGCAGCTATGGGACAAATCCAAACAGTCAAAGTGTTGATTCATTTACGAGCAGATGTGTATCGAGTCAATTACAAGGGACAAACAGCATTGATGCGTAGTGTTTTATTCACCAACAACTTTGATCGCAAGTCATTTCATCATCTACTTGACATGTTACAAAAGACCATCTTCAACATTGACAAGAAAGATCAGACTGTGTTTCATCATGTGGCATCCACTGCAAGTTGGAAAGGAAAAGTGCATGCTTCTCGTTATTACATGGAGTGCCTTATCGACAAGTTATCCCAGAACCGATCAGAGTTGATTTCCATTCTCAATGTGCAGGATGTTTATGGCGACACTGCATTGACTATTGCAGCAAGAATTGGCAATAAGAAACTAGTACGACTCTTGACAGATGCTGGTGCCAGTACAGAGATTGCCAATGAAGAAGGAATGACTGCTCAAGATTATCTGAGTGAAGTGGAACGTAGGATGTTATTACAAGATAACTTGGCAGCTGCAGCAACATCATCACCCAACTTGGCAGTCAATAGTGTCAATGAACAAGCAGCACGTGCACGTTTACGACAGAAATTCGAATCCATGTTCAAGATGATATTATCCAATGATCGATCTGTACCAGCCATTTCACAACTCTTTGATGGATTCGCTGGCAGTTATGAAAGGGATCTTACACAAAAGGAGCAAGCAGTGAAAGAAAAGAAGGTGGATTTGGAATTGACACACAAACGACTTGCAGAAACACGACGTATTCTTGATCAAGTACGATTTGATCCCAGTCTATTGGATGAAGCTGAGGAAGCAGCACAGAATCTAGAGACTCGGTTACGCAAGTTGATGCAGTACAGCCAAAAAGAAAAACTCACACGCTTGGTGCATGAACATGAAGAAAAGGAATTATCACAACCTGACTCAGACACTGCATCACAAGAAGATTTGGAAAAGACTATTCGAGAACTGGAAGCAGAATTGATCAGCATACAGCATACGCGAAAGGATACAGTGGAGGAACTTGTCAGACTGAAAGCACAAACCCCTGGAAAACGATATCAAGATTACAAACGGCTCATCTCCATGTGTTGTAACGTAGCATATGAAAATGTAGATATGATGTTATCACCATTGTTGGCTTCTTTTAATGAACGCGATACTACATAAAGCAATATTCTTTCATGCTATCCTTATTGTTTCTTTCCTTGATGTTGACGGGCTTCACGTTGCATTAGTTCAGGCAATAGTTCAGTAATACGGAGTTCATGGAAGGCTTGCTGAGTAAAGTCATCTGGTCTCCATGCTCGTCCTTCTTCATCAATCAGCAATGGATATCCAGTCTCTATTAGATATTTAGTATTTAGACTCACCTTTGCTATTCATTCAATAAAGTACATACCGCGATAATGGTTTTGACTTGCCATCTCTGCACTTGCACGTCTCGCTTGTGGTGTTCTTGCTGCATTATGAGAAGCTGAAATGAATGCTTGTATGCACATAGAGTCAGCATAAGATGCAAGGCTTTATACTAGATATGACAACATACACAAAGTCTGACGGCTGATACCAGGGTAACGCTTGGCAGGACGATAGTCTTCATCAATGGGACCACGTTGAAGATTCGAGACACCACGTTGAGGAAACATTGTTATTCAAAAGGTGAAAGATGTGATTGAAAAGTTTGAATCATGGCTCATTTTATATACGTGTGAGTGATGTGATTTATTAATGATGATTTGGCATTGGAGGATCACGTTACTACCAGCATCATGTTTACAACTTGTTTTAAACAATCAACCTGTATCACATGGTGACATGAATGATGGATTCCATTATCTATGACAACAATAGGTGTAAGGGTGATGACTCTATTTGCATAATCAACCATGTTGCTACAGAGAGAGAGAGAGAGGGAAGGAATGTTGTTGTTGTACACAGCTGACAGTTGCATTGTTCAGCTCAGCTGGATGATAACCTAATTTGGCACCGACAAACTTTTTTTCTTACTTTCCACCCTTTCAACAATGCCACCCATACCGATCCGCCCCTCTGAACTCAAAAACAAAGACATACGATCTTCAGTTTACAAGAAACAGAAGCTTGAGAAGCAAAAGCAAAAGGCTGAAAAAAGAAAACAACGAGCCAAAGAAGAAGAGAAGAATCCAGAACTTAAAGAGGTATTGTCGAGATCCGATCCCTGCTATTGATCCAAGACTGACTCGATTGTACTTTAGAAACGGTTAAAGGAGAATGTACCAAGGACGATTGAGAATACACGTGAAAAGGATGATACCATGGTACCAGACGACGGTGAAGTAGCCGAAGACGAAGCATTGGATGAATTGTCCTCGTACTTTAGTGGCAAAACTCCCAAGATCTGTATCACTACCAGCAAAAAGTGTTCTCAGGTACGATCCTGTATAGATATACAAAGCCATGCTTCAATCTTACAAGCGTTGTCATGTAGAACTGTTACGATTTCTGTGCTGATTTGGTTTCCATTTTCCCCAACACAACATTTGCCAAGCGAGGACAGAATCACGAGATGAAGGATATTATCAAACAAGCAATCAAGCATGACTTTACTGATTTAATGATTGTTAATGAAGATAAAAAGACGCCAAGTAAGTGTTTTTGGGAAAAGGTAGAGACATCCATGCTAATATATGTCTACTTTTGTCAGATGCCATCACCTTGATTCATCTTCCTGATGGTCCTTCCGCTTATTTCAAGCTTAGTAGTTATACACCTGCCAAGAAGACACCGGTAAGAGAAGGATGGTACTTGTGAATCTTGACAGTGGATTGACAGTCATGATCGATTAGGGCAAAGGCGTTGTGACAGCACATAATCCAGAGCTCATTTTGAACAACTTCAATACCAGATTGGGTCACACTATTGGTCGTATGTTCCAAGCATTAGTTCCTCAAGTACCCGAGTTTGAAGGACGACAAGTGGTGACATTCCACAACCAACGTGATTTCATTTTTGTGCGGCGGCATCGTAAGTACAGTCAGAGGATATAATAGCAAGGTGTTAAATGCTTTTTTATTCTTTCAGGATATGTGTTCAGGGATACTGAGAAGGTTGGATTGAAGGAATTGGGCCCAAGATTTACCTTGAAACTGAGATGGTTGCAAAAGGGAACGTACTCACGTGATGGCGAATACGAATGGATGTTCAGACCTGATATGGAAGTCAATCGCAAACGTTTCTACCTATAGCAATTTTTCTTTTATTGCATGCATCATTATCTAATACTACTTTGTCAAAACATCTACGCCATCTTTTGTGATAAGGACCTATAAGGGATTGGGGGGATAAGCATAAGATAAAGGATCTTTGCATAAAGACACTTACTGTATGTTCAAATTGTGCACTTCTTCCACCATCGATTGTTGATATAGTCCATTGATCAGGCCAGAGAATCCCCATAGGTGAACCTTGACATAAAATAGGCTATAGAAAGGATATATCAGGATCATATGTACACTTTTTTATTCCCAAACTCACCTCGATTGTAAATGCCATTCCTGGCTCCATTGTTCCTTCTTCGGAGTTTCCTGTTGTGTATGATTTGTTAATGGTGGTATCATGAAAGAAGTTGTGAATACTTGCTGTGATGATAGATCAAGGGATGACAATGAAACTCTGTGCCAATGCCATGACCAGTCAATTCTTCGGATACAGTGTAGCCGTTGTTCTCAGCATGATCACTATAACAAAGAGACCATGAATCATGGGATGCATAAAAAACAAAGCGCAAAAGAATATACCTAATCACCCTGCCAATTTCATTGAATGGCACACCAGGTCCACATATATTGATAGCCTTGTCTAGACATTCTTTTGTGTGCTCCACCAGCTTTCTACCTTGTGAATCCACATTGCCAACCAAAAATGTTGCCGACGTATCGCCATGGTACCCATTCAAGTATACCTATACCATCATCAGGATATGTCTTGTTGCAAACAATACCAATAAACTCTTACTGTGACATCAATATTGATAATATCCCCATCTCGTAAAGGTCGACTATGTTATGATGATCAATAAAACACTAGCCATAGCTTCTGTATGATACTGAACTTACTCATCTGGAATAGAATGGGCGATAATATTGTTTACTGAAGTGCATACGCTCTTTGGATAACCCATGTAATTCAAAGGAGAAGGATAAGCTCCATTGTCTATGATAGCTTGATGCAATTCCTTATCAATCATGTCGGTGGTGATACCTGGCTTATTGCATGAATTAGCATTTCTTAGCAAGGGATCATTTGAATAAACTTACCAAACACATTTTGCCACCCATGGTCAAGACTTGTTTTGCAAGCTGACATGCATCTTTAAGACCTTGTACTTGTTCTTGTGTGGATAAATAGGGGATGTCTGATTCCCAATTGGAGGCAAGACCTTGTGCGGCATAGGATGGACGAGGAATGTTGTCAGGCACAAGTCGGCGTGGAAACGTCTTTATATCCACAGAAGCGAGTGACACTGGTGTAATACGTTCAAAGCTTCCCCAACGACTGTTGCTATTGCTGATATTGGTTCTTCTTGGTGGTATACGTGCTACTCTGGATGTGTGCAATGCACTTTTCTGAATGCGTGTCGAGATCGATCGCCAAGTCAACATGAGAGAAAAAGAGAGGAGAAACAAAAAAAGAGGACTTGACACGAGGTTCGGAGACCAACCTTGTACCTTTGACACCTTTCATACACGACACACCATGGGCTTATTGACCATTCTCAAAAAGATAAGGACCAAAGAGAAGGAAATTCGTATTCTTATGCTGTAAGATGGAATGGGTGTTAAAGAGGAGTCGTGTGCTCAACAGTGCTGCTTTAGTGGACTTGACAATGCTGGCAAAACGACCATCTTGAAGCGATTCAACGGGGAACCTATCGATACCATCTCGCCCACCTTGGGTTTTAATATCAAGACTTTAGAACATAATGGGTAAGATGGATGTCAAGTATTGTATGGCACATGTTTCTTACCGAGATGTTTAGGTACAAGTTGAACATTTGGGATGTGGGAGGCCAGAAATCGATTCGATCTTACTGGCGAAACTACTTTGAGCAGACGGATGCACTTGTATGGGTGGTGGATTCAGCAGATCATTTACGATTGGATGATTGTCGACGTGAATTAGCCAGTTTATTACAAGAAGAGGCAAGTATAATGACATTGGATTGCTATTCTTTTATCATCTAATAGGACATTCTAGCGTTTGGCTGGTGCTACATTACTCGTCTTCGCCAACAAGCAAGATTTACCAGGTGCATATTCTGATCAGGAACTACGTCAGGTAAGCAACAAGATACTTGTGTATATGCATTGACTGACATGATGGATGAATGATAGGCATTGGGATTGGACAATATCAAGAGTCATCATTGGGCAATTCAAGGATGCAGTGCTGTAACAGGAGAAAATTTACTTGAAGGCATGAATTGGGTTGTAGATGATGTTGCATCACGAATATACATGCTAGAATAGCGAAATGATTTTGGAGTGTTTGAATGTGTGTGTGTGTTGTATGTCGTATGTTTGGGGAGAGAGCAATATGTGTGTTTTGTATATGAGAAAGGGTATCACAGATGCGAGAATGGACCAGGGATCGTATTGTCGAGTATGTCAGTAACATCGTCTACATGAGCCAAGTCTTCAAAAAAGGGAATCAAATCCAATAGCTCAGAATCATGTGGATCATTGAACCAGGATGACACTGGAACAGCATTGGCAGTATGGAAGATGTAACTTGCAGGGGAATTGTCGAGAATAATCACTTGATTCAGTTCACGGCCTAGTTGTGAAAGGTCCTACTCATCATCTTGATTGTCAACTTTTCCCATCATCTACTTTTGCATACACTTACTTTGACATAGGTGCCTTTATATTGGAAACATGACTCTCGGAATAGCCTGTGTCGAACCACGTTGTGCTGATCAAAGATATCCAGTACAGGATCTGCGTACTAAAAAAGGATGACTCTATTATTAAATCACCCATGTGAATAAATCTCTCACATACCTTTGACAAGCTTGCAGTAAAGACAACTACTTCATAAATCTCTCCCATACGTTTCATAAAAGTATCCACGCCAGGTCGTTTAAGTACAAAGACATTATGGGGTTGTCCATCAATCTCGATAGGAACGACAAAATCGGCATCAACAGTCATCTACATGGAGTCCGTGTAAGAGAATATGCAAATCCAACAAGCTCCGATGCATTTCACTAAAGGTGTACTTGCCTTGAAAGAACTGTGAACGAGCGTTTCATCTAAATCAAGTACCAAACATTTACGACCTTGATCTTCGGGTGATTGTGGTTTCAATAGCCAATGGTCCTAAATATCGCTGTTTAGCCCAAATACAAAGTGACAATGAGGGAAAAAAGGAGAGGATGTACCTGAGCAGGGGCTGTTGTAGGTGTAGTTGTCACTTTACACTCTGTCATCTCGTCAGCTGGTGTTGTATCTATTGCAGGTTTAAGCTCTGCTTCTTGTTGTTGTTGGGGTGCTGGTTGCTGTGGATGTTGTACATGTGCAGGCTCTGGTTCGACTAGTTTGGTCTCCAAGGGTGGAACGTCAATACCTGTCGCTGTAGCTGCCTCATCGTTAGACGTTATGGAGTTGCTTGAAGATGTCACTGTTTGCGAATTGGTAATATTGTTGCAACTACTGGTAGGACGTGCACCTGTTTCTCGACGATCCTTTTCCTGTAAGCTTGCCGCAGGACTTCCAAAAGCACAGCAAAAGAGAAACGAGAGCACTTTAAAGCCGCGGTGCCGGCGATGCGAATGACGAAAGCCTAGTTGAAAGCAAGCAGGTTTGTCCAGTGAGACCATTGAGTACCATTTCCACATGTTGACAGATTTGTCTTTTTCGTTATACCTCGTATCTTCATGGAAAGCTGCAAGTTACAAAGGACGAATCTTACAGCCCACCTTTTGTGGGAGAGCGGTGCTACACAAATCTCGTCGGTCATTGGCTGAACTTGGGCTGTTGTGCTATTCTAATTCCATGGAGACAATGTTGTTGTCGACAATAAACATACAAGCATTCAGCATGATTCTTACATACCATTACTCTATTCTCTATTAGCTATATAATAAACGACTCATTTCATTGTCATTCATCTATTCCATTATGACTTGACACTCATAACGCCTGCCTATCGTGAGAATAGCTATTCAATTGGATTGTCTTTTGGCACAGCGTGTACACAAACCATACTACATTTGGCCATACAAAAACAATGTGCATGATTCCATATCACAGAGCTGTTTAAAAAACATACTTCCCAATGCATTGCAGATACGTGTATTATGATAGTTGATTGGCATATTGGATGCAATTACTGGATATAAGCAGCGCGATAGGTTCATGTACATGTCACAACAACCAAATTAAGCAGCTGCATCAACATCAATATCATCACAGTCCTCAAAGACTTTCTTGAAGCATTGCTTCCTTAGCGGTGTGATAAAAGTGTCTTGGTTCAGATCTCTTTTCAGTGCTGCAGGTGATTGATTGATTGATTGATTCAGTGAGAGACTGGTATCATTATCTTTATGAGTTGTACATGGAGATGTTTGAAAGAAATAGGAAATCCAATGTTTGTTTGGAATTGCCAAGATTGCCAAGGGTCACAGGTACTCAAGAATTGCAATCATGAAGAGCTTAGTTTAACTGCCATCTGCTTACAAATTGATGTGATCTTGATCCCAAATACAGTTTGCTTTAGCTCCTTATCGTTACACATGTTCATGTTGTACTGCAGAGCAAACTTTGTCTCAATGAGAGTTGGATGGACCCTTATCCAAGATGTTGGGCGGGATGATGACAATGACAATGATAGAGGATAACAATGAAATACTATGAATGGATCACAATGATCGTATCTGACCCACATGACTGCGAATAAAGATAATCCTCCATAAGCATGTATCTTTATTATGTGAACAATCAAAAAGAGCAAGAAACGTGTGGCAGGTCTTTGTCAAAGAGCAAGGCTACAATGATTGCGCATTCAGCTGGAGCCAACATCCTTTATGACATCCACTTTGTCCCATAAATGATGCACATGTTCCTCATGATCTATAGAAGAAAAGGGACATTAGTGAATCTTGAATTGGAAGGATGATGTCCAGCAAAACCTTGGAGATTTAACACTGAATGATGATCCATTTGCTCTCTGGCTACAACAAGTGTCATTGAAAGTAAAGCATTAGAAACTGTATACGACAGCTGATCATAAAGTGTTGATTTCTTCTGCTTAAATGCTTTTGATACAGCAATGAATGAACATGTGCCAAGTTGAACTACTCTAAAAAGGTGTGGTGACCAAAGGGGCGGAGCTTTGTTACCGCAGCAGTGAGCATTTTGCATTGTGAGTGGCTTTTGACACTAATCCAGCTGGCGAGAATTTCACCTCTCTTGCTTCGTTTTCATACCAGATATGCCACCAAAAGGGAAAAAGCAACAAGGCAGCTTGGGACGCGCTGTTATCAAGTCTCGATTCCAAGGACAGCGATCTATCAAACTCGATGAGGGAAAGTTGGTATGTTGCCATTGCCAGTTGTGTATAAAGGACAGCGATCTTACTGGTCTATAAGCATACGACAGATTCTGAGGAACCAAAATGGGTCAAAATGCAGAGTATCACTCAAGAGAATGACTTGGAAGCTTTCTTGACGACAGCAGCTTTGGCTGGTACCGAGTTTACTGCAGGTGAGTTGTCGAATATTCATCATATATGCGTTGCATGTTAACATGAGTGGATATATAGAAAGACTGAATGTCAAGGTTGTTCAGGACACCTACCAGAATCCTTTCTTATTGTCTGAGCAAGAAGAAGAAGATACGATTGCCAAGCATCGTGCCAACTATTCACGACTTACTGTCCCAAGACGTCCACCGTGGGATAAGTCCATGTCAGCTGAACAACTTCATCAGCGTGAACGTGAAAGCTTTTTGGATTGGCGCAGAGGCATGGCACAGTAAGTGGTGTTCTTTTAGGTATCCATCAAACTGAAACTGATGTTGTGTATGCACATGTTAGACTTGAAGAAGATGAAGGATTGTTGCTTACACCTTATGAAAAGAATCTTGAAGTGTGGCGTCAATTGTGGCGGGTGATTGAACGTTCTCAGTTGGTGGTGCAAATCGTTGATGCTCGTAATCCATTGCTTTTCCGCAGTGCTGATTTGGAAAAGAGTGTCAAGGAAGTGGATCCAAGGAAAAAGAATTTGCTATTGATCAACAAGGCTGATTATCTTACTGCTGAACAAAGGTACTAGTGGATAAGATATGCTTTTTGCTAGTGATACTGATATCAAGTGTGTCATATAGACGTTGGTGGGCCGACTATTTTGAATCCCAAGGCATCAGATACACCTTCTTTTCAGCAGCACTTGCAGCAAAGCAACAAGAAGAAGAACGCTTGGCTCAAGAAAAGAAAGAGATGGAAGAGGCACTCAAGGCTCAAAAGCAATCCAGTGAGGATGATGATGATGAAGAATCTGAAGAAGAGAACACTAGTGACACTGAGAAGCAACCAGCTGAAGAGAAAAAAGAAGACAACACACAACACATCAGTGAAGCTTTGTCAGAAACCAAGCTTTCAGAATCAAAGGAACCAGTAGATGAGCGTATTCGTGTGCGAACAACTACCAATCTACTTGATCTATTGATTGATGAAACACCCAAAGGTAATGTATATTTATCGCACACACATGTTTTGATGTCAAGAGATTAATATCATCTATTAGATGAACAAGCTGATGGAGATGAGGAACCCAAGGTGGTGATTGGTCTTGTTGGTTATCCCAATGTTGGTAAATCCAGCACTATCAATGCATTGATTGGTGAAAAGCGCGTGTCAGTATCATCCACACCAGGCAAGACCAAACATTTCCAGACCATTCATTTGACTCCCAAGCTGGTTCTTTGTGATTGTCCTGGTCTTGTGTTCCCAACCTTTTCCACTACAAAGGCCGATCAAGTCTGTAATGGTGTATTGCCTATTGATCAGCTACGTGAACACAGTGGTCCCACATCTTTGGTAGCCAAGCGGATACCACAAGCAGTATTGGAAGCTACCTATGGTATTCGTATCAGAACACAACCCAAGGAAGATGGTGGTAGTGGTATTCCTACAAGTGCTGAGCTGTGCTCTGCTTATGCAAGTAAGTCATATCTTTCTGTATGCTCTATGAATATCCCACTTACGATGTGTAATTTTAGTTGCAAGAGGATATTTCAGATCCAGTCAAGGCAACCCTGATGAAGCACGTGCAGCACGATATATCCTGAAAGACTATGTCAACGGAAAGCTCCTTTATTGTCATCCTCCACCAAATTACAAGCTGGATCCTCTTGAATTCAACAAGGAACACAATCAAGCAGCCATGAACACCCAAAAGAAACTAGCACCAACCACACGTGTTCCAGCAACAGCTGCCAATTATGTTGCACCAGCAGGAAAAGCTACACCTACATCAGCACCACGAGGATCAAAGACTGAAGCAGTGGATCGATCATTCTTTAATGCTCACATGTCAGCTCCAAGTGTACGTGGGAAAGCAGCCGGCATGATGAGAGGAGGAGGATTTTCTCGTGTGACCATGTACCCCCATCAACGGGTTCTTGCCGATGATGGAACACCACTTCCACAAGGTAGGAGAGAACGTTTGGCAATGGTAGCACAAAATGCAGAAGCTGCTGGTATGGTGCCTGGCAAAAAACACCACAAGAAGGGAAAGAAGCATGTCAAGGTGCGAAGTGGTGCAGGCTATGGTGATTATGATTAGAGTAGTATTAGATAGCTGTATCTATCTTTTGTGAATTTTTTCTTCCAAAGCTTGTATATACACTTAGAGTACTTTGCAACCCATAATATAAATATCATGCGATTGTTTTCACGTGTTGAGATATTGGAGACTTTAAAAGATGTTCTGTGCGTTTGTGTAATCCTATTATCATTGCAGATCATCATTCATGCGTATGTCTTGCTAATATCCTGACTGTAGTAGATGTGTTGGCGTGAGAACCACATGGTCGTTTTTACATGTTTCGAAAAAGAACAACCCGGTTGCATGTCGCCATTGGTTCATTAGTGCTGCTGACCTAATTGAGATAAGCTTTGACAGGCAACAATTTATAGAACCTTCAAGTGGGCTGCTCTGGAAACTCGTGTATCCAATGATTCGGTACAAAGGAATCTGCTACAGCTCATTGCATTTCTATCCATAACTTGTTCATCCAACAAGGAAATCATACTAGACACTGATTATAGCCTTATAAAGACTACAGTTATATCCAAAGTCACAATGACATCATTTGAGCTTGACTTTTTATTTTGCAAAGCTCGCTCTTACTTTCTTTTGTCTTACTTTTTGCATACGTACACATGAAGCAATACCAGCAAGTATTGCTATTTGGCTCAGTGTGTACTGTGCTCATAGCAACAGCTGTCTATGTTGTACAAGAAGATCGAGCAGTAAAAGCACGAAAGGCAGTAAAGGCTAACGAAAAGCAGGCTCTCGCATTGCTGCACCAGATCAAGCAAGACCACCAGACTATCTCGCATGAATTAGATCATCTGAATCCACAAGATACCAAAATCGAGTATAAGCTTGCTTATAATAATGAAATGTTGTTACGACTTATGGAGCGTCTAGATGCAATACAGCCACGTGCAGCTATTCTTAATGACCGAGTTGTGGACACGCCCAGTGACTTTGAAGAAACCATGATTCAGCATGTCAAGGAACGCAAGCGTAGATTAATCAAGGCCATTGAAAGGGATTTTAAACGGGTTGACCAATTTCACAAGTGAAATGCGTGTGGATTACCATAATAAGGACACAAGTGGCTGCATAACCAGTACAACCCAACACATACACACACAACACATTTATACACGATACCGATACACATACACATAGCTTTTCTTTCTTTTTCTCTTACACTTTCTCTCTCTCTCTTTCTCCTTCTTGTACTGTATTCACCTTTCAAGTGAACTATCTTTACACTTTATACACCCCTTTATACGAGGTAAATGAAGCAAACTATTTCTACCAATGTTGAATGACGAGATTGTACTCTTGGCAGTTGCTCTTGTGTGGGAAATATTTGAATAGCCAAAGGTACAAAGCAACCGAATAACATGAAAGACAAGGAAAATTCATGCGAGTGTATTCTCTTTTCTCCCGCTCCTTGTACTGGTTTCCTTTACATCCAACTTGTAACAGTTCATCCACTATGGCACAGGTTGGTCTATCTTTTTAGGTGTTGCACAAACTTCTTTTCTAAATAACGTGGTTTTCTTAGACATGGAATGTTGCAAATGTATGTTTGATGGTATTGATGTATATATGACATACTTATGATACAACAACAGCAGCAGCCATGTGAAGCAATCAAAGATTCAGACAATGATGATACATGGAAGATTGTTGGAAGTCCTCCACGACGAGGTAGCGTGTCAACACCAAGTGGGATGATGATGGCAACCACTATGGAAGGAAATGAACATAGACGACGAGAATCATTTGGCGCGTTTCAATGGAAATCTGGACCTACCATGTTCGATAATAGTGACGTACTTGCAGTACCAATGGTCCCCAATGTCCCGCCTGAACCCACTTATCGGCAACAGCGCAGCTTTTCATTTTCCATGGGACAAGATCCAGCTAATTTTGGCTACAATGACGATTATGAAGATGACCACTGCAAATCTATTTTGACAACTACTCTAGAGGAAGATGATGATTACTTGCTTGAGGAACAAATGCGTCGACTTCGGATACGTTCCCGATCTTCCGGTGCATCTTGTTATTCAGCTGGACCCTTGACACCATGGTCTACAACTGCTTTTAGTCCTAATCGTGTTCCAGGATACTTTCATCAACCACGTCATGATATTCCTCAGCAGCAAGAAGATTACTTTATGAACTTTCAACAATATCCACCACCACCTATTTTTGGTCCTACAGCCAACACAACAGCACCACCACCACCACCCAATGAGCTTTGTGACATGTTTCAATATGCTCAACGACGTCCTTCATTGCCATTTGCATTTCCTGAACCCTTTCTTCCCGAGTCGAGGTAAGTTTGTGTGGGTAGTTTATATATTTAATGTGTGGGAAGCACAATTCTAACCTGTGTGTATCTCAGCAATTTGCCTTTTCGACGTAGTTCCCATTCTTCTATCAACCATCCTTTGGATACATCTTTTTCTTCACCTTTGCCTTCTCCTTCATCTCCAACACCCAACAGTACTACAACAACTTATGCACCACCAGCTCATTTACAAAAGGTTTTGGAGGAACCAGTCTCTTTATCTGATCCACAGCAATCATCTACCACTGGGAATGGAACAAGTATGATTGATCATGCAACAAGTGGTGGTAGTAGCAGCAATAAGAGTCAGCTCTACATGATTGAATTCAAGGCAGGACGCACTGATTTCTATTATTTGGCGGATGAACAAATCCAGCAGCCATCTGTGGGTGATCTGGTGATTGTTGAAGCTGATCGTGGCAAGGACCTTGGCAAAGTGGCCATGACCAATCTTTCTCGAGATCAAGTATCTTTACTTCAGTCACAAAAGAAGCAGAATGATCCAACGCCTTCATCCATGAGTGATAACAAGACGACAGAAGATCGAAATCCATCATCATCATCATCATCCACAACAACAACCAACTTGAATGATCTCAAACGCATTTATCGATTGGCAGCTTCTGAAGAGATCAATCAGTTATTGGTCAAAGGTCAAGATGAACAAAATGCCTTAGCTCTTTGTCAACAAAAGATCAAACAACGCAAGTTGCGTATGGATGTAGTCGATGCTGAATATCAATGGTACATCACAATGAATCCACTCTTTTTTTCTCTTGATTCACTTAATGTTTTAAAGGGATCGACGCAAGCTCACCTTTTACTTCGTTGCTGAACGCCGCATTGATTTCCGTGAACTAGTACGAGAACTCTTTAAAGTTTACAAGACTCGAATTTGGATGTAAGCTATAAGCATTGATCTTTTCATGTCTGCTTTCTCATTATGCTTTACGTGTTGTATAGGTGCGCAGTCAATCCTACACCCAATAAGACCACTTAAGGATCCATTACAGCTTGCTCGGATATACACTATAGCTCCCTTTTTTGGTGCCATACTATACATATATACGCGCATACTATCCTTTTTGCTTTTTATATCAAAGCGCGATCATCACCCTATCCAATTGTGTACCTCTTTTTCTTTTTCTTTCCGCCTCTTTTTCATTGTTGGCAATACAAAGACTTTTTCTGAACCATGAAACCAGCCATACCAAGACGCATTGTATGACAATGGACATTTCGACACAAAGCAACCTTGCTTACTGCTTGTCAGATCTTCTGCATTGATATTACAGATGAAATGAACGAGACCATGGGACCTTCGATTGACGGCAGCATTGAGCAGACTCTTTTATTGACAACGTATGTTCACTATCTTTGACTCTATTGACCACGCTTGGTGATATTCATATTGGTAGATAACAACAGCTCTCGATTAGAAACAGTGCAATTCCTTGTGAAACGTTACGTTGCCATGAACAGCATGATCAGCCCGCAAGACAGCTATGGCATCATTCTCTTAGCAGAACAGGCTACTTGGGTAATAGAAGAACATGTTTTATTGTGAATCAAAAAGACTTATTCAATCTAGTACATGGACTTTACAAAGGACATTGGTTTGATCAGTTCAGCAGTAGACGTATTACAAACAACAACGCAAGGAAAGAATCAATTTGGCAAGTCAAACAATAATGACATCCATGTCTTTATTCTAATATCACTTTTGTAGACGCTGATTCCTTGTTTCATGTGATTGAAAAGCATACTGATTTGGTGAATCCAGACATTTATACCCAAGTACTTGTATTCTATGGACGTACTGAAAATGTACCCTTGCTACGCACCAACATTGCCAAAAGTATATGTGGATATCCCCAATTTGTTCTTGATGTCTTGTTTATCCATGGTCCTGTTTCTGGTCGTGAAGACAATTGTCAGGTATGATTTACAGGGTATACAAAGTGCTAGTGATTTATTAAGTTGTGCAATGATATAGAAAGTATATGATTTCTGGATTGAAACATCGAAACGAGGCTGGTTCTTTGAATTTGCTCGATTGGGACGTAGTGCGTTAACCAAGACCATGGCACAATTGACAGCACATCCACTTCAAAGAGGAGATCAGGACAAGATTGCTGAACCTTTACATGAAACCATTTATCTGCTGGATGATGAATAAGGAGGATCTTTTACTGGTGCTGGTGCTGCTTTGCTCTTGCTTCATCAAGTTGTTCCTTGACAATCTCCAAATGTTCCTGTAGTCGTGTAATCATTTGCTCTTGCTCATTAAACTGATCCATCTTGGCTTCCAATTGTTGCTGATAGAATGTAAGACGTGGATCTTGATGCGTTTGTACTCCCACATCACATGTTTTTGGTCGTTCTTCTTGGGGATGAGATGTTGTTGTTGTTGGTAGTGGTGAAGGTGGTGAAGATGGTATTTTGACGCGTCCTCCACGTAAACGTCTTTCAAGTTCTTCAAGTGCGCGTCCATTGCGTTCTGCACGTTCACAGGCTCTGAGCAAGGGGTCTTCACTCAGACGATTGTCAATGGGTAGTGTAGTCTTGTTGGTTGTTGTAGTAGTTGCTTGTGTATCAGAAACTGAACTCCCATTCCACCAATCGAGAAAGAACAAGGGATGCCACCGACGTTGAGGACGATCTGTGTCAACTTGACAAGCAACTTGAAGTGCAGATGGCATAAGTGGAACAAGCTGTGATAGAGCGGTGCAAGAAAGTCAGAAGGAGAAGAAAAAGAAGAAAATGACACATCCACATATACACAAGTTTATTGATAATCTGATGACATATGTTCTGTATCTGTGTGAGATTGTAATAAAGATGGTAAAGGTGGTGGTGGTGTTGTGCTATATCCAATGCCAATCCCCATAGGTTGTGGTAGTACTCGACTATTTTCGTTAGAAGAGGATGATGCTTGAGGAAAATCAATGACACGAGGTGGTATCGAAGATCGCATTCTTTGTACAGTCATAGAACCACGCCTTAACAGTTTGGAATAATCTAGAAGTAGTTACAATCTTAATGTCAGGGTGCAATCATTGTAAGGAGAGAATACAATATCATACGTAAACCACATGCATTACACAGTGTTCTTGCACCATCAGGTCCTCGTCGCCATTCTGGAGTTTCAGTGGTGTTGCATGAATGGCATCGTTGGCCTACACTGCTAATAGGAGTGTTAATAAGATCCCAGCACCAAATCAGACTCCAATGACTTTTACTTGCGTTGTCTTTTTCTATTTGCATCAATAAGATTGACATGTTTGACAATAGAGATGTTCTTTAAAACTTACTGTGCGACGACGATAAGTCATCCCCATGCCTTCTTGCAAATTACGCGCTCGACGTATCATTTCATATTCTGGCTATATTTATACATTAATGTACATATCCAACATACTACATTGAAACAATGCCCCCTTTTTTTGGACTTACCTTACTGACACCTGCAACAATGGGGGTAGGTTCTCTTATTAACTGCAGCAAGTCGACAGAAGTCTTGTGCAAGTCATCTAGTTGCTCCTGAATATCTCGATTGGGCCATTCATCCTGCAACTTTTCAATTTGTTGACACAACATGTAGCATGTTTCAATAGCCTTGAAAAGAAAAGAATCGTGTTGATATCACGTAACGATGTTTAGATTTACTGTAATACCTCGGAAAGATCGACTTCTACGGGCCGTTGTGTCCGTTGCGGAAGAGGATGTTGCATACTGGAAGAAGATGATGATGGCTGAGAATCGATCACAGGCGGTGTCAGTGGCGGTAAGATTATATTTGAAGCTTGGTGACTAGTGGATCCTGATGTAGCTTGCAAGTCTCGTATAGATGGCAGCCGTTGTTGTTGCGATTGACCAGACATGGCGTGGAATCAAGGAAAAAGTCAGAGGGAGGGAAAAGGAGGATATAAAAAAAGGTAAAGAAAAGAAAGAAGAATGTACACATACAATCACACAGGAGGAACAACTTTAGTTTCCCGCTGCTGCTGCTTCTTGTTGCTGATGTTATAGCTAAACATGCATCATCACCCCCTCGTATCTCTTTCTCCCCACTCCCCCCATCCACTTCCCCCTCTCAGTATCATGTCAATCTAGTCAACAAGAAATCAATCATGTTTACAGTTAAGCGCTTATGCAAGTTCACGCATAGAGACGCGTTTCTATGGCTACCGTGTTATTGGTTTTCCATTCAATACATCTACAATTTCTTCATATGATAATGTCTCGTATTCCACAAGAGCGTTGGCAAGTCGATCAAGTTCATCTCGATGAGTTGTAAGGATCTCCCTGGCACGTCTTTCTGACAACTGAACAAGTTCCTTAATCTCATTTTCAATCGCTTGACGAGTAGGCGTACTCAACAGTTGCATATCTTCATCATCATGGCTGATAGGTCCAACCTTGTCACTCATGCCATAATTACGCACCATACGCTTAGCTACATCTGTTGCCTTGACAATATCACTATGGGCACCACTGGTCACATTGTCTGCACCAAACACCATTTCCTCTGCAACACGACCACCCATGCAAACATCGATCTGTGCAAGATATTCTCGTTTGGTAAAAGAGTCCTACACAAGAGGGGGAAAAAAGAGTATTAAGGTTTGCAAGTCAATTTACACATTTATGCATTGCTTATAGTCAACGAACCTTGTCCATTTCTGGTAATTGTACTGTTACACCAAGTGCAGATCCTCGTGGCATGATTGTGGCCTTGTGCAATGGCATCGCACCTGGGGTATAATAGGCGACAAGCGCATGGCCACCTTCATGGTAGGCAGTCAGCTTCTTGCTTTCTTCAGTAATCACTGCAGATCTTCTTTCAGCACCCATAATGATCTTGTCTTTGGCGTATTCAAGATGCTTCAAAGTCACTTCACGACATGCTTCTTGTGTAGCCTTGATTGCAGCTTGATTGACCAAATTAGCCAAATCAGCACCACTGAAACCTGGAGTACCACGAGCAACAACACTAACATCCACTTGGCTGTCCATTTGGATATTCTTGGTATGATGCTTTAGAATCTCAATTCGACCACGCACATCAGGAAGTGGCACATTCACGTGGCGATCAAAACGTCCAGGACGTACTAATGCCTTGTCCAGTAATTCGGGAAAGTTGGTTGCAGCAATAAAAATGACACCTTCAGTCTGAGAAAATCCATCAAGATCCACCAGCAATTGATTCAATGTTTGTCGCATATAGGACTGATCCTTTGGATTACGCTTGGAACCAATAGCATCAATCTCATCAATGAAAACAATACTGGGTGCCTTGGCTCGTGCAGCAGCTATTTTTACCATTAGTCAATAAACATTCTTAAAAACAATCATGTTTTTTACTTACCAAAAAGCTCTCGAACACGTCGTGCACCAACACCAACATACATTTCATCAAACTCACTGCCACTCATGAAAAAGAAAGGGACACCAGCTTCACCTGCTACAGCTCTTGCAAGCATTGTCTTGCCAGTACCTGGGGGACCTGTAAGTAGTACACCTTTGGGAAGTTTGCCACCAAGCTCTGTAAACTTTTGTGGATCACGTAGAAACTGAACAAGCTCTTCCAATTCGGCTTTGGCTTCATCCACACCTTGAACATCTTCAAAGCGCACCACTTGTTGATTGCTTGGTTCATATTCCATTTGTGAAGAAGCTGTCTTGAGGAGACCAGAGTTTTCAAACACCAAAGACAACAATGTCAAGATACAGAATGCGTATGTCAATGTCACGCCAACCCATCGTACAGCACGCCAAACCATATATTTGCGAGCTAATGAAGCAAGTTTAATAAACCATCTTTCATTTATCTCATATCATGTATCATACCTTCTTCTGCAATGACATAAATAGGCTGTTCCTTACTTCCAGCACCTTGAGGAAGAGCTACACCATCCACAGACACCATTCGTTTGCCTGTCTTGCTAGCAACCAACTTTTGCAACACTGATCCAGGGATAGCTAAATGACAATCAAGATTTAAATTAGCCACTTTTGATCATCCAATCCTCCTCCCCCCAACTTACCATGATCAGCATGGTTAGCAGTATTGGCTATTCCTCCTTCCATGGATGTCTCTAATTTCTGCATAATTCTTGGCAAAATGGCTTCTGTTTGTCCAGTCTGGGCTAATGCTGCAATGTAAAACTGCCAACACTCTTCATCATGTGCAAAGTTGCCCCTTTCAAAACGTGCAATCACAGCTTGTGGATTCTTGGCTCGTAACCATTCCTGTTGAAAGATGTTGTCAGTCAAATCATGATGACACGCTTCATCTCAACCGCTGACCTTGTACAAGGCGGCCTGCCGCCTAGGATCTTGTGCAAACATGTTGGCTTCTTGCTCAAGCTTCATCAATCGTCGATGGTTGACAAATCGAAAAGACCGAGCCAAAGCAGAAGAAGAAGCTCTGGTGGATGAATGGAATGATCGATTCATTGTTGCTGTTGTCATAGTTGCAATACGAGGGTGAGCTTTCAATAACAAGGTCGCATCAGCAGCTGCACGATCCAGATCGGCCTTTCCGATAGGTCCCCGGATCTACCATGGTCAGGTCAATGTCCAAAGCTCACCATACCATGTGTGTTTCTCTTGCTTACATTGCTAATAGAAAGTCGTTGTGCATGATACAGTCGTTTCGAGATGGTCGTTCTCGTCGATGTCGATGCAACGTGCTTTAGGAAATTGGAAGCTTCTGCTGCCACGGTTCCGAGCTATATATAGTAGATAGAAAGTATATTAGATAAGAACAAGGTACAAATAAACCCATGTTACTTGCCTGTTGAGAAAAAACAGCAGCTCCATGAGCATTCATTGATCGAAAAGGAGAAAAGAGCCTCTTGTAAGTCTTGAATAAGCAGGTTTGTTGCTCCTTCAACCCAGGCGCTTTGTTCTATCAGCGACGAATCCAAGGACGAATTCCAGTTTATACTCAGACACAAAGACAACCAACGAAATGTAGAAACGATGATACGAGGCGTTCAGCTATGACAAGTTGTCAATTCACACTGTTATCGGCGATCCAATGCTTGTGGGGGACAATACATCACTATGACAGCATTTTGCATATACCAATTGCATGATTGCCTAGACATGTTCTTTTACGTTCCTACTGGGGGGTTCCTTTATTACATATGTATGCTGTAAGGGTTTCACTTGATGCCTTTAAATACGTTCTTTTTGCAAATATATCCTTCTTCTTCACCTTACTTTACATTATGTTTTCAAGATCTCTTTACCAACGTCTTTCAACAGCTGCTCGTTCTCGTCAGCACCAACAACAGTATCGTTTCAATTCATCCACATCGAACACTCAAGGCAAGAGTGGCAACAATACCAGTTTCCTAATTGCACTTGCTGTTGCTGCTGGTGCATTTTATTATTACAAAAGAGATGATGGCAAAGGTAATTATTGCTCATACTACAGGGGTATAATAGTGTCTGATCTTTATGTATAGACAAGTTGAAAGATGCTGAAGGAAAAGTGAGTGGTGCTATCAAGGATGTTGAACAGGCATCTTCTGAAAAGGCGGATGAAGCAAAGAAGGATTGGAACCAAAAGGTGCAACAAGTACGTGGAGCTGCTGATGATGCTACTGCAGAGGCACGTGGTTATGTGGATGCAGCACGAACCAAGGCCAACGACACCGTTGATCAAGCAAAAGAGAATGCAACTGATAAAGCTGCTGAAGCACGTGGTTATGCTGATGCTGCTCGTACCAAACTTGGTGACAAAGTAGATGAAGCCAAGGATGCTGCAGAAGACAAGGCTGCCGAAACAAGAGGATATGTGGATGCTGCAAAAACACGTGTGGGTGATACCATTGCCAATGCAAAGGAAACAGCTACCGATACAGCTGCTGAAGCACGTGGTTATGTTGATGCTGCTCGTACGAAACTTGGTGACAAGGTGGAAGAAGCAAAATCCAAGTTGACTGGTCAAGAAAAGGAGATTCGTCGAAAAGCTGATGAAGAAGCTGATCATGCCATGGGATACGTTGATGATGGGATCAAGAAAGTAGAAAAGACTGCTGAAGATATTGAAAACAAGTTGAATAAATAGAGACAACCGGTCCTTTATTGTTCTTGTGTAATAACTATCGCTTATACAAAGGAGTGGGTACCTTGCAACGCCAAATGACAAAAGGTGGTTCTGATCCTTTGCCTTTGTAGCTGGTCGTTGTTTGCTTTTGTGGACGGCAAGTACATAATTGTCGATTACCAGCATTCTTGTAATATCTTTCTGCAGCTTCAATACCACCATGTAACACCACTGTCCTTGGAAATCGATGCTCTTGTAAAAGGTCTGTAGCAAACTGCTTCAAGTATTAGTTGTTTTGTCTCCATAAGATAAGAAATAAACATACCTTGGGTGCTTCTTGATCATCCCCAATGACAACATGGTATTTGCGATTCAACTTTTTCAATATCGATGCATAACTTGGGAGTTGGGGTGCTTGCACATTCATTGAAGAAACAACATGACCATTGGCAAAACTAAACGGCTCAAGATGAATATGTGAAAGTGTATCTATATCATGTAACTTACTCTTTATCAGATCGGATATCCAGTACAAGTGTATAAGGTGCAATCTTTGGGAAATCCTTCATGGCTATCCGTGGTGCAAGTTCCTGCTTTCGAACATCAATCGACAATGGCACATCCCACCAATCTTGTTGTGACTAAAGTGATCCATCATTAGACTGTTGCATCCTCATTTTAAGCATTGTCACTTGCCTCTGGTTTTGGATTGGGACTTATAGGCTGCATGGCTACGATACTGGGTGGTGTCACTTTGCACATGTTCATTGCACTTTGAATACATCGTTCAATGTCGATCTTGGGGAAGTTTTCTGAAAATAGAGAGATGCAGCCATTGAATTCATATTTGAGAAGGTCATCACGAATCTGTCGCAAGATGGCGACACCAACAAACAAAGGAAGTGATGCAGGGCCCACAACAAACTTGTCCCACAAATGATAAACCTTATCCAATGGGAACACATCTATATCCATATCCAATGAATACCATTTCAGCCATTTCAAGGACATCAGTGACTTACGTGTAAACAGAGTCAAGAACCACCTGATTGCATACAAATCGGGCATGAAACCAATAGCGTCAATATGTGCAGAAAGTTCAGGATCATGGAAGCTGAGTAAATGTCGAAACACTGCAAAATAGTCATCGAGAACTGGTTTGCTGTCTTTGAGGAAAAAGTTGTTGAGGAACTTGAGAATGAATTTCTGCAAGCATTCAAAAGCAACAGCTTCATCGTTAAAGTTGAGCGTAAGGAAAGGAGCACATAAGGAATCCAATCCTATCATAGATGGAGATCAATTGGATGGGTCAAAGCATGTACATAGATCACGTTTTACCTTGCCAATAAACCCAGTTTTTGCTCTTGTTGGAAGATACCCATGCTTTCAAAAGACGGCGTAACTTATCATGTCCCACTGATGAAGCAAGCAGCTGATTGTATTGGTGACAACGTGGTACATCTGTTATTGCAATTTGTCAGTTACTCGTATGCAAGTGATAGGGATACTGCAGCAGATAAGGCTTACCCACATCAATCTATGTATCATCAATGATCAGTAAACACGTAAAACACAACTGTCAATTGTCTCTTTTACCTGACGATCCGAGATAATGTCATTGTATTTGTCAATCTTGTCATATTCTGATTGAACATCTCCTCGTACACCAAGTATAGCTGCCCAAATCTTGCCTCGTAATACGGGTGGTATATCCACTTTGGCATGATGTAAAATCTCTTTGCGTGATGCAGGGTATTGTCGTAATAGTTGACTAAAGAGTAGTTGTCGATGATGTTGATAATTGACATCTTGTTCTCGTAAAGACAAAGGTCGTCGTGGTGGAATTGAAGGCTGTGTTGGTAGTGTGGGAGTGGATGGTGGAGGCGTGCCGACAGAAAGTGAAGAAGAGGATCGTGATCGTGTCATGCTTGTAAGGGAAAATGTGCGATTAAGAGATCGTGATGTGGATGGTGTTGTAGGTGTTGTAGTCATTGTGCTGCTTAATGGACCATTACCAAAGGCAGGTGTTGCAAGTGGTGTTGGTTCATCATTGAATATGAGATCATCATCCAAGTCATCCTCTTCATGGTCGAATGTCATTGTTTCTTTGATTCCATCAGCCAAAAAGTTGACATCATTCTCATCCACCACTGTAAAATAATCTGTATCCCATTCGAATCGCTGTTCAGATCGTTTGCCTTCTTCTAGACGCTGATACAATTCCTTGAAACTCAAAATGTGCATTGTGTCGCTATACAATTGTGTGGTATCCACAGTAACAGAGCCGATTTCAGATCCATTATCCACCAAGCCGACACGTGGAAGACGTTCAATCACTGGCATGGATAAAAAGACACCACGTTTGACCAAGTTGAGCTCTACATCCCCACCAGCCAAACGCCATAAGTGATAAATGTGTGATACTGGAAGCTGACTGAGCACATCGGTTGGCTTTTCATTTGTCAAAGATTCATGATCTGGATCAAGTTCTTCAGAAGCGAGAATGGGTGCTGATACCCAAGGATGATGATTCGTTGCCTTATTCATAGTGTTGTTGAACATGGGTCGTGCAAGTAATTGTTGCAAGGTGGGTCGTCGTGAAGGTAATATCTCAAGACAATCGAGTATCAATTGACGGAACTCTTGGATATCTGACTCGTCATTGTTGTTCTCATCATTTCCTTGCAAGAACGAAAGGACATCCTTGTTAATGTCAAGTGTGGCAATATCAGGGTGATTCCATATTGTTTGCTGTTGATGAATCTCGTCGTCATTGGCCCATTCAGTCAAAGTGGCTAGCGAGTCGAAAATAAGACCAACATCGGATGTCGTCCAGAATGAGCTACGGCAATATTGCTCCAGAAGTATCACACCCACTGCCCAACAGTCTCTCTATTTATAAAAAAAAGAGTATTAGTAACAACACTCCATATGTCTTATCCAATTACCTTATCATCATAGATTGAAGGGGGATTCTCATCAAGCACTGATTCTGGTGACATGTAACTTGGGTATCCTATTGGGAATTCAACATCGGTAGCGTGTCCAGTCATGTGATAGAGACCATAGCCACAAAGTTTAATATGATTCTAAAAAGTTATGATTAGGATCGTGTAAAAGATAGTTTATAAAACACGTACATTGTCTGTGAGCATGACATTGCGTGGTGACAAGGCGGCATGAATGATATTGTGCTGCTGAAGATAAGCGAGTGCCGAAAAGATCTCTCTTGCATACTGGTGTAATGTACTAATGCTGATGAAATATACTCTTTAAATCCTTCATTCTACTTGTTTGTTATCTATGTACCTGACAGGGGAGGATTGTGTGTTCCGGATATCTTGAAGAGATTGGTCATAGTACTCGGTTACCACAAAGAGCCTGTCTGCGGCAGAAAAAGTAACACTTCGTCAACGTTTCTCGTGTTTTTGGTCTAAAAGCACAAGACTATGATCGTTTACCATGCTTTCCTCTATGAATCTCCACATATTCGCATAGGTTATCATGGGATAAGGTCTTTAGTTGTTGGAATCGGCCAATGATCTGTGACGGAGCTGAGACGGCCAAGTGACCAGACTGTGCAAGCACCTCTGAAGACTTTGCTGACGCGACGAAACTGCAGAATGCTAGTTTTGGTGTAGGTCGTTGGCAATGGCACTTTAGGTCCAAGGCATTGCTGAAGAGTGCCATCGTCAAGTGGTGTGCGAGTGGTCGGTCAAGCAAGGAAAGAAGGTATCCCGTTGTCCCTTAAAGTCCGCCTCTTTGTTAGATGCATGCACCCCGCCTATTTAGCTCATTTATTGACAACTTATAAGTGATGCCTTGTCTAATTCGATGGTGGCATTAAACCCTTTGTTACTACAACGCTATCTATTTCAACACCCTTTTCGCCATCGATTCTTGATTCCCAATGCGATACATTCAATCCGGTAGGACTTACAGACACAAAAGTCAACCCATAACCTGGATAAAACCTGGCAGACCATTCATCTCTTAGCGTAGTGACATTAACAGGATCAGGACCATCAAAGTTGCCAGCATTGCCACTAATCACTTGAAAATAGGATGGAGCATTATGATATTGATCAGCCATCTTCTTATTGCCTGCCACAGGGAAGCTACGTTCATAACCATGCCGATGTCCACTATCCGTTTCAGTCAATAAGATGCATTGTCTATAGTAACATACATCACATTACCATAAATATAAATCCACCTTGTACTTGATGAAAAGCTCTTCCATGCCCAATGTGGTACGTGTTGTGTTGTCTGCTGATAAGAGACCATGTCTTAGGATATCAGCTTTCCATGAACAATCCTTATCATTGCGTGGTGTACAATAAAGAGGACGATGTCCCATGACTACTAGCCATGGACGTTCTTTGCGCATAGCATTGGCTCTTTTTAAATCTTGTTCAAGCCATTGTAACGCTGTTTGAAGCTCATTAGTGTCATTGCTAAAAAACGCCTCTGTAGAGAATGAAACCAGGTGCATGGATTTGTAGTCAAAGGAATACAGCATTGGTGTGGATGAATTGGATTCATTAAAAGGAAGGTGATCAAATCGACGCTTGTAATGTGTAAAGTTGTAATGCTTTTCATGATTGCCTGGTGTTGTCAACACAGGCATCTGCGCATACACATCTTGAGCAAAATTCAGGTACTCATCGCCTTTTCTGCCATCCATATCAGCAAGATCATAGGCCTGAATATTAGTTTTCATGCCCTATGAATCAGAATCACATAGAATTGACAGCATGTTTGTTACACAAACCTGATCCCCCATCATTGCTAAGAAATCATATTCGTTTTGACGTGCTAACTGCTTAAGAATCGGCATTGACACAGCATTGACAACACCCTACAGTATGTGTTACTTTGTTTGTTGCATTGAAATCTTGTTACTGGTTACCATATCAGCGGCGGCAATGAATTTGAAATCAGGATTGGAGTCAGGTGTATGGAATTCATAGATATCCGACCACAAAGGAATGTCATTTTTGAATGCGCCCACCTTATATTGGTATAAAGTCGAAGGAGCAAGGTCTTTTGTTCGGAAATTATAAAGGTATTGAACGCGTTTTGCAGGTCCTGGATCAATAAAAGGGCCATTCTAAATCAAACATGATCAGATTTACCCAACTACGGAGATTTGGTACATATACAATGACCCACTTGTTCTGGTTCTTGAAGCAAAGTTGTTTCATTGTCGTGGTATAGTGGCCAATAGATGAGCTGAACTTGATCTGATTTTTCAGCTGTGGCAAATTGCAAACGTGCAGCAATGCCTTCTGAAAGCCAAGTCAGGTGAAGTTGTTGTGGAGCGATAGGATCGTATGTTGTATTCCACCATCCTTTATTGTACCGGTCAGGAATGCTGGCTAATCCAGGTCCACCAGGACCTTTACCACCGGCAATAACAAGTGGCACATAGATGGAAGCAAATAATGACACAATGAATGGAACAAATATCATGCTATCAATTGCTGTATCAAAAAGAATGAAAGAAATACATACAATGAAGCCTTTGTATTTCTTTCTTTGCTACTCTTGCGACATAATACACCATCAGCGCAGTTGTGAACTGATCTGTTGTTTGCTTTCCACCATGTAAGCTCCGTATTATGATGTGCAATGAAAGAATATCATGAATGACACTCGATTTATGAAGCATGATCTAAATGATATTTGAGATCTATCCCCAGCGTAGAATGTGATCATGTCCATGGTGCATGGATGGTAGTGTCGTGCATTAGATCTTTTTGATAACTTCCTATGATAATGTACAAGATAAGACTCTTGTACTCAATTCAACAAAGATTGGAAGGGTCATTATCACATACATGTCTTCCGAGTTATCTTTATGTGCAAGGGCTATCTTAATGCCCAGCTCGAGTCGAAAAGTGATCATGCTTTCAGTCATGAGATCCTCCGAAGATATACCGAAGAATGGGATCACATTAACTTGATCGATTAGGCAATGTTATGCAAATACAACATCATGATCACAATGAAACAAGAAGAATAAGGACATTTGATCAGCTCTTAGGTTATATTATCATTGTTTGTACAGGATCGAGAGAGATGTTCAGTACTATTATGTGTATAAGAAGAAGGGATTGGATGAACAAGCTGGGTCTCGAATAGGTTTGGTCTAATAATCTAGCAAATGATGATGTACAACAGGAAAAAAGCAATGGTATTAGTGTGCAAGGTAAAAGTATATAAGGTACTACTATGGAGAGCTGTGCTGCTGTTTTTGATCACTTTTTTGGGATTGCTTGTTTTGACGTCGTTGTTCCAAGCGCTTCATTTCCTCTTGGTGTTCTCGCTTCATATATGCCAATCCAAGCGATTCAATCGAAGAAACAACAAAGTAACACACCATCAACGAGAGAAAGACATTCCATGCGATGCCAAATATGTTGGTCTATTGTTGCATCATCCATGAGTATCCAATACAAGATCCCCCAGTCAATGTATCATTTTACCTGCTCATGTCCAAAGTCATCTTCTCCCTTGCCAATTTTATGTGCTTGCTCGTGGATAATACGTTCAACAATGACATGGATGGCTGGTGCTTTCTTCTGCAAAGTTGACAAGAATACGCTTAAGGTATCATTGGAAAAGGCAAGAATGACAATCAAGGACTAGAATAAATGAATAAGTATATGCACTCTACACTGGATCCATCCAATCATTCATTACCTGTAAAGACGCTTTGATACAAGCTTTTCCCAAGAATGTTGCACCAAAAAACGTGGCAAATGGCACCAAGAAATTGCCGCAAATGATACCAGCAAGATCAAACAATGGATTTGGTATAGAAGCAAAGAACAAGATGCCAAAGAAACCAAGTCGCTTCATGCCATGATAAACCCAATAGGTCAATTGTTCCTTGAAAGTACGCTGTTCAGCTGGTTTCTCCAATCCTGCTTCAAAATCAGCCAATTCTTCACTTTTTCCACCAGAAAGAGCAACTACAATCTTTGATGAGCTTCTCCTTGATCATTGACTCTCTCTCTCTTTTTCTCCTTACCAGCACGAGCAACAAAATATGGTGGGAGCTCACCCAATGCAGTACCTGCCCCCCATGCAAAGCTTTCCCATCGTACTTTGGAAAAGATATCCCAGAGTGATACAGCAGCTGTTGCAGCCATAGTTGTTGACACTGACACATCTTGTGGACATTGTAATCGATAGCTATATAAACCTTTTAGTTTAGCAAATACAACATCAAAACCAATAAAGCACTTTACCTTGTAGGATCTCGCACCAGAAAATCTACTCCTTGACATTGATAGGCATCCCTTGTTACTTCGGCAATATAAGGTCCCAGGAAAAGTAAAAACGTGTGCAGTCCTGTGCCTAATCCAAACGCGGAAGCAATACCCAAAAGCACCCAGTAGCCGTACCACAATGCGATTTGTCCAAGTTGATGAATAAACTGAATCCCAAGTTAGATGAGAATGATACTAGTACAACGAGTCATCCACTTTTACCTGTTGATGTGGACCTTGGACTTGATAAGCAATGTATACCATGCTCGCGATAGTTGCAACTAGACCCACAGTGACTCTACCCTTGCTGCAGAGAAAACTGATAGCTGCTCGTGCTTCGTAATAGGCAAACATGATAAAATATGAGCTGACCAAGAGTGGACTTGTATAAATGGAAATGCGTTTGTGTTCTTGCTCAATCTCGGCTTTACGACGAATGATATAGTCTTTAAAGTGACATGAGTAGCTGTATACAGATATACACTTGTGGAGCTCACCATCAAACTTCTCTCCCGGAGCAGCTCTACTCGATCGTCGTCGTTGCAAGTGAGGAGTTGAATGTGTCGTTGACATGGTGTCTTTTGAAATATGACAAAGAAAAAGAAAGAGAAGAAAGAGAGCAGGGAAGAGTTGTACAACTTGGTCAAGGCCTGCTTGGCAGCAGCATATGCGCACAGGAGGAGTTGTATGCCGAGATAATTAAAGCGATCTACTCTCTTTGTTCCGTCCTGTACACTTTTTGATTCTTCATATGACTCAAGCCAGCTACCGTGCTTTCTCGCTTCTTTACAACATCCCTTTTCTCTTTATATGATGCCCAACAACATATCAAAGATATAGTGAACTAATAGGTGATGATGAGCGGCATCAATTTAGTTCAAGGACAGCATTTACTCAATCACCAGTAGTATCTACTCTAATACAGTGATAAATATGACTTTATAATGATGGATAACATTTATCATACAAGTGCTTAAAAGACAATGATATCCTAGTCGAGTTCTATATGCATACGTTGTGTCTGGAAGCTCGTCCGTTACCGAGGCATATCTCATCTCCGAAGTTACACAAGTCGCGAATATGAATACCTGGGGTGAATATCTTCTGGCTCTGCTTACTAGGTGGTACAATGAGAACAAAGGATTACCATTGTAAAGATGTAAATGAAGATTCTTTGTGTAGAGGATAAAGTCATGTCTTACAAAAATGACAAAATAAAGCAACTTGTCAAGAGATTCACGTGCAAGTGAGATCGTGTGCTGTGATTTATGCGATGTCCCAAGGATGTGTTGGTGTTACACGGCATGGAACAATTGGCTAGGTTTTGCTGTGCTCTGCTACATCGTCACTCTGTCACTCCTCTCTCCTTTCTTTTTGATTGTAACACAAGTGAGCCACTAAAGCATCGCTGGATATATTAGAGAGTTTGATAGTCTAGTCTAACAAGGTGTAATGTACAAAGGGGCGATATTCATGGTTCAACTAATATATGCATTGTGTATTCCTGGTCATAATTCATTGTCTTGGTCCATCATGTCGACCTGTATCCTCCTCTTCTTCCTTGTCAAATCATCCTGATGGACTGTGCTTTGAAGATGTCGCTCCAAATCATATCTGCGAATAAACATAAAGTTGCAATTGTCAAACGGACAGGGTATTGATCGCTTGGAGCCTTCACCAGCATAATTGTTTCCAGTGATTTGATCCATAATGGTCCTTTCTGGCTCACGGGCACGCCTTGGTGAAGCTCGTGTTCTCTGTGATAACAATGCAGTTAGTCTTCATTTGAACATAAGCAATAAGCATTACCTGATGGGATTTTTCATGGTGGTCACGTATCGATTTATATGGGAAACCCTTGTCACATCCTTCAAAACTGCACTTGTATCGAGTATCGCGCTCATGCACTAAAAGAACATGAGTCTTCATGCTTGCACTCTACAATATCCTTATAAGTCCATTGTTGATTCAATCTCTCTATCCATTGACTTACTGAAGAAAAGGTTTGACCACAACCAGGCCATACACAAGGAACTGGATCTCGTTGAGTGTGTTTTCTCTTAATGTGACGACTGAGCCGGCTTTGTCGATCAAATTCTCGGTCACAAAAGCTGCAAGTGACAGGATGGTCATTCATGATATGATGCTGCAATTCAGTCCATTTGACGAATTTGGCTTCACAATTGGTAAAGCTACATATGTATTGGGGCTCATCTACGTATCCATGTTACTAGATTTGGTTCATTTCAATCATCCAACACTTACTGGAATGGATTTTTTCATGACGTCTCAACTTGGATCCAGTGGGAAAACTCTTGTCGCATCCTTCAAATGTACAAGGGAAAGCATTCTTGCCAGTGTGTGTACACATGTGATGTCGAAGTTGGAATTTCTTGGAAAATGCTTCTGTGCATCCTTCCCATGTACACTAGATCATTTGTTTAGTTTTCTCTTTTTACCGTGGATACCATCCTATCCTACTTACCTTGAACATTGGTTCACCATGTGTCTTTTCATGTCGGTTCAAGTGGGATCGACTTTGAAAAGATTTTGTACAACCCTGGTACGAGCAATGAAATGGACGTGCTGTTTCGGGATCATGCGTACGAACGTGAGCTGTCAAATGAGTAGAACGTCGATATGTCTTGTCGCATCCAGGCCAAGTACATGCAAAAGGACGCTGTTTGTCACGTTGTCAATGAAAAAGAGTCGTATCAACCAAAGCAGTAGCTTGTTTACCTCTCCAGTATGAACTCGCTCATGTTCTATAAGTTTTGCCTGTCTCTTGAATGTCTTTCCACAGTTCTTGTATGAACACACGATCTGGGTCTCTTTCTCGAGTCTGATGGGTACATTGAGTGGGGTGAGATCGTTGTTGTTGATTGCTGGTGGCATAAACTGTAAGTGGAAAAAGGAATTGGCTCAGGCATGTTCCGCCGCAAGCCTAATTTTACGGGTAACACATGTTGGATCTTGCTCCTCTGTCTCTCTCTCTCTCTCTCTCTCTTCCACTGACTCCCCTTGAATATGGACAAGTATCAAGTAAGTCTCTTGTCCTTTATTCTATCAGCAATGCACTGGTTGCTAACCTGTATTTGATCTGTAGAAAATAGAAAAGCTTGGTGAAGGTACCTGATGGGGAAATGGAGTGTTCTTCGGTGCTTCATCTTGGTGTCAAGCATCTCGTTAACACGGATCTGTTATTAGGCACATACGGCATTGTTTACAAGGCACAGAATCGCGATACCAACGAAGTAGTTGCTTTGAAAAGGATTCGACTGGATAACGAAGAAGAGGGTGTAAGCATAATAGGCTCACTTTATAACGCTATATCATTGTCTTATCAAATGTCCTACAGGTGCCATGTACAGCCATTCGGGAAATTTCGCTTCTCAAAGAGCTCAAGCATGTCAATATCGTTAGGTGGGATGAATGATCTACGCAACATGATCCTCTTGCTTACTCTTATCGCATTAGATTGTATGACGTGCTCCATACCGAAAAGAAGCTCACATTGGTCTTTGAATACCTTGATTCTGATTTAAAAAAGTTTCTCGATTCTTATGGTGGTGACATTGATGTCTTAACGATCAAAGTAAGTCCTATTTCATCACTTTTACTCAGTAACTGACGAATCTTTAACAGCAATTGATGTATCAACTACTGAAAGGCATTGCTTTTTGTCATGATCACAAAGTACTTCACAGAGTAAGTCAAGACAACTTGGTAATATGCTTTATCCTGACATATGATTCTATGATAGGATTTAAAACCCCAGAACTTATTGATCAATAAGGTAAGAGAGAGAGAGAGAGAGAGAGACATGGCGGATCATAGTGAATGTGGGTTAAACCATATGTGGATTCTAGAAAGGAGAGCTTAAACTTGGTGATTTTGGTCTTGCACGTGCTTTTGGTATTCCTGTTCGAAGCTATTCACACGAGGTAAATATACATTGAATCAAGGTAAAGATCACGTGACTCATTCATATGCATAGGTCGTTACATTATGGTATCGTGCACCTGATGTGTTGATGGGATCTCGTCAGTATTCAACATCCATTGATCTTTGGTCAGCTGGTTGTATCTTTGCAGGTATGTGCGCTTAAAAAAGGATTGTGATCGCGTCATGTAACACATTTGCTTTATTAGAAATGGCATCTGGTCGACCACTCTTCCCTGGCAACTCTATTCCCGATCAATTGCAACGTATCTTCAAGGTATTAGGGACACCAACTGATCAAACATGGCCTGGCGTATCACAACTACCAGAATACAAGGTAAGCAATCCCTAAACAGGAAGAGTTCGTATGCTGATACATAATAGCGTGATTTTGAATTATTTGCACCCGTGGCAATCGAGACGTTATTACCCAAGTTAGATTCTTTAGGCATCGATCTGCTAAAAGTAAGTAGACATGAAATGACATTGATGACATGTACTAATCCTTTTATATAGCAACTTCTTCAATATCCACCAGAGAAACGTATTACTGCAAATGATGCATTGAACCGTGAGTATCATGTGCTATGGACATCCAGTATCATTGAACTAAATCTATTTTGTAGATCCCTACTTTGACGATCTGCGGAAAGATGGTAGCGTTAGGACATCTAGTGATTCCAAATGATAGCATATAGCGATTCTTTGTGTGATACTCTTTTCATGCTGTATATAAAATCTCAGTTACGAACTTAAATGCAATGTGTTCTTTATAAGAAAAGGATGAATGCGGGATTGAACCCTGCACAATAATATTGAAGTGTTATGTACAAAGGGCAAGGATAGCATGGGGGAGCCTAGTATATGTGGAAATCATGCATTATTAGAGTTGGATCGATTGTTACTATTACTACTACTACTACTACTAGTGTTGTTGTTTCCATAGTTGGTCAGGTAAGAAGAGGCGAGTACAAACATGTTACGCTTTGGAGCTGCACTTCCAGCTGGGGATGGAGAAGTATGATTTGAAGGAGAAGGTGCTGAAGAAGCCTTGGGTGACCTTACTGATGTGGACATTGATGCTTTTTTCCTTTCAGTGCCTGCTTTGCGTTGTTGTGAAGATGGTTGTTTGGAAGAAGGAGAGGATGGATAACGAGATGTTGACTCTTTACTCCTGGTATCGTCTTCACTAGGTACTGGTTCAGGGAAATCAGCCAAAAACTTGGAAACATCATCAAGATTCTTGAAAGAGAATGGATTGTTGGCTTGGGAGGATAATCGATTATTGTTGCTGCTGTTATTGGATAAAGGTGCTCCTGATAGTGGTGGTGGTGACAAGGCATGCATGGATGATGGTGATCTGATATCCAATTCTTCTAATAAAGCATCAAAAGGAGAAAGTTCTTGATGAGCTTGTTGTTGTCGTGCCATACGTCGTGCACTTTGAGCGAGTCGAGCATTTTTACTGTAGCGAATGATCTTTCCATTAGGAGCACGTTTAGGAATAGTGGTGAGAGAAGGTGTTGTTCCACTTGTATTCATAGGTGCTGGTGTTAAGCAATCAGTCAAATCCATCAAATCAGTCATATTATTTGGTGTTGGTTGTAATGAAATGGGTGCTGTAGCTGGCATTGGATGATGATCAATAGATTTGGAATCAGGTGTTGTTGCATTCAGCAAGTTGAGATAGTCATCATTGTTGAGTACTTGTTGTAGCAAGTCCATATCATCAAGTGCACTAGCAGATTGTTGCTTGGATGCCTGCATCTCATTGCCATTCTCATAGTTGGATACAATCTTCTTCAAGCGTGCACATTCATCTTCCAATTCCTTCAATCGCTGATGTAACTTGCCACAATAGATCTCGCAGTGAGCATTCACTTCCACCAATGTACCAACAAAAGGACATCCAGATAGACCATAATGACATGGATAGGATCGACAATTCTTTTCATGGATCTCCTTGTCTTTGCGTAGATAAGGTTCACATAATGGCATCAGGTTGGGACACGTCAGCAATTCGAAAGGACACCGAGCACGATGTTGATCTATCTCTGTTCGTTGCACACGTTCTTTACATCCACGACTTGCATTTGGACATTCAGCCGGCTCGAATGCACACTAAGTTGTCATAAGATTAGATCGATTACCTTTCAATCTTGTATAATTGTTACATACCTGCCGTGGATGATCATCAGAGTAAAAACCTTGCCATGTACATCCAGATTGATGATAAGGACATCGAATACGTAGTCGACCAATTTGACGCTGCACAAACTTGGATGATTGAAACTTGGATGGATCCACAGTTATTTGACAAACTGGACAAGTGGCTTGATGCTTTGTGTAGCTGTTGATACAGTTGCTGCAAAAGATATGATCTAGAGACATCCTAGTCAACAACACCACTATCAAATTTATCATGTATTTGACTCATACCTTCAGGGCAGTGTACTTGAACAGGATCTTCTAGGATGTCTACCATCGATAGCAAGATTAGGTTAGCAACTTGTACCAAAGCCTTGTCTGATTGTAAGGCTATATTCACCTTGGCATACGCCGCAAAATAAATCTGGAAAGGGTTCGTCGAGGAGATCAATGTTCTTTATACCCATGGTGGTGAAGGCCAATGCCAGGGAGGAATAGGCGAAAAGGGAACGAGTCGTTTGTCGAGTATAAAGTGATAAAGGAGAACTTTTGAGCGAGAGAGAGAAAATACAGTTACACTTTTGAAAAGAGAAAAAAAGGAAAAGACAATGTGGATAGCGGACGAAGAAACGCGACTCTATTACAGACGCGACCCATTCTCCAGGACGCGTGCTATGGTAACCTAGCTCAGATCCAAAACCTATCAACTGAAACAATGGCTACCCCAAATATATATATCCATAACAATACACTGGGTGGCAATAAACATTGTATATTTACAATCAATTCATGACTATCTACAGTTTCTTTTTGGCATCTTCATAGGCTTGACGAGCTTTGTTTCCTGTCTCTTTTGCTGCACTTTCAGCTTCATGTTGGAACTCTTTAGCCTTGCCTTCAGCTTCATGTTGGAAGTTTTTAGCTTTGCCTTCAGCTTCATGCTTCATCTCAGTAAATTGGCTTTCAGCTTCTTGTCGCATTCCTTCTGCGTCACGTTGAAGTTTCTCAGCTGTTTCTTGTGTTTTCTTTTTGCCTAGACCCACAGCTTCTCTGGTTCTCTCGGCAGCATGTTCGGCCATTTCAATGCCTTTAGCCAGTCCTTGACCTGTTTTTAGGTTGGCTTCTTCAGCTGCTGACTTGACTGATTCACCAGGGTGATGCTATTATGATGAAGGAATTCAATATACTACTCGATGGCATGTTCCAGTAAACCAGTTTACTTACTGCAGCTTGCTTCACCTTTTCGATTATTTTCTCGGCACCTTTTCCAGCATCATTACCAACGTCTTTGGCCTTGTCAACTGTGCTCTTGTTTCTCTGAAAGATGATATTGAACAAGGGTCAATGAATGATGAATCAGCAGTGAAATAGCAATACAAACACACCTGGACATTATACAAGAAAGAGCGAGCAGCAGGACGAGCGACAATCAAGTTACGAGAGAACATGTTAATGTAAAAGTATGTGTGGTATTAACATGGATGAATGAATGCAATGTTTTATATAGGCGTGCCATGTCATCATTATGACAGCATGCATTGTTTCACAGGTGGTCTGTGATTGGCTGTGTAACGATCCTTGCATGATTACCCATGACGTTCAGTCTTGCACATACGAACACCGACTCATTTATTCTTCGTCGAGATTCGATACAACACATATTGCATAGTGATTGATGTAAAACGAATGGCTTATATGTTTGATCTTTTTCATGATTGTTACAGCCAACATGCAGTGCAGTGATAAGTGTATTAGGGTAGTGTAATGGATGATCAAGAAAGGATATAGACATGAAAAGTATGATGGCAGCATGTAGTCACTTCTCCCCAAATGGCTTGGTCAAAATCCAATCCTTTGAAACTCTTGTTTACAGGTAACCAGCCGCTGTTGTAGTTGCAATATCATTCGGAAGTTGTCATGTTGGTTGGAAAGCATCTTTATCTCCTTAAGATCATAACACCAATCAATATCTGACCTGTCGAACAACATTCCCCACTGAGAAAGACAAGACGTGTTGTATCGACCCACATGCTGCGATTGACAAGAAAAGGACACATGTCGTTACTCCATCTCCTCTGGTCTGCATTGACGTTACAGGCTTGCTCAATGGCGTATACAAGTTGCATAGAATCCAAGTAAAGGACAGACCATGTTGAGTGCCGATCCAATAGTAAAGAAGCCCTTTCTCTTGTATGTGCCAGTGATACCAATGTTGTTCCTCTTTGTACTAACGTGTCATTGTTGCTAATAGTGCTTAACTACTGATGTATCGCCATCCGTTCCTAATTTGGACATCTATTATGATCGTGGTATATGGATGAAGGACCATTCTTGGTGATATGTTCTTACCACATGGCTATGTACTCCTCCTTCGTTGTATTACTGGAATATAGATCATCCATGGAAAAAGGGCTTTTGAGAATGACTATTGGTAGCAGATGATCGCTATTGACCAATGAAATGCGGGGTAAGTGCATCATGCTTGAAACACACACCTTTAAACCTTATACTACTTTCTCGGATTTCCTTCTTTTCTTCCGCTTTCTCTTCTTCCTTTTCTTTTTCAACGCCACGCTCACCTTTGTTTCTTTTACAAGGTTGATATGACATTCCTTAACACTTTACTTCAATCCAACAACAATCACAACATCGCCGTGACATCACGATCCTATCGTCAACAACAACAACCATCATCATCAGACACATCGCCTTTCAACACTATTCCCAACGAGCTTGTGCTACATATACTTCGTCAACTTGGATTACATGATCTACTTGCTATTAGTGTTGTGAACACTCGCTTTTACCATGTTGGTCTACAAGCACTTGCCGAGTACCTTGCACCACGATCATCATCATTGAATTCACATACCAACCCACGATTACGTTTCTTTTTTGAGCAAGAGTCTCGGTGGCAGTTTTCTATTGATATGATCTTTGAGAAGCTGGAGAACAATGGACCAATGTTTATCTTTGTACCTGTTCAACAAGGATTGTCATTCCAAATGTTCAGTTCCAAAGTGTTACGCAAGCCCAATTTGTATCAGATATCCCTTTTGGATGAATCACCTGAGCAAGATCAAGACATAATGGTACTGGATTCCATCATGAGCAAGCCATTGAAACTTGATATCAAGCAAGCGTCTGGACAGCAGTATGACAAACACGTGGATGGAGAATTAGCTGTATTCTCTTACAAAGTCCATAATGTACCTACACATCGGCTGAAATCAAGACCAGGAGAGCGATGGATGCAACCTGTTTCTTTTCATTGTGATCCTTGGTGGTTCCTTTGTCCGAGAAAAGGTGGTGCAGGCTTAATGCGTTTACTTTCATCACGTGTTTCAGCAGCTCCATTATCATCAGCACCTTCACTTATTAGCTATAGTTTGACTTCTTCCTCCTTAGTCACTACCAAGTGAATTGTAACATGTATAAACACCTCTTTGTATATTGTATATATAAATCAGCATGATCTTCTTACTGCAAAGTTGGATTACTTACATGGGATGGATTGGGATTGCAGTGATCTACGAGACGAATGACTTGTATAGTCCAGGAACGAGTCTTGTGAAACACATCAAAACAGGAATCATAGTTGTGTACGCGTTCTAGGCAATGAATTGGGCATATTGTTCTTTGTGTGTAATGATGCCTGGTGGATTGAAAACTTTATTCCACTCGTCATCATGAAAGAACAATCAAATCCAATAATTGACTTTACTACGCAATGTGGGGAAAAAATGAATTCATGACATGTAAACTGTGTTTCGGATTTGAAACTATGGCTAATGCATCTGTCTTGGGCAAACCATGTTTAAAATTGAACGCCTTTGTGGCAACGTGGTGTTTTCTTTTCCCTTGCCACATGATCAGTCGGTAGCAAAAAGACGCTTGTGGCACCAGAGACATTGCTGAGCGTATGCATGCATACAAACATGTGAGTTGGACGTCCACATTACCTCTATTTAGCGGTCTGACAGTTGTCGCTTCACTACTGATGACGACAATCTATTATGGATCTGATGTAAATGTTTATCTGGGAATGATGTGGGAGTATTGGATATCATGGTTGAAGTCGATATACCCTTTTTGAGCAAGAAACCTGTAAGTCATGATCACCAAATCGGTCTCTGAAAGAACCAAAAAAGCGTCAGAGAATGGTATTTGTTTGATGAGCTATATTATGGAAGAATCAACACCTGCTTCATTTGTGATAAGAATTCCTTTTTCATTGGGAAATGGATATTTCACCACCCAAAAGAAGATTTGTCCTCCAAAATCGCATTGTGGATTTTCGCTTCTTGAAGCTATTCAATCAATCTACAAGCTAAGATTCACAATGATCTTGATCATCTCTTTCAACAATAGAGTGGCACTCGACAAGAATAACATGACGTCAAGACATTATGATGATGTATACATGTGCGTGATCAAAAATGGAAGCAAGAGACAAGGGGCACTGTGTGTGTGATTCAAATATGAGATGTTCAACGATTGAAAATGTGCTCAACACGTGGGAGATTGACCTTGACTTGTCACATCACTGATTTTCCTCTCTCATTCTCCTCCGTTGCGCACGCGCCATGACGACAGTGTCGGGATTTTAGATTTCTATCATGCTACAATCGATCGGGCTGAATTAAGACCGATCATCTGTGATCGCGATTCATTACGCTCTCATTTGGCCTTTGTCTTTATATCTATGCTAGATATCAATGCACTTGATATGTATTTCAAGGTAAGTAAAGTGATCTAGAGTCTGATTAGATGGCGAAAGCAGATCATCACACCTTGTTATCGTGTTGTTGCATGTCAGTCTTGTAGATGTATAAATTGGCAGCTTGCTGCTTCAAGGTGCTTGATCCTTTACAACATGAAGAATCACTACGACTTGCCTTCATTTGGAATCTAGTTGTAGCTATCGGCTTTCATTGTGGTGTTTTGTATACTTTATGAAGCACAATTGTCGTCCAAATGGGTGATGGGAATAAGTGGGCGGAGTGGATTTCTTATTAAGGGATGGTTGTCGTTATCTGCTCTTTGTGTATGTCTCTTTTTGTGTTGTGTACGCCATTTCCCTCTACGTAAAATCTCTCAGTTACTGCTGATCGGGATGGGGGAGACATGGAAAAAAGAATAAAGCTGGGGGATGTTTCACAATCTAGCTTGTAGTTGCACAGGTACAAGTAGAACCAGTATAGATCCTTTTAAGGACAAAAAGAACGTACGCTGATCACTTAAGAGCAGGGTAAAACTTTTCGTGGTTGCAAGACACACACATACACACTGCACCTGCATCACTTTCCCATCAGTGATCGTATATATAACAAACATTTCACTCGTAGTCCTTTTTTTCTTATAATCACACCTTCTTGCTCCCATTTTCATCTATCAACTGCAGGATTGTGCCTGTTTTATCACTATTACTTGATCCACTGCATTGAGCTTTAAACAAGTTTCTCGAGTGGTTTCTCCCATTTTCTTTTTCTCTATCCTCGTTTTGCTCTTGTACAATGGCAGCAGACGATCCAAGCAATGAAAAGCCTATCAGTGGCGATACCAAAGAAGAGATTGTCTCTACTCAAGATGTGGCAAATGATGCTCAAGATGAAAAGAAGCAACAACCACCCCAAGGGGACATACCAGATATGAAATCTCTCACGGTGGAGGAGCTCTATGACAAGGAAAAATATGACATGTCCACGATGGATACAAACGATGTGTTGGCTCTTTTGCAGTAAGTTGAAGCTTATTACTCTTGTTATGCATCATGATGATAGATGTACTTACATGAGTTGGATTTACTATAGAACAAGTCAAGATGGTCTTACCTCTTCTGATGCAGAAGCACGCACTGAGAAGTTTGGACCAAACAAGATTGAAACCAAAGAAATCAATCCATTCTTGCAGTTTCTTGGTTTCATGTGGAATCCATTGTCATGGGTCATGGAAGCTGCTGCTCTTGTTGCTATTGCTGTGTCCAATGGTGGTGGAAGACCACCAGATTGGCCTGATTTTGTTGGTATCATCCTACTATTGCTTGCCAACTCTGTTATTGGTTTTCTTGAAGAACGTCAAGCAGGCAATGCTGTCAAGGCATTGATGGATGCATTGGCACCAGAGTGCAAAGTCAAGCGTGATGGTGAATGGAAAACCATGGAAGCTGCTAGTCTTGTTCCTGGTGACATTATCAATATCAAACTTGGTGATGTTGTACCAGCCGATGGTCGTCTTATTACTGCTCATGGTGCTGTATCTATTGATCAAGCTGCTCTTACTGGTGAATCGCTTCCTGTTGGCAAAGAAGCTGGTGATGAAGTCTTTTCTGGTTCCACTGTTAAGCAAGGAGAAGCTGAAGCTGTAGTCATTGGCACTGGTCTTAACACATTCTTTGGACGTGCAGCCAAATTGGTTGGTGAAGCTGGTGATGATATGGGCCATTTACAAACCATTCTTGCACGCATTGGTAACTTTTGCTTGTGCAGTATTGGTATTTTCCTTGTGGTGGAAATTTTGGTCATGTATCCTGCTTTCAAGTATGATTATCGACGTGGTATCGATAACTTGCTTGTGTTGCTCATTGGTGGTATTCCTATTGCCATGCCTACTGTGTTATCGGTCACATTGGCTATTGGTGCTAAGCAACTTGCGGAACACAAGGCTATTGTCACGCGCATCACAGCTATTGAAGAAATGGCAGCAGTTACTATCTTGTGTTCGGATAAGACCGGTACCTTGACGTTGAACAAGCTTATTGTCGACAAGCCTACAGTCAAGACATATGCTGATTATGATATTGATGATGTTCTTTTGATCTCTGCTTATGCTTCACGCACTGAGAATCAAGATGCCATTGACTTTTGCATTGTCAACTCTTTGCCAGATCCCAAACAAGCACGTGAAGGTATTGAAGAGCTTGATTTTAAGCCTTTCAATCCTGTTGTCAAGCGCACAGAGATCACCTATCGCCGTGAATCTGATGGCAAAGTACTACGTGCAACCAAGGGCATGTCAGCATTTATCCTGGATCTATGTACTCGTGACAAAACTGATGAGCAAATCAAGCAGCTTGAAGATGATGTTGATGAATTTGCACGTCGTGGTCTTCGTTCACTTGCTGTTGCTGTAGATGAAGTCCCTAGTGGTGATCCTGAAGGTGAAGGATTGGGTTTCAAGTTGATTGGCTTGTTGCCTATTTATGATCCACCTCGTTCTGATACCAAAGAGACTATTGATCGTGCTATTGAGCTTGGTGTGCAGGTCAAGATGATTACTGGTGACCAACTTGCTATTGCCAAAGAGACAGGACGTCGACTTGGTATGGGTGACAATATGTATCTTTCCAAAACTCTTAAAGAAGGACCACCAGCTGGCTCAGGATATTCCACTGTGGATGAATTGGTGCTTCAAGCAGATGGATTTGCTGGTGTCTATCCAGAACACAAGTACGAGATTGTGGAGCGATTACAAGCAATGGGTCACATGACAGCCATGACAGGTGATGGTGTGAACGATGCTCCAGCACTCTCCAAATCCAATGTTGGTGTTGCTGTAGCTGATGCATCAGATGCAGCTCGCTCTGCAGCCGATATTGTATTGACTGAACCTGGTTTATCAGTGATTATTGAAGCATTGATTCACTCCAGACGTATTTTCCAGCGTATGCGTAACTACTCTATTTACACATGCTCTGTGACAATTCGTATTGTTGTTGGTTTTGCCATCATGTGCTTTGCATTCCAATTTGACTTTCCACCATTCCTTGTACTTATCATTGCCGTCATCAATGATGGTACCATTATGACCATTTCCAAGGACCGTGTGCGCCCATCACCCTTCCCAGACAGCTGGAACCTTTTTGAAATCTTCTCATATGCTATTGTTTATGGCTTGTATCTTGCAGCATCTACTATTGCATTCTTAGCTGTTGCTTACAAGAAAGACTTTTTCCAATCACACTTTGGTGTTGGCAGGTTTGATGATGTGAATGATCCAGTATTGCATTCAATCATCTATTTGCAAGTGGCAAGCATTTCGCAAGGTCTTATTTTTGTCACACGTTCTCATGGATTCTTTTTCATGGAACGACCATCGACTTTACTTATGTGTGCATTTGTTGTTGCCCAAATTGTTGCTACTTGCATCTCCGTATATGCCAACTGGGGCTTTACCAACATTCAAGGCTGTGGTTGGTCTTGGGCTGGTATTGTATGGATCTGGAATTTTGTCTGGTTCCCACCACTCGATTGGATCAAGTTTGGCATGCAGCGTCTTTTCAGACCCAAGAACATTGCACCTTTGCATCATCAAGAAGGTACTCGTTCTCGTCGTTCTTCAGTCATGTCTGGTTCAGCTTCTGCACGATACTATGCAAATCGCACTCGCTCACTTCGTGCTATGGAACGACCTCGTAACTTTGGTCGTCGTTTGCTTGGTCTTAACAAGAAACTTTCCATGGATCCTAACGAGATGCGTCGCTTCTCGTCAGCTCAGGTATGTGTTGTTCTCTCTCCTTTTTTCCCTTTTTTGGATTGGTTTTGCTAAAGTGTTCTTTTTTTCTTAGACCAACCAAGCCGCCCAAGTCCTTAGTGGTAACACAGGTGCCAATCAGTCATGAGATGGCAATTGTTACATGTGCAAACACAAAAACTCTCTCTCTTTATTGTATTTTAGACTATTCGATGTAACTATAATCAAGAAACTTATGCTGTACACTGCGTCCCTTGCCCCACATACATACATAAAGACCAGTGATAGCTCCCAATCCACCATCTTGATATGTCTATTATTTGTTTTTCTTTATCAACACGATGCCTTTTATGTCATTGACATGACCAAAACAATGATGGGAATCAAAGTACCCATAATCAAGATGATGATATATATTGTTTGTATAGAGGTACTTTGTGCATCAGTTGCACATGGTATGTACAACCTAATCGGCTTCATCCACCTTGCTTGCAGTAGTAGCATCATGTGCTCATCATTGCAGAAGGTTAAAGAAAGCTTGTTGTGGCCGCGGAATGATGAAAAGGTTCTTTGCGATTCACACACCCTATCCAACAGCTCTTGCTCTGTGTAACACTCTATGTATGCGGGAGAGATCATAGAAGAACTTGTTTTCTGTATTTTTGGGAAAATGCATTTCTACAACTATGGGATTACTGTGTACATCATTGCTGGTCATATTCACTCTTCTAGTGCGCTTGTAAAAGGAACCAATTGGGAGAAGAACATTGTCAGAGACACTGGATATCAAGAGCATATTGAACCAGCTATAATCATGTCATGAGCTTTTAAAAGGATGTATAGTCCCTTTCAGTATTTATTGATGTGTTCATTCAGTCATTATACAGTGAAGTGATGCAGTTCAAGGTGTTCTATCATGTGACCAAAGTCTATGCGATGGTGTCTGGATGCAAAGTCCACGTGCGGACTTGCTTTGATGACCATTTGCTGTTGACAGGACATAGCACTTTCTCTCTCAGTCTTGTTGCAATGCTGCGTTGGAGACTCTTCTCGAAACAACGACTGGTGTCAACAACACATCGTGTTCAGCTCAACCATGCCATTCAGTCTTCGAGACGAGTGTCTACCAGACGCCATTTCCATAATAGCCGACTTGTACAAGAAAGCGAGCACGATCCAGCCGATCGTCTTTTCAAGCACTTGATCAGTGAGCAGCATAGTAGCCAAGCCAACGACTTTATCCAGTCGATTGAAGCGATTCGTCCAAAGAGCAAGAAGCAGCATGTTTTGACCAACGAGAGGTACGACAACCTTGTCAAGCAGCTTGACAAAGGATTCACAGTACCACAACTACGAGAATATCTGCAAACACAGCAACATCGTGTATCAAAGCAACACCGAAAACAGCAGATCATTGATATGATTATACGCCATGTTTGGGGATTTGAGAGCCGAGAAATGGTGCGTCAGGCAGCAATCAAGAAAAAGATGGACACCAGACAACGCTATTGCAAAACGAATCGACAAGAGCTCTTTTTCATCATTGGTGATGATGGTGATAAACTAAGAGCTATTGAGGAGAAGTACAATGTGCAGATTACCGTGTTGGCCGACTTGAATCAGTACATCATCGAGGGATATAGTCAACCAGTGGATGCTGCAAGATTAGAGATCAAAGAATACTTGTCTTCGATTGTAAACGACCATATCAGCATGCCGTCATTGAAACAAGGTGTTGCTCTTAAAGATGTTGTCAATGCTATCAAGCCATTCCTTCCATATATCTCTAAAGAAGCCAACACATTTATCACTATCCAAGATGATAAGGTAATGTCATTGTGATAGTATATTGGGACGAAACGACTTAAATGTTACTTTAGCTTTCATTGGCAGCCCGGTCAAACAATGACATTGATCATGCAAAATGGTTATTGGCCAAAACACTAGCAGACCTTGACCTGACAACAACTCCATCACTGGATTCAGCAGATGATCTCTATATACAACTGACGAATGAATCGGATATGGCTACTTTATCTTTTACACCTGTACATGATGCTAAAGCCATGCCTGTCACTGTTCAATATTCTGGTTGGAGTAGGATTAACTTGGCACAGGAAGGAAAGGTATATAAAGCAGCAATGTTGTTTGATGCTCTTCATTAACGAGATTTTCTAGTCTATTCCAAAAGGATTTTATCATCTGGAAAGGTACATTCACAAAGATTGCTTCTTTCTTCCGCATACTTACATGTCTATGTTACAGTGACAAGAAGGACAATTGGGTGAATGATTCGACTATCAGACGTGTGATGCAGGAAAGTTTACCAGAATCAATACATGCCAATATCAGCTTGGAAGCAAGGTAAATACATGGATACAATGGCTTGAATCAAGCATCTGACTGTAATTGGCACTAGATTTGGCAATGTTCTTTTTGAAAACCCAGCAGAAGCAAGCATGCGATTCCTGACACCTCCTTTACATCATCAATTCAGTGCTCAAAAGTTGCATGATTACATTTCTACATCCAATCGAAGGCACATCTTCTTCCCAAAGTATGTATGCGATACACTTGCAGATTGATGATGACTCATATCTTTTTCTATAGTCAACCACCACCAGCTATTACAAGATCTTTCCTTCCAGTAACAGGTGGTGGCTCCTCTCCTTATCGAAGACGTGTGATATTAGAATATGTCAGCCAAGATCTGTTACCCAGCTTTGGTGGTCAGACATCCTCTTTATCAAGTGATCAATTGAAACGTGTGCAGATTGAATTCCTTATCCAAGGTGATGGTGATCTTGAGCTGGAACGCGTGATAGGAGAATACAATCGATCCACCATCGATGTAATTGGTCTGGAAAAGTATGTATGATGACATGACGATTGACTAGTACTGAATAACAGCTATTTAGGAATGTGGATCTGCGATTATTAGCCAAGCAGTACGTGTTGTTTGCCGACCATAAACCAGCTGTTTCAGATCATTTGGTGTACACAAAGATGCCAATAGGATTACAACAAGGCGTAGATCAGTGTGAACTTACTGGGTATGTTTATTTCTTTACTATGAATACAAGTGACTCATTCTACATAGATACACGGACTTTGATTGTCTACCATCATTGAAGCTAGGCGACATGGGAACCATGGATCTTTTAGAAGTATCATTCAAAGATGAAGCACGCTATATCGGTGACAGTGACGGTGAAGATGTTATGCTTACAATCAGTGATGTGGATACCCAAAAAGCACAAACAAGACACACTGAGCTAATGGTAAGTTCCTTTTAATGTGTTACTGGATCTGCATTGACACACACTTTCTAGATCACTCCGATTACACATGATCCAATGGGTTCCTGGAAAGTACCCGAGAATGGACTTGAGCTGTGGTTACCCTTTAGAAAGAATGTGCGAGAATTGAGCAAACGATGGAAGTTTATAAAACTGGGTCAATAGATACAAATAGATAATGTTACAAGATGATTGGGGGAATAAAAGTATGTAATTCTATTCAGAGTTTCAAGCTTTCATCTGCCTTGGATGATAATGCTTCATCTACTGTACTGGACTTCTTGTCATTGCTTGGTTCTTCATCTTCAAAGTCGCTATCAAAATCACTGCCGAAATCAAAGTCGCTATCTTCAAAATCTTCCTCTTTAAGCTCAGGCACCTCGTCACCTCGTTCAAGTTTTCTCAAGTAGCTTCGTTGTTGTCGCAATGGCATCTTCTTGAGTAATCGCATTTGTTCTTGTTCTTCACGTTGCATATCCTTATTGGTCTTGATCTCGCTTTTACTATATAAATGATAAGAGAGTTAACATCTGATCCATCCCACATGTTTGTATATACATACTCAGTGACAATCTCCTTGCTTTCTAAGCACTTGGCACAAACTTTCTTGGATCGAGCACAGTTATCACAAAGCACATGATAAGCTTCTTTGATGGCCTTCTCTTGACAGTTGGTGCTATGACAAGTCATTATGCATCAGTCTTGACATATCCAGGGACAAGATGTTGAATCTTTTCAAGTTGTATCCTCGACTTACCATCGCTTTACAGTTGTCAATGGCTTGTATTTTCTGTACTTTTTACGCCAAAGGATAACGTCGGTACATCGCTGACACAATCCGTACACTGGCAAAGCGTTGATCTCCTTTGTCTTTTTTGAGTTCTTGTTTGGCTTCCAAGCTGTTGTATTCTGGTGTGCTTGACCCTTTTTACGATTGTCGCCTTTGCGATTGCTGGTTTTCTTCTCGTAGCTGGACATGACAAACACTGACAAGCAAAAAGAAAGAGAGACAAAGAGAGAGACAGAGAGAGAATATAGTGTATCAAGCCACCAAATTTATTACTATTGCCGCATGACAATTTCCTTTTCCAAGTCTGAAAAGATATCAATGCCTGCTTCTAATGAATCAATCAATAGCGTCAATTGTGACGCATCAAAGTTCGGTTCCTAGTTGAATCATAAGCTTCCTCATTTTTATAAAGAACTTGTCATCCTTACCTGCCGAATCTTGTCAAGATCTGTGCTAAAAGCTTGAGTCACTTTGCCCATGTATCGATCTCTGAAAGTGGATGGTTTGTCGTCTGATTTGGTATCTGGTATCCTTTGTTCTTGATCAACATCCATGTTGCCATCTTCTGGTTGTTTGTCATCTTGACTCATGGCATCATTGTCTTCTTCTTCATTGTCTGTGCTATCACTATCACTGGCTGATCCTTCTTTCATTTCTCGAATAGCTTCTTCAAGTGCTGAAGACTTGACTTGCTGCTCAAAGTCGTCAAGTAAAGCTTCCACCTCTGAAGGAAGTTCTAGTTAGCCTTCTTTTTTGACGGGATCGTATAGAGCACAGCCATTTACCTAGTTCGTGGTCTTGAATGTCCTGGATCTGTCAACGATCGCTAGATTAGAAACAAGCAATACAATAAACTGCCTACACGTTGCTCTTATATACCTCTTGATCAGATTGTGTAGCATCATCATCCTCTGAAACGCGTTTGGGCTTCTTGTTGTGTTGTGCTGGTAGAGTCTTTTGTTGTCGTTTCTTGCCTGCCTTTGCCATGGTTTGTGTTGAATAGAGAAAAAGAAAGAAGCGGGTTGGATAATAGCCAGCACTCGGAAATTCCACCGTCTTCATGCAAACACTCTGCTCCCAGATCTATCACATTGTCAATCTAAGCCATATTCATATCCAAGAACGTGTTTATAATAAAGCATGCTTGTGCATATTCAATTCCTTTGACGTCCTCCCTTAGTTACCATGATTCAACATATACTATTACTGTTACCAATAAGCATAAGTTATGTCTGGCATAGTGTGAGTAAGAAGTCACCCAGCAACTCTTTTCAGGATACAGAATCTGCAATTGATCCAAACAACGCCTAGAATGCAAAAGGGAGTGGAATAGGAATCACACAACTACCAGCTTCCATGATGGACATGTAGACTTATGCAGCACCATGAAATCAATCGAATAGTGGCAAAAGTCATTATATCAACCCCATGGGAGGCAGATGGCGCATCATGTTAACCAGGGAGCTCTTAATGGCTGATAGCACTGTACATAATTGGATCATCATTGCTACTTACAGTACTCTAATATCAGTATGAAAAGTATCCTGATAATGGCAAGTCTCTCATGACAGGAATGATGTTTTGAACACAGCAGGTGATAGACGACTGGAAACAATGCCTTGAAAGCAGATTCATGACATTGTCTAGATATATCTTTTATACTGTATTCAATAACAGTCATGTCGAATGACATTCTACCAGCTGTGATAAGGTACAAGGTTTGCAGATCACCGAGTACAGGATTGTAAGAAAGTGCCTCGTCTGAGGAGCAATGATCAAGTTTTGTGTGACATTGTCAAACCACGCGGGAGTCAACAATCAATAATGAGGAGGGGATAACTCCGTTAAATGGATGAGCTTATTGCTCATTTGATCTTGTCTCCCTTGCCGCCATAGCCATATAATAAAAGGAGTGCATACTGAAGGGAGAATACTAGTATAATATAGATCAAAAAGTGATGATATCAGTAAACAAGATGATGTGATTTAAAGATAGGTTGATGTTGATGATGATGTTGCAACACGCGTGCCCTGAACTGTGTTGGTAGCACATTTGCATCAAAAAGGTTAACAACTCATGTGAAACCATCCTTGATCAATATAAAAAGAAGCCATGTTTTTCATCTTGTTTACCTTTCTTTATTCAACGTGGCTAAGACACACATAGAACATTGTGTTTTTGTTTTCGTTAGCTGCATGCAGCATTCTACTTTTATAACAGCATCTTGTATTCCATCATGTCATCAACGATACCCAGTCAACATGACCAATATCCTGTTTCTCCTTGGACACGTACAATGGATCGATTGTATACTCCCAGTCCTATACCTGCTGATAGCATCAATGCAAATGACACACCTCTTTTTGGGTAAGTGCAACAAAGGAGCGCGGTTCATGATGGATGGGAGGTGGGATAAAAAAAAAAGGTTTGGCGTATTCTAAACGACACCTTTCTTCTTCTTTTATTACTGCTATATTTATATACCCTATTCTACTACGACGACCAACGTACTAGCATGAGCAATGAAGGGGATGAAAGGCAGCAGCAACAGCAGCAGTATGGTGGAGGGTCAATGACAACCGAGATGCCGCTTGGGCAAGAATCGGCTATACCACCACCACGTCGAAAGCGCAACAACTCCTTGATCCCACCCGAGTTAATGAATGACAATAGCGAAGGTGGACGTGAACGTGCAGCACTTGCAACTGTTTTTGGTGTACGCGAGTATACAGAGTCCAAGATATTTTGGGAACGACAAGTGGCAGCATATCATGAAGGACCTATCAGTACCAGTACCGGGACACATTCGGCAGCAGGATCAGACGACAACAATAACAACTTGACACCAGAAGATGGCTTTGTTTCTATTACGAGTAAATCTATTGTCAGTAGTCCTATTGGAGGATCATCTACACGAGAAAAGAGGAAAAGTGGTGCTTCAATCTCCCATTTGATGGATTCAGTCTTTGATAGCAATACATCTACTACTGCTCCTACGACAACAACAGCTCCTACTGTTGCCACAGACAATCAACAACAACATTTAACAACAACATCATCATCATCTTCTACATCACCCAACTTCTCTTTACCTGATATTCCAGTTGTCAGCGAATTCAATGATTTGATGGTTATGAGTAGCAGTAGTAGCAGCAACAGAGGATTAAGGTCACCTTTTGGTCTTGAGCGACCTTCTACTGCACCACCTTTATCTATTTTGACAACATTACAACCACGAGCATCATCAGTAGCATCATCTTCTTTGTCAGGACTTACATTGGATCATGAAGAGGTGTCGATTGCTGGATCTGAACAATTAAGTGATATGACACCACCTTTGGTATTCACTGAACCACCTGCCATTTTCGATCTCTTATTATCTGATGATGATGAACGTATTGTTGTTTGGGGACCTGATCCACAAGCCGTATCAGCTTCTATGGCAACTACCACTATTGCAGGAAAGACAATTCCATCATCACCAACACCACCTGGCGTATCATCCACTGCATCTTTTACATCGACACAAACAGCTCCTCCCAACATCAAAGGTTTTTCATCCAATACCACCACAGCAGTATCCAATCCAACACCACCTGCTGATACATCCAAACAACGACGCAGGGGTCGATGGTCAGGGCAATTGTTACCAGAGGGATTCAAATTTGTTTCCAAATCATCTTTACCCTTAAGGAGAAATCGACCCCACTCACAGCTTGCAACTACGACTCATGATGAAGTACGTGATTCCAGCATTCTTTTCAAGTTTGCAAAGAGACATGGACGTAGAGATAAGCGTCGAGATTTGCATGACAACAACCATACTGTCCATACACAACTTGCCAAGCTACCCAAAGTGATTGAAGCTGCTACCATTGAAAAGCTTGTTGAAAAGCTTACAAACACATTAGGTAAGATTTTTGGGAATGTTGGGGGTGGAGAACAAAGCATGATCTAACACATCTTGTATAGACTATACATTCATGACAGACTTTTTCCTCACTTATCGAGCATTCATCTCTCCTACTCAGTTATGCAAGTTGCTCACATTACGATTTCGATGGGCTCTTCAGAATGATGATGAATGCAGACGCATTGTACGCATCCGGTAAGTCATAGATCATTTACTTTATTCATGATACTAAATACTGACTTTTATCTTAGCACATTTGTAGTATTGCGCCATTGGCTACTGAATTACTTTGTGCATGACTTTATCCCATGTCGAGAGCTGCGTGTGTACCTGACATCGTTCCTGAATGAATTACCTTATCACCGACTGATTCGCAATTCACCACGTGATCAGCGCATTGTCAAAGGTCTGAAACGTGTGGTGCGACGACTCAAAAAGGTGTATTATGTCAGCTCATCAGCATCTGAACGCGTCAAAGTAATTCCACCACCACCACCTACTGAAGACCAAGAACGTATTGAAGAAATGGTACGAGCCAAACTGGCACAAAGTTCAATTCGTCGAAAGACAGCTTTGGTGAGCAGTATGAATGTCAGTGATCGACACCATGGCAATATGGCAGTACAAGATACAAGATTGGCACCTGTAGTAGTAGTTGGTAGTGTACGCACTACTAAAGGAGGACCAACTGGAAGAGGTATCAGTGGTGCAACAAGTCCTATGGATATGTCACGTGCATCACCTACTACAGGTGTACGACGCAACTTGTCCAGCACATCCATCCCAAGATTCCGACGACGTGATCAACGACAAGAAATTGAAGCAGTAAAGTCATCCTATATGAAGCGTATGGAACAACAAAGACGTGCCATGTCAGTAGATATCAATACAACATCTTCCAGTCTTAAAGAAGCACCTCCTACACCTATTCCACAAGAAGATGAAGAACAACAACAGCAATCCAGAGGACTTGACAGCTCACGATCCAGCATATTGACTGATGATTCATTGGAAAGTGCCCTTTCACCTGGTACAACTGATGTTGAAATGAGTTCTGATGATGAAGATACCAGTGAAGAAGAAGAAGAGGATGATGAAGAAGAGGATGACAAGCAATTGGTAGCCAAATTGGAGACTGAAAGAGAACGACGTGAAAAAGAAGAGGAGATGAATCGAGCCGAGTTTTTTGCATCCACTGAACCATCTTCACCTACACCTGATTCACCTACGTTACGTGAAAGAAAGCTCTTGCATCGATCCCAGCATATTGTGAATTCTTTACCACCCATGCCACATCAAGAAGATACTTTAGATCAACAAACAACACATTTACAAGAAGTAGAAAGTACAGCTGAAAGTGATGCTGCCAGCAAAAGTCGTCGTTCAGTCAGTGTAGCAGCAGAATCCAAAAGCTTGCCAGATCGTGTAGCACGACCATCGTTAGCGTCAAATGATGATGCCAAAATGTCATCCATTTCACAACCTGATATGCCATCACCACGACATCAACAACAACAGCCTACTTCAACAAGTCCTTCACGCATTGTTGAACTTGAATTACCAAAACCACATATCCCATCCAGTCTATCACCTTCAGAATCACCTTCCAGACGTACATCAGCAATTTATCCAAAGTCATTTATCTTGTATTATCGATCAGAGCGTATGGCAAAGCAATTGTGTCTTATTGAAGCGCAAGCATTACTTGGTATTGATTGGGAAGAGATGGTACATTGCCGTTGGACAAAGATGCCTGCTACCAGCACTGGCATGGGTGACGAATACAGTGAATATACCGATGACTTGGATGATCCTGATATCAATTATACACGACGTACGCGACAAATGCAGCTTGCAAGACGTGAACATGAAGGTGGAATTGAACAAGTGATCAAGCGATTCAATGATGTTTGTCAATGGGTGGCAAGTGAAATTGTGCATACAAGAGCATTGGATGAACGTGTCAAAGTAGTTGAAAAGTTTATTCGATTGGCACAGGTATGACTTGAGAACAATCCTTTTGCATATGATTACTTATGGGAAACAACATAGAAATGCAAGCTATATTGCAACTTTGCTACTTTGGTTCAGATTCTCCTTGGATTACAATCACCAGCAGTATCACGATTACGCAAGACATGGGATAAAGTAGGCTCCAATGAGATGCGTATCCTGGATCAGTTATCAGCATTTACATCTCCCATGAAGAATTGGAAACATATCCGTGATAGCATGACTGAAGTAGCTGAAGAATATGGCATGTCTCCTGTAGAAGTACAAGTTGAAATGCCAGGCACCAACCATCATGGATTTGGCAAGAGCAAAATCAAGATTCCTTTTGGTGGATGTATCCCATTCCTTGGTATTTACCTATCAGATCTTGTCTTTAACTCTGAGCAACCACCTTATTTACAACCATCGCATGATCATCATCGCATTTATTATGCCAACAATCGCACCATGTCCATCACGCCATCTTTGCTCAAGCAACCCCTTGTCAACTTTCGAAAGCATCGTATCACTGCCACTGTTATCAAACGTGTGCTCACTTTTCAGAATTTGGCACGTCGTTACTCTTTTGAAAGAGATGATGAGCTTTACTTTTTATGCTCTGAAGTACGTGCATCTGACCCAGATACCATCCGAAAGCTTAGCCATACCATTGAACCATAGTTTATATATCTTATTCCCTATTGTAATAGCTATATTCTTATCATAAAACATTCATGTATTATCAAGTTGACTTTCTTATATGACTTATAGTGGCTCTATCCAGCCAACAGTGATGATCGTATGGGATGTTATCCAAAAACCAAAGCATCATGCGTCCGCCTTATGCATTTGTCATGCTTTCTACTGTAAAGCCCACTAATGCATGATTTAAACTTACCCAGTGAGTCTAGATGTTAGAACTGACTGAACTAGTTGAACACATGGACGTATTTGTATGTAATGAATGCCACACACAAATATGTGTAGCTTGACATTTACTGCTTCAACGACAAAATGACAACTTATGCAGTGACGTTATCTAGCTCCCAAAAGGATGGAGGGATAAGAAGCAGTGGGCTTTCAAATGTGTATTCATGCAGCAAGGGGACTGAGTGGCACTCTTGTCTCTCTTTCTCTCTTATATAGCACTACTTTTGTCACTTACTCTCCACACGACTCTTTCCATATCAGTAACTTATGTTTTGACCCCTTTTCTACGTTCTTTTCCGTCGGGTCCCCAACAATCTCACTCCTTTGTGTTTCTTTCTTTTTCCTTCTCCTTTCTCTCTCATCACCAACTCTTTCTTCATCTACAAACGCCATCTCGACCTTTGTTCATGGATGTAAATGGATCTTCCCATGACTTTAGTCCACCTGCGACACCTCCCAACTTTTTCACCACTGCACCACCATTGTCGCCACCTTTAGCAAGAGCAGCTTTATTGAATACCAAATCATCCTCTTACACTGGTGATACCTTGGATGATGATGATGCACGTCTTGCTACTCTCTTTACCGATGAACAACAAAGCACCATATCACAATTCAAGACACTATTCCAGCAGCTTACATCTCAACAAAAGCAGTATTTATTATATGAGATTGTCAACTGTTGTGACAGTACACAGCTGACGTATCTTAACGATGTCATTGCTCCTCGACTCAAGATTGATTTTCTGAAAGAGCTGCCAATTGAGATATCACTGCATGTATTATCCTTTATTGATGATCCAAAGACATTGGCAAGAGCATCATGTGTATCGACCTTTTGGAACTCTTTACTCAAGGATGAAGCCACGTGGAAGCTCTTGTGCATGAAACACCAATACAACCGCCGACGTAATTCAAGCATTTCTGGTGGCGAATTGTTAGATCCTCCTAGTCGTCGACTCAACTTTTCTTATCGTGAATATTTCAAGCGCAAGTACAATATTGCTTCAGCATGGGCACATGGTGGTCATGTCAAGGTGGTTGAAGATGGTTTTGGTGACGTTTTGGTGACATCGTTGCAGTTTGATGACAAGTACATTGTTGTTGGATGTGATAATCATCGCATTGAAGTCTTTGATACACAAACAGCACGCAAGATTCGTACATTGGAAGGACATGAAGGTGGCGTATGGGCATTACACTTTAAAGGTGGTGAAAGACATGATCCAGAACGTGTACTTGTCTCTGGTGCTTGTGATCGGTATGTCTTGATGTGATAGAAAGAAAAAGTTGACTGATTGTCTTTATATTTTCAGTGATGTACGAGTTTGGAATCTAGACACGGGTCGACTTAAGCATGTGTTACGAGGACATACTTCCACAGTACGATGTCTCAAGATGAGGGACAAACGTATTGTCGTGACTGGTTCAAGAGATGCCACAGTGCGCGTATGGGATATCCAAAGAGGAGTTATGCTACATCTTTTGCATGGTCATCAAACAAGTGTACGTTGCTTGGATATCAGTGGCGATATAGTGGCATCTGGATCATACGACTCCACAGCACGTTTATGGGATTTACAAACTGGTCGTTGCTTGCATGTGCTTGAAGGACATTATTCACAAATCTATGCTATTGCTTTTGATGGTCATCGTGTCGTTACTGGTTCACTTGACTCCAATATTCGCGTTTGGTCACCAGACACAGGTCAATGCCTGGCAACGCTTCATGGACACACTTCACTTGTTGGTCAGCTTCAATTAAGTGGAAACACTCTTGTTAGTGGTGGATCAGATGGATGTTTACGCATGTGGGATTTACAGCATTACGAATGCGTTGAACAAGTATCAGCCCATGACAACTCGGTCACTTGCCTTCAATTTGATGATCGACGCATGATTAGTGCTGGTAATGATGGTCGTATCAAGCTATGGGATATGCGTCAAGGTCAATTTATTCGTCAAATGAGTCAACCATCGATGACAGTATGGGCAATTCAATTCAATGATACAAGAGCTGTCATGTTGATGCGAAGAACACGTCCTGATCAACCCAATCATTGGCAGACTATTATGGAAGTACATGAATTTGATATATCGCAGCATGACGGCAACAATACCAGCAGTACATTATCACAGCATAACAATATGCCACCTTATTCGGCATCCTTTTCGTCCTTGTCATCCTCTTCCATCATGGATACAGACGAGATGATTTAACCCTTTTACTATACCACGGCCTGCTTTGTATTCCATATCCATCATCATCATATCACCATTACATAGTCGTCTTCCACTCCCCCACCTTTGTGTACATTCCTTTCTCTTTTTTTTTCTTTTTGTTTGGCAGCATTTTCTTTCTTCTTCTTCTCTTTCACACACACACGCTTATCTTATATTGCATCGACATGATTCTGGAAAATACATTGATAGTGGATCTTTCCATGGATAACTCTTTTCATTTGAATCCTTGTATTATAATGATGATGATGATGTCCAGTGTTAAGGATTGCCACCGACACCCTATTCACATAGAATATGTAAGATACAATGAAATGAAATACTGAACAGGATGTCTTTTACCTTGTGATTAAATGCAAACCACCAAATGAGGAAGGCTGCCACAATAAGAAGGATGAGGAATATAATGAAGCAACACCATTTTTTCTATATCAAAGAGACAATGGATCAATAGGATGAAACAATGAAGCAACCAATAAACCATGACTCACTGCTCGTGTACGTTTTGCAATCTTGATAGCATCATCCACATGATGCACACCTTTTTCAATATCACCAGCAGCTGTTTCAGCATGATCTTCTATCTCAGTCAATGTATTGCCTTGATGCTCCACCAATGTCTGCATATCCACAAATAGTTGATGCAATTCCAATAATGTCTTTTCAATTCTCTTAATGTCATCATGGCGTGTTTGTACTTGGCTCAACACAGACTGAGCTTGTCCACTTCGATTACTTTTCAACAGCTGAATGTCTTTGTAATTAGCCATCCATGCATCACCTGACTAAAATCACTGCCACTTACGCTCTGAGCAAACACTTGATTTTGCTGATCTGACTCCATAATGTCATCAATTTCTTCTTCTGTCACATCAGGCTTGACTATGGCGTATCATGGTTAGATAATGGGATCATGCAACTTTGAATACTGCATACCAATACGAATTTGTCTTGCTACTTGTTGACGATATCGCTTCGAGAACGTGTTTTCAGTGTTTTGGTATTGTTGAATGACATTGACAAAGTCTTGTTTAAGCCGTTGTGCTTGCATGTGTCGGATTTTGCCATCCGGTCCACCACAGTGGCTCATGAGTGCTATGGTGATACTTGTTATACTTTTGCCTCCTTTTACACTTGCTCCTTGAAAGTTATGATATACCTTGTATTCTCCGCTTGATTCGGTTATTCTGATCTGATATTTGATCTGCCATCACTTTGGATGCTTGAGTAATTCGAGTCGCTTGCTGGTCATTTGTGGCAGATTCTAAAGCTTGGCTGTGTAGTTGTTCTTGCCGTTCAATATCAGCTTTGACTTGATCAATCGCATCACTAATGGATCCAACCTAAAAAGAAACATTGTATTTGGTCATTATGCATGCTTATCATGTGCTATGCAGGTATATACACACCTCGGATAGATATCCATCCATAGTTGAAAGATCAGCTACATGATCATTTGCAGGTTGTTGTCGTACTGGTGATGGATTAGTGGTGTTGGGTGAATCTTGTTGTCGTGCTGGTGATTGTCGATATGGACTAGGTGATGAACGATCTCCTCTTGCACCACGACGAGGTCCAAAAGCTTCAGTACTATACATATCATTTGTTAGAGTCATAATCGATAAAGGTCATCAATAATCTACCTGTCAGTACTGGCCTATAAGTCATTCTGAAAGGATTAATCATCATGTTGGTTATACTTTCTGGTCCATGTTATTAATGCTTACACGCAAATCTGCCATCCGATCCCGACTGATGGTGTATCGGTCGCCAGCCATATCAAACAGAGATCAAGTACACTAGATAGTGGTAGAAAAATGAGAAAGAAGAGGTAAAATTAGGAAAGCCGAAAGCATGAAACAAAAGAGAAGGAGTTAATGAGTATAAGAAAGGGAGGTACCTAATCTCTTTTTCTGAGAAACACGTTGATAGTAGCAATAAAAGGGCAGTCTCCCCAGGGAAAGGAGTGATAGTAGTTGTAGGTGAGATAGCTGAAGGGGGTTTCCGAAAGAGATGGTCATGGGATCTCTTGTATTATATCACATCCCTTATGTGATAGTTTATATATGCTTCCATATTTGCAAATTGGATGCAATACAATGATTGTTTCAATGCAGGATATCATTGTGTTGCCGACTACTGACAACAAATCCTTATGGAAATACATTACGTTGCATAAGCTTTGTTCTGGGGAGCTGGGCAAGCAGATACATAAACATTGCATCAAATTGCATGATGAAGCTTTTATTTGACAATGTGATGGTTGCTTTCAATGGCTGTTTTTGGCATTGCTGATACCTTGCGTCACACCCATTTGTTTCAATTAAGTCACTGAACGATGGCATATAGTGCTAAAGCATGACTCCGCTTATAAGAACTCATTACTTACCAGATTGCCATACATAAGCATCATTGCACGGCATTCGTGATGAATGGCTCTTATGACATATAAGAAGCGATGCTGCCATTTACTGATCGACAGAAGATCTTGCATCCTTAGATAAGCATTATGATGCGATTTGGAAGAATCGCGCTTATTATACAGCTTATTCACAAGCCATTCTTTTGTTAATCAGGATCATTCTTTGATGCAAGTGGTGAAAAGGGGCTCTGTAATGAAGCAGACATATTCAGAAAGCTGGTGTCTTCATGATTGTATCATAACACAGCAGAAGGATGCCGTATGAGATCAACTTCATCATTATTGTTAGCCAAGTAGCTGATGGATCGATAGCTTTCGATAACTAGCTAGCACACTAATCATCCAAAGAGTAATACATCATGCGCTTGTATGATCAAGGAGTACTATTGACTTGGCATAGGGATCATGATTCATGAATGAAACGCATTTAGCCTTCAACCTATTATGCTGACACATGATATCGTAATATGTAGCTGAATGCATAATCCAATGTATCCGACCATGAAAAATGAGCATGCTTCTTTAAGAATCTGACTATTGTTGTAACCAGAGCCCCCAGCATTGTCAATCATGTTCAAGGATCATATAGAATGTCATAAACGATAAGCTGTAATGGGCATGGAGCAATGAGAAATGGTACTTGCATATCTATCAGGAGTCAAAGAGATCCGGAGATAGCCAGTCTAATCTTTCTTTAGTCTAGTAAAGTGGAAGAAACGGCTGTAATAAACAATTCGCTCCGAAAACCAAGAATATGACGATGCCATCACACAATCTACCAACAACTGTGACACCATGCTTATTCTCCTTGTTGTTGTAATTAAGCTGATGCGCTTGTTAACTCTCTTTGTTTTATTACTTTGACATCATTGGGTGGCACATGCTGCTGGCATACTGTGGCGGAATACTTTTATAGGGACACAATGATCACCAGCCACCACCTAAAACCTAATTTCCGCCTTGCAATCTCCTCTTCACGTGGATCTTTCATTAATCCATAGCTCGCTGGTAGTACCAGTGCGTGTTTGTAATAATTACAAAGTTACGCATACACGATCCCAAAGTACAAAGAAAGCTTATTTAAAAATCACTCTCTCTCTATATATATCTAGTGATGAGAAATAGCCAGTAAGAATAAGAATAGTGTCACGGCGAAAAGTACACGCGACCAGTTAGTGTACATAACAATAAGCGTGTCTTGGCAATGAATCACAATAAAGTGCCGTGCTGCTATTTAAAAAGACAACAGATACGATAAAGGGGGAGGAAGTACAGAAGTGGAACGTCGAAACGATCCCAAACCACAAGAGGAAATGGGACTTCTGGTTTGCCATCAAATCAAGTGTAGCCAAACCTGGTAACGATTGTCGGCCAGCCAAACAGTACTCTCTTTTGTAGTGTGTTGTTGATGTGTCGTTTGTAAGAGAACGAGTGTTTGTGCGGTCTGTGTCTGTGATGCACTTGTATTAGAGGAACAAGGGCTTGAAAGTTAGTGCCCCGTTACCTTTTCTCGGCTTTTCTCTTACTCCTCGCTTTCTCTCTCTCTTTTTCTTTTACACATCTCCGTCATCCCCCATATTATCTCATTCCTCCTTCACCAAAACACCCTTTTCCCTTCTTTCTTTCTTTCACACATACATACATCATCTCTCTCTCTCTTTTTTCTTTCACACAGATATAACCAAAACATACACACGGACCAACAACACAAACATATGCCTAGTCCACCACCCAACGTCATTGTCGGTGAGCCGACAGCAAACCAAAACCCATACAGGCACCAAGGTGCTTATGTTATAAGACGACCATCACCTTCATCACTGCCACAACCTAATACGATATCCGATGATATTAAAAAAAGTTACATGAGACAACAATTACCAGTCAGGAACCAGAGTTTGGCTGCAGCTGCAACAGCTGCCAAGGCTGTGAATATCCTTTATGATATGCGTTCAACCAATAACTCAGCGGCAAATTCATCTACTACTACTTCTTGTACAACTACTGCTACACGACATCCAAGTAACGCAAGTGATGAATCAGCTGATAGTAACTGTCCAGCAACACCACCATCATTGTCAACCAGCGCAACACCATCTCGCACTAAATCACCATCCTTTTTTGCCAGTCTTGCCGAAAAACGAAGAGCTAGGAAAAATAATGAAGCCGCTGCTGCTGCCGCTGCTGCTGCTGCTGCAACATCTTGTGCTAATGGATTGGTTACAACGACTATATCACCAACACCTATCAATACCAAAACGCATCATCCATGTGAAGAAGCTGGAAAAGAACAAATGGACCCAACAGTGGCAAGATCAAATTCATCATCCAGTCAGAACCATGAGTGGAATTCATTGCACGAGTATGTGTCATCCGATGATGATGATGATGACGATGATGATGATTATACTACGACACCACAAAGAAAGCAAAGTACAGCAACGACAGGTAATGGCAAGACTTTATTTTTGGTGAGAGGAGAACGTGTTACTTTTTTTGGTGGCAGGAGCGTACATGCATTGCATGTTGATGATGATGGACCCCTGACGATCTTTTGTGATATATTTATACATTGAATAGAGAGCAACCATATCGCGCTGGCCGCTCAACAACAAGCTCCATTAACTGCTACTGCTGTTGTATCGCCCATGGCTTACGAGACTGAAGATCAACAAAACGAGTTCTTTTCACATTATGGATTATCCACAGGCCATGTTGATTCTGCCCTTTTATCTCATGTTGCCAGGGAAATGTATAATCGAATCATGCCAGATGACGTCGTTCGTGATGGTGTCGAATATCATTATTTGTTCACTGGCAAAGAAGCTGTGGTAAGTTGAGCTATTTCTTTCTCCTTCTTTATCCACAATGTCCAAAAAGCCAACACACCTCTTGACAGGATCGTCTCGTTGATATTATCCACGGCAATGACAACCAACACGACAGGAACCGTGCCTTGATGATAGGTCGCTCACTTGAAGCTCAAGGACTATTTCGTGACATTGACGGTGAACATCGACTACGAGACGACACGAGTGAATTGTACCGATTTGAAGCACCAACGATAGACCGTGCCAAAGAAGGCAAGTAAAGGTTGTTACAAGAAAGGGAATATGGATGGCTAATAGTATGCTATGAATAGGTGGTGATGCCAATTTGGCTACAGGTGTTTTCACTGCATTGACGCCTTGTTACTCGCCAACATGTAACAGTGGCACACCATGCTATTCACCCAACTGCCCAGGCACCATGCGTAAGGTAAGATATAGTTTGGATGGATGTATATTGGATCATGGATACTCACTATATCTTTCTTGCTATACAGGTGATCAAGCGTTCGGCAAGCCAATCATCATTGCCTGACAAGGTAAGTTAGCATGCACTATAGGATTGAATCGGGAGGATAAGGAACGTGATCTCTAAGACTGACTATTGCTGTAGGAGAATACACGCGCTTTATGGATTCATTCTGTACCCAAAGATGTGGTAGCAGCGACGCCACCTGAAGAAAGAAAACGTCAGGAGTGTATATACGAGCTTATTTATACCGAAGAGGACTTTTCCAAAGACCTTGATTATGTACATAACGTAAGTCTACTTTTATTCTCTCTCTGATTGGATGACATGATTCTTATATGACTGTAGCACTATGTAATCCCTCTAATGACTACCGACATTTTGAGCCAAGGCACAGAACGACGTGAGCAAGTGGTGCAACAGATCTTTTGGAATCTTGCTGATATTCGTCGAGTTACCACTGGTTTCACTTATGCTCTCTCCAAACGACGAAAGCAACAGGATTTGGTGGATACTATTGGTGATGTGATGATGTCCTTTGTTCGACAGTTTGATCCTTACATCTCTTATGGTGCTCATCAAGTGATTGGCAAACACAACTTTGAGCTTGAGAAACGACGCAATCCACGATTTGCTCAATTTGTCAGCCAAACTGAGCGCAAACCAGAATCTCGACGACTTGAATTGAATGGCTATCTCACCAAGCCAACTACACGATTGGGAAGATACAACTTGTTACTTCGAGAGATATTGAAACGCACACCTGAAGGCAATCCAGATCTCGAGATTATTCCACAAGTCATGGAGCAAATCACTCATCTGTTGGAGCGAGTCAATAGTGAAACAGGTCGTGTTGAACGTGAATTCACCTTACGACAGATTGATGAGCGCATGATTTTCAAATCAACAAGCATCTTTACAGTAAGTGAATGAAAGAATGGATATGACTGGTGTGATACTAAAATGGATTGTTATGCAGGATTTAAAGTTGCAGGATCCTGAGCGACAATTAGTTATGCAGGGACGCTTGAAGCGCAAGGGCAACAGTTCTTCAGATTCTTCCGAGATGCAAGTATTCCTATTTGATCATTATCTGGTATTGAGCAAAACCAAGATGCAGAATCACCTTGAACATTACAAGGTGTCACGTAAGGTAAATAGTATTCATCATGTGATCCTCTTGTCACTTGCTCACATATAAATCATGTAGCCTATCCCACTGGATGTCCTTTCATTATCAGTTGTTGATGTCCAACCCCAAGGTCGTCATAACAAGCCAACAGCATCATCATCAACATCACCTGGTAATGGCGTCATTTCACCAAGACCATCAACTTCAGCATCCACAGCACAAACAGCTACAACACCTGTTTCAGCTGATTCTTCATCCACTCCAACTCCTTCCATGAAATCATCCCAATCCATGACAACGACCAGTACCACTTCAACCATCAATACTACAACTACAACTACAACTACACCTTCATCTTCCTCTGGACCTATCACTCCTGCTACAACCATCCCAACATCTAGTGCAGTTGGAAGTTATGGCATCGTCTTTTATCACCATGGTCGTGGTGGATCACCACCTGTTACTTTGTATACAAACAATGCAGCTACTCGTCAACTATGGGTCGATAAGATCTTGGCACAAAAGGAAGTGTATCAGTTACGACTGGCCGAATCCGATTCTGCTCGCAAGACAAGCATTTCTCAAGATGAATAAACATCCATGACCCTTTCCCCTCCTTCCCTTGTGCATATATGTATCTTGTCACTTTCTTACTCACTTTCCTCCTCTACATGCTAATAATAGTAATAAAAAGCACTGTTCGGCAAAACGATATCTTTCTTGGCTTGTTTTCATCCAATTACAATCACACCTTGTCACAAAAGAACTCCACAATAAAGAATCACATGATTGTGTATAAGATGATGCCCATGAGATGTGTGTACATTGAAAAAAAAAAGGAATAGCATAACATAAATAGTCTAGTACATGCGCGTTTGGTATGGATGCAGTATGTGTAAGGGTAATAGCAAAGTCTTGGGATATGGTATATCTATAATAGTTGTTGTGTATAAAGTGTGGCGGTCGTAATAAGAGATGACGAGCTTGGCGGTGCGGAAAAGAGTGGAGGAAACATGGCAGGCCGGGTATTGTTTATGTTTAGATTTTGTTTTTTTTTCTTGTGTTTGGTAGTGTGTAATACATTTCAATCGCACGTGCTGCTTGTTGGTTACTGTCGTGCGTAAGGACAATGGTCTTCGTGTGAGAACCTTGAAACGTCGACACCACAACCAGGACAAAACTCAAAATGGCGTCCATGAAGGTGACAATGGGGAGTGGTCATAGACATACAATGCATTGTTAAACGTAAAAGTTGTAAAAGCGTATAGAGAGAAAGAGGGCGAAAAGCAAGGCAATTGTAAGTGCCAAGGACATGCGCTTATATACCACTCATGCAAGTCCAGTATTTCCCGCCAATTTACACGATCGTACCACATGAGTTGACAAACAAAAAGGAGTGTTACCAACAACAAAGAATCACTGCGCACCTTGTTTCATTGTACACACTACTCATGCAAACCATTTCCAATAGCGGTAAAAAGGGTAATGGCAAGGGGTTCTTGAATTGTATCATCCATAATCATGTTACTGAATCTCACCAAGGAAGAAGCCTTTGGCAGTGACTCATCCTACAACACCTTGTTTTCTTGTCTTACCCCAACACAGACTGTTTTTTCGCTGTTTCCCTTTTTTGATACAGTTCTATCTGTCAAACTGTGCCACAAAAGATGGCTGGAAGGCAAATTGAGCCACACTTTAAATGATTGGTCCAGTGCTAATGGCCATTAATTAGACATTCGTTTAGCATGGCTGATCAGTCCTTTAGCAAAAAGACAAAGGGAGCATCACGCTCTCTAATGGTGAGCATCATAGTAAAGCGCTTGTTGAAATTAACTGAGATGTATACTAGCTAATAAAAACAAGGGATGATTACACTTCATCATTGACGAATTATTACATCAGCCGCTGGATATATTGTTACCACCATGTTTGCTGCAGTCATGTATCACAAATAACGTCATGGGCTTATAGCTACTGCGGATACAAGGCACACGAGCACTGAAGGTGGAAAAAGGAAGGTAGCTTTAATCAGCTTCATAAGAGTCATTTGGCGGTTGTCACACATGATGATGGCGGTCTTGTTCTCCTTTTTTAGGCCCCATGACATGTCTTGAAATGTCATAGCATCCCGCCAAACACTTTAAGTTTGATCCAAGGATTCAATTGCCATGAGCATTTCCTTTACTGTATCATGCATCCTTGGCTGCTAACTTGTTTCATCTATCCAGCTGCATACATACTCCTTTGTCTCAGATGAAGGGTCGAAACTCAGCACAGTTTATTAGTCGCGTAATACATTGCAATTATAAGGTGTTTAATGATCGGATTGACAAGCAGGTACAATTTGTCAATTGTCACCTTGTTTTGTGATCGAGTGGTACCACAAAAGCATCAGTCGCGTGGTGTCATCTCGCAGTTTATCCAGTAGAAAGCGAAAAAAATGCAACTTTATACATCAAAGAACACTATTTTAACTATCTAACAAGCCCCACTATTTGTTCTTCTTGGTCTCCTTCTTTTGATCACTCTTGTCTTCCTTGTCATCTTGATTCTCCTCCTTTTGATCTTCACCGACTTGACCAAATTCATTGGCACGTGTAGGATCCACCTTGTAAACGTATCGCTGGTACAAATACACAAAGAACACCACGTCGTCACGCAAACATGCCAATCGGTGAAGTGTAGGCATCTTGATCACAAATGCGAAAAGATCATCTATTGATGATACCAGTGAGTTGCCAAGCAATACAGATCAAACCATGATTGATTCTTACCGATAAATGTGTTGAGTGATTTGTACATGAGCGTCTTCCAAGGCATATGCGCAACCTAAATGACACAATCATCAACATGATGAACAATCCTTGATCCTTTCATGCATTCACTTACACTTTTGAGTCGATAATTGATGTAAAGCTGAGGAATCATTGTAATGAAACCAAACATGTACACAAATTCAACCAATGTCTTGAGGACGTACGAGTACCAGCTCTTGTGCTCGTCATACAACAAGGAGTATACTGCGTAACCACCCAGAAGGGGATAAGCAATCCAGGAAAGGTACTTGAATGCAATAGCGTCATATTGGGCAGTTTCATCCTCGATTTCAGTATTCTCAACGTCACGGGAGCCGATCGAAGGAATCAATGAGCCTGGTGTCCATACAAGCTCATACTTGAGCGCCTTGAACACCTTCCAAACTTCAATCATTAATCCAATGCCTTGACTGATGAGAATCATCCATGATGTTTCTTGATTGTTGTCCACGAGATAAAGGAAAATGACGATTTGGAAAAAGATGTTGGTGAGAAGACTGCGTACTGATACACCTGTGCTGTTGTCCTTTTTCTTCCAGAAAGCGATATCTAATGATAACAAGTGAGCATTCATTTCCCTATGAATGACTGAATCTTACCATTCTTGAAAGCGAGAAACTCGAATGCACTGTGAAGCAAACTCACTGCAGCCGTGGTAGCCAAAAGATAAGGATTGGTCTCCATCAACATGCGTTTCAATTCATCCGTTTCAGAAGACGACATGCCACCCAATGGATTGTTTGCCTGTTGTTTCATGGATTCATCAAAAGAAGCATACAAGTTGAATTTCCACACGGATAATGGCTCCAAATGGATTGTCAAGGGCAATACACTATATATAAGATAAGTTTCACTCTGATCCTTAGTGTTTTATGATCATACTTACGAAACAGTCTCATTGATTGGAAAAGCGTTGGATCGAAGGTGCCAGAACTCGTTGGGGAAGATGATGGGTCGATAGAATCCAATCTTTCCAGATTCATCACGCAAATTGGTAAGAGGAATGTCTAATTAAACAATGTCAGTGAAAAGAGATGGATTGGTTGATTGCATTTGCTTACATTTCATAGTAGCAGGCTGCATCATATTCTTGGCAATGGGTGATTTGGGATCACTGATAATGGAAATAGTCATATTCTGGTGCCAGTAGGCGACATTGGGTGCACGACGAGTCCAATTGCCGAGTAATCCTCCCATATCAGTCTGTTCCTCATCCTGGTGTTGTTCAGGTACCACTTGATCTTGATTTTCCTCCTCTTCCTGCTCATCATCACCTCGATTCAACAGATTCTTTTGTTTGACTTGGGTCTTTTTGGGATAATACTTGGTCAAGACTATGATAGGTATGAGCATGTATATATAAAGATCCATCTGCATGAAAACACTTACGATGTCTATAATACACAATTTCATCAGGAGAGTATCCGGCATGATTTGGATCGATAGGAGCACCATTACGAGTGACAAAGATGTGAGCATATAAACTGCCATTATGTTGAAGATGCTAAATCATACATGATTAGATACAAATGACTACAACACCCTTTACTTGTGGATCAACTTACTGGTGTAGCAGGTATATCCACATGATGAACACGTGGTTCCAAAGAGCCATCGAGCATAATGTTGGATGTGTACCATGATGGCTGACTCTTGTAATCGACAAAGTACTCCTCTTCGCTCACATAAACGCTAAGATCCACAGGGTTCTTGTTGGACCAAAGAGGCATGGCTGTAGAAGGTAACAAACTGGTAGGGATCTGTGGTGGATAAGGACTGTAGTAGACACCTGCAGGAAGAACAGGATAGTATTCAACTTGTTGCTCGGTCGATACAGGTGCTTCTTGACTGTCAGTGGAAGGTGCTGCTTGTTGTGGCTGGACGTTACTCTTGTTCCCTGAATGCTCGTATTAGTATACTGCAACAATCGTGTAGGACAGCTAGCTCATTTGACAGGAAAGAATAAAGCACTTACCCCAAAAGTATTGCATGGCCAACCACATTATGAGACCACGCAAGATGGTTCCACCATACTTGGACATGAAGCTATCGTCCTCATTACGCCTGTTTTGCTGATTAGCAGCCTCTGTCGTTTCAGGCATAGTTGCTGTTGGCGAAAGAAGATAGGATGAAAAACAGGGATTGTGTAACAGAAGCCTTTTTTCTCTCCAACAGTTGATCTGATCTCACCAGGCGCTTTTTCAAATCACCTGCCGACATTAAGTTACGCGTCGTTGGATGTACTACCACTGATAACAGTAAAGATGATGTTTATAAGAGATGATAGTGTTATTTGAGTCATGGATAACATTGATACGTACTAGTACCTGAACAATAAATTGAATGACATTAGGTTACACAAAGAAGTCTATTGTATGTGCAGTATTTGATTTGAAACGATATCTTTGACTTTATTGCATTAAAAGATAATGACACTATTCTCCTTTATCGCCTATCACGATCACGACGTCGGCTCCTTTCACGGCTTCTGTCACGACTACTCCTATCTTTGCTACGACTATCACGATCACGACTTCTATCACGTTCACGACTTTTGTAACGAGATGAATGATGGCGAGAACTTCTGTGACGAGATGATGAATGTCGATCTTTATCCCTTTCACGTCCTCTTTCTTTATCACGTCTATCATCTGGTGAAGATCGTCTGTGTGTGGATCGAGATGGTGAACGACTGGATGATCTTTTTCGACTACGTTTTGGAGATCTGGATCGAGAGCGACTTGTTGAACGTCGACGATAACGTGAACTTGGAGAACGTGAACGTGATGGTGATCTGGATCGATGACGATGATGTCGAGAACTGCTGCTACGATAATGTCGACTCGATTCTTCCAAATCACCACGTGACGATATGGAAACAACTTCATCTTCAGTAGTATCCTTGACTACTTCTTTGTCACTCTCTTCTTGCTTGGATTCACTACTTGGAGTAGGATTTTGATCATTGGATCGTGGTCTTGATGAGCCTGTATTGCCTGGATATCTTGGAATTGTGCTTCTGCCTCGTCCTCCACGTGTACTAGTAAAGCCTGTTCTGAAAGGATTTGCTGGCATTGGACCACCAGGACCAAATGGCATCATTTCAGGTGGTGGCATTCCTGGTATAGGACCAGCCATTCCATTGAACATGTCTTCAGGTCCACCAAAACCACCTTGGAAAGCAGGATTCATAAAGGGTGGCATACCAGGTGGTGGTACTCCCATATCCATATCATGTCCTCCCATACCTAATCATGATGTGTGTGATTAGTGGTGGTTCATCCTTCCCTTTGATGTTTCAACTCACCTTCTCCCATACCAAAATTCATGCGCATCATAGCAGCAGCAGCAGCAGGGTTCATTCCTGGTGGCATACCCATCATCCAGTTCATTTCTCCAGGTGGAGCCCCCATGAGCATGGGATTGGCATTGAATGGTGTAGGTGGCATGGCTTCTGACATGACGGTATCTTGACTCTTGTGCTTGGCTCGTGGTGTACGTTCTTCTGACTCGAATACTTGAATAGGCATTCCTCCTCCTTTGACAGGTGTATTGCTCTGCTTTTGCTATTGAATCCATGAATAAGCATGAATGATCTTGTTCTATCCCATTTTATTCTCTCACTCACATCACTTGTTCTGGTAGATTGCTCTGTTGTATTTTGATCTTGTTCTTTATCCTGAATTGTTGTTGTTGTTGCTTCTTCATTCTTGTCCTCCATATTATCCACGGCAGATGTAGCTCCAGATGAATCTTGTTGTGTCTCTGTTGCCATAGCAGCAGCAGCAGCTTCAGCTTCTTTGGCATTTTGCTCCTTGTACGCCTCAATAGTATTACGAAGAGATCGATTGGGAATCACCTGCCGAGATTCAAGACCATCCTTGTGACAAATCGGGCATTTGTGTGTCTCATCCAGTGTCTTGGTGATGCCTAGATATATATTTCTTATATTAGATAACTAGACTCTTGATATCAACCCATAAAAAGAGGATCAATCGTGTACGTCTTGAACTGCCTACGACTGCCAACCAATCCTTATCATCATGGTTTCCTTATGTTTCTTCCTCTTGTCTACTCTTTCCCCCATCATTCCACACATGTTTCTCTCTTTCTACCATCACCATCACTCTCAATCCACTATCCATGTCTTGTTTTGAGTCCCATGTTTCCCACGCCATCACATAAGCAAAAAGAAACACAAAGCATAACAAAATGTCATTGCTAGGATGGATCCAGTCCTTGCACCCGATGCATAGAACAACAATGTATAACAACAACACACTAGCAGTCGTGGCAAACAACGCGCACGTCATGATGACCAATGTAGGAAAGATAATGATGAATTTGGAAATACCATACGTACATTCTTTACAGAATGATTTGCCGCAACAAGGCACCAGCACTGCATCCTTCATCAGATTTCCACAAATGCGACATGTTAACTCGTTGGGCTTTTGCTTCTTATGTCCTTCTTGAACACTACGTTGTTGAAAACTATCCATGCTCATTATCATCAGTATCAAAATCACCTGACATCTACTAAACTACTTACGTTGTTCCATTCATGCCAGGTCGTGGTACAAATTGTCCCTTGGGTACGTTCGGGCAATAGTAGATCCAATGGCCTAGGAAAGGAAACACCAATCAATGTCATGGTACAAATAGAAAACAACATGTCACTCTTATTACCTGGTTGTCGACACTTGAAGCAGACATATCCTACAGGCGGCTTTTGGGTCTCTGGTGGAATATTGGATTGCGTAGCCTTGGTTTGCTGCATTTGCTGCATTTGCTGCTGCATCATGAGTTGGAACTGAAGCTGTGGGTTCAGCATAGCCATGTTCATCATGGGGTTGAAACCAGAAGGCATAGTTGGTATCATTGGATTGCGAAACGTTTGGGGTGAACGACCAGGTTGTTTTGGACTGGCAGTATTGGTGCTATTGCATTGGATATCAGTATATATACATAAATGACCTTGTGTCGTCAAGAAGCTTACGTTGCCTGTTGATCCTGCTGGTCTCCCCATTGATCTGCACCTTGTTGAAGCATATCTTGAATCTTGTCTTCCTCGCTCTTGGATTGTGGATCGGTCATAGTAAGTGGTGGAGAAACGAAACAACAGGAGGAAGACGACGACGACGACACCAAAACAACACAAAAATAGCGCTCCTTTGGATGAACTTGAATCAGTATTTCCGCAGCTGATCTGGCATAGGATTGCCCTTTTAGTTATCTTGTATACTTTGACACATCTGATATAAAGAAACTCGTCTTTTTCATTGTTTAACATGTTTGGCAAGCTGTTTTTGCTCATTCTAATTGTATCTTTATGATCTTGATAAACAATGAACATCCATTTGATAAAGAGCCAAGTCATTCTATTGCTCTTTCAAAGGTGTCTATACTGTCATTCTCTAATGGGTGATTCGCGTGATGCAAAAGATTCATGCAATAGAATGCATTTGTGATATATTGCTGATCGCTTCTGGTTTCATTGGAATGCACTTTTAACATAAGGAACATCAATGCATCGTTTACGTATCCAATTCTATTGCCAAGTGATCTCCATATTTAAGTGTGACTAACGCGTGAATTCGGTATAAGTCATATTTGTCATTGGATCAGAGATGTCTCAACTATGTGATAACAATACAGGCTTACACAAACAAGATCTCCATATAGTAGAGTCACTAGATAGCTTATATCATGCACGATGAAAGAGGATTGATACAACGAATACGATAACAAATTATGATCTCCCAAGGTCACTCGAGAAGAATGAGCTACCAAGCTTTAGTTATGACTAACAGATATAGAAAAGAAAGAGGGAAAAAGTAAAAAGATCATCAACAGGGAAAAGAAAGTCCTACGCTATTCATGATGTACTATGCAATGAAGAAAAACAGAGAGCGTTTAAAGAGTAACAGAAGGATCCAGGTCGCATACAACAGACTAGTCTTCACTTCTGATATTGAATCATGGCTAAACAGCAAGTATGAGCAATAAGTCAGTGCAATTTGATTTCATCTCACTTACATTTGCAGGTGGTATGTTACGTGAAGGCGTTGTCAGCCCACTGTTGTCACCAAGAGCAGGCATGGGTGTTCTTGTTGCCGAAGCTGAACGGCGGAAAGATGATGATGCATTGACAGGATCTGATGGCATAGTGCCTGTTGGTGGCATAACAGCACGAGATGATGATGCAACAGCGCCACCTGGATTACGAGAAGAGGATGCCAACATTCTTCCACCAAAATCTTGTTCCTCGCCTTCATCTGCTCTATCTCTTCCAGATCGTTGTTGTTGCTGTTGTTGTCTTTGTTGTTGTTGCATGCTTTCCTTTTCCTATTGTATCCAAAGTCAGCATAAACTGGCAGACATTTTCCCAATTCTACTACTACTTGCCATCTTGAAAACAGTCCAATCAAATACATAATCATATTGATGTCCATCTCGAACAAACAAGTCTCGGAATAGTTTGCGTAGGTAGCTGTAATCAGGCTTGTCATCGAATCGTAGTGAGCGTGTATAGTTGAGATAAATAGCGAATTCGCTTGGGAATCCTCGACAGAGTAATTCGGTAGGTGTAGTCATCTTCTTCTCCATGATACGATCGTACTTTTGCTTCTTTGTGCCTGCCTTCAGACCTTGCCAAGGAAGCTGTCCACGACAAAAGTACATGAGAACATAGCCCAATGACTCCAAATCGTCTCGACGTGATTGCTCTAATACAAAATGATTCAGAGATCCATGTTCCTTAAAAGAGATGCAAAAACTTACCGACACCAAGATGGGTATTAATGCTTGCATAACGAGCTGTTCCCGTCAAGTTCTTGTTTTCTCTGTAAGGGATATGCAGATGTGTGCGTGGATCACGATACTTTTTGGCCAATCCAAAGTCAATCACGTTCACTTGGTTGCCACGTTTGCCAATTCCCATCAGAAAGTTGTCAGGCTTGATATCACGATGAATAAAGTTCTTTGAATGGATATACTCGATACGAGAGAGCTAATATGACCAAATCAGTTAATCAATGAGCTTCTTGCAAATACAATCCTCCCTTCCCCCGCATGCAATCCCCATACATGACCAACTCCTCTTCTTGTTTCTCCTGTTCTCCCTTGTCACTCTTAAAAGACCGCATCTCATCTCTTTCACTTGTTCTTACCATTTGATCTGCAAGTAAAAGCACAGTCTTCAAGCTGAATTTGCGATTGCAAAAGTTGAACAAATCCTCCAAAGATGCTGTATTTGGTACGAGATTCGAGTGTTGCATAAAAGAAAGCGTGTGTGAGATGATCATCCAAGTAAACTGAAAGAGAAAAACAAAAGTCGTAATACATACGTCCAAGCAAGTCGATCACCATGGCGTTGTAGTCGCATTCGACGCCAAACCACCTTACAAATGGGATTCCCACTCCACCTTGTAAAGCTCTATAAACTTTTGCCTCGTATTCCAGTTGGGGATGCTTGGCCTTGATCGACTCTAGCTTGATAGCGACTTCTTCATTGGTGACGATATTGGTGCCTAGGTTAAAAGACAACTATAGTTTAGTAAATAGAACGCGAAATAAAGTGGATAGCAATGCCTTACCAAGGTAGATGTCTCCAAACGAGCCAGACCCGATCTTGCGACCAATGCGGTACTTGTTGCCCACACGCAAATCCATGTTGCGCTGCATGTGTTACAGATTGAAGCTTGTGTTGTATTGGAATCTAGAGTGTCGAATTGCAGCTAGAATGGAAGGTCGCCCACTTGGATGCACACGTTGGTCGTTAAGCAGAGTGAAAGAAAAAAAGGAAGAGAGGAAAAAGAGCAAGTGGGGAGACAAGATGTGTGAACGAAAGAGATGCTCCCTTTCAGGTTCCGCAACTAAGCGTGTCAGACTGAACTGCTGGTCCGTTCACGCCAAACTTAGTCAAAGCTCGAATCTAAGCTACCAGATACTATTCTTGAATCTAGAAAGTAATACTAAAGTAACATTTGGATCCATGCTATTCATGCATCTCTTGGTTATAGTGTTGATCGATCTTAAAAACATGCTTGACACCCCTGTTATTGATATAAAGTTGCTACAAATGGGCTTGTAGTAAACATTATGTCCTTGGCTACTTGTCAATGTGACATGCAAGGTACACACGTCTCAAGATCACGCTCACACATACACACATACGTCAGACAAGAACCTTTTCACCCCTAGTATCACCTTGTTTTTGTTTCCAGTCATTTCATTATCACTTTTCATTTTCCCATAAAGCATGATATGACATTGATGATAGCATTATAAGAGTTGAAAAAGATGATGGTTATCCTTCACTATTCAATAACGCTTGATAAATGACTTGACTCTTTTCTTTCCCCTACTTTGGTCCTTAACAGGGAGGTGGCTGAACTTTATGTGGATTCCGAGGTGACACTTGGACAAATGCTAAATGTCCTACCACATTGCCATCTATGCTCTTTCTTTGGTGTTTGGGAATAGGTGTAATTGTTAGATGAAGGATGTAAACAACAAGAGAGATGTAGTAGGGTTGATACTTGTTATTCTTGAAGATCATGCATGATGATAGTGTAGTCAAGGAAAACCATGTGCCTTTATCTTTTTGCTCACGCATACTATTGGAACATTTACCCATGATAAGATCAAATAGTAACGCATGTTTGCCCCTGATGCAATGCCATAATGATATTTGTTGCACAGCAGATTACTGTACTTGTTATAAAGGTTTCTGATAAAAGGGCAGTAATGCTTTATGAATGATGTCTTGCATAAGTGATTCATTGACTAGAGTTTGGCATTTCGGCTTGTTTCACAGCAACAGGACAAGGATGCCAATCATGATTCATTGGGAAAAATCCAAATATACAAATGAGGAAGGAACAAGCCAGTACCACCGTGCGAGGTTGTTTTTTCTTTGGCTCGAGCGGCAGATGCCAAAACAAGCTGGTCATCACATCATTGGTCAGTCTTTGTGTGACTGGAAGAGCAACAGTATTCATCAGTGCCTTTTCTCCTTGTTCTTTCTCAGCTCGCTTTCTTTTTTCCACTCACTCCTACTCTCTTTGTGACCTGGACGCCATGGAGGAGCAAGGGCCTGTAATCGTTTCCCCATTGCCAATTAGGCCAACCACTACGCCCTGTATTCTGGATAGGTTGGTTTCAACATTGACTTTTTATTTCCGATGGAGACCATATTGACATGAATATACAATGATAGTAGATACTCAGGACAAAAGAGTGAGCAAGAAGAAGCCCATGCAGAATTACTAGCTATCATGGCACCACCACATCGAGATATCAGTGCTTCTCCTGTTTATCGTACAGTGAATCCTTTGCCACACGACACGTCTTTTACTGTTGCAGCAGCCATGATTTCTATGGCAGTGGCGGCTGCAGCTGATTCCGATTTGCGCCCTCGTTCCTATAGTGTTGGTGACGATCGTATCATCACTTGTTGAAGGATAGTAAGGGACACAGGATGTACATAACACCACAATCCACATATATGAAATCACCTTTTACCGGTACACTTCAAGGGAAATCAACACCATTTATCACACCCAACTTGTATACAACTCTTCTCTCTTTCTCTTTATACTTACATATGTATCTGTTTTCTTTTTCTACACTCACTTTCCCCCCTACTTTTCCCCATCTTGTCCATATAACTGCGTTGTCTATATCTTCTTCAAGTAAATCTCAGTTGTGTATACATCCCATATTCCTGTTGTTGTCATTGTGATTATCTTTGTTGGGGGAAAGCGTCAACATTTACGCACATCCTCCCCCCCCCTTACATCCCTTATCCGCCATCTCGGATGAAATCACGGCTTGTTGGTTCATTTCGAAAACGAAAAAGTGTTGTGCTAAATACAAAGAGAGATGTTTTATTATAAAGATGCTATCAAAGCAATTACTGGATGACTTGTTGAGGACGACTTAAGATCATGTTTGGCACAGGTTCATAGATATACTAGATAGTAATGATATAAGTACACTTATCAATTAAAGTCTTCCTTTTTCATATACTTACATCACGATACAATTCTTGAATCTTCATGCGAACTAAGCACTTGCCTGGTACCTTCTCTTGCTCCATAAAGTAAGCGTACATGGAATGATCCTTTGGCACCAATGCAGTGAAATGTTTTCGCACCATGTCCCAGCCACGGCCATTGTGATGTAATCCAAGAACACGGATAAGACGCTGAAGTTGTGAATGGAAAAGAGTATGATACAAAAGCTTGTAGCACTCTTCACGGGTATGTGCTACTACACAGCTATCTGGAAGCACATCCAATTCAACTCCACACGTGCTCTTGAGAGTTTCATTGTGTACCTTGACGCCACCAAAATCACGAATGACAAATCCCTTTAGTTCACCAGTCTGTCGATCAAATCGTACCATGGTATTTTGTCCATGAGCTTCAAATGCCACACCATTCTCTAAACAAGGTGGTACAAAGGCCTTAAGAGCATATTCAATGTATCTAGAGCAATATGTCAATAAACTTGTCCTTGTTCTTTTCACCATATATACATTACCTATCACAGAATGCAATCCTCTTTTCCTCAGTATCCAATCCCCAAACATGTCTTGAAAGTGTTTCATCAGTATCAGGCTTTTGAATCTTTTCAACCAGGGAAGCAGCAACGACATTGATTTCACCATCATGCTCAATTGTCTCTCTGACAACACAGCTGCAATGCTTGGCAACATCAGTATCTTCATGTCGATAAACAGCACTGGCAAGTTCACGTTCAATAGTAAGAATCTTGCGATCATAGGAAAGACGAGGCACCACATTGGCTGAAAAACCGGGACCAAAGTAGGTGGTATAAGGTGTAATGGTACGCAAAGCTGAAGAAACCTTGATACCAACACAAAGTTTGATTGTATGAGCCTTAAGTACGTCAGGAATGGCAACCGATCGGATGGATGTTAATGCTTGTGCTGTGACACTGTTCTCTTCTGGTAATACATGAGCATCCTTGAATCGTTCTTGCACATTCGGGATTTGGAATTCATGCACGGGTATAAGAATACGATCTTCACCACATACACCATCCTCAGGTGTCTTTTTGGCAAGTATAGCATCCACCAATGGCTTGACAAGGGGTTCAAAATCACCACGTAATTGAATAGATGATCGAGGAATTGACAAAAGTCGGATATTGGGTCGATCAAGATTCACTTCACCAGGGTTTAAAGGTGGCAAAGGAGCATAACTGCGACGAGCCTTGTGCATCTATATCACAAACATGGTCAATACTTGCTACTATACATGTACACATATGATATAAGCCTTACAGGATGTGTTGCATGTCCTTCTACAATGGATTGTTCCCAATGAATAGCTGGTGAATTCAATGTTGGAAGGGGCTTGGGATGATCATATGTGTAAACTAAAAGATTTTTGGGTAAGTGCTATGACTATCATAAGCTGCATAAGACTTACTTTGATGTTCAATAGAGCTGGCAAGTTCGGAAGAGATCAACTCGATCAAATCAGTGGCAACACCATAGTCTTGTGCAAATTGTTCCCAAAGTTGAACAGCATCATAGTTATCGACAAGGGTGATATCGGAAGACAACACATTGACACTGTTTAAAAGCTGAGTGATTGACTTGAGAGCAGCACCTGATTCAGGTTGAAGAGCTGGCAAAGGAGCCACTGAAGTGCTTTGCTTTGATGATGAAGGGGCATAAATGAATGGCATCATATCCCAAGGATCCACAAGCTCAATTCTTGGACACCGGATGCCATTACGGATCATATGTTCTTGCTGATTCAATTCTGGAAGTCCACGCAAGGGTACAGTCACCAATAACTTGTCATCATGAGGTGTTTGTCGCATCACCAAACATGCGCCAACGATATCTTCAGAGGAAGATGGTACCAAATAAGCTTTGACAAGTCCTTCAGTGACAAGACAAGCAATCAAGCGCGATGTTGTAGCAAATTTGCCATAGTGGATGTTTTTATCGGTACTAGAGGGAACAGGCATTTGGAAAGTATGAGAAAAAGAGAAGAGTATGTAAAAGTAACAAGGTGATGGGTATGCAACTGGGAAAGAGAAAGAAGCAAAAGAAAATGGGAACCCAGATGAAAAGAAATGAAATGACAATGAGCCCTATTTATTCTTCTTCCCGTCCCAACTAAAAACTCATCGATCAATCTCCTTGAGACATCCGATCCCGATTGTCGTAATTCCTGCTTTACGCGAATATCCTTGACTACTGTATAATGCTAAATTATCAGATCTTGAGCGCCGAATGCTTTGTTGTACAACTCGGACCATACTAGTGGATAAACCCTGTAATCAATCCTCTAGCAACACCAAGATTGCACCCTTATGTGATAAGCTTGCTGGGGTCCTATGCTATTGATAGGTTCGTGTCATGGGTGTTTTGTATGCATACAAGGGTTATGATTGGGCTGGTTTTATCCTACTTGCTTTCATGCTGCTATTATGAAAATGAATTGCTGAGAAAGAAGTCACTTTGTGCTTATCAGATCTTTCAAGATGGTACAAGATCATCCAAATACCGGGGTGCTTTTACTTGACTGTCTCATAACTCCTTATCCTCACGTCAATGTATGATATTGACACTGCTATTGTAGTAGTAAGCGCCATGCGACTGTTTTCTACATTGTGCAGTATTCCCAAGAAATGATCTGGTGACAGTCCCAAAACCAGGTACCAATGTGGGACCATTTTACCGTATATTCTTCGCACAAGGCTCACATGATCTTGGAGTATTGTAATCCAGGGTGATCCCTGAAAAGAAAGCTGAGAACAGCTGTATATACTAGAGTGATCGCTTAGCACTTTAAATTTTTGTCCAAATGCGGACAAGGATGATGATGAAGGTTAAATTGCTTTCCTTCACGCTTTATATATGCTAGCCATGAGAATGACAACATCTAAATCCCCCATTTAGATATCATATAGGATCATACAATGTATTCTAGATTCAAAACATTGCTCTATAAGCCATGATCAAGAGTACGAATAAGTCCAGCTACTCATGCCACCGTTATCATCAGGTCATTGTGTTACCATTGGTATGGTAGTACACCCCAAGTAAATACATGGATCTTATTAGATCTTACCACCCCTGCGTTTTGCTTTATCAGTTGCTCAAGGGGTACACACACACATTCAACATTATGCAGGTCCTCTCTTTTTGTCATTTATCGATCTGATTGTTGCCACTTCACCCACATCAAGATCTTTCTGTACCGCGGAATGAGATTGCTCTTGTTGTTCTGGTATAGCACCAATGATAAAGCATCAAAATGGAATATGGCATATTACAAGAACCACCCATACTAGCATGTACGTATTGTATGGGTGGATCCAATCTTCATTGATACATTGTAAAGTTGTGCTGATAGAAGTGATGAGTAATCTGATGATAATGTCGGTACTTTTTTTCTTGCACTAATGTGCTATACAAGTGTTTTGATGCACGTGGGTGAAAGGAAGCTCACAGCAGCGCCGCTTTAGATCCTTTTTCTATCCCATCATTTGGACTTTTGCTCATGCTATAAATATAAGTACCAGCTTCACCAGCAAGAAACGAGCAAGGAATCTTTCATAGCAGACAAAGATGACGTAGACAACTCCACCAGTCCCACACATGCTTTGTGATTGCACATCCAACATGGATAGTGGTGCCTGTACATTTGTACCACCTAAATATATGACACACCAGGTACATCAACAACAATCATTGCCGCCACCACCAGATGCTGTGCTGGGATATCCACTACAATCATGCAAACGTGTATTTGTCCACAAAGCGTCATATTCTTTTATCTACGCACTATGACACATTTTCCAATAGAGTGAGATTTCAATATGAAAGTGCATGATATACGGCATTTGTTCCGGTGATTGATTTCCCCACGGAGCTCGGATCCGAGTAAAGATGATGTATGTGTGTGAGCGAGTCAAAGCATGCACATGTCAGTTCTTTAATGACTTTAGATAAACAAAAACTAAGGTATAAACATCTAAATAATGGTCTGAAACGACTTTTTGAATGCTGTTTTAGCAAAAGAAAGCTGTCCGAGATGGGTGTTCCTTGTGTTCATTTGTAATGTCTCTTGTAACACGGCTCCTGGATTGTGCAATCATTCTTCTCCTCCATGAAACATGAAAAAAAAAAACATCCACCATGTAATGTATCTATATGATATGCACCTCCAAAACCATCTTATCTCTTCAACAAGCCATTCTTATAAGACGTTTTCTTTTTCATTGTTTAAAACAAAAGATGATCTCATAACATCACGCGCTCCTTGTGAAAGTATCATGTCACGTTGCACAGTCTTGGTCTTACTTGTTCAGCACACGCTGTATTATCTTGGTGCAAAGAAAAGTGGATTCCATTCATGAAGGAAGTGGGTTTATTTCTCTCTTAGATACAACACACAAAAGACATGCGAGATATAGAGAGGGATGGATATATATGCGATGACGAGAGAGAGAGAGAGAAAAGAGACAAGGATGGATTGTTGATTTCGATATAAGAACGTAAGAGAGAAAACGATGACTTTTACTCTTGGGTCTCTTCTTCCTTTGGCTTGTCTGCCTTGTCACCTTCTATTGTAAAAAAAAAAGAGTGTTAAACACACATGTCCCAAAATGATCCCATTCTCCCATTTTTCATGATTCCTTTCACGTGTATACTTGCCTTCTTGCAAATCTGAAGTCCAAAGAGTCAAGTTGTCTCTCAGCAGCTGCATGATAAGAGTGGAATCCTTGTAAGACTCTTCAGAAAGAGTGTCAAGTTCAGCAATGGCATCATCGAAAGCTTGCTTAGCCAAATGACAGGCACGATCAGGTGAGTTGAGGATCTCATAGTAAAAGACAGAGAAGTTAAGAGCCAGACCCAATCGGATGGGATGAGTGGTAGCAAGGTCAACTTGAGCAACATCTGTCGCGGTCTTGTAGGCCTCGTGGGCAGCTGATGCAGCGGATTTACGCTCCTCACCAGTGGCATACTCGGCGACGTAACGATGATAGTCGCCCTTCCTATATTTAGAAAGTCGCTCAGTGTCACCGTTCCAACATAAAGAGTAGCAACAACAACAACAAGAAAGAGAGAAAAAAAAACTTACATCTTGTAATAAAAAACCTTGGCTTCACCTTCAGAAGCAGAAGGAATCAAGAACTCGGAAAGAAGATTCAAGATATCATTGCAGACTTCATAGAGTTCCTTTTCAACCTTGTTACGGTATTCCTTGATCTTGGCAACTTGAGCTTCGTGACCTTTGCTTTCTTCCTTTTGCTCAATGGACGAGACGATACGCCAGGAAGCACGACGTGCACCAATCACGTTCTTGTACGCGACTGACAAGAGATTACGCTCTTCAACAGACAAATCGACACCCATCTATGATAATATATATAAGTACATTCACGCCTATTTCCCATCATCATTTCCAACATACCTTGGCAACTTCCTTCATGTAGTTGACCATTTCTATATGTCATGGATGATTAGGTTAGTAAAGATCGTATCACGTACATTGAAATAAGGAGAATAAGGGATGTTTTGGGGGGGTGATGATGGATGTGATGTGATACGCGCACACATAGGAGAAAGAGAAGAGAAGAAACAAACAACATACCATCATAGCGTTCAGCTTGCTCGGCAATCTTGGCCATGTAGACCTATAAAAGATAAAAGTATAAGCAAGACATGTTGCCCAAAGTCGCCATCTCTGCCATTGGTAACTCAAACAGGTCCATGGCGGTATTGACAGTTGTTTGTAAAGAAAAAGAGATGCGCACCTTATCTTCGCGTTCCTAAGGTATGAAAACAAGGGGTAAGTCAAAGTATAAGAGGTAGATGAAGGTTTACTTACGTTGGACATGTTGATGTAAGCGTGTGTGTGAGAGAGGAAGAGGGACAAAAGAGTAAGAGAGGCGAGTGAGTTGGGTGGAAGTTAAAAGAAAGGGCTGGAGAACACTGTGCGTGTGTGTGAGTTAAGCACCCCGACCAAAAGCACGGTAATGGGATGCTGTCGTCATACAATAATGATCTGGGTCACCTGATTGTCATTTCCCCTTGGACTCTTTCTCCTTAATCATTACAGGGAGATTATCATGTGGATTTAGCTTATGCGTCATTTAATGTGTATAAAGACCACGATTTTATGTATAAGTATGGCTATATGTAAAGAAAAAGAGATTGTAAATCACATTACTATCAAAAGCAAAAGGGTTCAAGGCAGAAGAAACAAGCAAACAAAGAAATATAGAGCAAGGGAGGTCGATATTGAAGGAGAATGGGACCATAAACGCGTATACAGAATGCCTGGGGGAGGGGCGATTGAAGGAGTTTTAAACGTGTAAAGAGAGTGTATGTTCTGTGTGTGAATAAGAGGAAGATAAAGAGAGAGAGAGAGAGAGAGAAAGAGAGGAACAAAGACAGGTTTTTTTTTGTGTGAGTATAGATTGGATCAAGGAAAAGAAAACAAAAAAGACAAAGAAAACACATACAGTATATATAGATATAGTTACACGGGTGGAAGATGGGTGAGTTTTGATAGGCAATGGAGGGGTTGTGTTGTTTTTCAGGCATAGATAAAGAAAAAGATATGTTGTATAAGGTGAACTGGATCATTTGAGCATCAAAGGACCATTTGTGTCAGCCAAATCATTGTCGACAACATCTCCACCAGCGAGTTGAGTAGGATAAAAAGGATTCATAAATGTCCTTGGATAGAGATCAGGATGAACATGTTGACTATTGTTCAATGGTTGCTGTCGATTATGATAATACATGTATCCATCAAAGTCTATGCTGCCACCACCACTAGGATGTGTAGGAGATGTATTTGTAGGTGTTGCAGAAGCAGTTGAAATAGGAGTAGATGAAGATGTGGCAGTGGGGGTTGGATCGGTAGTTGTAACTGAAGTTGGTTTAAGCTCATCGGTACGATCAGTGGCGGAATAGTTGGGATAAGATTGGCTCGTGCTGAATAGTGGTTGTGGTGTAGATTCAGAGTGCAAAGGATGAACTGGATTAAGTAGCTGTCCAAGATTGGCATTGGATTGCACTGGTGCTTCCAAAGGACGTTCAGTCTTGATATGGGGATGAGTAGGTTGTTGTTGATGTTGACTGCAACTACCACTGCCATTGGCATCCACACTGCTTGTACTGGTACTTGTGCTTGTACTGGTAGGTGCAAAGAAGCCATTGTTTTGTGCTAATGGCATAATATCAGCTGTAGGAGCATAATTGCGTGGAAAAGAAGATGTGGAATAATGACGTTGATGATGATGATGATGATGGATTGATTGACGTCCTGGTGAAAGCATTGGCGTACTAGGAGAAGATGCCATACTAGTTGGTGATGATATAGGTGCATAACCAGTACCATACATAGGCATAGGTGATGTATACTTTGGATCAGGGTCCATACGATAAGGATACATGAATTGGGATGATCCCACTGACATACTGCGTAATTGATGCATACGTCGATCTATTACAGTCAAATAAGTATCCTTATCACCATTCATTACAAATATACACATGAATTTACCTCCAAATGAATCTGGTGGTGTCAAAGGACCCATACCAATAGGATCTCCTCCAGTGATATGATGATGGTGATGATGTTGTTGTTGTTGTTCCAAAGTGGGTTCAACCATGGGTGGGATTCTAAAGTTCTGCTTAAGAAGCAATTCTGGGGAGATTTCAAGACTGGCCAATTCAGGAACAGAAGAAGGTGTACGCAAACTGCCTTGTAAGACATCATTGGGATGATAGTAAGAGATTAAATGCTGAGCAACACCATTGACAACAATTGACATTGTCTTTTTGATAAGACCATCCTTGCGAAACTTGTATGAATCAGAAAGACTGCCAACTAATTGTCGTTCTCTACCACGATCAACACCAGTGGATACGCCACCATTGGCTCCTCCATGGTCAGCACTGTAACTTCTTTGTCGCATATCACCAGCAGCTGCTGCTGAAGTAGCAGTGGATGAAGAATGTCGTTTCTCACCAGGAGCACGTTTATCCAATTCACGATAGATCAAAAAGTTGCCTAGGATACGTGATGGACTCCAAACACGACCATCAGTCCAACGTTTGATGCCTGCATTATGATGACATTCCTGCATTAGTTGTACATTCTCTCAAAAGAGCTCTGTCACACATAACACCTTGATCATCCAAAAGCATTACCTGACTCTCGTTCATCAAACACAAACACAGATCCAGATTGTATCATCTTTCGCTCCTTTTCTTGAAGACGTCGGCAAATCCTGGGAAGAAGTCCACGTCGACAGCCTTCGAAAATGAGAAGGACATCTTGGGTTGACTCAATGAAGCCGTGAAATGTCTCGGTAACCAGCATGATGCGTTGCAGGAATCAGGAACAAAGTAGTGTTGATATCTCTTTTTGCTCGTTTGGTTGTTGGGTATCCCTCTTGTGTATTGTATGATGTAGTTCTCTCGCTCTTTGATGTTCTCGGCAATGCACCAATAGTATTTGTTGTGGAGGAGCAATGTCAAAAAGAAGAAAAGGATGTGGCAAAAGGAAAAAGTGAAACAAGAGAAAGAAAAGAGAAAGACGAGTAGGTGGAGAAAAGGGGAAATTTTGGGATTGCTGCTGCTACTACTACAAGTTTTGCGGGGCGACACACATTCAAGAGTGAGTGAAAGTAGGGACCATGTTGCACGAGAAAGAGTGGGCTTTTGCACTCTTCCACGTACCCGGATCAATAGCTAGAACATTGCTTCATTCATCTTGTTTCTCCTTTTCTTCATACACACTATAATACAGTCTTAGTTTATCACAATCAACAGTGACGACATCATCTTTTCCCACATGCATTGTCTTGTTTCAGCTATTTTGCTACAAAGGTAAATTGGAATGTTTGATTCAAACAAGAGGAGTTTGTGGCGGAAGCGCGGTAATGGGGGAACATAGGAGTTTCAACGAACAACGAACAACGATATGTGTGCACCATCATCATTTTGGTGTGCCCAACGGCCTTCGCCGATGCGGAGATGACCCAATCCTTGTTGATAGGATCGCTCGGCTTAAAGATAACTGCGCACCAATGGATATTCACTACCATCACGTCTATCACTGTGGTATAATCATCTGTATAATCATCAAGCAATCACTTGGTTCATTCTTTACTTTGCACAAGTGAGAACTTGATGTCGCATTTATAGTTTTGTTATGATATGTTTCACAATTTACCACATGTGCTTTACATTCGATTACTGCAACAATGTATGTGTGCCCTGAAAACTTGGGACAAGAGCTCTTTTGGCTGATGTGATACCAAGGTCAAAGTTCATTGCCCCTGGATGAGCACGGTGCAGCTTTTTGTCCTCTTGACATTACTAACCGAACAAAGCCATGATTCATATACAACGATGCCACCAACACTACCTATAATCCTCATTCCTTTCATCTACATTATCTCTGTGTTTCTAATCTTTATTAAAATAACGAAGACATTCCCACGCTCTGCTGACTGATCGTTTGCAAAAAAGAGTAACTATATGGGTGCAAATTAGGGAGGATGGCATTTGTTTGAAAAGAGAAATGTGTCAATGAAGATTGACAGCCCAACATACAACAATGCAACACATCTTTCAGGTGCTACTACTTACTTTACTGCTGTTGCATGCAGAAGCTTAATCTTAAACCTTGTCACTACTACTCCTTTTTGCTTTCCCTTGTCCGTGCGTTGTTGGAAATGGTTGTCAAGTTTCTTTTTTCTTTTACTTTCCCTCCCTTTTTGTGCCATGTGACCATGTCTGGCTTTTTGACACCTGCAATTTGTTCTTTTGGCATGCTTTTCTCACTCACTTTTGATATGGCTGCGCACAGTAGCGCTATCAGTTAGCCAATCAGCTACACAAATGATGATTGTACAACATTGATGTGCAAAATAGTGAAGGAATACGTCAGTATAAGCTGTATCAGAGGAGCCATACACATTGTAAGATGCAGTGAGTCGGGGAGCATGCATTTGCTTGTCTTTTAAAGCAATGGTAAACGCACATTTACCCCGTGGATAGATGAGCCGTGCATTCGCTCGCTGGAAGAAATACACTAAAGGTGTTTTGTCACACACATACACTCTTTCTCTCTTCCTCTCTTTCGCTTCCTGTATACACTTTTGTTTTTGCAATGTGTTGTCGGAAAGCTTACTCCGGCAAATCAAATCAAGGAATCAAATACCTCCATTTGGTTTTTTGGTGATGATGTAATTGGGACATGACTCTTTTATGGAAATTGCCTACTGGGAATGCTTTCCATACATCTATTTCGATTGCATAAGCGAAAGGGAAGATCCCACGCGTTAATATCTTTGTGAAACATCACGCTTTCCCGCTCACATTTTCTGTATTCTTTACACATGTCTTGTAGTTTTCACATTCACATAGGTGAACAAAAAGCTAAACTTTCTTCATGGGCTCCAATGTCATTTAGCATTTACCAGGATGATGATCGTCAAGCAAACGTGATGTCATTGTACGCGCTTGTCAATGAATGTAATGACGATGCTTATCAAGTCTTCTTCATGAATGCCATGATGTATTTCAAATACATACAGCATGCATCGCTACATTGCTTAATGTGGGATATCATGTATTGCTCACACTATTATCGATTGTGTGATACACTTGGGGAAAGGAGGGGTAAGAAAGAACAAGCGTATATCAATGATCCTTCGATTTCTTGTCGATTTAAAAAAGTGTTTGCAACAAGGATATTGTCATGTCGAAAGTGATGAAACAGCGTATTGGCTAGTAGAAGCAGCACTTTTGAAGAGATAACCTTGGCATCTAGATGCTATGTACAATAAAGTTGCTTTCTCTTACATATACCATGAACCAATATCAATGCTGACTTGCTTCTTGACTGTGTAGCTTTCCTATCAGCACAGTTCTACAACAAGGATATGATCACTTTGTCTTTTATCATCAATAGAAGCTAGAAATGAACCAATGTCACCAAAGTTTATGGCTATTATAGGTTGGGTGAGCTCCAAACCAGCTCGGTCATCATAAGACTGAGTTAGCAAGCTGATCTGAAGATTGCAATTGCTCAAAAAGAAACAAACCAGCCGAATAGGATATTGTCATGTGCTTACACCTTTAGGCTTTACATGGTCAAAAGGGCTTTCAGAAGAAGCGAAACTCACTTCATGAGTCCCATGCATCTGTACAAAAGTATGCATTCAGTCGCCACGATCACTTTTATTCCAAGATGAATATCATAAATCTTAAAAGTAGTCTACATAAGCCTGGAGGAGAAGAGATAAGGAATCCCCATTTTGGAGTCATTATAAAAGGATGTGCAACCAACAATGCCGATCCTGCTGCCAACAAGAAGTGGCGCGTAGCCCATCCAGCAATTAGTAATCTCATTGGTGATGATGAAACAGCCTGGTATAATGCTCAAGTATAACTTTTGGAAGATCATTAAGATACATTTATACATGCACGTAAGCATAAACGATGGTTCATTACAAGTGTAGAATGGGCTTAGGATAAACAAGTTGCTGTGCAACCAATGCAGATCCAGAGTATATGTAATGGTTGGGATAATGCAACAATAAGACCGCCTTTCTTCTCTCTACCCCCGTCATTTTCAGACTTATGGCCTTCAACAACGACGATCCACACAATTCGACCACCCATAATACGTCGATACCAGGATACAACTTGGCAGTGTAAGCTATTCCAGTAGAAGAACAAGAGATCGAGCGAGAATACTTAGTTTTGTCTATAGGCCCATTCCAACGCCACCGTCGACATCGGTTATGGCTTGGTCACTATCGCCACCTTCTGCAGCAGCAGCTGCAGCAGCTGCAGCAAACACCCAACATCGAGACAGTTTTGGACATCGGCAAGAACTAGAATCCATGTTTTACCGAGATCTGGTGTGCTGTAACAAGAAGATCGAAGATCTGCACCACTTGCTGCGACACTATGAGGATCACCACCACAACCATGAGCCCATGGCAGAGTCTGTTGACTCACACCCACCACCACTACTTGCACAAGCTATTCGAGGAGCCATGTCAGGACGTCGTGTGGATAACGAGGACGATATGGATGAAGGGATTGCTATATCAAGAATGGAAGGGATTGAATCATCGCATCATCCTCATCACACAGCAACCAATGATCCAAGTTATCGAATGCAACATCATCCACAACAACATCATCAAGATGACACTTTAATGCCTATCATTCCTGGTGGTGCATTGCATCCAACTCAAATGGAAGAAGATGAATCATCCGTGTTTTCACCCAATACAAGTCCCATCAATCCACATCATCCAACAGCACCCATATCTTTACCACCTTTGAACACGACTACTACAACTACTACGGCTCAAACAACACCAACAACACCAACACTTCACATTAATCCTGCTAATGATCCTACACGACCATACAAGTGTACCGTTCCTGGTTGTACCAAGGCTTACAAGAATGCCAATGGTCTAAAGTATCATCGTGAACATGGACATGTGGAAACGGGTGAAGAGGATATTCTTATTCGACCTTATCGATGCGCCTTGTGCAATAAGGGTTACCGGCAAATGAGTGGTTTAAAGTATCATATGGCACATGGCCATCCATGATGAACAACTAGAAGGATAGGATGATGATGACAAGGTTTCCTGCATGTGTAAATATCGAATGACACTTTTTGCCCTTCCCATTCAATTTTATGATTCTCTCTTTCTCTCTCTCCTTCCCCATCTACATGGAAAAAGAAACTTGTACATAATATAGTATGGTGTATTTGTAATTCAACAATACAAAAAGAACAAGGAATCAAAAAGCATGCATGGGGTGTGTGTGTGTACATAGTGATTGGAATGGGATATAGGATGAAATATGTATGAATGCGATAAAGTTGGTCATAAAAATGATGATCGTGATGTTGTCTTGACTCGATCCACCCAATCTTCGAGCATGGTAAGAATGCCATCAGGTGGATACATGCTCTTGACTACTTGCACAATGGAAGAATACCATCCATACTGATTCTTTGATGATGTAGCGTGATCAACAAATTCCAAAAGGTATCGTCTGCTTTGTTGCCATTGGAATAAAAGATAAGCGAGCATATCAATCAGCCATTGTTGTATAGAATCAATCAAAGTTGAGAGTGGATCTTTTTGTTCGACCACGCAAGTGATTCGGGAACTGGTTTTGGTAGCTGTCAGGGTGACTTTTTGGTACTCATGATCATCACGTTGGTGCAACCACCGCACGTCAAAGGAGGGTTCATGATTATGATAAACTGTGCTGAGTTGACCACATAATGTCTGGACATCGTCTGAATGAATATATGCCATAATAGGTCTCCCTACCAGTTGTTGTTGATGTTGAGCTGGTGCAGGTACAAGACCATGTCTTTCATACTTGCTGACATGATATACACGATCAATGATTCCCACAGGTGATAATAGTAAGATGGTGGTAGTTCGAATCGAATAAGGTATACGACGACATATGACTTGTTGACAGGGACGCACAAGCCAATAATCAAGCTCTGTTGTCGTTTGAAGTGGATTGTGATGTATGCAGACTTGTAGTGATATGCGATCGCCTTTTGCATGGTGAGCTATCCACATCTTTCCGCGTCGCGGTTTTTGTACAAGTCGATCAATGGATGTACCAATAAGATCAGATGCTTCGTATCCCAACATGTCAAATAGTTCATCAGTGGCTGTCACAATGCTTTTATCTCTTCGATCAATGATGAATAAGGAAGAAGAAGAGCGTAAAGGGCAAATGTCAAAGGAATGTAATTCGTCCATCGTTGAAAGGAAAAAAAAGGAAAGGAAGAAAAAATGAAACAAAGGAGGGAAAGGTGGATGGTTCAAATTGTCGCTTATTGATGCGTGTAATAATCTCCTTTCATGGTCCACAAAAGACTACACGTGAAAATAGCTACCCCATGACTGTGTAACATTCATTCAAACAATTGGCAAGAGCGCGTGGCAATAATGATCTTCCCATGGGTCTAAAACAAATGTATTTCTAATATACAACAGATACTTGAAGCTTGTAATTCTCATTACGCTTGCGAGAAAAGAAGTCGGTATTGTGGAACATCCTCACTGCTCTCCATGCTTCAGATTCAGAATCAAACTTGACCAAAAACTTGGAGACAGTTGCTTGGTTTCGTCTATTGTATTTCAGCAATCAGACCTTTTGTCAGCAGCAATGTGTACAACCTAGCTTACGTCTTCAATTTGATGACATTATCCAAGGATCCCTCTGCAGGATAAAAGTTTCTTGATCGCAGATAGCCCAACAAATGCTCTGGCTTGGTAGGTGAAGGGAAACCAACTACCATCACTGATCGTCCTGCTGCACTTTCAATATCTCCAACACTGTTCAATTCTTGACGTCGCATCTTGTCCGACAGCTTGTCAATCTAGCAACACCATTATCAACGTCTCATTTCCCCATGATCATGATGAAAAACAACTTACATGTGACAATCGAAGCACATTACCACCAATCATTCGTCGATTGCCATATTCGATCACTCGTTGAGCATCTTCAGCAGTCTTCATCTCAAGTAGACATCGTCCATCAAATTCAAAGTAGTCGTCCCGAACAAACAACACTACAATAATCACATGATACAACAACTTAGTCTCTATTTATCATCCTTTTTTCACATTGTTCAACCAGAAATGGCTAGAATATGATTCACTTACATTCTTGTATAGCCTTGTCACCATCAGGCAATGCTTCCCGTGCAAGCTTGCGGATATCTTCAGACGTAGCTGTCATGGGTAACGAATCGATCTGGATAAACCGTGTAGGCTCCCTCTTGTACAAGTTGCGATTCTTGCGCACCTGATCTGTTCCAAACAATACCATGAGCTTCTCTGTCTTTTGGAATAGCCCATGTTGCTACTTGCCAACAAACTTTCTTGTCACTTTTTCGGCATCGTTGGCGACCGATTGCTGTTGCTGTTGTGCAGTCAATGCCATGGCTGAAGTACGGAAAAGTCGACATTGTTCGCGGGGAATAGACTGTTGTGCCAGTACTGCAATTGCAGGTTGTCGTCGTGCCAAGGAGGAAAGGATCGATCGAGCTGACATGTCGGGTTACAAAGAAGGGCTTCAAGGAACAACACCTGCTTTTGCCCCCGAAATTTAACGTGACCAGCTTTATTCCACACCCTGTTGCATGATATGGGATGTTGTAGCATAGATAGATGTTTCCATCGCTTATTGCATGTACCAGTCAATAGGTTATAGTGTAGTTTAATAAATGCGTCTGGTTTATGATTGTGTAATACACTAGCCAGTTGTTATGGTCATTTCATTATTGCACAGTGCTCAAGTAGTAGTATCCAGTAGTCTAATGCCACCATATATAGTCTTTTGACACTTTAAAATGCGTTTATGTATAAAGATGGAATGATAAAACTATTGAGCAAACACTTCGCCTCCTTGATCACCAACAAAAGTTCCAATCTTCTTGACCTGGTTTGTCCAATCTTCAATTTGTCGTCGCATGCCATCAATTTGCTCCTTGTCAAGAACACGGGGCTGCACCCAAGTAACAACAACCAATTGATCTACCTGGTCAATGGATCCACGGATAAGCTTAAGAGACAATGCCTTCATCACCAAATGTTCAACCTAATGACATATGATCAATATCAGGAATGAATACCATCCAACTCTTTTAATCCTTACTTCATCAATCGGCAACCGAGTCTCAGCAGCAATCTCGCTAAAGGGAATCACCCGGTTATCACTTGACCGGCGGAACACTGCTTCAATCAATGACATGAGACAAATCTTGCGACCCAATGCTGCAGAGTTTTGTTGTAATAAAGGCTTTACCCATTGTCAGTGAATGCATGTAATACAAATGTTCCTTCCTATTACCTGCTTGCTGAAATGTGGAGCAAGTGCTTCGAATTTGCCAATATCACCACTGTTGAATGCAAAGAGCAGAGATCGTAGCCAATCATTTTCAGTGTTGGAAAGGGAATCCAAGATAGGATGCATTAACTAGATCCAAATAAGTCTTCTCTTTCATCATCATCATCACTTCCAATCCATGATCCCTTACCAATTCACCAAAGTTGTAAATCATATCACCAAGCAATGCAGCAATTGCCAAATCATAAGCACGACTGACTCGTTCTTCAGGTGAAATCTCATCAATGTTGATACATGCAAGGAAAAGCAATGCGCTCTTGTAATACTGTGCATATTCTGCCTTGGCCTTGTAATAGTCAGCACTGACACGATAAAAGCTGGCATAAATGATCGTTTCCACACTGTCAAACTGATCCAAGATCTTTTCAGATTCGTCAATGGCCTTCTTTACATCGTCGAGTTGATTCAACTGAAGCTTGAATTTGGCTGTTTCCATAAGTGCCAGCACGTAGACATCTTTGGTTTCAGGTGTGTCGACTTTCTTTGTGATATCATTCAGGAACTGTACTGAATCCTCCAATTCTATTATCCCCATGCATTTAGTGTATGATTCATATATCCACCTATATCCTACTTACGAGCACAGTTGCTTGCTGCTCGCAAGGCAATCTGCACAAGCGACAACTTGTTGATTTTGCTCTCCCACTCGGCAATGAACTGTTGAAAGATAGGGATCTGATGCGGTGCTGACTCTGGTTGTTCAAAGAACTCGAGGATCGATTGTGTCAATTGGTGCCACAGCCTAATAGGAAGTAAACAGGCAGCATAAGTTAAAGGAACACGAGCGCGTGTGATGGGGATCGTGGTAAAGGTATTGTCACTCACTTTCTCTCGTGTAAGTCCTCAAAAGTTGTAAAGTAGTGTTGAAGCTGTGAAGGCGCCTTTTGACGCTCATCGTGAAGGAACTTTGGTACATCAAAGTCGATATCCATTTGTTGTGCCATGTTGGTTGAAGAAGAAAAAAAGAGGAGTATAGGGTGGTACTGGTGAACCCGCTTGCGCGTCTTTCAAGTCGACAGGTTGTTTGGAACCCCGCGCAGGAACATGAAAGGATCCTCTACCACCACACTGCTGCATCAGTAATGCTTGTTCAAGATACCTGATAATGATGCCTTCAGCTATAGACCTTTTAGTTTTTGGGACATTCTCGGTTGGCCAAAAGCAATAAATGCCATGTTGTTTTCGTTATCCTGATTATGCATGGTCCATGTGGCATTTCCTCCTTTTGTTCGTAGTCGCTGACTTGACTTAAGTGCTACTGCTTTGTTGAATGACTTTACTTGTATATGATTCAGTCCAATGTTGTCATTGTATACTATAAAGTTGAATCTTTTCGTGCTCATTAATTGATACATTGAATACTTGCCAACTTTGGCAACATCCTTTATAAAGCCTATCACAGGATTGAAACAATAGTGTGTATTGCTGTGTAATCCAACTTTAGACTGACTAGTGTTCATTCATGTCGTACGCATCCCTGTAGTAAGGATAAGAATCTAAATTGATGCATTGCACAAAGCACATCTGTGATTGTCTTTAAAGTACCTATTGTCATACCACACCATCATCAGGAATTGCAATTGCAGATACCATAGCTGCTGCCATTAATCAATAGAAGGATTGTTTTATAAGTCATTTTCTGCATCGCTTGCAAAAGGCAAAGCGATTAACTGACACACTACATAAGAACGGTCTAATAGATTCAAAGAAGTGTATTTTGAAGGGGATTTAAAGTTGGTAGGTTTTACTTTGTGTACAATGCTCAGCAATTTAAGCCAAGAAGGCAAGAGCAGCGCCAACCAAGGCAAGAACAGCACCAGTCTTGGTACCAACAAGGGCAGAAGCAGCAGAGCTACCACCTTGCGAACCATTTGAAGAATCACCACTAACAGAAGTGCCATCGCTAGAGTTGGACTTGCCAAAAGCAGCAACAGAGATGTTATCTTCCATGTAAGGATGAGTAATGTTCATACAAGTAGCGACATCAAGGACATTCTTGTATGCATCCTTGATCTTGGGAATGTTTTCAACAGCCAATTGCATAGTAGTGTTATCAATTTCCTATCATAAAAGTGGTTAGCTATCATCTTGAAATAAGAAACTTTTTGAATTACTTACGTGAGTCAATACAATGTTACCGCTGGTAGCAAAAGTACCATTCTTGCCCATTTCAATGTAATCATCATAGGTCTGTTGGATAGTTTGGACTGGAATGCTGTTACCGGCAGCCCAATCATCAGTGTCAAGGTTCCAGAGAATAGTGGTCAAGTTCAATTGAGTGGCAATCCAGCGGACACGATCATCAACATCACCAAAAGCCTATAGTGTCAAATAGGTTAATATACAATGTTAAAGGCTTTATCACAGGTCATTATGATCCACTTAGCACTTACAGGACGCCAGAACTTTGGTGTTACTCCAGTAACGAGCTTAATGGCTTTCTGGGTGTAATAAAGCTCGGCAAGGACTTCTTGATTGGTAAGAGTGGTCATAAGTTGATGTGACCATGTGTGATCAGCAATATGGTGTCCATCCTTCATGCCACGCATAGCACCATAAGGCCAATCAATGACATTGGAACCAATGTAAAACATGGTAGCCTTCAATTTCTCTTGTTGAAGGAAGTCATAGAAGGCATTGTGAGAGCAATTGGGACCATCATCATAAGTAAGACCCCAAGTTTCAGGTTCAGGACAAGCATAAATGTCTTCATTGACATTGGGATGCTTGGGCTTGGTACAAGTGGATGCTGACCACCAGCAGTCAGGATCTGAGCTTTCATCATATCCTGTCATGTTAACAGAACCATCAGGACCCAAAGTGCGAACTGGGATATCAGGCATGCTGGACCATGGGATAGAGTTGTAAAGATCTTGGAATTCTTGAGAAGTATTCATGCCATTGCTGGTGGCAGTTTGCCAAGGTGTAGGCCATTCACTTTGGACAATGTTGATACCTTGGGGCTGATAATAAACACACTCTTGGGTTTCATCATATGATGTTGTTTGAGTGATATCAGGGATGTTGATGTTGTTAGGATCAATGCTCGAATTGAAGTTCTTCCAGTAATCAGTGGATGAACCAGCAGTAACAAGTAGGCTGCTCGATTGAATGAGTGCCAAAGCGGCTGCAATTGTCTTGGTGTACATCGGAGACAATAGGATAAGAAGGATGTAAAAGCAAGAAAGGAATGACAAAAAGGATAAAGGTAAAAGAAAAGAGGATGAATAAACACGTCAGGATCGCCTTGCCTTTTATTCCACAGCTCCAGCGGAAATACTTTTGCAGATGTTAAATCGGGAACTAGAGTGATAGAAAATTTAGCATCTCGTGTGACACTTGGCAGTAAGAGCGACTCATACCTGATTTTGATAATATCGCTATTCTTGGTTTGGTTTGATGCTCGTATTTCTCTATTTTAAGTCTTTTTTCTTCACTTGCCATGTTACACACACCTGCACATACACCACGTATCTTCCAGGCCAATGGTACCACAGGCACAAACATTATAACAAAAATAAAAAGTTCTCTTTGATCTGAATGTTAACTTTGCTCAGCGTGTTGCACAGTCATGATAGAGCGTCTTTGCCCTGTGGCGGAATGGCTGTTCTCGACAACGACTGAAATAGACTTAGATAGGGGAATTGTTTGTAAACAAGCGCCTAGTCTAGGGCATATTGTCAGATCAAAAGAATTTGGCATTGCACATGTCCATGTGTAACAAAGTTTTAAAGAATGGTCATTTGTAGGCACACCATATGCATACAGCAACCATGGCACATGTTTGCCGATCAATTCACTAGAAGAACGACTTGAAGCATGTGTCAATGATACGCGTATTTGCCCTATTTCACCTTGAGTAGCAATTGGGCAAGAGCGGTAAAACATGAATTGAACCCATGTAGACAACTCTAATCATCTTGAAATTGCTTCTATAGCTTATCATTTCCCTATATAATGGCACTTGCAGCAATTGCACATAAAGAAAAACTCGCATTGCATTATCATTATGGCGACTGAAACACATAGCGCTGTATGATTTCTGTAATAGGTTTCAAAACATTGCCCCGCCCTTTCGGTTTTACCCGCGTGCGGGATTCATTGACTGTTCCTGATATCATCACCTTGTTTTCTTTCACCATGACCAGAATTCTCCTCTTCTGCTAAGCAATTGTGAAATGTAATACAACCAAAGTGATATCCCAGACTGAACAAATGAAAAAGGATTGTCCTTTAATGATCGGCAATCGTATATTGTGCCATTTTGCGGAGTGATGATGGATATTCATGGCTGTATGCAGTGTACAGTTTCTTGGCTAATTATCCTTTGGCACAGCACATTTGCTGAATCTTAATTACATCAATGAAATCACCTCCTTCTTTCAATCACGTTCCCATGGAAAGAAGGATCAACCTAAACCTTTCATAGCTGGGTGCACAACAAAATACAATGTGATGTCAATGAGCAATAAGGTGTCTTTTGTGTCTCATTACGGTAGAATGACACGAGGATAACAATTGAAGGAGCCAGTCAGTAAAACTTTAAGCGCAAAGGTCATTTACATCCGACACGCCCTAGCAATTCACGTCATTCTCTTTCTCTTCTCAATTACTTTCTGTTTCAGAATATGGCCATCATTGATTAGCATTGTGGCAAAAGAAGAAAGTAGAAACTGACATTGTTTGTTGATGGCCAACTTGAATGACTTTTTAAGTTACAAGCACTGATGTATGTTTATCTAGGTATCGCAGTAATGTATATATGTCATGCAGTAGTCTTGTTTCTCTTAAATTTAGCACAATTTGGCGTTATGCGCGGACTCGACCACCGTCTTCTACCCCCTTTTAATGCAGTATTTGTTAAAATTGCCTGTTCATGCACTAGTGCCATTGGAAAAGATTTCCCGACAAGTGGAAGACCCTGTTCACTCTCCTATTGTTTTACGCCATGACAACATATCATTCATGGCAAAATGGCGTCTCATATTGTGATGTTGGTAGAATATGGAGGAAGAAAATGACTGTTACTCATGCAATTCATCAATTGGAAAGCATCTAATTGCATGATCTATGAAGTATAGATTCACATGATGGCATCCAAATTGGATCAATACATATAGATACTGCCAAGACTTTATCTGTTACCTTATATATGGGGTAACTAGAATAATGAGCCTCTACATTGTATAATACATCTTGTGAAGCAAAAAGGGTGGATCAATGTTCATCAGTTTGCATCTCCAGCCATGCTTCTCTCGAAAGACCGCCAATGCAAAAGAACAACTTGAGCCAGTAAATTTTGATTGTCTGTCTCTTCTTCAACAACGATATGCAATTCGCCACCCATAACGATCCAGCTACGATTCGTCGTGGCACGCTACACTTTACGTCCAAAGACAAGTCAATAGAAACACCTGCATTGATCGCTTACAGCATTCGTGGATCTGTTCCTCACTTGGTGCCAGACAATCTCAAGCTTTTGCCAGTGGATATGGTGCACGTTGCTCTAGAACACTTGTAAGTTGCAAGTGATATAACTTGTTATCATGTACTCATTGTCTATCCAAAGTGTTGAACATAGCGAACCACCTTCTTTCAAGTACACAAAAGGTCTTCACAACTATATCAATTTGCAGGTAATGAAATGATCCACATGTCAAACAGGTTCATTGGCTCACGTGGTATGGATGATAGAATCATCTGCTCTTTTGTGATGTACGTGATGCATCCAAGTTGGATCCTGCTTCAGCCAACACAGAGAGCTATGTTGCAGTGGATACACATGGCGGTGTACGTAAAGTGACCACGGATGTTTGGATCAAGGCTATGGAAGCATATCGTCCCGACTGGGCAGCAACTCCAGCTGATGTAATCAAAGCCGGTGAAGATGTCAAGAACAAACGTATTCGAAAAGCTTCTGATCGCACCTTGCGATGGCTCGAGACATGTCAGCTTAAAGCAAAGGTATTTATCAAAAGATAAAGTGATACATATCAATCTAAAACAATGGCATTACACAGGAATTGAACATCCCTTTATTTGCACCTGTTGTCGGATACAATAATGACATGGAACGCATTCGATCGGCTAAAGCAACTGCAGAGAAGGATGTGGATGGTAAGTATTGATTATAAGGATGATCATAGGTTGATGCTTATACTTGTATTCTAATAGGCTTCGTCTTGAATGCATTCGAGTTGGAAGGGGAAAGTTGGATTGACGCTTTTACAACATCATTGAAGCAACTACCTACCAGCAAACCCAAGCTTGCATATGGATTGTCTACACCTGGCAAGTATATTCAAAACAGTGACTATATCGCAAATGCTCATTGTTGTTGGATATTATAGAGAGAATATTGAAAGGCGTTGCTATTGGCATTGATATGTTTGACAACAGCTATGCATATGAAATGACTGAAAAGGGCCGTGCTATCACATTCAAGTTTGGAGAAGCTTCCTTGCCAACAACCAAAACAATCGATCTATGGGAAGAATCCATGTCACAGTCATTTATTCCACTTGATCCATCATGCACATGTTACAGCTGTTCGACGCCACATTCACGCGCTTATATACACCATCTCTTGGATGCACATGAAATGTTGGGTCCTTTATTGCTCATGATGTAAGTCATACATTGATATGATTACTACTTGACACTAAATGCGTGATATGTAGACACAACATCTTCCAACTTGAGCAATTCATGGCATCTATTCGCAAGAGCATAGACCAAGGCCGATTTGAGCAAGACATGGAATCCTTTTTACAAGCATACAGCTCAATTGATGAAGGAGTAGTATTAGAAGACACCCCCATGAAAAAGAAGCAACCACATGTATTATGATGATGATACTGTACATTTATGATGCAAAAAGACATTGAATATATAATCGTAATATTGTGTCTAATAGTAATTGGAGGCAATTTTCCAGCCAAGATCACGGCCAGTGAGGAAGGGAATCACGACGCCAGCCTCTGCATTGGAAGCGGACACAGGGTAGTTGGTAGGAACAACAGTGTTGGTTTCCTTGACAAGGGTGACCTTGCGATGTTCAAAACCTTCCTTTTGAGCCAAACCATAGAATTGACTACCAAAATGACAAGCAAAGTTTTCAAGCTTGTCAAGACAACCCATTTCTTCAAAGATTTTGGCAAGATAAGGCAAGACAAGAGGAGTAGTAAAGACACCAGCACAAGCACGTGCACCTTCTTTTGCATGAGCGGGGTGAGGAGCAGAGTCAGTACCAAGGAAGAAACGAGGATGACCTGAAGAGACAACTTCACGAAGAGCATCACGATCATGGGGATATTTGGCAACAGGCTTGCAAAAGTGGTGGGGTTGACCAGCCCAGTCATCAACGATAAGTTGCAAATGATGCACAGTAATACTACATCCAACAGTATCACCAAGACTCTTGACCATTTCAACAGCTGCCTTGGATGTAGCATGTTCAAGTACAATCTTAAGCTTGGGGAAAGCCTTGTGGATCTTTTCAAGTTGGGGCAAGAAGCGTTCTTCAGCATTCATGACACAAATATCATTGGTTGGATCACTAGGAATTTCACCATGAAGGTTCAACACCATGCCTTCTTCTTCCATAGCTTGGAAAATTGGATAGTAGATCTCATATGACTCAATGCCAGAATCGCTATTGGTTGTTACACCACGAGGATAAGACTTGACACCTATAAAGATCAATCAATAAACCATGTCTTCATTTACATATTCATTCTACTTTACCTGCAACACCAGCCTTACTAGCCTTGCGAATCTCTTCAACAGTCAACTCGGGAGAAAGATACAATGTCATGTAGAATGTAACTTGAGGAGCAAGAGCTTCAAGTTCCTTCTTGTATGCCAAAGCTTGATCAGTAGTCTTGATGGGAGGTACAGTGTTGGGCTATTATTGTATTTTCGTGCGTGAGTTGACCTTCATAAAGTGTCATTGTGCGTATTTGATGGAAACGTTACCATGATATAAGCTACTGACACACCACCTTCGGGCACCTTGGGTGTCACCATACGCATCATTTCATCCTGACGAAGGTGAAGGTGAAAGTCACAAGCAGAGGGAATGGTGATTGAGTTGGTCATGTCGGTGTTGTCAAGAGAAAGAGAGAAAGAGGATGACAGAAACACTGCTGCTGGGATGCGTCTTGATCTCCTACTCAAAAAAGCCACCCCGCATTTTCGGGATGTTGCGTTTCGGCTATACTTTATTGCCATTCATGACTTGGGATGTCCAATAACACATGTGACGATCGGTATTGTTTGCCTGACGTACAATGGAAATAGACATTTTGATCCGGCATCCTCTTATTGCTCTACTGCTGTTGGTCATTATAAAAGCTTCCACATGTTTGTTTCATAGGTGATCTAGGAACTTGGCATAAGCTTTCTCGTTATTTGACAAGGATTGGTCGATGATATGACATGTATGAATAGGTGCCATAAACAAACTGAGTCGCGTAGGACACTTTCATTATCAAGAAGCATAATGACCCCTTCATAACGAGATAGAAAGCAGATAGAGTTGCAGTGGAAACCAATTTAATGTATGTAATCAATCGTTGTCAAAGAGATTGTATTAAACAAACTTGTACAGCTTCTCATTAAATGCATTCAAACATCTATCTATTCATTTTGCTAGCCTTTTTCTTCATTGATCCTTGATCTCGCCACAGTCAACAATCTCAATCTTGCCCAAAGGACGACCAGTTTGCGATCCATATTGCTCCAAGAGATCCAACACCTCGTTGCCTTCAGAGATTTGACCAAAGACAGTGTGATTACCATCCAACCAAGGGGTCTTGTCAAAAGTGATGAAGAATTGGGAACCATTGGTGTTCTGCAGAAAATACATTAGTCTCTCTTATCCAAGCTACATTGCTTTGTACTTACAGGACCAGCATTAGCCATGGAGAGGACACCCTTGCCAGTGTGCTTCAAAGTAAAGTTCTCACTAGACAAGTATGTAAATGACTTGATCATAGATAACATGACTTTAGACTTACTCGTTGAAGGTACGACCATAGATTGATTCACCACCACGACCATCACCAAGAGTGAAATCTAATCACATGCATATCAGCAAAATAAAGACAACTCTTTTGTCCAATTACATACCACCACCCTGAGCCATAAAACCGGGAATGATACGATGGCTAAGAAAGAACGATATGAATCAACTGATACATGCACATGTGGATATACGTGTTTGGATGACTTACAAGTAGCTGTTCTTATAGTGAAGAGGTTTGCCAGCTTGACCAACACCCTTCTCACCAGTGCACAAAGCACGGAAGTTCTCGGCAGTCTTGGGAACAGTGTCGCTGAAAAGCTTTTATGGCAGTCAATGAGCAAACCATGACCAATGGGACGCGTAACGTGACAATGGAGAGTTGGACCACTGTTGTAACAATAAATACCTTGAAGACCATACGGCCACTAGGTTTGCCATTGACGGCGACGTCGAAAAAGACCTTTGGGAGATTCTTGGCTGCCATGTTGGTTATGAGGAAAAGATATAAACACACAAGTCTCCGCGAGATGACAGCGGGAAATTATAGACACTGTGGCACAAGATGGATGGATGACATTAGTGGAAATGAAATTGGATTGTATTTGTTGATGATGAAAAGTGAAAGCTACGTTGAAAGATAATCAAATGGAGGAGCAAGTCTATACAAGATGGGGGAGAAAAGAGATGTGATTGTTATTGATCCTGCTTGTACATATGGAACTGATTAGCCATTGTAGACACAGGTGATGGATATAATGCTGCCGCTGCTGCTGCCGCTGCTGCAGTACCATCTTGTTGCATAGTGACACTTTGTTGAAACCTTATAATAACATTTAGACAAAGAATCCATGAAAGCTATATGTATGCTTACTTGCGTAGCTCTTCATTTTCTTGCATTAATCTTTCCATTTCTGCTAGAATAGACATTTGTGTCCTTTTCAGGTGTTGAATGTGCTGTACCGCTATAAGGAATAAATAGAACAAGTTAGGAGATGTAATCCTTGTAATCACATATACTGCTTACTTCGATGCAATAAAGTCACCTTGCTCATCTTCTTGTTGAGACAAGCTGGTAGCTGGTTTCTTAACTCCTCGAACCCATCCTTGATTTGTGCACGCCTTTTCTGCTCAGATTGAATATGGATTTGCCTCCTGATCTCAAGGGAAGAGATACTAGCAGCAGAATAAGCACATCACATTTAGGACATGTTCTGATGGTTACAAGATGCTTATTATACCTCTTTGACCTACGACGCTGTTTCTTTTCAGCTTCATCATCTTTAGAGAAGAGATACGCGATTTCTTCAGCTGGTGTTGGCATGGGAGATGGCCACATGTCTATAGGTTTCCACAGCATGTCAGTGGGAAGAACCCTGCTTGCAGGATGTAACTTGATATTGGCTCATTTACCTGAATTGTTATTACTGCTTGTACTTTCTTTCACAGCGTCCATTTGATGATTAGTTGCACACGAAGCACACACACGATATATAGCGATACTGGAATTGGATTAAAAGAGAATAAGGCAGATAATGATCTCTGGAGACGTGTATGTTATATAGTAAATGTACTAGAAGGGGAATGGGGGCAAAAGGGAGAAGGTGGATGTCAAACAACAAAAGATAGGAGATGTGCTACTTCTATTTCAGCAAAAAGGACTCCAAGCGAGTAATGATGATATCCATTACAGAAAGAATGAAGATTACAGATACCTTACAAGACAACTTGCTTTCACTTTACAAAGAAAGGGACATCATGGTATATGTGAGAAAGTGTGCGACAAAGTAGGGATGTTTCACAATCATGAAAAGGTGTTCTCCCTCTTAGGAGTAAAGGAGAAAGGTAAAAGTCGATTTGCACACCGCTTTTGCACACATCCTTAGCAGGACCCTGCAAGTAACAAGTCCTTATTCATCAACAGGCCCTGTTCACTCATTCACTCTTATTCCAGGATGAAAGCCAACAATTCTATACATGTATTTTTGTGCAACAGAAGAAACAACACATGAAATATAAAGTAAAGATCTAGTATACAAAAGCGTCTCCTTGTCCACTTCATGATTTCCATAAGCCACGAATTCTGTGATGTACAGGATATCCAAAAGTCTCCATTTCTTCTAATGCCATATGGAACCTGGGATCCCGAGCAGCTGCTAGTTTGTGTGCAAGATTTTCATAACACTCTTGTGGTGGAACAACACCATAGCCCTTCATTTCTTCGAGATATGAGAATGCACCTTCATAATCCTTTTGTGTACATTCAAGAGCGATCATCTTGACATAGGTCTGGATATCAGGAGTGACACCGGCTTTCTTCATCTCTGCAATCACAACATTGCCCATACCCTTGGTACGAGTTCTCACGCATGCTTCAAGAACGCTGTTGTATGTATCAATATCAGGGGTGACACCAAGATGCTTGGCTTCACGATAGGTAGCGACAGTACGTTCAAGATCAGCTGCTTCAGCACAAAGTCCCAAGATTGCATTAAAAGCAGTGACATCCACCTTGCGTCCTTCTTTGCGTAATTCCTCAAGCACATAGTATGCATTGTCAATGGCATTCAATCCACCTGATCTGAGACGTTCCTGAATCAAAAGAGTCGTCCGTGAAGTTGGTGTAACACCAGAAACGCGCATGATATCCAACACATTGAATGCACTCTTGAGATCCTTCTTTTGAACAAATGCTTCCATCAAGGGTGTAAAATAGTGTTCCTTATAGGGGTATCCACTCGTAGATAACTGTCGAATCACTTTGGTAGCTAGTTTTGCATCACCTGCACGAGCTGCTACACCAAGAACATGCAAACAAGTGCCTTCATCAGGTCGCATATTAAGAGTTGTCACAGACTTGTCCCAACAATAGGCCACCATCTCATACTATACCACATATATATTAGTATTATTCTCCTTCTTTCAATGTTACCACCTCCTTTTACCTTGTTATTCCATGATGTTGCACGCATCACATCCAAGTATATCCTAGGATTGCTTTCAACAGCCACACCAGATGATTCTGCCTCCTGCAGCAACTTGAAAGCCATTTCAGGATCCTGCCACCTTAAGCATGCACCAATAAGAATGACATAACAAGCTTCATTGGGAGTAACACCAGATTGCTTCATGGTCTCGAGTAAATCCACAGCATGTTCCAATTGTTGATCATTGCATAATCCTTGCATCCAATGTGCATACGTGGTGACAGTAGGTTCAACATTGTCTTGTTTCATAGCTTCAATGATCTTGTTTTGGTGATCAGTCGCACCACGTGAAGCAAATCCTTCCATCAATGTATTGTAGCTGTCAAGAGCAGGCTTAATGCCATCATCTTGCATCTGTTTGAGTGTCTTCAACAAGCCCTGTGTGTCTCGTGCTCGTGCATATGCCACCAAAAGTGCATTGTACGTGTTGAGATCAAACTTGAGATTGGCTGCCTTGATCTCCTTTGTAATAGCAAGTACTTGTTTCAATAGACGTTGTCCATTCATATTGAGTCGCAATCGAGTAGCAAGACGCTGGTTGTAAGTAGCCAATGGTGCTGTCGGATGGTTGTACGTGATAATATTGGGTGTTGCATTGGCAGTGTCTGCTCCAAGACCAGTACCAGTTGACGTCGCATTGAAACCTGTACACTAGTTGAGCTTTCTTGTATACCAAGACCAGTGGAATACTTACGACGAGGAAGAACCAATGCTGTACGAGGAAGTGTGCGAGTGAGCCTGGTGAATCGATACATGACAGCCAGCGGGAATTGGAAGGAACAACAAACTCGGACAAAGTTGGGGCCTGGCATTGTTGCTCTACGAAAAAGCCACCATTCAGCCAATGGTGCATCGTCAAATAAAGGAGTGATTGACAACATTTCTGATACCATGACACGACTCCCTTTTTGTACCCAAAAGACTATACCATCTATTAGCTACCCTACTATTGACATATATGCTTGATGCTTACTACTTTTGTATTCCAATGTAAACAAGTAATGATCAAATAAAGGATTTGCCAGCATAGTTCACTTTAAGCAATCAAGACCATGATTAAGGAAAATGTCCTCTGAACATTGTGTAGACAACTGATTCCCCTGTTTTGATGTTCAAGTGTGAAAGAAAGTGAATTGTATGATAGACTAAATGAAGCATATGGGATCATGATGAACACTACTTCAGCCAAAACAGGGAATAGAGTGAAGCGCGCATCATCGGATCAAGTAAACCAATGATATGACTTACACATCAAAAAGCACCAGTAATGGAAACCAAGTGTATGTAAGAATGAGTGACACTGCTATGATGAATCATGATGACAAGAGGGAACACGACGAATCGAATAACGTGTGAGGAAATTATCTCCACAAAAGGACAAGACAACGGAGTCTACACAACCCCAAGAAGTGATAGAGTACCAGAGATAAGGAAAAACAGCATGTCTCTTTCGTTATATTGGATCAAAATGAGTGTGGGATGCAGCACATTGTATAATGGTGACCCCCCACACAATGGGAAATGACCCGCCAGTCGGCTTTCGGAAAGCAATCGGCACGCGTTCCTTTTTTGTAGTGGCAAAGGAGGCAATCACCTTATTACCGCGCACATACAACCAAAGAAAGGGATATCAATAAGGGACCAATATCTTATGTAAACCGATCAAGGTCTCGAGACCACATGACGCAATCATCGTATGATAAATGTTGTGCATACAGGTCTTGTGTGCTTATATTTGTGTTGTTTGGTGCAACATCTTCATGGTTTCATATTGTGTTCAAGTCCTGCCAACCATAAAGCACCGATCATCTGCGTGCTTTCCTGGATCACACACATAAGTAATATCATCCTAAGCAGAGTGAGAAGCCATGTATTAAAAATAACATCACTTTGTAACCTTGAAGCGTGGCTGGGATATAAAAAAAGAACATATAAAGTTCTGGGGATGGATACACAAAGAAAGTGAAAAGAGATCCCGCCAAGTTAAAGCTTGTGCATGTGTATGTGTGGCATAGAATTCACTCAGAAATGAATCAACTGAAGATCACAGACGCGCGAAAATGGGCACTGTACAATAAAACGCTTGCATGTGAGTGTGGCGCGCATGTAATGTACACTTTGGGGACCATTCTTCTTGATTTGCACATCTTCAAGCAAGCTGTGCTGATCCAACAGAGGATGCATGTAATGTCATTGGCTGACAAGTCTTGATTCACATCATTTCATCTTCATATTTGTATCCTGTCTCTTCGTTGTGATTGTCGGCAAAAAGGCACCATGTGTTTCTGCATGTAACTCACACACCGACAATCCAAAAAGCTCATTTTTTTTCACCCCATCATCACAATCACACACCGACACATCTGTCATACTCCTCTTATCTACTTGAAAAGTACATTTCTACCCAAATGAAGCTTATAGACTGCGGAATAAAGTGGCCATTCTGTGTTGATTTTACATTTGTTGTGTCACCTTTTCTCTCCACACCCAGGTTTATGACATGTCTCTTCATTAAGCACTTATCATCAAAGCATAACGTATCGATTGGAGTGCTTTATTCGGCAAAGGAGAATAGGGAAAAAGGAAATAAAGCCGTTATCAGCACCAGCCGTGTGTAGGATGCTTGTGTTTGCATGATTCAGATGACATGATTAATAATAGTGAAAGAAAGGTACATTGTAACGGGGGTTTGGAAACGGCCCTTTTACTAGTCCTCTTTCTTTGTACTGCGCGATCTGACATTAGTTACACAAATGTGAAGTGGGGGATGATTCTTTCAGATTTCCTTTTACAATATGGGGGGCATCGGCGGCCCATGTATGGCAATGACATCTCCCATCGTGTGTCACCTTGTTTCGGCAAGTTACCATTTTGTATGTTGACCAACAAGCAAAGGATTTATTGATGAGCAAGTGAAAAGGAGCAAGATTTCTATGTACATACTGATACATGGGGAAAGGGTGATATGTATAATATATGGTAGAGGATAAACTGTGCATATAAATATAAGATAGCATGATTGTGTGTGCATAATGCGTGTGTGTAGTTTGTGATTGTGACAATGCGATGAGGAATATGTTGTGTATATGTTTGTTGTGTGTTATCTTGTTCAGCAACGGGTGCCGCAGCCATTTTCAACACGTAAATGACGATTCAGCGCATCCATTCGTGCAAAGGATTTGCTACAAGCAGGACAAGTAAATGGCTTAATGCCCCAATGCAACTTTTCATGTCTGTTACGATCATGTTGACGAGCAAATCGACGTCCACATTGTCCACATGGGAATGGTCTTTCTGATGTATGTGTACGCATATGTGATGTGAGATTGTATGCACGTGTAAATGACTTTCCACATCCTGGATGTTGGCACACAAATGATCCTTGGTTACGACGATCACTACTACTACGACGTACACGAGATGATGGAGAAGACATATCATTGTTGCCATTGAAACGAGGTGGCTCTGAAACCCGCCTGGGGCGTCTTGATGATGATGATGATGTGGATGATGGTACAACAGGTGCTGCTAATGCTGTGGTATCGGTATTTACTGATGTGAATGCCGTGCTAATGGGATTTGGTTGAGGAGAAGATGTGATAGTAGTGGCTGCAACAGCAGTAAAATCTGTGACATTCAAGTCATTGAAACACGGGTCTGAATGCACAGAAGATGCATCAAAGTATAAGTCAGGAGAAGAGCCACGGTTGGGTGTCCAGCACAACCAATCTTGTTGAGGAGTCAATGTTTGCAACTGAGCATTGTGTTGGTCAATAAATTGATCCACCATCCACAAATCAGTGCGTGGTGGCTTCACAGGTGTTGGTTCAGTAATTGAAATACAAGGCTGAATGTCCAAGCTCAAACGATGTTGTTGATGTGTTTGTTGTTGTGTAGTATCCTGGATTGGGATATAACCAAGCTCTGGTGCATTGCTTGTTGTCAATAATGGCTCAACAAGAGGAGCAGCAGAAGACATTGGAGAATAAAATGCTTCACCATAAGGAGATCCAACAGGACTTGGGTATGTTGGCATATGATCAAGAGAATGATAAGAAGGAGAAACAGACACCATGGAATGTTGTTGATGTTGCTCACTAAGTGGAGGAGATGACACCATCATGCCATTGGCAGCAAGCCATGCATCTTCTGTAGATGAAGGGTGTAGAGCGATTTGGACAGCTTCTTGGTTCATAATGAAAAACTGGAAAAAGATATGACTGTGATGTTGATGCAAGTACTGAAGCAAAGAGAAAATTTACAGGAAGGACCCATTTTATATGTCTCGGTTGTGAAGAGATGACTCGGGTTGTATTGGGGGGCAACAGCGATTGCTGTTGGGGGGTTTGGTAGTGAAGACAAGGATACACAGTGCGTGAAAGAGGAGAGGATATTTTTAGCTCAAAGCTGAAGCACTTTTGTGCTTGTACGCGAGTTACACAGACGTGCTGTCTTTATCCATGTGATGCATCGTGTTGCTCAAACGTCATTCATTTGCTTGAAGCTCACACATCCTTCACACTGGGAGACATATTCACACTCGTACATACACAAACATACATCTAAAAATAACGTAATGCGCCCAGCACCATCAAATAAACTTTTCACTTCTTTCGTTTGCCGTTGTCTAATGATCTAATTGACCTGGTGCGCTTTTTTTTAGTTGTGATCGCTACACAGCAACATCACAATACAATAATTGCCCGCCTTAAAGACATGCTAGACGATCCTGCACGACCATAAGCCTCTTTGTATTGCATTATGTCGGGACAAAGTCTTCAAAATGATGCCATTTTGCATCTATCATCAATAGTGTACCTGGCTATGCAATAGACTTTGCAAAAGGGGAAGCGGCTAATGAGGAGAACTTGAATCTATGTGTGTTAAAAAAGTTGGCACAATATCAGGAGTCGTTTTTTCACAATGTACACATGTCTATGTGTTATATGTATACAAATGGGGGTACCATTGAGGAGAAACAGGGTCGTTAAGCTGTCGTGCTTGGATCGAGATGAGCCACTGCAGGCGCATAACACAAGTTTGTGGCTCCTATAAAGATTCGCAATTGTATAGTGATGTTTTAATTGGATATGGCATTACAGGTCAGCATATCTTCTTGTTCATTATGATATCAATGTTGTCAATCAGTCATCTGCTGGCTGAATTACATTGTGTGATGCTCAAATTCAGTCTCATTCGCAGCCGTCGTGGAACAGAAATAACAAGATTGTGTGCAATGATCACAACAAAAGCTTTGACTCTGTCAATGTGATGATGATAATGGTAGTATAGGGTAAATGGACAATCATTATGCAAAACAAACATGCAGCAGGAGCGGGATCGGTACGATATAGGACCGAATGCTTGCAGATCAGCATATCTCCTCTTTCGTAATCCTTGGTGTATCATCTGCCACTTACTCCTTTGGTATATCTCTCATCATCATTCTTATTTATCTTTTCTTTTTTGAGTCTCTTCCTTTATTGCTTGACATTAAGGTCACTATACATCATATCATGTATCACAGAATAGGAATACAGCTTGCAGGATCCCTGAGAAAGGCATATATAACCCTTTATTGTTGTTCGAAAGTAAGCGGAGGTTGTGATGACCCCAACAGTCCAATGTGCTCGTTCTGATGACCCACCAACGCGTTCATTCATCCATTTCAAGCCAGCTGGTGATACTGTTGCACAAGCTTAAAGAGAGCGCATACACTTCTCTTTTCGCTCATTTGTAATCCAAGATGGTAGTCGACACGTAGGCATTCAATTAAGATGGTATCATTATGACTAGCGATAAGAATCCAATGAAAAAGTGACCATGGTTTGGGTATAGTGGCATTGATGCAACTATGTATTGACCCCACAAGCACATGCACATGTATTCTTCGTCTCGCGCGACGTGTTAGTATATTGTGTGCTCAGCAGTACAGGGGTTAATCCCGATTACTTTATTACCTGTGCACTAACATTCATTTCCATCTTGACATCACCATGCCTTGTAAGGAGAACTGGGACCTGAACACATACACATATCTGCCCTAGACTATTGATTTTGCAACAAACACACACGATCTATTGCACCGACTTTTTGGAAACACAAAGAGGTGCAGCAAAGCCTATTTGTAATGCTTACTCTTGGTTCAAGCATTTGCTGCAGCTTGATTGATGAGCTGCAGTATGATGGCATATATCCCACCAAACCAAAGCAAGAAACATGCACTTTGGGTATATAATGCGGAGTGCGTGATGAAGATATATATGCTGTATGTGTGTTAAAAATATACATTAGTCTGCCTACATTGGTGATACTTACACTCTTCTTTTCCCCGAGAAAAGGATTTGCTGGTTGTAATGGCTGCTATATAGCGTATGACAAGATAGATGACGAGAAGAAAAAGTGATCGGATGGGGGTAAGCCAATCCCCCATGAAAGGAGCAATGCACAAGCTTACCGCGGTAAACAATTCCGCGCAACTAAAAAGGACAAGACAAGATTCGCGATCTTGAATTACTCTTTATCCTCCCTGTACCCCCAATGCTACTATCTCGATCACTGCATTGTACCTTGTCCTTCCTTTTGCATTATCCGGGTTGTGCAAATAGTGAAGATTCATTGTGGTTTCTTCATGTCTATGACTCATTCTAGCTATCGACATCTCTTATCTACATATACACGTGCACAATAGCAAATGATGGTCAATTGCATGATAATTGTCTGAAAGCTACTAGAATATGGTGACTGAATTGACTGGCTCATCATATTTGCTGATATGTATTTGATCCATGGTGATGACTGACATTCGACCCCACATTATATGCATGGGTGACTACCATTTGCAAACCAGAAGTAAGGTATTTACCCACCACACATATGCTACCGGGATAATACTGCATTCCTCTTTTTCAATTGATTGTTTTTCTTCATGTTGTATGAGTCAGCAATTGTACCTTTATCTTCAAAACAAGGCGACGGGGAGATGACGGCTGATGCCACACTTCTCGCAGTATCGGGGAACACTCTGTGCTCTGTGTAGCTGAAACTACTTGGCGTTTTCCCCCATTATCATTTGTTCATAAGCTCATCTGCATACATACCTTTTAACCTGTTGGTGCAACTATTCATGCAAAGCATGGATTCTGTATTGTAAAGATAAGTGTAACGCGGAGCCACTTTATGCGTTAGCCACTTGTTGAACACACAAGCATAAGATGCAATCCTGTCTCAAGTCAGCTACTATATATATGTTCTCATTCAAGGTACGTGTATGCTATATAGCACAAATCATGGCCAAGCTGACATATTTGACTATGTATTTGCTTGTTAGAATATGGTTTTGATGAAAGTATATAGGAGCGATTCTTTATGACTATAGTCGCATTGCTCATATCATGCGACTGTATTACATATATCCTTGGATTAGGTCAAGGGCAGCTGATACGGCTCGGTTACAGCGATACAAATAGTAAGAGACCCTGGAAGCTGCTATTCAGCAGGATCGTCTCATGCACAACTTACTGAAATGAGCTGAACCCTGTGTTGATGCTTTTCATCTTTTGACTTTTTTGTAAACGACTTTCATCATGACCATATTTGGTCAAGACTAACATGAAAGCCGATTGACATTGAAGCTATTGCATAGCCATCTTTGTCCAACAGCAACCGATATAAGATTTGTGTATCGGTTGGTATTATCAGCCTTTTCTTCAATGAATGTTGCTATGAGAAACCAGGTAAACCAGTGACAATTTGCAGTTGTTTTGGTGCTAACTCTTACAAAAGATGGTGTAACTTGATGAGTGTAGGGGTCATCAGCTTCTTAGCTGGATGGGATTTCTTCAACAGCATAATATGATCTAGTCGGCAAGTGGTAGATAGTGGTCCAAGCATCATCATTGCTTTCTTTATGACTTTTATTGCAATGAAGCCGCATGTAGCGTATAGACTCTCCTATATTAAGCATACTTATTAAAAAGCATGCATATTGAAAATCCCATTTGCAAACTGCACAACTTTGTCGTCGTTCGAAAAAGCAAAAAAGAAGAAAGAAAGCGCCAAGTGCAATACGCCCACCACCTTAATTCCCAAGATGGTTGGATGTGAGGATCACTATAACGTTTACTTTCCTGACTATAGAAGGGAGATAAAACAAGGTGGGAAAAAGGCATTGGGTAAGGTTAGCTTGTGATCGTCATTTTAGCACCCGGCTGAAATTGATGACTTGTTTGCCATCATGGTAAGCATCTATTAAGTCCAAGATCCACGAGCTGCTCCTGTCCAAATATAGGAGTATCAACAAAGAATAGCAGACTTATGTCAAAGGGGAGAATCTACTTGCTCAGTGTGGTAAGGCACATTAAAGAAATCTGATGAAACCAAGTCGTATACAATCATCTGATGGGAAATGAGACTTCCAATCATTTCTGATATCGGCTTGTAAACACATTTGGTTTTGCCACAACACACAGTGTTTTACTTTTCGACAAAAGAATTGGGGGGTTGCTATCTATGTTTGTATTCCGCAATCCAGGTACAGGTAGCTTAGTAGACTTTTGGCTTGTCTTTACGCACTTTGATCCCTTAATCTCACTCATCAACTCTTGCATCAAGGTACCAGTCCATTTTTATATTGATCGCTTGCATCTTTGTTCTTTCATCTTTGCGAATGTGAACCAACAATGTATACACTATAGCATGCTTCTACAACACTATGTGAATGTTCATTTTCTTCCAGAGATACATTGACTATGCTACCATATAGAATATGCCTAACTACTACCACTTGATTTTGGATAAAGGATCAATCACTCTTCCAAGACACTCTCTTGCACGAGTGTTGCCATTGGACGTTCCAAATGCGAAACGGATGTTGTAGCCAAACAAAAACGCCTGGGAAACTCTTTTTGCTTGAGAAGCCATCGAGGTAGTAGGTGAGCATCAGGATAGGCTGCATACTTGTATCATCAACAACATGTAAGTCAGATTCGTAAGACATCCTCTTTTTATTCAACAACACCTGAAACGAGATCCATACCATTATCATGTAAATAAGCGCTCCATTGTGTGCTGAAGGCTGATGTTGCTGTTGCAAAAGGACATCGTGGAGGTGTACAAAGATGTAGCGAATTGCATGTAGGATGGTGCTGTATTTGCTATCCTGGATGGATGGATGGACAATTAATGTATCAGATGCAAAATACTTTCCTTGTATATTGATCGTTGTACCTACCTTGGATCTGGTAGTTGTAGTCATTAGATCGCTTGCAGATGTAACAACACTGTGGTATATTCTCCAAAGTAAGAGCGTATGAATAGAGATGATTGTTGGCTCAAGTACTTGTAATATGTACTACTGTAGTACCTTGGTTTGCTTCATCAGAGTCTTGAACATGATTTGAAAGTTATTGATCCAAGCTCATAGTGTCGTTTACTTGCTAATGGTTGGTATCTGCAATGTTGTGGAATGGCTACAAGTGGTACATGTATCAGATACGTGAAGGATCATAGTATTCTATGCTTACAATTGTCTCTGCACCCATGTTTGCTAGCTGACGATGCACATTACGATGGTTGTAAGGATATGTTGATGCTGTTGTATGTCGGATCCACATCCATCCGTGCGTTTGGGCTTCTTGGTGCTCTTAAAGTGTTATATGTTGTCAAGACTTCTCAAAGACAGTAAAGACCTTGAACGCGTCAATGCAGTTGCATCTTGCCATTGTGCTTGGCATCAACACGTTGTTCAGCAATGGGAGCAGGACTGCAAGTGTTGGAAGGGAAGCAACTGTAAAATGAAGGGGGAAAAGAGAAAGACAAGTGAAACCAAATGCTGCATTAAAGTGGGCGGAAGTCAATCAAAGGGCCACTGCTTCACACACACACGCAGAGCTTCCTTTGCCATATCCCTGATGACACTGACACCATATAATAGTCATGCTTATCATTTCTTTTACAAAACACGGTGTGTTGATGACTTGGTAAAAGAGAAACATGCCCAAAAGAGTCTATTCCGCAAACTGAAATCGCGTTTTTTTGGGGGAAATCTTGTCAATTGGATGTTTTATATGACGATGTTGTATGTCGAGAGATCAGAATGTCAAAAGAGTTCACTAAGCTAACTACACCAAGATTGCGGAACATGAAAAGTAGACTGTAACCCCCCAATTCCAAACACACTGTATCAAAGGAAAGCCTTAGATGGGGGCCGTGGGACACCATAAATACAATCGGGTGAGATCCCGACACACAACTGCGAGACTGTGAATGAATGACTGCTGCTTTTTACCCCTCCTTTCACACTGTGCACGCTCGCACGCACCACGCTCATGTCTCCAACACCACTCGTCATCTTTTATATTGAAATTGACGGCGTCTGTCTATATAAAGCTTGGCCGATTCTCACTCCTTCTTCCCTCCTTTTTCTTTCTTCATTCACTCTACACTATGGCTTTCCAACCTAGTATGTATATCACTCTTTTTTATACTACTGTAATTACTCAACTCGCGTTCCTCCGCTCTTTAGCCAATGATGCAGCAGCCACCAAGTGGTCCATGCCTCGTGCAACCAAAAGAAGAATTTCTGAAGAAGATGACAATATGATTGCATACGAGGTAAAAAAACAAATACAAGTATTGCATACATTAGTGCAGCCTTATTCACTTTGACTTATTTACAACTAGGATGTCAAACGTTTGAGCTGTCAGCATCAACGATCAGTTGATATGGCGACATCAGCTCCACAACAGCAGGCACCACTACCTTCTATTACATACGCGTCACCTGATTATAGGCCTCCTCCACGTTCAGATGCTCTTTGGCTTCAACCTGTTCAACCTGCACCTCCTTCTAATATGATGATGGATGAAGAGCTCACTGATGAGGAAGCTCTTTTGACTCCTTTGCCTTCAATGCAACATCAACAACAACAACAGCAACAACCAAAATACACATCAACTACTGCAGTCGATTTGATGGGACATCATCATCATCAACATTCGTCATTTTCTCAAGTACAAGCCTAAAAGCAGCTTTATGATATTAGTGACAATAGCAACACACAGTTACATTATGCGAATATCCAACACATCCTCTCCTTTTAACTTCCAATGTATCTTATATCCTGATTTGTAAATACAAGTAAAGAATTTGATCTTTCAACTCACATTACCATCATCAGCATCATCAGCATCTTGTCATTCCATCTAATGAGACTCCGAAAGTGTGTGGTGTGCTTTATGTGTTGTATTGTGTGCCTCTTTTTTTGGTCTTGAAACAGCCAAGAGACACCTTTTTTCTTTCTTTGTCTTTCTCACTTTTTTTCTACACTATCCAAAAGATACGAAGCGTGTGTTGGCCAAAGAGACCCAAGTCTCTTGTTTATTGATATATGCTCTTATCACATGTACTGCTGCTTTCTCTATTCTTCTCTTTGACGGCAGTCCTCACTGTTGCTGCTGCTGCTATTGGAGACACCGACACACTGGTTCCATTTGACGATGCAAGCATCAAGTACTATGGACGATGGCACAGAACGGCCAATGAGATTCAGAGTGGCTGGCCAGGAGCTTATTTCAAGACGACTGTGGAAGGTGGTAGTCGTATCAAGTTACGTTTGAACCGACCTACAAGTGTCTTTGTACAAGTGGATTATGGTGCAGTTCGACAGTTACAAGCAGCGTATCAAGGACAACTGCCTATTGAATTGGATATCACACCATCCAATCAAGACGAACAAGATCATGAACTGTTGGTAGCAGCATCCACGAACGCATCCATTTATCTCGAATCTTTGGTGATCAGTAGCCAAGGAAAGAACAACAAAACACATCCACCTGATAAACAATCACCTTTACTTGTCGAATTTGTTGGACATGAGTTATCCCTTGGCATTGGCACTTCCCAATCTCTCTTCACAAGTTTTCCATGGTTGGTATCATCCATGGTGAGTGCTGAACATGCTCATATTGCATACAATCGAGCACGTCTTGAAAACTATACCAGTCGAGATCTTGGCATGGAAACACGCTATTTTGATTGGAGTCCGCATGACAGTGAAGCCTGGTGGAATTTCTCATATGCACCAACAGCCATTGTGATCTTGTTAGGACGTAATGACCGTATCAGTGATGATTATGCAGACACACTCGTCAACTTTTTGAAACGTATCAGGTCACATTTACCAGACACATCCATTCTTATCCTTTCAGAACCACTGGGTGATCTCGTGCGTCAATCACAAGATGCAGTCTATCACTTGAATGACCATGGAGACCAAAATATCTTTTACATTGATACCACAGGCTGGGTGCAATATGGTGCAACCGCCTTTGTTGATACCGTAAGCTTATACTCTTATTACAAGGAACAGAATGCTAATGACCTTTGTTTATATACTAGATGCATCTCAATGACGCAGGACATGATCGAGTTGCTCGTCGATTAGCACCTTTATTAGAAGCACGTTTAGCTACACCACCAAGACCCCTTCCACCACCACCATCGAATCCAAGCTTACCACATGATTGGCAAACCATGGATATTGGTCAAGATGAAAGTGTTGGTCTTCCTGGATCAGTATCATTCGATTCACCACATACATTTACATTATGGGGATCTGGTGTGGATATTGGTGGACATCAAGATGCCTTTCGTTTCGTATATCAATCTTTATCAGGCAATGGCGTTATTGAAGCTACTGTTGAGTCACATTCAGCTTTCAGTTCATGTGCTAAAGCTGGAATCATGATCCGTGAACATCTTGCATTAGGCGCTCCCCATGTATTATTTGGTGTCTCGCCTGCTAGTGGCATCTTTTTTCAAGCACGTTCATCCAATTTCAATGATACCCGGCTTATCAAGAAGCTTCGAGCATCTCCACCTTATCGTTTTAGGCTTGTTCGTCATGGTTCTAGTTGGATTGCACAATCATCATCATCATCATCACCAAGTTCAGATGATTCACAAGCAGAGTGGCAAGTCGTAGCTAACATGACTGATCTGATGTTTGCAAGGGATGTTTATGTTGGTTTAGCAGTGACTAGTTGTGATCCTTCTGTCGTTAGTGTTGCCAAGTTTGCAGAAATCTCTCTTAGTGGTGGTGTTGGTAATGGGTTTTATTCAAATGACCATCCTATTCCTCGACTTATTCATCAACAACCTTAAATACATGCACTGTTTCATACATTTAATGTTTCAAGTGTTTGTTCACAGAACAATTATCAGTTATTGTAAAGTTGAATATGGGAAGGGATGATTAACATAATGTCTACATGGCATGAATAGTGGATCGGGAACGTGTTTTTGACAAGGTATTATCGAGGTGGATGATGGTGAGAGAGAGAATCAAGTGGATTGATAAAAGTAGCAGCGAATTGATCACTAGGAGTATTGGGTCGTGGCGCAAGTGAATGTTGTTGTTGTTGTTGTTGTTGAGAAGTGGGCGTATGTGGTGAATGTGGAGAATACAATGAACTACTATCATCATCAGATACCATGCCAAATGGACTTAAGGATGACAATTGTTGAGCTGGAAGATCGTGTGTTTGTACTGTAAGACCACCACGTGTATAATGTGAAGTTGTTGGAGGAAACATGTCGGGTGAAGTGATCAATATTGAAGGTGTTGCTGATCCTCCTCGATCTTCATATTCCAAATCTGCTTTCAATTCTGGTGGTAGTGTGCCTATATCATGTTATGAGCCTGTTGTGCATGGTAATCAAAGTATCCTTTTACCTCCATGTTGTTGCGTAATGACATTTAGCATATTCCTTAACAATTCCTCCTGAGATTCTTGCTTTTTCCTTGTCTCCTCCAATTCCTTGACCAGTTGATTAAAGTTTTCTGAAAGATGACTGATACGCTGCATCATTTCTGAGTGATTGACCTGCATCACTGTCATATGGCTGTGAAGATCTCGGTTGTCACGGTTCTTGGTTGTATCATTGTCGATGGTCTTTCGCTTAATCTCATCCAATAAATCAGGTCGATCACGTAAGAAGCGTGGATGTGAAAACTCCCAGATTTGATTCTCTGCAAGTGTACGATGTCCTCGTGGTGACTTGTTGACCTTGTGAAAGCCGTACCTGGAAATCATCCATATCAGATTAACCTTGGTTTCACATAGTGAAACAATACAAGTATGCTTACATGTTGAGCTGCCTTACAAAACTCGAAAAGTTGTTGTGCTTAAAGTGCTTGGGCAAGACATCACGTGAGAATTCCATAATATTGCATACGACAAAGGAAGAGCCGGTATAAGTCCATGCTATAAGATGCTGGTATTGATTGTCGACAACCATGCTTAATAACAACTTCTCAGTGTCTGCCCCCTTTTCATAGATGCATTGTTGCTGTAAATAGAGATTGTTGCTTACTTGTATAGCTTATGAACAAATGTATTCGTATGTGCTGGTTTAGGTGTCGGATGTTGTGTATCTGTGGGTTGTGGAACGATACTCGGACTGCCGGTGCTACCACTATTGCTGTTGCTGCTTACAACAGGCGTCATTGAAGAGCTCTGATGTTGCGAATGTTGCTCTAGCATATATTGCTGAGCGTCCATACAAGAATTGAGATGGGACAATGCTGAAAGTGTTGGTTGATGGTGGCAAGACGTGAATTTACACGGACACCCAAAAAGAGAGAGAGAAAGAACAAGTAAAAAGAGAGCGAACCGAACCTAGCCCTTTGACTTAATTCAGCAGCACAGCCGCACCACGGCCCGAACCCCACATCCTTTGTATCTTGATCCGACACGTTTTCATCCCTGTTTACAACCAATGTCTCCATAACTATTAAATGACACATATAGTCACCTTGACATTTATTTACTATCGATGCTTGTTCATTATTGTCATGGTATGAAGGATGTATAAGCCACTACTATACCAACCATTGTAGTAGTAGTAGGCTGATACCTGCTTATTATGCACCCTAATGAGAACTAAGATGATCAACATACATGTGACACAGGTCAATAAACACGTTGTTTGAACAATGTCTTTAGGCTAAATCTAATCACGGCAGAAGGTGTCATTACCATGCTTACGTACCTTTGAGCGAAGGAAATGATTCCTCTTTGATGTGATATATGCATTTAGGTTTACTAGCCCACTTTTACGCCATAAACATGTATGCATGCCTGATCTTGTGACGATAACTGACTGCATTAACCACGCCATGTAGCCTAGCCACTGATGGTGGCGCCAAAAGCCTTGGCAATCTGCATAAAAGTTATTCAGTTTATGTTGCTGTTCCTTTGAAGACCTTGACAATCGAATAACGTGACCTGAAACCTCCCATCATTGTCAAATAGATGTTCTTTGTAATGTTCTTTTTGTCACAAATAAACCTTTGCCTGCTTCAAATTGCAGTGATAGATCTTAATTATGAATCAAACCAACAATTCATGCACGTGAAAGGTATTTGCAGATCAAGTCGACACTACAAAGTAGTTACACATCACTCGCCTACCACCCAAAGTTTAAGTTAGAAAGCCATCTTTGATAATAAACTAGTTTCACAGTGTTGATGGACGTATACTTGGTCTTAACATGACTATTACAAGCATAATTGTTGATCCCTTGTGCCCTACTCCACGCAATTTTCCGGCTTCCCAGGGTTTTGTCAATGCCTCCCCTGGTCCCAAACATGTTGAAACACCAGCTGACCACGTGATTCATCAGATAAGAATCCTATTGGCTTCATCTCGTAAACTTTACATCATTGCTGCTTCATTCGATACAACCTAGACGCCAAGCTATGGATCAATAACAGGCATACTTGGGACAAGCATGTTTGAGCTATTAACGATGGTAGTTGTCTCGTTTATGTTGATCCACGCTAAAATGATAGCTCAATCTCTCCCCAGTACACCATCACACATCCTCAATCCTTATATATACAAATGTGAAGCTTTTCATTTTTGTTTCTTTAGCTATGCTTTGGCTATTGATTGTGAGAAAATTGGGGTTGGAATGGGATTGGGATAAAAAGACTATTTACAACTTTTCCTTGAGCATGTTTTCCAACTTGATACCATCCTTGGCGAAATTACGGATACCTTCCGAGAGCTTTTCTGTAGCCATAGCATCTTCATTCATTTCCCAGCGGAAAGCCTTTTCATTGTTGAAGAATGATACCTTGGGAATACTTTGTGCCTTTGCTTTTTCAGGTGATAGCTTTTGACTGATCTTTTTGGTGTCCTTGTTCAATTCTCCCAACAAAGCAGGGGAAATGGTCAAAAAGTCGCATCCAGCCAGCTCTTCAATCTCCCCAGTGTTTCGGAAGGAAGCACCCATGACAATAGTGTTGTAGCCGTTCTGCTTGTAATAGTTGTAAATCTTGGTCACTGATAGCACACCTGGATCCTCGTGTGGTTCATAAGAAGACTTGCCAGTGGAATTCTTGTACCAATCCATAATACGGCCAACAAATGGAGAGATCAAAGTGACACCTGCTTCTGCACATGCTACTGCTTGTGGAAAGCCAAATAACAATGTCAAGTTGCAATGAATGCCATGTTGCTTTTCCAATACCTGGTACATAACTCTTCTTAGTACCACTTATACAGGTGTGATCATTTTACTTACTGATGCAGCATGGATACCTTCCCAAGTGGAAGCAATCTTGATAAGGATACGTTCTTTGTTGATACCATCATCTTCATACATCTTGATCAAACGAAGAGCCTTGTTAATGGTAGCATCCGTGTCAAATGACAAACGAGCATCCACTTCGGTTGAGACACGACCTGGTACAATCTTGAGAATCTCCTTGCCGAAATTGACCAACAGTCTATCCATGGCCCATTCTGCTTGCTCCTCCTTGGAGCTATCAAATAATGAATACTTTTTTTGTTGGGGATATAAACAAAAAGATGACTCACCCTCCCTTGTTCTTGCCATATTCAATAGCTGCATCAATCAATGGAGCATATTGCGACTTTTGAGAAGCTGCCAGAATCAAAGATGGATTGGTAGTTGCATCCTGGGGTTTATATTGGGCAATAGCTGAACAAACAATCGTATGATAAGCAACAAGAGCAATGAGGACAGTGGTAAAGTAAGACTTACTTTCAAAGTCGCCAGAATCGGCAACAATAGTAGTGAACTGCTTGATTTGGTCGAGAACTGACATTGCTGTTGGAGAATGAAGAGCAAAGGAAAAAGAAAAAGTATGAAACAGTAAATGCTGCATGATACTGGACTTTAAAAGGTAGCTCAGCCAATCATTGACTAGAAAGGTATGATTGGCCAAGTCGCTAAAACGATTCTGGCGGGATCTTCTTGCGTTTTAGTCATCGGAATATCGAGTAAATGTCAATGATTGGATCTCGACAGCCACAAAGAAGCAGAAACGGTATATTCGAATGAATATGTGGGGTGCAGGTCATGTTTGTGTCTGTGTGTTCCTTTTCCTTCTCTTTTACAAAACACAGTCTTTCTCTTTTCCCTCCCTTTTTCACTTTTTGATTGTCCTTGTCATATACACGTGTAAAAGTGCACAGCTTGTTCTATTGTGAAAATGATCGCCAACTCGAGTGTTCCTGATAAGCAACATCATAACAATGGCACTTTTGAAACTACAAATGACGCAGCCAAAATAATGCGAGCGCTTAATGTGGAGGAGATTGACATTGATCTGTATCAAAGTATCGAGTTGTGGCACCCTGCTGGTTCCAGAGGTGCATTTGGTGGTCAGGTACATCCTTTGCCAACAATAGAATGATATCTTGGTGTAAGAATTGATGTGACTGATAACAAAAGCATTGCATGTAGATGGTAGCTCAAGCATTACGAGCTGCATGGAATACTGTATCTGACGATTTTCATGTTCATGTAAGAGCGTTTCTCCCCCAAAAAAAGACAATGATGATTATCTGACAAGTCCACATGTGCAATCTTGCCCACGTGCAAATACCTAGTCCTTACACAACTACTTTTTACTACCGGGTAATGCCGATATCCCTGTTATATACCAAGTACAAAGGATACGTGATGGCCGATCTTTTGCCACTCGTGTTGTTACTGCTTCACAAAAAGGCAAGACTGTGCTTACATGCATGTGCAGCTTCACCAAGTATCCTGATGGATCAAATGCCAGCTTGTGCCATCAGGTACGTTAGCGTGTTTGACATCTTTTTTAAGGTCCCGATACCAAACGCCGCCTAAACTTTTCTTTTTCCTTTCTCAGGATACCATGCCAACTGATATTCCACGTCCTGAAGAGCTTACAGAGTATGTTGTATCGCTTGATGATGCATGATCATGAATACTGATCCTTTATGTATATGAAGCAACATTGAACGGCTGAAGATTCTTACTGAAGATTCACGCATACCAGAGCATTATCGCCAACGCTATAAGAATTTTATGGACACAGTAAGCTGAAACATCCTTATTTGTTTGAATCGCGCACATGGGAGATATACCAACATGCCGATCAGGTTACACCAGTTGAATACAGAGATATCCACAATGGAAATAGTGAAGAGTTTCTTTCTGGCTACATGAAACCACTTGAAAACCAGGTAATTCAAGTCATACTTCTGATAACATTGGGACTGATTATGTATACAATAGGGACAATGGTTCAAAACCCGTGAAAGATTGCCCGATAATGATCCCAAGTTGCATGCATGTGCCATTGCATATGCATCTGATAGCGGTATTTTGATGTCTGCAGTAAGAGCCAATGGAATGATTGGCAGAAGAGGAATCGGTATGATGGCAAGTTTGGATCATTCCATTTGGTTCCACGTACCGACGCGTGCCGATGAATGGTAAGCATGATCATAATTTATGTTTATAAGCTTATTCAATGATGAATTATCAGGTTGTACCATGCATTTGATAGTCCTCGCTCCAATGACGAGCGTGGCACTTCTTTTGGACGTATCTATAACCAACAAGGTGTGCTTGTAGCAACATGTTCTCAAGAAGGTATCATTCGATTGACAAAAGGAGAGCAAGCAAGAAGACAAAAAGCTTCCCATGAAGATAATGCATCATCAACACCATCCAAATTGTAAACTAGAGCTGTTTTGAGTTGCGGGGCAATCATGGTGCACAGACTATATATCATTACAATAGCCAAAGATAGAATCTTCTTATTACTATTACTACAATTTTCTCATTGAGCATAAAGATAGATTGATTGTGTGTTGACATTCTACTTTTTCAAAATGAGGATCCTATTACTGTGCATGGAGTGATGATAAGCACAAGTAGCATCATTTGGCGGACTTGACAAGCTGACTTTTTTGTGTGCTATGTCTCCATTTGCCACCATCATTTCATTTCACACCGCTGCACGTGGCTATGCTTTTTGTGTGCTACCACTATATCCTATGCTATCCTATTCACTCTCATCCTCTATCCTAAAGTTCAGAAAATGCCATATATTGGCTATTCACCTCGAGGTGTGAAATGTCCCGAATAAGCCACACCTTGTTCTCTTTTTCCAAGTCCTTTAACCCGCCTAGCGGGCTTCCTTTTCTTCTTTCTTTTCCTCGCTTGCTTTCCTTTGGTTCCTCTTGTCGTCGTTATACAATGTCAAAACCTTTGCGTGAATACAAGCTCGTCATTGTAGGAGGAGGCGGTACGTTAGCCATTGCCAGCCAAAAACACTTCATCCTCATCCCAAGCTATAGGTGTCGGCAAATCCGCTCTTACCATTCAGTTCATCCAGTCCCAGTTTGTTGATGAGTATGACCCCACTATTGAAGGTATGTAAAGCACTCTTATCGAGTTTGGTGCTTCTGTTTATGTGAAATAGTGGAGGATTTTCTCGGTTCCTGATTTTGGATATCTACTTTAGATTCATACCGCAAGCAATGTGTGATTGATGGTGAAACGGCATTATTGGATGTATTGGATACGGCTGGTCAAGAAGAATATAGGTAATTGGAAATGTATGTTGTCATTGATCATCCTATTGACAATACATGATAGTGCAATGCGTGAACAATATATGCGTAATGGTGAAGGATTCTTGTTGGTGTATGCAAGCACATCTCGCTTATCATTTGAGGAAATCAGCACATTTCATCAACAAATCAGTCGAGTCAAAGACCGTGATTCTTTCCCTATGGTATTGGTAGCCAACAAGTGTGATTTGGAGCAGGAACGACAAGTATCAAGTCAAGAAGGACGTGATTTGGCTCGGCAATTTGGTTGTCAATTTCTCGAGACATCTGCCAAACAACGTATAGCTGTGGATGATGCGTTTTATCAAGTGGTACGAGAGATTCGTCGATTCAACAAGGAACAGGAGTCGTCGGGTGGTGGCGGTGGTGGAATGCACAACATGGGTATGCACGATCCTACTGACGCTAATTCGGACAAATGCTGCATCCTTATGTAAAAAAGAACATGTTATAATCACAGTGTGTAGTAGTAGTTAGTAGTGTATATGTGCGTGCGCATTTCTCTATTTAATATCCCCCCATCCACTCACACATTCACTCATCCAAAACATTACCACACCAACACTACCTCCTTTGTTTCTATCTTCCATTCCTATTCCTACGCACTCTCCTTTTTCTTCATTCCATTCTCCTCCCTTTCTTCTCCATATCCATCTTGATGTGTTGTGATCTTCTTCCTGCATACACTTTACACACATATATATTTCAAACACCATTACAAAGTAGATGACTCAAATGCAATACATAATTTATACAGCTTATTCCGAAATGAGTGAATGGTCAGCAAGGGAGATGGTAGTACAACATATATTTTGGTGTTAGAGCAGTCTTTGTCTTTATCTGTGTGCTTACAAACAGTGTAACATCAATCTGAATCATCATCATGACAATGCATCGACTTTTTTAGATCAGTTGGGATAGTCAATGTGCCTCAATCAGTCACTTGCTTAAGCGACAATACAAGTTCTTATTCGGTGACTGAAAAGAATCTCGGAGACTAGGTTGCAGTTTATGTGTCATGTGAGAGAGAGGATTGCAGGAAATGACCCAAGAGTATGGTTTGTTTCAAGTAATGTCAAAGTATTATGTGGTAATGATGATAATAAATGTCAGCTAAATGATAAAAGGGAGAAAGAGATAACATATTGTATTCTTTCCATGGATCGTTTACAGCATAATGCACTTGAATCTCTTTCTTTGTCTTTCCTTTGTAGGGTTCTGATGATTGATTTGTCTAACAAGGTCAAAAAAGACTTCATCAATATTGATCCTCGCCAGTGCAGATGTCTCATAGAATGGCTTGCCGCCCCATTGTTGTGATAGCATCATGCCTTGTTCCCTTGACACCATACGCTCTTGTTCCAAATCACACTTGTTGCCGACAAGCACCATTGGCACCTAAAAGATGATACATTGTTAGTCTGACGTGCTATATACATGCTTCAATGATGATTCATACGTTATTAGAATCCTTGACACGTAAAATTTGGTCCCGTAGTGGTTCAAGATCATTAAGAGTGACCATGCTTGTGATGGAATAGACCAAAAGAAAACCCTGTCCGCTTTTCATGTAAAGATCGCGCATAGCGGTGAATTGTTCAGTGCCAGCAGTGTCAAGGATTTCCAAGATGCATTGTGCACCATCCACTTCGACTTGTTTACGATAAGAATCTTCAATAGTTGGATCATACTTTTCAACAAAGATGGATTGAACAAATTGTACAGTCTAGAAAACATATTGGATGTATATGCAACGCGCACACGTGGGTTTATATATGGTTTGATGATTGATACACAACATGCACGCATTCAATATATCATTAAGTACACTTTGTATGATAAAGAACAATGTGTTCTTACCAATGCTGACTTGCCTACACCTCCAGAACCAAGGACAACTAGTTTGTATTCTCGCATTGTTGTATCAGTGGTATAGTAGTAGTAGTGATGGTGATAATAGAGCTTCCTTGATTGAATGTGATACAGGGACAAGAAAATAGAGGAATAAAAAGAAGGGGAAAAGAGGAAAGAGAAATGATTTTGTTGGAGAGGGAGAAGACATGGTGGACAAGGTACGAAAAGAGAAATTGGCACGAGTAGTATGACGAAGCGATATGTGAAAGTTAAGGGGGTGATCCATCATCATTGACAGATAACTTGAACCCCTTTCATTAGGTAAACTGAGATGGGTGATGCTCTTTTAGGAATACAATGACCTATGCAACAAGATAGTGAAGATACAATGAGCGATTTGTATTGTGTATATGCTTGCATACTGTGATTGGACCGTGCCATCACACCGTAAAAGGTAACAACTCACAGTGTGTCCTTTGTCTTTTTCTTTTTGCTCTTTCCCCAACCAGCTTTATCCTTCTCTTTTATCTTTTTTTTTCTCTCTCGCACACCCGCGTATTCCACCCTTAGTCTTTACACATATAGTACAACTTGACGACTTTTGGGAGAGGTGCTGCATTCCACCATTCTTTATTTACTACGTTCTTTTTCCCGCATCGACACACGTTTATACAATACATACAACACGAGGCTCAGCATAGAACGCCTCTACACAAAAACAACCCCTTCCAGTCACTATAATCTTTTTCAACTATTGACGACACTATACAACCAACATCATGTATTACACATCTGTTTGCAAGGCACTCTATGACTATAAGGCGCAATCCGACGACGAATTGACCTTCAACGAGGATGACATACTCTATATCCTTGACAAGGAAGAAGATCCCGATTGGTGGAGAGCTCAACTTAAACCACAGTCTTTGGAACAGGAGGGTCCAGTGGGCATGGTTCCTGCCAACTATGTTGACGAGGTACTTCTTTACTCAGCATTTGGTGTCCTATTGAAACTGATAATGGTATCTGTAGGCTGATCCTATTGGAAAAGTCCAAGCAATCTATGATTACACTGCGCAACAAGACGAGGAGTTGACATTTCATGAAGACGACATACTGATCCTCTATGAAAAGGATGATCCTGATTGGTATCTTGTCAAGGATAAGCATGACAAAATTGGTCTTGCTCCAAGCAATTATCTGCAAGAGGTAAGTTTCTAAACATCAGCTCTATAAGGATTGCCGAGCCAACACGTGAACTATCCAATGTAGGCATCAGATCACGCTTCTGCAGTTCCATCCACTAGTCAAGTTCAAGCTCCTGTCACTACACCAACACCAACAACAACACACCACGAGGAAGAGGAGGATGAAGAGGAACAACAACAGCCTGAGATTCCTGCAGCAGCAGCAGCAGCAATACCAGTAAGTCTTTATATTGATTGTCTTTTAAAGAAAGTGCATGTGCTTATTGGAGAATGGGAAATATGTTAGGCTTCCAACAAGGCTGATGATGCTGTTTCATGGTCAGTGCATGAATATGATACTGAGAAGAAAAAGAAAAAGAAGAGCAAAGGCAATCTTTTGGTGGGCAATGGCATGTTATGTTATGGAAGTGAAACCGACAAGTCATCTCCTGTACGTCAATTCCCTATTCTCGAGGTGTCTCAGAGTACGAATGATGGAAAGACTGTGCATATTCAATTGTCAAACGCCACACTTGATTTTCAAGCTTCATCCAAGTCAGAAGCAAAAGCAATTGTTGCCAAGATACAGGAATCCAAGTCACTTGCTGCACCTACAACAACAAGTACAGCTGCTATTCCTGTTGCACCACCACCACCACCACCAGTAGCTTTACCAGAACAACAACAACAACAACAACAGCATGTACCTGCACCACCACCAGCTCCTCCAGCACCACCTGTTGCACATCATGAACCAGTATCTGCTACAACAACTGCTGAACCAGAGCCAGAACATGAACCTGAACCAGCATGTGAACCACGTTGGGCTATTGTGCTATATGATTTTACTGCAGAAGGACCTGAAGAGATTTCAACCAAGGAAGAAGATCAAGTGCTTGTGGTGGATTATGTTAGCAGTGATGAATGGTGGTCTATTGAATATCAGGATGGCAGGTCTGGTATTGTACCTGCAACTTATGTTCAGTTTCAAGAAGACTATGAAGCGGATTTGGCACGTGAAGAAGAGCAACGTCGTAAGCAACAGGAACAAGAAGCAGAAAAACAACGTCGTGAAGCTGAAGCTGCTGCTGCACGTCAACGTCGTCTGGAAGAGGAACAACGTCAACGTGAAGAAAATGCACGTAAGGCTGAAGAGGAACGCCAACGTCGTCAACAAGAAGAAGAACAACGACAAAAGGAACAAGAAGCACGTAGACAAGCAGCAGCAGCTGCAGCAGCTGTTTCAGCATCTACTTCAAAACCATCATCAGTGGGTGCAGCTTCACCACGTCGTAGTCAAATTCCAGCACCTCCTCCACCTGTAAACAGATCACCTGCAAATCGTGCATCTCAACCTATTCCTACACCAACATCACCAGCTGTCAACAAAGCTAAACAGCCACAAGATCCTGGTAAACCAGATCATTCCAAAGTGCGCATATGGACTGATCGTACTGGAGCATTCAAAGTGGAGGCTCAATTCTTGACATATCACAATGAAAAGATTCGATTGCACAAGGTCAATGGTGTCAAGATTGATGTTCCTGTACAGAAAATGTGCCTTGAAGATTTGAGATACATTGAACAACAAACTGGCAAGAAATTGGTTGAAGATGGTACTGATGATGTTCCTCTTGCTCATTTGGCCAACAACAATCGTAATGCTCCTGGTTCAAAGCCCCAATGGGATTGGTTTGATTACTTTATGAAAGCCAACATTCCAATGCACAACAGTTTGCGTTACGCATCAGCATTTCAATCTGAAGGACTTGGTGAACATGATTTAGATAACTTGACTCATCGCAAAATGAAGTCATTGGGTATGTCTGAAACTCATGTTCAACGCTTACAACGATTCATTGAAACTGGTGTTGTTGAACCGGCATCGGATGAGGAGACACCTTCTAGCAAACGCAAGATGAAGAAATCAGTATCATTTGGTGCAATCAGTGTTATTGATGACAGTGATAATGAATCAGTTGGTGGATATGGAATGGTGAATCGACAACATCAAATTGATGAAGATGAACGAATTGCACGACAACTTCAAGAAGAATACAATGCACAAGCACAACAAAGTCAACAAGGATCGCCATCGATTCGTGGTGTTGGATTACAACGACGTGGCACTGGCAGACCTACACCAAGCACATCAGCTCCACGTGATGTCAATACTGACATAATGGACAAGATCAAGAGTCAGTTAAGCTCACAGCCACTTACACCTACTCCAGCTCAACCTTCATCACCAGCAACTGCAACTACAACATCCCATCCTCCTCCACCACCACCACCACCACCAGCTGCTGCTGCTGCTAATGCTCCTCTTCAGCCTACACCTGTAGCAAGACAACAAACTGGATTTGCTGATGATGCTTGGGCACCAAGAGCTTCTGGTTCACCCAATGTTTCCAATTCTCAACCTGATGCTATGACTCAAACAAAAGCTGCTTGGTTTGCTCCTCCACCACCTCCACCTCCACCAGTATCATCTCAAAATCAAGCTCAATTTGCTCCTATGCAGACTCCAAATTTGACAGGCATTCAACAACAACAACCATTGCAACAATCTCCACAACAACCACCTGTTTCACTTCCACCACGTCAACGTCCAACACCACCAGCACCACAGAACAACAAAGTGGATCCTCAAATGTTGTCACAATGGACCAGTCCTAATCAACAATCACAACAACAGCCACAACCACAGATGCAAGTACAGCAAATGGTTGCACAATTTAATACTGGTAATCCACCTGCTCCTCAGCAACAACAACAACCTGCTTTGCCACCACGTTCTCCCATGAATCAGTTTATTCAATCACCTGCTACGACTGCTCAAGCTAACATGGGAATGATGCAACAACAACAGCAACCACCTTTACCACCTAGATCACCCATGAATCAATTCAATGCTACAACACAACCACAATTCATGCAAAACACTGGATCTCCATCTCAGTTTGTGCAGCAACAGCCATTTATACAACAACAGCAACAGCAGCCACCTGTCATGCAACAGGCTCCCATGTCATCTGTGCCTGTCAATTCAGTATTGCCACCTGCACTTGTACCTATGAACACTGGTATGCAACAACCAGCATTACAGCCACAACCCACTGGTACTGGAGCATCATGGGCTGCTGCCAGTAAGTACTTTACGTTTATACAAGGTAGAATGATGATGATTTAACACTTTTATCATGTAGCTCCTGATAATCCATTTGGCAGTGGTGCTATTGCACAAAGACCACCTCCACAATCACAAGGATCCTTTTCTAGTGTATCTTCAATGCAGCCATCCCAGGTGTTTGCATCCATGACCAACAATAATGGTGCTGCCAATTTTCATGATCCCAATGACAAGTATGCTGTGTTCAAGAATATGAATGCAACAGCAGGTTCTCCAAGTGTATTTAATGCTGGTCAACCCCAAGGTAAGTCTTATCCACTTTGTTTTGCATATGTAGAAATTAATACATGATTCCATATAGGAGGAGGAGGAGCAATGCCTTTCCAACAACCCCAGGCTACTGGATTTACTCAAATGCAACCCCAACCCACTGGCAATCCACAACAACCTTTCCAGCAGCAACAACAACAACAACAACCATTTTACAATCGCTGGTGATCATGTACATTCTTGATTTTCCTTTTTGTACCACTATTCTAGTAGATTCTTTTTCTTCAATACATCATGATTGATTTGATACCATCCCTGAAAATGCCAAAGTAGTAGGCTATTCAACTCCTTGACAAATAAAAACAAATCGCATTTCCGTATAGACCAACACATCTTTCTCGGAAACATATCAATGCGAGCTACTACTAACAACAACAACAAGTTGATCATTTGCTTTTACTTCTCTTCTTCTTTTACTCACTTTTGATGATGAGGTCGATATTCACCAGCTTGGCAGTAATTGCATCAGCTGGACTTGCAGTATTGGCTGAGGATGATGATGCCAGTCCATTGATGTTTCCACCTATCCCACCAATGAAAAGCAAATATGTGGCACCTGATACACCAAAGTACGATTATGCCGAAGTGTTGCACAAGAGCTACTTATTCTATCATGCACAAAAGTCGGGTGCGTTACCTTATCAACGCATGGCTTGGCGTGGTGATTCATGCAAGGTGTGCGTGGGTGATTTTTATGAAGATTTGTCACGTGGATGGTACGAAGCAGCCAATACCATGAAATGGGGATTACCTTTTGGATGGACAGCAACACAACTTGCATTCAACATCTTCATCTTTGAAGATGCCATGAATTCAGTGGATGAACTTGCTGAAGGTCTTGAATTACTCAAGTGGGGAGCAGGTATAATCTTGGCTGACAAAAACTTCCGATTCATCATTGACATCCACATGGGTAGATTATCTAATGAATTGTCACTACAATGATACACATATTGTTGGTCAATTGGGAACATCATCTTTGGGACCTATTTCCAAACAAATTGAATTGGATGTTGACTTCAATTACTGGGGACCACCTGAAGAATATGAACAATGGGTGCCTAGTGGATTGCCACACAAGGCGTATTACTTGACACCAGACAACCCATCCTCTGAGATTGTTGGTGAATACAGTGCTGCCATGGCAGCTATTTCTATCCCATGGCGTAAACATAATGCAACATTGGCTGATGAATTGGTGGATCGTGCCAAACGACTTTACAAGTTTGCTACAGACTATCCAGGCAGCTATGTGACATCGAGACATAATGCTTTCCAATGGGCAACATTCTGGTATCCATCCACAAGATATCAAGATGAATTGGCATGGAGTGCTGCTTGGTTGTATGCTGCTACCAAAGATCCCTTCTATTTGGAAGAAGCAAAAAAGTGGTACAATTCTGATCCTGATTCGTGGTACGAGTATTCGTGGGATGAAAAAGGTGGTGGTATGCACGTGTTGCTGTATGCACTTACCAAGGATGGCGAGTTTTACAAGAATGCCATGATGTACTTTAACCAGTTCTTGCCAAGTCCTGAACAAATTGTCAAGTTTACACCACGTGGTCTTGCTTATATTGAACATTGGGGCTCAGTTGGCTATTCTGGCAATGTTGCTTTTCTAATGCTTGCATTTTCCAAGCTAATTGGCTACGAGACTGTTGAAGCCAAACAATTGACATCTTTTGCCATTCAGCAAATCAATTATGCACTCGGTGACTATGGCTATTCCTGGGTGGTTGGTTTTGGTGATAACTATCCTAGCAAACCTTATCATAAGGCATCATACAATTCTTTCATTGATTATCCTTTACGTGGACATCAGCAAGATGAAGTCGAAGAAGACTTTACTGGTAGCAAAACGGATCAACGATTCATTTTGTATGGTGCTGTGGAAGGTGGTCCCAATGTGGATGATTCATGGCATGATGATCGATCCAATTATGAATATTCTGAAGTCACACAAGACTACAATGCTGCATGGACAGGTGCTATTGCAGGTCTGATTGATTATTATGGCAGCGACAAGTTTGAACCTTACTCTGATTGTGGTCTTGATCTTGGTTGGAACCATCCTAATGCAAGTACACCACCTGCATGGCCAGAAGATGATTGTTATCACACTTGCAACAAGAATTGTCCTCGTGGTCAGCTCAAATCCTCATTTTCGTGGCGTATGCTCATGGAGCCTGATAATCTTGACAAGAACATTGACATCCTTTATCCAGGCAAAGGTGCTATTCGTGCTGCTGCAGTGGATGGTAGTCGTGCCAATGCTGAAGATCCTAGTGCTTATGATGCTAGTGCTGCAAGAGAAGGTGATGATTATCGAGCAGCTACCAATAGCAATAAGGCGAAACAAGATGACACAGGTGAAAAATCAAAAGCTCCATCATCAGCATCCGTCAAGAACAAAGCATCCACTGTGATTACTGCATTAGGTGCAACTTGGTTCCTCGGCAGCTTGGCATCATACTTGGCTTAATTATAGATAGAAGAATACCATTACTACATATTAGTTGGTGCAATAGATCCATATAAAAGATGTAGGATGTTATTGCAAAGCATTGAATGAATGACAATGGCCAGCATCATGTCATGTGTCTTATGAAAGGATAAAGATAGTATGTAGATGCCATTGATACAATGAAATTGATGACACAATAGTGATCCATTTTTGCTTGTGCGTATGTATTATATGTGATGGATCACTTGTCATGATGACTTGTGCTGAAAGGATGCGGATTATTCTCACAAGTTACACATTGTGATTCGACCGATTCTCCAGATGATTCCAAGGAAAAATGTCTTGTAATCAGCCACATAATGTAGCTCAGTACATATGCTAACAACAGAAAAAGTTGCTACATAACAACCCTATTTTGGATAGCTATTCAATGGTGAGATTCATATGTAGGAAAGGAGGTATTTGGCTTAACAATATCTTCATTACAACGAGGCCTAGCCGTGCCTGGAACACTGTCATGCGAGTCCAGACAATTGGGAACGATCGACAAGAATGGGGGATGTGCAGCAGTGAATGGCGGGGTTAAGTGCACATGCATGGTGCCACATGATCATGATTGGTACTGTGCACATCCTCAAAATGGTGAAATCCGGCGGTCTTTGCACCTGGTTTTCCTTTCCCTTCCTTCGTTCACATACTATTTCTTTCTTTCAGATTCTTATATACAAACAACTTCTCATTCCTTTTTGGATAATGTTACTATGGCCAATCTAACAAGAGTAAAGAAGCCTTACAAAAGTTGGGTTAAAGATGGAGTCAATGGTGGACCATCCTCTATGGATATACTTGTCGGCTGGCTATCTGATCGCTCAAACTACCAGCGTTGGCGTAGTGGTAATGCTGTTGTTGAAACAGATAATCATCATCAACAACAACGTATTCCCAAAAAGATACTCTTGGAAGAAATTCTTACCAAGATGCGTCAAGCTGGTATCCACCATCGACTTCCCAAGGATGTAGCAAGCAAGATTTCTACACTACAAAGCAACTACAGAGCAGCCTGTGAGTGGATGAATACCGAAGCAAGGCGTTTACGCAAAGCTGGTGTTTCAGAACACACCATCCATGGTACCTATGCGCATTGATTGTTTTGTTTCTATCGCATCAGCACCATATCGACCACAACCCTCTTTCTCTTTCTTGGTTCTTCCTGTTTTAGAGGAGGTAGTCAAACACTTTGCCTATTGGGATGCTCTAAATCCAAGCTTTGGTCATTATCGACATTCTTCAAGTGATGGACCTATGGCTATCAGCAGTCTTATGGATCAACAGCAACAACGATCAAGTCATTCTGAAGACGAACAAGTGGATGAATTAGATGATGATGAATACCAAGAGCCATATCAAGGAGACAATAACCATAGAAGCACAAGAATTCTTAATCAGCAGCACACGACACAAAAAAAGAGATGTCGAAGGCGTATGTATCAAGATGACACTAATGAATGCGATAATTCGAGAATAACAAAAAAGAGGAATAGCATCAGCAGTAGCAGCAACAGCAGTGCTACAAGTAATGATTTGTTACGCATCTTGAATCAAGCTACATGTCGTCCATCATCATCATCATCATCATCTTCCGATACCAGGTTGACAACATCCTCCCCAGCCCAACATCCTGCATCTTCAGTCAACTCTGTTCTTGCCGATTCATTCATTGAAATCAACCATGAAAAAGAACCAAACACAAGGAAACATCCAGCCAACAATCATCATCAACATGTATTTCGATTTCTTCGTGGAAAGCAAGCAGAGGAAGAACAACTATTGATTGAAAAAGAAAGCCGTATTCGTGCCAAAGCCGAGTTGGTAAAGCACTTGATGAATGCTGGTTTCTCAGAAGAAGAGATCACTGAACAGCTTAGTCAACTCTAGTCAATCTATGTTACATCATGAACAATAAAACCATATCCACATCCTTTTTGTACCTGAGAAGAGTATGACCATATATAAGAAACATGTCTTTTGGCACCACGTCAAAGATGATAACACTGGTCATGTAGGGATCATTGGGTGAAAGGCGTGGCTTGGTGACTGCCGTTGCCTGCGATCTAGCGAGTAAAAGTGAACTACTGGCCCAAATTTTCGCTTCTTTCTCCAAGTCCTTGTACTGTTTTTTGACCATGTGTAAGGCACTAGAGAATCTTGGTGTGGCCGATGCTTATTTTTATGTACTTACCTCTACTATTGTGTAGCTGGAAAGAAGAAAGCACAAAAAATGTCGCTGTCCGACTTTTTGGCGGACGACTGTAAGTACAAGAAGAGTAGGTTGCTCTCGTACCATTGCAACTGACCCCTTGCAATGTGTAGCTGGATCCTGGGCTGACGAAATGGCCACGCTTCCCTCTGCACGTAAGTTGTCTACTGCTCTGTAATCGAACCTTTTACTCACTCATTTTCATGCTTTATAGCTGCAGGTAACAAAAGAAGACTTGCAAGGATATAGGAGAGACGTCGCAGTCAAGAAACCTATGTCTGTGCGTCATTGTATTGGAAAAGATGAACTCACTGTCTTGTTTTATTTCATTATGCAGCCAAAGAAGATGTTGATAGCCCTCGTGCTGATCGTTTTGGTGGACGTAAGTCATCATGTCTCTTTGTGTGTGTATTAGCAACCAATGTCATATCAACATGCATCATCTTATATAGCTCGTGACATGGATTTACCCAGTGGCCCTGCTCGTGGTGAACGTTTTGAACGTCGTGAACGTTTTACTTCTCCTCGCCCTGAAAGATTTGCTCCTCGTGCTCCAGTCGAATTGCCTACCGAGCCACCATTCACTGCTCACATTGCCAACCTTTCCTTTGATGCTAACGAGGATGATTTGGCTGACTTTTTTGGACAAATGAAGGTAAAAGGAAAAGAAAAAAGGGTTTCATGACAAGTATATCAAGACTAACATCATTCTTTAGATTGCCAACATTCGTATCTTGCGTGATCGTGATGAACGTTCCAAGGGTTTTGGTTATGTTGAATTTGAGGATCTTGAATCGCTCAAGGGTGCTCTTGAATTGACTGGCGAGGTATATATCTTTTTCAACATGGATACTTTATGTGATTGTGTCATTCATATTGATGTTTCTTTATCTTTAGTCTATGCATGGACGTACCATTCGTGTCAATGTGGCTGATCCTCGTAAGTAATTGCTGTTGTATGTGACATAGTAAGCTTATACTTGACATGTTTATAGCTAGAGAACGTCCTGAACGTGCTCCTCGTCAACCTGATCGTACTGATGTATCTTCTTGGCGTCGTGAGACACCACTCGAATTGCCAGAACGTCGTGGTGGTGGATTCCGTGGTGGTCGTGGTGGATTTGATCGTCGTGGTGGTGATACATCGTGGCGTGGTGGTGCTTTTACTAGACGTGATGATCGTTTTGGTAAGTTTCTTTTTCAGTTGGCAACATGTATCAAAGTCATTTATTCCTTTATTGATACACTTTATATGTTTCAGGTCGCAACGATGCTCCTGCTGAACGTCCTCGTCTCAATCTCAAGCCACGCACTGTTGATACACCACCAGCTGCTTCCACCGAAAGTCCCCAGAGCAACAAGCCCAATCCTTTTGGTGCTGCTAAGCCTGTTGATACTGAAGAAGCACTTAAGCGTATTGAAGACAAGCTCCACAAGACCACTATCAGCAAGTGAACAAACAGCGGACAGGCGCCGTCGTAGAAAACACTTCTCTTTCAACTCATCACCGACTCTTTTCAACACACTACTTTTTTTCACAACACAATCGAATACGCCAAATCCACCCTACACTACTTATAAAAAGAAGAATACGGAAGAGAAAAAAGAACACAACAAGCGTATCCGCGATGTCTGCCACCTGTTTTACCTAGCTTTTTCTTTACATCATAAAATACAATTCAGTAGTCTATTAGAAATGCACAAATGTTTAATTTGCTGTTTGCAGACATGATAGTGATTTACAGTGGTGCTATTGTACAAGAGTGAAAGAGAAAAGGCACTAGTGAGTAATAAATGATGAAGGATGATTGGAGGAGATAATAATGGTGTATAAGGGATATATGTGTGTGTGATTGCGTGTAAATAGGTTAGGTATGAAGCTTGACATGATAAGATGGAAAGAGAATCACTGTCTCTATGAATTCATGATATGATAGATAAGGTAGCTTGGCAAACCATAGACACCAAAGCCCATAGACTTGGCCATTTTGGCAAATCCTTCAGTTTCGACTTGATGTTGGTATACAAATGCTGGAAAGTTGGCGCCTTCACGATGTACATGTGCCTTGACCAGGGTGAATGTCGCTCCCTGCATATACAACTATCATCAATAACCCATATTCCTCCCTGCATATGCTATCCTGTCCTTTTCACAACACTTACCACACCATCCAAAGGCACTTTTTCAAGAGGATCATGATGAGTTGGCATATCAACCATGACATTGCGATGAGTGAGAAATTCATAGTAACCTAAAAGCGAGAGAATCATGAGTGAGCAACATGCAGACTTGTTTTGATGTATTGCACATGACGTAGTGCCAATGTATACACATACCTTCAAGTAAGACATAATCCTGGATAAAGATGTAGACACAAGGATGAAAAGGGAGATATGTGTTGTGAGCGATACAAGGAGATAAAAAAAAGGGGGCAAAAAGTCATTCACACTTACAGGATCCAGATCCTTTTGAAGTTCCAAAGAGCGTTCAGTTTCTTGCCAGTTGTTCTTATCATATCCCCAGAATGAATTATCCTCAGTTTCACGCAAGCAATTGGGAACAACAACATCAACATCAACACTCATAAGATCTTCAAGAATAGTAGGTGGATATTCAACAAGATCAACATCAAGCCAAAGTACCCAAGCATGTTCTTCTCGAAGAGCAGCTGTGAGCAAATAGTTACGAGAGCGTGCCATGTAAGAACGACGCAGGGGCTGCATTTCAAAAGCATGTCGTCGGTCCTCGGGTAGCTCAAAGTTGAAATCCTTTTGATAAATGGCAACATTATGATATCGATTCTTCCAACGACTCATAAAGGCATCTGCTTGTTGCTCAAGTAGTTCCACTGTTTCATCATTGGTGTCGGAAACAAGAAAGGCGATTGAAATAAGGTGTTTTGGATACGTCATGCGATCCAACAACTCAAAATACCGTGGCAAGTAGTTGGCGGCGTTCTTGAGCGGTGTCAGAATAAGCACATGTTCCTCGTTGTCTTTAGCGTGTGCTGTTGCTTCCACTTGATTAAGATCAACATAGACAGGTTCAGTATCATGCTTGTGATTGCTTGTGGTTTGTGTAAAGGACATTGCTTGACTAAAAGCTCTCACAGCACGACCACCACTTGTACATTGACCAGACATAGCCATTGGATGCACAAAAGTCATAAATGATACAAGACCAAGAAAAAGAACTGCTGCAAGAGCAATGCCTTGACGTTTGGAGATGCGAAACATGCGACGGTGTTCAGCAACTGTCATTGATGATAGAAAGAGTGGCAAGAAGAAAGAGGAAAAGGATGAACAAGAAGAAAAGGGGTAATTGGAGGGAAAGGAGAAAGAAAAAGAAGCTGAATGCGGGATTTACAGGTGCTGGGACGACAAGACACAGCCACTGTGCGTGTTTTTTATAGTTTGTCAGACCATGGTGCAGATCACTTTTTTCTTTTTAGTCTGTTTCTGTTTCGTACACCGATGATGATGGTGATCACTTTTCACTCGTCAATTACTAAATGAATGAGGAGACTGTGTGCAAGTATGTCATACCTAAACAGGTATCGTGCAATCATGTCTTGTTTCCTCTATAATTAGACCTGAGACTCGGAAAAGTCCTTTGTTTATATCACACGTCGATCCCTTTTTCAATGATACAATCGAGCCATTTGACCTGTATATATTCTATTTCAAGTTATTCGATTACCAAGCATGTCAATCACAACAATAAGATTGTTATGACGATATCTCTTTAAGCTACACTATTTTGCCTTTTGACTATACATGATGTATGTGCTGTGATGCAATGGGTCATGTTTCATTCCAAAACGACTATGCCAAGCAGTTGTCGACATAGGAGCTAAGTGTGTGTTCCTCCCTTGGCATACAGGTACTGCAAAAGATGGATTACCTGGTTCATGCTGCAAAAGTGCCAAGATTGGTGTACTGAGCACATGGGCGGCTTATGCAGAATATTTGGCAGAAAAGAGAAAAAAGGGGGGTTCATGCTGCAGTAAAGGTGATGTCTGGTATTTGCATTATCATTCTGCTGACTAGATACTACTTGTACTATATACTTGGGGAAAGTGGTCTCGATCTTCCATCATGAATATTAAACTTCATCAACTTTTAGCGTCGATCTTCTCATTTCCAAGGGCCTGGGCTGATGATGAGAAAATCAATAGCGGGGATCGTTCAATTTCTCTTTTTGGAAACATACAAGCAAGCACAACACATGTACATCCGGAAACAACAATCCGTGCCTTCTTTTTTCCCTTAAATATCAATGTCAACAACTCTTCAACAAGCACACTTTACCATGTGATACAACAACGAATAAAGGAAGCACTGATGCTCTGCTAGTACCTGCTCCTTGATATACAATGACTTTTTGCTATCACACTTGTGCATCCACTTTTATTGAGATCCAGACTACTTTTGCTACTTGAGTCACATCATCATCAACCATGCCCATGAGTGAATTCAATGCTGCACATATTAGCTGAAGCGTACTGTCAATGAAGCAGATCTCCCTGATGAGCTGCAACATATGTTGTCTGATTCTGCCAAGCAACTGCGCCAATGATCCAACAAGCAAGCACCATTATACCATCTCATCAAACAGTCGCTTTCCTCTTCAGAGATAAACCATTCCAATAAAAGTATCCATATCGATAACAATACACATTGATCCATATACAATTGTAAGACTGATTGCTTGTGATCCATCATCATCTTTCATTCCAGAATGTAACTAATATCTCTATCTTGTACTCTACACTTCCTTCTTCATCCAAGCATTGTACTGGTACTTGTCGATAGTCTTTAGAGGACGCTAGATCGAACACATAAGAAGAAAAAAAGATAAGCATCCTTGTTGGTGACCCATTGTCCCATCCATAACCTTACCTATGACTAATATCGCATACTTCACCTTTCACTACATCATCCTGATGTTGTCCTGATGCTTGGCAATAACTTTCATACGTGGGAGACATAGTGATAAAGAGAATAAACGACATAACAGTGCAAAAGCTTGACTGCAACAGAGAAGATGATGCTCAACAGATGATAATCGACAAAACACGCGTTTCAATAGTATCATGTAATTGTTCTCCAGTGTTGCTAGATTGTGTCAGGCGTAAAGTGCTTGGAACTTGTTCATTTGGTACAGGCAGTCAATGGAGAAGGGGAAACTTGCTGGAGAGGAACAAAGGAAAAAGCAGGCTGCAGCAAAAAAAGTACTTGCCACCACGCGACAAACGACGGCCCACTTGTCTAAACCAAAGTCTGTTGTTCAGAGTGTTGCTAAAGCAGTACATTGGTGCTAGTATAGTTCGGATGGGTGCAGTTGTGAAAGAAGAACTTGGGTTGACAATAAAAGAACATGACGTTTCAAGCCAAACAGCTTTTTGCTTCCCAGACATGAGTTGTCAATACATGTCGAGCTCCATTCATGTTGTTCTTGTTGTTCAAGTGTCCATTGGTATAGCTGTAGTTGGAGTCGAGAGAAGAAGTGTAGAACAAAGGCTGCTGGCATGTCTGCAGGAGTGTCTTGGCTTTATTCCATTCTGAGCTCGAAAATCAAAACTGACGCCTATTGCAATGGCAGCTCCTATTGCCAAGGACATGGATAAAGCTTTCATGATGCCATTGAATGTCGATTTGGATGATTAGTATTGGTGGCATGTGAGATATATCCATTTTATTATATCACTCCTGATTAGACAAGTGAACACTTGTTACCATGGCAGTAGCATGCTTTATTGCAACATTGAACATGATCTGGATTATTGGTACCTGATACAGCTCATAAGTATCTGCTATTTGACAATGACTAGATTGGTAACAGCCATTATCAGACTAGATGAATAGATGCATGGTATCATTCACTCATAAGATTGCTTTATTCACTGTCAAGAGTTACATTTATCCTGATGATAGAAAGTCGGTGCTGCATAGCAAGTTGTAACATGAAAAGGCAAGAAACACTGTAGCCTGATCGTAAATGTAATATTACTTGAAAAATGTTCACAGCCAAATAAATGGGAGTCAGATAAGCTGCAGTTGCCTATGTCATATTGAATAGGATACTGTGTACAAGTGCTTAAAGAAGGAGAGTGCAAAGTTGTGACAACATAACAAGTGATCGGGATGTGGAGCAGCTATAACTGGTTGCTGATAGATAACTTCAGGCAGTGTTTGGTCATTCGGAAATAGCAACTACCCATTCAGACACCAAAGCTGATGCGTGATCAGCGAATGAGAACTCACGATTACTCATTCGGGTGTGACAGCGGCAATCAACCGTGGTAAAACTGTGGGATTTCACATCAGATCTATCTCTATCTTCCACTTATATCTGTCATGGTCTCTGCTACTACATTGAAAGTTGGTGTTCTTGGTAAGTGGTTGTTTTATTGATAGGAAAAGTGTATAGAACAGAGTGACTCAATGGACTACGATCTAGCCTTGCAAGGTGCTTTCATTGAGCATATCCACATGCTTAACAATCTCGCCGAAGTGTCTGAAGCCATTCCAGTGCGTACGCTTGAACAGTTGAACTCTGTGGATGCTCTTATCATCCCTGGTGGTGAATCGACAGCTATGGCACTTATTGCAGAACGTTGTCAGCTTTTGGAGCCTTTGCGTGCCTTTGTCAAGGAGAAACCTACATGGGGTACTTGTGCTGGTATGATTATGCTTGCCAATGAAGCTTCTAGTGCCAAGAAGGGAGGACAACAATTGATTGGTGGTATGAGTATTCGTGTCAATCGTAATCAGTTTGGTACGCAAAAAGACTCTTTTGGTATTGGATTGCATATGCCAGAGATTGTTGGTGAAGAACCTTTCCATGCAGTCTTCATTCGTGCACCAGTGATCACCGATATTCTATCTGATGATGTCAAGGTGCTTGCAAGATTGGAACAACAAGTGGGTCAGACCCAGGCCGAGACTGTTGTGGCAGTACGACAAAACAATCTCTTTGCTACAGCTTTCCATCCTGAATTGACTCGTGATGATCGTCTTCACAAGTTCTTTGTCAAAATGGCCATTGAATGTTACAACAACAAGCAATAGATACTACAACACACATTCATGCAACCCAATTCTCCATCTCACTTTACGCATCATACCCTAGCGATAGAAAGAATCCACATTGTAGATTATTATGATAGATTATTACATGTCGTCAATAAGATGATTATCTCTTTTCGTTTGTATCTAATGTTGGACTTGATGTAAGGGATAAGGACTTGTGTGGATATGCCTTTGCATAAGAGTAGACAACACCAGCAATGAAGCCTTCATGATACCAATTAGAGCATTATTCGCATGTCGTCTATTTGTTATCGAGGATGCTTACCAATCAAGATAGCTGATACGTTTCCAAATGTTGCAGGATCACCAAAAAAGACAATTCCAGAGATGGCAATAGGAAGTTTGTTAAGTGAACCAACCATGGAATATGTCGTGGATGATGTAGTACGGACACACCAGGCTGAAGCATATGACATACCAAATGCCGAAGCACCTGAAAAGATCATTGCCCAAATACGTGCCTGACATTGTCCATCTGGACTGTGATATGGGATTAGTACTTACATCCTCTTCTCCTCTTGGCATGCATACTTACAAGTTGACTTGGAAATTAGCCATTGACCAGTCTTCAAGGAGTAAGCTTGGAATAAGGAGCAATGGGATAGATAACAAGTTATTGTAGTACACAGTATCAAAGTCCTTGAAGTTGGTCAATTTTATACGCTTTCGCATATATAACACAAAAGATGCAGAGGAAAGACAATTGAAGAGCATCCAAAAGTATCCAAGCATTGGTACGCCACTGTATTCACTGCGATATACACTCATCATGGAGCTGATGGCTTCTGATACATCATTCCAGCCAGCAATGACTGATGACAGTGTCTATTATGATATGTATAAGTAAAGAGGTGAATGTCATCATATACACATATACCATTAAGCTGAAAGATGTCATCATCATGCCTGTAATACTGCCACCGAACCATAGCACTTCACCATATGCAATCAATATAATAGTAAGATTCTTGAAGATGGTATACACTGGGATAGGAAGAAATTGCAATGCCTTGGAACCTGTGTAGATCATGGCGACAAGGAATAAAGTGATAGGAAACCATTTTTTAGCCTCGTCTGTGTTATATTCACGAAATTTGATGAGATTAAGAAACTTGAAGACTTGTAAAAGCATCACAGTGACAATGCTCTATATCGGATCACATTAGCCATCTATGATATGTGCAACAGATACACGTATTACCTGAACAGTCAACAAAAGAAACACCATATTGAAATCTCCACTGACAACGTATTTGTTGGTCACTGTCATGACAATGCTTGCAACACAATAGCTCAAAATGGGTAAGCTTGTTTGTACCACTGGTGGCAGTTGGACATGCCGAGATGAGACAACTGCCGGTGATGCATTTGTCATGTCGGTAGACTCTTTTTCGGATATGTCAACAGCCAGCAAACAAGCATCCTTTTTCTCCATGGATTGGGCCATTACGACAAGTCTACCGACTTCTTGAGCGAAAAGCCAAAGAGTAAATGGAAAGTGAGAGAAAGAAAGATATACACGATTGAAGAAATCACTCTGTGCAGGAAATTAAATACACCAAGTGCTATGGCATGCATATAGCCTGATTTGGATTAAACCGGGAAATCTACCCAGTCTATCATGGAATGCATACATCTATCGATATGTTGCTCCTCTTTCTCAGGCACTCTATATATCATTGGGAATGCTGTTTTAGTGCTGTCAACGCTAAAACTTTCATTGTTGATACGTGGGAACCAATGCTTCATGTGATTCCAAAACTTGTGTCATGTTGCCTTTATACTTTCAAGACTTCTACTATTTCATTGCTATCGAATGTATTGAACTACGATGATGTGCTTGATTATATGGTGATTGTAATGATTGTAATGTCGAATCAAGTAAGAAATAGGCATAAGACCAATGACAAATGAGCGCGTTAGCTTTTACCCATATAAGCATGAAATGTGGGGAAGGGCATCTATGCTGAAGTAAGCAGAAATGGTAGGGACAAGCTAAAGGGAGATGATTTCTGCTGTTCCCCGCTTCAAGTGAAGGTTCCGCTCATTGAAACAGCAAATGGTATCGATCCGCATTAGTAACGGCTATTCCCACTCCACCATATAAAAATGAACAACCCCAGTTTTTCCAAGTGAGATCTCGATTTTCCCGCCTGTCTCAGTTTTCATCTTTCTCTCTTCTTCTCATCAATATGGTTGTCTACAAGTCTACATTTCCACCTGTCGAGTTACCAGACGTCGACCTTTATACCTTCTTATTTGCTCCTAATGAATACAATTCCCGCTTACCACACGATCGTAAAGTGGTTATTGACGGCCATACAGGTCGATCCTTAACATATGCTCAAGTGCGCGATCTGTCAGGTCGTCTTGCCACTGGTTGGAAAGAGAAAGTTGGATTAAAGAAAGGAGACATTGTTGCAAGTTTCGCACCCAATCAATATGATCACATTGTTGTGTATCTATCTTTGCTTGCAGCACAGGTTACTGTCACTCCTGGGTAAGCTATTTACATACACTTTCATTATGGAAAAACAATGACACCGGAAGTTGATTTATTGTCTTTTCAATTGTACTCAGCAATCCCAGCTATACTGAAGGTAAAACTTATTGACATGCTCTAATCTATATACATCATCATGCTCACTATCATATCCATACAGCCGAATTCCTTCATCAAATCTCAAACTCTGGTGCCAAGGCATTAGTCACTGTGCCTGAATTGCTTCCAGTATTGCTCAAGGTCTGTGCCAAAGTGGGCATTCCAAAGGAACGCATCTTTTTATATGGTGAAAAGGAGGCTCAAGGCATTTCTTCTGTCTACTCGCTACTTGCCGACAAGCCTGTCAGTTTCCCTCTCAAAGGAATTGATTCCAAAGAAGATGTTGCCTTTGTCTGCTACTCTAGTGGTACCACTGGTCTCGCCAAAGGTGTCATGCTCACCCATCGAAACTTTATCTCGCAGACATTGCTCTCTAATGCTGTCGGGGAAAAAGATAAAGCCGAAGATGATATCGTGCTTGGATTCTTGCCTTTCTTCCATATCTTTGGTAAGTGTTGCATTGTCGTTTCGTGTTATAGTGTGCTAAGTGTCCAATGGTGTAGGCTTGACGGTGCTATGTCTCAATGCTTTCTACAAGTTGCAACCTGTAGTTGTCATGTCCAAGTTTGACTTGCAACTCTTCTGCGAGCTCATTCAAAAGTACAAGATCACACTCGTCAGCATTGTTCCTCCTGTTGGTATGTACCACTCATGGCACGTGATGGTTCAGTCAGATACTGATGTATACATACTATAGCTGTTGCTTTGGCCAAGCATCCTTTGGTGACCAAGTATGACTTGAGTTCTGTACGCATTTTGGGATGTGGTGCTGCTCCTTTGGGCAAGGAACACATTGAAGCTTTGCAGTTGCGTATGCCTGCTCAGTTGAAGCAAGGTTATGGCATGACTGAAACTACAAGTGGTGTTATTTCTCAACAAGCTGATGGTGGTACTCCAGGTAATAAGAAGCTTATCATCCATCCAAAGCATGCATTACTGACAGGTCTTGTTTCTATAGGCTCCATTGGTGTTATTTATCCCAACATTGAAGCCAAGATTGTTGATGTGGATTCTGGAAAAGGTAAAGACTCGTGGTAGAATCATTGGCAGTACATCATCTAATCTTTATGTGAAACATGATTAGAGCTTGGAGATAATCAAGAAGGTGAACTCTTGGTCCGTGGTCCTAGCATCATGAAAGGATATCTGAACAACGATGAAGCCAATGCCAAGACTTTTACTGAGGATGGATGGATGCGTACTGGCGATGTCTGCAAATATGACAGCACCACTAAAGAATTCTACATCATGGATCGTCTTAAGGAGCTTATCAAATATAAGGGATTCCAAGTTGCACCTGCTGGTATGTCGGAAAGTGTATGACAGGAGTAACAATCTAACTTACGCTGTTTGATTACTAGAATTGGAAGCTTTGCTTTTGAGCATGCCTGAAATTGCTGATGTTTGTGTTATTGGTGTTTACGACTCTTCTCAAGCAACTGAACTTCCACGAGCCTATGTTGTGCCACAACCCAATGTCAAGGGTGATGCAGCACTTGCCAAAAAGATTAAGGCATTTGTTGCTTCTCAAGTGACCAACTATAAGCAATTGCGTGGTGGTGTGCACTTCTTGGAGCAAATTCCAAAGAGCGCCAGTGGCAAGATCCTTCGACGACAAGTGAGAGATATGGCTAAGAAACAAGATGCTGCTGCTGCTCCTGTTCAAGCCAGATTGTAGATAGCATATATATACCTGCTAGTTACTTAGATTTTAGTATCATATTCATGTGTATTCTTTCTCATATCCTATAAACACAGCTAATCCGCAGAGCGGTATAGAACCAATTTGGATCATTTTATGTGTCTTATAGCTTGTGATTGAAAAGAGGGGCAGGTACAATAACGCGGAGCTCTGCGTAAAGTTTACCAATCTGCAATGATGAAAACGACTATCGTCTTTGACATAACAACCAGTTTCATCCTTTACCTACTTATTGTGTTGGATGACAACTATACCAAGTATTTTCATGCCAGAATCATATCTCAAGATACTGTAAACATCAAAACAGCCAAAAAGAAACGACACATACTTGTTAAAAGATCACTTGGTTTCATATATCCCAAATCCAGTATTGAAGAAGCTTGTGAAGCAAGCTATCGCATTGTTGATTGATCTCATTATCATTCTCAGTGATCGTTTTCGAGAAGCAATATGCTCTATCATACTCGATGCATACAACAAAGGAGGAAACTACGTCAAGGATGATATGTATACGTGGTATATGGCAAAAGTAGACATGTTTCATTCATCCCCCGCTCTTGCAGCACGCACTGACCAACACAATTTGGACTACATAAAGAAATGCAAAGAAGTTTCGACTCCGTTTCACATTAGCAACACGTGGATTCACGCCAAAATGATTCCTAATAGGAAACATGATGAGATTGGGAAGATGTCACTTGCGTTATACCACCGGATGCACGGCAATAAGGAAGCTTTTGTACTAATTCGGGTCTGTCGGCCCGCGGACATCATTGTACAGCAGTAAATATATCACGCCGTTACAATCAGTCTTTGGTTTGTCATTGGTATTGCTTGATTCTTTTTCCCAAACAGATAGCAGTTGGTAATAAGCAATTGGCTTAGTATCTGTATCTGCTGCTTCAAATGTCTCTTGCAATCCAAACTGGTTTGTCATGATGACATACCTTTAACATGCTGTGATGATGCTTATATGATCGTTAATTTGGAAGTTATAGCTGTCATTATGGAGCTTAACATATCGCGTCTACAAATAGACAGCCTGTACACAACAAAGGGGTAAAGGGGCGGATGTATTCATTGCATCATCTCAGCGAATGCCCGCCAGTAGGGAGGTAGATCTGATTCGAGCCAACAATAAGCTTTTCACAGCTTGAAAAGGCTCTTGTGTAGAGATTACTAAAGCTATCATTATCAATGAGTATGCGGATCGGCTTCAATGTAGGGTAGTGAAAACACTCTGCTTGACAAGATAACCAAAAAAGAGAAAAACCATGCATGATCGGAGCTAAATACATTCGGATGTACCTTTGACCCGCTCTTTCTTTTGGTGCAGTTTCAGCGGTTTGCAAGGTGCCGAGATCAAAAAGAGCAATTGTTTGCCCCACCACCAGCTATTCACTTTCTCCTTTTCCCTTCTACTCTACTTTTAAATCTTGCTAATACCTTTTGTCTATGCTTAAAGCTCTCGAAGCGCTTAAACCACCACCTTTTGAAAAATGGCGAAAGCCTATAAAAGCTGCTGTAGCCATGTTAATTGGATGTATCATGACGTTTAGTGACCGGTGTCGAGAATCTATCGGTTCTGCATCCTTGTTAGTCGCTATATCTGTCGTCTTTTACTTTCCTTTTAAGACTGTTGGTGTTGTATTGGAGGTAAAAAGAAAAGACAATGATAGATATACGCGTTGTTTCACTCACAAAGCATGAATCATATTCAAAAGGATGTGATTTTGGGTACATTCAGCGCGCTTGTTAGCACGGCATATTGCTGTTTAGGTATGTAAAGGGATCTGTGCGTGGAAGAATCAAATAATGGACCAGTTGCTAATTTCTGATTCACAATAGGCATGTATGCAGCCAACCTTGTACGTGATCCCAATAATCCATCACCTGTACAGCCAAAATCAAGTGGCATTCTTGTGCTTTTCCTCTTCGTTGCCACCTTTGTCATGTCATATATTCGTATCAAGATCCCAAGAGGTTAGTACATAGCTGAATCGAAATGAAAAAATGCTGACATATCTTCGTTTTCCGCCATGATCAGCCATGTTCCCGACAATCGTTGCTTCTATTCTCGTTTGTGTAAGTGAACATGAAACAACGTCATACTGGATATGTGTGCTTATACTTTGGATTAGTTTGTCTTGACACAATCATCTGTGATACCTGGTTTCCAGCCAATCTTATTGGTGAGTTTTAGTGTCAAAAGCAATGCAGATCCATGCTAAATCATCACTTTCTTAGTGGACTTTCCTCAAACCACTTGCACTTGGTGGTGGCATATGCGTTGCTGTGTCAGCAGTAATATGGCCAGATGACAGCATGTCCAATTTTATGGCTGTTCTTTCCAAGAATCTATCCGGATACAATGCTTTCTTCAAGGAGCATTCTGAAGGCTTTCTTTTGCTCGAATCAATGCCTAGAGATGCTCAAACTGCTGATCCCACTCTTCCTACAATGAATAGTCGGCTACAAGACACCACGCTTATGTTGATTGATTGCAAACGAGCTGTCCACCGAGATATAGTCTTTTCTCGACTCAATGGAAAAGATGTAAGCAAACTGACACAACTTGTCAAGAATCTGCAAGCACCTCTTTATGGAATCGGACTTAGTCAGATATGCAGGAACAAGTTTTTGCGAGAGATTGATGATGAAAAAGAGGCAGCCATTTTGAATACTGCCATCCAAGATATACGTGAAGCATGTAGTCAGCTGGCCGATACATGCAATGAAGCTCTAAAAGACTCCATTGACAGATTGCAGAATTTCCATGGCAACACCAATCGCACAGCTCTTAATTCTATTCTATGGCCATTCCCACGACTTTTTTGCAGTCAACGCCGCCAACGCCGCTCTAGCACAAAAGGAAATGACGAGTATACTGATATGCAAGATCAACATCCTCATGTTGATTCACAACAATTACGACAGCAGCTTGATCATTTGAAAAATCAAGCATGTGAAAGCACGGTACGATTGTACAACCTTCATCATGCCAACATTGATAAACGACATGTTGGTGGCATGCATGTGCTTTCTCTTTATCGCTATAACCTTTTCAAATACGCTGAGCGACTTATTGAGCTGATTGAATTTATCGAAACAGTCGAAGTTACACGTACACGTCGCAGATTATGGTTCCCTACCATCAAGGCTTTAAAAAAGTGGTTTCGATCATCATCATCCAATAGCAGTGATCCCAATCTTGGTTCTGGTCAAGTATTTGATACAAATCAAATGGGTGGTGGTTTAGTGCGTATTCAAACAAAGGATGAAGATCACAATGACAACAATGGCTTTATCTCGCGTGACCGATCTGGCAAATTGTACCACCGTGATCCTGATTGCAATCCTCCCGAAACAACATTTCAGCGTATATGCTACAAGTTATACATCATCAAGCAGTGGTTCTATGAAGCTGATACATTCTTCGCCTTTAAAACTGCAGCTGGCACAGTACTTTTGGCATTACCAATCTATCTTAAGGAAAGTGCAGCTTGGTATGTCAACTGGCATGGTCAGTGGGCTGACATTATTGCCATGTTATGGTTGATGCCTACAACTGGTGTCTTTTACTTCTCTGGTGTCATGCGAGTTGTTGGCACTGTTGCAGGAGGTGTTTTGGCTATAGTCGTATGGGAGATATCAAGGGGCAATCCTTATGGACTTGGCGTGCTTATATTTGTGATGGCAACATTATTCTACTACATTTTGATATATAAGCCGTTACTACGTACACTAGCCATTATGACACTTATCACAATGGTGTTGGTAAGGACACAAGACTTGTTTGGGATAGCAAATGGTATTCATGTTTATTTTTTACATATGTAGGTGGACATCTATGAATATCAATATCAAATCCAAGGCATTGCTGATGCCAATCCAGTATGGACTATTGCTGGTATGCGTATGCTGCTTGTCATCATTGGTATTGTAGCTGCCATTTTTATCATGATGATCCCAACACAAGTGACTGGAAGAGTGGAACTACGTAAACGACTTGCACAAACATTGCGAGATATCGGGCGCATGTTTGGATTCATATCTCGACAATTTCTTGGAGCTGACCAACAAGCATATAGTGATGAGCAAATCAAGCATATTCGAAAACTGGTTCTTGATCTGCAAAGACAAATATCTGATGAACGAACCTTCCTTATGATGTCTCGATTTGAACCTCCTCTTCGTGGCAAATTCCCCACTGCCAGCTATGGCATTGTTGTTGAAAAAGTCAGTACAATGGTCTTTTTGATATACAGCATGGTAAGTATTGCATCAAAGACAAGAGACATCCAGTCATTGACGCCATATGTTTAGTGCTTTTCTCTTCGAGATATGGATCCACAATGGCGTGAGAAGGTGGCATTAAGCAATACTGAAGAGCGCAAAGTTTATGTAAGATTATAATATTGATTGACACGTGCTTTCTATCGGCTCACTATTCTCTTTATTTTTCATAAGGTTGCATCTATATTGACAACTATCAAGCTGATTGCTACTACATTGGCATCCAAAATGGCACTTCCACCTTACATGGTACCTGCTACTCAGATAAGAGATCACTATGCAGATGTTCTCTTTCGTACTATCCAGGTCAAACCCGAGGACTTGATGCATCCTTCTTTCCTCCCTTACACATCCTATATTGTGGCACGGCATACATTTGTGGATGAGCTACAAGAGTTACTTGAAGCAGTGCAAGATTTAGTTGGTGTAGAAGATCCTGATGAATGGTTGCGTTGTTATTCGTAATATGATGTGCTGCTACTTTGTTGTGATCGATACCAACCAATGGATATTGCGTGATGTGTTAAACATTCATCCCGACCCCACACCTTGAAAACTGTGCAACGTGGTAGTTGCTGACATTCTTGTTTCCTTCTCTCCTCCTCCTCCTTTCCTCTTTCATAATCCCAAATGAACTCTCTTCGTGCATTTGTTCGTGCCTACTCTACTGTTCAACCAGGTGTTCGCCCTGGAGTGAGTATTGTTTTGTCGTAAATGTGTTTGACAAGCGTGTGCATTGACCACTGCTGCATATTTGAAGATTACTAAGGGCTTTGTTGGTGCTATTGGAAACACGCCTCTTGTAAGTGAGATAACAAAAGACATCAAAAGACATGCAGTGAATTGATAAGTCATGATAGATTCGCTTGAATCGTTTAAGCGAGGAGACTGGATCCGAGATTTTGGCCAAAGCCGAGTTCATGAACCCTGGTGGTTCTGTTAAGGATCGTGCTGCTTTATACGTGGTGAAGGATGCTGAAGAACGTGGATTGATCAAGCCTGGTGGTACTGTCGTTGAAGGCACTGCTGGCAATACTGGTATTGGTTTGGCTCATGTGTGCCGTGCTAAAGGTTACAAGTGTGTGATCTACATGCCAAATACCCAGGTAAGATAAGGATGTTGATGAAAAAAAGGTACAAACAGCTTATCCATAACTTTATCTAGTCTCAAGAAAAGATTGACTTGTTGCGTATGCTTGGTGCTGAAGTTCATCCTGTTCCTGCTGTTGCTTTTGATAATCCTCAGAACTACAATCATCAAGCCCGTCGTCATGCTGAAGAACTTGAAAACGCTGTGTGGACAAACCAATTTGACAATACTGCCAACAGACGTGCTCATATTGAAACCACTGGTCCTGAGATTTGGGCTCAAACAGAAGGACTTGTTGATGGCTTTACTTGTGCTACTGGTACTGGTGGCACTTTTGCTGGCACTGCTCGTTATCTCAAGACACAAAATCCTAATATCAAGGCTTATGTTGCTGATCCTCCAGGATCTGTGCTTCACAGTTACTTCCAAAGTGGTGGCAAGCTTATGGATCGTGCTGGTGGTTCCATTACTGAAGGTATTGGCCAAGGTCGTATCACTGATAACATGGCACAAGATGTCGATATTGTGGATGGCTCCTTCCATGTCCCTGATGAAGAATCCATTTGCATGCTTTATCGTTTGTTGGATGAGGAAGGTATCTATCTTGGTGCCAGTTCTGCATTGAACGTTGTTGCTGCTGTCAAACTCGCTAAGGAGCTTGGTACTGGTAAGTGGAAATAGTGGTAATGATGAAGCGTGAGAAAATTGTGTTACTGATCACTTGTATAGGCAAGCGTATTGTCACTATCATGGCTGATGGTGCTTACCGATACCAATCACGTCTTTTCAGCCGTCAATGGCTCGAGAGCAAGAACCTTGAAAAGGCCATTCCTGATCACTTGCAAAAGTATATTGTTCTCCCTTAGATAGCTAGATTCCAGATTTGTGATAATAGATTAAAAAGCAACGTGTGTATATCATTCTCTTATAACAAGTATATCTGTGAAAAGGATGAAAGTTGTCAGTGGGAAGGGATCTACATTGCTTTGCTTTATTGCCAGCAGTGAACAGTACCTTATCAAAGAATATCCATTATACCATGCTAGGTCGCTAATTCCCAAAAGACAAGTAGAGTATCATATTCAATGCTTGACATGGTCATTTTCATGAAGGTGTAACTTGGCCAAACTTTTTATTTGCTACAGTACATCTTTGGATCAAATAGCAACAAGGATCACATGACAAGGATTTCTAGTTGCATATGTACTGCTCATACTATATATGCTAACCAGTTGAGTCATGACATGGATAACATTATAAAGAAGCATCAGACAAAGGATTCAATCTTCAGTGGGATCAATATTGGCGCTTGTGCTGGGACATTGTCAAGTTTACTGGGCTTAAGGTAGACGTGACGTTTGGCTAGATATCGAGCCTTAATGACTTGAATGGCATAGCTCCTTTTGACAATGAGCTAATGGATGCTGGGTTGTGATTTTGGCTGGAAACAATGACATTACATACTTCTGTTTAGGATGTCAATGCGACTACAAAGAGTGAAACATGGTTACTGACAAAGAAAATCATCCATTTGTAAAGCGTGCCATTTATAGGGGATAGTCTCTCTCTTGTCGCTGAAAGTAAACACTAGATTGAATGGTATAAATGATGGTGTGCAACAATCTGGGATAAAGGAATTGTCCAAGTAATACTATTACTGCAACCCATTCACCCCTGCACCTTTTTCACCACGTGAAACTATCAAACATCAGTGCTTCATTCTTTGTGTCTCATTCTTCATTCACTTGTACTCTGAGTTTTGTGCACGTTCCTTTAAGCTGGCACCGAGATTGCTATTCCACAGACACACAAACTCCCTTCTTCCTCGTACAGAACGCGCCATATTCCATAACCAACACCCCCTTTCTCCTCATTGAACAATGCTATCCAGGTGTCCATGGTTGTTATGGCTTGCATTGTTGCTAGCTCTCAGTTTATCCGTACAAGCCGATGAGACACGCATTGTAAGTTCTTGTAGTTCGTTCTCCCTTATACGTTCCTGCAACCTTCTCACGCATAAACCTTATAGACCAGCGATGACCCATTTACCACTGCTTGCTCTGGCATATGGAGTAAAGGCGATGTGCCCGGAAACGACGAGTCTTTTATTAAAGGTACTAGCATATATACATACGTCAAAGCAATATCTAAGCTATATATGGTCTATAGTGACACTCGACAACACTTCACAAGGCAAGACAGCCATGCTTATCTATGAATGGAATGACTTTAATCGTATTGGGATGGTGAATAATGAAACTGGTCAGGTATGCTATCAAAAAGGAAACAGTAGTAGCAGGATGATTCATCATGGATGACTAGGTCCAATACATATGCGATGATTATGCTGTCGACAATCACATCTGCGACGCTGTGGACTATGGCACATTTATCGTCAAACAAGATCCCAATGATAATTCATCCATCTTTACCACTGCATTCAGTCTGAAAAAGAATGAGACAGCCAATCCCGAAATCGTGTTATATAAGGTGGATTACACTGGATATTATTGTGTCGCTATCATTCATGCCAACCTTGAGCCTGAGGAAGGAGATCGTTTTGATGCATGGATTGAATGGCGACTTCCTTATGGCAATCTTCCAGCATCCGATTATCCCAAGCTGTTGGTAAGGATACAGTGTTACTCATGTATATCATTATGTGCTCACTTGTGATATTTCATACTCAATAGTTCTATGGTGCATTCTCAATTGCCTACTTGGCTGTTGGTATCGCCTGGGGAATCCAAACGTATCGATTCTGGCACGACATTTTGCCTGTGCAGGTAAGAAGAAGAATGTAAGAAAAAAGACATCATATGAACCAATTGGTTTTGTAGCACTTTTTATCAGCAACCATATTCTTTCTCATTGTGGAAATGGCTATCAATTGGGGATTCTGGGAAGCATACAATCAAGCAGGATATCCTTGTAAGTTCATTCAGAGTGATGGATTTAATAGCTGCTGACTGTGATCCATGTAGCATATGGTCTTTTAGCATTGGTAGCATTCATGAACGCTGGCAGAAATAGGTAATGGAAAGTTGAGGAAAAGAGGATGTATACGTGCTCACTTCTTTGTTAGTATGTCATTCTTCATGCTACTGGTGGTGTCTTTAGGCTATAGCGTGGTAAAGTGAGTATACAAACGTGTAGTAGGATGGTCTATTGCTTACATCTCCTTCATCATAGACCAAGTCTTGGATCCACAATGAAAAAGTGCGTTGTTCTTGCTGGCACACATTTCTTTTTCGGCGTTATCTACTCTTTGGGAGTGATGCTACTTTCGCCAGGTATGTATTACTGGATGACTTTTATGTGATTATTGGCTAAGCGGTACATGTAGAAACGGCTGGTTTCATGGTTTTATTGGTTATCTTCCCTCTTGCATTGACCATGTCAGCCTTTTATGTGTGGATCTTTAGCTCCCTTACCAATACAATTGCTACTCTAGGTATGCGAGACAGGTGTGAATAGCATGTACAAATGTTAACATATGATATTATAGAGGTACGCAAGCAACACGTCAAGGCATTAATGTATACACGACTACATCGGTTACTCGTCTTCTCGGTGTTTATGGTCATTGTCATCTTCATTGTCAATATGTTTGCCTTTAGTGGACGTAATCAAGTGGACTGGGCTGCTAAAAGCTGGAAATGGCGTTGGGTGACGATGGATGGTCTTCTCAATCTACTCTATTTTGTCGTATTCTTGGTCATTGTCATTTTGTGGCGTCCTACAAGCAACAATCAGCGTTATGGTCTGCAACAAATCAGTCAGGATGAAGAAGAAGCTATCGCTCTTGAAAATCAACTTCGTCATGCTGGTTTGGATGCTGATAGCACAGCCATCTTTGATTTGGGAGACGATGAGTTAAGTGATAACGGTGATCATCACAGCAGCAGCAAGGTCAAGCTCATGACAGTACCCAACCATGAAAACGATCAACATGAATCAAGTAGCAACCATATCCAATCATCAAACAACAGAGGAAATCACAACAAGAAGGATGATTCCAGTGAGGATGAAGATGATGAAGGGTAAGTTTATACATACATAACATCTACAAGAGAAAGTCTTGACATTTTGTTTTCTTTAATAGACCGGATGATGATGAGCGAGCTCATTTGACAAGCAATGCAAGAAAATGATCAAGTGTAAAAGACATGTATTGTACGTAATCAAATGAATAAATGTGTATTCTATAAACAAAAGTGGAATATCAGCGAACGACTTTTGGGAATGGCTTTCCAAGTTTCCATCCTGCTGTGCGTCTTATTCGTGGTGATGTATCTCCTGCAACTTCAGCATAGAGCCTTGTCAATTCTCCAACATAGTACTCAGTTTCTCTAAAGCCAACAGCATTTGGATTCACCACCAGCCGATCCATGGTACTCCTTGGTAAGAATAAGCCATCTTTTCTTGGAAGAACACGTTGTACACGCTGAGCTTGGTCTCTCAAACGTTCAATAAGGACATTGCATGATGAAATGTAAAATAAACGACATGTGCGAGCTGCTTTGAGAAGGAATGGCGTATCAAGATATGAAAGCATAAGTTCCACAATTTCAGTTGGTAAACTAGTCCAATGGCTGTTTTGTGTTGGTCGTGATGGTGGCAAAGGTGAAGGTGGAGGTTGAGGTTGTCGTAAACTGAGAGTGGTAACCATACGTCCTTCACGACATCGTTTTGCACGCCATTTAAGCTTTTCCATCATCTTGTGAGCATCATCCACCTTAGTTGAGCCAGCTGATTCAATCTCGATACGTCGTGTAGAAAGATGTCGGATCACTTCCAAATGGGACATATCAGCTGGACCACGACCCAACTTGATGAATTCAGTCTTGAGTGTCTTTTTGGTGATTGCAAGTACAGCAGGCCATAGTTGTGTCTCGGTCATCTGTAATTTGAGTTCTTGTCCAAGTTCAATCGCTTGTTCACCACCAATGAATGGATATTGCATGAAATGTGTATTTTGCTGAACTTCCGCCACTCGTTCAGTAGATCCTGGACATACAATGATGAAATAGGCATCGCGTTTCAATAGCAATTCGCAAAACTAGAAGCATAGATTAGTGTATTGCATTAACATAATGAAGATCCTTTTATTACCTTCTTTTGCTCTGGATCAATTCTTAATGTCTCGTTTAAGAAAGGATCATTGTATTCGGTCATATCTGGATCAAGTCCATACAAGTTGAGATAGTGTAATAGTTGTTGGCAAGCTGGACAGTCGGCGCGTTTCAGTGTAATAAGTATCAAGCTGTAATCTGACGCCAATTGCTCCACGTTCACTGGTCGTCCCTTTTGTATTCTCCAATGGTCAACATTATGCCTTTCTACAATGGTTGCCATCGTTGGTGTACCTGCAAGTCTATCAGCTCTTTTCTAGGAAATGAGCGAGGAGCTGTTGCCATAGTGTGAAACGATGCTTGAAAGTCAATATCAGGATTGAATAATGGTGTATCCATGGTATGAAGAAAAGACAAAGGGGGAAGAAAGAAAGAAAGAGAAAGAGTATCGCATCGTCACAGTAACAAACATAGCGGTGAAACTGAGCTCCCATCCCGAGAATCACTGTTTGTGTCATGCAACTAGAATCCCGACACATCATTCATCTCCTGTCGATCTTTTTAAAGAATCATGATTACGTTATTTAAAAAACATGTGGACTTTATAGTACATTATGATTACAGATGCTGGTGCGGAGGGCGGGTTTATTCTTGTGGCAAAACTTGGCATTTTTTGTTGATGCAAGAAAGAGAGTATGATGGGAAAAAGAAAAAGAAAGAGACACAATTAAAACACAAAACGTGAAAGGTGTGTTGTACACGTCTAATTGGAAACCAAGTAGTTCAATCGTTCGGCAATAGAGAGCTGGGTACGGGTGACATTGGCGAGGTAAACAACCATCAAAAGATCTTGCAAATGAGAGTTGAACATCTTTTCGAATGATGCATTATCCAACTTGGGAACGACAGATACAGTATCCATGATATAACGACCAATAGCATTGTTGGGCTTCTCCTTTCCAGCCTAAGAGCATGAACCATGATGAATATCATTCCTTCAATCCCTATCCTTCTTCCTTACCAAAACACTTTCAACATATTCACTGATTCTTTGCAAAAGTTCTTGTAATTTGCTGATGGCAACTTCCAAATGGTCCATATCAGAAAGGAGATTTGCAGTACGGTTTTCATTAGACTTGGCAGATGCAAGCATATCCACTAGAGATAGAAATGTTAGTCTTGATTCAATCCACTGAAATAGATAAAACTTACATCCACTACGTTCAGCATCCAAGTACTTGATCTCACATGGAACTGGAAGATACATGCAATCACCAGGCTTTGTAGAGAATCCAACTGGTGCACTAAAACATATCAATGTCAGCTTCAATGCTCTTGTAATCTAGATGCATCATCTCTAACCATGTGTATGCTCGCATGCCAACGTCATCACTCTTGAACAACATCTCGGTATCAATGGTAAGTTGAATAGGTCGGAAAGGAGTTGTATCTTGGCTAAAGAAGGTGTGAAGAGGAGCACTGGATGGCGATACGCCAGGACCAGCAGTGTACCAGCCCAAAATAGTTTCTTGGGGATTGACTCTTAGGTGCAAGTCGTGCATGCTGTTGTAATGCTCCTTGTCAAGGACAATTTGAGATTCCTCTTCAGTGTAGATCACGCTGAAAGCGTTGCGGATTTCCACTTCAGTGCCATCGGGACTACGAGCACCAAGAAGAGCACCTACGACCTTGTTCTGTTGCTCATCGCGACGCAAAAACTGATCGAGAACGGAAAAGAGAACGACAGGACTGACTGTACAAGTGAATGGTCGTTGATAAGGTGCTGTGGAAGAGTTGCCAACTGAGACGTGTAGAGCTTCCATAGTGAGCGTTTGGGTTGGTAGTGAAAAGAGGACCTTTAGCCAAAACGAAAAAAGTTGTTGTATTGAAACGCAGTCCCGAGATCCAATCGGACACACACGCTGTCGGCTGCTGTCGGTCTCCAATACTACGTAATGTGGTTGCGCGTATGCTGCCTCCTGCTGTTACTCTTTTCTTTATTGCATATTTTACACCAATATGGCCACCTTGGAAGATAAATCCTTATGGGAAAACCAAGAAGCCGATGATGAAGTCGAACAAGAAATTCGCCGTTTAGCTCCAGAAGAAATCAACAATAGGACTAGACTGCTGGAAAATGATATCAAGGTATTAACAAGAGACCTACATTCACATGGACACGTCTTTAACTCACCTTATGACACTAGGTCATGAAATCTGAAGTGGTACGCTTACAGCACGAGCAGACTGCCATGCGCGAACGCATCAAGGACAACAAGGAGAAAATCAAGCTGAACAAGCAGCTTCCATACTTGGTCAGCAATGTCATTGAGGTAGACTTGTCTCCCACCACCCACCTGTTGTGTATATCTCTTTCTTCTTCTGATATGCTTTCACTACTTTAGCTTCTCGATGTCGATCCAGAACCAGATGAGGAGGAAGGTGCCAATGTTGACCTTGACTCACGACGCAAAGGCAAATGTGCTGTTATCAGAACATCTACGCGACAGGTACATCACGTGATATGGATTAGTAGAGATGATGTGTATTGATCCAATTGTATATTAGACTGTGTTCTTGCCATTGATTGGTCTTGTCGATCCTGAAACTCTTAAGCCTGGTGATCTTATCGGTGTGAACAAGGATAGTTTCTTGATTTTGGATACATTACCTGCAGAGTAAGTGTCAGGAAAGGGTTAAGTGATGATGATCAATGGCTTATATGTGATGTATATCAGATATGATTCCCGAGTAAAGGCTATGGAAGTGGATGAGAAGCCTACAGAGGATTACAATGACATTGGTGGTTTGGACAAGCAGATTGAAGAATTGGTAGAGGCTGTTGTGCTTCCCATGACACATGCCGATCGTTTCAAGAATATTGGTATTCGGCCGCCAAAGGGTGTATTGATGTATGGTCCTCCTGGTACTGGCAAAACCTTGCTTGCAAGAGCATGTGCAGCACAAACCAACTCAACTTATCTCAAACTTGCTGGTCCACAACTTGTACAGGTAAATCATTGGGTTCTTTTACAAGGAAATCATGTTGTACTCATTGTCATTCTTAGATGTTTATTGGTGATGGTGCTAAACTGGTGCGTGATGCATTCAACTTGGCTAAAGAAAAGGCACCTTCTATTATCTTCATTGATGAATTGGATGCTGTTGGCACAAAGCGTTTCGACTCTGAAAAATCTGGTGATCGTGAAGTACAGCGTACCATGTTGGAGCTTTTGAATCAGTTGGATGGCTTTTCATCAGATGATCGTATCAAAGTTATTGCTGCTACCAATCGTATTGATATCCTCGATCCTGCATTGCTTCGATCAGGGCGTCTTGATCGTAAGATTGAATTCCCATTGCCAAATGAAGAAGCACGTGCACGTATTCTCCAGATCCATTCTCGTAAGATGAATGTCAGCAAGGATGTCAACTTTGAAGAATTGTCTCGATGCTGTGATGAATTCAATGGTGCTCAATGCAAGGCTGTTTGTGTTGAAAGTAAGTGATATATGCAACTATGGATCACAATGTTACTCACAAAGCATACTACTACTCTTTTAGGTGGTATGTTGGCCCTTCGGCGAGGTGCTGTTGAGATTTCCCATGAGGACTTTATGGATGCTATTCAAGAAGTACAAGCAAAGAAGAAAATGTCGCTTCAATACTATGCTTAATAAACATCAACATGTCATTTGCGTCATTTTCCCATTATATGAGACACCAGAACAATGAGACAATAGATTGGACGGTCTCGGTGAATTTGCTACAACATCTCTGTTTCCTTTTCTTCCTTTTTCTCTCTCTCTTTGTATACACAATAAACAAATATCACAATGAATGGTCGAGGTGGTGGAGGTGGAGAAGGGTAAGGATAAAGGATATGCAATAGGGAATCACTGGAAGTAATCATATGCTGTGTTATTAGTATATTTCATCTTTCTGCCACTGGCGACGACGTGTTATGGTTATCATCACCTGAAAAACGAATATCCACACCACCATTATCACCCCAAGTCGAACAATGGTTTCAACCATCACGCAGCACAACAATGCACAGCAACCAAAGTCAGAGGACACGTACATCATTCACATCTGTCGAAGCAAAGATACCCTGGAGACAAAGATGGAAAAATTGGATACAACAACGACTTCCCAACAAGCGAATTATACGACGAGTACTGAAATGCAGCTTGGCTTACTTTTTGGCAACACTATTCATCTTGATCAAACCAGTAGCCAATGCCCTTGGACCAGCACCATTTTTATGTGCAACAGGCATGTTATTCAGCCATCCTGGAAGAACAGTGGGTGCACAAGTGGATACTACAGTAATGGCATGCATGGGGATCCTATTATCAGTTGCCTATGGTGTTGGTGGTGTTGCTGTATCAGCTGCTGGATATCGACCTTATACATGCATCTTTTTATTCTGTGGCATCTTTGCAGCTTCTGCTCTTCGACAACTATGGCCACGCTTCTTTTTCTTCTCATTGCATTTCATGGTGTTACAAATCTTTATCTTGACAGCCATTGGACCCAACTTGATACTTCCACTCTTTTATGGGATTCCAATGCTTATTGGATGTGGTGTGTCTCTTCTTGTCAACATTGTAATATGGCCTGAATCAGCAACTGATAATCTTGGTATGTTGGATGACTTTTTTCTTGCTATTGTTGTACTGATACATCATCATGTATTGTACTTGTAGGACGCACTATACAAGAGACTATGCAAAACAGCCGAGAGACATTGATTGCACTTACAGAGCAGTTCTTTCTGAGCCCAGCAGCAGAGCCTATGGACCAAAGATCCATTGATCAGCTTGTGAATAAGATGCGCAAATCCATGATCAAGATGCGTGGTGCCTATCGAGAAGCCAAATATGAGATTTCATATACCTATATTCGCCCACAAGAGTTGTTGGAGTTACGTAAAGCTCTGGAGCGTATTGTCAATCAGCTTGGTGCCTTGAGTGGATCATTACGTGCAGAACGTCAACTATTTGGTCGAGAATACGATGTGGATGCTGTTGTCAAAAGAAGTCGAAGACGCACAGACAATCGGCTCATTTTGTACAACTATCTTGAAAAGTTGCGTGATCCACTTGCTCAATTGTCAAGCGAATGCGCTGATATGTTGCAGTATCTTGTGGAGGAATTTGATGAAGACTATATGAAGAGCATTGCTGATGATGAAAAGCAACATGAGCAACCAACGATCCATTTGCAGGAATTTGACAATGAAGAGAAGGAGCGTATATGTTCACTACATCTACGAGAAGAGCTGTTTCTGGTTGTCTTTTTCATCTTCACCTTACGTCAGATTGCCAAAGAGCTCGACACAATGGTGGCATCATTTCACGAATTGCTTGAAAAGCGTGGCAATAGAAAATCACTCTATATGCCAAAACCAATCAGTAAACGATGGCTGCTCAAATACATCTTCATAAGCAATTATCAAAGTACACGTGACAAAGGAGGCTATACACATGGTAAACTGATATTACAAGTCATATTGCAATCCATGACTCATGCTTCATGTTATTGTAGCTTCTTTGGAGCGCTATCTACGACCTGAAGAACATGATCAACAACAGTTGGATCTTGAGCGCAATATCACACGAGCTTCTATGACTACACAACGTGAAAGTGATACACAAGAGATACCAAGATCAGAGATGATGCGATGCAAGCATAAAGAAAGGATGTTACGATTCCGATACAATCTTTGGCTATTTTGGAAGCATATCACCAAATACGAGTACAAGTTTGCACTCAAAATGGCTGTTGCAGTAACAGCACTTTGTACACCAGCATTTGTTCCATGGACTGCAGTATGGTTTGCACAAGATCGAGCACAATGGGCTGCTGTTACAGTAAGTGACACTTTTAAAGAATGCCTTGGTATCTTATGCTTCACATGTTATGTAGGTGGTAGCCATCATGAATCCCACAAGGTAAGTTGTTGATGAAGCAGAGAATAAGCATGTGTAACTCATTACATTGGGTAGTGGAGGAACATTACATGCCAGCATGTGGCGTATAGTCGGCACAAGCATTGGCGCATTGGTTGGATGGGCAGCATTAGAAACTGGGCGAGGAAGTGCTTATGTATTGGGTCTTTTTGCTGTACTTTTGGGTAAGTGTACATCTATAAGCTGATGCAACTTTCACCAAATTGACCATATTACTTTAGCCATTCCTTGTTTCTACATTCATTTGGGTAGCACATACAATAAAGTCGGCATCGTGGTCTTGATAACATATGTCGCACTACCGCTTGTTCATTATGCTCTGCCTTCCAGCACGATAGAAGAGTCAATATGGTATTTACCTTCGATACAATATCAGTACATGTTTCAGAATCTCATCTGGTTCCCATCATAGGAAACGATTCGCAGCAGTCATCATTGGTATCATTGGTAAGCTACATGAAGAGAGGAAGTGGAGCCAACCTTAACTAATTGTCAATCCAATACACTAGTATCCATGATTCTCAACTCGTAAGTGCACATCCTTATGGAAGGTATACATGTCGTAAGCTCACTAATGTATTAGACTTGTCTGGCCGTTTCTAGCTCGTCATGCGACTCGTAAATCGGTCTCAGCTATAGTACGACGACTAGGGGAGCATTACACGTTTTTGGTTGGCACCTTTTTATATCATGATCCACAAGAACCACCTTCCGATGCTGAAGTCAAACGCAGTCGTAAACTGGAAGGCAAGATTCAGAAATCCATCACAGCAACCAATATCCTATTGGAGTTGACATCTCTCGAGATACGTCTTAAAGGCCCATTTCCCAAGTTGCTTTATCAAGAGATTCTCAACTCGTGCCAAACTATTCTGGATCTACTTGGATGTATGCGTACCACTTTATTGCAGATGCCAGCCATTGTCAAAATGGAACTTTGCAGTGAAGAAGTCCATGCTGATCGACGTGATATGGTATTGTGTAACATGATACATTTCATGCAGGAACACTAATCATGTGAATCATTTTTAGGTAGCAGCCATCATGTTACACTTTTATGCCATTTCCAGTACACTTCGAACCAAAATCCCATTGCCAGTATACCTACCATCTATGCGTGCAGCACGAATGCGACTCATTCATCATCGTCGTGAACATTCAGGACAACGTGTCAAGTTTCGTAACATGACGTGGTATGCCATGGCAAACTGCTCAGAAGAGATTGTTGAAGAACTAGAACATCTTACTCGATTGGTTCGTTATATACTTGGTGATCCTACATTTGCTGAGAGTGCAAAGCGCATGGAAGCTCCCATCAATCCCACTGTAATACATGGCAATAATGTTTAGGATTTGGAATAAAGAATGTGCATGTTGTTGTATTTGTAATAAGAAAAACGGGTCAAAGGGAAAGAAATAGGTACAAAAGAGTGTTATGTATGCTATGCTATAATTCTTATCTTCCACCACCAAATGCCTTCATCAACTGTGACATATCTGGCATACCGCCACCTCCACCACGGCCTGCACCACCTCCAAACATGCCTCCCATTTGTCGAGCCATCTTTTGAAGACCTTGCATACCACCGACTTGTTGTAACATTTCTGGAGGAATCATATTGGCCATTTGTTGTTGCATACGTGCCATGTTGGCCATTTGATTAGGATTGGCTCTTCGTGGATCAGTTGGCATGTTGCTCAATAAACCACCCTTGCCACCCATTGTCTTGACCATTTGTGCAAACTTGGTATATTGCTTCAAGATCTCTTCCACTTCATGTACGCTTGTTCCAGAACCTTGAGCCACTCGCATGATTCGTGATCGCTCCTTTTCAAACACTTTGTTGTCACCATCCAATTCGGCATCTGTCATGCTGTCCATGATACACATCATTCGCTTGAAACGTCGACTGGTTTCTTCTTCGGATCCTGCCATCATATCAGCTGGCATACCTGGTATACTACCCATCAACTAGTCATCCAGAATGTTAATAAACATCCTCATTGATGCACATCTTGTTCAATTTACCTTGGAAAGAGGGCCCATCTTGGAGATTTGTTGCAATTGATCATACATGTCTCGAAGAGAATATTTACCTAGAAAGCCAATCATTTAATACATAGTAAGGACAATATGCATAACAGACATACCCGACTCGAGATTCTTCATCAAGTTTTTGTTTTGATCCAACTTCATATCTTGCACCTTCTCCACCAAATCTCGCATATCACCCATGCCAAGCATCTTTCTGACAAAAGGTTTGGGCTCGAAACGATCCAAATCATGTAAATGTTCACCAGTACCAATAAAGATGATTGGACTTTGTGTTGCAGCAACACTGATGGATAACACTTTTTGTCAGAGAGGGAACACTCATTCTCCCAAATGCCCATCACAGATCCACTTACGCAGAAATAGCACCACCACCCTTTGCATGGCCATCCATCTTTGTGAGAATAATGGAACCAAAGTTGGCAGCTTCCTTGAATGCCTTGGATTGACCTTCAGCTGCTTGACCAATAGTACCATCCATGACGAACACAGTAGAATCAGGTTGCTATATTGGGGAATGTCATCAATAATCACTCTTTGATCATCCATGTATCCAAGAAACTTACCACTGCAGCAGCAATTTGTTTCATTTCCTCAAATAACTCGGCTTCTTGCTTATGACGACCAGATGTATCAACAATAATGATTTCAAACTTGTCAGCCTTGAACTTGTCAACACCTTCTTGTGCAATGGTAACAGGATCTGCTTCCGAGTAACTATATATCCAAATGTCAATCATGGAAAACACATCGAAGGATCATATTGGATGACATTTACCTGCCATAATAAGGAATCTTGGCCTTGGTAGCATTCTGCTTAAGCTGATCAAAGGCACCAGCACGGAAAGTATCCGCACACACCAATGCCGTTTTCCAGCCTTTCCGCTGATAATGTGAAGCCAGCTTGGTACACGTGGTCGTTTTACCAGCACCTTGAAGACCAACCATCATAAAGACATTGGGTCGATGTTTGACAGGCTTATAAGGCTCAACACCTGGATCCACCAGCTGAAAGAGTTCATCCATGACAGCCTAATATGCATTATAAGCTTTAAATGATCCTCCCTTATGTGTATATCGATACAATACCTTTTCAATAACACGTTTCTTATTAACACCACCTCCAAGTTCTTCCAAGTTGACATTCTTTTTGACGTTGCCTCGTAGTCGTTGCACTAGCATCACATTGACGTCAGCTGAGAGCAAAGCAGAACAAATGCCCTTGAGGATGGAATCGAGCACCTAAGACAACGTTTGGTGGAGATCTCGCAGTCAGTTTATGTCTTTTGGAGTGGATGCAAAAAGTAGCTACTTACTTGCTCATCAATGACAGGAGCCTTGTTCAACTCAAGCAAGGCAGAGTTAATCTTGCGACCCAAATCGGCTAACACCATGGCGTTGGAGAAAGAGTGTTGGAAAAGTGGGGGGTTTACCGACAAGAAGCGTATTGCTGTTTTTGTGTCAGTGGAGAGATGTCTCTTTGTCCGACTCGAATATCACTTCCCCAGTGCCAATGATGAAATGCCCAGTATCAAGTGTATGCTTTGCATTAGATATATTGTAGACAGCATTATCTAGATTTGTTCTTTCAACGTATCCAATAAACCAATGATACTCATTAAAGTACGCTCTACTGTAGGTGGGACATTGACGCCAGTATCCTTTCGAAGTGTCATTGTAAGCATGATCTTGCATATCTCCATTGACAATCGTATCCGCCCAACAACATTGAAATATGACAACGAGCGTAATTGCTGCTGAAGCTCATATAGCTGTAACAAATCAGCACGAATGGCAGTGTAGCAACGATGTGTACCTAAAGAAAGCATGAATATGAGCCATATCAGAGATGACAGTAGACATCATCACATACGTGTCAGTACATGGTGCACGTTACGCAATCCTACTTCCATTCGATCCAACAAGTAGTTATCGACATCTTCAGTACCACGAACAGCACCTAAAACCCAATTCATTACGTTTGTCTTTTAGAAACAAGCATGATGCATCTTATACTTACATAACAGTGCCCTTAATGCTTGAAATTCTCCCGCCATCATGTCCTCATAAGCCTTTTCATGTTGAGAAATTCACTGATATTGATATCATATCTTGCATCCTACCTGATAAAGCATCCGTTCAAACATGTCGCCTGCATATTCAACGTCATCTTCTTTATCATGCTGTATCACAGACACTGTAAAGCGTGCCATATCATATTTTCGCCGAGAAATTGGATCACCAAGAGTTTCATAAGCTTCCTTCACCACTTGAAGATATGTGAGCTACTGATGGATACAATCTTTATCACAAGAGTAGCTTACATTGGAAGCATTCGGTGGCAGGTGGATAGCAAGGTACAAATTTGTCAGGATGGCACCAACGACTAGTCTAATATATGCATGATGAATTATGCAATGTGTACATCCTTGCATGTGCTTGTCGTTTATGCTTTTTTGGCTATAATTGCCACCCATTATAGAAACCCCGGAGAGAGAAAGAGACATCATCCTTACTCGAATATAAGCCTGTCGAATCTCTTGAGCCGTGGCATCCGGTTCAATATCCAGCACCTGATAATAGTCTGTACTGACCGCCAAAATCTCGTCTACTTGTGTTTCCATCCTATTCTATGAGTGACACTGAAGAGAGAAAAGAGGAAAAGAGAGGAGAAGAAAGCAAAAGAATTAAATTAGATCCAGTGCAGTTATGATAAACGATGAGATGAACAATAAGAAAAGACGTTTGGGAGACCAGCAGACTGAATCGTAACAACATTCCTCACTTGCTTGCTTCATCTCATATACATTGATTTGTCATTTGAAGTCTGATGGCTACTTCTCATTACCATTCTAATTCACATGGTAATTGAAGGATGGTTGATGAAAAGTTCCGGAGTATTGTAGAGCTAGGATGATTCAACATGTATAACGAGTACCTAGTGTATCATTGTTGTAGTATCACAAGCAGAAAGGATTCAATGTCACCACTGTGCACTTGGTCAAACTGCATGTCTTTCACACAAGCTAGCTATGTATGTATCAAAGGATATCAATCAAAACAACAGCAGCTCCTTCTTGGACACTAGACCATGGGCATGCATATATTAGACCATGATGTAGTCATCATTCACCTTACAATGTACGTATTCTCTGATGATACTGAATACTCAAAGTATCTGCTGGAAGCCGATACGCAGATTGCCAAACCAACAATCTTTCCTTATGTAAGCATTTAATGTGTGCAAGGTTGTTGCGGAAGAGAAATACAAGAGGATATGTTAATCTCAATGTGTACTAATGAATCTTTCAAGTCATATGACATCTGCATTATCATCAAGAGCAATCAAATTGTCCCATTTGAGGATGTGTTGGAGCTGACCAAGGGATTCAGTGATGTTGTTTATTGATTTTTGTAACAACGTCTCTAAGAAACATCTCTTGCTTATAACGTGAGGAATCGCTATTCTTCTTACAAGGTATCTCTATAGTAGGCATCTTCGTCAGATGCAGGTATGCTTTATATGCTATTGCTTTCATTCTCTTTCAAATGATGGAAGTTCACTAGAACTATGACAGATAATGGTGGATTCGGCTGGGTTTTGAGCTGACAACACAATCGCGCATAATGGATGGCTTAGACTTGCCGCTTGGTCCTGCACACATACACACGTACACACAGCTACACTCTTTCACATACCCCCACCCAATTGCAAAATGGGCAAGAGCGCAAAGTTTTACAAACGACCTACTCGAAAAGAGAAGGAATCAAGGACATTAAACAAGGTGGCGGATCCAGCGTCAAGTGTACAGAAAAAGACAAAGCAAAAGAGTGAAAAGAAAAAGGAGATTGTCACCACGGCAACAGCTGCCATGGAAGTTGATCCACCTGTCATGAAGAAAGTCAAGAAGGATCCAAAGGACAATGACAAGCCAGACTATGTAGATCTCTTTTCAGGAAAGAAGACATATAAAAAAGTTCCTCCAAAGCGCAAATAAAGTAGTCGACTTGTAATAATACCACTTTAGCATGAATTTGTCTTTTACCAGCTGATGAAAGGAATGAAAAGGAGACACATGGAATGAAAGGGAAAAGGTATATGCAACAAAAAGGGTAATGTGTCCGCGGCTTAGATGATCAGCATCCTTGCATGTGCATTGCGTAGCAATAAGCCAGAAGCGACCACATGGGAAGGGTCATCTGTAACAGGAGTGACATGTCTTGTTCCTTTTTGAAATGTGACACACACACATGCGCACACAGACACACTAGTGGTGACGAAAGGGAACATCAGCTGATATGAGAGTCGGGTATGATGCGTGAGACGTGTTATTGTCATGGCGATCCACTGCAATGGACGCATATAATAAAGCATGTGATCAAAGTATGGATGCACAATAATGCAAATAAGAACAGTATGACATGGTTGATCTACCGCATGCGACCAACTACATATAGCAATTTTGCATTTAAACCGACATCACATCAGTAAGGGGTGGTCACAGCTGTCTGAAGACTTGTATGTATATGTAGGTAGCATGGCATAAGTCGTACCAAAACAACCTGTGTTACCTTAAGGCGATTGCAGGTACATTGCAGTATCCATGTTTGTTTACAACATTACTCCTGTATTCTTGCTACAAATCTTGTACACCCATATGTAGCTAGCCGACATTACAGACTGATTTATGATAAGCTTATGAAGGATGATGCCAAAAGGCCTAATTTGAACGATTGGTGAGGAAGCAAAAGAGATCAAATGTCAACGTATCCTTTGAAGACATTAAGAATGATGTAGAATACCTTCGCTTATATCAATAGTATAAAGTTAAGGCGTATTTTATGAACATTCAATATTACCCTTTCCATCCAGCGAAGCATTGGGGACATGATTTCATTATGCGAGGACCTGATCTTCCCTTTCTCCGACTTTACAAAGTGAAGAAGCCTATTTGGCAAGATGTGTGTGATGTCTAATGGACTTTTGCAGGGATCGTTCCACAATCAATGTTACAACAAAAGCTATTACGTCAACTGCATTCTTTGTTTTCAATGCTGATGTTTAATGAAGATGTTGGGAAACAAGATGAATACAAAATGGCTACATCTTGCTGGATACTAGATTAAAGTGTTCACCAAAAGGATCCAAGGATATGTTCGATCATCCACCAACAAAGACAAGTGCATGGTAATGATCCTGGAAGGTTGTATTGGTATTCAAAGTCGTATAGCCAAATAGGTTTACATCTCATCATCTGCAGTTCACCTATGCCATATGGACAATTTCGAAAGTGACTCCAATATCCAACTTACACAGCTATGTCATAGACATCCTTGGCCTTCCTTGTCACGTGCAAACACTACCAAGATGGGCGTCAAGATCTCGACATGTACAAGATTAGGAAGGACTTTACTTTCCCTTAAGATAGTTTCTATAGCGTTACTTGTAGACGAATATACAACTGATAACATAAAGCTATTGACACTTTCAGACTACTAATGAGGAAATCGAGGAAGCTGAAGAAGCGCCAAGAGTAGGTGACAAAAGTGCGTCGATCAACGTGTGCATTATGCATTGTTCATCCAAAATGTTTACTAAGCTACCTGCTGTTGATTGATTGTATCCCATCTGGAATGTCATCCGAAGCATTGTGCACCTTTTTTTTTGCCACGCCTGATCACTCTCCGCTATCTGTTACACACGGAGCATGTTTGTATTGACCCATTGTTGCTGTCACTGCTGATATGTAAACATCACACTTGTTCCGATGCATAAGTTTTTGGTAAGGCACATGACTTAAACACACTACTATGATAGCTTTTTGTATTCATTATGCATGTACTCACTATTCTATGGAGAACCTGCAGATGGGCTAAATATGCAATGAAAAAGATATGCAGGATATCCCAACATGAGGAGCAAACATCTTGGTTGCGGTGAATAAAGAAGCTTTGCATAGTGTGCATTGTTTCTTGTGCAACTAAACTGATATTCCGCTTTTGCTCAGCGATGGGAGATAACCATGATGATATAATTTGATGCTTCCGCATGTAACTGCGCGCCAAGCAGACACCGAGATATTGGATTAGCAGATTTAAAAGGGAAAGGCGCCCTAAAAAGAGATTGGAAATTAGCATTATTAGCTCCATTTGGAAATGTGAATGAGCACATTTCTAGTGGGCTGTGTCTCATATGCAAGATGCACAAGAAAAGGGACACAAGAGTTAAGTTGAATAATCTTTTGTGTCGGGTGACAGCTACAGCAAGGGTAGGCGGGATGAAAATGAAATGTGGATGAGGAGTATTGGACAAGTGTTGGTGTGGCAAGTTTCAAACATGGGGTATTTAGTGAGAATGCCATAAGCAGATGATGATGGTTTCTCCGAGTTTAAGCGAGGGGTTAGAGTAGCAGATCTTTTCCTCGTGCTATGAGCGTGTGTATGATGTGTGACACAACAAAAATAGGTTACACTACCGGATAAAGTTCATCCAGCTGATGCACTAAATCATCTGATTGGTGCATGTACTTCATCTCAGCCTATTCAAGATGCTCCTTCTCCTTTGGAACCCATCAAGCCGGGTTCTCAGGCGGAGAATACATACACAAAATACTTCTTTTTGACACTACAAGCCCATTGTGTGCTAGTTGCTCCAATCAAAAGCTTGTAATTGATGGTCTGTCACATGTAACGCCGTCGTGTCATGTCACACATGACAAGAAAACTTTTCTGTCTTGCAATAATAGCGCACAAAGACTACATTATCACGCATACAGAATGTGACACAAATGACAAAGCTCACAGCATCCAACACATACATCTTTCCAGAAAACAAACAAACACAACTCCTCACAACCGGCTGCTTATGCAGGCAACATGTTCAAGGAGCATCACTTGCATAAGTTTTTTTTGATTGATAGGTCTTGTAGTCTCCTACTTTTACAATAAAAGGTCATCTTTGCTCTTTATCAAAACAATCCGCAGTGCATGCATTTATGTATGTCTGCATGTGTTGATTGGTTGGTTTGAATTTTATCAATATGCTGTCTTTAGATGTATTAGGCACTATAAGTGATAGGTTGGGGACAATGGGATTATCGATGACGACTGATGATGGGTCCGTCATCAGCCGCTACTGGCTGACAAATGAATCGGCGTGAAAAAAGAAGAAGTTTTCGTTGAAACCAAACAACGAATATGCTGAATGATCAGGCCCCTGTCCAAAAGTGGTCTGTTGCCATAAAAATTTTTCCAACCATGCATCCCAATTAGGGTGAACGCCGATCAGCTGCCCTGAGGAGAAAAAGAAAAAAGAACCGCGGTCTCCGGTTTTGGTGTGGCCCTTTTGTTATCCCGGGTGTGTCACTTCTTGCCGTTCCGTGCTCGCTCCCCTTTCGAAAAAAAGAAACCTGTATTTTTCGTGTGGCGCTCACAAATTGACGTGGAACCCTCTACTTTCGATGCTTCTTCCCCCCAATTTCATTTCACCCCCAAATCCTTCAATCAGACTATCCAGCTAGTATATAAACACCCATCATTTGGCATGACAGCACTCTACAATCATATATCATACATCCATTTCTTTTACTATTTTCATTTATACATACTTCTTGCATATCCATCATGGCAGCTGAAGGACTTCTTTTACTCCAACCCTTTGAATACGAGAAGCCAAATACCTCTTCTGCAGCAACAACCAATAACAACACACATATTTCGACACAACCACCACCTTTGGTGTTCACCGAGAATGAATGGGATGATTCACCAGTGTTGTCACCCACTTCTGAATCAAACCTTGATTTGTTTGCTGATCTCGACTTGGTTGAAGTATCATTTCCACCACCACCTCCTCCAACTCCAGATACAGTCTCTTCCATGCCATCTGAAAAACCATTTGTTGACGAAAGTGTCACTGCTGATCTACTTGGCATGTTACTACAAGCTTATCAGCCTTCAATGCAACAGCAACAACATCAAGAGCAGCAACATTCCGCACCAGTGGCCACCGTGTAAAAAGTGATTCGTTGATCTTTCTTTGTTTTCATTGTCCTTGTGAAAGTTCATGTTTATACCCAACATTCTCCTTTGTCCTTTCACTTTCTCTTTACATAGCATCATCTCTTTCCCTCTCTTGTCTCATTGCATCTTTGTGTACATATATCACACAATAACAGAAAAGTAATAAGCATTCTCATGAAGAATGACAGTTTTCTCTTTGTTTTCATCTCCAAATCAATACTGTTTGTCCGCTTTTAATTTATGCAGCTGCAATAACAAATACATGTCTTGACTTTATTCGACGAATGAATCAAGCTATATGCATAAGAACATCATCGTTGTTTTGATCTTTATCTTGTCTTTTGCCCTGAGCGCAGTCTTAATCATGCAGCAACTGATCTGTGTTGTATTTGTTTCATTTACGTAATCAAGCCAACATTGGTGTTTCACAAAAGAGGGATAAACGTCATTGTATTAAACATAGATAGTAAAGGTAGCTTGTAAGAATAAAAAGGGAAGCTCGTAGGTGTGATTGTCAAGATAGATCCTCTTACAACTTGCTGGTCTTGTTCCTCGAAAAGAAGATGTGCCACACTGAACTACATACATTGGCAACAGTCTTGATTTTGGCAGTCGCTGCAGCTGGCATTCCTCCCACCATCACTGTCATGACTTGCATCTTGTCATCATCGTAGGGTGGATATCGCACCTTCATAATGCTTTCCAAAGCAGTCGATCGCACCATGGTGGCACGTTCATGTGTAAATGTCTCAAATGACTTGTCACCGTGATACGCACCCATACCACTAGGACCAACGCCACCAAATGGAAGTGAAGTTTCTTGCTATCAAGTATAATCCAATGTTAGATAATGTCATTCATGTCTTGTAGCTTTCATTTACCAGATGCATCAATGTATCGTTGACAAGGATACCGCCTGAATTGGTCTTGTTCATGACTGGATGAAGAAAAAAGAAGATGTTAAGTGACGTGTATGCCATGTGCTGCATTGCCAAAAGGTACTACTATGACATACTCTGATTGGATTCAGCTCTCTTGCTCGAAAAGATGTAAAGTGACAATGGCTTATCCCTGAAACAAAAGTGATGAATACATGTGCATCGTGATGATAGAGTGAATACGTACTTTGAATTGATAACAGCAATAGCTTCATCCACATCCTTGACAGGCACAATAGGTAAGATGGGACCTGTGAATAGGGGTAAAGTTAATATTCTCTTCGATCCACATGTGTGACATACACCAAAGGTGCTGCATTGGACTGTGTGTTACCAAAAAGTTCCTCCTGCATAAGCACCGCGTCATTTGGCGCTACAGGACACACAAGAGTTGGTGCAATATAGAGCTGGTCACGATCCATTTGGCCGCCGATGACTATCTTGGATCCTTCAGTAACATTATCAAGAAGATGTTTGAGCCGGTCAAATTGACGTGTGTTGATGATTCGCCCATATGATTCAGATTCACACGCCTTGTCACCAAAGAACTCGTAGAGCACCTTGCGTGAAATTTTGATAAAGTCATCCACTTTGTTTTCAGGCAAGAGTACATAATCAGGAGCAATGCATGTTTGTCCACAGTTGAAGAATTTGCCCCATATGATACGACGTACACTGGTTTCTAAATCGGCTGAAGGCGTAATCACTACTGGTCTGCGTAACAAGGAGATGATGATGGTGTCATTATTCAAACTCAATGAACGTGTCATAGAATGTATATCACTTACGACTTGCCACCAAGTTCCAAGGTCACTGGAGTAAGATTCTTGGATGCTGCTGCCATCACAATACGTCCCACATTGCCGTTGCCAGTATAAAAAATATGATCCAGCTTTTGCTCTAGATGAGATGACAATGTTTCACAAATGTAAGTATAAAAGTCTGTGTACATAGGGGATGTCTTGTAGTGATGAAACTTTACCTAACAAAGCAGTAGTTTCAGGAACGGCACCATTGACCACCACATAGGCACGCTTATCAAGGTAATCAGGCAGGCGTCGTGCAATGTAAGCTGCAGTATTCTCAGCGATCTCCGAAGGCTGGATAAAAAGTGGTCAGAATCATCCCAAAAGCAGTCAATTAAAGCTTACCTTGAGAATGACACAATTTCCAGCAGCAATAGCCCCCACAACAGGCAATAGTAGTAAGCGTACCTATATCAAGTGCAAGTTCCCCCACATTTTAGTCACACTTGGTCTTCGCTACAATGATATGAACAAGTCTTTTGTTGAATACGTACTGGATAATTCCATGCGCCTGTGTGACACCAGAATCATAAAGAACATGAGACATTGGATCAGGACACTGCTGCGTAATAGTAACACCACCATGCATTGTAACTTGCACCTACCAATAACTAGTGTAACACCTTTGGGTTCTTTTCGCACAAACGTTTTGTCAGCAGCATTGATCATGTATCTTTTGCGAGTGTGCTTTGGCTTGGAAAGTCGATTCAGATTCTAAAGGATCCCTTTTAAGTCATTGATTGCTTGAAGGGCAACATGTAATATAACGTCATTGCATACCTTGATCATGTATTTGCATTCATCGCTCACGGCCAAGATTTCACCAATAGCAGCTTCGAGCTTGTGCTTGTGCAAGTCATCATAGACAACTTTTTGCAGTTCCTCGATGTTCTCCTCAATGAAACGACACATGTTTTGTAGCTGCTGTTTACGATACGAGAGATCCTTTGTGAGACCTGATTGTAGCATGGCAAAGTAGATTGTTGGTTAGACTGCATATTCATAGAGACAAAAGGAAAAAGATATGATGTTGATGCTTTGTATACCTGATTCAAACTGCTCATGAAGATTCTGCACAATGGAAGGGATGTCTCTGATTGGCGTGTATTCGAGCATGACTTTGTGTGAAAAAAGAAAGAGAGGAAGAGAAGAAAGGAAGTGCAGCACAACCAGCGAGTGCCCCATAGCCTATTTTGAAGTTGAGAATGAATCCGTGTAACGTTATGCCGCTCACACGTCGATCCCTGTATACATTACTTTTTCAGCAGTATGCATATGTTGACATCACCATCTCGACAAAAGTAGTCATCTTCGACAGTTGCATATACGCGCAATGATCAGATTTGACAATGGGGCTTGACTGCTGATCCAATCAATGTGAATACATTTGATGATGTCCATTAATGGTGACAGTGTTTGCTTCCATGAGAAACCATCATTGTAGCCCATATGCACAGACTTGGTGGTGATGCAGATTAGTAACATTGATGTGATTGGTTGGCGTAAAGGGTGTATCCCATTTCTTTGTTCAAGTTGCATATGCTGCTGTAGTACGTAAATGTCGTCATTGCTGCATAAGTAACATTGCCTGTCGTCTTCTCCCTCCCTTAGGTAATTCGTTGTCCTAATAGGCTGCTCTATGCACTGTAAACAAGTTGCGAGCTGGTCATTTAAGTTTTGCTTCTCCAGTTTTTGGCATTCTCCTACTTACCTTGTGAAACCAATCCACCAACTTTCTATCTTGGTAACATCTGGCGGCATTCATTCTCGTACATAGCCATGGATATTGTTGTAGTAGTTGCCAAGCTTCGTTCTCATAGTTTGTTGTCTTTATCACCCTGACACACTTGTCATCAAGTCAAGTTGCTTGTAATGATGATATTGTTGTTGGATCCACAGGTATTGATGATTCGACATTCCACAATATGATGAAAGCAAAGAATGGGTGATTTATTGATTGATGCTCTTCTACTATGACTTCCATGTAATCCAACGTTGTGATGTAGTTGCAAATGACACCTTGATAGGCTGCATGAATGATGCCTTTGGTGATGGATGAGTCAGATGTGGTGTGGAAACACTAGCCATAGATGATGCACTCTCGAATGATCCATTCGTTCAAGTGTTTGATGACATGGATGCTGAAAGACTTGTGCTTGGTCTGATTCAGGTTGTTGATACTTTTAACTTCTATAGCCGTCATCATCCTCTGGGTCAAGTTGTTGCTGGTCATTGATAATCGTCTTTGAACACCTTCTCCTCCCAAGAAGTCGTAGGTAGTTGGACAAGGATCAAATACAGTAAAACGAGGTGCAATGTTCGCCATCTTCTTCAAGTGGGCCACAATTTGCTGGTCGAATACTCAATGAGCTTCTTGTTTGCGTAGATGCGTAGACATGTTGAACATAAGAAGGAAGAAGCTGCTAGCGTGAGCGACGCATGATGTTCAGTTCATTTCAGACAGTGGCACTCCGCCTGCATTTCCCCTTTTCATCCACCACTTTAGTACCTTTATACATGTAGAACTATGGTATATTAGAAGCCAATAAACAAGTATGGTTCAATAACTATGAGGTGACTAATAAGGCATCGAACATCAAGTCTTTTAAGGTTGATTGATAAGGTGGTTGAAATTTCCTGCCAAAGCATCAGATGATCAATGACAACTTGCTTCTTTCTAAACACATTTAATGCATAAGTAACCTGGTCATATGACAATGAAATACAAGCTGTATAGGGGTTGATGTGTAATAAAATGTATTGGAATATCCCATGAGATGATATAGACTGTAGTAAGAATGAAAATGCATCGATCAATGACAGCTAGTGTACCATAATCCCATTCCCATGTCCATGAAACAGCCACAAGTTGCTATTGTGAGATAAAGTGTGTATGGGATGGCACTGTTATTGTTATTGGTAAATCAGGATAGTGATCATTTATTCCTTTGATTGATATGTTATACAGTGGAGAATGGCTGATGATTGTATCAAATACAGTGTTGAGACAACATTGATGTTGTTTAAGCTGGAGGAGCACCAGCACCAGCACCAGCTGCACCACCAGTGGTACCTGCACCAGATGCATCACCAGCTGAACCAGCTCCAGAAGAACCAGCTCCAGAAGCATCACCAGCTGAACCAGCTCCAGAGGAACCAGCTCCAGAAGCATCACCAGCTGAACCAGCTCCAGAGGAACCAGCTCCAGAAGCATCACCAGCTGAACCAGCTCCAGAGGAACCAGCTCCAGAAGCATCACCAGCTGAACCAGCTCCAGAGGAACCAGCTCCAGAAGCATCACCAGCTGAACCAGCTCCAGAAGAACCAGCTCCAGAAGCATCACCAGTAGAACCAGCACTAGATGGATCACCAGTTGGAACTGCACCAGGAGCTGCACTTGAAGATCCAGAAGCTGATGAGCCATGCTTATTGCCCTTCTTCTTGGAACATTTGTGATGCTTTCCCTTCTTTTGGCCATTACCAGGAACACCAGAAGGAACACCTGAAGGAGCACCTGAAGGAGCTGCAGATGGTGCAGCAGCTTGAGCACTGAGATCCTGAGAAGCACTAGGAGCAGCACCATCATTTCCAGCAGGGGCAGCAGAGCAAATGCCTGCAACAGCAAACAAAGCGACAGTAATGAGCTTGACAGAGACCATTTTGCTTCAAGTTAAGTTGATTGTAATATGAGAATGAGGAAATATGACAAAGAGGATTGTTGTTGATGTAGAATTCAAACACCATGACATTTATACGGCTTTATATACCTTTACAACACGTCTTGGCACATCAACAAACAACTAAACAACTAGCTTCACAAATCATCCTTTAGCAGAATGCAATAAGTCCAGACAATTTGTCGCACTATTCCTAACGTGTATCCTAATCAAGGACACAAGATCAGATACAAACAGCTATTTTGAGTAAATATGCCTATTTCGAACCAAGAATTAGAACCAAATTGTGAAAGTGCAGATTAAATTAAGTGTTTATTGCTACTAGTAATCACATCATTCACTGTATTGACAACCTTGAAACATGTTGCTGCTATTATTTCATCTCATTTGATGGCAAACAAGATCTAGACATTGGTTTTGGTGTATGCAGTGTATGATTGTGGAGATTTCAGTGTCCGATTCTTGTTGATTGCTACAGCCAATTGACTATTCCATTTACGGATGACTTGCCAATCATCTCGCTTCTAGTCCTTTAGATTCTTATGCAGATTGGATGCCATGAATTTTGGTGTGGTCTTGGCAAGTAGATTGTTTTGACTTTTCCTAAATCATGTTCTCGACCAAACTTTGGTGTGGATCATGGTGACATGTCAAGTGTTATGGTGGGGTTTGAAGGAAACCAGGACAATTTCAAGCTCTTTTGGGATCGTCGTTAATAAACAAACAATGTCGATCCACATGCCACCAGTTTCGATGATCAATTACATGAACATCCACAAGATATTAACAAGATATGGAGCACATGATGATATACAAAGCAGAAAGTATATCTTATTAGGAAGTTGTTGCAATTTGAGCAACATCATCTTATCGGATTGATTCCGCATACGCCAAGACAACACCATTGTATGCATGTGCATGTATGACTATTTTAATTCAACACAACAGCTATAGCAATGGTTCTGACAATCTCATCATCGGATATGAGCCATCTTGCCAAACAAGATCTGCATATAGTGAGGAGGGCTTGGCAATCCTTTATGAGCTTGTAATAGAATGAATCAACATGATAATGCTCTAACGTCATCGTGCGTTCACCTATTGCAATATTTAGTGCCCCTTTGCAGATTATAACATGCTGCGCTATATATTTAGCAACTATAACATAAAATCACGCCCCACACCACTCATCCTTGGATTGTTTCAGATAACGATTCTTTTTAGTGTCTTTCAGGGCATCAGCATTGCATCATTAGCTCTCCTACTCCTGCTGAAATACGATAGAAGGCGTTGTGGCCTTTTCTGATCAACACTTGTAACAGCAACACTTTTGGTTTGGATATCATTACCACAAGTAGCAACACATGTATCGCTATCAGTTATCTTGATGTCACTACTCGTAGCTTCATTACATATCATTTGCATTGAATTAAACAAGATACTAGCTCAATAAAAAGGACATGTCTATGTAATTTATCATGTGATCTATGCTATTAAGAAGGCCCAACATCAAAACATAGCTATAAAACAAGATTCAGTAATGCGTCAACGTATGAGAATATAAAAGTAGGCAAATTAGCTTCCATGATGATCATGTACTGACAAGGATGACCACGCGAAGGTTTTGCCAAATTCATCCTCTCCCCTACGGTGCACCAAGCCGGATAACGGGGGATGTCATTGTAAAACAATGAACAACTTCTGATAAAGGTGCCACTTGAGCAAGCCAACATGTTCGGTCTGATAAAAGGATTGACATCCCAAGCCCACAGAGGCAGGCTTGCACAGAGTGAACCTAACAATAGTCGAAAATACATGACTCCCATATCTACCACAGGTCACTGAATGAACAGGCTTACTTCCAACAGCTAAGGCAGCCATTCCTCATATGCAAATGTTAGGGCCAAGATAGGGCTGACCACACTGTCGCATATAAATCATGACTGCCAACAGCACCCCACAATTAAGTAAGGCACCATCCTGTTCTACCCATAGCAAATATATAAAACATTCACTATATCAGTAGTTGCTGCTCTCAAGCGACCTTCTTGGTTGGCGTCATAAGACACATCATGCATCACAACTAGCGTAGGGAACATATAAACCAGGTCTTGATGAAAGATAGTCCAAAGGGATTCGTACAACAGGTACTCCAAGAAATGATATATCCAGAACCATAACACCAATGAGAACATGTTTGCTGAAAAGATCCATCGCTGAAAGACACGGGTTGCTGAAAGCTGATTTCCAGGGCATCGAATGTACACTTGGCAATGCGCCATAAAATGATCGAATGTCTTGTTGATATCCCAAAGACTTGCTTGCTTGCTGCTGCTGCAAAGAATCCATCCAATGCCAAATCTTGATAGTCAAAAGTCAAATCAAAGGAGGAGCCATACTTGAGAAGAGCAAAGCAGATGATCCAATAAAGCTTGATGGCGCCAAAGATATGCATGTTTGCTTGAGACAGCTGTAACTGTATGCTATCGATGTTGTGTCGCTGCTGTTTCCTTGTAAAACTCGTTAATTGACAATGCTTCTTTTGTGCTCCTAATGCCATACATACCAGTGATACAATGTACAACTTCCTTGAAAACACCAATGCTTTGTCACTGACATGTTTAAACCAAGCTGCTCAATCTATAATGAGAGCAATATGAGATAACAGAAAGACATATGCTTTTCTTGTCAACATACCCAAAAGTCAGTGGTTTGATAATCAAATCCATGCCGTGATCGAAGAATCAGGATGCCATCCACAAGTAGATTACATGATGCAAAGAAGTTCCCTAATGTATCGAATGTTGGCAAGCCTGTTTTCAATGTAGAAGACCAATATGTACGTACCGTGGCCAAACACATACAATGATAGAATAATTGTGATTCCACTTGTTCATAAGTCAAAACCAGCTTCCCTGATGCATGGGAGTCCTCCTAACGAATCGAGAATTGGCAGCTCGTTTTTGATGTAAAAGAGCAAGATGTACTTACAGTAGCCAAATCCGCAGATGATCGAATAATATTGATGTCATCCAGAAGCCAAAGCCAAAGTCAAACCAGATTCCTTGAAGCAGACGTGTACTTTTAGCGAAATCAATTGTTGGCAGCGTGTCCTGAATGCAATAAAACAAGTTATACTTACTGTATCCGAATACATAACATTACCAAATAAGCTTGATTCCACTCAAAGGCATAGCGTAAGAGGTAAAGAAATCTCCTAAGGAAACAAGTTTAAGCAGTCTATTGCCGATGCAAAGGTGCAATACTTACCGTAATCAATACACAAGATGATCGTATAGAACTTGGAATCACAATGCTATTTGCTGCTGAAGAGATCCACCTATAAAATGTATGCGCTGTTGGTAGATGTTCTTCACAGTAATGAAGCGATACACTTACCAGTACCAGCCAATGATCAAGTAAACCCAATGCCAACAAATACACATGCCTAGCTGCAAGACACTCGACCTAGAAAAGATATAAACGGGCATGCATCCTTTCATATCAGGGGAACAATATGACACTTACTAAATCTCGATGATCACTAAGACTGGATATCAAATAGGTCATCATGGTACAATATCCACTAGAAAAAGCATATACACATCAGCTCATGATCTTCAAACACACTGCATCATTACATACCTGTATCAGTGCCGTCAATGATGGATGAAGTGATAATAGTAATAAAAAGGTTGCAACACCAAAGAATGCCAAAGTATCAAGTACTGCCTACCGACTCACTCCCAAAGGAATGGAACCAAAACACCGAATTCCACGGCGAACCAGTCGACTTTGATCCCAATGATGAGCCGTGGTTCACATGCTGCCAAGGAGATATCCATCCTCTCTCCAAGCCGAACAAGATAAGGACATATAAAGATGGAGACCTACACTTGGTCGCCCGACGCATCAAACCATAGGATGGATTTTTAAATTGGTGGGTTCAATGCCACCATCCCACCGTGACCGATGCCGGGGTACGCTAATGCAACATGATCCCCCAAAAGACAGTACAGAGCGATACAATGACAATCTTGATGTGCTGAAATGATGATTCGATTGCTGTAAAATGATACGATTGCTGTAGAATGATGATGATACGATTGCTGTAAAATGATGATACGATTGCTGTAAAATGATGATACGATTGCTGTAAAATGATACGATTGCTGTAGAATGCTTGATTCTGCCATATGCTATATGATACCTTGTATATAAGTGCACTGCATGTAATAATCCGAGAGTGAATACTTTACCTTGGGTGATTGCTCCTGCTTCCGGCACCTGCTTCTTGTGCCATCCGATGTAGTGTTGCTGCTGTTTCACTGTAAGATTAGATTCATTAGTCAATGATACATCTTTTGTACACCCAACGCTAAACATACCAGTAAAACCAATGTACCACTTCTTGCTTCAAGTCATATCTTGTCGCTGACATAAATCCTGTCGTCCAACATGCTCAACTGTAACAATGCCACATGAGATACAATCAAGCCATACACATTTCAAGTCAAACATACCTGAAGATGCCACTGTTTTGATAACTAAATCCATGCCATGATCGAAACAACCAGATGCCATCTAAAGCCAGGTTCCATACTGCAAAGGAGTCCTTCTAACGAAGCGAGTGTTGGAAGTCTTCTTTCAATACAGAAAAGCAATAGGTACTTACAGCCAAGTCCACAAGGTAGTTGAATAGTCCTGGTGCCACTTAAAGCCAGATCCCTTTGACGCAGAGATTGCTACTAACGAGACACGTGTTGGCACCCTGCTTTGTAGCAAAAGAACACTACTTACAAAGCGAAATCCAAAAGCTGACTGAATAACCATGATGCCGTCCAAAAAGCCAAAGTCGAACCAGCATTCTTGATGCACACATGTCCTCCTATGGAAACGATTGTTGGCAGTCTGTCATAAAATGCAAAAGAGTAATACTTACGAAAGCCAAATCCAAGAGATGATCGCATAATCCTGAAGTCATCCAAAAGCAGATCCCACTATACCAAGGTGTACCTCCTGATAAAACAAGTGTTAGATTCCTGTTGTGTACGAAGGAACTATACTTACAGCCAAATCCATGCACTGATTGAACAATCAAGCCAGCTTCCATATGCAGACGAGAGTGCTAATATAATGAGCGTTAGCATCCTGTATTCGACGAAAAGAACAACACTTACCAAGTCCAAAGTTGCTCTACTGCTCTTGTGATTATACAAAATGCAGTCTTGCTTCAAACAACTACGTCTTCCTGCCATGGATTGTAAGATCCATTGATTAACGGTACTAGTCTTGTACTCCCAATACTCTACATACCAATGATACAATGGGCCACTTCTTGCTTCAGACCATGTCTTGCTGCTGCCATGAATACCATATAACATGCTCAGCTAGAATGAACACAATATGAGATAGCATCCAAACTATACGCTTCCTTGTCAACATACCCATAATAGTCTTGATAATCCAAGGAGATGATCGCAAGATCTTGATGCCACCGTAAAACAAAACGAAGCCAGAAGCCAGAAGGACCTTTGTACATCAAGGAAGCTGCTGCATCTTCGTACCATGGATATCATGCCGCTGCTGTCTCATCGTAAGGCTCGTTAGTTAATGGTGCTTGTTTGCTAGACCCAATGCTACACATACCAGTGAAACGATGCGCCACTTCTTCAAACCACGTCTTCTTGATCGCCAGGAATGCCATCATCCAACTGCTCAACCTATTATACATGTAATATGAGATAACAAGCACACCATATCATATACGTTCCTGTCAGCTTACCCAAAAGATACAAAGTAAAGTCGTGTTGGGATATTCTTGTGGACAGCTGGGGGAAAAGATACACGTGACACCCCTTGGAACCTGCATACACGAGAGAACAGCAAGCTACAATAGTGTTAGAGTGATACAACGTCAAATGCAAGTGCAGTACTTGGACCTACGCGTTGTATTGGAATGAAGGCCAAGTCATAGGTACATCGCGTGTATTGGCTTGTCACATGTAACTGGAAAGAGACGCCATTGTAAAGTCAACCATCGCGTGTCATGTCCGCCATTGTCGCCGTGCAAAGAAGGCAATGGCCACCGCAAATGCTCTTTAGTATGTAGATGGAGTTAGTGCGTGTCTTGAAGAGTAAATGGAGTTGGTCTTGCCTTTGTGAACTGGAAATGGGAAGAAAGAGTACTTTCTTTGTTCCTCTCGTCCCCCGTCAATTTATCTACACCTACTACTCCACCACTCCAGTTGCTTTTGTTCAATGTACACCTACAATAGCCTACATACTTGGATCAATAAAGTAGACCATTACTTGCTATCTCTGATAGTGAATAGTCCTCACAATTAAGCTATCCATGATCTTAACTGTGGCGGAAGTGTTAAGGCAGGTCCGTGCGTATCGGACAAAGTTGAATTCTTAATGCAGCTCAACTCCTGAATTTGTACTCCCTACCAAATATGGGGTGTATATGTAAATTTCTTCAGCTATGAATGCTAGTGTATAAGTCAACACTGTCCAAGTCAACCAAACATCATCCACTTGTGCAACATGTCATCAACATAAACATGGATTAGCATCCTTGGGACCATGATGGATCTTCACACAAAAGGCATAAGAGTTCATCAGTTGTAGAAAGACAAAGATCATCCATAATAAAGCATCATGTATTACGTGTAAGCAAACTATTTGATTAGAATTACCATCACATGCTACAGAAAAGCGAGCCATCTTGTGCCTGCAAATATTCACTGTCAACCTACAAGCATCATTCTTTCTTAACAAATCCAGTCCCTGTACGTGTTTTCCTTTCTAGTATGGGTACTTTACATCCTTGTCCAATAAAGGCAAGCTCTACTTTGCATATTGTAGATCGTGAACAGCAAAGAAAAGAACTAGATCATCACTCGTAGCTGCATAATAAAGCATGGTAGCTCTGTGCTTGTGAGACATCCAAAGTACACCTCGAATGAAAGCATCGAACTGCAAAAGTGTTATCCGATACTGTATAGAGATAGCAGCATGAATGCATTGACATCACAAACTCTAATTCTCGCCATATCATTTCAAAGAATCAAACTTGTTTTATTTTACAATGATTTAGGGATCAGCAATCTTGACAACTTGCTTGCCAAAGTTTTCACCACGTAGCACAGCGATCAAAGCATCAGGAGTCTTTTCGATACCATATGCAATATCCTCCCGATACTTGATCTTTCCTTCGAGAAGCCATTGTGTAACATCCTTCCTGAATTGGTCATTCATTTCGGCAGCAGAATCGCCAACAATGAAGCCTTCAATTCTTAAACGCTTGGCAACGACTTGCATAAGGTTGTGGATACCTTCTGGCTTTTCACGGTTATATTGGGAAATCATACCACAGGCAACAATGCTAATAGGAAAAGGTAATGTGATTTAGCTTATCATGCAGTGCATGAGTTGTACATGTGTAAACTTACCGGCCAAAACGATTGGCATGATTGATGACAGCTTCAAGCATTTTACCACCAACATTCTCAAAGTAGATATCAATGCCATTGGGACACAATTCACCAAGCTTCTCATTGATGTCACTGGTCTTGTAGTTAAAGGCAGCATCGAAGCCGATTTCCTTAAGATATTCGACCTTTTCATCCGAACCAGCAGAACCAACAACGCGAAGACCAATCACCTTGCCAATTTGGCCTACAAGTTGACCAACAGCACCTGATGCTGCAGATACATAAAGCGTTTCACCTTCCTTAGGCTTACCATACTTGAGCAAACCTGTGTCACAATACATTAGCAAAATTTATGCAAAAAGCACTGTATGAATCATTAAAGATACACACCTACATACGCCGTGATACCTGGCAATCCAAGTACACCAACATAGTTGGTAATAGGAAGACCATTAGTCTTGGGCTCGTTGCGAACAATATAAAATTGGGTCTCTTCAGCAGGGACAACAACATAATTTTCGAATGCACCATGTTCAGGCAAGCCATAGACATAGTCACCTTCCTTGAAACGTGGATTGTTGGACTTTAAGCAAACACCCATGGAATCACCAGCCATTGGTTTGCCAATTTCGAAAGCAGGAGAATAAGATTTGATAGAAGGATCACGCATACGACCACGCATGTATGGATCAACAGAGATCACCAACTGCTTGACAAGAATCTCACTATCACCAAGAGGAGCATCCAAATCGATGGTTGTATTGTTGATGGTCATATGTTCACCAGCAACTGGATAGGTAGTGGGAATCTTTGAGAAGATAACTTGAGCGTTGGGTGTAGGAGCCATGATGATGTGTGAGAAAAAAGTAGGGAAAGTAAGTCCAGAATGTATTGACGTGTCTATGCCAATCCTTGAATTTCTGCAACTTGCGGACAGTTGTGCTGATTAGACAATAATGTATTCATTCCCCGACTTGCATTGTGATAGCGACTTTCCAAAACCCCAGATACAATGATGATCATTCCCTTGTTGCTCACAGCCCTTGTGCGCAACCTTTAATCTTTACTTTAAGCCCATATCTTAGCAATCATGAAATTTGAATGCTGATATGATACGCGCTTTTGGTGACAGTAGACTTCCTGCATGTCCGTTTCGGAGGACATTTTCATGCTTATTCTAACTCACGAACCAAATATTGGGAAGAGAACACGCTGTTCATTCGATCCAGCAACACGAAATGCGAACAATCGACTTTGGTGAAGACTTCTTTATATCTGCCGATGAAAAAGTATGAGGACTTTACATCTATTTTCTAAAATTGTCTTAAAGAATGAGAAAAGAGGATGCCTAGTATATCAATCCTGTACAACAACTTGAATAAACATCGAGCAGGTATTGAATGTATAAGCTTTGCTACGAGTAAGCGATCTTCTTGCTCACTTACTATTGTTATTATAACTCATTCACCGTGCATAAAAGTAACCCTTTGCTATATGAACCAAGCGCTACCCCAAGGTGTCACAAGCGTTACAAAAAAGTCATCTATACATCACAGCATACCCATCACATAAGATTTTTTTTAGCCATCTATGACATGTTCATGGTAAATATATAGCACGATGTAGCTTATAGCCATGATTGGTAATGTACATAATCAAAAATGCTTGTTCATACCACCTTGTGTACGTCTTTGCCTTTATTTCATGTGGCTCGCACAGGATAACAGCAACGGCTCTTGCGCATAGCACTGACCAAATTGACACATAGGCATTATCCAACAATGAGAAGCTGGTTTGCTAGTCCTATACACGTGTATGTGATGACAAATCCATAAGTGCATTCCAGCCTTGAAGCTCCTATTGCAGTTATGAGTGAAAGTAGATCACATAACAATAAATGCACTACATATTGTTGGTGCCTTGCTAATAACTAAGTGGACTGATGTCTATGTAAATGAAACTATTGCTTTATAGATGCTGGTATGTGAAGTGGGTGGCACAATGAAGGAGGATCATCCACTGCCTTGTTGCTCATTTGTTGATATATAGCAGTATACCAATATCAGATATGATAGAAGCTTGCATGAGAGAAAAAGTGACAAGCATAATGATACGTGTCGTTGATGATAGTCGATAGTAACGCATCCATAGTTGCCATGCAATCAAGCTGGCTACCAGAAATGTTGGCGGTAATGGCATCCACCAAGTATATCGACTAGAGTAGAATCATGTGTCAATCCACTTGGATAACCCCTCATACGTTTGAGCTTGCTACTTGCCTTCTTTGTAGCCATTGAAAGATAGGGTCCACGCGTACTAATAAAGTTGCCAATGCCAAAATGACCAGGACTTGACCCACTGTAATAAGAAGCACATTGCGCACAAACTCTATAGAGATCGAGTGGAGGTGGGAATGGGCCAAAAACCCTTTAGTGTAAAAGAAACTTGCTCATTTGTTTTGGAATGTTGCATCAACAAACAATACTACCAAAGATATCCAAGTCATGTGAAGAACGAATACGATGAAGAGCATGGTTGCGATGATGATGGGTTGTTGATGTGCTATTGGGTACCGGGAGCGTGTAATAAGTCGTATATTGATTCATCGGCTGCTCAGAAACGACTACCGGTTCCGCCCAAAGCACATGGAAAGAGAGAGAAAAGAAGAGATGGTGTAGTATGGGTGCTTTACATCCTTGTCAAATAAAGGCAAGCTCTACTTTGCATATTGTAGATCATGAACAGCAAAGAAAAGAACTAGACCATCACTCGTAGCTAAATAATAAAGCATGGTTACTCTGTGATTGTGAGACATCCAAAGTACACCTCGAATGAAAGCATCGAACTGCAAAAGTGCTATCCAATACTGTATAGGGATAGCAGCATGAATGCATTGACATCACAAACTCTAACTTTTGCCATATCATTTCAAAGGATCAAACTTTGTTTTATTTTACAATGATTTAGGGATCAGCAATCTTGACAACTTGCTTGCCAAAGTTTTCACCACGTAGCACAGCGATCAAAGCATCAGGAGTCTTTTCGATACCATATGCAATATCCTCCCGATACTTGATCTTTCCTTCGAGAAGCCATTGTGTAACATCCTTTCTGAATTGGTCACCCATTTCGGCAGCAGAATCGCCAACAATGAAGCCTTCAATTCTTAAACGTTTGGCAACAACTTGCATAAGGTTGTGGATACCTTCTGGCTTTTCACGGTTATATTGGGAAATCATACCACAGGCAACAATGCTAATAGGAAAAGGTAATGTGATTTAGCTTATCATGCAGTGCATGAGTTGTACATGTGTAAACTTACCGGCCAAAACGATTGGCATGATTGATGACAGCTTCAAGCATTTTACCACCAACATTCTCAAAGTAGATATCAATGCCATTGGGACACAATTCACCAAGCTTCTGATTGATGTCGCTAGTCTTGTAGTTAAATGCAGCATCAAAGCCAATCTCCTTAAGATATTCGACCTTTTCATCCGAACCAGCAGAACCAACAACGCGAAGACCAATCACCTTGCCAATTTGGCCTACAAGTTGACCAACAGCACCTGATGCTGCAGATACATAAAGCGTTTCACCTTCCTTAGGCTTACCATACTTGAGCAAACCTGTGTCACAATACATTAGCAAAATTTATGCAAAAAGCACTGTATGAATCATTAAAGATACACACCTACATATGCCGTGAGACCTGGCATTCCAAGTACACCAACATAGTTGGTAATAGGAAGACCATTAGTCTTGGGCTCGTTGCGAACAATATAAAATTGGGTCTCTTCAGCAGGGACAACAACATAATTTTCGAATGCACCATGTCCAGTCAAGCCATAGACATAGTCACCTTCCTTGAAACGTGGATTGTTGGACTTTAAGCAAACACCCATGGAATCACCAGCCATTGGTTTGCCAATTTCGAAAGCAGGAGAATAAGATTTGATAGAAGGATCACGCATACGACCACGCATGTATGGATCAACAGAGATCACCAACTGCTTGACAAGAATCTCACCATCACCAAGAGGAGCATCCAAATCGATGGTTGTATTGTTGATGGTCATATGTTCACCAGCAACTGGATAGGTAGTGGGAATCTTTGAGAAGATAACTTGAGCGTTGGGTGTGGGAGCCATGATGATGTGTGAGGACAAAGTAGGGAAAGTAAGTCCAGAATGTATTGACGTGTGATCCTTTTATATAAACAGCACCAGCTTTATGCCAAATCCTTGAATTACTAAGCTTGTTCCGCGTGTTTCTACTGCTGTCACTAAAAAGAATCTCCAACTTGCCGACAGTTGTGCTGATTAAACAATAATGTGTTCATTCCCCGACTTGCATTATGATAGCGACTTTCCAAAACCCCAGATACAATGATGATTAATCCCTTGTTGCTCACAGCCCTTGTGTACAACCTTTGATCTTTATTTTATGCCTATTGCTTAGCAATCATCAAACCTGAATACTGATATGATACGCGTTTTTTGGTGACAGTAGACTTCCTGCATGTCCATTTCGGACATTTTCATGCTTATTCTAACTCAGGAACCAGATATTGGGAAGAAAACACGCTGTTCATTCGATACAGCGGACAATCGACTTTGGTGAAGACTTCTTTGAATCTGCCGACGAAAAAGTCTGAGAACATTACATCTATTTCTTAAGTTTCACTAATTTGGCAATAGGAAAAGTGTCGCATACGTGGTTTTTCTGAATATGGATAAGCTCAGAAGAATGAATGCCGATTGCGCATTGTGCAAATTGTCTTGAAGAATGAGAAAATAGGTTGTCCAGCATGTCGATCTTGTACAACAACTTGAATAAACATCGAGCAGGTATTGAATGTATAAGCTTTTGTTATGAGTAGGCGTACTGCCAGCGATCTCCTTGCTCGCTTGCTGTTGTTATCATAACTCATTCACCGTGCATAAAAGAAATCCTTTGCTACATGAACCAAGCGCCACCCAAGGTGTCACAAGCGTTACAAAAAAGTCATTATACATCACATCACACCCATCACATAAGATTTTTTTAGCCATCCACGACATGTTCATGGTAAATATACAGCATGATATAGCTATAGCCATGATTGGTAATGTACATGAATCAACAATGCTTGTTCATACATAACTGCAATAGGAGCTTCAAGGCTGGAATGCACTTATGGATTTGTCATCACATACACGTGTATAGGACTAGCAAATCAGCTTCTCATTGTTGGACAATGCCTATGTGTCAATTAGGTCAGTGCTATGCGCAAGAGCCGTTGCTGATATCCTGTGCGAGCCACATGAAATAAAGGTAAAGACGTACACAAGGTAGAGTGAAAGTAGATCACATAACAATAAATGCATTACATATGTTGGTGTCTTGTTAATAGCTAAGTGGACTGATGTCTCTGTAAATGAAATTGCTGGTATGTGAAGTGGATGGCACAATGAAGGAGGATCACCCACTGCATTGTTGCTCATTTATTGTTATAGATACTACACTAGTAGTGGAAATCAATGTCCCTGACGTCAGGTACAATCACATAAGGAATAGTAATTGGTTTCCAATAGAACAAGGTACATCAAGTAAATGCATAATGACATCTATCTTAAAGATTAGCTTCTTGGCAATGATAGTGATACAACATGCAAGCATACACATACATCATTCAACGCCATTTTGCATCAGGCTGAAACTAGGAGTTGATGAGCAACAAAAGACTCCGAATTTGACCATGAACACCAAGCCTTTTCTCGTTGCTTTCCTGCAGTTGGTGATCCTCGGGAAGAGACAAGGTAAGCATGAGCAGCCATTTCAACAGCTTGAAGAACTCTTGTATTGTTTTGGGATACATTGCTTACCTACGTAGCTTTTTGTTTGAAAGGTTGTATCAAATGTCTTCCGACGACCATGGAGAGTCACCACCACCACCATCTGTGAGCCAGTCTATAACACCAACACCACAACACCATGACAATATACCTAGCCGACAAAATGGAACAGCAGCAGTAACCAATGGTCTTGATTTCAGACGCCAGCAACAGCAAACGGCACCACCTTCCATGGCAGCAGCAGCCACGGCTAGTGCAGTAGCTATTCGCCTTGGTCGTGGACACAACCTTTTCAATATGACGCGAAGCAACCAAGGTACAAGCAACCAGAATACCAGTAATGGATATCATGTTACAAGTGGTGCTGGTACAGGCAATATACACAAATCAGCAGCACATGGACGTCATGTCACTACAAGAGGTGGAATCTATGCAGCGACAACGACTGTACAACAAGACATTGTTCGTTTGGAACGTGATCTAGAAAAGATCTTGCTTAGACCCCATGCACGTAGTCGACGTATCAGTTCTTCCAATACACGACATAGCATGCATGATGCGCAACGACCTTTGAATGGGACAGATGATACCACAACAGCACAAGGCAATAGCAAGAGGAATTTGTTCATGCGATATTCCAGAATGGATTTAGCCATGGCAACTGGTGGTGATGATGATAGTCGAGGAGCATCAGAGGAACATGGCAGTAGGATCAGTGCCATCATGACATCTATTATGGATACACTTGAAAAACATAAGGTCGCTACACAATTACCCTTTACCAGCGACATTCTTGGCGTTTTGTCAGTTCCATTTAGCCAAACACCACTGAGCAGTAAGTGTTCTTCGGAGGGATAATCGGCAAAGTTTGAAGAAAAAGGAATTGATTAGTTGTTTGTGTTGCACACATACATTAGCGGATGACTGTAACCAAGCACTGGACATATTTGACTATATCCGTGAGCGATTCAAGCAAGTGGATGCAATCGTAAGTGATGAAATGTAATAGAGAATATGTCATTTGCTTACCAATTCACAAATAGGACAATCTGGAGCAAATCACCTTTTGTTGTCGACTATTGAAATGTGGTCATCTTAAGCTCAAAGTAAGTGTGGAAGACGTATTGTAATGATGGATAGCTTATATAAGCACATAGATGCGACTGATTGATACCATGAAATTGATGCTGGCATCGACTATGGGCAATCCTAATTATCTTCCATCATCTCCTACGGCTTTTCATGCGTTGGTGTATACCCTTGCTGATGCTTTATCATATGCATCAGCTGCTACAACAGAGCGTCCACAATCACGTCATCCTGAGGAATACGACTACATTCGATCAGCATTGATTGACTATTTGGATAAGCTTTCCAGTGGCAACATGATACCATTGATGGGAAAGGATTGGGATCGTTACTTTATACCCATCGACAGCAACAGTGATCCTCCAGCACCACTTTCAGTTGCACGCTTTTGTGTTCTCGAAGCTTTATGTCGATCACTCATGGTGAGCTCAGATACATCTCATTCTGGTGGTGGTGCTTTTGCAGCAGCTCTTGCTAAACGAACCTACATTGTGCAAGATCTTTTACCCGTAAGCATAGAATCATGAAATGTTACAAATGGTGTTAACAATCTTCTTTGTATTTAGAGATATTGGGAAGAGCCAGATGTCCTTGTGAGAAGATCTTATGCTACTGTTCTCTTTGTCTTATCTGAAGCAGGTACATATCATTTGATCATTGGTCTTTAATGTCATAAGCTCTAACATGATATTTGTATAGCTACTGATTGGTTTCTGAATGCTACTCCTGATGATCTGCGTCAAACAACATCACCTGTATCACTCTTGAAGGGTTTTATTGAAGACAAGATTACAGTGACCAGCTTGCATGTGCATTTGCCTAATTGGCAAGAAGATCCAAATGTTCGATCCGTATACACCAACATTATCAGCATGATTTTATCACTATTCTCGATTACATCTCTTTATGATCCTCAACATCTACAAAGCAACAGTCCACGATCAACACCAAATCACAGTCCACGACCATCCAGTTATGACATCCCAACCCCTGATGGAAGTGCCATGTGGAGTCCAGAAGAATTATCCACCGAACATCTCAGCTTATACAGCAATACAGATCGCAGCAGTGAAAGACCAACTTCATGGCGACACACAATAGCATTAATACGATCCTATTTTGAATCCTTTTGGTCATCATCAACATTACAACCTCTGGTAATGGAAGTGATCACAGCAACAGTGGAGGATGCAAGTTGGGACAAATTGGTGCAAATCTATGAGAATTTGGCATTCAATATGGATGAGACAACTGGTGAAAAGGTGGTTACTGCTACATTGCCACGATTACTCAATCGACTTGCAACTACACTTCCATCATCTACAACGCCTGGTTTATCCAACTTGATGACTCGTATTTCTCAGACTTATCGACCAGTGTTTTATCGTCATGTGATTGCATGTGCTGCATCAAACGATGAACAAAAGGTGTCGACACAACTGGTGCTTATGAGCTGCTTGAGAAAGTACATGACAAGTGTGCAATATTGGATGCAAGATGCAGAAATGATCAATGTTTTACTATTAAGTGATCTTGGAGCCAAAAAGGACACAGCCAGTAATGGAGAGGATATTGTTGATGGTGTTCGATGGGGCAATACGACACTAGGTCAATGTGTGGTAGCAACTGAGTTTCTATGGGCGATCAAAGAGTTACGTGACAAGCAGAGCAGTGGAACATTAGCCAACATGGAAGAGAGCGAGATTGCAAAGAAGTTCTTGATTGATTTGGAGCGACGTATTGCCGTATTCATGACAGCAAAGGAAAAGATCACTTTGATCCCATTGCCATTACGAGTGATTCTGTGCAACATTTTCTTGGAGATACGCTTCTTTTGCAACACGACACATCGTCCTGGATGGCTGTTACGTGCTATTGATTGGGCAATTCAGCAGCGAGTGACATCAGCTACTGGTGATCCATTTGATATTACCAATTCTCCCATGTCAGAAAAGAAATCACCAGTGCCAATTACGATTCATCCCAATGATGTTGAAAATGTCATGCTCATGTTTCAGCGTATACGTATCGTGTATGCAATGACAGTGGATGAGCTTGAAGCAGAGAATGATGATCCAGTCGAGTATTTTGATCGTCCTAGTCAACAATCAATCTCGGATACACCTGTTGTGTCACATCATGAGCAAGACATTGTGCAATTGCCTGATCAATCACGACGACGCGAATGCATTTCCTCCATTTATCCAATTACACAAGCTGCTGCTGCTTCAAAAGATGTTCGACCACCAACATCCAATGCTGCTAAGACCATGCAATTGGCTTCAACATTAGCAAAGAAGCGACTGGATGAGATGCCATCTATCAATCAAGATCCATTTGGTGCAGTGTTCTCACTTCTGGTTGCTGTGTACACTTCAATGACGACACAAGAATTTGCTACTCTGGTGAATCCATTATGGCAGGGATTTATTGATGATCGAAATCCCCAATCATTTGTACCTGCAGCATTTCTTCTGATGCAGTGTAGTGAAAAGATACCCAAGCAAACAATTGAAGTGTTTATGCATGATTTTTACAGGTATTTGTAACAACAATGTATGAAACAAACAAATACTAAATGATCTATATCCTTAGTGGTGATCCATTTCGTCGTTTGGCTGCCATTGAGAAACAAGCATCTATGAGTGGATATCGATTCAACATTCTTGCACAAGAATACATTCCTGTATCGAATCGCAAACGTCCTTTTCGTGGAGATGGAGGAGCATTTTCAACACCCTTCGTGCCTACAGACTTAGGAAGTAATCGCTTCACAATGGATGAACCACGTTGGATGGCCAAGCTTAAGCATGCCAGCAATTTTCCAATTGAGCTTAAGCGACAGATCCAAGAGCTTGGATGGGACGATGATGATCAAGGAGAGGAACATGAGGCACTCAAGAAAGTATTGACTCCACTGGCATTATTGCCGTCATTGTTTTTGGAGGATGAAGATGAACCATCCAATGATGGAGGTGCTCCTGATAATACAGCAATGCCAACTACTGGAAATACTGGTGCAGCAGCTGCTGGTGGTGGTACACGTCATGAAGGAGAAACAGCTCGACATGTCAACGTGAGCAAGATCATTGCACGACGTAAACGAGCAGCTACTGTACATGCCATGACAGTAGCCAACTTGAGCTTGGTTGATCTACTTGGTGATGACTTTAGTGGAGTAGCAAATGCATTACGTGAATTGCTTGAGACTTATTTGCGTGATGATCCAGCATTATTCTTACGACCATTCTTGGGTGAACTTGGCAAAGCACAGATGATTCGACACCGTGAGCTTTTGACACGACTGCGTTATCTGACAGATCTTCGTGCCAAATTGCCACCAGGTTTCACGTATATCTTGTTCAATTATTTAGCTGGAATGCTCAAATGGTTGACACGTGAAAATAAGGAAGAAGGACTTATTTTGATGATGATGATCCATCCACTTTTGGCCGAGTTGGCCATGTCCACCAATGAGCTTTCGATTCGAGATCTTCGCAAGAACAAGATAGAGCATTTGTTGGCTAGCACAGGTCGTTTTTGGTTTATCAATGAGCAGCCTGCAAGCATGTTTCCACGGCGTGTGACTCAACAAGGAACACCATTTGCATTTCTGGATATTCCATGGGAAGTGTTCACTGTAGCTATTCTACGTACTAGTCATATCCAGTTCTTGACCAACTTTTTGGCACGCTATCCACGTGAAGTTTATGCCATCAAAAAGACGCTACAAGAATATGAGCCTATCCCAATGCCAAACAAGAGATCCAATGAGAGATTATCAGGCACAGCACAATATTTTCCAGATATCACATTGCGTAAGCGACAAGATACCAGCTTTGTCTTTGAAGAAGAGGATGTATCACCCAGCAATGATGAAATCAAAGCAACACCAAGACACACACAAGAAGAAGTAGACATTGGATTACTATCATCATTACGTGCACGAGTATGGTTGCGCTTTATTGATGCATTGTTGAATGGCTTGAACAAGAACTACAATGATCGTAACGAGTTGGAAAGGATCCTAAAGGGCGTTAATATGATCATCATGGATCATCACTCAGATTATGGCATTATTGGACAAGCATTGATACTATACACACGCGTGGTGACAAGATTCAAGCGTTTATTTGTCAACAATCGTGGACATGGAACGTTTTTACATGCATTATTCAAAGTGTTTTGCGAAGTGGAGCGATTTCCACATGTACGATCTGCCATTACATTTGCTTGGTGTCGATTTTATGCAGTTCATGAAGAATCCTTTGTATTTCAAATGTTGGGAACACTGGTGCCGATTATACTTGATGCTTATGACAAGTCCACTTCCTTGGGTGCTTGGATGGCAGACAATTTGTACTACTTGATGCAAGCAATGCATAATCCACCAAGGCTAGGTGCGACATCAGATGTGCTTGGATTACAATTGCAGGTGGAATTGGATGATCATGAACGTAGTGTACAAGAGCGTATTGATGCAGTCAGCAATCCAATGGCTATGCCCTTATCAGCAACCATTCTCAAACCACTTTCCAAAAGTGCAACAGCACCTATCGTTCCACTTGCTGTCAGTGATTACGACAATCGACCTTTCCCAATGCAAGACTTTGTGAAGCTGTTTTTGACAATCATTGCATATGATCCAGGCTCATTGCGTGCTGAGCAGTTTGTCAAGATGTTTCGACACATGCTTCCACGTTTTTGCAAGCTTGGCAATTTGGGATCACTTGTCAATGATGGCATTGTAGCGTTGATTGATGTTTTTCTCAAGTTTAGCAAGAATGCCAAACCTGCAGCAGCAGCTGGTAGTGATGGCCAAGGTGGAGCTACAAGTGGATCATCAGCACCCCACATCAACTTTAATGTGTCAAACCTGTTTTCATCAGAGGACAATGCAGGTCCCACTCAAGGAGAATCATCAACACAACATGCTTATGGAAAACAATGGCAACAAAATGATCGACTGACTATCAAACGTGAATTTGTTGGCCTTGTGGAGCAATTCTTCAAGTGTGGAGGTGCCTTGAATGAGACCAATCATGAAAAGATGTCACAGATCATTCGGATCATTATGCGAGATTATGCTTCCGTACGAGGTGCAATATGTAAGACCGGATGGATTCGCAGTTATTTGGTGAATGCTATGGACACCATGGTGGATATGCGCAACTATACCAAGCCATTCAAAACCATGTTGACAGCAATTCATGGCCAACTTCGCACACAGTGGAAAACAGTGGATGCAGCTGAACTATATGAAGGATTGGCAACAATGGTGGAAAATGGTCAAGGCAAAGCATTGAATATGCATGATGTTGCAGGGTTATTACGAGAACGATTTGTCTCTTTTGGATTGATGATAGCTACGCGTGCACCAAGTGATTGGACTGAATTAGGACCTGAGATACGCACACGATTCAGAAAAGCGCTAGTGCGATTGATTGTAGCTATTCTTGAACATTCATCACAAGATGTGCTACAAGAGATTGAACAATTGCCACCTTCGATTTCATTGATCGGCAGCATTGTAGTTCCAATATGTCTCAAATTCGATCCGAGATATGATTATGGTGCATCAGCTCCTTCATTAATGCGACCACGTTATCGATCATTGGATCCTACAGCAACATGGATGCGTCTTCTCGCTTATGTATCCAAATCTTGCAGCCAAGCATCACTTTTCAAGTCTAAAAGTACTGGATTTTCACTGACAGCATTGGCGTCAAACATGGGTGGAGGAAGTCAACAACAACATGCTTACAGCCATAATCAGAATGAAGAAGTGGATGATGGTGATTTGATGCCTGAACCAAGAGACGGCAAAAGTACGCCAACGTCAGTTGCTCACTTGTTTTCATTAAGCATTGTCGCCATGAAGATTATTCTTATACGTGGATCAAGATCATTTGACAAGATACGAGGCGCATGGGTACAAGTGGCCTATTTCATCAAAGGAGCTCTCATATTTGGACAAACTTTGAAGACACTTAAGCAACGACCTGCTTCTGGAAGATCAACTCCACGCAATAGTCATGTACCACAGCCATCACCTGGTTTATCACCACCCAACAATGCTCATAGCTTATGGCCTGGTACTCCTACTACACCTGAAACAGCACCAGCAACAGCAGGTATTGGAGCAGCAACAAACAGCAGTGCACCACCTGTTAGTGTATTATACGATTATGCAACATGGTGTTTTCTCGAGTACGCTGTATGCTACAAGACACCCTTAAGTCTTTTATTACGTGATTTTGTACAAGATAAATTACGTGATATGGGAAGCACTGCTAGACCAACAAGTAGTAGGCAACCATCATTTTCAACACCAACTGTCAGACAATCAAGGAAATGGAAGAGTTGGACAAATACTGATTTACAGCCACCCCAACAAGCAACGTATGCATCTGATCCATTGGCTCCAACTAGTCAACAAGTCGAGACTTTAGCGCCACCACCTTCTCCACAACAAGCCGATACATCTGCAGCATCAGGACTTGGTCTTCATATTCCCAATAATCGCACTTCAGGAACTGGTGCTCCACCTATGCCAAGTTCTCCATCTATTTCAATTGATGAAGCACCTCCTATATCACCTACTGCTCAACCTATTCCTAGTCGACGTGGATCAAGAGCCAACAACACCAACACGAATTCAATACCTGCAGGCATAGGCTCCACAGAGTTACATATTATTCATGCGGAAACTATCAATGCTCTTATGAACATCCAATCTTGTCTTGGTTTCAATACCGCTCTTCCTTGGGGTGCAGATACCACTTCACCACAACACGCTCGCCCTTGGACTTATCGCATGGCTGTCAACAAGGCTACTTACGAGTGGCAAATGATTCTTCAACTCTATACAAAACTATTTGAACATTCATCCACAACAAACAGTTCTCCTGCTGCACCTTTGAATCCATAGTAGAGATCACATCATCCCTTCCCCCTTGTATATATCCGCGACTTGCCCTTTATGTTGTAGTTGAAAAAGTTTAAAAGACATCATGCTGTGACACAACAAACAAATGCACAATCTCGTGTATATATATAAAAAGATTATATTAGAGGAAAGTGTGTGTATGTGTGTGATATACATAGGTGAATCTAGGATTGAAGATAGCAATAGATAACATGCATTGTGGTAAAAGTGTAAATGTGCATTACTATACAACGAGAGAACTTTATCGATGGGGACCAGGATCAAGCACATCTGGGAATATTTGAACACGATCAGTCAATTCGCATAGGTTGTGTAAACATCTCATTGGGTATATGGCGTCGATAAATATGGCCACGTTGGCAAGAATGACATCTTCGATAGTGACATTACCCATGATATAGTACAATTCCAGGATGCAATAGATACAAATCGTGGCTGCCAGCAGCATTGGCCATAAAAGCATCCAGGTATCCATACCAAAGATACTACGAAGCCATGGCAAGCTCATATAAATAGTGATGGTACTCGTTGCTCTAATAAAGAATGGGCGTTTTTCGTTGTTGATATGATTGTGTCACATCTCCTTTCAAAATGTACTTACATTGGTCCGATACCAGAGAAGGCAAGTTGCGTCTGCAGGGTGAAAACCAGGATCCCGAAAAGTCCAATCATCGTCATCAGTAGTACCAGAATGCCTTCATTATAGAATAGCTTGGATACTACAAGTCGTTTATCAGTATGTCATTGTTGATATATATCAATAGCAGTATACCAATATCAGATATGATAGAAGCTTGCATGAGAGAAAAAGTGACAAGCATCATGATACGTGTCGTTGATGATAGTCGATAGTAACGCATCCATAGTTGCCATGCAATCAAGCTGGCTACTAGAAATGTTGGCGGTAATGGCATCCACCAAGTATATCGACTAGAGTAGAATCATGTGTCAATCCACTTGGATAACCCCTCGTACGTTTGAGCTTGCTACTTGCCTTCTTTGTAGCCATTGAAAGATAGGGTCCACGCGTACTAATAAAGTTGCCAATGCCAAAATGACCAAGACTTGACCCACTGTAATAAAAAGCACCTTGCGCACAAACTCTATAGAGATCGAGTTGGAGGCGGGAATGGGCAAAAAACGCTTTTGTATAAAAGAAACTTGCTCATTTGTTTTGGAATGCTGCATCGACAAACAGTTCTACCAAAGATATCCAAGTCATGTCCCGAAGAACGAATACGATGAAGAGCATGGTTGCGATGATGATGGGTTGTTGTTGTTGTGCTATTGGGGACCGGGAGCGTGTAATAAGTCGTATATTGATTCATCGGCTGCTCGGAAACGACTACCCGTTCCGCCCAAGGCACATGGAAAGAGAGAGAGAGAGAAAAGAAGAGTGATGTTGTAAGAGTCAAGGAAAATCAAGCTTTAAAAAATGAAATGTGACATCACCTGTGATAAGCTGTACTGTGCTGCTTCTCATCTTTTTGTGCCCCTTTTGTGTGAGGTGTATGTGTGATAAAGTGAGTGCATCGTGCCACCAAGGAACACCGCCAGTGTCTCACTTGCATCCTTTTTTCTCCTCCTGTAATTGATGCTCCTGCCAAATATCATTATCCTATCCTAATTCAACCCTTGTTTCCTCACTCTCTACCCCCTTACTTCCCCTTCAAATTGACTCTATCCACTCCTAATGCAGGAAGAAACAGAGAGTTTCCCTTTTTCTTTATTTCTACTTGTATTTCTTTATCTCTCTTTTCCTTTATCACACACTAGCACTTATGTCTGATATTGCACGTCCAACAACAGGTCCACCAGGTTTCCTGATGAAAAGATGGCACAAATGCAGTAGTGGAAACACAAAGACTTCAGTACTATTACGAGAGCTACCGAGTCTAGATCAAGTCTTAAGAAGACAAAGTCGACCACCTGTATGCCTGTACAACTTTTACATTGTGCTCCGCGATCGCTTAGAGTTGGAAACCTTGTTAGATTTTTGGTTAGATGTTCAACAAGCAAAAGTACTTTACAAACGACATATCAAACAGTCAACAAAAAAGAGCAACACTCGTAATATGACACCTCCTCTTTCACCTGCACCAACGACGATGAGTCATGATCAGCAGCTCACTCATTCACTATTAATGCTTGCAAGTGGAAATTCTAGTGTTGCTAGACCATCAGTGGGAACAGTAGGAAGCCATGGTAGCAACAATACAACATCAACTGTGGTGACTCGTGCTGCCATGCAAGAGTTTATTGAGCATATCTATCTGCGATACATTGTCCCTAATGCTGAAAAGGAGCTGATGCATCTGCCGTTGTCTATGCGCGACGCCATTGCCGATCAATTTGCTTCTTCAAAAACTGGTATTACCGATCCATTCATGGTCTTTAATGATGCACAGCACTATGTTCATCAGCTATTACAGGCCACATGGCCTTACTTTTTGCGATACAAGGCACTCATGAATCTGACATTAAATCAGCAACTTGGTCGTATTGCTGCTGGATTAGCTGCACTACTTGTTGGGTTCTCAGTCGAGTTTTCATTGATCTTTCTCAACATACAACCATGGCACACAAGGATATGGGTAAGCTAACATTCGAGAATATACCTTGAACTATGATTGACATGTGATGCATTCAGGGCGTATTACCAATATTTGTTGGTGTGTATTGTTTGATTTCAGGTCTGACAGGATTGGATCCAATCTGGGTGCTTGCTTTCAATGTCAGGTAATGCATCTCACATGACGCAATCTGGCACAAGTTTGCATAACTGTCAAAACAACATGAGCTTATACATGCTATAGTGAAACGACTACTTTCCACTTTAATAGGATACAACAACCTAATGTGAGACCTATCCTTTCAGAGCGTTCTATTGTTGTTTTGGCTGTGTGCCTGCTCATTACAATCCTCCTTATCATCATATTCTGTGCATTGCCTGGTAAACGACTATAACAAGCAGGCTATTTCTTCTTTATATCCCATTCTGTATCTAGTCTTCTGTTCTCATCTTACTATACCGATCGCTGTGTCACCAAAGTGCACCCCCTTTCTTCTTTCATCGCCTATTACATAATGCCATGTATAGAGAATATTACACACACCCTATTCTAATATATTTATACAACACATTGAAAAGGGGGAAGAGTCATACAATTGCTACTATGATTGTCACTTATGACTGCATCTTGTTTCTGATATTATCAAAGCGACTATTTGGGTAATCCAAGTGATTGGGTGTGGTATCAATGTTTCCATCAAAAGCACGGGATGCAGCGTACAATAAGCTCCTGTCTTCAGATCCATGATAGTCAGCTGAAAGCTCCCAAAACATGACACCGCCTAATCCCAATTCACGAACAAGATTGCACTTCTTTTCGACGATAAATGGATTATCATATGTCACAAACTCTTGTTTCTTGGGGTCATAAGAGTAGGATGCCATGGCTTCATCATCAACGTGTTCAGTAGCACCTGGACGTGGTAAATCCTTGTAATCAAATGATCCTTCTTCCCATGATCCTTTAGGTACACCATTGAAACTACTGCCAGGTTTGGCACTCTTGACATTCTTGAATCCACGTCCATAAGCAGGAATGCCCATGATGATCTTTTGTGCAGGTACACCAGCAGCGATATAATCTTCAATGGCAGATTTGACTGAAAGCTTGCCATAAAGTGGAGCTTGATGACCAATGACAGGATCCCAAGCACCTGCAAGATCATAAGCCATGATGTAAAAGAAATCCAGATACTGAGCCATTTCCTTGAGATGCATTTTGCGATACACTTCAGCACCTGAAGACACAGCGACAGAAATAAGGTATTGATCGGTAAGCTTTTCACGCAAATCATGAAGGAGATCAACATATGCTCGTGCTTCTTGGTCATCCTTTGGGTGTTCCCAGTCAACATCCAATCCATCCAAGCCATAATCTTGAACATGTTGAAGAGCAGATTCAGCAAAACGAGCGCGTTTGACAGGATCTTGGGCTACTGTAGTAAAATTGGTGCTCCAGGACCATCCGCCAACACTGAGTGACACTTTAAGGCTTCGATTGCGTTGCTTGAGAAGATACAGCTGCTTCAAATTGCCATACAAGTTGGTGCCAATGTCGTTCCAACTATCAGGGCGATGATGGAATGTCTCATCTAAAAATATCAACAACAGGACATGAGATTGATATACACAATTGTCGTATATAATATAGCTTTACCTTCAGTGAAATGCTTGTCCTTGTCAGCCCAATCATCCTGCATCAATGACATACAGCATTAGTTGGATCACATTGATACACTTGCAATTAGAATACTGACCCCAAGCACTATTGTACCATCATCCATCACATTGGCAAAAGCATAGAGAACATGTGAAAGCTTGTCGCTCTCCTTGGCAAGGTCAGCAACACCATATCCTCGATCATATATCGCCCTGTATTGTAAACAAGTAAGTTTCTCGATAGCTGTAATAGCATGTATGTGTATCTCTTATTACCAGTCGACAAAGTAACCAGCTACAACATGTTCAGTGGGATGAGTGGAATCATCGGGAGAAGATGGCTCGGTTTGCTGATTGGGAATGCCACCACGAAACCAACTGAGTACCAGCAACACAACAACCAAAGGTACAAGTATGATAGTGCACAGCAGTGAACGTTTATCAGTCCTCAAAGTGGAAGCCATAACAGTGGTATAGTAAATGGTCAACTCAGGAGCATATCGTTGTTGCTGGTAGTCAATCCAAAAATAGGTAAGTGTTACCGTATCGTTGCAATGCAGGATAACCAAGACATGTCACATGACATACCATCCAGTGAAAGTAGCAGTATTGTCTTTTGAGACCAAAGAGATCACTAAATCCCTATTATTGGCATCAAGCTGCCTTTTGAGAATCCTTGCTCATAGCTAGTTGGTAGACAATGTTCAATACATCAATAAAGGACCCATCACGCGTTGATTGATTGTATATCCCATAACAATGACTCTCATTCCATGATACGCACATCAATCATATGAATAAATCAAGTAGTACCCCAATGTCGATGATCCATCCCGAATCCAGCATTGTCAAAAGATAAAGTGATTGAATTGGAACAAAGAATGTGTTTCATTGATAAGTCATCTATCGATGTAGGTTTTACTGCGAAGCTTCAGGAGCATTGTTGTAAGCAGCCAATTGTTGGTCAAGATCAGCATCAACCTTTGGGGCCTATATAGACAAACATTGAGCATCATCCACACGTGATTCTTCGCATAAAGACTATACACTTACTTCAGGAGCAGGAGGAAGCTTCAAGTCCTTGACTTGGGTTTCATCAGCCTTGACCTATCGTTGATACTCAATGTCAGTTCTTGTTCGAAAGCGGAAAACGCGTTCAAAAGACTTACAGGAGCAGGCTTGTAACCCTTCAACTCCTTGAGATAAAGCTCTTGGACAACATCTAATAATCAAAGCATCCTGTTAATAAAACTTGTTTATCCTTTTGAACCGAGAAAGCTCTACCTTTTTGAGCAACAGCAGTGGTGGAGATGGCACGAGCAGCCATGGAAGGAGCAGCGACCTAGTTTTGAACAAGGGTACAATGTCAACAAAACAATACATTCGCGTGTGTACCTGCAGTTAGCAGGTAGAAAGGTGTCAATGGAGAATGGTATGTGTACCTTGGAGGCAAGAGAACCAAAGGCAATACGAGCAATGGACATGATGTTGACTAGGTATTGAACAAAAACAGCAACGGCTTCCTAAATCCACACTGGTAAAAAACCCCTTCCCGCTTGACCAGGCTTGTCATCATACGTGACTGGGTCATTCCACATACACACAGAAGACTATCATCTGATAAGATCTACTTGAACAAAACATGGATATGCTTTCATTTTATTGCTCATAGCATGAAAAAGGGTTTTATGGCAAAAGGAGTATATACGAATTTGCTGTACAATTATAAAAGAAGAAATGCTGCTTTTTTTTGAAAAAGAGAATGGTGCATGGTGTGTGGAAAAGCGAAATAAAGGATGATGATGGTTAAGACATTTAGTCAACTTCCTCCATCTTGGAAGTCTCAACAACTTCTTCAACGGCAGCACCAGAAGCAGGAGCATCCTCAACAACTTCATCTTCATCAATGGAAAGACCCAAAGCAACCATGCGGTGAATACGAGTAGCAAAAGTGGCAGGTTCATCAAGAGAGAAACCAGAAGTCAAAAGGGCAGTTTCGAAAAGAAGAGTGGTCAAATCCTTGACAGTACGGTCACTGGCATCAGCTGCAACCTTTTCCTTAAGAGTCTTGATGATAGCATGTTGGGGATTAAGTTCAAAGGTCTTCTTGGAAGCCATGTAAGCAGACATGCTGTTGTCACGAAGAGCTTGAGCCTTCATAATACGCTCCATGTTGGCAGACCAGCCGAATTGACCAGTGGTAAGAACACAGGGAGAATCAGTAAGCTTGTTGGAAACAACAACCTTTTCAACCTTCTCGCCAAGAATTTCCTTGACAGACTTGCAAAGATCTTCAAACTTCTTCTCTTCTTCCTCACGAGCCTTCTTTTCCTCCTCATCTTCCTCAATTTCAACACCTTCCTTGGTGATGCAGACAAGTTTCTTGTCATCATATTCCTTGAGTTGAGTGGTGGAGTATTCATCAATAGGATCAGTCATGAGCAAGACTTCAATACCCTTCTTCTTGAAACCTTCCAAGAAAGGAGAGTTTTCAATGGCAGCACGAGATTCACCAGTGATGTAGTAGATGTTCTTTTGCTTCTCAGGCATACGAGTGACATAATCCTTAAGAGAAGTCAACTCATCACCAGACTTGGTAGAGTAATAACGGAGGAGATCAGCCAACTTGCCACGGTTCTGGGTGTCTTCGTGGATACCAAGCTTAAGGTTCTTGGAGAAAGATTCATAGAACTTGTCAAAGTTCTCCTTGTCTTCAGCAATTTCAGCAAACATTTCCAAGCACTTCTTGACAAGGTTCTTGCGGATGACCTTCAAGATCTTGTTTTGTTGAAGCATTTCACGAGAAATGTTAAGGGGCAAATCTTCAGAGTCGACAACACCCTTGACAAAGTTGAGCCATTCAGGAATGAGATCTTCACAATCATCCATGATGAAGACACGACGAACGTACAACTTGATGTTGTTACGCTTCTTCTTGGTCTCGAACAAGTCGAAAGGAGCACGCTTGGGGACGAAAAGGATGGCACGGAATTCAAGTTGACCTTCAACAGAGAAGTGCTTGACAGCCAAATGATCTTCCCAGTCATTGGTAAGAGCCTTGTAGAATTGAGCATATTCTTCACTCTTGATATCATCAGGGTTGCGAGTCCAAAGAGGCTTGGTCTTGTTAAGTTCTTCAGTATCAGTGGTCTTCTCCTTGATAGTCTTCTTCTTCTTTTCCTTCTTGTCCTCTTCATCTTCAACTTCTTCAATCTTGGGCTTCTCTTCGTCTTCCTTGACTTCCTCAGCTTCATCATCAGAGACTTCCTTCTCAACTTCCTTCTCAACAACCAATTGAATGGGGTAAGAGATGAATTCAGAGTGCTTCTTGATAATGTCCTTGATCTTGCGCTCTTCAAGGTATTCAAGCTATTAGAAAAAAGAAGATAGATAAATTTAGTATATACGCCACTATTTTTTTCGTGCACCGCTCATGTGCGTGTTTTACTACACACACAAATAAGTCAACATACCTGATCTTCCTTCAAAAAGAGGCGCATTTCAGTACCACGGCCAAGGGAGGGGTTAACTTCATCACGAGTGATAGTGAAAGAGCCACCAGCAGCAGATTCCCAAATGTATTGTTCATCATCATTGTGCTTGGTGATGACTTGAACCTTGTCAGCAACAAGGTAGGCAGAGTAAAAACCGACACCAAATTGACCAATCATGGAGATATCAGCACCAGAAGAAAGAGCTTCCATGAAAGTCTTGGTACCAGACTTGGCAATAGTACCCAAGTTGTTGACAAGATCAGCCTTGGTCATACCAATACCAGAATCACGGATAGAAAGGATGTTGTGCTCACGATCAGGGATGATACGAATGAAAAGCTCCTTCTCACCATCAAGAGCAGAAGTGTCGGTCAAGGATTGATAACGGATCTTGTCAATGGCATCAGAAGCGTTCGAGATCAACTCACGCAAGAAGATTTCCTATATAACATGTTGTGTCAAACCAATGTTGCTATTGAAACGCTGACGCGTCCTTTTATCCCACTGCTTACCTTGTTGGAGTAGAAGGTGTTGATGATCAAACTCATCAACTGAGAAATCTCAGCTTGGAAGGAAAAGGTTTCAGTCTCGGCAGTCATGGTGATGTGCTATTGGAAAGAAGAGAGAAGCAGAGAAAGAGCAACTGTAAGAAAGAGTATTGCTTTGCTTTTTATTCCCTTCCTTGCCGTAGCTCTGATTTCAAAGCCAGCACTTACTTTATAGTACGAATATACAGTAAAGCACCTTCCAGCAACTTCGATCAGTTCAGGGACCGCCTTTTTTTTGACACGGATCACTATGGAAAATCATATCACTCAGCCTTTTGCACATTCACCTTATTTTGAAACAACAATTACACTTTATCTCCAATGATGCTCTTGATTCAACATGTTCTTGATGATGGATTCTTTGTACACATTGTTTGCCAAGGGAACATGGGATATGTCTTCTTGAAGAGAATCAGATGTTTTTGATTGATATGGAAAAGGAAATGTTACTTTGTCTACCTTCAGAAAGACAATCAAAGATGCTTGTATGCCATATTGCAATGTCAGGACAATGTCTTGGTTATTTGATGATGGAAAGTACTATATGTGGAAATGCAACATCAGTCAAGCGGGAATAAAGCAACTGCCATATCCAGTGTCTTGGTTTTCTTTGTTGGAGAATATGACACTTACCGCCTATTTGAGCCTTTTATCACTTGGCAGCAGTATTCAATTACGGTCGAACGATGACGAAGACGAACAGGAAGAGCAGATTGCCCAATTGCAACGACGAGAGAAAGACATGCTACAAGCACAACACAGTGTGATATCTGCAATCAGCCAACACAGCACGTCAAGTGACATGCGAGGTATATACACTTTATACCTTGATTGGGCAAGTGAATAGGAATGGCTTACAAGTGATATGGATATACGATTCGTGTAGAGTTTACAGAGAACCTGGCAGGAGGAGTTCTTACAGTCAGCAGTATGGTGAGCAACTACACACTATGCTTTCCAGTGGTGGTGGCACGTCATCGTCTTCAAGCATTTCCTGCTAGTCGTGCATGGCGTAGAGATACTCCAGTATATTTTGCACGTCGATTCTGGGGCACATATCAGAGACAAGGACTTGGACGTTTATATACAGGTTTTGGATTGGGATTACTTGCACAAGCCATCACTACCATCTATGATGCTATGCTCAGTGGGTTGATTGGTCATTTATCTCAAGATCCTAATATATCTTGGACACGACGATTCTTTCTAACTGCAGCCAATACATGGTAAGTAATGAAGTATGATGGATGATCACGTGATTGATATTGGATGTAGTCTTGGTTGGGGTGTACATATACCACTCTATCCACTTTATCGTAATGCTCTTATCGTACGCGTACAACTGGCTGGAACACATCAACCTATCAAAGGAATTAAGGACTTTGCACTTTCTTACAAGCATGATCTCAAGCGATTCTTGTCTCCTTTTAGTGGTCCATTACCACTGATATCCGTATTCCTTCCTTCATGTTTATTACACGTGGTGACAGAGAAGCTTCTCCTCTTTTTATACAAGCGCATTTTACCTATTGCAACATCATCTCCCAATCATCATCGTCACAAGTCTTCCACACGATCATCTAGTAGGACACATCAACGAGTAGCAAGATCACGACGACAAGCTGCTATCATAGAAACTGATTCTGGTACACGTATTGCTACTACAGGCGGATCTAATTTCATGATTGTACCTGAACCTGGCACAGAAATGGAAAGACAACTCATGACAAGGCAACAACATCGTCATCACAACCAACAAACTGAAATGACAGTACTACGAAAATTTTATCCTGAAGTTGTATGTGGTATTGTGAGCAGTTTGATTGTACGCATTGTGAGCTATCCTTTGGATACAATCCTTTTTCGACTCATGCTGCAAGATTCTGGCATTCAACCCAAACAAACACACTTTACTGGCTTTTTTGATTGTGTGAAACACATATGGTACAATGAAGGTGGATGGCGAGCATTCTTTCCTGGTTGGGGTGGTGGAGTGATTGAAATTCTGATGAGCTATCTCGTACTGGAAGGATCATGGCTTATGTATCGTTTGGTGGATTGGAAGATTCAAGGCTATCCAGAGTATGAACCACGCAGTGTAAGGAAAGTACGCGATATACGTGAACGTATGGGGCTCCCAGTTTAGAATCATTGTACATATATCCATTTTCTTTGTCATAAACATCTTAATATATCAATCATTTGTCATTTTGGATCCTTTTCTTTTGTATCATATCATTTATGGATTGTGTATATCAATTGGGCTGTCAGGTACATTGCTCAAGATAGGGTAGTCATCGATCTATGATGTGATAGCGAAGAGCATAGGGACATCTGGGGAATAAGACATTCGATTATCCAATGGTACTCTAATCAGGTAAACACCACTCTATACAATCCTAAGCCATAGGACAGTATGATCAGGCTTGAGCAAGTGCTTGGAAAAGTGAAGTATCGTTCCAGCATAATCCATGCAAGATCCACGTGACACGGAGTTCCCAGCAAGCGTGTTGCGCCAATTCCATACTCCTTTTCCTTTTACAACCCAACATGGCCAGCAGAAACCGCATCACGGCAGGTCCAAAGTCAGTCATATGTCACGAAACAGATCTACGTGGCGAAATATCCATCGGTATGCCATTGCCTTGGTTTAGTTTGAAGAGTGTTGTTCTAAATGTCACTGTTGCTGTAGGTGCAGGTTGGCACAAGTTGCTGTCATGGTAGTTTCTCAGACACATGTTGATTCAAAGTTATCGTTTCAGGAACTGTGCTACATCCTCAATGCCGTATTGTTGCCGAGAATGGGCCTGTGTATATTGGAAAGAACAATATTGTCGAGGAAAACGTGATCATCTTCAACAAGTAAGACATTATACTGACTCGAGTGAATCCATGGATGACTGACATGATCCAACAGGAATAGTTCACCACTTATCATTGGAGACGAGAATGTATTTGAAGTTGGATGTTGTAAGTTATGGGATTGTAAGCATGGTATGGATATTGTTCCTGACACCCAGTTAAACCAGATGTGGAAGGATCACGAATCGGCAATAACAACATTATTGAAGCTCGAGGTATGGAATGACCAATATTGGATAACAAGCAGTAGTCTGATTGCATCTTATTGATAGCAAAAGTGCATGGCAGTACTATCATTGGGAATCATTGCGTAGTGGGTGCAGCTTGTTCGACTGAAATCAATGAAACGATAGAGGACATGACAATCATCTATGGCACAAAGTCATGCAGGCGAAAGCAGAGTGAAGTGTTCCCAGTAAGTCTTGTTGTCTTGTTATCATGTTCATTGTCCAATTCACTCACAGCGGGATGTTTATAGGCTCAAGCAGCTTTGCATGCACGTCATCTGGAATACCTACGCGAGGTAAATACAAGTATGGGATGACGCAAGGATACCATATACTCACTTTTACGTCTTCAAGGTGCTGCCCAAGTACAATCATTTGAAGAGACTTGAAAGCATGTAGACATAGCATCTTTATATTACCCTGTATAGCACTCTTTTTATATATATCCAACCATTGAACAACATGATGATGATTACGAATGATGATATATGGACTTGTTGAGCAATCAGACAACACTAGTCATGATCTTATACAGGCAGAATTGAATCCATTTGTTATTTCTCTACATTTTACAACAAAAGAAGCATCTACTCTTCTCTTCATGATTGGTAAATTACAAGATGGGATGGGAAAATATTTACTGGACGAAAGCCTTGCCCTTGGCAATGTTCTTCTTGAGCTCAGGAACAGCCTTGCTGATAAGCTCCTTTTCGTAGTCAGAGATTTCACCAAGACCATTGATCTTCTCAACACCTTCGGGACCAAGCTCAATGTTGCTGGAGAAGTATTCAACACCTTCACCGGCAAAAAGTTCAGATTCAACAAAGGAAGGCTCAACAACGCCCTTCTTGCCACCAACAGTAGCTTCCAAAACAGAGTTGGCGAAACGAGCACCAGCGAAAGCCATGGAAAGAGTAGCGCTACCAGTACCATTCTTAGCTTGGACAACTTCATCACCACCGAATTGGATACGATGAGTCAAAGCATCAAGCTCTTCCTTGGTGAAAGATTCACCAGTTTGGGAAAGAAGAGGGACAATAGTGACACCAGAGTGACCACCAACAACAGTAACCTTGCAGTCCTTAGGATCCTTGTTCTTGACTTCAGCAACGAAACGAGAAGCACGAACAACATCCAAAGTGGTGACACCATAAAGACGCTTGGGGTTGTAGACACCAGCCTTCTTCAAAGTCTCAGCAAAGATAGGAACAGTGGAGTTGACAGGGTTGGAGATGATAAGGAAGTGAGCGTTAGGGCAGTACCTATATGACACATGAGTCAATCACATCTTTTTTTTCCATCATATGCATTAGACTACTTACTTGGCAGAAGCTTCAGCAAGATCACGGACAATGGAAGCATTGGTGTTGAACAAATCATCACGAGTCATACCAGGCTTACGGGGAACACCAGCAGGGATAACAACAACGTGAGCACCTTCCAAAGCCTTCTTCAAACCATCCTTTTCACCAGTGTAGCCCTTGACCTATATCACACATATATATCAATACATTATCTCTCATCTTTCATGTCCTGCTTGTACTTACAACAGAGTTGGTGTTGATGTGGCTGTTATGATAACAAGACGCGTGTGTACGCGTTTCAAGTCAGAAAACATGACTTTAACATGATATAAACATGTACATCATACCTCAAATCAGCAGCAACACCGGGAGTGTTGACAATATCATAAAGGGAGAGTTCAGTGACGTGGGGGTTTTCCTTCAAGAGCAAAGAAAGGGGTTGACCAATACCACCAGAGGCACCAAGGACAGCAACCTTGGAAAGGTTAGCAGCAGAAGTAGAGAAGGCACGCTTGGCAGCAACAGAGGAGGCGATACGTGTAGCAGCGAACATTTTTGATATGTAAAGAGTAAAGAAAAAGAGCCGGGGCTACCCCAACGTGAGCCCTTGCAATAACTTGACCCGATTTCCCCGTCACATGTTGCGGAATGACAAAGCTGATGTCGGCTTACCCTTTAGGAACCATTCACACTCCTTTTTAAAAGAAGTGCATTTCTGCTGATGCAATCACTTTATACATTTGCTTCATTATGTTATCACTTTTCTGTATGTGTATTTAAATGACTTGCTCTTGATAATAGTACCATGTCATCTACATCATCATCCAAGTTGTTGTGATATCTATTGTTTCACAAAAGTCAGCCCTGTCAAACGCCCAAAATCTTAAACATAGATAAGATGGCACGCGCTGCTGATAAGGCCTATAAAGCTTTAAGGCAGGATGACTTTTGTACTTTACTACTTCTTTTTTCTTGTCCACATGTAATACATGGCTGAATGTGTTGGATAAGCACTATGATGTATGCATTTCATTGAGAAAAGACAAGCTGTTTACGCGGATAAAAACTCAACCAGGCATGGGAAAATATCATCCGGAGAATTCACATATGCAGAATAAGATGGAGATGATCTCACATGCAGCCGGAAAGTTAGTCTACACATCGGCATGATCCTCATTGCTCTATAATCATCACGTGTTTAGTGTATGTATTGACTTATGCACGTGAGATAAGATTTGATAACAGCTGCTACAGCCAATGGTATAAATAGTCGCTGACTGGTTGTGTAGTGCAATAATACCCATTCGCAGCACCAAACAGAAGTGCCATAAAGTCAAACCATGTTAATAAGAAGAAGACTTGGCATGAATTGGGATGCATAGCCATGGCAACATGATATCATTATATGCCTTTCCAAGTTTTATCGTGCCATCAGCTCAAATGCTAATGACGATATCATCATTTGTCTTTGCGATATGATGGGGTGGAAACATAAGCATAAGTACATGGCTTTATTCTCCCATACTGACAGTACACAAACAAGGCGGATGGCTGTACCTGGCAGATAGGTACAATTTTCTCATCCACGAACAACGCCGCCCTTTATTTCCTTCCTTGCATGAACTTTACCATTTAAAACGCTTTATTCTCTTCCACTCACTAGCAATCTTGCACGCTCTTCTTCGTTGCTGATTGCTGTCAACATTCCAGTACTACTCTTAGGCGACTGTTTCGGCATCACGAAACGTAAACTGATGGCTCCACCTGCCACATCCCTTGCTTCCTCTTCTCCACTCTGCCGCGATTCAGAAGGATACTTTGACATTGACAAGTATGTTTGGTATAGCTGTTCTTTATAACAATGATATAGTCTAAATGTATCTATCTCTATCCATAGTAAACCGGATTGGGCGCGTAAACCACTACTTGGATTCTCTACATGGTCTACACAACTACTTGACGACGTTCCAGGCTATGGTGGCAAGCATACAGAACCATGGTATGGCGTTACACAGTGGGGAGAACGTGGCGCGTAATGTTTGTTGATTCCATGATTAACACATCCGTTTATCCATTTTCTGCACTTGTAGGTTCAATGAAGCCAAGATCAAAGCAGTATCGGATGCCATGAAAGTGAGACTTCCTCAGTATGAATACATCAATCTTGATTCAGGATGGTATGTTATTGTTGACTCTTTTATGATCATTTGACCAATGTCATGTTACCTGATAGGAGTGAGACATTTGATGAATATGGACGATGGACCTATCGCAAAGATCTATTTCCTAATGGATTACGAGCACTCTCTGATCATCTACGCAAGAATGGACACAAATTGGGTTTATACATGCTACCAGGAGTACGCAAGGATGCTTATGAAGCAAATACACCTGTTCTGGGAACTGAGTATCGATTACAAGACCTAGTGATTGACAAGAAAGAAGGCAATGGATTCAAAGGCAGCACATATATGCCAGACAACCATCTTGACGTTGCACAACAATATTACAACTCGATTGCAGATGCTTTTGCTGAATGGGGTGTATCATTTGTCAAGATTGATGGATGTGGACCAGGTGGTGGAGATCAATTCTATCCATATCAGTCACCAGATACGCGTGAAGATTTGAAAATGATGGCACGTGCATTCAAACGTTATGACATTTGGCTTGAATTATCATGGTTCATGGATCACACTTATGCCAATGATTGGGCTTGCTTAAGTAATGGCGCACGCGTATTTATCGACATTGAATCCTATTCCACTCGTACAATGACATCCTCACATCGAGTATTTCAACGATTCACACAAGCAGCACGCTGGGTCGACTCCAATGTTGTTGGATCAGATTATGGATTTTATATTGATTTGGATGTTGTCTTGGTTGGCATGGTGGTCAATGGCAAGTGCGTGGATGGTTTGGATAACGACGACGTGCGAATGTCATACATTAGCTTTTGGGCACTTGTCAGCTCTGTGTTTTGTATTGGTGCAGATCCACGAATGATACCAGACAAGTATCTTGCCATGTTGAATCATCCTGATATCCTTGCCGTTCATCAAGCTGGCAACATGGCTCGTCCTATTGGTTCTGGTGATGTGTGGCAAAATCGAAAGCAAGTTTGGTGGAAACGTATGCCAGATGGACGTATTTGCTGTGGATTATTCAATGCACACACGTACATGTTTATGCTTGGAAAAAGTCATGAGATCACATTGGATTTGAAGGAAGTGGGATTGGCCAATCGTCAAGTCAAGCTCTTTGATATTTGGGAAGGCAAGGATATTGGTGTCTTTACTGATACTTATCGCGTACGACTGCGCCCTGGACAATGCCAGATGCTCTTTTTACTACCAGCTTAGACTTAGATTCATCATTTCCACTAACTAGTTGTATTGAACTTATCACCAAACCCATATTATACCACAATCCCATTACAAGAATGAACAGTAGTCATCATACATAAACAGCAAGTGCTCTCTTTCTTTTTCATCTACAGTCTTATGATTGTGATTCTATAAATGTCTTTTATGAACAATGAATGTCGTTGATTGTATAAGAAGATCGGATACTACTACTTATGAGCTGGTAACAACAGCAACTCCAAGAAGGGGTTCAGGGGTCAGGAGAATACCGAATCTGATGTCTTGTTGCATATTAGACATGATGATACTACTTTGTATAATATGACAACAACATTTATTAGGATGAAAAAGATGAATGGGATGAGGAAACACAAAAAGAATGAGATAGCGACTAATCTAGACATTGTGTTGTGCAAGCGGTCTTTAGAGAAACGAAAGCGACGATCCTTGTAGGCGATTTGTATGCTCCGCAATCAGCAGCGTGGTCTATAAGGAACCAGGAGGAGTATTCGCTCGTTCAGTTCTTTAGTCTCTCTCTCTCTCTCTCTTTTCCTTTTCTTCTTATATGGCAATGAGCCGTGACGACGAGTACGACTATCTATTTAAGGGTAACTTTTAAAGGAGATGAGGGAGGTAATATAAACTTACACGCGCGTCTTGACTTGGTAGTTGTCCTTATTGGAGATTCCGGCGTCGGCAAGACCAACCTCCTTGCCCGGTTTACAAGAAACGAGTTCAATCTCGATTCCAAGAGTACCATTGGTGTTGAATTTGCCACTCGTAGCGTACAAGTTGACGGCAAGACTGTGAAAGCCCAGATTTGGGATACTGGTCAGTGTTGCTCATCTCTTTTTTTGCCATGGCTGTTTGTGAAGCTTAACACTTATACTATCCCTTATTATCCCTTGAAATATCAATCATGCAGCTGGCCAAGAACGTTATCGTGCCATCACAAGCGCGTAAGTATAAGTTTGGACTGAAGGGGGAAACTGATATGAGATCAAAATATGTTATAACTGATAAGGATGACTATAGTTACTATCGTGGAGCTGTTGGTGCCCTATTGGTCTATGACATTGCCAAATATGCTACTTATGAAAATGTGATGCGATGGCTCAAGGAGCTAAGAGATCATGCCGATTCAAACATTGTAGTCATGCTGGTGGGCAACAAGAGTGATTTGCGTCATTTGCGTGCAGTACCTACCGAGGAGGCGAAGCAATTTGCAGGTAATTCAGGAACCATGATTGGAACAAAGCAATCGAGTGATAGCATATTAATTTATTGTCTTTGGTAGCTGATAATGGTCTATCATTCATTGAAACTTCTGCTTTGGATTCCAGCAACGTAGAATTGGCATTCCAGCGTATTCTGACAGGTAAATAAGCAACTTGATCTCATGTGATCCATGTTTATTAATAGTCTTATATAGAAATCTATCGTATCGTATCCAACAAGGCTCTTGAATCTTCTGGTGGCAACATTCAGCCAACTGCTGGCGAGACCATTTCTGTTAGTCGACAGCCCGAGGAGCAAAAGCAGGGTGGTTGCTGCTAAATGCATTATTACTCCGCGATCTTCACTTTATTTGATGTATAGTTTCTTTTTCTTTTGTTGATATATTCCTCTTTTTTACACTAGTACGTTTGATCATAAGGAGTGCATAAAGAAAGCTGGTTGTTGATTGATTGATGATAATGTCTTATCCTAAAAGCGACGGCTGTAAAACCTTACATTGGTATGCATTGTTGGGAGAAAAGGAGATCAAAGAGCATGAGGATCGTACACAAGTGATTAACGATGATTGGTGTTGCACACGTGCCCCTTTGTCGTATCTTCATAACCCATTAATGCCTTTAAAGCTGACCTTTTCCCTTTTTCCCTTTATCCCTTTCTTTTGTAACAACAACATTATACACTTTTCACATCATCCATGTCATTGTCGCCATCCACATCAGATCACAATCAACATGACGACACAATACTATCAACAGAAACACTTGACGCATTAAAACCATATATTCATGCTCTCGTCACTATTACTCGGCTATTACGTTGGAAGCCATACAACAATGATAAAAGTTCTCCAACATCCATCATGATTTTGGTCATCACTGCTTGGTCAACTCTTTTTTACCACCACCAGATCGTTCTTAGCCTTGTTGCACCTATCTTTATCTTTTACCTGACTACTGCTCAATCAACCACTACCACCAACACTACAACGACACCAACAGCTGAACAACGTCGGCATGTGAACAATGACGACGACCATGTGTTTGTCAATGAGCTTCTTGAACTTGTGCAGCTATTACCAACGACAACACAGTCCTTGAAACTTTACAGCAAAAGACAACGAGACAACGTTATGATGATACTGATGGCATATCTTGCATGGGTCTATGTACTCTACTCGGAAAGACTCGGCCAGGTGGTTTGGATGATTGGCTGCATATGCTTCATGTGGTGTAGTCCATGGATCACACAACTACGCAACATCATTTATGCACGACGACAAGCTGCCATTGCTGCATCATCATCAGCACAAACAATGTCTTCAACAGCTGCATCACAACAACATCCCAAGAAACCAGAGTTGGATCGCTTGTATTGCTTTTGTATTTATCAACATCAACGTTGGTGGTTGCATACTGGTTGGAGCTCTTCTCTAATGTTGCCACAAGATCGTCCTGTATGGTAAGTTTCATTATGATCTTCCTGCTTTACAAGTTGTCTTTATTGGGTTAAATTAACACAAGGATCAACAATATAGGTCGGATGAATATCTTGAACCGACTCCGAGTGTGGATGAATTCAGCTTACCTCCTCCCATTGGCGATCAATGTTGGGTATGGACTGACCCTGCATGGAAAATTGATAATGCTTTCGATAACAACACTGGCTGGGAATATGGCAGTTGGGACTGGGATACATGGAGTAGCAAGCCATCTTACAAAACATTCACCCGAAGAAAGAAATGGATCAGATGTGCTCGCCTTGTAACACCACCTTCTCGATCATCCTCTCATCATCAGCTCATACATGACAACAGTACTACGACTTGTAATTCATCATCAGATACTCAAAGCGACTGCAGTACTTATAGTAGTAGCAGTACCAGCACTACACTATTAAGTGCATCTCCACCATCACTTTCATTTTCACCCAAGCCAAGACCTTCATCTTTACTTACGCATCGCACTTTATCATCTGTATCAACTATCCTCACACAATGCTGATTTTCATCTTCAGGCATGCTTTTCCTTTTTGTACAAATTCCGCCCTTATATTGCTTTTTGCTTTCTTTGCTCATTTCGCTCATCATCACTATTACTCTTTACTATTACACATTGTACGTCATCTCCTCCATCTTTAGCTTTCACTTAATGTATACGTACACACACCCCTTTCTTGTTGTTGTAACTGAAATACAAGATTAAATACATTGTCACACACAGTGCAGCCTATGATGTCTGAGATGGTAAATGATGCACGAAAGGAGTAGAGACAAGATGTGGTCTTTACCGCTTGGGGCAGTGAATGAGCTGACTTATGAATCATGCTGCTGCAACAAGCACCGTTGTTGTGAAGAAATCAGGCTGTGAAAAGATCTTTCTGACAGGCTTAACGGCAGATTGAAATGTATCATGATGCTTTTTTTATCGTTCCTTATCCAGACGAAGGCTCATGTCAGGTGCGTACGTGCACTGTATACTATTTTCCACTTTTGGATCAAGGCACATGCCTATGCCAAAAATTTTACTCCACATCCCCATCAAACGCGTTGTCCAGAACATGGTACAAGTCTCACCAACCGACTCCTGCTATTCCAATTGCATGGGACAAGATGTGACCAAAACGCACGGCCGCTATCATCACTATATGTGACATGTTTTATAGTCACTTTCACCTTGTTGAATACATATCAAGTCATGCAAAAGCCTCTAGACTTTATGCGCTGAGCCATAGATGCTCAGCCAGTATTTGGTTATTGTTTGCTTTCGCGTCATCTTATACAAGTGAGATTCTGCTGGCATTGAGTGACACAGCATGTTTCTAGCAATATGATCATCATGATACCTTACATACCAATAGTTGAATTGCTTACAAGAGATTGGTTACCATGCATACATATACATGATAGATATATACATCACAGGGATCACATCCTTATACCTTTTAGCTCTCGGCCAGTGCCGTCAAACAAAGGCAACCTTATTCTCAAAGTGTAGTACAAGATCAAAGGCAAAGACTGGGTGCATCCCACACTCAACATTGGAGAAAAAGATAACAGTTCTTTGGGTTAAATGGACAATGAGAAAATAGAATAAGCGTAGCACTAATTGCCACGTAGCTAGTCATGGGAAGAAAAGTAAGGAATATGCGTGAGAAGAGAATACAAAGGTGTGGAGAATATCTGTGAGAGTGAAAAAGAAGGAATGTACTACTGCAATGAAAGGAAAGGTGTGTTTTTTGAAGAGGGATATGTTGTGTATATATATGTGCTAAGTGTATACATGCTACGAGGATTACATACATATTGGATATAGACGATGTTGTAGGGTAAAAAGATGATAGGAGAATGGCTGAATTGATACAAAAGCCTTAGAGAATGGGGCATTTCTTCTTATTCTTCTTCTTGGATCGTCCATGTTGATCAGAATCTTCACGCGTACGTCGAATCATTCTCACCACTGTGTAAAAAGAGCGTTCAATGTTGACACATGTTTTGGCGGACGTTTCAATGAATTCGCAGCCAAGCTTTTTCCCCATTTGTAAACCTTCTTCACGAGACACTTCGCGTTCAGTGATCTTGTCGCACATGTTGCCTACCAAAATCATGGGTATATTGGATCGATATTCCTTGACTCGTAATATCTGGTCACGATAAATTGGCACACGTTCAAAGGTTGACCTGGAAGATATGGAATAAACAAGCAGAAAACCTTGACCATCTCGAATCCATTGATCACGTAGTGCTGTATATTCCTCTATCGGGAAGAAATAGTGTCGTGTTATCGATACAGCTGCTGTTTTCGGAAACACACCATCATTTCACACGCCAAGGGAAAGGGAGCAAGGGGTTGTGTTGTAGTTTACCTTGTCCAGCAGTATCAAGAACTTCAAGTACACATGGTTTGTCATCAATGACTACTTGTTTTCGATATGAATCTTCAATTGTTGGATCATAAGTCTCTAGATGTATGCAAAGGATTATAAGCAATAGGAAACTAATGATGAATCAAGTCTTCTTACCGATAAAATGGTTCAAACAAAGCTATAATACAAGCTCTGCATGTTAGCAATGGAGGTGGAACAAGAATTCTTGTGCTGCCTTCTTACCTGGATCGTCAAAGCCGTCTGATGAACATACACAAAAGAAGCAGATTAGCCAGGAATTCGGGTCCATTATCATAAATAGTGACTCACCTTGCCAACACCACCATCACCAAGTACGACTATAAAGTAAAGCGACATTGTGTTGTGTGTCTATTGTTTATGCTATTCGAGGAGAAAAGTCAGTCATTCATGCAAGAAAATAGATCGGAAGCAACCCAATATGGTACCTTGTTTGGGATATGGATGTTTTCAACAGAATCGATCTTCCAAGTGTATATGTATCCTTGCAAACCAGAAGGAGTCAATAAGAAAGGGTCGAAATGGGGTTTATGCAAGTTGAAATGAGAAAGCAAGTGTGAATGGCAACAATGGCGGTATTGTTGTTGGGTACAAAGAGTCACGAGTGAAAGGGTTTTCTGCAACAAGTGAATAAAAAAGGTGAAAGAGAAAAGAATGAAAGAGAAAAAGAATGGTGACAAGCACTTAAAGAGTGCGTAGAAGGAGATGTTCGTGTCATTCGGAACAAGAAAGCTTAGGTACTACACACTCTTCTCTTTTTGTCGCATGAACGTTGTTGTTGGCTCCAAGCCCAACACTGGCAAGTGTGTACACACACAGAGAGAGACACATGCTCACGATCACACCTGATAATCATGGTCCCATACATATATTTCAGTCATCATCTTCCCATTATGACATCCCTTAATACACAGCCATCTATATCACAATAAAGTAGTTTGGGTATAACGAGAATAGAGAAAACAAGGTTTCTTGATGCTTCGGTGACCAAGTGCAGCAACTTTTCTTTTTTGCTACGGGAACACAAGGACAAAACAAAGACGCATCGGCTGTAAATCATCCGTCTAACCTTGAAAGGAAAACGCATATGTGCTGTTGGGGCCCATGCTTCATGCGCAAACATGCTGCATTTTATAATAAGGATGACCAATGACACATTATTTTAAAAAAGAGAAAGAGATACAACAATTGCTTGAATTGACTACCTGAGGTTGCTTGCGTGAAAGATGGAGATTCGATCTCTTCTTTGCCATACCGCGGTTCCCATCCAATGGTACGGCTCACGCTAGACATATTAGCAATATGCTGGGAGAAAGGCACTTACAAAACACATCTCATGCAATACTAATCTCTTGACAATTGTAACGAGGAGGAAAATGATCCAATGTATATTGCATGACGAGTATACAACCCTGAATATACCACTTGTTGAAAAAGCAAACAAGTGACAACATCATGACAGGTGTGGAGACACAACATGACCTAAAAACAACACAAACAAACCCGGATCTACATTGATAATAGAGACTACACCATAGCAATGCTTGTTTATGATCCTTTCAAGGTTTACTGTAAAAGTCGGGACGCTCTTTTTGTTATGTCTATTGCTTAACCAGAATAAACCATGCTGTGCATTCGTGGCTCAGCATCACTTGCTATATTATGCTTTGCATGAAACATTGTTTAGCAGCAAAAAGTCATCACTTTGCAATGTCATTCGATTACTATCCAAGCAGAATGTATTTATCAAGTACAAGGATAAAGCTATATACTAACAAAAGTGAGATTTATTTGGTGAATGTGATGAGTTGCTATGTATCATTGTTCTATGCCCATGGCGTATTTCATGATCTCCGCCTACATAAAGGTGGTATATGGTTAATATGTGTGTCTCCAAGCATAAAGAATGGTGGCTATGCGGCACTTCTTTTGCCCGACCATCATTGTACTGTCTCATCCTGCTTACCTTTACAAAATCAAGTTGGTTGACACTCGATAAACCAAGTGAGCGGATCCAAGTAATCGGGGCAAAATCAGTGGAGTACAAGCGATGCAGTTTGTCACAAGCGCTGATCATGAGCAAGTTGCGAAGATATCGAACAGAAGCATATTCTCTCAAAAGATGTAAATTGCCAATGTCTTGTCCTTCAGAAGCACCTCGTTGCAGAATATCCGATAAGCAAGCTACATCGAGGATACCTTGATTAAGTCCTTGACCAGCCAATGGATGAACAGTGTGTGCTGCATCACTAGAAACAATCATCAATAAAAGGCTTGTCATCAATCTCAAAAGCTTACTTACCCAACAAGAACGACTCGATCAGCAAAATACTGCTGTGAATTCCTCATACGCAATGGGAAGCTTGCACGACTTGTCTCATCAACTGATTCAACAATAGGAGGAAACGCAAGTTCCCGTTCCATCATTTCCATGTCACCCAAACCATGCTTGGCAACACCTTGTCGCCAGTTGTATTCCGAGTCAAAGTCGCACAGAGGTTCAAATGTAGTAGGATCAATCTTGGATCGTAGATAGTCGAGATCTTCCATAGACAACCTGAATGCACTGTTGACAAGGGTACAGAATGCTTGTGCAGGAATCTTCTTCACTTTGTGAGCCATATCAGGTGGCATTGACCATACCATGGATGCATGTCCGTCTCCAAGCTAGTTGATGAAATGGCAATGATCAGCATCTTGTGTCCCCAATATGTTGTTATGTATTACGCACTGGAAGCATTGCAATGGGACCCGTTGGCAAAAATCGCTGATAAGCTGTGTCATTCTTTCTTGAAGGGTCTGTCTTGAAAGTAGCCACTACTCCATGCATATTGTAATCCCATCCTAAAGATTCAATCTTGGCAAAGCTGCGTACAGGACTATTGACACCATCAGCTCCCACCTACACATGTGTCAAAAGTAAGCCTTTCCTTTCCTTCCAATAACTCTACATTGTCTTACCAATAAACGTGCTTGTAATGATTGACCATTCTCCATTTCAATTATGGGCCAATCTGAAAGATCAAGTGTATCCTTTGTCTCTTTGGCATCTTGTTCCTGCATGCGGATTGAAGCGACACGTGCCTTTTGCAGAATATCAACTGTTGCGCCTTTGCCTTTGGATGTTTGTAGTGTTTTCAGAATGCTGTGTTGCAAATGAACATTTTCAATCATGTAGGCAATTGGAAGATCATCTGGATTGGTGCTGCTGCTTAGCAAATTGGTATCAAACTCAATACTCGCGTTGGTAACACCATCAGAGACTTTCATGCAATTGTATGGCTGAATACGATCTCGATATAGCTCATCAGCAACGCCAATCTCTAATAATAACATTGAATCAGATTCATGTATTGGATAAGGGTCAAGTCTTACTTTCAAAGAACTGCATGGATGCAGGTGTAAGTGACACGACGCGATTGGAGTAACGACCAGTAGCAGGTGCCCAGTTGTTTGTATTTGACAGATCCATGGCTTCAATAAGTGCAATACGATAATCCTTCATGGATGGATTGGTTGCTGTATATTACAAAGCATACAATATCAATACTAAAAGACAAAGTAAAGTACTCCATCGTACCAAGAGAACAAGCGAGTGCTGTTCCTGCAATGCCACCACCAACTATCACCATGTCGTATACATTGTCTAGCTTATTGCTGATGGCTGTTGCAAAACCACGTGTTGATAATGTACGTTGCCATGTTGGTCGAGAAAGTGGAGTTGTTCGCAGTAGCAATGAAGAAAGACGCGGCGATCGGCTTGCAGCCATTGTGGTGTAAACAAAATGGGATGTAACATGACATTTTTTGACGGAGTCGAGAGGTCAAAGCGCAATTCCACCCTTTGACACTGTGCTGCAAACCATCCTCCCCTAAGAATACACGTTCCCTTTATCATGAAAGTTTGAAAAGATGATAGTCTTGGCAATGACGTATGTCAACCATGCCATCCTAATGATAGTTCTTTATCTCTTCAATGCATGTAGCCGTTAAGTCACTTATAAACACCAAGTTTGGATCGCCAATTGTCACTTTTTAAAAGACATTTACTTGAATTCTATACAACGATTGGTACACTGTTCCTTTGCATAGTATGGGATAAGCAAGTTTGAAAGCTGTGCTACATTAGTGTTCTGAGGATCTAGAATGATACATTGACAAGTTATCCCAACTTTGCATATATAAAGATATAGGCCGGCTTTTGATCTACTCCACATAGGTCACTTCTTTTTATTATGGAATTCACGTCAATCTATTTGACAAGGTAGTTGTGGAGATGCAGATGTCATTGTGCGTGCAGCATATGACAGCTTGACATAATAGATGAATCATGTTCAGCAGCTGCAACTGCTCTGTGCATATTTCATATTTGACTTGTCATGAGCGAATTGCGATTGGATCTGGCATTCCAAAGATTGCTTAGTTCTTCAAGTAATATCAGATGCCATCAACCATATTCAGGCCCAGTGCAACTGTTCTGACAAATTTTACGTGGTAGCAACTTCTATGTGGATACAATCAAGCATTCTTGTACTTGCCTATAGCACCTGTGCTAGTATTAATCGCCTTTGCAAGATGTTTTGTAGTCTAAGCAAGCAAAAATGATAGGCGAATAGGGAGAGAATGAATCCAAGGTGTATCAACTATGAGCTTTGTATCAGTCATTTGATAAGGTTCTCTCATGATCAAGTGACTTGGGCATTTTCCCGAGGTACCCCAGCTTTTAGCCCCAGTTTCTTTGACTGAACTGATCTCCGCATCAACTCAATATCCAACATGTTGGGGTATGGACAAGAAGAATACATTGAATGTAAGCAAGAATGCAACAACGGCATGTATTAATGGATGATAGTCCATTGAAATGATGTAATGTTCAAAGATCAAAGGTAGAAATATCACTCTTCTCAAGTGCATAGGATACAACCAAGCTTTGCGGGATAGAGCGGGAGCATCGCTACATCTACCAGTAGATATATAAGAGCCCTTGTTCAGCAATCTCCACATCTTACTTGTTTCCCGATATTATGTCATCCATGCAAAGCCTACCACCAGTTCCAGTATTCATATTGATGGGCACTGCCGGATGTGGCAAGACTTCTGTTGCCGAGGAAATGCAAAAGCTGCTTCAGTGTGAATATATCGAAGGAGACCAGTTGCACCCCAAAGCCAATGTTGACAAAATGAGCAGAGGTGAGAGTGGACAATGGAGTCTATTGACCCAATGCTGACTTGAACAACTAGGTGAACCACTGAATGACGACGACCGATACCCTTGGTTACACGTTATAGTCAATGTACTTGAAGAAAAGGCAAAGGCGTTGCAGAAACAAGATGTGTCATCCACCAAGAAAGTCATTATCCTCACGTGCTCTTCTTTACGCAAAGCCTACCGTGATCTTTTACGCAAGGTGCCACAAGCCAATGCAACCATCACATTTGTTTATCTGAAGGGTTCTCCTGAATTGTTGTTGGAACGAATTACTGGTCGTAAAGGTCATTTTATGGCAGCCAAGATGCTTGAATCACAACTGGATACCCTTGAAGAACCTGAACCATCACAAGAGAATGTCATTGTTGCTGATATCCGAAAGGATCCTCCTACTTTGGCAAAGTGGATTGTAGATGAAGCTCATTCACGTACCATTTTATCCTAATTCATTGTTGTTTTGTATCCCTTGTTTCTCACCCCTTATCACCATCCATCCACATACTTCTAGACTTTATATGGATTTGGAATAGACAGCTTATATTCTCTACTTTCTTGGGTGCGTGCACGTTCCTAAAAATAGTCAAGTGCCAATATTTGGGTAAATATGCATATGAGAATCATGTAGAATGTTGTATGTCATCACGACCTGATCTACTACCACTACTACTATTACTACTGGTGCAAGATTAGCGTCGTCACTTATATAACATGTAACTAGCAGGAAAAGCACATGCGCCTATCTATTTTTATACCCAATCATCAGTAGATCCAGGCTACAGAAGCCAAGCCCTTTAATGACCAAAAAGTAACAATAATAGATCAACAAAAGTAACAAGAAGGGATCGGTAGCTGTTCCGCAAACGTGGATTGTGTTGTGTGTGTACTTTACTGCTTTGAAACGACAGCGGAAGCATAAAAACCGCTCGAAGTGAGGGGAATCCAAGGAATGATAAATTGCTCTCTTTTGTCGTGCTCTCTCTTTTCCCCCCTCGTTTCATCTATTTTATCTGGTGTCATGGGCGTGACAGATTGTATACTTTATCTCACTACTCCCGAATTTGTTCCTTGCTTGGTTGCAGGGTATGATGGATACATCCAGTACAAAGTAACAGCTGGCTAACTTGCCATAGTGACGTTTGACAGGATCTTGTATGGTATCGGTGCTATTATTCTTTACGACAAGTCAAAACGACACAAGTTCTTTTTATCTTACTTTTATCTTGGTAGTGGAGCATGTAAGAGAACAAGGCAACAAGAACGCGTTTGCATGATATTGATAGTAGGATCTACATTGTTTTAGTGCTGTACTCTGTTGCCGAGGTATTTGATCTTGTGTGGAACCGCAGTGAAGGTGAAAAGAGCGACTTTCCATTACATGCATCACTTTTACTACTTACTTTTGGTGCCACATTCTTCTTTCTTGCACTTTTTCGATTATTGGAAACATGGCAGCAAGTGGGAATGCGTGAAGGACGACGATCATTATCATTGTTAGCCCCTGGTGCTATTCTGATAGCCATGTTGATATCCATGGTAGGGGATGTGTTGATGGTACAACAAGATCAAGCAGCTGAGCATGATGAAGAGGATGTTACCAAGACGCGTGTGGCGCTTCAGTTACAAACTGCAGGTGCTGCGATGAATCTAGTGATTTTGGTCTTGTTCTTTATATTTCTTGGAAGCCTGGCACGTCGTAGAAAAGGACAATCTGTACTTGCTATAGTGTTGGCATGTCTTGGTGGATTGATTTTGATTCGTTGGATATACTACAGCTACTTGCTTGGTAGTATGTTGATGACTGTTATGCAAGCTGAAGATGCCGATTACAGTGTAGACCTTCCAGGTTGGCCAGTTTCTATTGGCTTATTCATTGTTCCAGAGATATTGGCAATTGCTTTGTCGATCTTGTACGACTTGACCCAGGTCAAAAATGGTGTGGAGGTAAGGATTGCTTTTGGAGTCAGCTTACACAGCAACAATAACACATCCATTTGAACCTTAGCAACTTGAACATCATGGCTTTGTACATTTGAACGAGGCGCAGGGCATGCAGCATGTATAACCAAAAAGGCAAATAGAGATATCCACCTCCTCCACTACACCCATACCCCATTTTTTCATTGTTTCACTTTGTTTCTTGTTTAGTATGTATTCTTAGGCTTGTTTGTTGTATAAAGTATCATCATCATTCCTCCGAATTTGGTCATCATATCACTATGAACACGTGAACATGGCTGAGGAGGGGGGGAGAGATTAAACCACCTCCGCATAATGCTGCGCTGCTGCATTCTACCTTTTGCCTTTTTAGCCCAACGCTCTTTTTCTTTACATGGATTCACTCGATCGTCTCAACAACGACCAAAAAGACCTTTTAAACCAGTTTCAGGTACGCAGCATGTACACACGATAACAACGAGAGACTCAATGCAAGAGATTGCCCTTATGTAATAGGCAATAACCCAGTCTGATGACTTGGAAGCTTCTATAAGTAGATTGGAACACTACAACTGGAACTTGGAGGTATGTTTATGGAAGACACACTTTATTACAAAAGCTTATCAACTTTACAATAGAGAGCTGTTGAAAGTGTCTATGATGCCAACAATTCCCATGACGCTGAACGAGAGAAGCTGGAACAAGAAGTCGCGTCAAGTACACAGTCGACTAGCAACAAGCGTAGTTCACCTTTAGAAACGGATCCTTTGACAGCAAGTAGTAGTAGTTCATCATCTACACCGCCACCTATTCCACCAGCATCACATCGAAGACAACGTCCTCGTTTCAGTATCTTTTCATTGTTGACGTGGCCATTTGGTGTTGCATGGAATATCACATGGGCTATTCTTTCTTTTGCATGTAAGTAGCAAGGACAATGATGGATAAAAGTACTTAATTGTGTTGTATAGCTCGTATTTTGTCTCGCCCATCCATCACAAACACCACCAATCGTTCTACATCTTCTCAGCAACGACAAGATCCACGCACTGTTGCAGCACGATTCCTTCGAGAATTTGAACTTAAATATGGAGAGACACACATTGATTTCTTTCAAGGAGGATATTCACAAGCATTGGAGATTGCACGTCGTGATTTGCGTTTTCTTTTGGTGGTCTTGCAAAGTGATGAACATGATGATACCGATACCTTTTGCAGGTAAACAAGTGGAAAAGGGAGGATGTCAAAGGAATGTACTCTAATTACTTTTATAGGCAAACATTGACGTCAAATGAGCTGATTGACTATCTTCAACAAAAGAATGTGCTTGTGTGGGGTGGCAATGTACGTGAATCGGAAGCTTTTCAAGGTAAAGCAAGTGCAAGATGTGATATACAACAAGATGATAACAGTGGATGATAGTCAGCAACACATTGCAAGCAACCATGTACCCATTTATGGCAATTATTACTCTGCAGTCTTCCAACAACTCCTCATCAAGAGCCATGAAGATGTCTGTAGTGGATAGAATTGAAGGATTAGCTGACGTATCCACCATTATTCGGCGATTTGATACCATGATCCAGCGTTATGGTGGAGCCATCAATCGACTACGCATGGAGCGTGATCAACGTGATATGGAACGACGACTTCGTGAAGAACAAGATAGAGCTTATTTGGAAAGTCTTAAAGCTGATCAAGAAAAGGTATGGCATTGAAGATATCTTATAGAGTGAATATTCATGTGGATGATAGGAACGACAAGCTCGTGAAGCACGTGAAGAAGCTGCACGTGAAGAAGAAGAAGCCAAACTTGCTGAACAAGAGCGATTGGAACAAGAAGAGAAACGACAGCAATATATTCGTTACTTGTGTCGTACCCTTGCTTCAGAACCTGATTCAAGTTATGATGGCAAAGTTGCCAAATTAAGTTTCCGGTTAGCTGATGGTGAACGAGTGATTCGCAAGTTCAAAGATCAGGATACATTAGAGGCAAGTAGATGATGATGCATAAGACAAGTGCTGACATGTACTATATTATAGTCTTTGTACAAGTTTGTTGAAGCGTATCCCTTATTGAAAGCCAAAGAAGACGTCAGTGATGCTGAATTGCCTACCAACTACACACACAAGTACAGCTTTACGATCATTTCGCCCTATCCAAGAACTGTGTATGAGCCAAGCAGCAGCAAGTTAGTGTCAGAAGAAAAAGGTCTTTGGCCAAGTGCTACACTTATTGTGGATGCAGATGTGATTGATGAAGATGACGAATAAAGAAAAGAATGTTCATTGCTACAAACATTGGATGGCTGTTTTTTGTTTTATTAATTTATTGCTGACGAGGACGTAATTAGAAGGTAACTTCGAGACATAACTCGATTTTAGATGAAGTGTGTTGGTTTCTACGTGTAAAGTATTACTCCATTGATGTTTTCCTTTAGGAAGCAGATGTTGAATCTTTTGGAGAGAAGGATGTTTAGACACCACCAAGAGCATCACCGACAGCGCCAACAACATCACCGACAACACCAGCAGCATCGGAAACAAGATCACCGGCAGCTCCAGTGACGTCTGAAATGGCATCACCAACAACGTCAGTGACGTCGGAAATAAGATCACCAGCAGCGTCAGTGACATCGGAAATAAGATCACCAGCAGCATCAGTGACATCGGAAACAAGGCTGTCGACAGGACCTTGAGATTCTGCTGGTTCAGAACCACCACCAGGGAAGAGTTTATCCAAGAGGGATGAGATTTCATCATCACCAATATCCACTAGATAGTTTGATATTAAAATATACACTAAGAATAAATATAGTATCCACTTACAAAGAGCACTTTCGCTGGTGACGGTAGTGGTAACAGTGGTGGTAGCAGTGGTAGTTGTAGTTGCACCACCATTGACGTAATCAATAACTTGGACCAAAGTATTGCCATTGTCAATGATAGTGTTAGTTACTGTTTCATCACGTTTGACGATACTATAAGATTACAAAGTTAGTCATCTTGCTGTTGGATACTATTGTAATGACTACTCACGCTGGGGAAGCAGCAGCGATAGAGGCAACAGCAGCAAGGGCAACAGCGGTGAACTTCATGATAAATACAAAAATAGAATGGGGTATGTGATATGTATGTACTGAGACTTTCCAATGCGTTGTTGGCTATTGTTCAAGTTTATATAAGCCTTGTCATCATGGTGATAGGAATGTTTTGAAAGAGGTGGCAAGTGTATAATGAACATTGAAAGCACTCTATACACATGCACATTCCTGAGATTGGTACTTGTTGCAAGATCCAGCTTCATTTTTGGATCAATTTTCAATAGCTGATAGTGGTATAACTGTTGTACAATTACATTGTTGCCAAAGTAAAAAGAGATCAAGGTACAGTAGCATCCTATCCTCCCCTTGTAGCATCAAAACAGCCTCCTTTCTCCACTTGTTTTCTTAAATGTTCCTCTTTAACACCTTTTCATTATATCTTTCTATCCTTTACATCCATCAATAACCAGACCAAATCATACGTTATAAAAAATGGCCGATGTTGGATGTGTTGTGGTCTCGACTGAAGACTGTGTACGTGGCCTAGGATAATAATTCCTGCCACTCAAGTCGGAATGACCTACACGCTTCAGCACCCCCTGAAAATCAGAATTCTCGTGACAACATCCAAGTCAGCCGATAAAGAAACATTCAATGTGGCATCATTGGTTTAGATAGGAAGCGTGCACTGTCTTTGATATGTCTCATTGTTTGTTGTCAAGCATTATGCAAATCTTGCTTGTCCTACATTACACAAACGTCTTGCATGAACTGGATCCCTTTGAGCTTTTCTTTACACAAGTGCTTCCATGACACAAACTTTCATATGACAAAGACTACTTTCTTGTACAATCGATAGAGAAGATGATGTGAAAAAGGAAAACTTTAAGATTGTAACAATTTGACACGTGCTCTATTAAATCGAGAAATAGGGTTTTCTTCTATCTACCATAATTCAAACATATCACTGGGCCATTGACCAGATTCACGGCATTGCCAATATTGGCCGGTATACTGGAAAGATTGGGGTGTGTTAGGTGTGGAGCTATCTTCTGGTTGTGGAATAAAGGATGGATCTGCGTATGCATCTTGTTGAAGTGTAAACCAGCGTGGTTTCCAAACAATGCCTTGTTGCTCAAATTCTTTCCGTCGTTCACGCTGCTTTTGTTCTATCCGCTGCTTCTCTGCATCTGCTTCATCAACAAGTCCTAAGAAAAGATCTGTGTCAGCCAAACAGGGATAATGCAGCTTCACTGTCACATTACCATTTTCATATAATCGTTGATCAGGACGATAGCGTGTGTCAGTGATGGGAATCTTGTCTCGTTCAATTTCAGTGATCTCATTAAGCTCCACACAATAGCGAGTGAATCCATAATACTTGGTATAGTCTTCTAATCCAGGTGGATTGGCTGTCCAAAGAACATTGAGCTTACGTTTGTTCATGTCCACTTCTTCTGATAACTTGTCGCTCCATTTGCCGACTACGCGACGACATTTCTTTCCATTGCTGTCAAAGAATGTTGCTACAATGTCGTTTCTGTTGGAAGGTGCACCAAATAATCCACCACCTGTGCCTTCCTTGAATGTCACAGTCGCATATTCACCAGTGGCATGATTAGTGACACGCATCTCGCCAGCTGTTTCAAGGTACTTTTCACCAGCAATCATATTACGCATCCAGCTTGATGGCTTGTTGTATGTGAAATGATCATCTTGGCCAGTCAATGTCACATGGAATGTGCCTTCAGTCATGAATTCCTATCATTGGCACCCATGTCAATAAGCTGCATGATAAAGTGCTCATTCACTTACCATAGATTTGCCCCAGAACTTGCTTTTGATCTTGGTGCTTTGCCAGTACTTGTACTTTTTAGCTTCAGCATATGCCTATAAGGAATCATTATATCAGTCAATAGATGAGAATGAAAAAGTAAAGGCTTGTTTACTTACAGCAATGATCAATGGGTTGTGTGAAACCTTTTCAGAAATAAAGCGGAAGCCTTTGTCAGGACGAATGCATTCATATGTTTCAGTCATCATGGGATTGAATGGCTATTCAATAAAACATAAGCGACCATATCCTTGCATACATCATTCATCTTTCTTTTACCTTACGGCCAGTGCGATATTGTGAAGATGCATAACTTGATACTGCAAAAAGGACAATATAAATCAAACGATCCATCGAATCTGGAAGCGTGGATGCCTTATCCAAGAGATCACAATATTCAAGCTCTTCGCAAGCACGTTGAAGCATGCTAAGTGGTTCATTCATGCTGATAGGCATAGAAATAGTCGAAAGATCCTTGCCGACATTCTTGCGGAATACTGACAATGCTGATCCAACATCACCTACGGCATGGGATGGAAGACAATTTCTGCGTACGACATCACCAGCAATACTGAGATCCAAGGATCCATCACTTTCTTGTTCATTTGTCTCAGTATCTGATAAAGATGGCATAAGCAAGATAGAGCTTTTTGAATCCAATATCAACATACCTTCATCATCATCACTGCTATCATCATTTCCTTCTTCTTCATCGCCTTCCTCCAAAAAGTCTTCATCGCCACCACTCAGAATGATATCTTCAGCATCAAAGAATAGATCAGATACTGAGGAACGTGCACTGGATGACATTCGCTTGAGATCTGAAGAAGGCTCGAATTCGCCATTCTGGTAGGTGGGTGCTGATCGTGTAGTGTTGGAAAGTGCTTCATGAATCACTTGCCAATGATTCTGTTGTTCTTTGGTATACTTGGATATCTCGTTACGATCACGTTCAAGTTGTTGAGTCAGACCAGCAATCTTTGGTGTCAATTCTTGAGTACCAGGAACATGTGAAAGTTGATCCAGCAATGCCTTGAGCACATTGATGTTTTCAGCAAAACGATCCACAGTAGAACCCAATCCACGTGCACTTGTTAAACCACGGTCAATTTCTTGATGCAATGGACTTGTATGCTCGTCAGAGGATGTCATTGGATCAGTGCCATTGCCATTGATGTCCACATTGCCACCAGAACGATAAGCACGGAATGCTTCAGTCCATCGATCATGATCTTCAGTTGTAAGTGTCTTGAGATGATAAAGCATGGTGCCCGAGTCAATATGGATCAAACGTTGATCTGGGTTGGACGAGATGGTAGCCAGCATGATTTGAATTGAGCCTCGTGTAACACTTGTAGGTGAAATGGAGTAGGACAAGACACCAGAAGGTGAAAGTTGAAACCATCTTTTGGCCCATCCTATATCCAATAATCAACACCTTTTCACTATCCAATCACATGTCTCATTACCTTGCATCTTTTTGCGTTTCTTTTTGAGTAACCAGCCCGAGATTTCATACTGAGAAGACGATGATTGCATTCCACCTTCAACAAGAGCCACCGAAAATGTAAGCGTCTTTGCCTTGTTACGAGAAAAGGTATTATCTATCAATCCAATGGATATGAATACTAAGCATTTCATTGATACCATTGTCTATTACATACCAAATACAAGAACATAGTTTCCAGGCTCTTCAACAACATAAGATCCTTCAATCTTGACACTGCTCGAGTTCATATGCTGGATCGGGATAATTTCATCAAGGCCCTGTTCCCTGAGCTTGGTAGAAGCTACAGATTTGGCTCGTGGACGTCCTGCAATGCTGCCGTTCAAGGATGGAGCATGGCCATTGACGTGTTCAGACTCATCGTCGTCTACAAGGAGAAATTAGCCAAGAGTTGTTGTTGTTCAAAAGAGAATAAATACCATGCTTGCGAAGACTTCCATTGTCGTTTAAAAGTAGTTCACCAGCTGAATGCTGTCTTTGTTGTTGAGCGTGAAAGATGATCTCGGAGGAAGAAGGAAGTGGAGCTTGTCCTTGACGTCGATAAACACCAAATGCGATATTGTTACGTCTCGTTGTGAAAGACCAGCGTATAGCAGTACCCTTGGATGGTACATAGATGTAATGGAGATAAGAATCTCTTGGTTGTACTTGGACAACCTCCATAATGTGAAAAAGAAAGGAAAGAAAGAGAAGTTGGCAAGGGGAAAATGAAGGAAAGGATTAGAGTGTGTGTGTTGTATGAATGTTGTAATACACGCGCTGATATTCAAGGAATTTATATAACAAGAAGGAGGAGGGGAAAATCGGGTTTTGTGCGCACGGGCTCACTCAGCATTACAACAGTTGATGCCACCGTAACGATGAGAAGAACACGTTTTAATGATTGGCTCTGCCCTGCATATCTACACCTTAACCTTGGTGTGTGTGTGTCATCAGTAACATACCCAAATAGGCGCTCACATGTCAGTGACCTGCTTAAACCCCACAAGCCTTTTTATCCTTGTTCCAAAAGCGGTAATAAAGCAGCTCTTTCGCCGTCATTCTACATTACATTACAGAAAAAGTACATTATGAAGAAACACTTTCAACAAAACATCCAAGCATCTCATTCTATAGTGGTAGTCATCTGGAAGGATCATCATTCTTGAAACGCTTGTAGTCATATACAGCCTTGTTTGTTGTAGTGACGATATGCATTGTATCATTGGCTTCACGTGAAGACATTCCAGCTTGTCAATTGCAAAACGGCTTTTGAATTCCAGCAGATATAAAGGAGTTGCGGACAAGAAGATGTTGGGGTGCTATTCAACAACGGAGTAGATTGCAGCATATCATTAAGCCAATCCCATGTGGTGGAAGCTCCTTTTGTATCATTCTGCTACCAAGAAAGATTGGTCAACAGGTGATTGAAACTTTATCCTTATGAAAGGGACACAGATCAAGCTGATTCATCCGCTATTTATTAAGATTGGACAGGGATAATGGATTGTGTATATATTCATATTCAATGGGGCATCTTGGTCAATAAACTAGTGATTTGCGTAGTAGAACATGACATTGAATGCCGAAGAGGAGGCATAAGACAGTCTCCAATCATGTGTCAATACTGGATAAAGACAATCTAGGACAATATTCAACAAGATACTTTATACAACTGACGCAAAAAAGAGTCATCTTCATCTTCTACAACAGCCGACTAAGCTATCAAGTCTCTACGAGCGTTGACGTACCACCAGATCAAGGAACTAAAGCAATACAAGGTTAGTCCACATCATCAAGAATACCATATATCCATCAACATACGCTTTCATAGTTGATACGAATCCAGCCATCACTATCGGTATCAAATTGTCTGAAAGAATCTGTCAAAGTCTTGACGGTGACACAGGCTTGAACAAAGTTGTCAAATGTCACATCACCCTTGCCTTGGCTCCATTTGCCTGTTTGATGAATGCATGAATATCAAGACATGTTCAAGTCAAAATCATCTCACCATATTTGTCAAACTTGTTGATGAGCAAGTTGACGAATCCATCTGAAAGATTGTATCCAAATGCACGAAGGGCGTTACCCATTTCCTTACGATCAATGCTGCCTGAACCATCTTGATCAAATGCACCAAAGCAGCGTTTCCAATCTTCCACATAACGCCAAAGACCACCAAACTCGTTGAAGCCAATAGTACCACTTTGATCCTTTCATATAATCCACATGAGCTTTTCTTATACTATGACTTGAAAGATGATCATACCCTAAGCAACCATACATGATTAGTTTTGTCGTGTTGGATACATCGATCATCACTTACTGGTCAAACATGTTCACCATCATGCGCACAGTTTCAATATTGAAGGGACTCCAATCACCATTAATCAATGCCTTTTGCAATTCATCAGCAGTAAGTTGACCAGAACCATCAGTATCAACAGCCTTGAACCATCCATAGAGTTGTTGGTTAAGTTCAGGAGGAATAGGGGGTAGTGCCTGACCTAGAGTACATATTAACGCGTCCATTGCTGCCATCTTGTAGTCACTTTTGTTGGATGAGCTTATATAGTTTACCTTGAGCTTGTTGATAACCTTGAGCTGGAGATCCGTATGTCATTGAGCTGGAGATGTAAGAGTATAGGAAAAGAAAGTGCTGACGTGATAAGAAGGTGTACTATAGAACAATCCCCCACATATTGTGCTCTTCGTCCAATCAATTGCAGTTGTACGACGTTTGTCACTGCAGTTTGCATATTCGACAAGACAGGATGTTTTTCATTTGTAGTTTATCTCAATAGAACAAAGTTAGACTTTAAGCCTTCTCTTTGCTAGTTGCATGTATTCTCTAGTTTGTAGTTTTCTTTGTTTCTCGGATGCTTCGGCAAGTGTTTTGACTCAGTACGCTCCGGGTTTAGACACACGATTGGCTCCGTATGGCCCGCCTATAGTTTCTTTCTCTCTTTCTCTCTCTTTACTATTTATTTCTCTGTTCCTTCTTGTTTTCTCCCCACACCGATCGTTCAATGCACTCTTGCCATTCCCCCGATCCCACCAACAAAGGGATACAACGCTTTTTGATACCTTCAATCCACGTCGATGGCATGAATTCATACCCACCCTACTTTGATGTAAGCTTATATTGGACAACCTGGCAACACGCGTAACTCACCGACCAAAGACGATTGTAGCTGGTGCTATTGGTGGCTCTACTGCCGACTTTCTAATGCACAGGTATGCTTTTAGTCTCGAGAAGTATACGCGTTTCTAGTTGTACCGGAAGATATTAACCGATCTTTGGTATCCTAGTGTGGATACAGTCAAGACTCGAGTACAAGGGCAACCCCATCATCGACCACTGAAATATCATAGTATGGTACAAGCATACAAGTTGATATGGAAGGAAGAAGGAATATTTCGAGGATTGTATGCTGGCGTGACACCTGCCATGCTAGGATCAGGTTTGTGTATATGGGATCTTGTCAACAGTCATCAGCTGACAAGGGGATTCTCATTAGTACCCGCCACTGCAACTTATTTCAGCATTTACGAGTTCACAAAGAGGAATTTGACTGCAAACTATGTTCCAGAAGTCGTTTCGCATTTAACAGCTGGTGCTCTTGGTGATCTTATTGCTTCCATCTTTTATGTCCCATCTGAAGTACTCAAGACACGTCTACAACTCCAAGGCCGATACAACAATCCTCATTTTATCAGTGGATATAACTATAAAGGAACATGGCATGCAACAAGAACGGTAATATATTGGAAAGTGATATATGGACATCCAAGATTGACTGTCATACTTTAGATTATCAAATATGATGGTTTTGGTGCCCTATTCCATGGTTTCACAGCTACCATCTTACGTGATGTTCCATATTCTGCATTGCAATTCGCATGTTATGGTAAGTTCCACTACTAGGATAATATAACAAGTTACTCAATGTCTTTATTAGAACAATTCAAAAAGTTTGCCAAGCGACAATACAATGGGGAGCAACTTCCAATGGCTGTTGACCTGGCAACTGGATCTTTAGCAGGAGCTATTGCAGGAGCTATTACTACACCACTGGATCTGATGAAGACTTTATTACAAACACAACAAAATCGCAAAAAGGGATCGACAGCACCACCTACACCATCACCATCTGGCACAGCACCAAAGCATTATAGTGGAATATGGGAAGGAATGATATGGAATTACAAAAACCATGGACTACCAGGATTGTTCAGAGGTGTTGGACCACGTGTGTTTTGGACGAGTTGGCAAAGTGCTGCCATGTTTGTGGTTTATGAGCAGGTCTTGCATGTGGAAGAGAAATTACGCAAACAAGGCAATTGGCCACCTACAGAAGCTGTCAAGAATCATGTCAGTCTTTAAACACCTGCATTATCCACATCACATCAATGCTTGCATCCATGTTTTACATATACTATACACACATATACACATCCTTCATTTGCTTTTTTCCCTTGTTGGTATTCCCCCTTTGACAGTGTACACCTGTTCCTGCCTTCTTGTAAAGTTGTATAAGACATTTTAGACAAATAGAATGATCCACCACGTTCATTTATTATATCATGCGACAAAGAAGATGATGGGTAGATATCAGCTGACAAAGTAGGTAATCATGATGCGATCGCTTACTGCATTTTGCATTGAAACGACTTTTAGTTCCGCTGCTGGTCGTGTTTAATTCTTCTTTCTCGGCTACAGTTCTTGAATGCACCCACACCATCATCCTTTCTACGACTCATTCTGGTCACCAACAGCAGCACAAGACGCTCTTCCCAACTTTTCATATGGATTGTCAGTCTTGCATCAGAAACTACAGCAGTCTATTGAAGAAAACACGGTGATTGCCAACTATTTACGACAACGAGCTGCAGTAGAAAAGACATATGCACAACAACTTGCCAGTCTACAAGCGGTTCCTAAACCTGGAAGAGCTTTTGAACGTGATGTGGGTGCTGGTCTGAAAAAGTGCTTTGAAGTAGTACGTGCAGAGAGCATTGAATCAGTGGAAACACATAGACGACGTGGTGATAATCTTGTCAGTACTGCACTGGATCCTCTTGAAAGATTTTCAACACGTTATGAAAGGATTGTCACTCTTACACGTAAAGATATGGAGCAATGCATTGCACGATTTGATCAAAGTGGCAAAGAGCTGGAACAGGCCAAAGCAACATACAATGCCAAATGTCGTGCACTACAGTCAGTCGATCCTGATTTTGTCCCACCAGATCAACCTACTTGGCTTGGAAGATGGACCTTTACACAACGTCAGATTGCTCACCTATTGGACACAATGGAGGATGGTATGCATGGTCAAACTATATTGGATCGTGTCGTCATTTATTGTCAGCAACAAGAACCACCTACCACATTGGATGATGATGATTGGGATACGTCTTCTGGAATAAGGAAAAGCAGCAGTAGCACTGGCCGTATCTCTTGTGTTCGATTCACTGAACCAGAAAAGGATGCATTGGAGATATGTGAAGCACTCGTGTCTCAAGGATTTCTACAAGCACAGAAACCAAGTAGTGGTTTTCGACTTGATGTTCAGTATATTCCACACTATCCAACAGGTGCTCTTGGGAAACCAGATGATTATGATGACAGTGAACAAAGACGATCAGTGGAATCTTCATCCAACAGCATTGGTGGCATCTTTGGGAGATGGGGTCGATCCAACAACAATCATCAGCAGCAACGTGATGTTTTGATCCAAGAGATGAACCAGGCAGATATGACTTATCGTGCTAGTGTAAGACATGCTGATCATTTAAGAATGCAAACAGAGGAAGCCCTGGTAAGGCACAAGACAAGGAAAAGCAGAAAACATGCATATATAACCTTTATTCTTCTTTAAGTTCAATCACTATGAAGAAATGCAAAGTTTGGAGTTGGAACGAGTGCAAACCATCAAACAAAGTAAGTGATACATTCGAAAAAGACATCTACTTGAAGCTAATTTGTAATATGGTAGCTTTTATCAGCATGGCAGCTACCTTGTCCAATACAATACCAGTCTGTGCAGAGCTTTATGATCGCATGATGTTATACCAAGAGACGCTCAAGCCAGATAAGGATGTGGAGTTTATTGTCGAGCAGTATCGCACTGGGAGATTTTGTCCAAGACCTATACTTTACAACAACTTTTATTATGGATCTGCCATGGGTATGTTGGATACAAAGCAAATGGGTCTTTTCACTTGCTCATCATGAATATAGATCAAGTGTTTGGTGTCTCATTGGAAGAATATTCACGTATGCACAAGGTTGTGATCCCACCATTGATATCAAAAGGATTGGCTGCTATTGAAGCAGGTAGGTCACTGTGTGATTCATCCATTCTAGCATTGTTAACCAAGTAATGATATAGGTTTCTCCAAGATATACAAAGAAGGTATATGTCTGGGAAAAAGGATCCAATATGTTATTGACATGGAGCATGGATAGAGCGAGTCAAAATGTGGGTCTCGGAACTACAACTTGATCAAGCCCATGAAGCACGTGAAAGATTAAACGATCCAGCAAGATCACTGGTTTATACTGAAGAGCATTTGGAGCGTTACGATGTGCAAGTCCTTACTTCAGTGATCAGATTGTACCTTATGGAGTTACCAGAATGCCTTATTACCTTTGAACTGTATGATCCAATCAAGCTTTTATATACCAATCGTAAGTGTCACAATGTATTCATCCAACAATGAACCAACATCTCTTTGTTGAATAGAACATTTAGACGACCAATCAAAAGTAGCATCCATCACAAAGTTGCTGGCGACTTTACCATCATCTCATTATTATACGTTAAAGGCACTGATGGCTCATTTTCACGGGTAAGACACTTCTATTTCAGGTTGACGATATTCATATTCATTTGGGACAAAAGGATTGATCAAGTGCCTGATGACAATGAGGAGAATGCAGAGTTGGAGGATGATCAAGAAGTACCGGCACCAATGAATCCATCCAAGGATATTGCAGCTAGCATCAGTCATATTTTGGTACGACCCCAAGTGGAATCAACACTCAACTTACATGATCGACATCCTTATCGATTGGTGCGTGATTTGATCAAGCATTATGATACCATATTTTCCGAGCAATCAGTTCAGTCTCATGAAGATCACATTCATCGTCGTGCTATTGTTGCTACATCACCTACAAGTCCACACAAGGATACTTCTGATGACGATCATCATCAAAATGACTATTCAGCGTCATCATCTGGATCATCCGTTTTACTTTATACACAAACCAATACCAGCTCTACACATGACAGCGATGAATCACTTAAATCACCCATGTCACCACGTAATGGCAGCAAACGCAATATACTTTCATTTATGAGACGTAGTTCATCCACTGCTACATCGTCAAGCTCATCAGAACGCACTCCAACATCATCATCCATTCCTACAGCTTCCAATACTCCACGTCGACCTATTCCAATGCCAACCAAAAGCACTCTTTTTGAAGATCCTGATGGTGATGATAATGATGAATCAACAATGCGTCCTTCAAATGATGATCGTACTTCCTCCTTATCAAAAGAGGATCAGCCAATGAGAACTATGACATCAGACAAAGCACTTCCCCCTGTGCCATCAAATGACACACCATCCACAGAAGAACAGGAACAAGGAGACAATGTTACCACCAACAAAGAACCAATATCCATGGATGAAAAAGAAGACAATCAGCCACTGCAACATCATTCAAGAATGTCATCTATTGGCACATTTCAAGGAAGTCTTGATTCTTTCTTCAAAGATGATGACATGTAGTACTACTTTAGATCCTTTTATTACTTTGTATAAAGATTCAATGCAAGAAGTCATAGTATGCTGTGTGTATGTAATAGTTTTCCTTTCCCTGATGAGCATATGAAGAATAGAACATAGAGTGGAGTGGAGATGGATGATAGTGCGATAAGATGGATGTTTTTTTTCTCACTCTTGCAATCAAAACTTGTATGCAAAATGATGGAACAAGACAAAACGAGCGATCAAGATGATAGGTTGCTAATAATAATGCATGGATCATGTGATATGCTTTTCCGGAAAATGTCCCCCAGGCGATGATGATAAGACCAGCTAAACCAAGAATCCCAACAACCACTTTTCCCCTCAACAAAACATCCAGAGATTACTTGATGTATACTGCTGTTTGACGTCAAGTTGTGTTGCTGGATTGGGAAATCAGTGTAGCTGAGAAATAGTGTTGTTGTTATTGCCGATGACGACATTGCTGGCATGCTGTTGTTGTTGTTGTTGTGTACCGTTATCGTCGTCATGGTTGTTTTCGACATCCGCATCGTCGTCGTCGTCGTCGTCGTCAATATTCATGGCGTCTACTTTCAAGTTGCCATCATTACGTGCTCTCGATGTATCTGACATGGTTTGACCGGAAAAGCTAGGAACAGAGTCATGAATATAGTCAGGCCAGGTATCATCATCATTATTGTTATTCTCATCATCTCCTTGTACTTGAAAAAAACCACGAACCACAACAGCATCCTTTTTGTTGTCGTCGTCACCACGCGATGTCATGGCATTGCTTGCAGGCTTTTTTCTCTTGCCATCTTCGTCACCACCGTCTGCTGATCCACCACTGGAAGAGCTCACCTGTCCTATACTATTGCCATTCGAGCTATAATCTGCAAGACTACCACTATATATGTATCCAATGTTTATGTGAGCAAGTTATAAGAGAAAAAGATCAAACACTTACCTTCCTGGTGATTCCACAGAACGCATGAACTTTTGGGGATTGTGATGATCAGATGATGATTGTTGATGACGATGATGTGGTTCATAAGTGAGCCTGAATTCTCGAAGATACTCTTGGTAGCGCTGATCATTGAAAAGGTGTCATGTGAGATGAGCTTATAGATTAAGACAAAAGGGGAAAGAAACACATGGAATGAAATGGAAAGCTGGTGTGCATTGTTCAATGGAGAAAATAAGGTTTGGGGTTGGGGGTTGCTGATGATCCGGGTGCTGATGACTTGATTTGGGGGAGAATCACCCCCATTTTATGCATTGTTGCATAATAAGCAAGGGCAAAAGAGGGGATAATCAAACAACAGATAGCTTACCTTGTATTCAGGCGTCAACTTGTACTGCTCAAGTGCAATATTATATATCTTTTTGGCTTCACCTGCCATCGTTTCATACCGCTGTCGCTCAGTGTCATCCAATGACTTCCATCTTTCACCAGTAGCTTTGGCAAGTTGTGCAAATGTCAGATTCTGATCCTTAAGCTTTGAACGCACATCGTTGGCAAACATGACATAGGCAGATGGTGGCTTCACAGGTGCATTGCGATCTGGTTTTGGATGTCGTCTATATCGTCTTTTAGGTGGTGGTGGTAAAGAGGAACTAGCTGTATCATCAAGAGATGAATCACTTCCTTTGTTTTGACGACCAGAAAAAGATGATGATGAAGCTCCATAAGCTGAAGATGCATTACTGCTTTGTGATGTTTGTCCTGTAGCAACTTTCTTGGAAGAACGTAAGCCACCACTACTAACAGTAGTATTAGAACTTGGAGCCAAGCTGTCACTGCCACTTGAATCGCTTTGATTATTCATGGCCGATGTTGCTGTGCTACTTGTAGCCATGGCTGGTTGTGTTGGTGATGCTGTTGTAGGGAAACAGCAGTGAGATGTCGTATCTACATATTTGATGCGTTTACGTGTATGCATGAATTTACCCATGGATGATACAGGTGATTGGGCAGCACTGATCGATCCTGTGGTCCGTATCCATAAAGGCTGATTCCTTGGTATGCCTTTGGCTGTAGCAATCTCCCTTTGCAACAACTAGATGCAGAAAGATGAGCAAAATGGTAATAAAAGTCAATGTATCAATGCAAATTTACCCTACGATGGCCACGCTTCACCTTTAAGGCAATCAGGTCGTCTTCACTGATTTCACAAAGCTACATGTATAATTCGTTTTGTTCTCTTTAGCACTCGTGCTTGATATGGTTGATGTGAATCTTGGAGATGAAAGGGAAACGCACCGACTTGAGACAATCAAATCCTTCTGTAATGAAAATATCCAAGTACTGAAGTAGTTTACAACGCTCGAGGACTTGTTTGACTTCACGATGACCAGTATCGCGTTCGTTAAAGCTGGTCATAGGCACACGGTGCATAAATAATATAAGGTGCTGCTGATAAAAGGATCGTTTCGGGATAGATTGATCGTTTAACAAGCAAGCAAACGTGATTGGCAATAAGAGTAACGAGTGAAATGAAGAGAAAAGGGCTTGAGAATTCTAGATAGGTGACTTTGATATCTTAATCTTAGGGCGTATGTCGTATCACTGATAAAAAATGATGATGGTGAAAGGAAAGAGATAAAAACGAAAAAGAGAAAAAGAGATGTTAGAGAAAGTGACCCTCCAATTTAAGGTTTTCGGATGCTGTGTGTGTCTTTGGCACATATAAACACGCGTGCTCGCACGCACATTATGTGTTATAGTCTAGATAATAAGACACAGTCCCCCAAACGACGTCATTATATGACCCATATCAGGGACTGTGCGGCATGCCATGCAAATTATTGAGTGAAGATCGGGCAATACTACTGTGTATTCCGATCAATCTTGATGTGTCTGGAAACTTCTGCTATCTTCGATAATCCCAATCACCCAATGTACCCAGTTCTTGTATATGTGTACTAAAAGTATTACAAGTTTTATCATCTCCTCATCTCCCAAAAGGGAAAACGATAAGGGTAAAAGAAAAGGAAGCAGGTGGTGGTGAGAGACAGTCTAAAGTCTCCCCCAATTCACTTGAGCGATCATAATAAAAGGGGTCTAGCGTGTTTTGTGCATCATATGGAATGAAGACTCTCCTTCACTATGATGCTTGTTGCACGAACCCTGTCAATGGTAAGGCGCGCTGCGATGGGTGAGGCACTAAACCAAACCTGTTATGACTTTTGGGGGGAGAATGACTATGCAAACACACACAAAATGAGGAGACAATCAAGGAACAAAGCAAACCAGATATGTATTCATGCCAAAATCGATAGAGCTGTAGCAATAAGATACTATACATTGCTTATAATAGTACATTCATCTCAACTGCGTATGTTTCGATGATGTCTTTCAGCACTAAATATAAGCTCATGTTGCCAATTGTAGATCATCATATGCTATACCTAATTTAACCCCCCAAAAGCCACCTGCCGACTTGAAAGGCGTATGTACAAACCTTATGTTATGACGATTTTGTGTAATACCAGGTTATTGTCGGTAGAGCTTATTATGCACTACCCGAAAGTAGACTGTCAGTGACACTAAGGATATGTATGCATGTATAAACAATTGGCTGGTAAGATAAAAGGAAGTGACAGCGAGAAGAATGTCATAATCAATATTGACAATCTCGCGCTTTGTAGGGAACACTTGCATTTGTTTGTCATACTAGTGCATGTGCACATGCGCACACATAACATGATGTCATTTTTTTAATACAGTGAGTGCCAAGAGAGGTGAAATGGGGAGCGTGGGATGCTTGTATAGTCTAGTTAAACTGCCGGTTGATGTGCCTAAAAGCTTTTTCTTTACACTTCCATTTCTTTCTATGGGCGTTTACTGCATGTCGGGTATTTTAGCCGTGTTACTTGTAGGATCCTCTAAATGCTTCATTGGTTACATACAACACATAAGAACTATCCCAAACAACATGTGTACGAGTCTAGCATCACCGATGCACGGCACACACCCCGAATTGCATCACGTCAAAATGATCGACAAAGCTAACCCGTTACTGTGGCTCATGTCCCGACAACTGCCATTGCTGACATCGTCCTTTAACTATCCACGTGTTACACATTTGATCGATCACTCATATGAAACACAATGTTATTGTTGGTTATCAGATATATCAGCTTTTAATGTTGATATGTATGATTCCTATATAGCTTGGGAAAAGGGGTGGCGGTGCTGAAATGGGTTGGTGGTGTACAAATGAGTTGTCTTTACAGCTTTGGTTTCAACGCGTTTGGTCAAGTCGATCCTGACAGCAACCAGAAAACAGCAATCCACCATAACGTATCCAATGTCCTATTGACAACATGGGAGACTACCGTTATTTCAACTGGTACAACTGTTATATGATGCATAGCTATGTGGTTTGCTTACTTTTTGCAAAAGGCACAGGTGAATTGCAGTCGTGGGGATATCAGCCTAGTCAAGATGGTAGATCGCCATTGAACGCCTTGACTGAATGGGGGGATCGCTCCATAAAACGCATGTTTGGTGACCTTGAGCTGTTTGTTGGTGCTATTGATGATCAAGGGAACGTCTGGTATCGCATATTGGAGTCGTCAACATGTTCTATCCAGCCACTGGCATCCAAAGCACAAGATGCAGTCTATTGTTCTGCATATAAAGCGATCTATGTTCTGACAGGTAACTTTGATGCAATATAGCTATCTTGTTCTTATGATTTGTTTGTTATAGTGGATGGTGATGTGGATCACTACAAGATGCATACAGAAGATGACAAGATGACATTCAAACTGGTGACGCGATTGACATCACTTCCACGTGTTTATTCACTTGCAGCTTCTTCAACACATGTTCTATTTTATACATCTGGCATGGATCCAATATATTCTCTTGGCAGCAATCGATTTTCACAACTTGGATTTGATACATCGACCATACAAGCATTAGAAACACCAACACCTATCGACTACTTTAGTGGACTTGGGATGATGGATCCTGATCATCAAGGAATGGTAGCTTGTGGTCTATTTCACTCTGCTGTTGTACTGGGTGGTGAATTATATACCTTTGGATGGAACAAGGATGGCCGACTCGGTTGGAGTGACAATGATGACAATGATATTATATCACCAGCTGTGTTTCTGGATGCACAAGGAGAACCTATACAGGAAGACATCAATGTTATGCGAGTTGCATGTGGAGCAGCACATACTTTGGCTATAGATGGTTAGTATCATATGCATGATGAGAATAGGGGGGTTAGAATACAATTGCTGATCTTGTTTCTTCTTTTATCTTAGATCGTGGAGGAGTATGGAGTTGTGGCAGTAGTAAGTCTTTATTGATTTATTCCTCTGCTTATGCTAACATGTACAATGGGTCTATTCCTAGATAAGTATGGTCAATTGGGAAGGAAAACATCCTGGAAACGTCATAAGATTGACAGTGAAGACAACAATGATCATGACACGGCATTTCGGCAGATCACTCATCTTCCAACTGAATCATATGCCAAGAATTGCTTTACAGGGCGATGGTCATCATTTATTCTGATGTAGACTAGCTAGCCTAGTAGTATATATATAGAAAGAATGGCAAATAATATACAAATGAAAGGTGGGGGGAATGAATATCTATAAACTACTTTTTATCATTACCGTCATCTCTTCCTGTGACCATGTCAAGATATGCCATGAGACGTTGATGATGTGGATGTTCTCGAGTGTTGTCTTTTTCCTTTGCTGATTGTTGGTTGTTGCTCCACATGTGTTCTGCTTTCATGCGATTTAGTCCATCCATATGGCTTCCACTGTTGTTGCTGGTTTCATTCAAGATCTCGGATATCTCATCTACTGTATTCGGTTTGTATGGACTAACAATGACATGGGGTCGTCCTTGTGGATCAATGGATGCCTCTTCAACATAAAAGTTGTGTGCTACTCGATCACCATGGAATCCCATGCTGGTAGTATTACGCTTTACACATAATGCCACTACACCTGCAACGCCTACTGCATATCCTTCATGAACTTTGTTGAGAAAACGGCCTTTGACAGGATAACTCATCTCCACTTGATGTTCGCTGTATGTGGGTCCCACCACTCCCTGTTGCTGATTCTCGCTAAATGATGCTCCCAAATATTCATACACTTGCTCAGGCTTGAGTTGCTGATTGTTTATCATCTTTTGGAATTCAGGTGCACGTTTAGCTGCAGCCTTGGCAAACTTCTTGAAGTCGGAAGGTGTCATTTGACTGATATTGTGTTCCACATGTTCAGGTCGTGGCATAGGCTTTTTAGAATTGGAAAAGTTTTCCTTCCAACGACGTACAAACATAACTTGACTGGTGCCTGATCCCCATGGTGTCTGATGTTCGGCAGTGTCAAGGTCGGATATGGTGACAAATGGTGTGCGTATGACTCCAGGTAGATTGCGTTTCAAGCCCCAGTTGCCCTTTTGTCGATTGTGCTTTGATACTTGATATACTTGATTCAGCTTTCTGTCGTATGACGCTAAACGTGAATTGCGTAACAAGCTTGCAAAAGTCTTGTCCATGGTGTGCCACTATCAATTGAAGAGAGAGGGAGAGAGAAACAAGTCTCTTTGTTTCGTGACTCCGTCGTCCCAATTCTTATCCCAGTCATGTCTGCTCTTTATGCAACTGAAATTCATGCCAATAGACAGGATTCTTTGTTATGTACACACTTGCTTTTCACGTTTATTTGATACATGTAAATACAAATTGGTCTCTTTAAGAACCATGTCGAGTCTCAAAGTAGTTGGTGGCAGCTACAATGGCCATCTTGGTCAAAATACGCTTCTTGGCACTAGACTTGCCTTCTTCATCATCAGCATCTTCACCACGCGATGCAAGCAGTTTAACAAGCTAGAATGATAATAGTTAGATACATCCTACCCAAAAGACATCTTTTTCTTACTTCAGAAGCAGCAAAGCTGGCAATCAACTCCTTGGACATCTTGTGATCAGTATCCTTGCCTTCTTCTTCTTGTTTCTTCTCCCACATACGTACAGCCTGGAATGCAACAGCACCAGCAATCAATTCATAGCTAGAAAAGACATCATCATTAATAACATGTGACTACCATGTTTCTATTTCCTCTATTTCACATACCTAAGAGTGGATTTCTTTTTCTTTTCTTCATCTTCATACACCTGAATACTTTATATTAGTGTACACATACAAAATAAAGAGCTTTTGTCATTCTACTTGCCTTCTTGTGTGCTTCATTCAAATGTTCCTCGTTCAACATTTCTCGCTTGTTATGGCTCCATCCAGTCCAATTGCCAAACCAAGCACGGAAACGAGCACGCTTGCTATCATCTTCATCTTCATCATCAGAATCAACTTCTCGTGGAGGATCACTCAGCTCCAATTCCCATAATTGGTTCTTTGTAGGTCCTGGTTTGCCTTCTGCAGGTACAAGAAGCTTACGCTTATACATCATGACACGAGCATCCACATTTGGATTCTCTTTTCTGATATCAATCACTGTATCAGGATTGGCAAGGGAATAGATAAAACCTGTGTCCAGCTCATAACCAAATCGCTGATCACTTGCCTATACACAACGCGATCAAACTCAGAATGCACCATTGATTGAAAATGAAATGCTACCTACCACATCTTCCTCTTTCATGGTATCAAGATAAAGACGCTTTTCACCAGTGAAAATGGCTATATGGAAAAATGTGTTATTCAGTATACATTGTTATATGTTCTCATATGAAAGATATCATACCAATAAAGCTTTGAGCTGTGTTGATGTCAAGAACGAGACCAGTAGCCTTGTTGGTGAGAAAACCTTGATGATAATCATGAATTGAGCTGCTGATTCATCATATAATGCATATGGAGCCCATACACTACCTCTTTGGTGAATCCATAGTTGGCTATCACGCTCAGGAGACTCGGGCTTCTTTTCAGCCATCACAATCTTGGTGCCGGGCTGCAAAGTTGAAGAATTACAATGTAAGATGTTGGGAAAACTTTGTCGAGTCTTTATAGACTTGCTTGAAAGCTAGCAATCATTTAACACTTACTGCAGCTGTTTCAACATCACCACGGATATCCAAAACCAAGCCATTCATCTTGGAGATAATGTAAAAGTAACCGATAGGGAAATCGCTTTTAGTAGCTGTCATGATGAAACCCAAAAGAGAGAAAGAGCAATTGTGGGACGTAGATGAAAGTAAACCACCAGACATGCTTTTATAGTCTCCTTTTTGCTTCCATCTCCTCCATAATAGCGACTGCGGTCTATCTTGATGCGCGTGTGTTACTCTGGCAAAAACCTGAGTTGCAATAAGTGTCTCTTTTTGCACAACCATCCTTGCGTCTCCTTGTTTGCTCTTGTCGGATGTTGTACATCCGACATTTTGCACTTGCATATGCGTGACATTTTAGTCTTCTCCTTTCCACTTCCTACATTTCGAGACATATCATAATGCATAGCATGGAAAGGCATTATATATGGGTAGTGTCCTTTCGAATCTTTAAAGAAGAGACGCAAGTCATTGTCAATTGCTTTTTCTCTTCACTATCAGCCTATCATGTCAATTTTTCCTTTTACTTATCATGGACCGGGTGCAATGTGGTTGGACTATATGTATTATCCTTGTGTGTCTGCAAAAGCTGAGCCTTCTAACCGCTAAATCGGATGAGCCATTCTCTTGTATCACAGACAAGCTCACATTGTCTTTGTTGCACCATTGTACGTTGTCTAAAAGGAAGCAAAAGAAATGTAGCACGGGTTTTCCTTCCGCTGGTGTTCCGCTGTCATGCATGACGCTTGTTGATTTGGCGTCACTGAATGTTCATGTTCTTTCCCTGCATAATGAACATTGGTTGTTGTCATACCACCCAAATGCTCATCATCACTGCTTCCTGCTTATTCCAGCATTCTATCAGCAGCTGCTCTGCATATGCTGGCTTCAACTTTAAGCGATATGTAACAATCGAAATGAATGAATCACTGTGCCAGCACAAGGTGATGTCATTTGTTTCATTACACATTATGTGTGACCAGATGTCAGATATCTAACGACTACTTGTTATCACTTGATATATTGAGCCATGTGCCAAGTCAAAATTTACCCAGCAATCTATTATTAACACTTATCAACAAGCTCTCGGTTGATATAATTGGATAGTTTGATCTTGCTTTAGCCTGACTACATATATCCAGTACCTATTGGGATATCTCTACCCTAGTAGATCCTCTTTGTAAGAAGAATATTAGCCATGATTAGCAGTTATAGTGTAGCCAGCGTTCGTGTGTAATACCAGCCTTACATCTTATCAAGTGTACCAATCCTTAAAACGCTTGGCAGTTGATATAAGCTGCTAGAAACATCTAACATGAGACATCTTCAGCATCAAATATAATCGCTTAGTCAAAAGACTATAGCTAAATTGACATCTTTTTGCTTGAATCTTTATCCAACAGAAGGAAAACATGCTTAATAGCTGTGAAAGTCAATGATACAGAACTCGTCTCAGTGCTTGATCTTGAAGCTTACTGATTCGTAGCCAAAGATTTGAAGAATAAAGCCTTCAATCCTGCCAACCAATCCTCATCAGCTGTGCATTAAGTGACTATACGTGGAATATGAAGCTTCCACACACATGTCAGCACATTTTATATCCACTGCTACATTCAAAGCTATACGACACATGTTAATGTCTACATATACATGCATGATTTCATGCATCATCTATGTAAGAGTGCATTGATGATCTCTTCTCTAGTGGCATGACAGGCACAACCAGCGCCAAACCAATATGTCGAAACACATATACAGAGAGTAATGCATCTTTATGATCTTATATATCTGCGATATTATATGTCTTGGCGCATGTAGAGTCTTCATGCGAATCAACGATGCCTGAAAAGACTAATAGATCTAGGAGCTCCTATTGTATGCAGATCAAGTATAAAAGATTTCCCGCGGATTTCTCCGGTCGACGTTTGATAATCAAGTAATCATGGACGCCATAAACATGTATTACATTACACTTGCTCAGCATTGATGAGTCAACATATGCAGATTTTCAAGATCCACTTAATGCCGGTTGGTTAGATAGTGGGCCCATGCACTTTGACAGGTGAGATCACTGACTGTACCCTTTACAAAAGGGGTAAATATATCCCAATCGGACATGACTCCGAAGACATAGTTAAAAAAGACAGCTCCCTTTTTCCGATACTTTGTATTTCCACATATCATATCCTTTTTCTTCCCGATCAGCACATATAATGGCTGTTGATCCATCATTTGATCATCAAGAAAGAGCCATGGAAGCACAAGATGCATTAAACGAACGACATGATCCTCGACAACAACAATCAAATGAGAATGATAGAGAAGTCCAAGCCAATACCATGGTCAAAACAATAACACAGTCATCTCTTAATGAGCCATACTCTGCATTTTCAAAATCGAAAAGACTTACCATTGTTGCCATCAGCTCTACTGCTGGTATCTTGTCAACAATTTCAGCCAATATCTATTTCCCTGCATTGACGATTATCGAGAAGGTAATGGTGCCAGTCATTCAAAGATGGATCATGTTTGTGTGTGGATATAACAATCCGCCAGTCTTACAATGGAATGTCATAATAGGATTTGAATACAACCACCGAATTGGTAAATTTGACTGTGACAGTTTACATGGTATTTCAAGGCATATCACCTGCATTTTGGGGCTCTCTCTCCGACGCCTATGGGCGACGCCCAATATACTTATCAACAATCACTGTCTATATGGGAAGCTGTATTGGTCTTGCACTTGCACCTTCATATGCAGCATTACTAGTGCTCCGCATGCTACAAGCATTTGGATCAAGTTCAGTCATTGCTATCGGTATGTTTATCCTATGCAGTCTTCTTATACGCAAGTGCAGTCAGTTTCGATTCTAATCATGCATAAACATCATATACATAGGTGCTGGTGTGATTAGTGACATTGCTTCTCCTTCAGAGTAAGCATATTATGAAAGGAATGACAAGATGATTTGCTAATGAAACTCACTGTGGCACATGCTTACATTTAGGCGAGGCACATACAGTGGCATTTTCTCATGCATGCAAATGCTTGGACCTGTTCTTGGACCTATTTTAGGAGGTGTCATTTCAGAAACAGTATCATGGCGATGGATTTTTTGGTTGCTATTGATCATTTCAGGTGTCATGGTGACTATTATCTTTTTCTTTCTCCCTGAAACATTGCGATCTTTGGTCGGCAATGGCAGTGGCTATGCAAATCCAACACCTATCCAATGGTTACAACGTAGATTGAAAAGTCATGATTGTCGTCAGTCATGTGATACAGCTCATAATCCTGTGCAATTGCCACCCAAGTTGGCCAAGGTTGCAACACAAAGTTCAATTGCTCGCATGAAAAAGGTTCCCAATCCATTACGCCCTTTAACTTTTTTGTTGCAGCCTGATGTTGCAGCTGCTTTGACCTATAATGCTTTACATTACGCAGTCTACTATTGCTATCTCACATCACTTCCCAGCTTGTTTTCCCAATTGTATGGTCTTAATCAGCTGCAGCAAGGTCTCTGCTTTATTGTTCAAGGCGTTGGATGTATAACTGGATCACTAGTGGAAGGACGACTTCTTGATCGTGATTTCCGCATCATTGCAAGAAGAGCTGGACAAAATGTTAGTCGTAGTCGTTTGCCTTTAGACTTCCCTATATTCAAGGCACGATTACGCACAGCATGGATACATTCAGTGCTATTTCAGCTGGTCACTATTGCTTATGGCTGGTGTTTGTATGCCCATGCACATATGGCTGTACCATTGGTGCTTCAATTTATCAGTAAGTATTATGGAAGAGCTGTAGTGTCAAGCAGATGATTCAATGTGTGTTTTCTCTAGCTGGTTTCACCATAACATCCTTGTTCAATGTATTTCAGACTTTGATGATTGACTTGTTTCCTGGTAAAGGTGCATCAGTGACAGCATCCAACAATCTAATTCGCTGTCTCCTTGGGTAAGTAGATCTGGTAACCTATATGCAGTGCAAAAAGGAAAGAAGGAGAAGCAAATGATACATGATATCTGATATGTTGTTGTAATTACAGGGCAGCTGCCACTGTAGCCATTGAGCCTGGTATCCAGGGTGTGGGTGTTGGCTGGATCTTCACCATACTTGGTCTTATCCTGGTTGTCTCTAATATGTTGCCAGTGTTATTGCTCAGATACGGTACAACTTGGCGTGCTCGACGTGCTAATCAAGATACATCGTCAAATGAAAAGCATTAAGTTCTCGTTCACACAAATTCCATGTCTTATTTGGAACATATTGTAAACATATATACCTGTCACATCTACAACGCTATGTATTATTATATCAATCAAGAGTAAAGTCACTTGGTAGAAAGCCAAGATATTAGAAGAAGCATCACTTCATCTATGGCAATGCTGATGCTGCTAGCATGTAATGCTAGCACAACATAATGACTATGTACCTTCTTGTGGAGCAATTGATGATGTACCTATGCATTTATCGTTATCGTTGTAGTACTGCTATTGCTATGCATTATGAAACAATGAAAAATGCATCATCCAATCACTTTCGTAATACTGCATATGCTTTATTTGAAGACATGGTTGTTTATTCCAGTGATGATATCCAAATGAGGATAACAATATGGTAAACAGTCTCTGTGTTATGAAAGAGGAGAGTATTTGATGCTGACAACATAAGTACAAAAGACATTGAAAGAAGATATGGAGCAAAGTAAATATAATACAGAGTTGGCTACTCAAACTGGAAGGTTCATAGTAATGAATAAGGTAAAGAGATATAGCAAGTGATAGATAGAAGTAAGGAAAAGGTGAGGAGAGTATCGAAGAAGTCGTCCGTTCTGACCAACCACATAATAGGTGAAACAAAAGATGTCGTGGGGTGCGTTTAAACGCATATGTACATAAGGGGATGGGTATTCGTGAGAGAAAGCAATACAATGAATAATAAAAGTAAGCATAGATTGGTATAGGGGAAGAATAAAGAGAGCGAAATGATGTTGGGAGAGATCAAGTCATGCAGATTTGCTTAGATGTGAAGGAATAGCGAAGAAAGGAAAGTGTGATTTGAAGAAATTTGAAAGATAAAGGATGTGTCAAGCACGCAATCTAGTGCTGTGCGGCGTTGTTACTTGCGTTGTCGACCTTGAAAACATATTCAGAGGAAGAGACTGAAATAGGTGATGGAGTGACTTTGCCCATATAATCAAGCGTATTACCTATAGTGAAGATATGGATATAAGTTATCATGTTAGGAATCCTAAAAGCTTCTCCTACTTACTGGTTGCAAAAGCATTGGTGTTTGTAAGATCCAGCTCATCAGGATGAGCACTGCTGTGATCATCATCACTGTCATTGGTCACTGCTGTACCATCGGTTGTAGCTTGATTTTGCTCTGGATAATGACCAAACATGACATCGTTCAAAGGGGTGATATCTACGCCATATGTGTCAAACAAGCGATTGTTTGTAACATCAAGGCCTGTTGTAGGTGGCATGTTTGTGCTTGTGTCATTCAAAGGGAGCTCCAATGATGGACATGATGATGAAGTAAGGCTGCTTTCAGGCACATTAGGAGATGATGATGAGCTGCTAGTAGGCTGATGCAGCTCCAATTTGATAAGATCATCATCATCTTCCTTATCAGTTCGCTTATGACCAGGATATAGCTGTTGCATCAAGTCATCGTGCTCCTCACGCAACTTTCGGATCTCGGTCAAGAATCGCTCTTCTTTCTGCATGGTGCTACGTACTAATAAGATGCCATATGTCAATAAACTTGGTTTTCTTTTGCTGTGATTGAGTCTTTGTTTACATACCAAAGTCAAGAGTGCGTTCAATGATGGTTCCTTTTGATGGGCGACGATCATTTTGTAAGTTGGGCAATGAATGAGCCAGCTGCTGAAACTTGGTGTTGAGATTTTCTCGGCGTGCACGCTCTATAGCATTGTGTTCGGCACGTCTTTCGGCTTTGGTTTGCATTCTACATATGCACATTTAGGTTTGTAATTAGAATATGCTCTGATGCAGGTTGTTTCTTTTGCTTCGGCTTACACGTGGCAACGCGCATGCACATGTAATCAGCATAAAGTGAATATGTACTCACCTTTTACCAGGCGACGTGGGTGAATCAGTTTGGTAATGTTGTTGGTAAGCCATTACTATGCATATAGAAAACAATGATGAGTAAATGATGATGCATGACAAACAATGAATAAGGGATAATGATGCATACATTGTTGATGATAAATGGCTTGCTGCTGCTGAAACATGGCATGCTGTTGCAATTGCTGAAGACGTCGAGCTTGTTCCTCATGCTGTTGTGGGAATATATGCATGTGTTGCGAATAATGAGCATTCATATGAGGATATGGATGATGATGATGATGATGATGGTGTTGTGCAGGTGTTGGTGGACTTGTCACAGGTGACACCATGTTGCTGTAATAAATGGGAGCGGCAGGATCAAACGCAGGATATGCCTGAGTGATGAATTGCTGTTGGGGCTGTGCCATCGAGAAATAAAGAGAATGGAGATAAACAAAGAGTAAAAAAGAGGATAACGCGTAAGGTGATGATGAAAGGGTGTGTATTTGTGTGCGGATAGGTGGAAGTTTGAAAGACAAGAACACCAACAAAGAAGGTGCTTATATATGAGAGAAAGAAAGGGCTGTGTACAAAAAGAAAGAAAGGCAATTTGAGATTCCGAGGTACGTAGAATAGAAGTATGATGAATCACGGGAGCATTGTTGGCTGGCAATTGCTCTCGGATGGGATGGTAACTTTTTTTCTGGTGATCCCCGTGTAGCAAAGGATGTGCTATGGTTGCTGTGCACAGTTTTGTACACACCATTTTACCACATCCCCCCAAACTGGATCCTTTTTTTTACTAACCGACCCTGTCAAGTCATAGAACACAAGTGTACACATAACTACAACTTGCTGGTCTGGAACTTTACTACTCTTCAAAGAATTGTTGTTTCTTTTCTGCTGGGATCAGCTTGCTTTACTTTTGTTATGCCCCTGCATCTTAATTGAGGATGCTCACTTTGCTTTTACCACATTATTTCTTGTTTAAAGTGCGGCAAATGATGGCGATGTGATCAGCCGTTGATGATTCGTTTGCATGTATACAGGGTATTGTTAGTCAAGATGTGGGTGATAGCTATATTAGGGATCCCGAATACCATACATGCATGCAAACACAGTGATAGCGATAACAGACATGTTTATTAGCTCTGCTTGCTGTTGCTGCAACTCAAGATCAAGTCTCTATTTGCATAAAACTTGTATCCCAACAACTCTAGGCTTGCTTTAGCCATATCTACTTAACTTGAAGGCCTTGTAGTGGCTATTAAGCGGCACACATATATATGTCTTCATTGAATTTTACTCAGCTATCTTCATATTTGATGTCTACACTGCTTTCTTTGTATACTAAAGTAAAGTGTAATCTTGTGTGACCCCCCATATCGGTTGACAGACCGGATGGGTCAAGTTTGGCTTCCGATGTTACATTTCTTTGTCTGTTCGCCGTAAAGAAATAAGTGTGAGCAAGTACATGTCCTACCAGAGCGTGTTGGTTTCTTCTTGATCACTCATCCAATATGTCAGCCATATCGGATATGATGTGAAGAGGATAGTTGCTACTTGCACCGAGATGTTGGTCTAATAAACTCCCAATTATATGGATTGAAAAAGGACTTATGCATCTACCATGCATCTCACACATACTCTAGTTGCAAGATCTTTTTGCTTCCAATCAATAAGTGGCGATCACCATGCACATACTGTTGACGATAGGCTGATGAAATTACACAGATGATCCTAGACTTATAATGTCGCAGCAGGTTTTACCTTTTCTGATAATCCAGTGTAATCCGCATCATTTAGATACTCACGCATATCAATCCCATAATGTGCATACTGCAATTCTAATTTGATGTTGTTAGAGTAGTACACAATCGCTAGGGCACGTCCTTTTTGTGTAATAAAGAAAAACGTGTTTCTTGCAATCATGTATGTCGAATGACGGAGTGATTGTGTTGCCTTGTTTCTCTTCTATCAGTCGGGAGGTATATAATACCCATCTCACGAGAATCGGTCCGAGCTCGGTAGTCAAATGCACTACATCCCTTTTGGTACCTGAAAAATGTGTTACACAGCTAAGCTGGTTGGATGTGACACCATTTGACAACCATCGTTATTTCCAGCTGTTGTGCACGAGCCTTTCACTCCAAATGTTTGGATGTTAGTAGTAGAGAAAGAGCTGATGATCATGGAAGAAACAAGGATCAATAAACATCAAAGCTAAGTGCTGTATCCAGCCGTTGTCGTGGGAACTAAAGCTGCTCATCATTCTTTATTTGTTGTTTTGTTCTTATATTGGCTCGCTGTGCTTCTTGTTTTGTATGAAGTTGGCTGCCACACAATCGTCGCCACATAACACCCTGACCAATAGCTGATCTGAGATGTAAAGAGAAGAATCCATCAGCTATACACATGTATTCACATTCTAGATTCGCGAGGAGTGCATGATTTATGCTTATAGTCATTATAATCCCGGTGCTTGGATCAAGTTATAATGACCAAAGATATATCCAAAGTGCAATAAGGCTTGATCACCTGTTTAGCAATGTAAAGGCAAATGTGCTTGTTGTCTCGTGCAGGTGAAGCTATACTAACAAACATAAAGTTTATAGTGAACACTTCAGATTCCGATCCAACTGCAGAATACTTTATGTGGATCGGGATCCCAGTGTTATTATGTGCCTCTTGCATTATACCGGTTCCTCCGATTGCTGATAATAAAAGCCTTGGACAAAACAGGCGATGGGCACAGACATATCCACTTATTGCTGCTGGGGGGTGATTTGTTGGTCGAAACATAAGAGGACCTATTTGAGCACTGAAAAAAGGATGTGTGTCACATATTGCCCACAGACGTCTCTGTGCAACTCTTGATCGCTTTTCTTTGCCCCCGACTTTTGCTATTACTTCCGATAGATTGCAATCGGTAGTTGTGTACACTTGTACTCCTTCCATCATTCACTTCTTTTTGGTAAGCATTCAATCGAGATCTCACAATGTGTATTTGGTAAGCTCACCTTGAAGATGCTCTTGTTGTAGTTGTTGATTTACCATGAAGAAATACAACACTGGATAGTTCTCGTGATATCATTACCAGTCAAAATGCTTTCCGAATCACTGGAACACATCACAACATTGATTATGGCTTTCATATCTGTGCTTATGATTCGTGCCGATAGGAGATGCAAGGAACATGGCATTAGGCAACAAGGGCTGTGGCACAAGAATGCTTCTCAATTGGACCTTTTCGAGCTATTAGCTAACGGCATAAGTGCATTGTATAACAAATGTCACTGTCATTTTTGCCTTGTGTACTGGCAGATAAGCCCGGTGGGAATAGACACCTTCTTTTGCCTTCTATGACTTGAAAGAGGTTTGGCTTTGTGAGGAAAAACATTCGGATGCTAATTCCGCCTAGTGATCGTCACTAACGTGTCCAAGTAACAGCTACTTTTTGCTGCATGTTCCAAATTAAGATGCAAAAGTGCACATGTTGGGGATGGTATGTGCACGTGCACATGATTACTGCATTAGCTCTTGCAAATGTTAGCATGCATCACCAGTCATGATGATGATACGAGCTATGATGACGATGAATTGCTGTAGCACTTTAAAACTGCTACACAATGGCATGTAAGGCATGATATCCTTTGTACTTGGAACATGCTTATAATTGGATACTGGATGAAGCATTACAAGCCTTCATCTGAAACATTGTTGCTGGGTTTCACGCGCATAATAGATACACGAATGCATTGCTTTCTTGCTATGGTGGCATTTATTCAATCAATCTCTTGTCATATATGAGGTATTTGTATATACCTTAAGCTCTATATGTGTGAATAAGCGAATACCAAGAGCCAAGAGATCAATCATCATTGCCAATGTAGTCTTGGAGTGGCGTAGCAGGCTGGAATTGGGAATTTATCAGGTCTGAGCCACCTTGAATTATTATATCAATGGGATAATGCTGCCAAGAGCCCCGAACACGTTGCTTCCTCTTTCCATAATTACTTTATGCATTTGACAGACACAATATTCATGCATCTGCAGGGTGCCAGAGAATGGCTACAAGGCTATGTTATCCTGCATACCGATAGCTCTTTGTTCACTCGTAAGAACATAGCCATGGCTGCTGTATCATCAGCTGTTGGCTATGCAGTTGCAAGATGTATCATCTACAACTTGTATTTTCATCCTGTTGCCAAGATTCCTGGTCCACCAATTGACTGGATACCATTCCTTGGTAATCTTCGAGAAAGCTATTTAGCAGAGGTAGGAAGAAGAAAAGATGACACTGTCACTTTTTGGTACTAAAAGATGTGCGACAATGTTATATAGCCTGGTGTCTTAGAGAAGAGATGGGCTAAAAAGTATGGCGGCATTGTTTCTCTTTATGGATCTTGGAATACTCCTATGATAATGGTAGCCGACCCACAACTTCTCAAGCACATCTACACACATAGAGTATATGACTTCACAAAACATCCTGGGGATGTTTTTATTCTCGAAAAAGTGTTGGGTCGTGGTCTTTTGTTGGCTGAGGTAAATGCATATCATTGTCATGAAGCACAGGTATACATATGCTAACAAAGTTATGTGAAAATGTATGATGATGCAGGGAGAGCTCCACCGACATCAACGAAAGTGGCTCACACCAGCTTTTACAGCTCAAGCAACACGAGAGCTTTCGCCATTGTTTTACATCCCATCAGTACATCTTATTGCCAAGTGGCGTCAAGAATGCCAAGAAGGAACCACCACTACACTTGATATTTCTCATGGGATCACACTGGTTACACTGGATGTGATCGGGCTCGGCGCATTTGGCACACCTTTTAATTCTGTCAAGTATGATGGCACAGACATGGAAAATGAATTGAGCACTTCCTATCGCATCTTATTTGATCCCAATCCTTCCCTTGTGCAATTTCTCAGCATATTGGTTCCAGTATTGCGATTCCTTCCTACTGCTCAACATCGTAGATTTGCAAAAGCTGGGCGCACAGTCACCAAGAAGACAATGGAGATTGTAACACAAGCCATGGCAAACAAAGAGGAGACTCGTCATAAGAAGAATCTTTTGGCACTCATGATCGAACAAAAAGACATGTATACTGGTGGAGAATTATCAGCTGTGGACTTGAAGAATCAATGCATGACCTTTTTAGCTGCTGGGTAAGTATCCATTGCTCTTTGTTTAGACATGCAATTTGACATCTTACCTTTTTAAAGCCACGAGACGACATCATCAGCACTTTCATGGTGTCTTTGGCTGTTAGCCCAGCATCAAGATATCCAAGATGCATTACGTGATGAAGTGAAACCTATCTTTGAATCCATCAACTTGGATCATGCAATGTTCCAAAGTGATGACATGCCTGAACAATTTGATGCAAATCTGCCTGCAGCTGATACTGTCAACCAATTGCCCTTGCTCAATAACGTTTTCAAGGAAACACTGCGATTGACACCAACTGTGCCAAATACTATGCGTTATACGGCTAAGGATATTGAGCTGGGAGGATATCATATCCCAAAAAACACAGCTGTACTATTACCCATCATTGTCAACTTGCACGATCCAGAGCTCTGGGGCGACGATGTCGATGAATTCAAACCAGAAAGATGGGATTCACCACCTGCCTCCAATGTTTCGCCTTATGAATATGCACCATTCATTGCAGGAGCACGTCAATGTATTGGTCACCGCTTTGCCCAATTGGAATTTAAGATAGTGCTTGGTCTATTGTTGACACATTTCCAGTTCTTTGAAGAGCCTGGATATCGCCCAAGCAAACGACAGTTTATCACAATGCGTCCTAATCCCAATCTTTTGCTTCGTGTCAAACCAATCAAGATAAACAAGTAGCAAAGCGGATCTATTAAAAGCATTTCATTATGTCCATATCATACATACACGTCCAATAAAGAAAGCGTCATGATAATGTATCATACAATGTCTTTGTCTCTGTGATATCTGATGAAAAAGTAATAATGGTTCAAGTAATCACCCCTGTCATTGTGTTTGTTTATAATGATCTTTTAAAACAAGCTCTGCTTATCATATGAACACTAGCTATCTAACGAGAGAACAAGGAGTAAGGGTGATGATATGCAAGAATCCGCCAGCTTTCCAATCGGGAATCAACAACAACTATGTAATCTCTATCATATCCAAATGTAACAAGTTCCTTCTTCTTCACTGGCGATTGATCTCGCATATCTTTGTGCGATGCCTCTTGATGTTGCCTTTCAAATAAGCTTCATCCCACATGGTACGTGTAGCCATTACTGCAAAGTCGATGATGCATGTTTTCTCAAAAGTTCATCAATGGTGTATGCTGTGCCCCTTTTGGATATACCAGCAAATTGGCAATGCAAAGGCCCAATGCAATGCCTATACACAATAGTTTAGGAGTAAATGAGATAACTAGAGCTAATGGCACGAAGATCATATGCTTACCAATAGATGCTTCAATCATGCTAAGTGCAAAAGAGCCACCTTGAGACATGTATTCGTTTTGATTCCCACCAAAAAGTCCAATTGCCGCTTTCAATCCTATAATAGACAAGGTATCAATACAAATGATCAGCAGTACAATCTTTTGCATCTAATAAACATACCCAAACTTCCAGGGACAAGATAGAATATCTATTCCATGACCATGTCAAAATGCATATCTAGACCAATCCCACTTTACCAACTTACTGCCACAAGTACTGCATCGAATGACATCCTTGCAGTCAGCTTGGTGAGAAGATTCCCTAGTAATCCTACCACAAATGCTGGTACTACTTGGATGATTTGTTGTGGAGCATCGACTACACATGAGAATAGCCAATTCATGCAGAATCCAACAATAGAAACAAATATAACAACCAGCCAACGAGCAGGACGATTTCGTAGCAGAATGCAATAACCGAGAGCGAACACAGGTACAGTGAGGAAAAGATAGTATTGGGATTCGGCCACAATACATGTATTGGCATTTGCAGTAATCTGACAATAGGGAGCTGCTTCTGTCGATGTGTGACGATCCACCGTGGTATAGAGAGATGAGCCCATAGAGATCCCATAGCCAAGCAAAAACGAGTAAATGATAGCATATACCATGCGTACCACACCACTGACCAATTGACGTGATACAAGTTCAATGATGGCAATAGCAATGACATATCCTGGCAGAATCACAATAAAGGATGCAAATGCTGTAGGTATAAAGCAGAAACCCCATCGTGTAGATGCTATGATACAAGATGATTAGCTTATAATAACATTTGATCTGGCTATGTTGACTTACCACGAGAGACAAATCCAATAATGATACAAACAGTGATCTCCCATATTGGTTGAAATCCCCAGAATCGCTCACTGAAAAGCTCATAGACTGCAAAAAACACTGCCAACATGTAAGCATAAAGAAGCTTATGAATGATGACTTGACTTACTTGCTAAACCAGCCGATAATCCTGCCTCTTTCCAACGTCCTCCAAAAAACATGACACATCCACATAAGCTGATCACTGCATAAATGATGGGATTGAGCCAAAAAGGGTAAAATTGTGGATCTTCAGAGACTTTGTCAAGAAATTCAAGTGCTTCATCCACAGTGACTTCACCATGTGCCACAAGCTTTTCCAGCCGAAAGACTTCACCTAGCTTGTGCATATCAAATGAAAGTGATTGGCGAATAAAGTGTGTCTCGGTGGTATGGGTGCTTGGATCAAAAAAGTTGATCATCATGATATTGGGTATATAAATGAATTCTGCATCCACGTTAAGCGTGTCTGACACATGCTTGAGAATGTACTCTAGTCGATGCGCAGGACAACCATAAAACATAAGTGCTTTGGAAAGGCGATATAAGAAGGATTGTCGTTGTAAAATGTTGGCAATCTCAAATGCAATACGAACACGATCAGCGATAGTGATTGGTTCAAATTGGGATGCCTGTGAACTGATGCTGTTGGCACGTGATGTACCAGGTTTCTTTTTTCTTCGCTTGTTGAGACTTGGAACAACATGGTCGCTCGAAGTGACATGATACAGCCATTGTCGTGATGAAAGATTAGGTGATGACTTGTTTTTCTATCAATATCAATGACTCGTAAGCATATATGTCTGACATGACGATGATTAGTTACCTTTGCCAATTCTGTCAATGGTGTACCACCTCGATCACGTTTGACAGATGCCTGCCTCCTCTTTGACTTGTTCTTTTGGGATTTCATACTCTGATCTGTATATAAGTAAACCATTCTTACAATCATATGCAATGCTGCTTTACCGGTCTTCTTTGTGCCAAATGCGCTTCCAGTTGCAATAAACTTCCCAAAACACTGCCACGATGATTGTAGTTGATCCCATTACTGCTGCCATGTTCTTCATCTGGTATCTCCAAGTGTTCATGACAAGGTTCTTTATCATGCAAAGCTTCAAATCCAACATTGGATGGTCGATGTAGAGGATGATGATGTGATAATCGAGATGAGCGTCGTCCGTTCAAAAGACCTTGGATCAAGCCAAGTGATTCAGATAACTGATGATTGAATCCTCCATGACGATGGTGACCTTTGGCTTCTTGGTGATTCTTGATGGCAGCATTCACTAACGTGTCAGCACTACTGGATCGCCTTGGTGGTGGTGTTTCATCCATAGTCGTGTCGGTATCATAGTTGCTGTCATTATCTTCCTCCTCTGATGTATTGCTTGTGGATCCTGTAGTTGATGGGACTGATAACTTTGGTACATGATCGTCCATGATAAATAAGATAAGAAAAAGGAAAAAGGGGAAAGACCCTTGTTGCTGGTTGAAGGAATTGCCTGGTGAAAAATAGATCCACAGCTGAATTCAACCCCCCCCCCTTGAATTTGCATCAAGACCCCCCAATATGGTTGGCAGGGTATAAAAGAATAACATCGGACACCCGGCACAGATCGCATAAGACTTTTCTGCAGTAACAGTGGCCCAGATCAAAACTCGCCGTGTCAGATTTATTTTAACTGCGTTGATCTGCAGATAATGCATATAGAGTGTAAGACAAGGGATGACCAATGTGGATGAGTGAATTGATGCCAATGCAAGTTATGTACAAAAGGTGTGCTGAAACAACAAGCAATAGGAAAAAGAGTATGTGTTTGTGTATAGGTGTGTAATGCACTGTTCGCCATTCCATGTTACGCTACTTTGGCCTTCTTTGTCGCTGATTGTTCCTTGTCATCTTCATTGTCATCAGGTGTTTCATTGTCTATTGCAGGTCGTTTGGCATCATTGCTACCAAAAATACAAATAGATTAGAATCTACATATGCAACAATCAAAGATTGAGAATATACCTTGTCTCCTGTTGTCGTGCAAGTGGTGATGGTTTATAATCTTTTCCACTATTGGATGAAGGTGCAGGCCAATTGAATGTATGTGATGCTGTTGGAGTTGCTGAAAAGTTGAGAGGACTTGGTAGCTCATTCTGTTGATAGAATTCTGGATAAAAGGTTGTAGGCGAAAATAAATTCTGAGCAAACTGTGATGGTAATGCAGATGGTGGTCCGATGCCTGCACTTTGTTCAGCTGAAGTAGTTGCTATGTTGTTTCGCTTTTCTTGTGATCCACCTTGTTCACTTTTTGCATTGTCATCTTGTTCATTGCCTGTGGATGTTGCAGATACTGATGGCTGTTGTTGTTTGGGAGAATCACCAGGGATTTGCACTCGTAGCTTGGGTGGTGCTTTACTTTTTCCTTGACTGTGATGACTAGTTGCAGATGGTGTTGGACTGGGCATATTAGAAGCTGATTGAAGAGGACTTTGTGTCTGCTGATCACCACTTGAAGATGGTGGTTGTGTTGTATAACTAGGACTTTGCATTGCAGATGATGGAACAGGAAGAGCTGGTGATGCTGCTGATACTACTGGTTGTTGTTGCTGTTGCTGTTGTTGTGGAGATGGCACTTGCATACGAACATTGGAAGCATACATTGGATGATGAGCAGGATGTGATGCATATTGCAATGGCATGCTAGATGTAGGAGGACCTGTTGGAATAGGTGCTGTACTCTAATATAATATCATAGTAAGTAAACAAGTGGATATGCAGGATATACACATGTACTACATACATGATGCTGCATCATATACATTGGATGTGGCTGTGGTGGCGGTGGCGTATGTTGAAGTCCATATACATCATAACCAGGCGACATTCGATGTTGTGGCGTTTGATGTTGGGGTTGATGCATGTAATGACCACGTTGATGTGATTGTTCATGATAATACATAGCAGGTGGTGTTCCATGTTGGCTATGTGGTGATACTTGTTGATGAGGATGACCTACTCGTCCCATCATACTCTGTGGTGGCTGATGATGCATCATTGATGGCTGCGGAGGTGTAGTATGATGATGATGAGGAGGTGGTGGATATTGTGCCTGTGTAGGAACTGTAGCCATTGGCAAAGTATCGGTTGACGACGACCCCTTTAACTCTTGATCTGGTCCAGAAGCCTGCTCCACTTCTAATCCAACATCATCTTCTTCCTTGACATGCTCTTCATCTTGTTCACTAAGATTGACAAACTATCATCCTAGTCAATATCACTTTGACTTGTCATCCACCGCATTTACACTTACATCACGATTGTTTTTGCTCTCGTGGGGCTCATTGTACTAAAAGATATCATTGAATAAGCATTGTCTACTACACGCTCGTAACTATTACTTACATCAGTGTACTTGAGGAGGATCTTGTCAATCTCGGTACTAGCGTACTGAACAAGCTTGCCACTCGAGTTGAATATGATAAGGGCAATCTCACAATCGCACAGGACACTTAGTTCATACGCTTTCTTCATGAGTCCTTGCTTTCGTTTCAAAAAGGTGACCTAGATGTCAAGTATAAGAATACGCTGCAAAGTGGCACTTGAGTGAATAAGACTGCACCTGACGATTTCGGTCGTCCTTGATGGGTTGGATCTTGATCTTCTTGCGTCCCATGGCGTATTGACACTATGGTGACACGGACAAGTGAGTCTGCATGGATCGAGTAACGCAGGAGATACAAGCATGAATAGAAACAAAAGTAGACTTACGCTTTTTTGGAAGATGAAATAAAGCTTAGAGATAAAAATAAAACGAGGAAACCGGTGTCTGCTCCTTTGAAAGAGAAAAAGAAGCCCAGCTTGAATTCCAGCTTTTCATTGGACGTGCTTTTCAAAAATGTCGTGGGATATAGACTTATGGAACACCTTTGTTGCACCTTTTCGGCAAATCCACTTGAAAGGATAACAATAGCACAAGATGATATAACACAAATGCCAATGACTACTTGAGATGCCACATCTTCAGCAATCATCTTTGATGACCAATGACATCCACACATCACCTACCTTATATCCAACATACTACAATTCAAGTATTCTTGCTGCAAGGTACACACCAATATCCAGTCCTTTTTCCCAGATAATAAGCTCTTTCAATGACAATGCCGCTCTTCAGCCTATTTTCAAGCATTGAGAACAAAAGCTCCTTGTCATTGGTGCTGATCATACTATTACAAACGACTGTTGATTACCCAATCGACATATGTCATTCATTTGCCTTTTCATATACATTGCATGTATGGCACAAGATGTTTGTAATAACATCATGTCATCATATGTACTTTATTAAGATGTCTTACTCAATAAAAGCTTGTTACGTTCTTCTTTAAGACGCTCAATAAGATCAGCCTTACGACCAGATGTAGGATGGCCATAGTGGCGTAAGAGTTGCTTCAATTCAGCCACTGTGACATCATTAAAGTTGATTTGAACGAGCCGTTGATCCATAGCCATTTGCTGTTGCTCTGGAGTCAATGATGGTATCCTGTGTCGTTGAAGACGCTCTATTTGTACCGGCATACTTGGTTGCTGTGGTGCACGTCTTCTTGATGCTGGTGCAGGTGGTCGACTATCAGCCACTTTGATTTGAGCAAATACAATAGGCTTTTGATATTGGCTATGGAATGCTGGTGGTACAGAAGATGATCTGCGACGTGAATGGGATTTCATTGGCAATGATTGTTGCTGTTGTTGCTGTTGCTGAAGTAATGGTTGCATTTGTTGCCACCAGCGTGTATCTTGCTCATCGGTAGGGGGTATAAGGAAATCAAGATCAGAAAACATTGGTTCAAGAGGCAGCATCGATGGTGAAGTGGAATTATCCTCCACTGATGAGCTTGGTGAATAAGACAATGCAGGCTGAATAAGATTGTTTATTGTTTGTTAGTAAGAATAGACATGCATACCTATGTGACACTTACGAAATTATTGAGCGTCAATTGGGCGTCAACTGATGAACTACGCCTACGTTGCAGACCATCATGAATAGCCAAGGCGTTATTATTGGGCGTGGGTAACCATGGTGGAAACTGCGGCACAGATGGCTGCTGCTGTGGCACTTGTGATAATGGCTGGTCTTGTTGTAAAGAAGGATCTACTGGTGGATGTTGTATTGGATCCTCATCTAGCTGTACGAGATCTTCAAAGTTGAATGTTGGATCTAAAGCAAATGGGTCTCTTTCCAACAGCAAGTTGCTTGCACCCTGGTTTGAAGAAAACATAATCGTGGAAAGAAAATGAAGTGAGAAAGATTGCATGACATGCCATGTCAAACCCGGTATTTCAATCACAGTGAGACACCGCCAACCAAATAAGGCAGCTATGATGTCATGCTTGACTCATAGCCAGCTATATCTTTCCACAAAGGACGCCAAAAAGAACGCTTCAACAGGCGCTTTTATGCAATCAGCCCCCCTAAACCCTATACTATAACCGATAAGAGCAAAAGCAAAAAAGATCACTAAACCAACCATAAAGATATCACAAAGTAGCAGATGAATGTGTTTGATACAAATCAATGTTTTTTCTTTTAGTTTGCAAGTCTAGCTAACATTCAAGCAAAACAAAGCAAAGAAAGAAGAAAATTAGTAAAAGGTGGCAGGACGCTTGGCAATGAACAAGCGACGTTGGGACTTGTCGACACGCTGGATGCGATGGGGCAAGGGGAAAGCAAGCTTGGGAACCAAAAGCTGCTTGACGTATTGACGACGAATATCAGCAGACTTGACTTCAGCAACACGCATGATTTGAACAGAAGAGAAACGAGCACGATGACGAGCAGCCATGTCTTGGTCTATAAAACAAGTAAATATGTTATGCACTGTGATATACACTATTTTCACTTACAGCAGTTCTCAACAGCTTCAACACGAGACATGGAACGGTATTCCTTGTACATGTTGTGAGTGCCAGAGCGAGAGTCATAGCGGATCCAGATACCAAAGTTCTTGATTTGCTCAGGACGCTTCTCAAAGATCTAAACATCACATGACACACAATTAATATCATCCATTTCCAACTTTACATACCATATCTTACCTCGTTAACAGAGACAATCTCACCAGCAGCCTTCTTGACCTTGCGAAGCTTCTTCAAGTAGTACCAGAAACGAGACTTGGCAACAACAGTGTTGGGAGCAAAGACGCGCATACGGTACAACTTGGGGTGAGGCTCCTTCTCAGAAGGGAGCTTACGACCAACCACCTGATATTCGTGGAACTGTAGAATAGAAACAATGCACTTTGGTGAGCTTGCCATTCTGGTTTTTAGGAGCCATTGTCAGAAGAGGAAGCTGAAATGTGGATATACAAATGACAATGTCGTGCTTTTGGATATTGGTATTTCCATCAATAGTGATATGGATGTTGCTTATTCATTGATAGATGGATGGATGGATGATGATGGATGATGATGATGAATGAATTGCTTTGGTGATATTAGCTGGTATGGATTGTGTGGATCGATAAGGTCGATATCATATGATCAATCGCAAAAGTAATCCAATATCGTTTCGTATAAGAGAATCCCATGATGAAAGTGTAGTCTTCCTCTTCTGACAATGGATGGATGGATAGTGTTATTGCAGTACATACCTTAGCCATCTGGATGAGCGAAAGGGAAGGAGGATTAGTTGGCCCACACCGCCACTTCAATTTTGCTGTCTGCCAATCGCACCCTCCACCCAGCTTTAGACTCTTTACTCCGTTATCCATCACTACTTGATCCTTATACATATCTCCTTCATTTTAGATAGTATTTTATTGTCCTTTAACTACAAGTGCAGTGCCATAAAGAGTCATTGTCCTTTATACATCTGACTGTCATACAAATGTCATTGTGGATTGTCATAATACAAGCTATACTACTTGTCTAAACATCACTTTTCTTTAACAATGTGCTCCTTGACCATGAAGATAACATGATGCTATACCCTTAGAATGAAAGCTGCTTGTAAAAGTACCTTAATGACCCTGCTTCCATAAAGGATATCCATCATTTCATGCACATGACATCTAAACAAAGCCTATATGTTTGAAAAACAATCCCTAGCATTACACATATACGAAGCTTTCTTTGCATAAAGAATACTAATCTATGGTGGAATACAAACAATGTCTTGAGTCATGGCAATGGAAAATCATGCATGAATACAAAGGCTCCTTGAAGGGGACTTGCTGCTGGGTTGTCAGTAAAATTTGGGCCTCTTTCTTTGCTTGTCAACCTACCCAGACTCTTTCCAGCCATGAGAAGTTTGCAAGGCCGTTTGACAGACAATGTGGCTCGCTGCCTTAGCTTTTACAAGGCCGAAGGACAGACCGATTGGAGCATTCCAACTCTTTACGAATACGTACAACAAAGCGACAAGACTATGAAACGAGTCAAAAAGAAGCAGTTGGAAGCTGCCATTGAGAAAGGTTAGCTCAAGATCTATGCCACCAAAAGACAATCGAACTCATATTCTCGTAAAAGTACTACCTGAATTTGCACCCAGTGGTCAAGATCAAGGGGAAAGGTATGTCAAGAACGACGCGATCTATCAAGCAAGTATGCTTAGCTTGTTATTTTTCTTTTCACATAGCAACAACGCCTCTTCCGACGAAGATCAGAATGCAGAATATGCTCTGGTAAGATATGACATGACTCAATAGACTCTCACTGATCCTTATATCTCTAGCCCACTTATCAGGAAACCAACTCCATGAATCGATCTGTTACCAGTCTTTGGAATATGCAACAACGACCTACTGATTCAGGCACTTCTACGCCCAATGTGTCTGCACCTGGTACACCAGCAGCAGCTACAACTACAACATCTGTTCCAGATACTCCAGCTGCACAAGATCCTGTGGATGACAAAAAGACAGCAAAGAAACGTACAAAAGGTGGATCAGGATCGGGTAGTGCAAAGCGTGCAAGAGGTATTTTATCTGGATGCCATGGATCAACTAGTACATGATTTAACATGTGTTTTGTAGTTGAAAGCCGTGATGAACCTTTTGTACCAACAGCACGTCTTTCGGATTTGGGTGGCATTGATCATTGCGTAGAGGAGATTATGGAATTGATTGCTATGCCTTTGGCTCATCCTGAAGTCTATACTCATACTGGTGTACAGCCACCAAGAGGTGTATTGCTTCATGGTCCACCAGGTTGTGGTAAAACACGTCTCGCACATGCCATTGCAGGTGTAAGTAGTACCATAAAAAGATGATGGGATGAAACTAACGAATGATGATTAGGAATTGAATGTGCCTTTTATCAACATATCAGCACCATCGATTGTCTCAGGAATGTCAGGTGAATCAGAAAAGAAGATTAGAGATGTGTTTGATGATGCCAAGGTAAGTAAGGATACATGAATGAAAGGATCATATTGCTGACAATGCTGAATAGACCCATGCGCCATGTTTATTGTTCATTGATGAGATTGATGCTATTACTCCCAAGCGAGAGACTGCTCAACGAGAGATGGAACGACGTATTGTTGCACAATTGTTGACATGCATGGATGGTATGTATCTATATCTATGAAAGGATAAGATGATGATGATGATTGATGATGGTATTTAGATCTATCATGGGAAAAGACTGATAACAAACCTGTCATGATTATTGGTGCAACCAATCGACCTGATTCTTTGGATCCTGCATTGAGACGTGCTGGTAGATTTGATCGTGAAATCAGTATGGGTGTTCCTGATGAAAAGGCTCGTGAAAAGTAAGGCAAGGTTATACCATAACAGACATTGGATATTCATTGCTTGTGATGGAATAGGATTTTACGAGTATTGGCTCAAAAACTTCGATTGGAAGGCGACTTTGATTTTCCATCATTGGCACGTGCTACACCTGGTTATGTTGGTGCTGATTTGCAGGCACTTATTACTCAAGCTGGCGTCATTGCTGTCAAACGTATCTTTAAGCATTTGCGCGAAATGGCAGTATCATCAGTCCAACAACAAGAAAAAGACGAGGAGCAAACTGATGCAGCAATGGATGAAAAGGAAGACCCAGAGTCAACATCCATGGATATCGATCCATCAGCTGTAGAGCCTACAGTACCAGTCACTGAATCATCATCCACTACTGAACCATCGACATCAAAACCGACTGAAGAAGCACCTCTTGTCACTACCAGCGTGGAAGAATTCGAGTCACAATCACCTCTTGAACAATTACGATCCATTGCAGACTTCATTCAAAATCACAAAGAGCCACTGACACCAGCACAACTCGAATCACTCGCTATTACTGAGCAGGATTTCCGTCACGCTCTTCTCAAAGTACAACCATCATCTAAACGTGAAGGCTTTGCTACAGTACCTGATGTCAGTTGGGATGATATTGGTGCCTTACAAATTGTGCGTGATGAATTACGTATGGCTGTTGTGGAACCTATCAATCATCCAGAATTCTTTGAGCGTGTTGGTATCACTTCACCTGCTGGTGTTTTGTTATGGGGTCCTCCAGGTTGTGGTAAAACTTTACTGGCCAAGGCTGTTGCCAATGAAAGCAATACCAATTTCATCTCTGTCAAAGGTCCTGAATTATTAAATAAGGTATGTCAAGTAGAAACACGATTACTTTGGTATATACTGATGTCTATATTTAGTATGTTGGTGAAAGTGAACGTGGTGTGAGACAAGTATTCGCAAGAGCAAGAGCATCAGCACCATGTGTTATCTTTTTTGATGAATTGGATGCACTTTGTTCAAGACGTGATGATCAGCAGGTAGTGTACCATACTTGTGCTCAAGAGAAAGCTTGATATTGATCAATGTAATATAGACTGATTCTTCAGCACGAGTGGTCAACACCCTTTTAACAGAGTTGGATGGCGTAGAGAATCGAAGCCAAGTGTATGTTATTGCTGCTACAAACAGACCAGGTAAGAAAGGTAATGCAATGATGCGCTCTTCATTAAGCTGATTATGGCTTCTTTTAGATATGATTGATCCTGCAATGCTTCGACCAGGTCGCTTGGACAAATTGCTTTACGTTGAGTTACCAACACCAGGTGAACGTTTCGACATTCTCAGCAAATTGACAAAGAAGACTCCTCTTGGTGCATCCGTTTCACTTAAACAAATTGCAGAGGATCCTCGATGTGAAGGATATAGGTAAAAGAACAAGTTGTATACTTTATTGGATCATGATGACTGACATATATCTTCTTACAGTGGTGCTGATTTGGCTTCCTTGATTCGAGAAAGTGCAGTTGCATCATTACGAAGTCGATTCTTCAAACCCAATGGCATTTTGGATACCAAATCTTCTGCAGAAGCCATCTTTGTTGAAATGGAACACTTTGATATAGCATTCAGCAAAGTTTCACCCAGTGTATTACCACACGACAAGAAGAGTTATGATAAACTACGAGCCAAGTTTGGATAATCTAATTCCCCCACTCCCACTACTTTCATCTTCCTCTACCCAATCATTGTGCATCATTCTGTAATTCTAGAATACAAATACATTTGTTTTTGTTTGATATATGCATGCGTGACATAAGGGAACAGAAAAAAGAAACAATGGAGATGAAGATAATATGTGTATAATATGGATGATCTTGCGTATGAATGATCTTTTTGTTGTTTATCGACGGTCTCGAGAACCCATGGAAGTCTTGCCACTGAACAAATGCTTTGGCATCTTGGTCTGGATAGCTCGATCGGATTCGCCACGTTTGCCAAACTTGTTGGATTGTGTTTGAATAAGCTTCTTTTGCTTGTCGGCTTCTCGCTTTTGCTATAAAAGAGTAAAATACAAGGTTAGGTGATACCACTTTTATGTCATTGTTTCTTCTTACCTTGACGTTACGGAAACCAAGGTTGCTCATTTCACGAGCCATAACTTCATCTCTGATATCAGCATCAGCTTCCTTGACAGCTTCATCAGCTTCAGTCTCAGAACGACTTCGTTTCTTGCCAAGAGCACGTGTGCTTTGTACAGCAGCATTGGGATCAAGACCATGTTTGCTCAATTTTTCACCCATAGCCTTCAAGTTGGCATTCTTGAGAGCTGATTTCTTTGGTAGAATGGCTCTGTTGCGGTTGTGCTCGAGTCGATGTGCTTGGATGATCAATTTCTTGCGTTCACGAATAGCATCTGCAGTGTTCTTGAGATCTTCTTCATCCGAATCCAACTATAACATGATCCAAATGAATATGTATCCTTGAATATGTCCAATTCTCATAACATACCATAGGTTCATTGACATCATAGAATCCTTCTTGTTCCAAACGCTCTTCTTCTCTCTCCAAAGCATCCAACTTCTCTTCAATGTCAGGATCAATAAAGTCGGCAACGTTGTGACCTTCCCAGAATTCAGGAATGACATCTTGTTTCCATTCTTCATCAGCAAGCAAGTATTTATCTAGATAATAGTGTAAGTATGTGTGTATATATACACTATGACATGTGTTACCTTTGAGATTGACATTGTAAACACCAGCACCACCATTTTCAGCTTCAATATCCTTGGCAAGCTTGGGACGATTAGGATCATTAGGATCGTACTTGACGCGATTAAGAGCACCATCAGGGATGTTTGGCAAGCGAGCCTATAGATAACATGGATGAATAAATCAACTGATCCTTTCCACTGTATTGAATTTGTACTTACGACAGTGTCTCTGGCTGTTGGCATGGCAAGATGAATCTTGTTGATGACATCGTTAATCTTGGAACCAGACATCTTCATTTCAACACGAGCTTGCAAAAGATGATCACAAGCAGTATTGCGAACATTCATAACACCTTCTTCGGAATAGCAAGACATGGTCAAGACAGTAGCATTTTCACTATTGACAATCTCTTCAATCAAGGCACGTTGTTCAGCTGGAAGATCCTCTGGCTTGACTTGATCAATCTTGTTGATGACGAGAACAATAGGCTTATTGGCAAACAAGGGCTTGATATTGTGGAAGAGCTTGACTTGATCCTCGATACTGTATCCACATTGTTCTGACAAATCCATAAAGTACATGATGCAAGATCTCAAATGGGCCATGGCAGTGATGGATTGCATTTCAATGGTGTTACGCTCTTCAAGAGGATGATCCAAGATACCAGGAGTATCAATGACTTGCCATCTCATATACTTGTAATCCATGTGACCAACAAAGAGAGACTTGGTGGTGAAAGCATAAGGTTGAACTTCGACATCAGCTCGGGTGATCTTGTTGATGAAACTGGACTTGCCAACGTTGGGGTAACCACAGATAAGAAGAGTACGTGTGTTGGGATCAATTGAAGGAAGACGAGACAAATGCTGACGCACTTGTTCCAAATAAGCCAAACTATCCTTTTGACGCTTCATAATAGTAGCCATTCTATAGATATCCTTCTTGTCAATAAAGCCATATGACAATACAAGACAAACAATCATCTTTACCTGCCAAGAGCTGCACGCTTCAATTGCTTACAACGATACAATGAATCACCAAACTTGAGCAAACGAACATAATCCTTGGCAACTTGATCAATCAAATGACGTGCTGTATTGACCTGACCCAAAGCAAGCTTGTAATGATCCTTATCATAAAGCACATTCATAAGATCAGCGTAAAAGGGATGGACATCCTATTTTGTGCCTGTCAGTTAACCATGCTACACATATACAACTACCCAGTCCTTTCTTTACTTACATCAAGCTTGGGGAATTCATCCAAAATGTTCTTGAACTTCTCTTCAAAGTTGTCTTGGGTGAACTTGACCTTGCGCATATAAAACTGTCTGATACGACTGATCTTGTAGTTCTTGTGGATCACTGTCGGCGTCTTGCGTTGTGTCTTTGACAGGATAATGTCAATGAAATCGCTGGCCGTAGGGACCGGCTCGATCTTCTTAAAGTTGTAAAGCGACATGGATCTCAAGAGTCGGTTGGTGGTGGATCGATCGGGCTGGTGGTGTCCAAGAAGAAGGAAAAAAATGCACTCGAGTAAATGCGGCTTTTTTTTTTCTCTTCCCGGACCCCGCTTCCCAAATTGTCAAAGTCACACGGATGGCACCATTGGCTGCTGGTTGAGAAAGGACAATGCAGTTGACTCTTTATCATGACAACGACGCTGGTTCTTTTTAAAGTAAGGGATCATGAAACCTTATCACAGTAGCATCATTCAATAGCATATACCAATTATCAATAGATAGGATATATAGTATGCAAGTGGTGGGATGATTTACCTATCAGAAGAGAGCGTTGTATGCTTTGTCTTTAGCCAGTTGTTGCCAAGGAGATGGCTTTCAAGGATACAATTTGCTCTGGTGAAGCAAGACTTCATATTTGACATGAATCACATACAAAAGAATGGATAAATACCCCATCCCATCGTCATACTGTTATGAATAAAGACATTATATCTCACTGTCTAAAGACTCAAGATTGTAATAAGTGTATATTCTACAAAGTAAAGAGGACGCATGCTATTATCTATAGCTAGGTACTTGCAATACAGCATAAACCTTGGAATGGCATGCGGAGATGCAAGGCTGTGTGCCTGTTCCAATAACGCTGACCCCGCTTTCACTTGAGCCTTTCACTTCCTTTGAACCTATTTCTTTACAATGCAACCGCGATCCCGCGCGGATTCGCCACATCAAGGTGAAGACTCCAATGGATCGTCTAAGCATCACTATTCGTCTTCTTGGACTCCACCTTCTTCAACTCCTCGACGTCATCTCAGTCCTGGCAAGCTTTCAAGTCCTTCTTCAAGTGCTGCAACCCCTGCTTCATCCACAGGTCTCATTTCACCACGTCCAACTCATGTTCACGCCATGGTACGCGAAAGGTCTTTTCCACGTGAAGAGAACAATAGCAGACCACCATCGATCCGCTCAGCTTCATCGTTTGGACGTCCCCTTAATAGACTTGTTCATGGTGCACACTCGCGTCGTCCTTCTGGATACTCCAACTTTAGTACTATGAGTGAAACATCATTACCTTGGACAACACGTGATATTGGATTCAATGCTATTTCAGGTATGTGGGATAGATAAAGTGTATATCATAGTGATTGACATCATTTTTACACGCGATCTAGGTGTATTGAACGATCCTGTAAAGAGAGTTCAGTCAACATCCAAGCCAAGTAAGGCAGAAGTACCTCCAGTAGCACGGGCATCAATTCCCAAAGTGAAACCATCTGATTTCGACACTTATCTTGAGCACATTCGCCCTGTATTTGAAAGATACCAAGCCAATAAGCAGTCTGAAGAAGAAGAATATGCATCACCCACGCTCAATGATACAACTACGAATGAAGAGTTACCGATACATCAGCGTCCAAGTACACGTAATCCTTATGGCCAAGTGTTATCCAGTGACAGCTTAGCACTTGTTGATCCTGTACCAGAAACACCATCACCTGTGCCTAGAGAACTACCAATGTTGGAGAATGTACCACCCATCTTTTTCGACCCAGATTTCCACCTTGAAGATCCAAGAACATTCGACCAAGTATGTGAAGGTGCAGACATTACAGGCAACAGTGGTCCAAATCCACCTATTTCAACCAACAGCATCTTGCAAGAGAAGCTTTCATATTACTTGGATACAGTGGAAGTGCATTTGATCAGAGAGATTGAGAATCGATCATCCTCTTTCTTTGAAGCATTATCCAATTTACAAGCACTACATCAGGAGACACTTGATTGCGTATCACAGATTCATGCGATTCGAAAGATGATGAAGGAGATCCAGACAACAACATGCTATAATGGATTGGACGTAGTCAGATTACGTGTAAGGGAGAGGAACTTGAACAAGTTGAATCAGGCAGTGGAATTGGTCAAAGAAGTGCATTCAGCTCAACCCAAGATTCAAGTATTACTTGGTCAAGGCGATTACTTTGGTGCATTGGATTTGATTGACGAGACACGTGGATTACTTGCACAACAAGATGGAATTGATCTAAGCAAAGTGCGTGCACTTGGTGATTTTGCTAGCCAATTGGATGAGATGGAAAAGGCTGTGGGTGTCATGATGCAACACGACTTTCTCAGTATCCTGTTGTCTGATCTCAGCTATCAAATGGAGTCAATCAACTATGATGAGGAAAAAAAGACTTGGCCTGGAGCAAAAGTCAATGCTGGTGCAGTACAACCTGACATTGAGCTTCAGAACCGACTCAAATCAAGCAGTAATGCTCTTTTGCGTACCAACATGCTGGGATCAACATTGCAGGGATATCGTGAAAGATTACTATCAGAGATCAAGGAGATTGTTCGAAAGAAATATCCTCCTTCTTCACCCAATGATGATGGAACGTAAGTATAAAGGAGAATAGTGAATTGAGGATAAACGAGGCTAATCCATGTCATTTTGATGATAGGCAAAGTGGAATTGCAAAGCAACTGCGTACAATGACATTTGACTCGTTTTCTCTGATGCTTACGGATGTATTGATTGGATTGGTCAAAGCAATAGAACGTGCAGCTGTTTATCACCAAACACTATGTCAACTTGTTGATCAATGCATTCCAGAGGATGATGTTCAGCGTAACGAGCTCAAGAAAGAATCCAGTGACATTGTTTTTGCAGCAGCAGATTTGGCTCATGTACGCTGTGCCAAGCTTATCGGTTTCAGAAGCGAGCAAAATGCACAATTGAATCCTACCGATTTCTATCGATTGGCCAACATGTTGCGCACTTTCATTCAGCAATGTGAAGCTTATTGTGGTCGTACGTGTTTTGGCTTACGTGGCACAGTGTTATCTCAGGTAAATGAACAAGGCTGATGATGATGATATAGGCTGGATATCTGATGTCTTGATTGTTTCATAGCAAAAAGCATTCATTGATCACTTTCATATGGAGCGAATCAAACAAGAGGCACAGCTTATTGAAAACGAGCAGTGGATTGCGCAAGAAGTTGCTTCCGACTTTCAAGGCATTGTGGATCGGATATGTGATGGCAGTATATCATCTTTCGCTGAAGGAGATGGACGTCAACCACCACCAAAAGACAATCAGCGCAGCACCCGTTTCCTCATCATCCATGAAGCCAGCTATTTCACAGTTGGTTGCAGTTTGCTTCTCATCAAAATGTTTGAAGATTACATGCGATGTATATTGAATCTTGAAGGAATGACAACTGATATCATGCAAAAGTTGATTGAACTACTAAAGGCAAGTTTGGATATGAGATATAAGATGACTATCTATTGACATATTTCTCTATATAGCTATTCAATTCTCGTGTATGTCAAGTCATTTTGGGTGCTGGTGCAATGCGATCGGCTGGTCTGAAGAACATTTCTGCAAAGCATCTTGGTAAGTGACAGCGATATAGTTCATTGGAAAGTCTAAGTGCTAATATGTTTTGAGATAGCCTTGGCATCCCAGTCCATTGGCATCATGATTGGCTTGATACCTTCTGTCAAAGAGTGCGTGGGACGACATATGCCTACTAAACACAAGGTGTTGCTTTCTGAGTTTGATCGTATTCTCAAGGATTATCAAGAGCATCAAAAAGAGATCCATGCCAAGCTTGTTGCAATCATGAATGAAAGGTTTGCTGTCCATGCCAAAGCGATGCAGGTCATCAAGTGGGACGAGCTGCCTGATACCGAAAAGAGCCCCAATGGCTACATGGAGACTTTGGTCAAGGAGACAATGACATTACACAAGGTGCTTAGCAAATATTTGCCACATCATGATCTTCAGGTACACACTCGGGTAGAGAATGAAGCACAAAGTGTCATGGAGCTAAATGTGGTATCATAGCAAATCATGTCAGATGTCTTTACTTCCTTCACTACACAATTGACCCGGGAAATCCGTCAACTTTCAATACACACCAATGCTGGAAAAGACAGGTAGGTTATATACACCATGGATCCGAAGCAAATGGATGGCTAACACCATATATCATGATCAAACATAGGCTAGCAAAGGATGCCGACTACTTTACTCACAAACTATCATCACTCGAAGATATTGACCCTCCATCGAATTCTGTCATTGAAGCTGTCAACGATATATCACTTTCCTAATTCTGTACAATATACCACATTCAACACACAATCATCCCTGTTTCGCATCACTTTTAGACTGCAATTGTTTTTACATCATACAATCAACTTATTACAACATCCTCCTTCCATCCATCACACAAATAAAAACACAATAGCACTCGCGTACAAAGTCATTGATTATAGTCATTACAACATTGGTTTTATTCAATAAAGAAAAGTGTTGCCACTAGCAGCATCACCTATACAATAAGCTTACCTTGATCCTCCAATGGTCACTAAAAGCCACCAACAACATACGTTGCCCATTGCATCATCTAAAAATGTCCAAAAGACATGTTAGAAAAGAGTGTCCTGATAGATGATTTTATCAGGAAACGAGAATGATTCTCATAGAGTGCTCAATCAGGTAAAGCGATGGTACATTATCAGCAAGGATCTTCAGTAGCAGAACTGACGAATTTTATACCATTTGTCTCATCATGAAAGCACTCGAATGGATCATTCACGCTTCAAAACAAAGAAATAGATACTTGCCTTCATGAAATATAAACCACATCCCCTGCTATTAGGAGAGACTTTCAAAGAGAAAGAGAGAACCAAAAGAGCCAACCTACACCAATGTGTCATGCAAGGATTAGTTGACTGATCCATCAAAAACCAGAAGGTAAAAGAGAATGGAATGTGTAAGGCATATCAGATGGTGATGCATGTAAAAGGTTTTTCCACAAGGGATACTTCAGTAGAGGTGGATGTGATCATCTTGTAATATAGTGACAAAGGGTAAAGGTGAAAGTGTACTGCATACATACCTCTTGAAAATTTTCTCCTTGCTCAAGGGTAAACACGTGGCTTGTATATGTTTATTGCATGGCTTTATCTGCAACAAGATGGATGATTAGTCAAACATGTTACAACATCATTCCCCAAACCACGCGAGATACGCGATGATGATGGCTCAGATACGAGGAATTCCAAAAACAAGTCCTTGTCAACATAATCCCAATTCAGGAGTATCATTACTTGTAATCATCAGAACTGCCATCGTGCCGCGTAACCCACACACCACGTATGAATCAAATACTAACCTTGTATACTATTACTATAGCTGATAATGCTCTAAGCTCTATTGACAAGAGAAAAGAACAGGGTAAAGAATCACATTAGAAGAAGCGCGCTCTTTTATGCTTGATTGCAAAAAAATTTTTCAGGCGGCGATGCTCCCCAAGCCTCCTACAATCAACCGGTCACCAGCAACAGCAAAGCAAAAGCAAAAGCCAACAACAACGCGAAAAGTGAAGCAGTATGTTATTGCTGAATCCCTTTCTTTCAGGCGTATCTTCGGATAAATTTATCCGCAAAGTTCATTTCATTTGAGCACAGTCCATTGACTCCTTATTCCCCCCATACTTGTGAAAGCATGGAGAGCAGCTCACACAAAGTGTTGTTCTTTGATTGTAGATACGTGTGTGTATGTGTGTTACATTGTGCTCTTGACCAAAACAATAAAGAACCCAATCATGATACCAACTCAGATCTGGTAGTTTTCATTCTCTCGGCTTTCAGATCCCAATGCAATCTCGTAAACAAAGAAGTTGATATATTGCAGCATAAAGCGGGCCGAACGATCAACCGCGCCAAATTAGGTAAAAAAGGGAGACACAGCAGCTGTGTATGTCAAAAGTAAACTATCCCTTACTTATGCGCATAGCGTGTGTTGAATGCTGCAATCCACACAACAATCATTGTTCTCAGGAGACAAAAGAATCATCAAACAGTAATGAGCATTTTGCATCTATGACAAGCCCAGACTTTTCTACATCATTGATCAGTAACTTTATCTCCTTCTCGCTTCTCCGTATATCCCCACGCATCCAGGCACTCCTTGATTGTTGGGCTTTATATAAATTAGAAGACTGCAAAAGACTGCATGTTGGAAAATGGATCCTTCTTCCAATCATCATCTTGCTGCTAATGCACTATCACCAATTGCTACCGATCACTTCTCTTCATATACGCACCAGCGCAATGACTCTGGGCACACAACGCTCAATGCACAAGAGAGCTGCATTTCATCCACCAAAACACTTGAAATGAATGATGATGCTTTGCTTCAAAAAGTTGAATTGAATGATGATGAGAAGCATCTCCCCAAGCACGATAACAACGATGATAGCACAATACATGCTAATGATGCCATAACCAAATCCTATACACCTGAAGAAGAAAAGCGTTTGGTGCGAAAACTCGACATGCGTATCATTCCTCTCTTTTGTGCCTTTTATTTTGTCGACTTCTTGGACAGATCCAACATTGGCAATGCAACGTAAGTAACTTGACCTCTTTTTGACATCTGCACATGACAAAGAATGACTTTGCAACAATTATAGGATTGCAGGGTTACAAAAGGACCTTCAGGTAGAGTGATGAAAGCAGAATGTCATTAATCTGATACTCAAAATGTCTTGCATGATGCTGGTAGATGACAGGACCCCAATTAAGCACAGCCATTTCCGCCTTTTTCATCACGTTTGTATGTACATTACTGAAATGATATGCAATCATGTGCTCATGTATTGGTTGCTATTAGATCTTATTCCAGGTCCCATCCAACATTGTGATCAAGCGACTTGGTGCACGCTGGTGGCTGTCAATCATCATGCTGACATGGGGACTAGTAACATTATCGATGGCCTTGGCCAACAATTTTGCAAGTCTATTGATTGCTCGCCTACTTTTAGGGTAAGTTGTCCAAGAAGCATTCATGTAATATCAGTATTGAAATCATTGCTCTTAGAGCGGCTGAAAGCGGTTTTGCACCAGGCATTCTTTATCAAATGTCACGTATCTACAAGCCCCAAGAGCTTGGATTTCGTGTAGCTATCATGCTTTGCATGGCTGCTATTGCTGGTATTGTTTCTGGACCACTTGCTTATGCTTCCACCAGCATGGAAGGTGTATTAGGCTTGCATGGATGGCAGTATTTGTTTATCTTTGAAGGTGCTCCCACTGTATTATTGTCACTTTTGGCATTCTACCTTATTTTCGACAATGTCGATGATGTCAACTGGCTCACGGCTGAGCAAAAAGCTGTCCAAAGAGCACGCATGTTGGAAGTCATGGAAGAGAATAGCAAAGATCCTATCACTTGGAAGACAATACGTATAGTACTCCTTGATTACAAGACGTGGCTCTTTTCTGCTGTTTTCATGCTGACTTCTATCAACCTTACAAGTCTGAATGTATTTGGACCAGTGCTCATAGATGGTATGAAACATGTCATATGCGTACTGATTTGAAAGTTGATTGATTGTAATGTGAACTGCAGGATTTGGTTTTCCAGTATTACAAGCACAGTTACTCACCACACCACCTTGTGTCATTGCTGCTGTGGCTGTACTGCTTTGCGGATATGTTGTAGATCGATTGAAGAATCAGCGCACTTTAGCTGTATCCTCTGGATCAAGCATTGTTGCTATTGGATATTTGATGCTGCTGCTGCAACAAGGTCGTTGGTGTATGTCATTGTAATCTCACTTTCATATCATCATGTGCTAATCCTTTTATCTCTTCAAAAGTCAGTTATGCCGGAACCTTTGTGATTGCAACAGGTGTTGGCATGGAAGGTACGTACAAACTTCTTATCATCCAGTGATACAATTTACTGATATGCACACTGTTTTAGCTCCAATCGGTGTCAGTTGGAGTGCTATCAACTATCATGATCTTACTGTGAGAGCAGTAGGAGTAGCCGTTGTCAATATGATGGGAAATCTCGGTAGTGTAGGCGCATCCTTTTTATACACAATACCCGGTGATCCAAACCATGGTAATAGCAGCATTTCTTCTATATCTTTATCTTCATTATCCTCACATCCACTCTTTAGTATTTGGTAATACATTCAATCTCTCATGCGGTGTACTTTGTGCAATCATATCAGCATTCACAGGAATCCTTTTACGGCGAAAAAACAAACATAGAGAACCACAGCTCAGATACTTTTACTAGATCTTTTTAATAGCTTTTTGCGGAAATCATGTACATCTAACAGGCTACGATGCGTATAAGATTTGTCGAATGTTGTGTTGTATGGTGTTGTAGTAATGATATGCGTGTATGTGGTGCATGTAAGGGTCGTTTAGATGTATTCATCATCGGAAAGGAATTCATCAGAGTCGTAGTTGAGCTGCTCAAAGTTGACACGATATCTGCAATGTAAAGTAGACATTGTCAGTCCTTTTCTAAAGAGTAATCCACATGTTCCTGCTTACCTGAGAATACCACCAATACCACCAAAGCCCTTGACAAACTGAGCACCTTCTTGGGAGCGGTTGGTGACGAATTCAAGACTGGTACCAAAGTCCTTGTAGGATTCAGCAAACCATTCCACGAGAGGCTTGACTTCAACAAGATCCATTTCCTGGTTGGGAGCTGCTTCCTCGCAAGTATCCTTCATGAAAGCACGTTCCTTCTCTTCTTGCTTGGTAGGATGATACACGATTTCTGTGCCAGCAGCATTACGAAGCACGTAACGATTAAGGTCAAGACCTTCGTAGACGATCAAATATTCAACAGCACCAAGTTCAAGAGCCTTAAGAGTATCATCGACACCAAAGCAGTACTTGCCACTGTCCTGAGAGATCTCATCAAAGTAATTCTGGATCAACTTCTTTTCTTGGATGAACTTGACATTGGAAAGGGATTCAGCAGACAATTCAATGGCTTGGTTGAAACCATTTTCACCACCATATGATACATCGACCACCTTGACAATCTTGGCTTGAAGACGTTGATCAAACATATCAGATTGTGAGAGTTCAGTCTTGAAATCAGCAGAACCGGCCAACACAAGACCAGCTACGTTGACCTTATCATTGGTGATGAAGAAACTGACAGCCAATTCAGCAATCTTGCGAACATAGTTGTGACGCTTTTCTTCACGCAAACGAGCAAAACGTAAAGCAGACTGACCACCACGACCGTGCTTCTTTGGCAAATCGACTTGCATCTTGTGAATGACATCACGAGTGTTGCCTGAAAGAGTACCAAATAGTGTGCCGTTACCATCCATGACAATGAAACCAAACTTGGCATCATCCTCCAAAAGTTCAGAAAGTGCTTCAGTGTGGAACTTGTTATCACAAAGGTACAATGATGTGTTGATAGGCTTGTGTGGCTCGAAATCAATGTTGACCTTCTTTTCCTTTCCTTCATCTGTGACAATGGTACCACAGTATACGACAAGACCATTGGGTGGCACTGAACATGGATCACATTATTAAATCACTCTACTTGCATTGTTATCTACACATACCTTTGTTGTACAACTTCAATCTTTGTTGAGTAGATGTAATAGCTGACAAGACTGAAAGACGATTCACACGAGATTTGATGTTTGAAGCAGTGCCATATTCATCAGCAAGCATTTTGCCAACTCGTGAGATTTGATCTTTAGGGGCTGTTGTTGTTGTATCACACTACTTGTTAGACACTACTGCTACTACTTTATCCACCACCCATCCCCCCTTCACTTACGGATAATAAGAGAAATCATAGAAGTGCCGTTACTACAATAAAAAGAAGCATGTATCTGTAAATAAGACGTCGTCTACAAACAAGACAGTGAAATGTCAACTCACCCACGGGCAGCTTCCAAGCTCTTGATGAGCTTCTTCATCTTCCACATTTCAATGTTGTGGTCGGTGGAGTCTCCTTGTGCGCTGGACATTGTGAGTAATACAGAAAAAGAGAAAAAGGGAATAGATTATAGCTGCGGATGCTGTACAGAGACAAGTGGTGGTTGAGCAGCGAGTGGGATAAGGCCCTGTTTTTCGAAACTTGAACAAGCCACCATCAATGGCTGTGTTTGTATCACTTTGATGCACTTTATCTGTAATGGAAAGTAGTACAACGTATGCAACGACTCCCAACCCAGCTACGTGGTTTCTACCCTTGAAAAATGAAAAAGACATTTGCCCAATGTACCCGTTTATTGCTTTAACAGGTGCAAATTCAAAGATAATGTAACTTGTTTTCACATGTAGACTAGCATACACCAATTGGATGTTGTCTCCTTTCTTTAAAGAATTGATATTAAACCCTTCTATAATGGATTCACACCAGTCATGATGATGTTGGATTGTCCTATTCTCTCATCGACCTGATCATGTATTATCAACTTTCTTCCATGGCAATTGCATTAACGCTTTGACCAATCCTTGTGTAAGACTGATTCAATGATATGCTGCCTCCCATAAAGCTACCCAAACCCATGCTCTATCCAGTTATGCCAACATGCACTAGTAAGATCGACACGCAAAAGGAAATGGTATTTCGAATAAAGTAGGATCTACAATCTGATTTACAAATAGTTCTATGGGAAATGAAGGATGAAGGATGATAATCTACGACTGATAGGGGATTGATGCATATGATACAAGCACTGGATCAGGAAAAGTATTGCATTTCTAAGCCAATTGTACGAATAGGACTTGATCGACTTGATAGATCTGCTGTCAAACCAATGCTGAACAAGGTGTTTTTCAGTCGTCCTTCCCACATCAATGCAAGTCCCTGTAACATGTACTCAATAAATGACATCCTTTCATCCTTTATACGTAAACATACCTCTGTAAAACCAATTCTTGCTTTGATTAAACCTTCCAGCTTTTGTGTCTTGTCTTTACCAGGATCTATGTCGTTTTTGGTACGGTATTCAAAGCCAAGCGCAAGATCACTCTCGTAAGAATAGATGCTAAAGTCGTATCGAGAACACATGGCTAATTCTTTGGAGACTTGTGCCACATAAGCAGTTGACATGTGCCCCACCAAAGGATTCAAAGTATAAGTGAAACAGATGGGTGGTGTACCAGCAGATGGAAGTGTGTGATAACGTAGACCAATTGATACTACACATGTGTTGTCAGCTCACTACTTGCTTAAAAGCATTCATCATCACTACTTACATCCACCACTCTTATCCAATGTGCCATAATATAACTCGGTTCCTAATGCCCATTGACCTTGAATACCAGCTGCTACATTATTGACACTTCCATCCAATGCAGTCTCTTGTTGTCCAAAGTTGTATAGGGCACGAACACCAAGAAGACCATCATCCGTGGTATATGAGCATTCAGAACACCATTTGCCAACATCATATTGCAACTGCATAGCCATCTATAAAGACATATCACATAAGCAACACTATTCTTCTATCATGCATGTATCCATCTCTATACCTGGGGTTGTCCTGGAAGACGTGGTTGATTCACAGCAGTAATTAAGCATTGCAGATGGGGTGATAGCCTTCGAACATACATGGCTTCAAGGCGTGATCCAGGAAACGACATACGACCATAAAGCAGATAATGACTGATAGCATCTATTATAGAATGAGTGAGTATGTGCTGTAGAATACAATGAAACAAAGAGGTACTTGCCTTGGTTGGTATCTGTTGGCTCTACTATGCGAAAACGATCTACCAAATCCTGAAAGTCGACTGTTGCACTCGTGCCAATATCAAGTGGTTGAGAAGTGTAGAGGTAGCCAATACTGCCATTGAGTGAAGGAAGTGCATTCATAGTATACGATGGCTTGAATTGGGGGGTTGGGAGCTTGGAAAGGTACAAAGAGAGTCCTCGAGGTGTGTAAAAGTCAAGTAGCGTCCTTGACCACGAACATAGGTTTGAATACTGGTTCTCCTCTCGCCATCCTGTTGAACGATAGTAACATCGAAGGCAATATTCCATAAAGTCGTACATGGCGCCAATTGAGAAGGACGTTGAAAAGCGACTTGCATTCAGTGCGGAAGAAACAAGACCCTTTTGTCAACTAAACCCAGAAGCTGGGATGACTCCTGTTACTGATTTATGCATCAACACATTTCGATTGCATGAAAGCTCCTTGGATGACATGACTCGTAGTATAGTGATCCCCAATCCCTTCTTTTTACATCATGTTGTTAGTGTAAGAGATATAGTATTGAATCATTTACTCCTTTCTGAGAATATATGGACCTAAAATGAAGGTCTATCTTTTATACATAATGATCCAAAGGTACAAAAATGGGGAGATTTATATATAGAGAGTCAAGGATGTTGTCAAAGGTGTCTAATAATGGGATTTACAAGAAAGTAATATAAACAGAATGATGTTGTTATGTATTCATCAGTCTTCTTCCAGCTCTTTCAGATATGCAATAAGTGTTCGCTTGTGAATGATGCCAAGGTATTGCCCATTGTTTCCAACCAGGCACACATAACGAGCTCCAAGCTTAGTAAACATCTCCATTAGCAGCTCCATGGAAGCATTTGGGCTCAATGTAAGCGGTGCCTAGCATGAAGAAGCACTCTTAGTCAAAATGAATGTACATAAACCATGTTATAAACAAATACAATACCTGATCCACATAAACAGAAAAGTCATTCAGTGGTGTCGAATGTCGTTGCTCTGTATCTAATTCATCAGCATTGTCACCGTGTGTGCTCTTTGACGAGATCAAGCAAAGAATGGAGCTGCTGACATCGTCAGATGTATCTGGTAGCACACCTTGACTTCCACGGCGGAAATAACAAGGTATGTCGCGGAATTCTTGTTCACCCATAGGATAAGGGCTCTCATCAAAGTGTTTTCGTAAGGCATCCAGAGCATGGGACAGTTCACTTGTCGCAATATAGCCTTCTAAATAGCGTCCTTCATTGCTGAGAATTGGTATGCCACCATCTTCACGATATCCCAAGACATCCATCTCATCAAGTTTTTCATAAAGTTTGCCTGCAGTGTTGATTTGATCAAGATCGATTGAAAGATGATCCTTCTCACTCAAATCTTGCACAGTGTGTGTATGAGCATATTCCTTTCTTGCATCAAGGTATGGATAAAGTTGCAAGTCAATCAACAAGTCATAAATGCCTTCCACAAACATGGCATCAGCGACCCATTTTGCCATCATGACTGAAATCATGATTGGCACAGCATAAACCAGCGAGAAAGTCAATTCAAACATGATAATGACAAGAGACACTATTATATATGTGAGCTAAATGTGGACATACTTCACAATGAACATCATTACATACCTGTTGTTCGTGTCACACCAGCTAAAGCTGCAGCTGCACCAACCATGGCATACACACCAGGAATGATACATTTGCCCTGTGTAGCAAGATCTTCTTGACATACCGAAAATGGCCATGTTTCAGGATACGTAAGAGTAAGATATTGCATAATAAGACCAATGACACGTCCAGTGATAGCACCGATAATCAAAGCTGGAAGGAAGATACCACCTGGTACGCGGCATCCAAAAGTCACCATTGTCAAAAGCATCTTGATCACCAAGGCAGTCAGCAGGAGATAAAGTAAACGAGGAATCTCGCCCACAGTGGCTCTAATAGATCATGATCGTGATGTCAGTACTATGTAATATCATGTTGTTTTGCGATAAACATTGCACTTACGCGCATAAGCCAGCATTGTCATCTTCGGGAGAGCATTCCGAGAACAAATTGTATGCAAATTCATTCAATCCCAATCTACACATGTATATGTAATGTCAATTATCAAGATATGTTACACAATACAACAACAAGCTTACCGAGCAAAGGGATTCCAGAAGCTAGTGATAGCTGTGACAAGCAATATGACCAAAACTTCAGTTACTGGGTACTTTCCAATGATCGTGTTTTTACGCAAGTGCTGGTACTTGATGTTGTAATAAGTTGTCACGGCACCAAAGAATCCCTATCAAAAGGCAACATGTTTGAGCAACATTTCATGCATATCAGAAATGAATGTCTTACAGCAAAAGCACCAGTAATGAGGAAAGGGATAAGCTCAAACACGTGATACTCCTTATCATAGTGTACTTGGAAAAGTACAATTTTCCCAGTGCCGAAGGGATCCATGAGCTGCACATGTGATGTATCAGTAAGCAGCTGAATGCAGTAAAAAGTACAATGCTGATTGTTACCTTGAGAACCATGGCAGCAACCATGGCAGCGCAATAACTCCGAATCATTGTCTTGATGGGAAAGTAATAACTGACTTCTTCCAGACTGAATAGCACACCACCAATAGGAGCACCAAATGCAACTGCAACTCCTGCTGCTGATGCTGCTGAAAGAATCTCACGACGCTTACCTATTAATCAAGCACAATGACGTTATTCAGCATGCCGATTATGGTTTCATGTGTCACATTCAAGTACATACTCTCGTTTTTGTTAAACTTGCGGAAAAGGCGACAAAAAATGTTACCAGCTGAACATGCCAAATGAACAAATGGACCTTCTTTGCCACAATTCAAGCCAGAAGAGGTAGAGAAGATCTGTTATGTCACATATGTAAAGTGAGTTATGTCATTGTCTGGGTTTATCCAACTGGTTCGCAATTACCATGCCGACACTTTTGACAAATAAGGTCTTGATTCCAAGAAAGCCTTTGATCACAAAACCAGCAAGGATAACTTTGACTTCAGGAATACCAGAACCTGCACTATAGTAAGCAATCTTTGTCTGGGGCTTAGGTGTTGGTATATCTTCATTCTTGGCAATAGTGGATTGGGTGCCAGAAGGTGTCACGCCATTTGTTGGCTTTGTTGAAGGAGAGCGAAAAGTGACCTTTTCGGCTGAATATTTGACCATGAGAGTTGCAATCAGGGCGAGAAACAACTGGTGACACAAAAAGGTTATATACAAGCTCATTTGAATGTAGTTTTGATATCGAATACACTTACTCCTACAGCTGTATACATAAACATGGCTGTGTAATATACTCCAGATTCTGTAGTTGCACCAAAAACTTCTGGCCATGTTCTCCAAGCTGGGCAAGGTTCATACTCTATAATGAAAAGAAAGCCATAAGTACAAAGAATAACATGCATAGCCATGTGACCCTTTCCCCGCATGGTCACCTTGTTTGCCCCAGCAGCAGAATTTGCTATTGTATCGCCAGTTGGTGGTACAATATCCCCCCTTTAGATCAGACATCCATTCTTGAACAACGTCAATAAGTCCTGCTATAACTGCCACTGTTGCACCCGTCAAAATCACAAGTATCCATGCTTGTGATGCATCCTTGGCTTTCATCCATCGCCCACGTAATCCAGGTGTCTCTCGTAATCTACGTAGTCTTAGTCCTTCCTTAATGTGGTCGTGAATCCAATCTACAAATATAAACAAGTAAGTCATGGCGTAATTCTTACAACTTTCTCTTTTCTATACACACCAATAGTAGAGTAGGACTCATACCACACACGTAAGCCTGTGTTTTCCTTGATTAGGCCTTGCCGGTCTTCATCGTAAGACCCATGTCGCTTGTTAAATAGCTTGAACTTGTGATGATCATTAGATCCATGCTGATTGTATGCTGCATTGGATGCTGTGATAAAGGTGGCAGGTGCAGAATTGTTGTTTGCCTGGATGTCACCAATAGAAGGTGTCGATGGGAATGACGATATTGGTGAAACATCATTCAAGGCGTTATAATGTTGCTGATTGTTATCCCGCCTACGATTAAGCAGAGAGGATCGCTCCGTCATAGAATCATGGTTTGGTTGTGACATCAAGAAAAATTCACTCACACGCCCGCTTTTGTTGTTTTAGCAGGGTATATACGGGAGAGGAGGTGTGATTACAAGTAAAAGTGGAAGAAAAAGGACGATAAGATAGAAGAAAGCACAAATGGAAGAGCTCATTTTATAGGTAACGTGGAAACATGCGCTGTTTTTTCTTTATCCAAATGACATGCTATATGGTGGGAGTGTCACGGGAATTTTAACCCCCAAAAGCGCAATCATCTATGATGAAATCAAGGAACTCTAATTCACGCCGCTTCTTTGAAACGCAGCAAGATTTGAATAGTCCCCCCTTACATTTGTATTTACATGAAATAGCTTCGTCATTCACCTTTACTTGACTTACTAAGTGCATCTTTTACTATGATCCCCCATATATAGACAATCACATCAAGATTATAAAAGGATCAAAAGGTGCTTACTGCCTGCATGGCAATGAGAAATAGGAAATGTGACCATGAATAGCAACCCCGCCCTCCAAAAATCGGCTTCCCACCATCATTATCATTACAATTGGCATGTTTCTGATATCCAAATGTACAATAGTACTCTCCCAATGATGTTAGCTGTGAATTCATTATCAATGATCCTCAAATGTTTCTTGATAAACTCATTGTCTTGGTACCGGTGTTGGAGACAATCAAGTTAGGCTTACTTCCTTGAGCTTCTTTGTTTATTGCATATACTATAAATGCATATACGCGCACACACACCAGCCGCCAGCTAATCGGCCGACAACTAGCAGCTACTTTGAATCCAAATCTGGCTCTTCACAACAGCATTTACGCTTAAGCATAACAATGAATTAGCTTTTCTCTTACATCTTTAACCAATGGCACCATATGATTATATCGTGCTGATAGTCATGTTCCCAATGGCCTTACTGCCACATACATACACTAAACACCACTATTCTTTGCCATGTGTACATGCAGCTCAACCTTGTCTGTTGACTTCCAAAAGGAATGAATAGGAATAATTTCGATCACAACTGACAGATTCAGCAAAGACGTTGCTATGTGTGGCCAATGTCGGTTACCCGGATCTTGAGGCGTTCTTGTTTTCCAATCTACAAATCTTCTTTCGATCCCTATGTTATCAACCTTTATCTTTTATGATAACAATTGCATAGATCATCAGCATGCCTTTAGATCAAAAGCGAGCAGAGATTGTCTAATCAGCCATGGTATCAGTTGTGATTCATCTATAATAGCCGGGCCGTGATATGCATGCAGCGATACACTGGGTGTGTGTGGCAACCAAGTAATACACACTATTACTTTTACGGCTATACCCATTCTCCTCGTTTTGCATGAAACACACTTCCGCCCTTGAAACCTGGTTAATTATGAAATGTTACACTCGGCTCTTTTTTGATCCCATATCCTTACCTTATATTAAAGAATATGCTTGACACCTTGTATTTACAAAATTGGACATTACTGGTGATACTTACAGTTTGTATAAGCATATAACAAAGCAATGACTAACATACATTCGCACCACTAATACATGGAATAGCCGCCTGATGCGTTTCAGAAGAACATTCTCCGGCTGACATTAGGTGGGACGTAATAATGGGTGACGCAAAGTACTGGGATTAGACGCACGTGGTCAAGTAGGAAGATCATCCTCCAGCATCTGATCGCCAAATGACATGGAATACAGGAGACAATAGTCCCCTGAAGACTAGGGATTAGAACCAAGCAGTAAATGGCATCATCTTCTCCTCATGCAACAAGGAACTCGTATCCTTGATCACTTGGCAATAAGAAAAGTAGTCAAGTGATGATTGATACATAGTTACCACCAAAAAGTAAACTAGAGCAAAAGCATGTTTATCAGCATTAGTGTATGTCGTGAATCGAAAAGTTGGCCAGCAAGATAATGTAGCGGCATTAAGACCTATTTCAAACCTACATTATGTCATTCTTTCTCTAAGAATTGTCGCACTATTATAGTGTCCCATGACTCCATTATACAATCACTAGTCATATACTTCATATACAATCACAATGATGATAACATGACCAATTGTGCACAGCTCTATGCCCATATTCCCGCATGATGTATCGGCAGGGCGGAAAGCCAAGATCAGATTGCTGACAACAGAAGAATACCAAATGGCCTTGCAAGTATCACGAAATCTGCACTTGTCGATCATCGATCCCTTTTTGTTTGGATTGTGCTATCATGACATTATGACGACATTATCCTATCCTCGTCTTTGTTCGCTTTGACTAGTCAGCTCCACTTACTGCAGTCTTTAAGAAATCAATATCAAGCGAGTGAGTATACAACAGAAGTGGAGATATGGCATATCATCACTGCTGCTGATAAAGCAGTTCAACTGATCATGCATCTTACAAAGGGTCTTAAGTTGATACATAATGATGACAAAATAGCGTGAGAAGAGAATAGCTCGCGTCAACACCTATTAGATGTGACAAGCACTGCATAGTACTTGGGCCAAAGACGCTATAACAACAATCCTATACCTTGGAAACCAGAGTTCTGGAGACAAGTGTATCATAAATTGATCTAAATGAAGCTGTTGCAGCAGCCAGAGATAACAATACCTTGATGATTCGGCTAACATCTGTTTCTGCTATCAATGATAGCTGTCTGGGAACAAAGAAGATTCTGATTTCTGAGATACATATGTAATAGTGAAAGAGAGAGTGAAAAATTGCTGACTTGATATCACTACCATGACATGCCGAAATTGAATAATGAAGCTACACTTGTTCTCATGCATAAAGATCACATGCAATTCAACGCGGAAGCTAATAAAGGATATGATGGTGTGAGCGACATATGATGATGCCAGGCATCCAATCCAATAGTATCCCAATTAAAGATCCTAATGACAAGTAGTTGCCTATAGTTTGCTATTATCAACAAGCAGCTGCTTATTGCTACTAATGTTTATATGATATAGCCAAGATCAATGAGGAACATACGACATATTGGGTATAAACATTGTCCTTCTTGTGACTAGTACATGGCTGACATACATTAGCGCGCTCATTGTATGTAGCTGCTCCTTGTATTTCCCACATTTCAGTGTTTTCCACAAGATCAACCACTTCATCCGCCGCTATGATGTATTTGATGATACTATACCAGCATCATATCCACCTTGCATTCAATTGTCATCCTTTCAGCAATACATGTGCCGTACCAGATATCAAAGCTACACTGTATTAGGTTGTCGTCAAGTGTTGGCATGTAAACAAAGATCCCAAGCTTGAAAATTCGGCTATCCTATCGGAATGCTTATGGCGAAAATGACTCATCAAATGCTACCAAGTTCCGAAGCATTGATTCATTACATGCCAAGGCGGAATGAAAGCTACAAATGGCAATAAGGTCTTGCCAATAGCTAGGTCACTAAACTATGAATATGTGTGTTCAGCTGCCTGTGTACATGTTTAGCAAACATGGGCTGCATTGTATCGCAGCAAAGCATATCTGCTGACATGAGAAATACACTTGCATAAGTGTCCCATTCAACATAGTTGGGACTATGAACCATAGATCGATGATGGATTATCACGGCATTGGCATCTTCATTACAATTAAAGATCAAACAAGTACATTGGTTTATTATCAAGTGGAAAAAATGATGATGAATGTAAGGCTGATGTCCCATGGATCCATAGATTTGGACAATACAATTGTGGCACAGCAATGAACCGCAGTAAACTCTTGATGTGTAGTACAAAATGTCAAAGCAAGGAAAACGCCTAGTAAGTGCCAACTCTAATGTCACAGTGTTGTGATGCTGCGGCATCATCGCAGTCCAAATCTGGTTCGATTTCCCTTTTATAATTCAGGTGTTCGTTGATATACCATTGTCTTTCGCTTTCTGGTCATAGCAGCCAATGTCTTCAATACCTACCAGTTTATGGCTGGCCATTGGTGTAGTGTCGACAACATGTGTCAGTGCATTGACCATTTCAACCCAACGAGCTTACGATCACAAGACAAGGCGACAAACAGAATCTGGACCCGATCCTTCGCCTCTTCACTTTGATAGCAAGCGCGATTCCTCGGTGCCGTTCTCTGATGTCGATCGTGTTCCACGTCTTTGTTTCGAGACAGCTATCATCACAGCTATTTCAGTCTACAATTTGTATCTATGCGTACAATCACTATCCAACAGCAATGGATCACAGCAGGCTCTTTACGACGTATTAGGAGCGGCATTTGTGCTGGCTTCATGGGTGTATGCATTAGCGCTTGCATTGACTTCACAAAGATACCGACTGCCAAATGACTGGGGCTTTGTTATCAATGTACACTTGTGCATTGTTTATTTTGTCTCATGGTGTTACAGTGGTTGGATCCTTTATGACACGTGGCGTTCTAACCCAACCTGGTCCACTGGAATGCCCAAATTGATCTGCTTTTTGTTTGTTTGTGATCTTTTATATGTCACTGCAACAGTCGAACGTGGTGCTCCTTTCCTTGATGAGAAAGATCACAGAGTCAGCTCAGTCAATGTCTCTTCTGTATATGGATTCTTGTTCTTCACTTGGATTAAGCCATTGATCAAGCATGCTTACAAAGTTCGCAAGTTGAATGACAATGATTTGCCTACTTTACCACCTATTTATCGTGGATACAACTTGTTTTACATCTTTGGTGAATCACGTGGACGCAGACTACTTCGTCGATTATGGGATGGCAATCGTGTAGCCATCACTTTGCAGATTGTTCTTGCACTTATTTCATCAGTCATGTACTACGTGCCACACTTTTATACCAACAGATTGTTGAAGCTTATTCAAGACATGGGTGAAGGTCATCGTCGTGAAAATGGTATTGAAGAAGGCTTCATGATTGTTATCCAACAAGGAATCTCTTTTATTCTTCTTGGACTTAACATTGGTCAATTATGGTATTGGGGTAAGCATATTAGCATTCTTATCTATGTGATCCTTTTAACTAAGCTCTATCTTTGAATAGCTGCTTCATCGCTTCAAGTGCGTTTGAAAGCTATGCTCAACATTGAGATTTATCACAAGACCTTACGACGATTGGATTCTGCTATTGCAACAGGTGGACAAGAAAAGGAAGAAAATGACAGCAAAAAGACGACTGATGAAGATACAAAGTCTGATGAGGAGGATGAAGACGTGACATCTACTGGCCAGATTGTCAACCTGATGAGCACTGACTCTGATCGTATTTCCGAATTCAGCACCTGGTGGTTCGATGTCATTGCTTGTCCTGGCGAACTTATTGTTGGCACCTACTTCTTGTACACGATTCTTGGTGTTTCTTGTTTTGTTGGTTTAGCAGTTATGGTACTCGCATTGCCATTGAATCATTACAACGCCAAATTATTCGCCAAGACTCAAGATCGACTTATGGATGCTCGAGACAAACGAGTTTCTCTCATGAATGAAGTGCTTCAAGGCATTCGACAGATCAAGTTCTTTGCTTCTGAGTCGAATTGGACAAAGCGTATCATGCAATCAAGAGCTGTTGAATTGAAGTTCCTTCGTACAGCATACCTTTCAGAAGCCTTGTTCCAAATGGTGTGGCAAGGGTAGGTCATAACAACTTGAATATGATGCATGATACACTGACACTATCTTCAAAGTCTCCCTATTCTCGTCACAGCAGTTGCTTTTTGGTCTTACACTATGCTTGAAGGAAATGAATTGACAGCATCTGTCGCTTTCACGGTAATTACTCAAGAAAGTCTAAAAGCACATATGTATATGTATACTGACATGGTGTCATAGAGTATTATTGTCTTTGACGAATTGCGATTTTCCTTGATTGTTCTGCCAGATATCTTTATTGATGGTTTACAAGCTTGGACTAGGTATGTCGACATACATATCCTTTGAATGATCTAGCTTATCTTACAGTCCTTTTTCTCAGTGTTCGACGCATTGAAAAGTACCTTGATCAAGAAGAAATTGAATCACCTGCACCAATGAATGTCAACGAGCCTGTAAAGATTGGATTCGACAATGCGACTGTAACATGGACAACATCATCCAACAATAGCGAAGAATCGCAATCCTCATCTTCGTCGCAAGATACTTATGCTGGTTCTGATGGCTTTATCCTAAAGGATATCAACTTGGATTTCCCCAACGACAAGTTGAGTTTGATCTGTGGCAAAACTGGTTCTGGCAAGAGTTTGCTTTTGTTGGGTCTTTTGGGTGAAGCCATGGTGACCAAAGGCAAAGTACATTGTCCTCGTGCTCCTATCGCCACTACTGTTTCAGCCAACTTTCATATTCCTGAGAATATCCCTGAAGAAGATTGGATCTTGGAGCATTCTTTGGCTTATGTCGCGCAAACTGGTAAGTGAAAAGAGTCATACAGCAGTAGATGTTCTTGGTTATAACCTGTGATGGGTATAATGTAGCTTGGTTACAAAATGCATCGATCCGTGACAACATTCTTTTTGGACTTCCTTATGTGGAAAAGCGATATCAAGCAACACTTACTGCTTGTGCTCTTGACAAAGATCTCTCAATCTTTGAGGATGGTGATATGACTGAAATTGGTGAGAAAGGCATCACTCTTTCAGGTGGTCAAAAAGCACGTGTTGCCCTTGCCCGTGCTGTTTACTCTCGTGCCAAGATTATCTTGATGGATGATATCCTTAGTGCTGTTGACGGTAAGTAATAGGAAAATATGACTCTAAAAGATACTCATATTGCTTTTTTAGCTCATACTGCCAAACATCTCTATCGTCAATGCCTTATGGGTCCCTTGATGAAGAGCCGTACACGTATTTTGGTCACTCATCATGTCAAACTTTGCCTTGGTGGTAGCGATTATCTTGTTCATGTCGATGCTGGTCGTACTGATATTGCTGGTGCTCCTACTGATCTTCGTCAATCTGGTGCTCTGGCTTCTATTCTTGATGAAGACAAGGAAGATGAAGACGATGTTATTGAGGATGAAGCTGAAGACATTGATACACAAGCTGTTCCAACCAATACTGAAACAATCAGAAATCCTCCCAAGGTTCTCGTTGAGGAAGAACGTGAGTATATATTATGTCAATACACAACATGTTTAGGCATATTAACTAATGTAAACTATAGATCGTGAAACTGGTAAAGTCAAGATGCGACTTTACAGTCTATACTTTAAGGCAGGTGGCAGCTGGTTGTTCTGGATCTTTGTTCTTCTTCTTGTTATCGGCAATCGTACCTTGGAAATTGGAGAATCTTGGTGGATCAAGCAGTGGACTGGTACCGAAAACGAAGCAAACATCAATATATTTGGCTCTGCATTAGTCATGCATGATACTGCAGAAAGATCGCTTCCCAATTATACGCCTATGATTCAGCATTCGAATGATGATTTTGTACAAGCATCGGCATTGAAGGGTCACAGCGTCATGTTTTATTTGGCAATCTATGTATTGATCACTTTCAGCGGTGTTTTGGCCACTACGCTTCGCTTTATTGCTGTTTTTGTTGGTGGATTACGAGCCAGTCGCAAGTTGTATGATGATCTTTTACATCGTGTATTCAGAGCTCCCTTACGTTTCTTTGACACAACACCCATTGGTCGTATTTTGAATCGCTTCTCTCGAGACTTTGAAACAATTGACTCGCAAGTGGCTCATAACATGATGAGCTTTGTCCACACTGCCGTTACTGTGATATCGACTGTCATTTTGGTTAGCGTTGCCATTCCTGCCTTCACTCTCCCAATGCTTACAATCATTGCACTTTATTGTGCTGTTGGTGCCATGTTTGTTGTTACATCACGTGAGCTAAAGCGCATGGATTCTGTTTCCCGCTCGCCATTGTTTAGCCATTTCTCTGAGACTATTGTTGGTGTTGCAACGATTCGTGCATTTGGTGTGACACAGCAATTTATGCAAGAGATGCTCAAGCGTGTTGATGCCAATGCTCGACCATATTATTATGTCTGGACTGCCAATCGTTGGGTTAGCACACAATTCTTTGCGCTTGGTGCTGTCGTTTCTATTGGTACTGGTACAGCTATTCTGCTCAATTTGGACAAGGTGGATGCTGCTGCTGCAGGTTTCTGCTTGACATTTGTATTGGCTTTGCATAACAATGTAAGTAATATGTCGAATAAGGAGACAAAACATGCTTATGGATGGTTTTGAATATAGATGTTCTGGTGTATCCGCCGTTATACCAGTGTTGAAATGAACTTCAACTCTATCGAGCGTGTTGCTGAATTCATGGAGATGGATCAAGAAGGTCCTGCAGTAACTGATGTGCGACCACCTGCATTGGTAAGTTTTGATATCAAAGAATGGACGTGATAGCTAACCTAACATGAAATTACAGTGGCCATCTGAAGGACGAGTGCAAGTGAATGACTTGGAAGTGCGTTATGCACCTGATCTTGATCCTGTTCTCAAAGGAATCTCCTTCAATGTCAATCCAAGAGAAAAAGTTGGTGTTGTTGGACGTACTGGCAGTGGCAAATCCACTTTAGCATTGTCATTCTTCCGATTCGTGGAGGCAACACGTGGTAGCATTGTGATCGATGGTATTGATATCAAGGATATTGGCACTGAAGATTTGCGTGGCAACTTGACGATCATTCCACAAGGTAAATAATAGCAATATGTTATGAATGTCTTGTGTTAATGATTGTGGATTAGATCCAACATTGTTCTCTGGCACATTGCGCACCAACATGGATCCATTTAACCAGTTTACTGATGATGATATCTTTACTGCCTTGAGACGAGTTCATCTTTTACCATCTGCTGACAGCTTGGATACTGAAGAACTTGAAGACGTCAATGTCAATGTTTTCCGTGATTTGGAGACTTCAGTCAGTGAAGGCGGCAAGAACTTTTCTCAAGGTCAACGTCAATTGCTTTGTCTTGCTCGTGCTTTGTTGCGTCGTAGCCACTTGGTTTTGATGGATGAAGCAACTGCAAGTGTGGATTTCCAGACTGATAAGGCTATTCAAAAGACTATCACCACTGAATTTGCAGACTGCAGCATCCTATGCATTGCACATCGATTGCATACAGTTATTGAATATGATCGTATCTTAGTTTTGGATCAAGGACAGATTGTTGAGTATGCTAGGTAAGCTTATCATTGTCCTTATGCCAAATCGAGTACTCATTGATCATTCTCTAGTCCACTTGAACTTATCACCAATTCTGAATCTGTGTTCCATCAAATGTGCCGTAAATCAGGCGAGTTTGATAGCCTTTTGGCACTTGCCAAGAACAAACATCAACTTGTAGACGTATAATATCATCATTAGCTATCTGTTTATGTATTGGATTAAAAAAGTAACAAGACAAGTCTATCTACTATTGTGCATAAAGTAGGGGGATCATGGAAACAGTATGCCAAATCGAGAATCACTTGCTCCGCCTAGAAATGGATGGTGTCCAATGGCGCATGGATACAACCCCTTTTCACGCAGCCAACTACGTGTACGTATATATCAGCAATCGATAATGGGAAAAGGAAAGGAGTGGATGGATGAATGAGAAGACTACAACATATCGATGGATGAATTATGGATAATGCAACAATTGGATGGATGCACTTTGATACGACCTTTTGCATTTCAACATGCCATCGCCATGCCACATTGGGAATGGGACGAATGGGGAAGCTGAGAGGAAACAACTCACTGCTTGAATGAAAACAGTCTTTCTGATACATGTGTCGTGTTTGCGTCTTTAGTTTTGTCCAACATGGCTTCTCACAAGATCGCTAAAGTTGCTGGTGCACAACCTACCACTGAATTCGAGCTCACTGTTGCTCAAGCTCTTGTCGACTTGGAAAACAACGTTCCCGAGTTGAAGAAGGATCTTCGTCCTCTCCAAATTACTGCTGCTAAGGAGGTGAGAAGGTGGATTGAAAGAGATCAAAGAATATGATATTGATGATGATGATGATGATAGGTCGAGATTGGTAATGGCAAGAAGGCTGTCATTATCTTTGTACCAGTTCCTGCTCAAAAGGCTTGGGCCAAGATTCAAGCTCGTGTTACTCGTGAACTCGAAAAGAAGTTTTCTGATTGCCATGTTGTCTTTGTTGCTCAACGTCGTATTCTTCCTGTTCCAAGCCGTCGTTCCAACCCTAAGCAACCACGTCCCAGATCTCGTACTTTGACTGCTGTTCATGATGCTATCCTTGAAGATCTTGCTTCTCCTTCCGAGATTGTTGCTAAGCGCACTCGTGTTGCTGTTGATGGTTCAAAGCTCATCCGCATGTAAGTAATATGCATTCGTTTTCCCGGTTATCTTTTCCTTGCATCCTATTTGTGCATATTGGTCCGTGTGTTACCACGTTACTGAGTGTCAATGCGCATGTCGCGTCTTGTAAATCCTATTTTAGTTTCCTCGATGCCAAGGATGCTACTTCCCTTGAATACAAGTTGGATACTTTCTCTGCTGTCTACAAGAAGCTCACTGGCAAGGCTGTTTCTTTTGAATTTGCTCCCACTGCTGAAGTCTTTTAAGCATAGTAGTCAAGTATAATAGAAGTGATTGTGTGTTTTATAAAAAAGTCATGTAACATATGAGACCATTTCCCGCCGCATCCGATCTCGATGGATCTGAGTGTTATTGTTTGTGTTTCCCGAAACAGGTGAAACACGTTGAGTGGTGCAGATGAGTAGAAAAAAAGAAACATTTATGCCGTGACCAGTTTGTAGATCTCTGCTTTTTCTTTCCCTTACATTCCACACAACAAACACACACAAACACACCCATTTATCTTGTTTCCCAAAACAAATGGATTATCATCAATCTCCACATCCCCATCGTCATCATCATCATCATTATCGTCGTCAACTCTTTGACCATTTTCACACGCACAATGAGAAAAGTGAGAAGCCACATTATGATCTCCCCAAAGTGACCGTGACAGATACATCCAAAGTCGACATCAAGGATCCAGTGGAAGCACAATCATTTCAAGATTTGAACAAGGTCGATGCTCAAGATGCAGCTGTTCCACCAGCCGAGATTGTGAATCCAGAACCTGTCCAAAACGTGATTGATAAGCAAGATCCCATGTATTATAAGGGAGCTGAAATGCTTGAAGATGACATGGAGAAGAACCAAAAACTGGATCAACAACGACAAAAAGAAGAAGAGGAAGAAGTATCTCGTGTTTCTGAAGAGCTTAGGCGAACAACAGAACAAAACAAGTATATTCCCTACATTGAACCACAACCTGAAACACCCAAGAAGAAAAAGAAACATCCTCATTTGGGATTTGATGAGCCTGTTATGCGTATCCTTCCTGATCGTGTCGTTATCACACAACTTTATGGACATCAGCCTGTGAGCGAAATGCAGCAAGCCAAACGAAAGCCACGTGTATACATGGTCGCTTGTGACTTTAGCTCAGAGAGTGTGAATGCTATCGAATGGACCATGGGCACAATGATGCGTGATCGTGACGAGGTGCATATTCTTACTGTAGTTCCTCCAGATGATTCTTCTTCTCAAGGCTCAAGCCCTGCAAATCAAGTATGTCATGGGATGATAGGCATGATCTGGAATATGCATTATTGATCTCTTTATAAAATAGTTACAAGGTACTTCTATTTCTCTATGTGACAAGGCAAGAGATATCTTGAAGCATATGCTCCTGTATGACATCAAAATGGTCGTGCATGCTATTCGTGGACATGTAAAAGAAGTATTGATATCCATGGTAATGTATATCATGAAACAATCGAAGCATGTTTTCTGACAAGTCCTTGTAATAGATATATGAATTGCCTTTGACCATGGTTGTTTGTGGTTCACGAGGTCGAAGTGGGATGAAAGGGTAATGTCATTCTTTTATTTCATGTCTTATGAATCATATGAACTTATATAGCATATTGCAGTTTGCTGGTAGGATCCATATCCAACTATCTCATTCAAAAGTCTCCTGTACCCGTATCGGTCATTCGTAAGCCAAAAACGAAGTCAAAGGTGAAAAAGACCAAGGCAGCACATCCAGCACCTCTCAGTGAAAGTAAGATTGTGTCATATCCAAGGGATTGGACAACAGCTGACATTATTATCATAGGTGTTAGAACAGGTCAACTCGTGGTGGACGAGCTTGGTAGCAAATCAAAACACGAGCGGTGAACATAGCTATTTACGATCTTCTTGCATACCATATCCATTTGCATTATACATACTTCATCATCCCATTTACATGAATACATTACAACATGACTTTTATCAAACGTGTTCCAAGTGCTATCACCTTGTCATATCTTGAATGCTGGGTCTGTGCGTCCCGATGATTGTGCAACGTGATACATGTTTACCCGAGATTTGCCAGCAATGTTGATCTTGTTCATAATCAGCCAGGGATATCTCTTTATTTACATTGTTCCATGAAGTGTTGGGGGAAAAGATTGAAATGAGAATGAAATGCTATACACAGGATATGGGCAAGATGGAATGGGTGACAAACATAAAGACAAAGGATGAAAAAATAGATCTATACCCAGTCATCATCATCATCTTCATCCGAGAAAAGAGAGGATGCAACTGTACGACGACTGGTAACACTGGCTGTATCATCACGTACATAACTGAAACCTTTGAATGCTGACTGACTTAATGGCGATGACTTTGTACCAGTAGCTGTTTTGTTGATTAAAAAGGAAGGTGCATGCTTCATGTTACTGCTTGTATTGTTGGGTTGTTGTTGGTTGGCAAGTACTGGCTTGAAGGGTGGTCTGACTTGTTTGTTGGCGATCAAGTCCCATTGAACATCTTTGAAGAATGGATGTTGCTTAATGTCCTTTGCACCAAGTCGGGTATCTGGATTACGATCAAGAAGACGTGTAATGAGATCCTTTGCTTCTGAAGACACAGTGGGATGAGAAGGAAACTTGAGAGGTGCATTGCAGATTCGACGATAGAGAATATCAAGATGGACTGAATGAAAAGGTGGACCACCAGTAAGTAGTTCATAGAGCAGAATCCCCAAACTCCACCAGTCGATGGCTTGTGTATAAGGCTCCTGACGCACCATTTCAGGTGCAAGATATTCTGATGTGCCACAAAAAGTCATTGTTGTATCATTGTCACGCTTGAGCTCCTTGCATAATCCAAAATCAGTCAATGCAACATGTCCTTGTGCATCAAGTAGGATGTTTTCTGGCTTGAGATCACGATACACCACTTGTTGTTTATGAATGTGTTCCAATGCACAAATCAACTCTGCGACATAGAATCGAGCTCGCTCCTCATTGAGATATTGTTCTCTTTGCAAATATGAGAATAATTCGCCTCCAGGAATATAATCCATGACTAGGAATAGATGATCGGCTGTTTGAAAGCTGAACTTGAGCGTGACAATAAAAGGGTTGGATAAGGTGCGAATCATCACATTGCGCTCTGAAATGGTGTGCGTCACTTCATTTTGAGAGATCAACAATCGCTTCGAAAGAACTTTCATGGCGTAAGTCCGCTTGGTATCTCGCTTCACCACTTGATAAACTTTTCCAAATGATCCATGTCCCAAAAGTCGTATAATGCGGAACATGTCAGGTGTCAATTTTGTCTATAAAAGATAGATAAGCATTCATTCTGTATTAGAAAGCATATAAACAAATCACTTACTGGTGCAACAGATGTGTATTGTGTCTGTAATCGAATTTCACCTGTCACTTTGCCATCAAACTCTTGTGACGCTTCATCTGCTCTAGAGACAAGGCGATACCAGTGATCAACCATCTTCTTTGGTGTCAGACATGGCTTCAAGATTGCTTGACCAAGGAAGCGATCATCACCATTAGCTAATCGATTGCCACGATCATAGACTTGGATAATGAGCTCATCGTCATCATTGCATACATCACTATCATACATAATCAGTACATGCATATAGTAGATAAATAAGAAAAGCATACATACAAGGTAGCATTATAACGCCACTTTGGACAACTAGCTTCCATAGCCAACTGAAATATATCCAAATGTCGTGTTGATGATGCATTGGGTATAGGAATAGGCTGCCCTGGCGAGTTGTCGTTATCATCACCACCCAATGCTGGTAAATCAAGAGTAGACATGACATTCTTATCATATTGAACAAGGCCATATATGTCTGCTTTGGTAGGATCATGTACTGTCAAGTTACGTGCTTCAGTCAAGTTTATCCACAGTCGACCTTGTGCCTGTTCTGGTGCTGGTGGCAAAATGGAATCGTGGCTCGTTGTTGAAGCAGCATTGTCGTCGTTTGCAGATTTGGTTGTTGTTGTTGCTGTTGTAGTTGTTGTTGTAGTTGTTGTATTGTTGCCGATCAGTGCTTGACTGAGAGAAGCAAGTGATAAAGAAGAGCGTGCATAGCGTAAAGTGTCGCCCAAATTGCCAAGTCTATCCGTGAAATTGACAGAAGAGGAGAATCTAGGTGCCGCGTGTAGACCCAGATTCTTTATCAGGGTGTCTGCAAAATCTGCCATAGCTGTTGTATATATATCGATACAGTTCAAAGAGTCATAAACAGGATTGAAGGTCCTCGGAAGCACATTAAAAGAGGGAAGATCACCGAGGCAAATGAAACAAAAGAGAAAAGAAAATCAAAGATATATAAGTCTGACTTGTCACTAAAAAAAAACGCAAGTCGATCAATGAGAATCCCTTCTTTTTACTCTTGTTGGGGAAGTGGTGCCCCAGCAAGTTGCATACATCAAAGTTCTCATTGGACCCATTTTGCGGGGTTCACCCCATCCACCAAAGTACTTTTTTCCCCACAGCAACCTTGTTCTTTACTATTACTTGCTCCTGTACTTTTATAAGGAGTTAAAGGTACAATTACACATATCAGCTGTTCTTTGACATGGATATTCATTCTGTGTTGCCATTGTACAACAATTAACCTTATCCCGAATCATTTCCAGCAATGACGCTTTTCCATTGACACACAATGACTTGTATTGATACTTGAACTTGATCATTCTATCTAGCATTGACTAATCTAAGAATCTATAATAAACAAAGGAGACTATGAGTGATACGTGTGTTTGATCCCCTTTGTTACCGTGTCCATGTCAAGGGTCCCCCTTTCACATCTGGATTCCAAAAGAGTGGCATACATACCTCCGAAGTGCTGAGCCTATTGCGGACAGACCAATTGAGCATTCCTTGTATCAGTGTTCTTGCATATGGCACAGACAACAAGTTTGCGTATGCCTGACGTTGTGCCGAAATCATTGCCATTATATCTGCATATTCTGTAGAGTCGTCTTCATCATCATCGTCGTCGTCAATGTCTTGGTCGGCAGGATCACCAAAGAAAATAAGCTTGTCAGCATCAGGGTATCGACACATTTCCTAATGATATCTTGATATTTAGTTTTCTTGGGATAATGACGAGATCAAGATACATACTTCATCCAACACAGTAGCAGGTGGTGGTCCAATAATCCTCACAATCTGGCCAATATGTTCAATATCACTTTCACCAGTAAATAAAGGACTTCCACGTAACAAGTGACAAAAGATGCTTCCAAGTGACCATATATCTGTTGATGGAGCATATATCCGACTTCCAAAGAGATGCTCGGGTGCTTTGTAGTACCTGAATTGAAGATTAACAATGAATCCCATCTATTGATTGTGTCTCATGACATACAATGTACCAATTTCTTCATTGTCTGGCTCATCCATATCGTTCGGTACTGGATCATCCATGCCATACTGCTTGATGAAATGGGCACATCCAAAATCCGCAATGACCATGTGATTGTTGTTTGTAGTGTCAATAAGAATGTTCGATGGACTTAGGTCACAGTGAATGATGCCTTGGTTATGCAAGAAATCCAATCCTTGGGCCAACTGATACACTGTATTGAAAGCGAATCCTTGATCACAGTTGCTGATCAAGTCTAGGAGCGTCTTGTCGTAAAATGGAAGGATAAGGTTGCATTCTGAAGCATTCTTTTGTACGTCTAATAGGAAAACTACCTTTCAAAAGGAGGAACGAATGAGCAAGATTGAGGAGAAGAACACGTCAAGCCTTATTACATGATGCTCCCAAGCATGGCGTTCTGTATGGGTTCCAATGGCACGTAACGCTTCAAGTTCTCGTTCACAATGTCTTTTGACAAGTCTGCCATGTTGAGCTTTGTACGATTTCACTGCAACTACTCGGTGGTGAAGAGAAGACTTTTTGACTGTGGCAAATACACCGGTGGACATCAATGCATGAAAGAAAGGGGTTCCATTGGCACGTTCTTGTCACACAGACCATCATCCATTTGGCACCTAACACATGACCCCTCCTTAAGAACCACTTGTAGCTATGGCATGATCAAGACTATCCCATCCATCCATCACAGAAGTACATATACATAGTCTTAGAGATAGCAATGATTGATATATTTGATAGCTGAATATGTATAAACCACTAGCATATGACTATGACTATAGACGATAACTCTGCCCTGACCTATTCCTTCCATTTGTCCCTTCCTAATCCACGCTGATACATCATAACAACAGCCAACAAAACATTTTGGGTGGGATGACTCCTGCCGCCTATCCCTAGACAAGTGTGTATCTTTATTCACTCCACTCCTTGGAGCTGTTGTACGACTAGCGTACATCAAGCCAAAGGAAGAAGAGCGTTGAGGATGGTTTTGATTACTCATCTTGCTCAAGAACATTACGTTCAGAGACATAGATACCATCCAAAAACTTTCGAATATCCTTGTTTCTGACACGGCAAGTTTGTTGAATATCGGCAGCTATCAAGACAACATGTTATCTCATACTATTCTCATGTATCCATTCCATCATCATCACTTACCAGATTGGGAGACATTTTCCAAGTCATTACCAGTGATAAGCAATTCATCCTTTTGGGTAGAAGAAGCTTCACAGCGGACACCTTCACGCATCTTGACTTGGAAAGCCACCTTTTGACCCAAAAAGTTGCGAATCTCGACAGCGTCGTTGGTGCTGTTGACAATAACGTTGATAGGAAAGTGAGCATACACATAGCGCATCTTGTATTGGAAGCCCTTGGTGACACCAGTGATCATATTGTTGATAATAGAGCGGACAGTGCGAATAGCAGCAACATGCTTACGAGCACCATGATAGACAGAAAACTGAAGCTTATTCTTGGCAACAAGCTTGATTTCGATATTCAAATGACGAAGGTTCTTGGTGAGCTTGCCACGGGGTCCTTGGACATTGATAATACGCGATTGGATTTTGACAGAGACGTTGTCAGGGATAACAAGTTCATCAGACTTATGGATATCTCTCATGTTCTATATGGATGGATGAATAAATATCATGGATGAATCATTTGGATCCTTGAATTATTACCAATAGATGCTATAATACAAAGGATGGATGGATGAAGAAAAGGATGGATCCCAAATGTTGGTTGTTGCTAGGTATAACCTATCCAATTTCGGAGCTTAATTGCCGGAGGCGACTACTGAAACATTTGCGTTGCATGGATCGCCACTTGTACATATGCAAATGGTACATACTGCAATGAGCAATGCATCATCTATGATTGTGATTGCTTACGCATATGTTGTTTCTACTGGGTATATCATGAAAGAAAAGGAAAGATCTTGATGCAATACTTGCATTCAGCATGTCACGCCGTCGTTAGCCAATAAAGCCTTATCATTATCCCATCCTGACATGATATACCAGATAATTTGCTGTAACAGCTATATTCACGACATAAAGCTACCACTATATCATAACGACGATAATGTGCTATTGGCAAGGTACTGGGACAACAAGCAAACAAAATGAAATGTCGTTTGATCAGTAAAGACCTCGCGTGACCTTTATCTCTCGGAGTGATGTGCCACACAGCTACATACTCTACACTGCGCATAAAAGGGCCCTGCTCCTGTTTACATCATGCAATGTGTCACAAGCTTCTTCTTTCTCGCACATGGATTTTGATTGTGGATGCGACTGGTTGAGCACTAACGTTTCAATTCCATCATTGGCTAGTTGTGACAGCATGTCGATCTTGGATGAATCAAGTCATGGGTGAAAGGCAACTTTATCCATCAATAGCTTGTAGCAATGAGATTCAATAAAGATCTTCAGTAGACTTGTATGATACAAGCCTGATATAAGGAGTCTATCAAACAAAGAAAGAGAAGATACATATGCACACGCAGTTGGCAAATGGGATATTGTGTGGCTGAGAAAGCAAATAGTGCTTAACTTATTTCCCAAGAGGAATGTATATTCCCAGCAAAGAGAGAATATGAATGACATTGATATTCTGTCATGCCCATATCTGTTGTAACAGACTTTTGCTAGTTGATAATCTCATCCAGGTAGCTTTTATTATGTGTCATTATGGTAGCAGAGTACCATTGCAAAAGTAAAGTTGAGCTATAAGGGAAATACAGAAAATGAAAGGTAGAATTCTCCCACGAGAACACAAAGAACAAGAAGGTTGTAGGGGAACAATCGTTATTCAGGCAGAATGAGAAATTTGGTTTGCTTTAGAAGGTCAAGAATACCCCGCTGGGGAAAGTGATGCGACATACAATTGCCATCCAGCAGCACTTTCCAACACAGGGACACACATATACGCCTTCATGATGCGTCAATGTACGACGTATGCATACATCGTGTGGCCTAAGCCCTGACTGAACATATTTAAATAAGGCAAAGGGAATGCACCTTTCTTTTTTTCCTTTCCCCTCTTTCCCCCTTTCAACTTTTGTTGCGGTATTACTCTTATCACTCATACTTTCATACATCTTAGTCACATCACTCATGCCATTATAAACTGGTTTCCTTTAGCCATAAGCAACAAAGTGCAAGCAACATCATACACTACACTGTGACAAGGTTCTGTTGTGGCATTTATAATATACAAGGAAGATATCTTTCTTTGAACTACAACAATGACAGCACGATCATCTTCAGTTGGCTTTATAAAGCATCAATCCACACTTGAAAAAGATCCTCGATTCATGGAGCAGCTTTCGATTATAGACAACGATTGCCGACGCGCAAGTACAACATTGGATATACCCATGATAGGTGATAGCAGTAGTAGTAGTAGTAGGGGCAATCCAACAATACAACAACAACAACGCCCTGAAGGAACATCCTCCTTTTCCTCTATTTCCACTGAAGGAACTAGCACATCTCCTGAAAACAGTCTTTGTCATGTCGTCTCGGCGCCCATTATAGATACATCCCAACACCACTCGGCACGCACTTCAGTCAGCAGTGATCATGGCATGTTGTTCACACCCACTACAACAGCTATCCGACCCCATTCTGAAATCATCCTTCCTCATCATCATCATCATCACCAACAGCAACAAGAAAGATCAACATGGAAACGTAAAAGCAGTACATTCTTCATTACTCGTCTCTTGAGACGTTGGTCATATCATACTAGCAGTGATATACAACTTATGGGGAATCATCGTTATATCGGTCGTCTAGCTGATAGATATGGTGATTACGTGAAACCAGATCGACGTGGATCAACAACGCATAAGAGTATGGGTGCAACTTCTCACAAGAATATAGCCAGTGGTGCAACAGCTGTCATTCGCTTGGTTCGATCGTTGAATGGTGATAGTATACTTGCTGTCAAGGAGTTCAAGAGGCGTGGAAAGGACGAGAATGTCAAGGAGTACATGAAGCGCATGCACAACGAGTACTGCATAAGCAAGACTGTATCCAATCACCGCAATGTCGTCAAGACACTCGACTTGGTTCTCGACGAGCAGAATCGCTGGTGTACTATCATGGAATATGTGAGCAACTTGTTTTGACTCTGTTTGAAAAAGGAAACTGACAACAGATAATGACAGTGTTCCGGTGGTGATCTTTTTACATTGCTGAGAGAAAGAGCAACACCAATACCTATCATGGAACAAGCTTGTTTATTCAAACAACTCTTACTTGGTCTTCAGCATTTACATCGACATGGCATTGCACACAGAGACATCAAACCTGAAAATCTCATTCTCACGGCTGGTGGTACATTGAAAATAGCTGATTTTGGTACATCCACTGTGATGCGTAATGTATTCAAGAGCCATCAAGTACAACCTTGTAACCAATGGTGTGGATCATCTGAATTCTGGTCACCCGAGATGTGGACTTTGAAACATCAACAACAACGCTATGATGGTCAAGCACTTGATGTTTGGAGTGCAGGTATCACATTCTTTTGTATGCGATTTGGTAAACTTCCTTTCAGGGCAGCATTCTATCATGATCCCAAGACACGCCAATCAACCCCATTACCTAGTGATGCTCAATCCACATCACCAGCTTATGTATCTGCTACAGCATCAGATGGTGGTGATCCTGCATTTGGACTTTATTATTATCAGCGACAAACTCAGGGACCGATGCATTGTGATCTTTGGGAAGGAACAACAACAGGTGTCAACAACAATGATCTACTTCAACAGTCAACTAGCTCTTTATCTGAAAAAGAATGTGAATGTATAGCTGGGATGCTCGATCCACACCCTATCACCCGCTGGACGGTCGATCAAGCACTTGCTTCTGCATGGATGTCAACTGATATTGAAATGTGTAACGATGGTGCATTACCCAATGGATGGCGTCACTATCATTGCATCCCACCAAGCACAACAACATGAATATACAATAGCACTTTTTGATATAATTATGAAGTATGTAGATAGTATCTTGTTGGCTTTATCTGCCAAGTAAAACATTGCAATTGGAAACATAATACATGATGCAGGATGCATGGTTCCTATTCCATTAAGACATTCTTAAAACAGTCTCCTTGGCTGCTCTTGTGATCTTACAGGATCTGCCAACAAGAATACTTGCTTTATATACACCATGATATCTTATACAGCTCATAAAGACTAGACAGTGACTATGAATGCCTTTAATAAAAGTCTACAATGAACTATACTAGAGGAGCGGTGGTAATATACTTGATAGCTGTGTGAAGGATGATGTAAGAGTAGAAACTGGATATGTGAAAGTGGAGCGTGATAGGTGCTTTCCAACAGGAACAAGAACGATAGAAGAGATGATGGTCCTACTGGTCGAATATAGTGCAAGAACAGGATGTGTTGGGACACAGAAAGACAAGAGATAAGATCAGGATGAAAACAAGATAGCTTTATTGCTGAATTCGAGATGGTTGTGTGCTGTACAACGCCAATATGATGTATCCGAGAAAGAAGCAATAAAGCAGAAAGAACAGGATGTGGAGAGATGTGTCTAAATGAGAACTAAAAGCATATATCAATCATGGCAACACGCTAGCTAATCTATTGATACCTCCCCTTCCATCATTCAATCATGTATTCTTCATTGTTGCATCATACGTGCGTTCGACCTTGTAGTGTTGCTTGCAAATGGTGGCAAATACAGTAAAAGAGGTTGTCCTAATGGATATGGCTGGCTAAAACATGATATCCCTATACATGCGATAAACAATATCCTCTGGACGTCATCGAAATGATAGTGACATGGTTGATGCGTAAACTACTTGACCTTGTCGGCCATCGTGAGTTGGAAAGAAGCTGTCAGAGCGGAATCCTGCATATGCAAACAGCGAATAAACCCAAATTCACAATTGCAACCAAACCACTTTCTTGCATGACAAGCTGCTTTTCACTCAATGTTGAAGCTCGTATATGTTTTGCCTGCAATAACTGCTTTCCTCTGGTGTTGGGATGCCTACATTCGTGTCAAGATGCAAGACTTGTAAGGTTTGTCTGTTGGCGGGGACATTGACCATTACCAATTCTGAGCTTGAAATTCAAAAGGGGAGACATCACTCGACTTTTGAGGACACAAGGAATTGTCAGCATCGATTGACAACTTTTCACGCCTTTCCCCTTCCCACAGTGTATAAAGTTCTGTTTTTTTACGCTTATCATGTACCCTACATCCTTCTAATGGAGTATACAATGTCTTTTTGATGATAATCTTAGTAAAATACACGTTTTTCGCTATATAAGGAAATTTTCTTGCTTATCACCTCTTTCCAACACAACCAAAAAATGTAGGTCTCGTGATGTAACGGTTAGCATATGAGACTCTGAATCTCATTATCCGAGTTCGAATCTCGGCGAGACCTTTTTCCGTACTGCGAAACGGGTAAACGTTTTGGCGGTGATTTGGATCTTCAAAGGTTGTCATTGACATTTATTTCGTTAGAAGAACACAAGGACAAATTGTATACTGTTTGTGATATGTATGTATGATGCTAGAGGATTCTATATGATCTACAATGGTAGACATGAATGTCACGTGCCACATGTTGGGTAGTGTGATGATCTGGAGGATTTGGAAAAGGGACTTTCTTTTACAATAGAAATATGGACGTTTTATTATCATGCAATGTGATGAAGAGGGGAAAATCTGCTTAATGATTTGCATCCAAAGTTTCATCACCAGTGTATTTGCCAACAGCATTAATACTGACAAACTTGAAAGCTGGTCCTTGTCCTCTTAATCGCAAAATACCATCTTGACCATCAACACCAATCAATGCACCAATACCGCCACGATGCTGACCCAGCAACACTTTGACGGGATCCTTCTTGCTCGGCCTTACTGGTTCCATTTTGGTGAAAGGAATCTGTTCTTGTGCACCGCCTTCATTCATCCTAACAGTACATGTCCTTCCATTATGATCAACTGAAATAATGGATGCCAATTGTCCTTTCTGTCCTGATCCATGGGATGATGTAAGCTTCACTTCAATATCTTCAATTGGCCAGTCATCACTATCTTCATCTAATACAGTATACATGTCAACAAAATCATTTTTCACACCAACATGTTATCAAACTTACTTTGATCATCAACAGCTCCATAATCACCACCTGCAGGTACAAATGGTGTTTGGGGTTGTACAGTTCCTGCTGGTGTAGATGGGATGTATCCACCTGGTGTTGGTGCACTGAGCATGTGTGCTGCTGGTGTTGGAGCATTTATTGCTGCTGGTGTAGCTGGTGCTAGGTTGACGCCTGGAGTAGGAGCTCCATCATAAGGTGTAGGTGCACTGTCGTATGGTGTTTGTGGATAATTAGCTCCAGGAGTTTGTGGATAAGGTGCTGGTGAAGGTGCAACATTATTAGATGACGCCTAATAAGTCCATTTCATTAGATGATGACTTGAAGAATTCCAAATATACTTACTGCTGGTGTGGATGGTGCCAATGTATGAGGTGCAGGTGTTGGTGCAGTTTCTCTGTCATCATATCGACTACTCCATGTTGGTGATTTGTTGCCATAATCATTATATCCTGGTGTTCGACCACCTGATGAGCTCCAACGTGGTGTTTCTGCCTTCCATGAAGGTGTCTTGCTGCCAGAATCCCATGCAGGTGTCTTTGAACCATCTGCATATGAAGAAGATGCGTATGGATTTGGTGTTTTGGCTCCTGCATCCCATGCTGAACTTCTTGAATTATCTGATGAATAAGGATTGGGTGTCCGGTTGCTCATTCCCCAAGCTGGAGTTTGTGCACCTGAAGCCAAATGACGTGGAGTTCTGGCACCATCGCTGTAATGTCTTGGAGTCATTGCACCATCGCCATAACGTTTTGGTGTAGCCATTGGACGTGGTGCTGCAAACTCAGATGCTCCTCGGGTATCACTACTAACAACAGGACCAAGCGTACCACCATTACCATCGACAAGAACAAGCTTCGTCTTATCAACATTGACAACTTTGCAATTGGTGTGTAACTCAACACGTGCCATTGTATCAGTTGAATCTTTGACAATGCCAATATATCCTTTGTGTGGTCCTTGTGTAATGCGAACAGTCTTGGATACCAAATGATCACGTCCACCTCTTCCATGACCAAAGAATCCACCACGTCCACCACGTCCACGTCCACGTCCATCAAATCCACCACGGAAATTAGGTCCATTAGGTTGCTGTGTGCGTTTTTGCTGTGATATCTAATAAAACATCATGTCAATATTGAATGCCATAACAAAGCATGAGTGATAAGTACTTACATTAGGACGTTCTTTGGCAGCTACACTGATGACACTTCGAGTAGGTGATATCCAAACACCATAATCCACCATATTCTCTCGAGAATGCAAAAAGACCAAATGTCGATATACATGAAGAATGGTACATGTGCGTCGTTCTCCTCGTGCTTCCATCACAGTGGCACCTGCAGTTATACTGTTGCCATTTGCATCTGTAGCGATGGCTCGCTTGCTGTCAAGTTTGCTGGTAATCAAATGTGGTTCCAATGTTCGCACATCGCCATTCTGAGTAAGCACCTTGACTGAATTCTTGTTGACTTTGATGATGACACCCACAGTATGGAAACTATCAGACAAATAGAGTATAAGAATGATTGCAAAGAATAAAGTATAAAGCGTAACACTTACTCAATTTGAACCAAATCATGCAACTCATAATTGCCCATCACAGTTTTTCCAAGAGTAACATCTGCAGCTTCTCGAAGATCCTTTGCAAACACCTGAACTTCATCCATGGAGATATCCGAAAGCATTGTGACAACATTGCCATCAACTTTGACAATCATACCACTTTCATCTTTGCGCTGACCATGAATGACTTTGACATGATCACCAGCATTGAACTTCTTGCGTACTTGCTTGGCTGGTAATGTCACTTGTTTAGCGTATCCACCAAAATTGAGAGATACAACCACTGATGAATCACTGACATTGTCGATTGTTCCAATACTGTGGATCATATCACCCTCGATAACTTCGACAGTATCACCAGTTTGTAACAAAGATGTTGCTTGAGCATCATTGACAGATTGAAGTGAAGCAGCGGATAAATCAAGAGCACGATCACCATCACCACCTGTATCACCAATAAATCGAGTAATCTCTTCCAATGATGGGCTCACATCCTCGATTTGTAATGATGACACCTTCATATTCTTCTCCAAGTATCCATCACGGAAGCTGTCAGTACCAAGCACCCAATAAGGACCCTTCTTTTGTAAACTGGCGATATGTCGTTTGCTGAGACGCTCTGGATTGAAGAAACGAGCTGGTGGTCTTGTTGATGATGAACCTTTCTTTCGCTTTCTCTCAATCTCTTCTTCTTGGGGCTCAAGAGCAAGACGTGGTATAAGCTTGATGACAGCAGTGTCTTGTGAATCTGATACTTCAAGCACCTTGCCAAGATCGCCAGTATAAACACCACGCTTAACACGGACCCATCCACCAACAGGAATGTCTGTCTCCTTCTTTGGGATATTGATTGAATCCACCATATCCTTGATAGGAACAAGTTGCAAAGTAGTCTGGAAGATGTTGGGAATATTGGCAATGGCCTATGTAAAAGTATATTTGGATCAGTAACCAAGGTCTTATACCAATCATCACTCTTTACCTGCTGAACATGGGCAAGTCTTCTGGCTTCAATATAAATATAACCTTTCAATGATTCTCTTGCAAAAGCTGAAAATGTCTCAAGGGGTTGGTCACTGTATTGTCGATCGAAATAACGCTTCATGATGCCGAGTACAATGTCACGTTCTTTGCCAGGCTGATATTTATCATATCCATTAGTGATCATCATTCAACAATGTCGAATCATCATCTCACCTTGCATTTGACCACCCAAAGATTTGGATCAGTGACACTTGGTAAAAGCAGCTGCTGTGGAATCTCTTCTGATGACTTGAATGCTTGTGCACGACGTCCACCATACTTTTGTGCGTAGAAAGCAGCAACTTGCTCATCGTCCATTCCCTCCATTTCACGTCGTCGTCTATCGAGATCCAAGTGACGTCTTTGCATGGCTGCTTCGGATGGAATCTCCTCTGGCTCTTCGTCAATAAAGCCATCTATTATGTTGCATGTCAGTTGTATGGACCTGATGTTGTAGTTGTAGGATAGTTAACCGACCTTCTCGTCCATATTCTTCCTCTTCTTCTTCCTCTTCTTCGTCCTCGTCAACAAGCGCCATTTCGTCAATGAAAGGGTTTGCAGCACGTTTACGTGGTCTCTGTAATAAAGGGTACGTTAGATCAAGCTCCATGTGTACCTCTTGAACCCATGCATACAGCTTCTTCCTCCTCGTCTTCATCTTCCTCCTCTTCAAAATCTTCGTCTTCCTCCTCCTCATCAAAGGGAACGTCGTCTTCGTACTCGTCTTGGCGTTTCATTGTTGGTGGGCGGTGAGAGTTGAAAAGGTGTAAAGAAAAGCAGACAAGCTCTTCGGAGTAGGCTTTGGAGATTTGATGTTTTAAGCCAACGGCAATCCATACGACAGGTTTCTTAACTGTCACCGCAGCACTTTTCCCACTGATGACGGCATATTAGCACACCAAGTACAGCCTTGGTAACCAAAGGTATCCATATTAGTTGTTGTCTTATCCAGTTGTATATGTTTCATTGCCAATCAATAAAGATAGATCAGCTTTTGATAAGAGAGCCTTCTTTTAAAGCTTCTTGATGATGACGAACCACGTTACCTGTATTGTAGTTTATGGACAAAGCCATTGATATGCAATACCCTTTTAACATGAATGACACAGCATAACAACACACGTGACACAAAGATCCTCGGAACATAATGTTGCAGCTATGCACAATCAAACGTAGCCATTAGCCATTAGCGATGATACATAATGAGCCATACATAACTATGCAACAGAGTAGTCAATAACATCATGCACCAACATAATGATTCATGAGAACAGTGTAAAGATTGGCCAGTAAATGACAACTTCCATGCCATTATGATATCAAGCCTATAATACCAAGAGTACTTTGAAGGCAAGTTTATGCTGATTGATCCAGATGCTGCGTTTAGAAAACGACCATGATGATAGAGGACAATGTGGAAGCTTCATTCTTGCCATCACGTGCTCACCCTACTCTTCTCTACTATTGACCAGTATGCTTAAAGGATATATATGTAGCTTGTTAAACTTTTCAATCATACCTTATATCTACTTCCATTATCAGTAACCTATCTGTAAAGGTATATCTTGTCCATGCTTATCATTTAGGTCTTCTATATCGAGATTATAAGGGAGACACTTGATCTGATCAGTCTGATAGCTCAATATATAGCATTGTCAAGTAATTCCTTTATCAATAAAGTGTCATTTGGAAGAATATGATGATGTTAAGAATGTACTATACTATTGTTAAGATAAAGTACAGGTTGGATTGTATTGTGGATGAATCTATAGACAGTCTAAAATATGACAGGGAATGCAAAGTGTGGATTTAAGCTGTGCTACGACGCTTCATGAGAACCTTGAAGCTATTAGATTTCACAGCCAAGGTCAAGAAACAGAGACGATCATCAGAGTTGGCAATTTCTTCGGGTATAGCCTTGAAATCAAACAATCGGACAAGAGTGGCAATAGATAAACGCATTTCCTGGTATGCGAATTGCTTGCCAAGGCAGTTTCTGGATCTATATAAAGCAAATGTAACTTGTTAGCATCACATATTCAAGATGTTGAGACAAAACCTACCCAGCACTAAAAGGATAAAAGGCATTCTTGTCTGCAGGCATAGATGATCCTTCAATCCAGCGCTCAGGAATAAACTTGTTGGGCTCAGGCCAGTATTCAGGATCCGTATGCACAGAAGAAAAGTTGCTGTGGATGATTGTCTACAATGTTACATGTCAATATCGAGTGTCATACATGTTATCCGATTTGAAGTACTTACACCTTTGGGAACAAATTGCTTGCCACCAAGTACCACATCCTTGGGAGCAATACGTTCCACACCAGTTGCTACGATGGTATTCAGACGTAAAGTTTCATTGATGACTGCGTTGAGATAAGGAAGATGCTTCAATTGCTCATGGGTCAGATTTTGGCCATCTTCCACTGGAATAGCATCAATTTCGGCACGAAGTTTCTCCATAATCTCTGGGTGTTTGAGCAATTCGACAAATGCAAAACCAGTTGTATTGCTAGTCGTTTCTGATCCAGCAACAAGGAACAATACAGTCTCACGTGCAATAGTATCAGCAGTAAGTCTGTCGTCAGCATGATGTGCTTGTTGGCTGTCAATCAAGATCTGAAGGATGTCATTTCGGCGAGCTTTTTCACCACCCTTCAAGCGCTCAATGATGATGTTCTTCATGAACTACATGTGACAATGATCATACTAGTGAGTGATATTGATTGAATACCCAAGCAACAATGATGAGTAATTACCTTCTTGAGCTCCAAATTGGCAGATACGATACTGGTGCTGCCAAATGAATACATGGATCGCAACACACCAAGGATAGGATGGCTCATCAACTAGTATAAGTGATACAATGTCAATGATGGATCAAACATGATAGAACTTAAGATGCTTACATAGGAACCAGTCTTCATGTTCTGGGTGATTGTACGAGGAACAGGATGATCATTCTTTTCAAGCATGTTGAAAGTTTCGCCAAATGCTGTTTCACCAATAATGTCAAGTGCCAGATATTGGAAAATGAGCCACATGTCGACAGTGCCATAGCCATCAGCATTGTGGGTCTTTGAAATGTCATTATCGATTCGAGCCACCATTGCGTCATTGGTTTTAGCCATAAAAGGTTCCAAAGAATTCAGATACTTGATTGAAAAAGCAGGAGAAACGATACGTCTCTATATCAACATGACATAAAAGCGTTAGCGACATGAAATACAAAGTCCTACATGTATCATCATTACCCTTTGTTTATGCACAGTCTTGTCAATGGTGCTCAACATGCTAACACCGCCCAATCCTAATAGTCATACAATAAGTATTTGATATAAGGAGCAATCATACGTGGTTGATTCCTTACTTTGCAATCGGTTGTAGGCAGGGCCTTTAGGGAAATCATCAGTCATAAGCACTTGTTGCACCATATCCTTATCGGCCACTGAAATTCGATTAGGTCCAAGACGCACTACTTTGCCATATTGCTCGTGCCATGCTTTCAATTGTGCATATCTTTTAAAAAAGGGTGTAAAGTCAGCGAATAATCATCTCAAAACAAGACTTTCTGGGTACTTACGAAGTGCCTGGTGGATTATCCATCTTTGGTGAGTAGTGCATGCTATAGAACTTCTGGGCAAATGGACCAGGAATACCACTAAGGGGACCAAAGAAAGCATCATATAGTTTCTGCAATACATGGACATGAGTGGGACTTATATTCTGGATGAATGAAACATGTCACATACCATTGAAGCATAATAAGCTGTCAGCGACAGAGCAGCGATTTGACCGGCTTCTTTCACATCCTTCGAGTCCAAATGACTGACTTTGTCGATGACTTTCTCCTTTGCGTATTCAATGTTGTTAAGAATAGATTCCATGTTGGATAAGATGTGTGGATCAATAAAAGCACACCTTCTTTTCTATCATGATCCACCCCCTTATATATGTTCAGGTATTAAAACTGAGAAAAGTGTCGGCGCTTTATTTTGACGTGAAGCCCTGGTGTAACCGGCGATCAACATGGTATAGGTAATAATAGCAACAATGCATCCTTTATAGATGTAGCACATGTACTAACTAAGCATTTCATGATGAAATGCCAAAATTTGAACCATAAGCTATCAGTTAGATGTTAGCCATAGCCAAATGGTAAGCAAGAAGTAAAGCGATGGTTTTTCCGAAGTGATTTATTGAAGTCGGGAAATCCATCTACCCACGATCCGGCAATTTTACCTCTTCATACTCAGATATCCGTGGTTCACTGCTTGCATAGAGCGCTTCCGGAAGTTTTTCCTTGGTACATAAATGATACTTCAAGCCTGCTGATACGCCTAATAACACATTAGCCAATGTATTATGTATCATATGCAGCTTTGATGACTGATTTGGGTCTCTTTGTAATACACAGCTATATCAACATTGCTGTCATCTAGGGATGATTCATTCTCGTGGCGGATTGCTTATATGTGCAGCTGATATTGACAATCAAAAGATATGACATTGTTATTGCCAAGACACGTAGATGACTACTACAGCTGCCTACGCTTTATTTGGATCATGAAGCTATTCTTGTGTATGCCTAGTGTAATGAATGATGATCGATCTTGAGCATCTTCCAATTCTTGTGTTGTTGCATAGAAATCAAACATTTTGACAAGATGTGCAATTGATAAGCGCATTTCTTGTAGTGCAAACGTTTTGCCGATGCAATTGCGTGAGCTATTGATATATCGGTAAATCAGTCTAATGTATAACATGATGCCGGTTCATGCGCAATAATACTTACCCAATGCTAAAGGGAAAGAAAGCATCAGTATCTGGAGGAATAGATGATCCTTCTAGCCATCGCTCAGGATCAAAAGTATCAGGATTTGGCCAGTATTTCGGATTAAGATGTGCATCATAGACATTGCAGTGAACAATTGTCTACATAACAAGTCATATCTTTTTGTCAGGGGGATGATGTGTGATCATGCAAATTGGATCACTTACCCCTTTTGGAATAAAGAGTCGACCACCCAGCGTCATGTCACGATCAGCACGACGTTGCAATCCATTGGCTGCTATAGCATCCATACGCAAGGTCTCATTGATAACTGCATTCAAATATGGCAGCTTCTGGATCTGTGCATGAGTGAAGAACTTTTGATCCTTGTCCATAGGCACTGCATCAATCTCATCTCGAAGCTTTTTGAAGACATGTGGATTCTTGATGAGCTGAATGATTGCAAAACCAGTGGAATTGCTTGTTGTCTCTGATCCAGCAATTAGGAATAACACAGTCTCTTGGGCAATAGCATTCGCTGTTAAGCTTTCATCGGCATTTTGCTGTGTGTCGATCAAGAATTGCAAGATGTCTTTACGTCTTCCAGCTTCACCACTTTCAATGCGCCCCACAATAAGCTTTTTCATGAACTAATCATGCAGATAAGCTGTCAGACATGCATGTGATTTCAATAGAACACTCACTTCTTGCAACTGGACATTGGCTACAATCAGACGTCTTGCAGACAACAACAAGGAGAGTCGTCCAAGGAAAGGATGGGAAGCAATCTATAGCATTGTGGATGAATAATGCATGTAGACTAGTGAATACATGCTGATATGATCTTACATGTGAGGCAAGCTTCATGTTTTGGTTGACAACTTGGGGCACAAGGTGATCGTTGCCATCCAGCAAATGAAAGGTACCACCAAATGCAGTTTCAGCAATGATATCAAGCGCGAGATATTGCAGAAGGATCCAGATGTCAACAGTGCCATAGCCAGTGCGAGGATTGAACGTATTCTCAATGTCGTTGTCAATTCGATTGATGAATGATTCCAAGATATCGGCCATGTAATGCTCGAGCGAATTGATATACTTGGTCGAAAAAGCTGGTGATACAACGCGTCTCTAGTGGCATAACTGATTAATAATGCATTGTTTGATGGATGTCATCAATGCGTATTGGTATGTTACCCGCTTTTTGTGAAACACCTTGTCAGTCGTACTAAACAATGTTCCAGTATCATCTCCTACATGATGTTTAGAGATATATCATTTCAGCAACTTGTTGATATCACTTACGACTACTTCTATTCAGTCTATCATACAGAGGCCCTTTAGGCAAGTCGTCCTTCAATAGTACTTGTCGTAGCATATCTTTATCTGCAATCAAGATATGCTGTGGTCCAATACGTACAACTTGGCCATATGCTTTTTGTAGCTCTCTGAAATATCTCCATCTACATATGCAAATGATGTTACTATCATCACTGGCTGAAAATGAACCACGTAGACAACTTACACTTTACCAGGAGCTTTACTGGCGTAAACTACATCAAAGAATTTGAATTTGAAAGGACCAGGTATGCTTTGCAAGGGATTAAAGAATGCATCATAGACTTTCTATATAGAAAGGAATATGAGTATCGCCTACATATCTCATTGGATGATTGCTGCTTATGTTACCGATGCAAGGTAATAGGTGATTGCAGAAACAATGACAGCCTTGGAGATCTGGTGGATGGCTCCATATCGTCTACCAAACACATCAATAATGCGCTGAGCTACTAATTGAAGTGTTTGGCGAAATGCAGTATCTTGATTCATGGTAAGAATAAGTAACAAACTTCCAGCCAAGACAAAGGATGGCACACTTTTATAGATAGGGATGTCAAACAAAAGCGGATAATTGGAGCTGACAAGCAATGACATAACAATAGATCGTTTGAGCAACAAGGTTAATAAAAGCTGACAGCGTGATGCACATTACACAAAAGACGACATATGACCAGTTGGCTCTATATTTCTGTCAGAGATCGAATACACCGTATATGCTCCTCCTTTCCACACATCCAATCATCACTACTATACTAGCCAAAGTTTTTCACCAAAAAGGAACCTGAATTGACAACGATATGTATTACAAGTTGCTACACTAAATAAAGCTATCTCTATATACTGGCTATATGCTGTTCACCAAAGTAAGGCTGCTTGATACAATAGATCAAAGGCACTGGCACTGACAGGTACTGGAGTAAATGCTGTTATGTTTGGTGGTGGCAGAAAGTGCAAGGGAGTGTGTAGTGTCAAGAAACGCTGGTGTTGTACTGGTAAAGTGGCGAGCCAAGTACTTGTCCATCAGTCATATTGTATTGAAACAAGACAACTGTAGTATTGACGTGACGGGCTGAACGAGGACATTCGTGTGTACAAGTCGTAGATGGGTCGAATGGGGAAGCAGTTGCAAATAAAATACGCGTCAATGGGAGGAAAGAAAAGTAAGAGCTGAAGTAGATGACAGCTTAGCTGCTATACCACGTGAGCTCAGCAAGTGAACACAGTGGATATAAGCATTACAACAGAACCAGTGATAAGCTATTGGATATGAATAGAGAGTTTACGAGCGAAGCGAGTGACCGATCAGCTAGTATTCAATGAAGCCAACATAAAGGAAATAGTGTTTACACATCTTTTTTATTCTCGATAGTGATTCTATTTACGAAGCCACTGGTACATACCTATACAAACTGAAGATTGGATTAGCAACAGTCCTTCAAATAAGATATAGAACACGCTCCTCCAAGCCCTTTTGTTTTCTTTCCATAATCCCATCAGATCATATATGTTTTCTCCACGTCACTTGTCAGTGTTAGCATGGAATATGATTGATTCATCATAGAGACTCGCTCTCAACCACCCCAAAACACAAATAAAAACCTGATACTCACCACTTGATCCATTGGATGCACGTAGTTTACATGATGTTGGCAAGATGAAGAACCTGTATGAGATACCTTGGGTTAGTTGACATGATCAACACGGTTTTTGAATCAAAAGAGATGAAACAAGGTTTTGGGTAGGTCAGAAACGCTCGTTTGGCTTTGAGCAGTCGTATCGCCATGATTTTGTACGATTGGGGCGACAAGCTTGTCATCACAAGGTAAAAGGAAAAGTGTAAAAGGGAAACAAAACATACCTTGCACACTTGAGAATGGTGCTGAAGAAAGAGAACAAGACAAAACCAACAGAGCGTGTTTCTCCTTAAATACACAAAGAAAATTTTTACCTGCTGGGCAGGAAACTGGGGTTAAACAGCAGACTATTTGATTGATTGGCTGCTGTGTAGAGCGCTCTTCGCGTATATTGAAAAGATCCTTGTGCGGAGAACTGTGTGCTACTGCCAAAAGAATGTTGCACGCACACTAATCCAGTTGAAGTTTACTTAAGGAATGTCGTGTAGATCAAGGCTTTGTACTATATCAAGTGTGCTTGGTTATCAAAATACAGAAGATGCAGTTTCATTCAAGCTGCTTGGTGACGTTAAGGCATAAAACTAGTATCAATGTCATATGGCTATCTTGGTTGGAGTTGTTCTCTAAGCATTGAAAATGATAGCTGTATCAAGCATAAAGAAAGGAAGGGACACAAAGAAAGGTAGGGACACAAAGAAAGGCTGAAGCTGGGAGATACCCTTTAAGTAGTCCTACTGACCCAATCTTTTGGTACCAACAATCGAGATAGTTATACTAGTGACAAAGTCAAGTTTAATTATGAAAAGAGACAATGTCTACTGAAATCGATATAGAGCAATCATCTGATATTGGTGATTTGTCCATGATGAGCAAGGTAGGTGAAAGAAATCAATGAAACAGCCAAAAGATGGTAGTAGTACACCGATGCTGGTCATTAAACTGATTTCCCCTTTTGTTGACAAGTGCCCGAACGACCATGCGTACCAGGTGGTATCATGCATATGCACATAGGGATCAACAAGGCTTGTACATTGTTCACAAGGATGCATTGAAACAAAATAGCCAATCAAGGCATTCTTTTTATTCCAGTCTGTTGTAGCAATAGTAGGTAGCTCACGAGATCTTGATGCGTCATCTATTCTCTCTCTGTGTGTGTTGAAACATTGCCCAGAAACTCAATTATATAGTGACTTTTCCGCCAAGACCATCTATTGTTCTTCTCTTCCCAATGCCGCGTAATACACCCTGTCGAGGTATTCTATCTTTAGTAGTATGATGCCTTCTTATATCCAATTACATCATCCACTCACCCAATAGCACATAGACTGCAAGAAACGACGACGAAAATGCGTCTGGGAGCCTTTTTCAACAATATGTCTTCGTTGTTCGAGACTTGAGCTTCAGTGTGTTCAATTCGACGATTCAGCCGATGAGGAAGACGAATACGACATATCCATGGTTGACGGCACCAAAGACATTCAAAGGTGGTTGAACGATGTTACAGCATTGCAAGCAGAGATGCGACAACTTGAAGCAGCCATTCGTGCAGCTTCTGTGCCTGCCTTGTGTAATAGCAGCAACAGCAACAGCAGTGATACCGATAGCGAGCACAGTGCATTATCACCCATGACACCAACATCATCAGATAATACAGTGTTCACCAATGTTGCTAAATCAGCTGAACCCAACTGGAAGCTTAGTATTGTGAATGGCACTGTGAGATTGGAGACCAGTATCCGCAGCATCGATGAGTTGCTACAGTTCAGTCAAGCATCTTTTCGTTATCTATCACCTTTTTCAAGTCTCTTTGCCAATGAATCAGTGGTTTTTGAAAGTACATCAGCTCATGTTGTCTCTACAGCATTACGTCTTGTTTCACGACAGAGCCTACGACAATCTCGCATGAAGCTGTTACCAGTGAAATTGCCTATCGTGTACGACTATCGACCGATTATTGATAAGCTTGTCAACTTGCACATTGAATGTCACAAGAATCGTATACCGCTATTACATGCACCTACCTTTATGACTTATTATCGTTCACTGGATGATCCATTCAAAAGTCCTGTTGTCATGGCAGTCTGTGTCAATATGCTTGGAAGTTTCCGACGTGGAATTGATTACACAGCTCAAGAAAAGCGACAACTCTCTGATTTCTTTTATCAAAAATGTCGAGATTTGCTTCTTGATATGTTTGATGATCCAGATCGAAGGCTTGAAACAGTCATCACCATCTCTTTGCTTATCACTTATGTATCCCTTATTCGACTTGAATTTGCCGAAGCACGTCGACTAGCAACAATTGCTTCTCTTATTGCCAAAGATATTGATTCCTCTGGTCTTGATCGCATGCCAAAGTTCGAACGTGCCATGTTTCAACGACACAGGATCCATGTTGATCATAACATGAAGATGTTATCGATGTTGCTGGATGAAACAGATGATCATATTCCATGTGGTGAACCAATGGAGGCATTGGAGGACGAGACCAAGGAGAATCACCAGTTTATTGATGCGTTGAATCATCTGGGTCGATTGGCACAGTCTCCTTATATCCATCAAACAATGGTACGTCTTTATTCCTCATCATATTGCTGTCATGTTTGCTAAGCATTACTATTATAGCCACACATTAGAAGGCTGATACGTGGTATCCCAAGTGAGCTTAACTTGGAACTAGTTCTGCGATATGAAACTGTTGTCTGCGAATGGTGGTCCACGTTACCAGATGATTTGCGTATCTGCAACAATCCTTTCTCCTCTGAAATTTTCGAGAAGCTTGACTTTATTGACAACGAATTACAGTTTATGGTGTTTGGATTTACGCATTGCATGAATATGATGGTCCATGCCAATATGTTAAGCCCACGACCTTCACAAAGCAATGGTCAAGTCGAAGAGATCCTGGAAGTTATTCGCCAACGTGCTATTTCCATGACAGTCAAATCATGCGACATGTTACTTGCTGTATTGAGCCGGTGGACAAAGCTCGACATGAACAAGGAAATGAGTAAGTCTTTTGTGTGTATGGATCATTGAATCACTTTATTCACTATCATTTCAGTGCCATTGATTGTAATGGGTCATATCATGTATTCTTTATTGTGTATTTCTGTTATTCCACAAGCACAGATCCCTGAACGACTCAAGTCCAACTTTTACCGAGTATTTGATGAAGTAGCTTCATTCTTGCCTGATGATCATCATGTACCATCCACTATATCGCCTATACTTTCTTTCATGTCGAATAAGGAAGCATCAGAACTGCAAGTGTATTATGGATATGCATTACCAGGCATTGCATTTGTCTCTGATATCATGGATTCATCTCTTCAACATTTACAAACCCATATCCCCTTGCGTCTTAATCAAAGGACATCTTGTGTATAATAGTCTGTACCTCTTAGAAATCAAATACATTATACGTTGTGATTGCTTTTTTATTACTATTCTATGTTGTTACATTACTATCTTGTTGCCTAGATGCATCTAATGTAGCGTTCGCCAAGTCAAGTCCGGTTGATTCGGCGCACACACGTCACAAAAAAAGCCCAACTGGTCTAGGGTAAAGGTAAACCTTCCACACCGATATCTCCTTGTGCAGAAAGGGTAAGTATATAGGGTGTAGTGAGAATCTAGATGGTGTTGTGGTGGTAACTTGCAGTAGGACGTGGGAATGGGAGTATGGGATAGTGAAAATAAGTGTGTGTCCTGTCCATGGAGACTAAAAAGTTGCTTTCTTGCTTTTGTTTTGTAGCCCCACTCCCCACTCATGTCGTCCCAACAGCCATCCCACCTTACCGAAAAGCAGTTTGTTGATCCTACGCCTCTTCCTGACAACATTCCCAAAGTCGACGAAGTTGGCGCTACATCAGCACCTCTAAAGAGCGCGTCTTTCTTCATTGGCCAATACTGCAAAGCTTACAATGACGACTTCATGCTCTGCAAGGCTGAAAGCAACGATCCTGAGCACTGTCTTAAGGAAGGTCGTAAGGTGACTCGATGTGCTATTGACCTGTAAGAACAGCAGTTTTACTCGACACTATCAACAATGTATATATTTATACGACAACTCATGTACGCGTTTTTCACCATCTAGCATCACAAAGCTAAGAGAGAACTGTGGCAAGGAATTCGATGCTCACTGGCAATGTCTCGAGAACCATAATCAACAATTCTACTCGTGCCGTAAGCCTGAAACCACCTTTAACCAATGTGTCTTTGAAAAGTTGGTAAGTTGTCATGTGATTGAATGTGTGGATCAAATACGAGTGATTAGGAAAATGATGACTGACAAAGCATATGATAATGTAGGGCTTGGAGAAGAAGATTCCTGGTTCCCCTGAAGGACAAGAGCAGATCCATGAAAAGAAGAACCCCGTCATTAGAAACCAGTTCAAATAAACACCAACATCACCAATGCAACGCCGCTATTCGCGGTTGCTGGATAGAACAATAGTAATACCTAGAACGATGACAGAGATTTGGGATATTTGGGAGACAACATATGGGTTTATTATGGATATTAAACGCATCTTTTACAAATGAAGCTTCTTTATCCTTTGTATTTCAGAATGAATGTCGAGTTGTGTATTGAAGAGAATGGATTGCAATGTCATAAAGCAGGCAACTAAGGACTTTTAAGAGGATGGGGAGCCATTCATTGCTACACACTATAATGGATACTACGCCGATAGATTGCCTATAGAAACGTGTCCATGTTAAAAGTGATAATTCGGAATCATGCAAATAAAGGGGAGACAGCAGAGCAATAGGGATATCAACTTTGTGCAACCACCCATATTTCCTCGACACACTTTGTTCCTCCGCTTTACTCCAACTTCTTCTTGGTTGCATCACCCATTCCACCACGTGCACGCCATGTCAACCCCATCACGAGCAACAGCTTCTCGGCTTTACGATCTCTCTCCCAATGTCAAAAAACTCTTATCCATTGACACGTTCAAGGTGTGACCATTGGACAACGACACGACGTATACGGCAATGCTCATCGCTTTCTCTATTTATACCACTCTAGGGCAACATGTCGACCGATGAGTTTATGGAAAAGATATCCACAGATTTGATAAGTCAAACGAAGCAGTATAGTGGTGCAGGTATGTATTGATAAGGCTATTCTTAAGCTTGTTTATTGATCATGCATTCATGACAGCGGCCTTTGACCCAAAGCCTTTCATTCGTACTTTTGAGAACGTCCTCGAGGAATTGAAGCAGCTAAGAACACGAGTACAAGAGCAATGTGATGAATTGGAAAGCTCGACACAGGCTGTGGAACATCAATACAAGAAAGATATTGCCGATATGCAAGGAGCTTTTCAGGTAAGCAATTGATCCTCTTGTTTTCTAAATGTAACGAGACTCATGTTCATTCTAGGATGTATATCATGCTTATGACAGCTTGGAAACTCGTATTGGTGACGTAGGGAACACTGCCATTCGCATTGGTGAACAACTGGAGACAATTGACAAGCAACGATCACGTGCATCAGAGAGTCGTGATATCATCGAATACTTTATGGAGTTTCAAGAAGGCAATTCAGAACGTCTTAGCTTATTATGTGAAGGTGGTGAAGAAGGTCAACTTAAGGTAAATGGTGATGTTTCTATTGGAATCCAACTCACATTGTTGCAAAACAGGCTGCTGTTATTTGTCGTCGCTTGAATGCTGTTGCCAAGGAAGTCAATACGGATGTGCAGGTAGGGAAATGTGGAAAGGAAAAAGACATACCACATGATTTGGCTAATTGAATGATGGTGAATAGGCAAGGATTGGCATTGAAAAGTTCTGCGAGAGTTTTGAAAAGGAGATGCTTGAAGACTTTGACAGAGCGTATCGAGAAGGTGATGCTCGTGTAATGGGGGTAAGCTATCCATTCAAATCAATTGCAAAGTACAAAACAATCTGATGATTGTTTCTTAAAGCATCGAGCCAAAGTCCTTTTTGAATTCAATGGTGGAGCATCCTGTGTCCAAATGTATGTGAATCAGCACGAGTTTTTCATGTCAAATCAAAAGCTTGAAGAGATGGAAGAGCTCCGGAAATCCGAAGAGTAAGTTTTGTATGTTTGTATACATGATAAGGTTACACTAACATGCACATTATCCTATTCCAGCAATTTGGACTTGTCGAATCCCAATGTACCTCCTCCAGAAGTGGATACCAGTCTTGTCAAGTTATATGATGACATCAGAATCACAGTTCGCAAAGAAGCTGGCATCATCTCTGCTGTTTTTCCTCAACCTGCTACAGTCATGCAAGTGTTTCTTCAACGAGTATTTGCACAATCGGTAAGGATATGAAAAGATGACGAGACAACAGTAAAACTCACTTATGTGGCTTTATAGATCCAAAATCATATTGAGCTGCTTTTGTCACGAGCTGAGCGTTATTCCCAATTGGCGTATTTACGTACTCTTTCATCAACACATGCTGAAACCAAGCGTCTTGTGGAGAATCTCAAGTTTTATTGTTCCAAAGAAGTATCCTTGAACAGCACGGCAGATATGAGTGGTCTTGTCACAGCAGCTTCACCAGAAGAAGCCTTGGATCGATGCATGAATGATCTCTTTGTGCCTTATACCGAGAGTGACCGCTATCTTACAAGAGAAAAGTCGTCGTTGAATGAGCTTTTTGGAAGAATCATTGCCGAGTTTTTGAGCTACATGGTAAGACTGGAACACTAAAAGGTGATTGATTATGCTCACGAGTGGTTACAATAGCAAGAGCGAAAGAAGAACTCTGCAAGAAATCAATCCGTATTGACACGCACGCTCAATCAGATATCAGCATCAACTTCAGGCACCATGTTAGCAGCTACGTCACCTGTTGGAGAACCAGCATCACCCAGTTCCACCAATCCATTTGAAACAGCTAGCCCTGATATCCAAAGAAACACCAACAATACAACCAGTGCCAATTTGGTGACTGTGGATGATGATGGATTCAAACTCTTGTCGCGTGATGCTATTATGCGAATGCTCAGTATTCATGCCGAAGCTATTGTGCGTTGTGTGGAGCTTACCGATTCCCAGGAATTGTAAGTGATCATTATCAGATAACATTTGATGCGGAGTTGTATCTTGACACTTGTTGACATATTCCAGACCAACATCCATCCAGTTTCTTTACAGCGTGCTTCTCGATTTCATTGGTACAAAATATCTCGACATTGCTTTGGATGAGTATGTGAATTGCTTTGTGAAAAGATAACAGAGCTAATAATATCTCTTTCTATATAGTGTCATTGAAGAACTCGGTAGCAAAGCGGAGCCTGATACCAGCTGTTTCCCAGTGGTAGCCAACACAACCAAAGTCATCCAACTCGTGCAAAAGCATTTCCAGACAGCCATTGTGCCACTGGTGGCAAGTGCACCTTCAACTCATCGCAGTATTCTCAGCAGCAAGAACAAGTTTATGGGGGCTTTAGAAGGCAAATCAAACGATGTATTACAGAAAGAGTTGGATGGTATCACTTCATGGCTCACAGAGCTGCTATCAAGACAAAAGCGTAACGACTTTAAGCCAAGGGATGAGGATGTTATTATGATGAGCACTGGCACACAGGTAATGTATACATGATAACTTGGATTTCTCTTGTGACACATCATTAACCAAAAGTGTTGTTCCAGCCTTGTGTCCAAATTGTCGACTTTATCACTCGCATATATCGCGCTGCTAGCAAATCATTACAAGGCAAGAATCTCGAGACATTTTTATTCAAGATTGGCCAAGATCTTCATGCGTAAGTATACAAGAATGATATTGGGAGGAACATTGGGATATCAGACATATGAGATGGCGGAATTATTCAATGCACATGGTATGTAGGATGCTGTTGGAACATTTCAAAAAGTTCTATGTGACACCTACGGGAGGATTGCTTGTTACAAAGTAAGTATCTGATATGTGCATGTCCTACGCATGACAGCATTGGTAATGTAGCAAGATATTAACTTTTTCAATTTCAGGGACATTGCCAAATATGAAGAAGTTATTCAAATGTTCAAGATACCCGTCCTCAACGACATGTTTGATATGCTTCGACAACTAGGCAACATATTCTTAGTGAAGCCCGAGATCCTCCGATCCATCTTGTCAGAAGGCTATTTGGCTCGTCTTGATCCCAGCATGCTCTATCCTTACTTGGAGAAGCGCGTTGACTTCAAGAGTGCAAAATTAGACCGGGTATTGGGCGTTTCTGTGGATGAAGCACCTCCTCCTACTGATAGCAAGAGTCAGAGACGATCGCTCTATGTCAATGAGAACACAGTCATCAAAGAGATGCGCAAGAACATTACCAATCGAGACTTCCTTAATCAAGAGTATATGGCCATGTTTCAGAAATAGAAATGGAATAAAAGAGAACGATGCGATACCACTATCAGTTGTAGCAACTTGTAAATGAATACTCAATTAATGCAACTCCTGTATGCCAAGCGAAAAGGTGAAATGTGTAATGTGTTTGAGCAGGTTCTTGCATCTTTACCATGAAAGGGATAGATCAGATATGACTTAATAAACTATAGACTATTCTTATCCAGCCATTTTGTCCTATGATGAACAACCCGGTTTTTACATAGTCACAAGACTTTGGTTCCTGCGTTACTGTATCCCTGAATGGATGCACATGCATTAAAATAAGCTTGACAAAGAAAGATTACAAAGAAAGTAAACCAAAGGATAACAGACAAGATGATAATGATACAATGAAGACTGGATGATCTTCTCTTTCTCCTGTGGAGTCTTTTGGTTTCACACGGAAGCTTCCTTTGCGGAGCGGCTGAGACTTAAAACAAGACGACGTGATGTGGATGTAGGACAATCGATCTGTTCAACGCTTCTCATAGCATGTTTCATAACCAATACAAGTAAAAGTAGGCAAGATCAATAGACTGAGCCATTCACTCTATTTATGCCAGTATAATAATCAAAGATAAAGGTAGAAAATAAAGAACAGCAGGGGTAAAAAGTAGAAATGGGGGTGATGATGAGAGATAGGAGAAGAATTGGGGGGAGAAAGCAAATGATACAAAAAGGATCGACGTACTATCCATAAAAGGTAAGGTCGTACCGGAGAATGGTAAGAGCAATTATCACACAGCGTTTCCATCTTTCAGGTCAACTTTGAGCTTTCTTCTCCATCTCAACATTCCCCAATTCCTTTTCGCCATGGGCGCAAACTCTACAATCTCCACTCGTTCAAAGATATTACAACTATTCGCATGCTTTACATTCTTTCTTGTCCTTCTTTTATCTGTCACTCGTTTTATTCTTGGTATGTCATTGATGTATTACTCTATCTACCATAATGTTCTAACACCTTCTTGTTACAGATCCTCGAGATCGATCAAGATGCAGTGGAATGCTGAATGAAGGATGGTGGTTGGAAGAGCCTTATACCAAGTGGCAACCATCAGGATGTATGCCACATACATACAATGCAAAGGAGATCTCGACATGTCTTAATCACTCCAGAGTACTTTATGTTGGTGATTCGATCATGCGTGAACAGTTCTACTCGTTGACACGAATGGTGCGTGAGATTGATACCAAAGGTCCTTTACACATTGATCGCAAGTACGAGTCAAAGGAGCATGGCATGACATTTGAATTTTGGTGGGATCCTTATATCAACTCGACTCGTACTGTGGAGATGCTCAACACTACTGATCCTGACAATCGTCCAAGCCTATTGGTGATAGGCAGTGGCATTTGGTACATGCGACATCTTGGTGATAGATACTTTGATGAATGGCGAAAGGGTGTTGATCGTGTGATGGAAGCAGTACAATCTTCTAGCAAAGTCGCTGATGCTGTATTGTTGTCCCCTGTTGAAATTCCTCAATTTGATCGACTCAACGCTGTACGACAACAACGCTTCACCATGGAAAAGATCAATCGCATGAACAATTATCTCAAAGCCAAAGAGCCTACACTTGATCTTCAGACACCATTTGCTGTTCCTTTTGCTTGGAATTCGATTTGCTCATCAACAGTGAATCAAACAGATGATGGATTGCATTATAAGCCAACTGTTACCACGGTCCAGGCCACTCTGGGACTCAATTATCGTTGTAACGACTTGTTGCCAAAGGAATTTCCCATGACCAATACATGCTGTATGCAATATCCTACACCAGCTTGGTACCAGAATTTGATCTTGTTGTACTTTTTGATCTGGATCCCTATTGGTTTTTATGTCCTTGCTTCTGGTAAGTCGATGAATAGTACTATGAAGACTGGTATATTGACATAAGCCCCAATCGACATAGATTCCCATATCAGATTCATGCGCCGCTTTTATCCTTCTGAAACAACCACTCTTACATCGCTTTTCATCTTTGGCTTGGGCGTGGTTTACATGTATATTGGTGATCGTTCTCACTTGTTTGGCAAACATCTCAAGAAATTTGATGCATCTACCTTTGGTTGGCTCATGTTGGTGATGATCATTGGTGGTATCGTAAGCTTACGACGTAAAAAGGAAGGAGATCAAGGATTCTTGAATCGAGCACAAACCGATGAGTGGAAAGGTTGGATGCAGATCATCATTCTGGTATACCATTTTACAGGCGCTTCCCAAACACCAGGCATTTATAATGCTATGCGTGTTCTTGTTGCTGCTTACCTGTTTCAGACTGGCTATGGTCATTTCTTTTTCTTCTACAAGAAGGCTGACTTTGGCATGGATCGTGTGCTTAATGTCATGGTGCGACTGAATCTGCTGACACTGGTACTCGAATATGTGATGGACACCAACTATCTCAGCTATTACTTTACACCTTTGGTTTCATTCTGGTTTGGCGTGATTTGGGTGACAATGTATATCGGACATAAGCACAACTCCAAGGCATGGTTCCTTTTTGCCAAAATGCTTGTCATGGGTGCTTTGACTGGAGTGTTTATCCACGTGCCAGGTATTCTTGAAGCAACGTTCCAGGCACTTGAAGTGTTGTTCAATATTCATTGGGACGCTGGTGAATGGCGATTCCGATTGGCACTGGATGCATGGATTGTTTATGTTGGCATGGTGTTTGCTTATGCTACGCTCAAATTCAATGAGAACAAGTTACACGAACACGCTCTTTGGTCACTTGTCATCAAGCCAGCGTTGGCTATCATTTCATGTCTCGCTCTTTGGTGGTACTTTTGGTTCGAATTGTCACAGCCCAACAAACAAGCATACACAGTGTATCATCCTTACATCTCATGGATACCCATTGTCGCCTTTATCACTTTGAGAAATGCCACTGTATTCCTTCGAAACACAACTTCAGGCTTATTTGAATTCATTGGCAAATGTTCATTGGAGACATTTATTGGTCAATTCCACATGTGGCTCGCAGCAGACACCAAAGGCTTATTAATTGTTCTTACTGATCCATCATGGGCAGTAGGTCTCGGCTGGTTCTTCAACTTGGCCATTTCCAGCTGCATCTTTATGCTTGTATGTTATCACCTTAACCAAGCAACAGGCACTATTACCAAATGGATTTGCTCATCCGCAAGTAATGCTTCATCCTCTTCCAATACATCTTCCACGACCACATCCTCCAATCAACAACAACAAGATGCTGTACCACTTTTGCCAACCACGGTGCAAGATAACGATGATACCAAGCCTGAAGATGATGAGACATGGCAACAAGAATCTTTATCTAAGCTATCTTTATGGCGTCGTGTCGCTGGCGACTTACGAGTGCGTTCATTGCTATTCCTTATTATACTTGGCATGATTAACCATCTTTGTTAACAACATACACAATCATTTGTAATAAAAGCACACCATTTTTTCATTGTCCCAAATATAATCATATGCGTGTGCTTATGATGATACTAGTATGGATGTACAAGCAACGTGTGTGAAACCGGAACTGTCAAAAGTAAGAGAGAACATCATCACCGACACATCATCATCAGCTCTATGCTCCGTCTACTTGTAACTTTTCTTTTTGGGACACAAGTGGTAAAGTTTTGCCATTGACCTATCACATTATGGTTAAAAGATGGGCGTGATGATGGAGTAATGATGGTGTTTGTGTAGTGTTGAATGAGTGATTGGGCTGCTGACTTGAAAAGATGACGATGCATCACCATCATTCATGGTGGAAAAGGAAAAACACATGTGGCACGGACACGTAGACAAAATAGCAATCCTTGTCAAAAGCAAGACAAAGCTGTGTTTAGTGCTCATAGCAGAAATCATCAAGTGAAGCGAGGCAATGTGCGTTGCACAAAAGCGTGGGCGTCGGATTGCTTTGTTTAAGGTAAGGCCGTTCATCATCGGTTGCACCATATCGATCTTCTCTGGAATACAACATGTCAAATAGGCTGTCTTGTGTGTTCAGTTATACGTGTATTGAATGACAACTCGATCTTTTTTCTCCAATAGCATGCTTTGGTACAAGATTCAATTTATACGCATTGTCATGTGTAAGTCTGTTTTCTTGTATTCCTTTTTGCCCTTTTTGAAATTCATTCATCCACTTTACATTGATACATCCACATACGCAGGGATATCGTCATACGATGCAAAAGTAAAAGTAGACAAAGAAACAACATGAACAAGTACCCATGATCCTTAGGCGTTCCACACTGGTTGGTGTATGGGCACATTAGTAAATGCCACCACTCGTTATTCCCCCCGGTTCTCTCGAATGACCCCCCAATCCGCATTTTCACTCTCTTTTGCAGATGCAACCTTGTTCACATCAAATCGAGCAGGCTTGCTCAACATGTTGTTTGTTGGCGTTCGAGAAAACCTTATTATTGTCTTGATTGCCCATCTTATATAAAACCGGATCTTCTTGCATCCTTCGAGCAAAAGCTTTTTTCTTTTCTTTAATTCTTTGTAAATCACTCCAAAGCATAATGTCCTATCCAGTTGTTCGACCATTGAATCTTCAAGGCGGTCAATGGTGAGTATTCCTTATCACATATACCATCTATGTACCTATTGACATGTCTTTTATAGCTCTTGGTGTGGCAAGTATGGACACAAGAGAAGAGTATGCCCTTATCTCAAGTGAACAACGACAACAAAGCCCTTTCATCAACACACATCCAACATGATGGCGTTTTCTACTCGCCATTTGAAGCACAAAATCACACGCACACATGCACTTTCAACATCATCCATCACAAAACAACACAACACATCGTACATTCTCCTTACGCTTTAAGCTCGTTTGTACATATTCCCTTTCATGTATTTTCTTTTTCTCTTGAACGGCGCAGAAGAAACAAAACCCAAAAGTTTACACATGTTCTTTTCATTTTTCATTTCCACCACCCATCACATCGATCTTTCATGCAATCTCTCTCTCTATTCTTTCTCTTTACGGCAAGCAAATTAACACGAACACCCATCCAAACACACAGTACCTTCTTTTGTAAATGATTTTATTCTATTCTCCATCTATAAAGAGCTCTTTATATGGTCACCATTCTTGTTTGACAACAGTTATTTCTAACTCTAATCATCACGCCAGACCACGGGTTCAAATTGGCCCATATGTGGCAATTCGATAAGAGCAGCAAGATGGAAAAAGAGCGCCCGTGCAACTATACACACTGCGCATCACTGTTATTTCATCCACACCTCATCTCCTTCATAGTCCCCCCCCAAAAATAGTACCAGCGTTTTGGTGACAGTGGTAATAGTAAATGGTCTTCGCCGCCTGCATCTCGCAGGAAGCAAGCCGATACATGTATACAACACAATCCACGATCATTTACATCCTTTGTAATGAAATCCATCTCACACAAGTCATTTCATATTGAAAAGTCGTTTTAGTTCTTGTGATTAAAACATGACTGTATAGTTTACATCCCTTATGTGTGTGATATATAACATCATGATGATGATGCATCATACATGATGCCACTGCCAACGACGGCAACAAAACGCCGAGGAGAGGAAAATAGGCATGGATGAACATGTCTACGACGAATACAGCTTTATTTATTTGATATGCAGCAATCCAGGCTCACTCTAAATCACTCTCTATACTCTTTTTTTTTGTACATATGCATGTAAACCCGGAGCTATCGGAGGGGGACTACCGATTGTGGACAATTCACCCCCAAATCTCATAAACCATATGTTCTAGGCAAGAAAAGGACTTGTCAAACCTTAAATGTGCCAGTGTATGTGTAATGGTCGGGACACATCTTCCATGTTATAACATGCCGATCCGCGTGTACACACTTTGTTTATCCATAATCCACCATATGCTTGTCTCCCCAAGAATTCTATTCGCTTGTTCTTTCTTTACCCTGTTTTGGTGTAATATCTTTTGACACTCTTATTGCTCTTATTTTGTTCAATGAAAAAGAAAGCGCTAAAACTACTAGTACTACTGTACATGAATGATGAAAGTCTCTCCAATGAAAAAAGTGTCGCATGTTGCGTAAGCGGATGGGTACAAGGCGTGAATAGTATGTTGTTGTAATGGTGTATGATAGCGTTGGTGACTGAAAGGAAAGGAGAACAAGACAAAAAGGAAATGCTGTTGCTTTTACGATGCTTCTTGTTGCTGTGCATGGAATTCGCGTACAGGTGCAAAAAAGGCATGATCCATGGCTTCTTGAGCTGTCAAGCGTTCTTGATGATCGTACCGTAATAAGTTATCCAAAAGCGAAAACAATTCATCCGACATGTAACGTTGATTCGAAGCACTGACAAACTTGGTCCATTGCTTACGTGCATAACTACAAGCACCCATGTTAGCTCTATACCATGTAGATTTGTATATATCAAGTACTTACTTTCCCATAATCTTAGCAGTATTGGGATGCAATGTCAAGTTGTACTTGTTGAGATAAGCATGCAATTCTTGTGTGCCGAGTACACGTGCAATCTTGACCAACTGATCGTGGTTGTCTTGACCATTGAAGAAGGGCTCTTTGCGGAAAACCATACCAGCCAACATACATCCAAAGCTCCACAAATCCAAACTGTAGTCATACAATTGCATATCCACCAAAAGCTCAGGTCCCTTGAAGCACCGAGATGCAACACGCACATTGTACTCTGTGCCTGGGTGATAAAAGTCAGCGAGTCCCCAATCGATCAAACGTAGCTAAGTGATACACATGTTGCATAAGTATAAAATAGACTTTCTCCTCTTTTCTCTTTACCTGTCGCTTCTCATGGTCAATCATGACATTGTGTGGCTTGACATCCCGGTGCATAATACCACGCGAATGACAAAACTCCAAAGCCTAATATCCCAACACACTTAGCATTCCTATCCTCTAAATCATCTTGCCATTACTTTACCTTTAACAGCTCATACATGTAATAGCGCACATCGAAATCACTGAAGCGTGGATAAAGGATCTTGAATTCGGTGTTGTTGACACTTTCGAAAATCAAAGATGGCACACGAGACTATCACTGATATCAGTATTGAACCTTTCCAAGACTACCACACCCTTTGTATCCTTACTTGCTCATCCCTGACAACGTCCAATAAACCAATAATGTTTGGTCCACCAGTCAAGTTCTGGAGAATCTTGATTTCACGCTTGATCTTCTTCTTCTTGACCGGCTTGAGTACCTTGATGACACACTTTTCGCCATTCAGCGTGTTGACTCCTTCAAAGACTTCAGAGTATTTGCCACGGCCAATCTTGCGATAGATTTCATAATGGTCTTGGTTACTATCTCTATATTCAGCGTCGATGCCATAAAGACTTGCAAAGTAGCTTACCCCCATGTCACTTGAAGCTCCTCGTAATCGTAGTATTCTCGGGGTTGTTGGGCATTGACGTGAGCATAGACCCTTGCCACACTGGTTTCTTGCATCACAGTATCCATAAGAAAAAGAGGAAGGATATAGCGTGTGTGTATATATAAAGGGACAAGAAAGAGAAAGAGGAAAGTAAAAGGGAAGAGTTTTCCTGTTCAGCCAACAAAGTCAGGCACACAGAGAACACACAACCACTGAAGAGGTTTCCAATCAACCATTACACATCAAAGTCGTCACGGCAACTTGCCAATCCGCTCAAGGTTTATTGGGAGAAAACACGGGTAAAGGATGTGCTTCGCTATTGAATACATAGTGATCCAGTGGCATCATATCATCAGGACTGAAGAGTAGATAAAGATACTTTAGTGTTTCAGCCTATATAGATAATGTGTTATCAGTAAAATGCTTTCTTTCTTGACATTGCCCAGTGTTTCATACCAAAAAGAATGTATCCATACGATCATCTTGTGTAGGTGGAATGCTAGTAACATCTCGCAAAGCAGTATAGCCACCACCAGGGAGCTTGGTATACTTTTCAAATGCTTCAAAGATCTTCCATCCCCATTCACTACATGTTTCCATAAGTCCAATTGCATTCTGTCACAAACATCCTATATATACATACCGATAGATGGGATCACCAGTGATGCGATACAATAAAAAGATGCTCTCCATGGTTTCTGGTCTCAAGAGATTATGTCGATCACCAGGATGAATAGAGATATCTTGTTGACTGTCTTGTTGGGTATTAAAGTATACAATCTCGCTTGCAAGACCAGTTGCAGTAGTGTTGTACATTTCATAACAAGTACGTGTGATCTCGCGTCCTAGTTCCAAATCTTGCTCGTCTGCATGGGTCATCAATGGCTCTTGTGCCAGTCGTAAACCTTGTGTAGCACCAAGAGCAAAGCTGCCACCGATAAAGCATACCAAATGATCCATTTTTGGAGAAACTTGTCCCAGTGAATTAAGATTGTGCAATTCACCAATAAATAAGAGGTTGTTGGGCTGGCTACGTGCAAGCAGATGTTGTCGAATGCCACGTACTGATTGTCGATACATGTCCATATAAAGTGATTCTGATTTCTGTGTCTGAAGGTACTGCTTCAATAGATATTCTATTGAATGCACGTGTTAGTAAGCAGAGTATCTTGCTTGTTTAATATCACTGACCATAATAGCTGTCACCACGTGAACCCAAACGGATCTCGGATGTTGTGAATTTGCCACTAATGGGACTAGTACAAATAGATATGTAAGAACACTTGTTTACATAACACACAGTTCGTCAACTTACTGAATCAGAATGGGTACTAGACCATCAATTGTTGGCTCACCAGCATCAACCAACTCCTTCATCTTGTACATGACTCGTTCAGCAGCATCCCAATACTTGTAATCGCCTGTCAAATGGCTAAGATACTTGAATTCAAGTTGGATGGTGGTGACTTCAGCAGTGCTGCTAGGTACATGCGCAGTGAATGGTAGTCCAGTAGATAAGACAATACTTGAATAAGGAATGCCTGAACTGGTCTGAAATGCGCCAATAAGACGTTGTCCCAAATCAGTAGCTTTTTCAAGATACACTGGATCATTTCCTGAAAGATGATATGCTGATAATAATCCACCTAATACACGAATTGTCGTCTCAAACACATTGACATCCTGATTCTTGTCAAAATCCAATCGTGTTGCAACCCATTCACGAGCTTGTTGGTACTCATCAGTCAAATTCATGAGAAGCATGGTATCCAAGGCATCCACAATCATCAATCCAATACCACCAGGAGCCCAATCACGTCCTTGGTGCCTCAATGGCTGATACTCGTCTTTGCCAAATGCATCAGTTGCATATCCTTTCCAAGCATGTCGAAATGCATCTACAATCCTTTGCTGTTTATAGGCTGCATCAGCATCATCCACGTGATGTAACGATGCCAATGGTGGATGTTGTGTGAATAAATAAGGACCTGTTGATGGTGGTGTCGTATCACTGTCAGGCTGATGCAAGTTTATCTTGTCTTCGTTAGTGGAAGGTCGATCGGGAATAGGTGGAATGTAGCCGTTGACAAGGTCGTTGTTGCTATCCGTGTTGATGGGAGGAGTGGTGGTAAAGTCTTGGTCTGTAGTAGGTGCATTGGAGTGTCGATAAAGGAACCAGACAGCCACGATGGAAGCAACGAGTATAATAAACTGGCGTGGTTTCAGGAATGCTGCCAAGCCCTTGGGAATGATGAGCGATTGCAAGAGAAAAGGACAACAAGGCTAACCTGTGTTCCTCGAAAGGATTTGTTATGGAGTTTGTCATACTTGTTGTCGTCGTCATAGACAGCCTTTTCATTGGGCATACTCAGACGATGAGTTGGCAGCATATCAAGAAAGGAGAGATTGGTATCGAAGGATAATGGATGACAACAAGCGAAAGGCAGTGGACTACTGATGTTTCACCACATCATCGCTCTAGTTGAAAATCTAAACTCTGCATTGGCAGCTATTGAATCTCCTTCTTTCTCTTTCTTTTTACAACTACCACCACCAACACTTGTTACCAGTCAGCTTGTTCTATATCTATTCTATGCTTACCACCTTTCAATCTGAAAAAGACAACACTACTTCAATTCATGATACACCCTGTTCTTGGACTTTTACCTTGAATAAGCCTTTGAAACAACCATGGTCAACACTGCCACAACTGCACTAGATATCGACAACAGAAAGCAAAGATACACAATGCCATCAAGTCGTTCACCTTTGACTCGAGTCCTTTCACTTATTGATTGTCCACAATCTTCTATTCGATTCCTTATCCTTGATTGTCCAACAGAATCAACACTTGATTTCTATATTGAACAATTTGAACAGCTCAATGTCACTACTGTGGTGCGTTGTTGTCAACCTACTTACAATGCAGAGCGTGTCAAGTCCCATAACATTGGTGTGAAGGATTTACCTTTCAAAGATGGTGGTACAGTAAGTGGTTGCTATTACAAGGGGGATTCACTGAAACTGATTTTCTGCAACAGCCTCCGCCAGATGTGGTACGTGCTTGGTTGACTTTGGTAGAGAACACCAAGAACAAACAACCTGGATCCACTTTAGCTGTTCACTGTGTAGCTGGTTTAGGTAAGTGTCTATTCTAGTCCTAAACAACCAAATCTAACACTTTTATAGGACGTGCTCCACTCCTTGTTGCCATTGCTCTTATTGAAATGGGTATGAAACCTTTGGATGCCATCGAATATATCCGTGGGAAGCGACGTGGTGCTTTCAACAAGGTGCAAATTGACTACTTGGATCGATACAAGCGTATTCTCAAGTCATCCTCTTCGTCATCATTTGGATCATCTTTCCTAGGAAGAATGTTTGGGATTGGCAAAACTATTCAGACATAGCTAGCAACAAATATACAATACTTTGCACGTGATTCTTGTTTATGCAATTGATGGAGTGGGTGGATGGATCGTGATCTTGTCTTTTTTCTCATTGAAGCTTACATATACTTTCAATAAATGTGATGCATACCATTTGTAGATAAACATTGTTGGGGGAAAACAATCTGCTTTTGCTCATTGACTACAGTCACCTTTCAGCTACAAGACTAAATTACACGCACCATATGCTCCCAAACAGTACAACGATGTTGGATGGATCTACCAGTAGCTTTATTCATACATCTGCCTTTACCTGAATAGCACATAGCAGGGTGAATATGATAGATGACCTTCTTTTAGAAAAGGAATGATGGCGAGCAACTGCACTTGTTATGATGCTCTTTTGCTTATGCAACATCAAGTATTAGGTGATTCTTTATTAGTTTAGACTATTACCCAAAGCATTATATTAAATGATGTATCCGATGCAAATGGTGCGTGATGGAATGATGAAAAGAGCATAAAGCAAAAGAAAAGTAATCCTCCCTGCATTTACATATATCTATTGACATATGCAATAGCAGGCGCAGTGTCAGGATCCAATACCAAAGGCGGAGGATTAGATCGAGGACTATAAGCTGGTGGTGGTACAACTGGATGTTGGCAACAACATTCGCTATGAAACACAATGGCTGAATCATCAGTATGTGTATTCCCATTATTGCTATCTTGACCAATGAGGAGTTCCTTGGCAGATGGTGCCGATGGACCAGGTTCTTCAAGTACTGTACTCATATCAGGAGGTATAGGTGGTGGTGGTGATGACACTTGAACAGCTGTTGTACTTGTTGACGTTGTCATGGGAGCTGAACTGGGACTGGATGATGCTGTACTATTCTCAATAGCTGTCAACGGAGTAATATTTTCACTGGGAGACGTAACAATAATGGCTGGTAGATCATGATGTTGACTTTCTTGCATGGGTGGAGCTGATACTTGTTCTTCATCCTCTTGTTGTTGTAACTGACGTTTGCGAAGTTTTCTTCGCCTGAATGCTCTACAGTGCCAATACAAGCAGATTCCAGCACCTAGTCCAAAAGCAATAGCCAAACCACCAGTCAATGAAAGAATAACGACAAGTGCACGTAAATGGTTCTCATCAGCTCGAATTCTATTCACAGTAGACTCATCGTCCGATGAAGTACACTCTACAAGAGTGGCAGTATAGACAATGGCAGTGGCAACTAAAAGAACACTTGCTGCTGTGCATTTCATCCGCGGGCTAGCATGCACACACACAAAATCGCCTGGTGCTGCTTAAGTGTAGAAAGAAAGGAAAAAGAAATAAAAGAATACAGGGGCATACGTAAAGTTGGTTGATAATGATTACAATTATGTGGTGATGGTGGTGTGCAAGTGATGCAGCACACTGGATGTGGCAAACTAAAGTCAACCCCTACAGATATAAGGGGCAGTAATGCCGGATGAGGAGAGTCTGGATATTATCACGCACATGTGTATGGACCATTTCATGCATTCCCAAGTTAATGCCAGTGCGGATGTGTGTGTGTTTATCCTTTAGATATGCTGATGCATGCAGCTTGTAAATAAGATGCTCTATATTTGTGTGTGATGCAGTAATTGTCCTTGTAGTGCTGCAGCTATTATAAGAGTATGTTTAATAGAAGAAGGAGAGATGCTCATTTCGTAAACACGTCGCTCAATCAGCACTGTTGATCCACAAAGTAAGGGATAAAGGTGTGAACGGGGCTACTGCAGCTTTCGTACTCATCACATGATGGTTATATACATGCATAATGTCACAGGATATAAGAAGAAAGCGCTTTTTTCTTGTTTCCTTCAATTTCAGTACTGCTTTCTCCCCCTTTTCATCTTCATTGTCATTGATTTCCTTTTCTAACTTGACGATATTAGCAGCTATCATGGTTATTGTTGCTGAAAGCAGCATCTAATACAATAAAGCGAATCGCATTATGGGTTGTATCGCTCACTATTTATGTAGCAATCACTAGTGCACCATCCCAAAACATATCTCATCATATGCTCAGTTCCCTGCTGTATGATAAACTTGCTACGAGACGAAGTGATTTGGCAGTTTCTACCTTTCAGCGATTTCTGGATGTTGTATCTGCAGAGCTTGTACACTTTGGTGTAACCAGATGAATGAGACATCCAGTAGACTTCAAAATGGTCCCATTGGTAACCAATGTCTTCATGTTTTATCTAATATAAGATAACATGCCATAGATGCTTGTCCCACTCTCATCTTAAAGCTTTGCAGGTTTTGCTTGTCATCTTTGACCCCTAAAAGCATAACGTATAGTAGCTGATGGGTTTTCCACTCTATAAGCTATGGCTCATCCATAAATGAAAGCATACTTTGCTAATGACAAAGATAAGACTCTCGCATCATGTGTTAACATAGCCAAAGTAACATGATACATGACATTTAAAAAGTGCCAGTTACTCTTGACAGATGCGTTAAACAATATGCCGAATGTGAATCAAGCAATGGGGAATCTTTTGTGTTACCTGGCGCGCGGCTTTCACGGGATAATAGGTGATTCATTGTGTCAGTTAGACAAAGACTTTATTATACTCAAATAACCAGTCAATGGAAAGGTTCTACTAAAGTGGTTGCTTTATTGTGATCCCTGAATTGTCCTTTTTCTGACAATGCTATCCTTATATATACCAACAATGACCATATGTATATCAAGTGCATGTTTTTTGTTATCATTATCAATCCAAAAAGCTGTATTAGAAGCAAAAGAAACCGATGACGCCATCCAATAGGTTTGTCATGTCTTACCAAGCAAGATAGCACAATGCAGTGTATAAATGATGGAAGCGGGGAAACCGGGACAGTGATCTTTTTATGCAACGTGCATTGGGTCGACTTTCAGCACTCGCTTCTTCTTTCGCTTTTGCCACCACCGCATTCAACTATTCCACACAACCGACAACCCACTCCACAATGAAAGCACCTGTCTTCTTCATTTCCCATGGCGGTAAATGGCTGTTCAAAAAAAAGACTTTTAACAAGTGACTCACTGTGTCATTTAGGTCCCAACCTTCTTGAAGACAAAGAAAAGCCTGGAGAGTTTTACAACTGGTTTGGAAGATATCTGAAGCAGCTCAAGCCAAGTGCCATTGTGGTCATTAGCGCCCATTGGCAAGGACAGGGCAAGAATGGCATATTTGGTAAGTGTCACCTGATGCGAGGAGGGATCCTGATGCATGATTGACTAATCCAATTTGACAGTGGACACATCTGAAAAGCCAGAGTTGATTTACGACTTTTACAACTTTCCTCAACGTTACTATGAGCAAACCTGGGATCATCAAGGTTCTCCTCTTGTTGCTGAAAAAGTCATTGGATTATTAAAGCAGGTATGCCATTGCATTTTACTTTGGAGATATAGATTGGTAACGTAATGTTTGTTTAGGCTGGGATCAAGGCAACAGGACAACAATATGGCAATGATCATGGTGTATGGGTGCCTTTGAAGCGTGCAATGCAATCCAATAAGGACATTCCCATTGTTGAAGTATCTACTTTTGGACACGAGGATATGACAATGCATACCAAGATGGGTGAAGCACTTGCTCCCCTCAGGTGAGTTTGAATATGCATATGTATGAAAGATAGATCACTCATCTATGCATATACAGAGATGAGAATATTGTGATTATTGGCAGTGGCAGTGCAGTACACAATCTACGTGGTCTTTGGTCTTTTGCTGGGAAGCCCACTCCATCATTCGTCGTAGACTTTGACAAGCAAATGGAGAAACTAGCCTGTACTCAAGTTGTAAGTCCTTTGTTTATTGTTCTATGATTCAGTAACTCATATATGTTTTAGGGCGATTCACGTAAACAAGAAGCATGTTTGCTTGATAGACATCCTCATTTTCGAGAATGCCATCCTACAGCCGAGGTAAGAAGATGTATGTAATTGTGTACTTGTGTTATATACTAATGATACTGTTGTTTATTAGCATTTGGTTCCTTTCCATGTGGCACTTGGTGCAGCAGGTGAAGATGAAGCTATCAAACTCTTGGAGGATTACTTTTGTACACTTGGTTGGGGATCCTATGGCTTTGGTCTTTCCAAGGATATCACATTGCCAAAGTACAGCAATCAGACAGTTTCGTTTTCTCGAGATGAACTATAAAGCAACATCACTATTTATATACCAGCAGCAACAAACAACACGTGCATACACTTTTCGTATTTCAAACCATGCTGTGTGTGAGAAAGGGATAACAAACACCACAAGTGCACTTTGAAACTGCAGATGAAAATGAGCAGCAGCAATAATGTCGGGAAAAGATGATCAATGACAGTGGAGCGGATGACATTTGGGAAAAGGGGAGGAGATGTATACTCAGCTATCAGTGAAAAGTAAGAAAGCACGTTCCATGAACAAGTATATAGACAAGGAGCAAAACATCGAGCTTACAGGGAGGCGGGGGGAAAAGTGTAAGTGAAAAAAAGGGGGGTTGCAGTGCTGTGCTGTACACACATATACATCGCATATACGTACATTACACTACTACTTATCTCTCTGTTATGGAGGAAGAGGGGATGAAGGGGTTAGGGACCAAAAAGCATGTTGCTGATGAAGAAAATAATTAGGTGACTCCTTTCTTTTTCTCTTTTCCAACCTTCTTTTTCTTTACTACAACAACAACCATCATCCACGACATAATACAAAGGAGTTTGAGCTGAGCAATAGCTGGAGAGAGCGAAGAGAGCGAACACGACACATACACACACACGCACACAGCATCATGAGCGGATCAGCAATAAGCAACACTAGTCAACAGCCGCATGATTTGGTTGAACTGGGTCACCTGACAGAAGATGCAATTGTCAATGCTATACGAACACGATTTCTTCAAGATAAGATCTATACACGAATACGTAATGCAACATTAGTCGTCGTCAATCCTTACAAAGACATCATTGGCGCATCCCTTGCACAAGTCAGCGAACAATATTTGAATGAATACAAGGAGCCAGCTCGAGGGGGAAACAGCAACACATCATCATCACAACTACTTGATCCACACATATTTCAACATGTCAATCAAGCCTATTTTCATATGCGCAGATCTGGACGAGATCAATCCATGATATTCAGGCATGTGACAATGACATACAAAGTAATCCACTATTAACCATGTCAAATAATATAGGGGTTTGGCAGGCAGCGGCAAAACAAGTGTTCGAGAAACAGTGTTGGAGCACTTGATGACATTAAGCAGTGGCAACAAAAAAGTGGATCGTGTACAGCAACTTGTGCAAAGAGCATATCGGATACTTGAATCATTTGGCCATTGCAGGACACTTGGCAACAGCAATGCATCACGATATGGCAGCTTTGTTGAGCTTCAGATGAATGAGAGAGGAAGAATGATGGGTGCCAAGTTTCTCGATTATCTGCTGGAACGTTCACGAGTGACTGAATCTGACGAGACAACTTCCAACTTCCATGTGTTTTATTATCTGGTGCATGATAAATCACTACAGCTGGGTGATGGATGTCATTTGCGCTATTTGTACAAGACTAGAGAGGCAGCAAGATTACTGCAATCCACAACACTTGACAGCCAAGAACACCTACAACAACTGAAAGCAGATTTGAAGGCGATATTGGGATCCAGCAACAAGAATCTAGTGACTCACCTGATACAACTACTAGCAGCTATTTTACACTTGGGCAACATTCAATTTGCACCACCACCACCTGGCAAAGATGAAGTCATTGTCAAGACACCTCAAGAACTGGAGATTACAGCACAACTGATGGGTGTGGAGCCAAGGGCACTTGAAAATGTGCTCATGTATCAGACCAAACTTGTCAAGAAAGATATGGTGACTACAGTACTGGATGCTGATCAAGCTTCTCATCAACGTGACATGTTGGCTCAAACGTTATATTCACTGGTGTTTACATGGGTTGTTGAATCAATCAACAAAAAGTTATGCAAGCCATCATTCCAGAACTTTTTCGGTTTGCTTGACTTTCCTGGGCAGGATCTGGGTTCAAGTACATTTGATCAATTCGCCATCAATTTCGCCAATGAAAAGATGCATCAGTTTATGCTAGACCACTTGACCAACATCCACAGCGAAGTGTATCGTGATTTAAGACAACAACCTGTCGTATTACGCAGCACTGGTGTAGCAGATGTCATGAAAGAAGTAGCAACACAAAGTGATAATCTGGATGCATATGTTTCTCAGCACCAATTGACATCAAAGAAAGGAGCTTCTTATTTCAGTATTCAGCACTTTAGTGGTCCTGCAACATACAAACGTGAGGATTTTGATACGACTCATGCCACTGACAACTTGAATGCTGATTTCGTGGCATTAAGTGAGGAGGATGGATGCACAAATGAAGTATTACAGCAGATATTTCAGCAAAAGACAGTGACCAGTACCACTTCTCGACGCCATAATAGCACACCAGTATCTGCTCAACAATCTTCAAAGCCACGTCGATCACCTTCTATGAAACGAAAGCAACAGGACAACGAGAAGGAGAATACACAACAACAATCCAACAATCATCATCGAGTGGCACAGATCAATGATGCTTTGGAAGAGCTCAAGACGACTTTACAAGAGACACAAGTATGGTGGGTCTTATGTCTGAAGCCCAATGACTTGCATTTGCCGAGTTCATGTGATGGCAAAAAGCTGGCAGCACAGGTGCAAATGTTACGAGTGTTGGATTTGACTGTACGTGCACGCAATGAATATACTTCCATGATGACAATATCAGATTTCTGTGAGCGTTACAACGAGATCATCAATCAGACACCCAATGCAACTACACCAAATGCTGATGACCGATTCAAGTGCCAAGCTGTGATGAGCTCTTACAACTGGCAGAATTCACGTATGATGATTATAGGCAAAGATCAGGTACAATCAAAATGACATGGAAAGAAAGTAGCATCTTTACTAAAGAATGACTGTAGATATATCTGCATGGCAATGCATGGATGGTGCTGGAGAATCGTCTAAGGGCCATGGAAAAGCGAGAACAAAGAAAAGCTCGCTGTGCTGCTAAAGGCATACCATTTGGTACGTAGCTTTTTAAGTGATACTTTGAATGATACTAATATCAATTCAACATTTAGATGAAGACAATGATAGCCAAATTGGAGGAATGGGTGATGATGCAGGGTCATACGTGATGCGAGGATCAATTGCCGACACAGGATCAGTGTGCTCTTCAGATGATCATTATCTTAATGATTCAGGGTCAATTTGCACAGCATCACAGACATGTGATGGATCCAGCTTTACCAAAGGAGGTGCAACTGTCAACATGATTGAAAATGTGGATGATGGCAAGAAGAAAAAGGATAAGAAGCCAAGACGCAAGATCAGCAAAGCACGAGGAGTATGGGCATCACTGACATGGCTGACAACATGGTGGATTCCGAGTGCAATGCTTAGCAAAATGGGTGGTATGCGACGCAGTGATATTCGAATGGCATGGCGTGAGAAAGTGACACTCTGCGTTTTGATCCTGTTACTATGTGGCGCCATGATTTGGTTCATTTGCTTTTTTGGTCAATTGTTATGTCCACATCAAGACGTCTATACACAAAGCGAGTTACAAGCAAGGAGTAGCCGAGACAATGCCTATGTCGCGATACGTGGTGAAGTGTTTGATCTATCAACATATGCTCCAAGACATTGGGCAAGTGAAGTGATTCCCAACAGTGCACTTTTACAATATGCAGGACAAGATATCAGCGACTTATTCCCAGTACAAGTTTCTGCATTATGCGATGGCAACAATGCACCTGTACCATTACAAGTGACTCTTGATACACGCATCAATATCACTGACTCGAATGCACGATTTCATGACTTTCGTTATGGCAATGAGAATGATGATTATCGACCAGACTGGTACTTTGAAAAGATGATGTATTTGCGCAAGAACTATCGTCTTGGTTTTATGGGATATGATCCAGAGGATATTCGTAATCAAGCAACATGGCCTGTTCAAGTGGGAGGCATTCGTACAGAGAGAAGATGGGCAATCTTACACAACAATGTCTATGATCTTACTTCATACATGCTTGGTGGTGTTGGTGTCAATTCAAAGGAGCCTATCAATGGCACGCTCATTGGACAAGACTTCATCGACAATGGCATCACAGAACTCTTTCGACAGCTAGCTGGCACTGATATATCAGCACATTTTGACTCTTTGCCAATGGATAGCGATAAGCGTGCACGACAATTGACATGCTTAAGAAACTTGTTCTTTGTTGGCAAAGTCGACAGTCGCAATTCGGCAAGATGTCTCTTTTCTGAATACTTGTTGCTATTGATCACTGTGTTTTTATGCAGCGTCATTTTGTTCAAGTTCTTAGCAGCATTGTTCTTGGCAGGTGCAGGCAACAAGGGAGAAAGCAATGATGAATATGACAAGTTTGTTGTATGTCAAGTGCCATGTTACACAGAAGGCGAAGAATCATTGAGAAAGACCATTGACTCTGTTGCAGCATTACGATATGACGACAAGCGCAAGCTGTTGTTCATTATTGCAGATGGCATGATTGTTGGAAGTGGCAACGATAGAAGTACTCCACGCATTGTTCTTGACATTTTGGGTGTTGATCCAGAAGCTGCTGATCCACCAGCAGTATCTTGCTTAGCTTTGGCACAAGGTGCACGACAACACAACATGGCCAAGGTATATTCTGGTCTCTATGAACATGCAGGTCACGTGGTGCCCTACATTGTTGTTGTCAAGGTTGGAACACCATCTGAGCGACAAAAGGCTGGCAACCGTGGTAAACGTGATTCACAAATGGTGTTGATGCGATTTCTCAACAAGGTGCACTATGACATGCCTATGACGCCACTCGAGTTGACAATGTATCATGAGCTGAAAAATGTCATTGGTGTCCATCCAAGCTTTTACGAGTTGGTGCTTATGATCGATGCAGACACTGAAGTATTGCCTGATGCTCTTACAAAGATGGTGGCTCATTTTGTGCATGATCCAAAGATTGTTGGCTTGTGTGGTGAGACACAGATTCTCAACAAAGACGACACATGGGTGACAATGATTCAAGTATATGAATATTACATTTCTCATTATCTTTCCAAGGCATTCGAATCTCTTTTTGGATCAGTGACATGTTTACCTGGTTGCTTTTGCATGTATCGTGTACGCAGTCCTACCAATCGCCCACTACTTGTCTCACATCAGGTGATCAATGACTATGCAGAGACGAATGTTGATACACTACACATGAAGAATTTATTGCATCTTGGTGAAGATCGATATCTCACAACACTTATTCTCAAGCATTTCCCATCATACAAGACCAAATTCACAGCTGATGCTGCTTGTATGACCAATGCTCCAGATCGATGGCCTGTTTTGCTTTCACAACGACGTCGTTGGATCAATTCCACTATTCACAACCTTGGCGAGCTTATGTTTTTGCCACAGTTATGCGGCTTTTGCTGTTTCTCAATGCGTTTCGTGGTGATGCTTGACTTACTTAGCACATTGGTGATGCCAGCTGTTGTTTGTTACCTGATTTATCTCATTTATCAGCTCAGCACAAGCACTTCTCAAGTGCCACTTATATCCATGATCACTCTGGCTGGTGTGTATGGCTTACAGGCTATCATCTTTATCATGCGTCGCAAGGTAAGTTTTGTTTTGTTTTGAGATCTACTTGATATTAAATACATCTTCTAGTGGGAACACATTGCATGGATGATTGTGTATATTCTTGCCATTCCAGTCTTCTCATTCCTGGTTCCATTATATGCATTTTGGCACTTTGATGATTTCTCATGGGGCAACACACGTATTGTCGTTGGTGAAAGTGGCAACAAGAAAGCTGTGGGACCAGATGAAGGAACTTTTGATCCAAGCACAGTACCAACCAAAAGATGGGAAGACCATGAACGTGACATGATTTATTGGGATGATCATCCTGAAGAAGCACCACCCTACGCACCTTACGCATCATCCATAGTAGATGATCGAAGCTCATACTGCAGTAGGGGCAATGCAAGCCGATGTAGTGATAGATCAACACAGCAACAACCCACCGATCGTGCTATTGTCCATGCTATTGAACGTATTCTCGACTCGCATGATTTGATGCAGCTTACCAAGAAGCAAGTTCGTGATGTCCTATCGCAGCAATTTGGAATGGATATGGAGGAACGTCGTGACTTCATCAACAAATACATCGAACAATCACTTGCACGACGACTGTAATCAGAGTAGTGACAAAAACCATCTATCATCCTTTCGATTGTGCGAATGTAATCCAATCTATTTACTTCTAGCAAATTTCTATTGTATTTCATCTCTTCGTTCTGTCATAAAGTATAATATCACGATTTGAAAACAAAACTACAGTACTTTGCAATGATGGTCTCTTGATTCAAATAAACTGCTTTGTACATCAAGCAGTCAAGTGACAATGATCACACACACATTGAGAAACAAAGGAATGAGGATGCATATACACGACAAATAAAAATCAACTGTTGTTGCTTTTTCTTGGCTAAGTAATACATTGGTGAAAATTCTTTGACTACATATTTATAACTGGATAGTTCACTAATCGAGCCAATTCCACTCGATGTCAACACGACCAGAATCAAGTGGTGCGATTTCTTCAAAGGCAGCAGGAGATAAATCAATGTCACCCTTTACACAGCCCGGACACTGTAGTGGAGAAAACAGTGAGTCAGATTGAAATATAATCGAAATGCTCAAGTCATGCTTACAGTATCAGTGATGGTGACTTCGACCGAACCTTTAGGACCCTTGATGCCAACACGTCTATTACAGTTAGGATTGTTGTTTGGATTGGCACCATTGGCCATATCAACATGGTTCATGGCGGCAATAAAGTCACTGGCAGAGTTGGTAATACCACAAGAACCTAAACCAGGAGTATACCTATCCAAATAATCAAACAAGTTAGCAACAATAAAGACTTATTCATATTGCAGGAATACTTTACCATGTACCTTCACCGCTGTGATCATAGCTGCCACCACCGCCACCAGTGGTTGGCTTGGGCTTGTCAGACGTGGTAGTAGTTGTCGTCGTTGTAGTGGTAGTGGTGGTAGTAGTGGTTGGTTTAGGAGTTGGAGTAGTAGTGGTAGTAGTGGTAGTAGTGGTAGTGGTAGTGGTAGTAGGCTTGTGTTTGGTACTGGTCGATGTAGTGGTTGGCTTTTCAGTCGTGGTGGTCGTAGTAGGCTTGTGATGATAAGAAGAAGACGACGAGTGATGCTTCTTGGTTCTAGAGCTGCTATGATGATGAGCTTTGGTCGTGCTGGTTGGCTTAGCAGTTTCCTTGTCATTGTCACCACCATTATGATGAGCAGCAGAAGATGTTTTCGTAGCACCTGATCTATCCTTGCTATGATGGCTAGCAGAAGATGAAGAAGACACAGCAGTATGATGCTTGTTGTAATGATGGCATCTCTTTTGCAAGTGAGCAGTCGATACTTCATGGAAGGATTCTGGAAGGGGCATGGCATTAACCAGCGTTCCAAAGAACGTAGCCATGACAAGGGCAATCAAAAGCAAAAGCTTCATTGTTCAAAGAAAGGAAAGGTATGGGGTGTTATTGTTCAAGGACTGAAAGGGGGGTTGCAATTGTAAAAAAGGCAACACAAGAGAATCAAGCTCTTTCAAAGAGAGGTGTGTGTGATGAAAAAAAGATAAAACGTGGCAAGGGGCGGCATCCTTGACAAAGCTTTTTATATATGCAGGTTTAATCTTGTTCTCCCATTCTGTCTAGGCAATATACTCTGTACGACATCCGAGTTTCTTTTTTATACATTGGAGCGGCGCTTTACCAACATTGCAGCACAATACTCATAACACAAAAAGCATCCTACACCCGAAACAAGACAAAAAGAGCTCAGGGACATGCCGATATTGTAGCGTCACACACATGACACATTCAGCTCTTTCTATTCTTATGAATGTATGCTTTCGAATCTTCACACTGCACTATCAACAACTGCAATTGAATGTATATATGTGGCGTGAATGAATCATAAATGTCCAGTAACCCCACTCACCCCTTACAATGGATAAAAGGGAAAGGTTGTATCACCACATGGATAATGACCAGCTCATTGAGAATGGCAATGGAAACAAAGGGCTCGCCTAACATGCTGAGAATTAGCCAATTATTAACACATATCCACAAGACAGGTTGATGAGCAGCAATCAATAGCAGCGGGGTGTCATTTGTTATGTGCTTGTGATGTATTGTATGCGGAGGAGATCATATGTAGACCCGATCGATATAAGGGTCACCATATAATACACAGGCAATGTAATTGCAAAGTTAATTTCATCACGCCTTCTCTTTTAGTTGCCAATAAATTGATGTTCTACAAAGAATGTTGATCTTTCCAAACACATTCGAAAGGTTGAAAAGTGAATGAATGTGTGTTTTGCAAAAGCAAAGTCATGTATACACTTGTATATCACCGCGATGCGGGCTCGGAGATTACTCAAAGATGAATACGATATCAGTATGTAAGCAGAAAGTGAAAAAAGAAACATCATGGCAGCAGTATCATGATCACGGAAAAGTGAATGCGCGCGGTATCCTGCCAAAGTGGTTAGGACGCCCGTTTGCTTCCAAAAAAGGGTCATACCATGCAACCTGTATACTCGTATCATTCTTTCAGAGATATATTGTCCCATGATTGTAAATGCTTGTTTGGCATTGATTGTGTCATGCTCATGGATGTATAATGAGCCATGCAATGAGAATGGTCAGGGATGGATGATGATTTCATAAAGCAACAATGAAACAATGAGTCGTCAATGCTTACTTGGTACGTTTTAGTGCGAAAAAGCTGCAAGGGAAAAGAAGCTGCACTAACGATTTCAAGTTAAGCTGATGACACCATATATTCTTCATTTTCTCGGACTCACCTTGCTCTCGACCATCATCATTTCCTCCGCTGCAACATAGAATACATGGTATCATCATCATCACTTGTTTTCTGTCTAGACACTACTGCAACTTTATTTTGATGTATACGAATGTAAGGAGAATAATCTGCAAGGATACACAAGAATCTCGGGAATCATCAAGTCAATATCCATTTTTGGTAGGCTATCAAACAAATCCTGATAACTGAGAAAATGCAGTGATATATAATGACACCCATACTGGGAACATATCGCCTTTAATCAGCAGTTGTTCATGTTTGATTGCTTTGCTTGCAGCCCACGCGCATGTAGATGTGACACATGAATCAAGTAGCGGGATAGATCGGGGATTTGACAACAGGGATTACACTAGATCACATATAGTTTGATGCGAGTTATAGCATGCATTCATTCAACAAAATGCATAGCCATTGGATGTCTGTGCGCACGCCATACCTTGAACGGCAGTAAGAGGCTCATCATCAGCCAAAGTAGTGTCTTTCTCTCTCCACATGAGCTTTAAATGAAATCCAGTATCATGGATCACAGGTATATGCCGCTTTATTAGTCATTGTTCACTCCTTAAATTCATAGCTTGACGAGAATCGAGGGACAGCTGACTATGTAATGCTGACGTGGCCTATAAGCTTCTTGCTCCGCTGAAAAAGATGTTCTGCATTATCTTTATCAACTACATGTATCATTTTAGAATCATATGTGTTGGTAAGATCACACGTCCCTTAATAAACATGGCAAACAGGATCATATATCCGATGCTAAGGTATAACACATATATATTGGCAGTGAAAGCAAAGAAGGAGCACAAAAAAATATGTAAAGAAGAGAGACAGCAAAGGAACAATCAAATGAAAATGCAAATGAGAATTGAAATACAATGGATTGGTCACAAGCATATAGATGGTTGGTATGTAAGAGGGAGTATTGAAAAAGACGCATAAAGGGTAGCTGTTAGCTTTCCAGATTGTGTAAGATGGTCCCAACAAGGTAATTGTCTTCACGAACTGCTTGTACCCAACTTTGCATGAATTTGGCTCCCACATGACATAGATAGTACACCATCACTGTTACCAATGCAGCTGGATACATGGATTGAATGAATCGGATACGCGTTGTTGAATCCATATCACCTAATTATTTTTGCTCAGTGCCATTGTTTTCATCCAATATGGACCAAAGCTTACCGAAAACACCTGATTTGATAAGCATGATTGCACTAATAACAGGGATCAAGATTGCAGCTAGACCAACTGCCATCACAGGCATCACAACTTTGGTGGTAAGATCACGGATATTGACAGCATGGAGATCAGGCTGGAAGATCTGGATTTGAAATGAGTAAACGACACATATGGATGTAAAACAACTTACCGCATTGACTCGATTATGCCACTCGTTTTCAGGAACAAGGTTTGTCATACCACGGATGATGCTCATACATACAAATCCACGTGTCCAAATCGGCAATAATTCGATAGATGGTGGCTGTGCACCCAAATCTCGCGTAGGCATCACCAAATACATTTCCGTAATCAAGCCCAGAAGCACAGGAATCATCAATCCCATAGTCATCCCGATATACAAAAGCTTGCCAATCTATCATAGTGTCAAGTCATTAGACTTGTAATGGTTACGTTCCATAATGTCACTTACCAAGAAAACAGCCATTGCCAACCTTTGCTTCAAATAACCAAATGCCATTGAAAGACTTGTCGATCGATACATGCCGACAATCGTTTTGGCCACCTGAACAATGACCAATGACAACACGACCAGCAGGAATCCACCTGTAAAGTATGCATACATGTCATGTACTTCCACTGATGCACCAAGTGCAGTATGATATACCCATCGTCCCAATATGATAGGCAATGCTGTAGCGGCACATGCAGCTGCAATAGATGTTGTCCACATAATGAATAGGAATAATGACACACGTTGCTTGAAGAGTGGTGGTAGATATACAATGGTGGTATTGGTCAAGATATCGTCAGTACCTGATGCTGCAGGATGACCATATTCACGCTCCACAGGGTCCAATATTTGAAGCGATTCTGGATCAACAGGTACCAACATACGTCTTCCTGGTACATAAGGAATATTGTCGAGCTTTGGTGCAAGTACGAATTGACCATCGCGCATAAATGATGTTGTGTCATCAATGTAGTCATAGTTGGTAGCTGTTGCAGAAGATGAATGTTGTCGATTCCAAAACAAGAGTCGTCGCCATGGTTGATTGTTGGCTGGATGTCGATATACACCTTCTTCATCCAAATGACGTTCACCAAGCATATAAGATGATAAGCGCAAGTAGCGGCATAAAAGTTTCATCCATTGCATAGCAAGTCTCTTGATTGTCGTCTTGGGTTGTAAATAACGAATCATGGCAGGTACTGCGATGTGCATCACAAGAAAATCAATGGGTACAGTGGATAATGGCTGCCTATGTCTCCAACAATAAGCTACGCGTTAGCATCATGAACAAAACGCCTCTTTTTTTGCCTTCATAAACTTACAGCATATGCCATCGTAAAGGTAAAATATCAAGCCTGAGTAATTGAAGGCACCAAGCAGTCGTACTGACACCTGAAATGATGACAATGGCATAAAGGATACTGCTTGCACCCAATTTCTGCAACTGTGATAAAGCTGGACGTTCGACGATTTCTTTGATTGGATGAAATTGTGGATCGTTTGGATCACGAATGAACCACAACACGCCTGGACGAATACATTCACGACACATGGTAATGACTGCAGCAAATAGAAACATAAAGGCTGTGCCTAAGAACCAATGTAGGAATATGGATGCCAGTGGATAACCTTGCAGATGCTCGATCCGACTGCTGATGGTAGCATTCCGGAATGCTGGTAATGAAGATATGTCCAATAGGATTCCACATACAATTGGGAATAGCAATAGCTCAATGGTGATAAACATGCCCACTTTGAGAATAATACTTTGCTGTCGTATCACTTGTCGAAAAGTCTTTGTAAACATGCCACCTCCTTCATTGTGAGTATTATGGGATGATCGCATATGAGCCGAAGCAATGAGCAAGAATATCACAGCATAACCAGCTGATACACACATGAATCGATCATAGCCAGTCTTTCCAGTCGCAAATCCACGACTGATACTTGATATTGAATGCAATATTGGTTGTACTTGATCAAGATAATGCTGTAATGTGATCCACAAGTCTTCTCCAAATGCTAATGATGACGATGACGGTGCTGGTGCTGGTGATCCTGCAACAGAAGAACGAGCGTCGTCAAAGAAAGAGGAAGCCTTGGTGGATGATGAATGGTCATGCGTTTGAAAGATGTAATATACAAATCGTTCACAGCTTTGAAATACTGCCACCAGATTAGATGTGAATGGGTGTTGAGCAAGGCTTTCAATGTAATGAGAAATATGCACATCGAGATAAGATCGATAGAATTCCAAGACAAATGGCCAGATATGTGCAATGCAAAGATAAAAGATGCTGTCCAAGATTGGATCTGTTGCTTTTCGAACAAGCCATAAGACACCATTCACTATTTCAAAGGGTGTTGCCTAAATGATACAAGTTAACTAGGAATGAAAATGACATTCTTGATGAACAACGACTTACCATAAAGAAGCTGATACCAATGATATACGGCATCCAAATAGTGATCCCAAGGCAAAGACTGATGAGCAAGGTCATAAGTAGAGAATTCTGTGCCAACATCCAAAAGCTGCCGCGCATGCCAATCACTTCAAGAACGCCATCGATTTCATCACCAAGATTCTCCTCATCCATGTCATTATTGTTATCCACTACTACTGCTGGCATTTGTACTGCTCCTCCATTATTCTGTTGTAGATGATGTTCTTCTCTATGCTGTTGTTGAATATCCAAGTTTTGTTGATGATGATCCATATGTCGCATAAAAGGTGCATTGGGTGGTTCACCACGTGGTACAAGCATTTCATGATCAGCGTCTTCATTCTCAGAATCACTACTGACGATACTACTACTGTTGCTGCTGTTATCTTCTCTGAAGATGCCATCATTGGTCTCGATAAAGTTCTCAGTGTATCTTCCACCATTATGATGATGAGGATGATGGGGCTGTTGCAACATTAAATCCATAGGTGGTGGCTGATAAAGCTCTTCGTCTGTCAAATCTTCTTCATCTGATTCTGCTCTTGGTGCCAAAGGTGGTGTCTCAGCTCTTTCTTCATTTTCCTCTTCTTCATCCATATCAAGCTCAGTAGGGATATTCTGAACCAGCCATTCACGTAATAAAAAAGCTGCTGCAAACAATACAACGACAATGCAAGCGATCATCTGTCCTTCAAAACAATCAGTCCAAAAGGTCCTAAAACAGATGCATAAGTACCAATCCCAATAGTCAATGATCCTCTATGAATACCTCATATCAATCTGGTTGAAGAATGCATATAAACTTCCATCATTGTTGGCTGATAGTGTATGATTGCTGAATGATGATGTGCCTGTAGTGTCATTGCTCTTGATAGAAGAAGGTCCGTGCGTACTGTTTCGGGCTTCTTGAAGGCGATCCAACTGTGCAGCAAGGTTTTCTCCGCTCCAGAGATAAAAGCGCCAATTCCACGCTGTCAAATAGGGGATCAAGATGAACCAAGTACATGAAACAAAGACTGCTCGAGTAGCTACACATAGGATATTGACTGATTTCCTGTATAGCTGTCGAATAAACAAGATCCATGGAAGTCGTTCAGGCATATCCTCGCGATACACTAGCATATGACTATTAGTATACATACATATCCTTGTCACTATGACCATCATCGTACCTGGAGTGAAAGCAAATGGATGTTCACACAGCTCACAATACCTGCTCGAGAAATATCCAGTGTCAATACAAAGTCTTGATACCAACTGTCTGCTTACTTTTTCCTGCTATGTGAAAGCCATTCCGTCAAGCTGCATAGCAGTAGTAGCTACAATGAGTACCACGCATTTGACCCTTGCAAACAATAGAAAGCTATAGACCTACCAATCCTGATGCACATGACGTATACTTCCAGAACATTTACAAGGATGGAACAGAGGCTGCTCGGCAGTCGCTCCACAACGACACACACGACAGATTTCTAGAAAAGTCGTCAGGAATCCACTGAGCCCTTGAATGGAGTAGTAGTGAAGAATAAAAGTGTCTATTTACCTTCCTCTTCCATGAGTGCTGCACAGGACTTGAAAGAAAGGGAGGTCCAAGTGGAACTATTGGAAACAAGGAAGCATGACTTAGTAGCAGCGCACTCAGGAAGTTTGTTGTAGTCATGTGACTCTGTGACACAGCTTTTGCTAGCTCTTTCTAAACCTTTTCCTTTTGACAGTAGCGGTTGCTAGAAGCTCTTTCACTAGCATATTCCACACCATCCATCGAATCATGTTTTAATAATTATGAAAAGTCTTAACAATCAAGAATAGTCACTTACATAGCAATATCAAAAGTTACATCATTGGCCACTGATTTCATCAGCCTTACGCCTAACGACGATTAGTATCTGATGACTTTCGACCATGCATACCCTTTGAACATCCGAGCATTTCAAGAATACACTCCCAGGACGATAACCGACTGATCTATAAGACGAAGAGCTACAAATTAGTAGTCGAGAATCATTTATTATGCAAGAACGAGGACAAATATGAATACTCCTGTTTTGACGGCATCGACGCAATCGCTTAAGAATCAAGAGAACCAGGGAGGACAGAAGTTTAGTATCCACTCTTACAGTTGAGTGCCATATGGATCTAAGTGCATGATACACATAAGCTATAGTCTTCTACAACATTTCTCCTAAAAGTCACCATCATTGTTGATTGGACATTGTTGCTACCACTTAGGGCGACACATGGATCAAAAGTGAATGATAGTACTGTGTAGATGAATGTAATAGAATATGCATGAAACACATCATGATCTTATTGTAAACAATGATAATAAAGCTATCTAAATGGCAAGTATAGGCGTTTCAGACAATCCTTCATCGTTGTCGTGATAGTCATCCTCATCGCTATGGTGATAATTGTAGCTGTAGTCATTGTCCATCGTTACAATCGTCATCATGATTATACGTAATAGTCGTTGTCATGGTCGTGTCTACAAATAAAAAAGAAGAAAAGACGCATTAGTGAATCTTGAATTGGAAGGATGATGTCCAGCAAAACCCTTGGCGATCCATTTCGGTGGAAGAATGCAAATCCGCAGGAATTGATTCACATAGCTGAACACCATCATACGAGCAACGCCGGGCAATCCCTTATTTCTTGAGAAAGCTCTGCACGAATCACGCAAGGCAGCAGATTTCGATCCATGATAGCCAGGAAGAACACACTTACGTAGTGTCCAAGCTCATAATTGTCCTCATTCATTCAATCAATCCTTATGAAAAAAGAAAGAAAGGATGTCTCCAATCCTCCCAAAGGAGAAAGAACGAGCCTATCACGGAAAGAGCATGTGGTTTTGCACTTGATAGTCCACACATTCACAGCCAGGCAGACAACAAACTGTTGCAAATTTCCTTTTACCTCCCGGTGACCGTGCTCTTCCAAAAGACCATCTTCATCGGCTTCAATAGCACGGTAGAACCTGTTATGGTAGTGTTCCGAGCCGGTTCAAGGCTTGTGCAGAACTATCAAGTGGCTGACTTGATACAGGCTGGGAGTCGAACCCAAGAAGATGATGATGCCCAAAGTTGCATACTGCCTGACCAAAGAAACCTGATCACTTTATATTAGTGTACACATACAAAATAAAGAGCTTTTGTCATTCTACTTGCCTTCTTCATATATAACAGCACCATGGTAACGTGTACAACGTAAAGAGACCTTGTTTGTGTGGAAGCAGAAGCCATAGTGTAGTAGTCAAAGGCCAAAGCCAAAACCAAAAGAAACAGCCAAGCTCTTGCTGCGTTTGTTCTTGAAGTCTACACAAAGCTTAAACGGTTAATGCAACACGTTCTGCTGCAGCAATGTACCTGTAGGCACCAAACTAGAAGCGGCATAAACAACGAAACAGAAGAGCGACACGTCTGGTTACAGCCTCCCAGTACATTTGGATACTTTTTGCCTGTCAATGTACCCAACTGTATGAATACAAGCTGTTAGGAACTTCTTTTTAACACATACCTTGACTGGCGTGAATGGAGTCCTGCAGGTGTGAGTATGAACTTGAAAGAAGAGCAAGAGAAACAGTTGTCTCCCAAATCGCTGCTACTGGTCCCCAGAAATCCCCCACACAAAGTGAGCGGAGTGAGTCCCACACCTGCCGCCAAGTATACACCTGTACACACTGCACAATGCACACTGCACACCAGAACACAACCCATTGTCGTCATGATAGTAGGATACTGTACGTGAATAGAGAATAGTCTAATCATCGTTACAGCTTATAGCAAAATGGGTCATTTTATGCTTGCAGCAGATCTTTTAACCTTTGTTAATAAATCCTCTTGTTCCTGCACACCACATCTCTTTTATTCTTTTTCTGTTATGTATGCTTGATGTCCTTGCTAGATGATAACAAACTTCGCTTCGCATATACCAAATCATGATTTATCACGCAAGTATGAATACATAAAGACATTTCATTGTCCCTCCTAATTGGGTAATCAAGCATATAGTGTCTTTGTGCGAGAATGACAATGGCCAGTGCTTCCAAAAAAGCCTTGTGTGAAAGTCTGAATGGTCATAACCGCTATCTAATAGCACCTTAACAATAAGGGACAGGAGCAATCCCGCCACTTTTGAGCAACAGCACTGACAGAGCACTCCAAGATCTCGTATTTTTCACACGCTTGCTTTCAGGATCACTGTCGTTTCTGGCCTATTAGCCATGTCATGTCGACTTTGCAATTTTAAGCTTAGTGAGGCAGTTCGTGTTTTCCTAAGCTACAGACGTGATGATTCTGATTGACAGTGGCGAGCTAATGGGAGGCGGATAGGACTAGTCGGCTGTCTGACTGAAATTGCAAGCATGTGCTGTTTGGTGGAATGGAAAAGGAAGATGAAAGATCCCATTAGTGTATATGACGATGAAGACTATGATGAAGGATTGTCCATTACGCCCAGTACTTTACATACATGTGCTGTTGATACATATGATGATTAGCAATAGCAATTACCTCCCATCAGCAATGACTATGATAACTTTAGGAGAACTTCAGTACTGCTGACACCTCCTTAATGGCTACTCCTACGAGTATGTCGAAAGAGAAAGAGAATACCTTGTTTAAAAAGATGAAGCTCACAGTGTGTTTATTATATGTGATCATGATTGCTGTTTATCGGCCAAGTTGAGCAATGTGGCATTGGATCGCCCTGGGGACTGTTCCTCGTCATGCATACTTCGGGAATGGTACTTTCGGCGACGAAAGAGCCTAGTCAGCATCCCATCATCATCAGCAAAGGATTCTAACTTGCTGTTATCACTTTTGAAAGCTTCCTCAATACAGTGAGCGTCATACAACCTGTTGAATACTTCATCATCAATATAATACGACTTGAAAATGAGTTCCATCAATTGCAGTCTCCGTTTTAGATCAGATATCTCCCGCTGGTGACTTCTTTCAGCATTTTGCATTTGGGCATGCAAATCACTAACACTGCAGCTGTCGATCTTATAATGTGATGTTTCCACCAGATTGTGTTCTTGAATTTGTTGATCGCTCAATAAATGCTGGTCAACAGGATTTACAAATGGGATTGGTTGACCAAGAGAACCAAAACTTCGCAGTAGATTTCTTTCGATTGACCGGTTTGGTTTGTTAAAAGGCAGCTTCATGATCCAGCCATGAATTGATGACGGGCGTGATCCATACATGCGACTAAGCATGAATGTAAACAGCGATAGTATACCACCAATTAAACCAAAGGATGACATGAGCGTATCAACGCGTTGATCCTCTTCTTCAATTTCCATGAAGCTTATAGGGTATACGTCCAAAGTGTTTCTAACCATCATTGCATCGTCCTGAATAGTTGTTCGGAAGTTTGTTTCGATCTCAGGTGTATTGTTGCGTGATTGAGCAAATCCAACAGCGTTCCATGGTGTATTCAGAAGGTAACGGTGATCCTTGAGCTGATAACTAATGGATGAATATGTGTTGATTTCAGCTGTGTAAGTGTTTACAGTTTCTTGGTCATTTCTGTCACGTCGTAACCATTCCTGAATATCAATGTCGGTCAAGCTTGGTTGGCTGCTGATGTTGTATACGACTTTGTTAGGATTACGATCAGGATGATATACTGATATATGAACACGGCTGTGGTTCGTATTGAATCCAAGAGGTGAAGTACCACCTCCAAGTAAAAAACGAAGCTTGGTGCCCTTGCTTGATTGATCAATTGCTTGATATTCTAGTCGAAAGTCTGGAGGAGCTGCAAACAACCAACATCGAATATCACCATAAATGCTATTAGGGTAAGATGGAGCATGATGAATCATATCGAGAGTAGTTATATAGTCTTTCCATTTCACTAATGCATCTGGCCTAGACACTGTATCTGATTGGACGTTAAGGGCATCGCTATTGGCATAGTTGTCAAAGCAAAAGCGTATGTCTATGCAGGTGAGTAAATGATCAACCAGAATGTCAGTTCGCTATCAGCTGAATAATAATACCCATAACGTACCAGGCACTCTTACTCGTGCTACAGGTTTGCTCATCACTATGGTCGTCTCCGAGCTCTTGATTATTCGGATGATGCTATATATACAATACGCAATAAACAGTCCACTGAGAAGCAATTTCGATACCGAATGCAAAATAGCTGTCCACAAAGGCTCACCAACACTATTGAGTGTACATGTCACTAAATATAGCTATATATCGTAATGTGCCTATGCTCGAATCTTACCGTCTATCCCATATCATTGAGATTATTGAATTCCTTACTGCAGTCAGTGGTGCTAAGGTTCCACCTTTCCAGCAGCGTAGCGTCCACACTAGCATGAGAAGCAGCACAGCAGCTGCTAAACATCCTAGCACGATACCAGCAATGACACCTCCTCCAATTTCCTTTGACTCATCGTCCGTAGTTATACCGAGAGTTGGATCAGTGATATTATAGAGCCATGTAAAGGTACCAGTGTCTTCCATGGAATCGCTGCTGGACGACTTTGCATCAGGGATTTCAAGTACATTTACATCATTTGTCCATGCGAATTCAGATATCCCTATATAACAGCAGCTGATTAAGATTACCACATGTTAAATCATGCAATCAAAGATATATACCTCCAAGGATCATCCAGTATTGCCCGTAGAGTAGACCACCCGATGCATCATATCTTGGACGAGCCATTTCACCACGCACAATGCTGGGAGACAACCACGTCCAAGTTTTGGTGTCAAGAATATCTAATTCGTTGAATGTGTAGAGCCTAGTCTGAGTGTTATATCTTTCACTACTATTGAGATACTGTTGTCTGCCTAATGGGATCAGATAAGCATTTCATTTTCCAAAAACAAAGTTATACCACGGCAATAATGTTGTTATTTTACGTACCACCAAAATAGTATATTGTACTATCATCAGGGGCTGAAAAGAAGTCAATGATTGATATCTTCAGAATGGAATCGACATACCCAACATGGCATTACAGCCATATCTTGCAAATGGAAATGAACCCATTGTTTCATTGGAGATATCTTGCCTGTACCCAACTCTATTCTTTACGTCAAAAATCCATGCGTGTTGCCATACTCGGTTTGCTCCCACTCGTTGGCTGGATCCCATCATATATATGATTCTCCAGTCTCTAAATATGCGCAAATGTATATTGTCAATTATAGCGTATATCACTGATATGCAGATTTTTGTACTTACGGAAGCGTAACGGCTGTAAGCTGGGTCGTGTCTGATGGATTGTGGTCGATTGGAATCTGGGTGAAACGACCAATGGAAGGATCATACTCCCAGTAGTCGGCAAAAAAATTTGTGGTGGTACCTGGTACCTTCCCACCGTAAATGTATATCTTTCCATTCGGTGCCAGAGTTGCTGTATGCTTGTATCGGTTCTGGGGTACAGTGCCATTGGTTGCATTACTGGGAGCGGTAACATTGAGCACTTGCCATACACCTGTGGTAAATCGGTACTCATGGACAAGAAGTGTGCTGTTATTATCCAGTATTTCATCATTATTGCCCCCAAACATCAATACACGATCGTTATCAGGAAGCAATACTGCTTGTGCATAGGCTACTGCAAGCATACCACTGGGAAGTCTAGCAGGCTCGATAATGCCGTTTTGCTTGTTTAGTTGAAACGCAAAAAAGTTGGTTGTCGGTTTGCTCATGTTCAAGTATTGCGATAACCCTCCTACGGTGTAAAGAATATCGTCTCGTACAAAAGTAGCCGATCCCATTTGAGAGAAAGGACGTACAAAAGGATACGCATTCAGCACGTCTTCGCTCACATTATAGACAGCATGAACCAAAAAGGATGTATCAAATATCGTAATCGAGAAAAAGAAAAGATAGACCCAGGATAGATTTATCAAAAGCATACTGACACGGTAAAAGAGAGGGATGTCGTATTTCAATACAAGCATCATCAAGTACAAAATAACAAGGTACCACTCAGACAGGTTCGTACCAGCTCCCATTCCACAGTGGTATACTTGATGTTACATAACACATACTTTTGCACCATACAACTAGCACCATACAATACTCTGTGTATCCTTTACATCCTCATACGTAACTTACATTTCCATATAAAACATTACAGCATATGTACTCCCTCTAAGCCATAGGCAACGTTGTACGACTAGGGTGAAGGTTGAGTGACCTTTTGCATGTATGTAGTAGCGAAACACACACGGTACCCGTTAAGTTGTGCATCTTATAGATTGTTATGCATCTCTTCATCATTAGCATTCTTTCCCTCCTTTCAGTTACTAACTACTGCTGTGTCATCGTATCCAAATCATCTTCATTGAGCTGAATAGCGTATTTTGCTTTTGTACAAACGTCTTCACTAGAAGCATCACCTTTAAAGCGATTGCTGTAGATATGAAGCACACAATACTCTGTGATCTACCGATTTTGTCATTACAACCTTCGAAATGTGCATCTTGTGTTTGTGAACCAAGATCGAACACATAATTTAATAACCATTGTAGTCACCAAATACCTCTGTTTCATCAATGAAATACAGCCATTCTTATCAGTCTCTTATACGTGGCGATCATTGACCATTGCTAACATCTATATCATCAGCAATGTCCTCATATTAAATTTCGAGCTCATAAATGAAGTGGATGAAATTGCTGCTATAGCCTTACAGTAGAAGTATCACTACAAGTAAGCAGCAGTTATCCAGAGCTGCAATCTATTATCTAAACACGTCCTTCCTCTTTTGAAGCGAAGTGAAGATGTATCCTTCTTTTGGTTCAGCGTACCTTAAATTCAAAGCTGGGAGATACACGGTGAATTGCCTGTGGATATAGGAACATTGGGTGAAGCACATACAAGCAAAAGCAAGCCGACAGCCATCCAGAGATAGTACAACAACAATACATGGTCTTGTAAGGCGCGTCAACTGTACAGTGATATACAAAGACGGGTCAACTTCGTCCTGAACATCCATCATTTCTAATAGGCGATTGAGAGTGATCCGCTGTTGCTAGAACAAGGCATAGGCAAGTCATACATGATACATTCACGTGGATTCAAGAGCAACATCCATAGTGCTTGATATCAATGTAATTAGCAGTTTAGTGTAGATCACCCTTTGCCCTTATGCATTCTGCTTGACTAACTCATAGTTTAAATCTCAGCTCGATGAAATCATGCCACTTTGTATGTTTATGTGGTGCTATGCTATGGAAAGCATGCGTGTGTGTGTTTGTGTGCTGATCATTTATGTTCAATTATATACAAGCAAGGTTGAAAGAAAAGACAAAGTGGTTTTGACTAAAAGCAAAATGAGAGAGAAAGAGCAGAGCAGGGTGAAAAATGATAAGCCATGTGTGTGTGTGTGTGTGTGCGTGAATGTAATGTGAGTGATTGGTAAAACTAGTCGTACATTGAAGGTGATTTTGAATTACGGTCAATCGAATAATGATCATTGACAAACATCATGATAGCTTGAGCAGCAGCTGTTACAGGTGAACTGGGAGGACTTAATTGATCATCACTTTCTGTTTCAGCTCCAGAGTAACGTCGATCATCATTTTGAAGAGAACGAGTACGCTTTCTTTCCCATTTTCCACTTTGCAATGTGCTTCGTTCTTGACTTGCGCCAACAATGTCATCATCATCATCCTCATCATCACACAGTGTTGGTGCAATACGGCTAATGTCAGGTTGGGGTTGTGAACTGGACAAGCCTTCACCCATACGTGTATCTTCCAATGCTGGTTGTGGTGAAGATGGCAATACATTACTGCCTTCAGTCATTTCAATAGCATAAGACAAGAAATCAAGTGAACTTTTGACTGGTGGAGTCGTGGTTGTAGCAGTTATAGTGGTATCTCCACCATCAGCATGCTGTTGACGTGGTGATTTGTGTGATGTGATAGGTGAAGATGATGATGGTTGTTCATTCGTTGGACAGTTGTTGTCATCTGATGTTGATGTTACAGCATGAGGAAGAGTTGCTGCAGTATTGTGTTCTGGCAATTGATGTGTTGTACTGGTGTTGGACTCGGTTGCTGTGGAAATGGTTGTGGATGATGATACAGGATGATGATGTTGGTTGTCATTGTCATGGTAAATTTCAGGGGCAGGGTGTCTGTGCTTTCGTTTACGATATGGATCACGCGTCGAGATCAATGGTGTAGAATATGTACGTGTCAGCTTGGCTTTTCTGATTTTGGCTGATGAGAACTGGCCACGCTTGTCGAGGATATCTTGTTGTGTAAAACGAGGTGTAGGTATTTCATTGTAAAGCTTCTTTTGTCTTTTCTTCCACTTCAACTCGACATCAATTAGAGTGCTATTTTCCCATCCATTGTGCAGCTTGAAGCATGCAAAGTTAAGGCGCGTCTTGAGATTTGCCAAGTGCTGTTTATACAAAAAGTTAGCAAGTTGAAACAGGATAGTTTAGCAAAAAGGTAGACTTACTCGTGAAACATCAATTGGGGGCGGATCCATGTGTTGGTTTGTGCTCAGTTGTGTGATTGCATTTCTGGGTTGTATGGTAGGATATGCACTGTGTCTTGACACAGGATCGTGGTGTTGCACTTGCATTGATGGGAGGATATGTCAAAAGTGGGGAGAAAGTGAAAAAGAAAGTGAACAATGGTAAATGCGAGATAACACAAAGACTGAGGAAAGTGGGGGGAGAGTGAGAGAAAGAGAGAATAAGGAAGAGCGGAGCTGCGGCACCTTATCACGCGTTAACACGCGCCTCCGCCTTTTCGCGTTTCATACCGCGCTGACTACTTTGACGCGCGTTCTGGTTTGATACTCCACACTTGACAATCCCTGTTTGTCACATTCATTACTTGTTGCTTTATAATCATTCTTACACGCGATCATGACTTTTCGGGTACATTAAAAGTATCCATGACAACTGTATTCTCCTTGTATCAAAGTCTTTCTTCCACCATGCATTCAATTTACCCAGCTCACGTGAACACTTGATACTTTATGTATGCACTATTTGCAATCATATTGACTCCATTACAAGTTGCTCAATATAACATAAGACAAGAAACAACTTTATGATATAAAACCACTAATCATGATGAGTGAGCTATTGGGTTTATTGGGGGGTGGTGAAACAAAGTGGGGGAGAGACACGAGTAGCAACACGGGGTAAGTGTAATAGTCGCGATGGTGATTGTAAAAAAAATCAGGCGCCGAACGCGTGAAAACGCAGTTTGAACAAACGCCTGACGCGCTCACATGAAAAGAAGTAAAGAGAAAAAATGAGGACGCGCGCCCGTGTTCTTTCATCATGCCAAGCGGATCTCTAATTCTAAAAGGTTCTATACTACTGCTTTTGGCCAATCTCGTTCTGTGGATGGGCGTAAGCTTGCGCAACAAACTTGTTATGTCGTCCAAGAGCAACTATGTGTACATGTTGAGCTTCATGCTTGTTACCAAGAGAATAAACACACTTACCGAGACGTCCATTTGAGGAAAGTTCAATGCTTGTAAATGCAAGTGTCTTGCCCAGTTTGTCACAGCGACAATCCTAAATTCATGGTTACATAAGCATATCCATGGATATAGCATTGACATATACTTACCACTGTCACAACATCTCCTTCCTTGGCACTCGAAATGTAGCTAATGTTGATGTCTGTGCTCACACCAGTTGCATATAATCCTTTTGAAGCCAAAGCCAATGATCCTCCAACATCCACCTATCGGCATAAATGTCATCCATATGTTGTATCCCATCCTTCTTTGCCTCGTAAACCATACATACCACAGTTGCAAGCAATCCACCATGTACAGACTTGAGTCGATTCTACATTATGATAATCCCGTATTAGCTAACAAGCATCTTTCACTGTCATTGTAGTATATGTATACATGCCAAATGTTGCTTTTCCACAGTAAACTCGGCTTGAACTCGACCTTCCTCGCTGTTGATCACTTTGAGCTGATGATATGAAACGAATGAGCATAGAATATGCAGGTACTCGGTTGTTGTTTTACCCCTGGCAGCACCAAAGAGTCGTATCCTCCTTCAGTATGAAAGCTCTGTGAATGGACGCAAGAATAAGTGACCTAAAGTCGCATGCAACCCCAATGTTGAATTGGCAATACGTACTTTGAGGACTTTTTGAACTAATGCTGGGGATCGTAAAACAGTGGTGGGCAACATTGTACAGGAAAAAGGTATAAGCAATACAAGGTACTATCGCACACATGCAATATAATTGGCTCCCAGACTGTCAAGCTAGCATCAACTACCGGGATGTTCCGCAAGCTCACACATTACATGATACGAGTATCACCCTATAGACAATGTAGGAACATATGAAAACAGTACTACAGCTCGCTTTCAAGAGTGTTGAAATATTAAGTTAGTGAATCCGGGTGACTTTACAGTACTTTCGTCAAGGCCCTATTGATGCATGGTGATGATCCAGCGACAATCCCTTGCATTGCTTTTTCAATATAAGGTTACCATTGTTGTTTTTTCTAAATGAAGAATATTGTCTCATTGTAAACTAGCAAGTGAATTTGTGATCCAATAGCTGCTACCATGATTGTTGAGTTGTAGTCAAGTGTTGTAAAGTGGATAACTTAAGGGAATAGAGGGACGATCCTCATTAGGAAGTGGCGGCGAGTCGCTCTCATCTTCGTTACCGTCTGTGTCCCAAAATGGAAGTGCTGCCAACGAACAAGTGCCTTGGAAGTGATGTGATCCTTATTTGAATCATCAACAATGGCAGGGTTCATTAATCCAATCAATCACATGATCCAAATGCTTTATTTGACTATAAGAAAGGATAGATGGAGGGATCAAAGGGCAACACTACATTTACTAGTTCATCATGCTCTGCTATCGTGATCACGCTCTCTAGTTGCTGGATTATGCAATGGAGGCTTGTTTTTGTATAAACAGTGTTTATTCTGCTATTGTGTACGTAATATGTGCAAATGATGTTCCTTAATAATGACGTGCTATATAACCAAAGAAGCAACATGATGAGCATGTTAACCGAGACATCAACACTTTTTTAGACTTACCCCTCTTGTCCTTTCTCATTGACATGGATCCAACCGAACTATGAGTAGAGCGATCATCTTGACTCGATTCTTCTTTTTCTTCCTTTTGTGCCAATGCCTAAGACATTCCACCCATTTTAACATGTATCCCTTTACCAAGTATAACAAGACATTACCTTTTGATATGTGGATGATGATAGAGAAAACAATCGATCCAACTCTGTGAACTTTTGCTTTCGCTTATCAGGTCGATTGGTCAAGTATCCTTCAAAACCACGAATGATATTGCCATTTTGCTGAGTATCTTCCAAGTAGGATCCTTCAAATAGATAAATGGCGTGTTCGAGATTGATCTACATTCATGCGTGACACATAAGTATAAGGCTTGACAGCTTTTAAGATATAGCTTACCAAGTTGGTATCGACTTGCTTTTTTCGACTTAATAAAGCTTGCAATTCTAGTTTGGCTTCTTCATATTTCTGACGAATGACTTGTGGTGGTTCACTAGGTGCAGCAGCAGCTGTTGTTGTAGTAGTTGTAGTAGTTGTAGCATTGGCAGTATTACTCGATGCAGCTGTGTTGGTATTTGTATTGGTACCACCTGAGGTGGATGGTGATGCGACAGCAGTAGATGAGTTTGTAGTAGTTGTTGTAGGTTGTGGATTGGATGTTGTTGATGTAGAAGCAGGTGTAGAAGATGATGGTACTGTTGCTGCTGCTGCTGGCGCGGCTGCTGTAGAGGATGTATTGTTTGCAGGTGTGGCATTGCTATTGTTATTATCAGTCGTATCAGCATTGTCCTTATCAAGTGTTGCCTGTTTATTATCTTCTGAAGCTGTTTCTGGTACTGCTGGTTGTGTTGGTGCTGTCGTAGAAGTCGACGTAGTTGCATCGGCAGTCGATGTGTTGGATGCTTCTTGTGAGGAAGATTGAGCCATAGTTTGTTCCTGTGTATCAGATGTTGGCTGTGCTACAGTGGAATCTTGCTGTGTAGAAGAAGACTAGCTAGCGATTTAGTTCATTGTGTCTACAGATCTTGACCAATAAAGCAAACATACTGCAGTTGGAGCTTCGACCATGTTTTTCGTGGTTGGGTTGGGTTGGTGAATGAGTGCGGACACCAGTGGAGCGGATAAAATCTCAGGTGAAGGACAACCAGCTGCAAGATACCCATCTAATATTGAATATCATTATTGCCATTCTTATTGAAAAAGAGATATATTAGACATATTAGTTACATTCCGAAATGAAAGATGATGAATCACAAGCAATCAGTCTTACAATTGTATATGGATCAATGTGTATTGTTATCGATATGGATACTTTTATTGGGATGGTTTATCTCTGAAGAGGAAAGCGACTGTTTGATGAGATGGTGTAGTGGTGATTGCTTGTTGGATTTGGTTGGTTTGGTCATTTGGAGGAGTTGCTTGGCAGAATCAGACAACATATGTCCCTGCTCATCAGGTAGATTTGCTTGATTGACAGTACGCTTCACCTGATATGCTTTGAATTCATCCATGGGCATGGTTGATGATGATGCGACTCGAGTAGCAAAATAGCCTAATTACTCTTCTTTATCTGGCAACAAACTTGATTGACTTTAGACAGCTTCATCTGCAACAATTACCCGATAATGCAATGCAGGTTGCTGCGCCTATCTCCAAGTTGCACAGATGCATCTCTTTTTCTTTTCCTTTGTAAAGTAGCTAAGCATTTAGCGGATGACGATTTTGCTTGAAACACAGCATATAACTTGTTCCCAGGGCTAGAACAGTCTGCTCATCATGGATCATCAAGACTTGTCTCCTTCCAAAATCAATAAAGAGACTCATCATTGACTCAAGGTAACATTTCATTAAGGATATCTTATACATCAACATTGTCATCAATAAGCTGTTGAAGCAAGTACTATATACGTACTGATTACCAAACTCGGTGGATTGAACGACGGTGGCTCTTGATGTTACACACACACTACAGCACACTCTATCCACTCTCATATACCCGCTCTCTCTCTATCTCTCTTTCATTTTCCTCTCTTCCTTGTTCACATACGTCTCCACACTCGAGCGACACACTGTTTACTAATGTCGCCTAAAGACGATTCAACCACTGTGGAACATTCGCCACTACCTGAAGACCAACATAACAATGACAAGGCAACTACCAGTGACACTGAAGAGGAAGACACCAAACCAACACAACCCATTAAAGACAAGGACACTTTAGACAATCCTGAAAAGCCAATGCCAATTCCAACCATTGTTATCAACAATAGTGAAGGTGGAAACGTTGAGCCATTACCAGACTCGCCTACGACCCCTGAGGAAACTGTTCAACAAGAAGAGCATGATCAACATACTCGAGAAGAACCAGTATTACATGATGAGCCTGATGAGATCGTTGATGAAGAACAACATGTGGATATGGATGTGAAGGAACAACAGCAACAGGATGATTTAAATGAGGAACATGTCGAACAACAGCATCAGCCAACAAAAGAGGATCATCGTCATGATAAAGAGACTGAGCCCATATCACCTGCAGCCAACAATAACACCGACATTGCTATGATGGATGAGCCTGATGTTACAAAAGAGCACAAGCCTTCTCAACAACCTCCTTCACCGCCGGTCGAACCCGAAAGTCCCGACAATGAACAATCATCATCACACATTCAAGCAAAGGATGAAAAGCCATCAACATCATCACCAGTCGAATCTGAATTGATTGAACAAGAATCACCCATACCAAAGGAAGAACAACAACCATCTACCGAATCTCAAGTAACAACAGGGCTTAGCACTATTCAACAACAACAACAACAAGATGATGATGATGATGACGATGAGACACCACTTTATCAACGTCGTATACAGCCACCATCACCATCCGTGGTTGACTTTTATGCTGGCAAAACAGTATTGCTCACAGGCTCCACGGGATTCGTTGGCAAAGCTGTGCTATGGAAACTGATTCAGTCTCTGGGATCCAGTATTGGCAAGATTTATTTATTAATTCGAAGTGGTAGCAACAAAAGAAGCAAGATTGGTCGACCTGCAGATCGTATCAAGAATGAGATTTTGAATAACAAGGTAAAGTAGTGAGAGGAAAAGGATGACATGAGATGGATGCTAAGTGCAATGTCATAGGCATTTTTGGATCTTCGATCAAGTATGGGTGAAGCTGTCTTTGACGAGATTATACAATCCAAAGTACAACCTATCACAGGTGACATCATTTCACCAGATCTTTCCTTGTCAGATCAAGATCGAGAGATGATCACCAATAGTGTTCAAGTCTTTATACACTGTGCTGCCACATTGGATTATCATGAACGATTGGATTTGGCCTTGGAGGTAAGCACTTGGTAAAAGAGTGAAGGATAGGAAAAAAGAGCTCACTCTATCTCTTTTAGACAAACACTTTGGGCACCTTACGATTGATGGATCTTGCAGATGAATGTGTCAATATGGGCAAGTGTATATAACAATCATGCTGTTATAATCATCAACAACACTGACCAATCCAATAGAGTCATTTGTGCACATGTCAATCGCCTATTTCAATCCAAATATGCCTGATGGTTATATTCAAGAACGTGTCTATCCCATGGAGATTGGTGATCCTGAAGAGCTGTTGAAAGAGATTGTTGGATTGGAGTTACAAGGTAAAGCAGTGTAGTGTCTGGGAGAGATAATCCTTCATTGGTAACTAACAATGTCAATATCAGATATCCCAAAAATGACCCAACGCATCATGCAAGCATTTCCCAACACTTACACCTTCACCAAGTTCTTGACTGAGCATCTTATTCTCAAGCGTGTGGATTACAATCGTGTGGAGGAAGCACAAGGTGGTAAAAAGCAGTGGCCTATTGCCATTGTTCGTGCCACTCAAGTGGGAGCAGGAGCCTATGAACCACTTCCAGGCTGGGTAAGAAGGAATGAAAAGTTGAAATCAGTGTGAAATCTAATCAAGATTGTTGTAGGTGGATGGTATTACTGGCACCAATGGCTCGATCTTTTTGCTGGGTCACGGCATCCAAGTCTTGCAAACTGATATTGGTCACATGCCAGCTGATATTATACCTGTCGACTATCTTGCACGAGTTGCTTTAAGCAGTGCAGCCATGATCCGCGCACCTGGTACACGATTCCTTTTGCCATACAATGAGATTATTACCGAAGATGATGGATTACACAGCCCACTACCACAACCCATTATACCGTGTTTCCCTATCATTTATCAAGTTTCTGGCAGCAGCTTACGCATGGCAACATGGAGTGAGATTTATGATGGTGTTTGTCACTACTGGAATCGAAACACTAAAGTGTCATTGCCATCATCCAAAGAATATTTTGTGACCAACAAAGCTTTACTCAAAGCACGTATCTTTGTCAAGAATCATCTCGCCAACTCGATTGTATCAATGACTACAGCTATCAATGCCAACAACAACAACAATGACCGATCTTACTACTCCAAAGTGACAGCACGCACAATTGAAAGCGCATCACGCAACGCTGAAGCCAACCAGCCATTTTTACGCCACAGATGGGTATTTGATCATCAAAATGTGCGCGCTATTACCGATCAAGTGGCACATGATGCACAATTCAACCTGACACAATATCAACACATTGACTGGTTCGCATATATGGTCAATTACAGCTATGGCACACACACTTATATTGCTCAAAGTCCGCCTGGATTGAGAAACTTGGTCGTGCCTGATGAATGGGATTGTGCTTTGTATTCAAAACATGTTGATATCCGCCATTCCATCATTGAACAGCCTATCGAATCAGTGGTGTTTAGTGCATCTGATATCCAAAAGCGTACCGAGAGAATGCTTATTCAGCTTGTGGAGACACTTGAAAACACTCAGAACTATGATCAGCGTGATAAGCGCAAAAACGAAGAGTGGATCAATGATTTCGATGCAAGTTTGGATGATTGGTGCCATGATGATTCTGGTGTGCTCAAGGATGCAAAGACTGCAGCACTATTGGGACGTTGGGGCAAGGTCTTGGGTGAACATGATGAAGCCATCAAAGTGGTTGTATTGAATGATAAGCGTGTACGAGATAGCGTAGAGCAGGTAATATTTTTGCAAATGGACACAAGTATAAGCATTGGGCTAACATGTATCAATAGATCATCAAAACATCAGGTGTTCCTCAGCAAACCGTGGTGGGTGAAGCAATCAAGATACTGTTGCGAATGCGTGAACGTACACAGCTGGCCTATGTATGGTTCGCAGGTGCCTTTTTGGATGGTCTATTTAAGCGATTGTTCTCCACTATTCGTATCAATGAAGCTGCTTTAGCCAAGGTATGCTCCCCATATTATCATCATTTTTTGATATTGACTTTTTCTTGTATAGCTCAAAGAACAAATCAAGGACAAGAATGTTGTTTATGTTCCTGTATCAAAGACGCTGCTGGATCAGCTGCTGATTTGGTATGTTTGTTTACGTTACCATTTACCTATGCCAGCTATCATTTGTGATGAAGGTGAGAATATTGACGACATGTTGACTATGCAAGATAACTCATGAATGTTCATAGCATTGGCACTTCTTGGTCCTATTTCGGATATTCTACGCATTGCTGGTGCCTATTTTGTACGACGTGATCAAAATACACGATCTCCGCTCAATACAGCTGTTACTGCAGCATACACAGAAGCTCTCCTTCATGAACATGGTGCATTATCAATGCTCATTGAAAAAACACGCTCTCGAACAGGTCGACTTCACACAGCTTATGCCGATGGTGTGATTGATATGGTATTGGAAGCCAGTTTGGAAAAGCATCAACCCAGTGCACCATCAACACCAACTGCAACACCCCAAGCACGACACATCTTCCCAACATCACGACGCAAAGAGACTGTATTTGTACCATTCCATATCACCTATGAAAAGATTCCTGAATTGAACATGCTCATTGACCAAGTGCTTGATCAAAAGCAACCCAAAGCCAAAAACACATCATCAACGCTGTCACCATCATCCACTGTTTCTACCAATGGCAACAATGCAAATGGGCAACAACAACAACCCCAACTACAACGTAGCATGTCAGCATTGGCACGTTCGTCATCATTCTTACGACCCAGTGCATCCGTGGCTGGTCGAGCTGCCAATAAGGACAATGGTGTGCCTGAAAAAGGAAAATATGGTCGTGTTTATATTGGCATTGGCGATGTGGTGGATGTGCGCAAAACGGCTGATGACATGTAAGTGTATGGACATGAATATGGATACACAAGATTGACTTTGTGTATAGGGATGGTAATGAAGATGAGTTACATTTGGCTGTAGCAAGAGCAATCCAAACCAATCAACATGAAGCGATGGTGGTGAGCCCTGTGGCACTTGTAGCTGCTGTCATTCTCTTTGGTCGCTCATCAGGTTCCATCACAATGGGTAAGCTTGCATTGTGTAACGTGGTGCAATTATGCATGTGTACTCATATCATCTATCTCAGGTACCATTTATGAGCATGTGTCATGGTTACGAGATGAGCTGAATGCCAAAGGCATCCCACTGGATTGGCAAGGTAACAGGATGAAGAAACAGTTATCATGTTTAAAAGATGACTTAATGCTGGTTCATTTATTATCCAGAACATGAAGATGTGGAAGTCATGGTGGCCTATGCACTTAACCTTTTGGATGCACGTCTGAATATCACCATCGATGGCAAACGTATCACTGAAAATTCCAATGTGCGAGTGATTGAACATGCGGATAATGTCATGGTCTTGTCTTACATGGCAAATCAGGTATGTAGGGATGATCATTCTATATAGACAATCACTTACATCCAAGTATAGTTAGTGGAGATGCTTTTGGCAGATGCATTGTTCTCTATCAGCTATTTGGCAACTGGTAACAATGGTCAAGTTTCAAGAGAAGAGCTTTACAAGAGCTTTACATTCCTGATCCACCTCTTCAAGGATGAGTTTATCTACCCATGGTGTTATGAGAAGGTGACTACATATATTATACTTGATGATACAAAGTCTAATATGTACTGTGTAGAAATTCAATGAGCTACTGGATCAATTTATATCAAGAAAGGCACTTGTTCCCATGAGCGAGGAAGGAGTATTCGAGAGAAAGGCGACTCAAGACAATGATCCAGTCATGTATACACACGTGTGCTTGATAGCGTCATTATTGTATCCAACCCTTGATGCCTATTGGATTACATCATGTTCTTTGTCAGCATTACGAGATCTTCCCTATATGCCACGCAAGATTATACCCGTACTTTCACAATGGATTGCTGCTCATTTGATCAGTGGACGACGTACCATGTATCGTGAAGTGCTATCAACTGAAGTGAGCCAGAATGCTGTCGACAACTTTTTAGCCATTGGATTTATTGAAGCTGTTCATCCCAAGACCAAGCTATCACCTGATGCACAAATCTTACTTTTGGAACTGGGTGTTACGACCAATGAAGATCTTGTCATGGTTGCTTCACAAGAACACTCGCAACAGGTAAAAGTACGCGCTATGCCAAAACATTGGTTTACATGCTAATATGTCATCATTCTAGAGTGATAATCCACTTTCCAAAATACGTGATTTGGCAGCCTTGTGTCATGAGATTGAAAAGCATCGCTTTGGTTTCAATATGCAACTCGAGACATATCGCAATAGTCAAGTGTTTGACAAGTGCCAAAACCAGATTCGTAGCATCCTTCGTTCAGGTGGCAAGAGCTATGCAGCATCCCATGGCATGAATCTGAACAAAGACGAAGACCAAATGATTCAATTGGTGTATTCGCTCAAATCAGCCGGCTCATCCTCCAGTGAATCTTCTAGGCGTAATCCTCGAAGAGTCTCGGAAGCCTACAATCTAAGATCACCCTAAAAAGTTGTATATCCTCCCTTTTTGTAACATTCACACAATATAGTTTTCAAGTTCAAAGCATTTACTAGCATTTCTTGTCTTGTAAATTAAAAGGAAAAAGGATTATGTACAAAAAGACTAACAACAACGGAAAAGGAAAAGAGATAGAGAGAGAGATTGGGAGGGCGAAAAAAGAATCAGGAGGTGTGAAAGTGACAAGTGCAGGATTGGAGATGATGAATATATATACGTATACTTTGCTTTTGCTTCTTAAGCCTTGTATTGTTTGCGAATTGGACCATCGATGGGTGAAAGTGATGAATCTGGTTGTTTTCGACGTCTGCTTCGAGTGGTAGGAGATGTAGATGCTGGTGATGTCGTAGTTGGTAAAATCTGTGAAGTCGAATCACCTGGTGGGTTGACACGTAACTTGATAGACACTGGACGCTTATTTTTCGCACTGCATGCCACACAAATGTATTGATCTGGATTGGGAGATGTCTCCTCGCTGTTGCATTGAGCTTTTTGTACACATGACAAGTGGAACCACCCATAGCAAGTATCACAGCCAACCATAAGTGCATGATCATCTTCAATCATATCACAAATCTGACAATGAGCAGGTTCAACAATAGGTCCTGAAACAAGTTGCTTTGTGCGATGTTCGGTAATGTAAGGTGCAAGTTCTTGAAGTTTCTGACGTAAAAAGTCGCGTTCATCACTAAGAACAATCTCCAAACCTTCAAGTTCACGCATATGTTGACGAATCTTTGGAAGATCACTGCTGTCAAGATGAACCTTGCTGCGACAAAATGACTGTAAATAATCACGATAAGCCAAAAGTCGAGTAGATGTACGACTGATACATTTGACTTCACGTGGACAAAACATGAGACTTTCAGCACTTGCTGCAAGATCCACAAGCTGATCCAGAGTAGGTCGTTCTTTGGTAAGGTGATAAATGGGTTGTGTTGGATCACAAATGGGACAAATAAAGCTGGCATCAGGAGCTGTTTTACGTGAAGGAAGTCGGAGACATGATACGTGATACCATTCGTGACACATGTCACACGCTGCCATGCGACCAGATTCCTGCATGCGACACAAACAATAAACGCCCGTGCGTTCAGTAAGAGCTGCCTTGGTAATAGTCAATGCACTTGAATCAATGTCATTCATCAAGTCTTCAATCGATTGATTATTGCGAACAGGCTTGAAAATCTCACGCACTTGTTGGCACCATTCATCCACACGTTTCATTTCACGTTCCAATTTCTGACCACTTTGCATTTCAATGGGTAAAGATGATATCTTGTTGAGCAATCCACGCACTTTGTCAACAGAAGGTCGTCCAATCACATCCTTGGCAGCATGAGCTCTTTCAAATGCACGATCCACTTGTTTCATGGTGTCAAATGCCTGTTCTGCTAATCCATTGACAGCTTTGTACAAGTTGGGGACACGAGGTACATTTTGGCTGTCTTGAACAAGATCACGAATGCTATCTGCTGTCACTCGTAATCCACGATGACGCACCACGTTTTCAGCACGTTCAACCCATTTGGCACCTTGATCACGATTCTTGACAAGTGTCACATACACTGGATCATCATTCGGAATGTCACAAGATTCTGCTTCATGCACAAGCTTCACCAGCTGATCATAATCAGGAGAAGAGTCTTGATTGAGCTCACGAGCTTCTTTATACCAAGTACTTTGAAGCATCATGCGCTCGATTCTTCCAAATTCTTCCATATCAGCACCAAGCTTGATCCCAGTATCATAAATGCTTTGTAAACTGTCTGCACTGCATTGTGGATTATCCAATACACGAATGGTAGCTTCCTTGTATTCTGTCAAGATGCGATGTGTTTCACGTAATGATTGCACTTCAGGAGAGCTGAAAGCCATTGTCTTAAGCTCATCCACCAATTGACAAATGCGCTGATAGTTTTCACCAGTGACAGGTTTCCTTTTTCTAGACTTGGATATGGAGACACATCGTTGCTGACACTTGTTTGCTTCTTCAATCCACTTGGTTGCTTTGTTGATGTATCCACGTAACCATGTTGCTTCAGGTGGTGGAACAGGAATCTTTTGTGACTCTGCAAGCAAATCGCTTAGTCGATGAAGAGATGGTTCAGGGTGTGTACGCATGAATTCACGCAATTTGTCACTCCAATCACAAGGTTGATAAGCACGTTGAAGCACAGGTCGTACTAATTCCTCCAACTCGTTCTCAGTGAAACGCATATGCAGTGTCTTCTTTGACATGTCGCAACGACAAAGCAATTGAGCATGCTCCAAACAAGATACTCTGGTAGGATTGCATTCACATGTCACTCGAGACAAATAGGTGTATTCATGACATAAGAAGCATTGCTGTTGCTCATCTGGTACATCATCTTTTGAAATGGTTGTTTTGATGTGTGGATAACGCTTCAATAATCGCTGTCGTGTCTCCAGTTCACGTTCCTGCATCTCATACAAAGGTGCCTTGAGCCACATGGCAGCTTCCAATGAATGATCCATACGTGCTGTCGTCACTAATAACTCGTCGTGTGAAAAGCAAGGCTGACGTTTGTGCTGCTTATATCGCTTGGCGCATTCCAATCCATAATTGATCCATTCCCAAGGTGCAAAGTTGACAGCTTCACAAAAGTTGAACTATGAAATGCCATGTTAGCATTGAATCAATAAACAATGGTTTCACATGACACTTACTCCATGATTAAAACCAGAATGATATGCTTTTGGAAACGTGACAACGAATTGACCAGGTCGTTGATCCACTGCATAGACACGCACACCTTCTTTCAGCAATCGACCAGGGCTGAACATGGTAGTCAATTGGAAAAGCAGGTCAGGTTGTTGTTCGAATAATTCAGGTACTGCTGCTTTCATGGTGTTCTCAAATTTCTCTGTATCAGCACCAGGGACACCATACCAAGTCTTGGTTTCACCCCAATGCATGTAATTGATCGAGTAGGTGTAGTGATCTTCATTGTGCCAACAGAATGCCGAAAAGCACATGCCAATGTATAACCATGGGACCATCATGCCACTGATGTCTGTTTTGATATGACTGAACAATGAAGTTGGTAGTACTGGGATCATGTTGAGATTCCAACGCTGGTATGCACCTGTGGATGGTTCAAGGGGAGCAAATGCACTAGAGTCATCATGTCAATATATATGGATTGATATGGATGCACTGGTATAAATTACCTTCCATGTTGAGTACTATGTAAATCAGCACCATATTCGACTTGACATGTCTCATGAGGATTTTCCACCAATCGCCAAAATTCATTCTCACACTCTTCTTCAGTAGCTGGTGGTTGTTGTGGATCAAGTTGTTGTTGCTGTCCATTCTTGTTGGCAAACCACTCTCTTTTGAACTTGTCGCATACTTTCTGAAACTCTCGTAATGTGTATTCATCACCATCTTCAAAGCCATAATCTTCACCAGCAGCTGTAAGGCATTTGACACAATACCAGTCGGCTTTCGGGACATTGCTGAGTGGCGGATTAAGGCAGTGCATGTGATAACCACGATCACAACCGTCGCATAGCAACATTTCATCTTCTTCTTCAATTGTATGACAGATTTCACATCCATCTTGCTGACTATGACTGCTGCCAGTATTGCTGCTTTGACTCGATGTTGATGGTGAAAGTGTAGGTGGTGATGTTGTTGTCTCTGTTATTGATTTTGCTCATGTCAGCAGCATGTCACATGTGACGTTATAATATAACTTGCCTTGTGAAGATGGTTGTGCTGATGATTCTCTGCGAGATGCTTCTTCTTTGTGTTTGCTGAGCCATTCTTCATAGGGTAGAATAAGTTTGCTGTAGGCTGATTTTAGCGCATTGGACATGGAAGTGCATTGTTGTCTAGAGTAACCAAGTAAACGACCCACTTCGGCCCATTTCTTCTGTTGCGTAACCTGAAAAAGGACAAACGGGAAATAAAATGTCAGGCGATTTTTCCATCCAAGGGGGCAGTTAACAAGGAGAGAGAAAGAGGGATAGGTATATATGTGTTATGGATATATGTGTGATATAGAAAATGCATTAACTTACCATGTTGTATCCTCCACGCTGTGCTACTTCCTTTTTAAGTTTGAAAAGATCAATAGGGCGGCGGTCAAGCTGAGGCACTTTGTTCACTGGATGGCCGTTGAGTCGATGGAAATTATACAGCTGCTCTAGATAGTTGACATTGGCTCGTGTTTCACCTTCCATACTGTTGAGTTTCTGTAGACGAGTACGAAACCTAAAGGTCTATACATGGTTTGTTTAGTTTAACTCTTATGACATACTTGCTTCATACTGTAGGAACACTGTAGCATACCTCTGTATCAAGGGCAAATCCAGGCTTGTAATCATCAGGCGGGACAATCTTAATGATGCCATATTCTTCTGCTTCTGATCGTATCTTCTGGATGTACTGGATGGGATCATCATTGAATTCTTCCTTGGTTGGATAATAAGTGGGTGCTTCTTGTAATCCAAAAATGCGGGGGCGTGTGCGTACAGGTGCTTCACTTGAAGTTTTGACTGTGCTGAGATCAAGTGCGATGCTGCTCTTGCAATCAGCAGAGGCGGCAGAGCTCCGTGTCTCCCTCATTTCAGTGCTGATGGTATGACGCATCTCTTGTTGAAAGGGAATAGAGGAATATATAAGACGTTATCAAAGAACGATAAAAGATTGAATTGAGTGAGAGATAAAGTGAGTGAGTGAGTGAAAGAGATGTGGGATTTTCCTCCATCCGCCCAAACAAATTTCTTACAATCATTTCAGCAATCCCATTGACACAACACACAACATCCATCGCCTACTTAGTTCAAGCTATATTGTTAAGATGTATTGTTTATATGTCATTCTAATATCACATCTATGATAATAATAATCTTTCTTGTACTTGTTGAAGCACATTGGTACATCCCATTTCTATCTTCCAAGAAGCCAATGCATCTGCTCTCGTTTGTCCTTTACATAGGATACCGACAGGGATCCCGAGCTCTTCTTTAGCCATCCGCACAAGCCTGTATGCTGAATAGGTAGCCAAAGAGGATCCAATCACCAACATGGCACTAGATGCTCTCACCATGGTTTCTGCTGCTGTTGTTACTTCCTTGCGGATATTTTCACCAAAGAACACCACTCTTGGCTTCATTCGTCTACTAGAACATGTTGTGCAAGGAGCAATATCAAATTCACCATAAGACATGTGTTCTGGTAGCTCAACATCACCATCTGGATTGATTTTGGGTTTCTCTGGTAAATAAGCTGCCCATGTTGGATTCCTTGCGAATAAACGATGCTGATATGCTTCACGTGGTACAACTGACTTGCAATCAAGACATTCGACTTGATATAATGAACCATGCAACTCTGTGATCTGATCATGTTGTTGTTGTTGTTGTGCAGCAGCTCGATGAAGATTATCCACATTCTGTGTAATCAAATGATTGACATACCCGTCGCTTAGAAACCTTGCCATGATATGATGACTTGCATTCGGACGAGCTTTGCTCATTTCTGGCCATCCCATGAATCCTCGTGCCCAATACCTTCGGCGAAATAGTTCTGAAGAAAGCAGTTCATGATAAAGAATAGGTCTATGCTTGGGATTACGGACATAAGTGCCCTACGTTTCATTAATATACAAGGCTATCTGACATATAAAGCTTCCTCATACACATACATACCCCATCACCACGATAATCTGGTATCCCAGAATCAGTTGATACGCCTATTTCATCTTGTTAAACACTATCGATATCACTATACACCAAAGTAATACTTGCCTGCACCAGTCATTATCAAAGTGCGTCCCTTGTGTTGCGTCAACATGTCAAGAACAAGCGACGTTGCCTCTTCAAGGTCATTGTGAATGTGTGGCACGGTGGAAGGAACATTGGTTTGCGTCAGTCCTGGAATCTTGATGGTGGTGGACCATACTTTGGAATAAGCAGCACCAGCAGGGCGTGTTTGACCAAGACGTGGCAATGTGGATTTCAACATACAAGGTCGACGAATATACCCCCAAACCAACTATAACGAGCATTGTACGCCAATCACTTATCCAGCCAATCGCTTGTATGGAGTGGGGGGACAGGCATCCACATCATCACCCTATGTCTACCACTATGAGAACGAGTTCAATAGAGAGCATTTTAAGGTTTGCATGATGTGTTAGCTACCACCATTGTATATTCATGCGCATAAACTACACAATCATATCATGATATCTCCTCCACCACCTTAGACTTCCTTCTCCTTTTGCAACAGCATTAAATCTGTGTTTACAAGTACACGTGTGTGTATATATAAATGTTGGTGGGATGCTCATGTGTATATGACAGCATACAAAAGAACCATAAAAAGGAGAGAGCTTTCTTGACCTTTTCTCCCCTTAGTAGTGTGTAAACAAACCGATGATAAATTGGTGTACTAGCCTATTTGGCAAAGACAAGCTGGTGGGAGAATGACAGAAAGCAAAATAAAGAGTGAGAAAGTGAAAGCATAAGAAAGACACACACACATAAGAGTAGCGTATGTATATAAGATCCAAGTAGTTGTAAAACGAGTCTATTCTATATCTTCCTTTCTTTTCTTTCTTTCACCAAGCAATCAAGCAAACATGAACTCTTATGATGATGATGATCGATCTGATCCTTTGGATGACTGCAATGTCTCTTTGCATGGGTCCATGCTCCTATCAAGCACTGATCAATGGGTCCAGGATTACACATACATTTATGATCCACTTGTTGTAAGCCCTTCTTCTCTTTCATCTGCAAGTCCATCATCTGCAACTGGTAGTTACCCTTTTATGAATACACCTTTGCCTACACAGCAGCAAGCTTTGCCATCTCCGTTATCCAGTGTTCCATCCTGGCCCAACTATTATTCTCCCGTGGACATGTATCCTTCTTCAAACAATGCCAATGGTGAATATTGGCCACGCTTTTCGGATGTCATTGACTATGAAGCTTATACGTTAAGCTCTTCTCCTGAAGATTTGACTACTTCAAGTAATGAAGAAAGAGTTCCCAGTTGTATGTTTACTACTCCTTCTCGAAGCGCCTTCAATTTAATGTTGCCACCAGGTGTGTCATCACAATATCATCATGCCACAACAACAAATACCACTGCTGCTACTTCAGCTTCAAATGCCAGAACATCTGCTACAATCACATCCTCTTTTGGTGGCAGAAAAAAAAGAGGCATGAAACGTACCAAGGAGAAAAAGAAATGCATGAACTGTGGAGCTACCAAGACACCTACATGGAGAAGAGGTCCTATCACTCGATGGTTGCTTTGCAATGCTTGTGGTCTATAGTAAGTGTGTTGACTACAATTATTTGACATTTCCCTTACTCACTGATATCATGTTATAGTGAAAAAGTCAGTCGCCAACGACGTATTGTTGTGATCCAAGAAGATGGCAAAGCACGTATCTCTCGTGGTATGCTCAACAAGAAAGACGAGCATCATCAACCACGTTCACTCTTGGTCTGCACATCTTGTGCAACAACCGATGCAAAGAGATGGCATATTCGTGGTGGCCAAAAGTATTGTAAGTTGCTAAAATGTCCCCCCGTGATGACCTAGTCATTTTCTCACTGTCATTTTCATCATCAGGTGAGCGGTGTTCTCGAACATATACTCGATCATGAGTAAACTAGTGCATCATCAATGACAATAAAGAAGTGATTCTGCTAGCTGTATGGCATGTTAGTAAACCTTCTATTAGATTCCGAGCATTCATCGGGATTGTTAAAGTAGTTTCCGGTTCGTAAGGTTTCACTTTGAAAGTATATCCTTTAAAGAATGATGATAACAAAACAAGAGTTACATGTCATTACTCTCGGAAGAATAGGATGTTAGCGTCAGTACACAATGATCTTATTCAGGCAAAAGAACGCATGGTAGTGTAGTTTCGCTCTTTTAAAAGCTTGTGATGTGGTTGACAGGGAGCGAGTACTCAAATTTTTTATGGTCGGGAAGCGATTTTGAACAAGAACAATGAAAGAGTAGAGTGAGAAAGAAACAAACATGCATAAAGTGGCATATGTATTTGTATATGTTATTTCTGTAAATGAATGTGATGAATGACTGGCTACTGTGATAAAGCATGCTTGTATGTGATGTTGTGTGTTTGTCTTGATTGTTCAACCTTCTAAATTTGTCATCCAAGTCCTACTAAACTTCACAGGCACTACTTGTCCTCATCCGGGGTTGCCTGTCCAAAGTGAGTTGTCCTATTTCAGCAATTGTTGCCGCTCTTTCGTTTCTGCTCTCTTTCAAAGCTGGTTTCACTTTAACCCACTCACTTTCTCTCTTTCACTCTCTCTCTTTGGACCTTGAACAACTCCACCTTTGTCTTTCTAGTTCACCACCCTTGTCCGCTTCATATACCCTTATTCATTTTGTTACTCGTTCACTGTATTCTCCTCTGCGCCACTTTTTCAATACTGGCATCGCCTCATGTCAGACTCCATTTCACCCATGCAAGCAGAGTCATCGTCCAATGCTAAAGAGCAGCAACGACAGGGTTTACCTGTTCCTATACACCCTGACGATGCCAAGGACAAGGTCTTTACAGCTATTCTCAAAGCTTTATTGAAAATGGGCAACAAACCAAGTTCACCAAAGGAACTGGCCAATGTCATTGTCAAGTACAAATATGCTACCTTAGGGTAAGTAGAGACTAACTTGTCGATAGAAAGGTGACTAAACGACTGTTTGATAGTGGTGCAACACCATTTGCTACTGTTTCTTCTCGCATATCCCAGCATTTTAAACGCGCAGCACAGCATAATCCGCCACGACCACCTTTGTTGGCCAAGCATTTTGATGAAAACCACTCACGTAAAATCAACTATTCACTGGCAACTGAACCAACATCTTCATCATCACCACAAGAAGAGGATGGATCACCAACAGCTTCAGCTTTGAATCATCATGACAACCATAAAACATTGTCAGACATGTCGGAGGATGAGACATCTCGTGAGCAACAACAACAACAACAACAACAACCACTACGACGATCCAATCGCCATGCATCACCACCCGTTACACGTGCTTCTCGAAGGAAGACAAGACAATCAGTAGAAGAAGAAGAACAAGTGACAGTGGTTATTGATGAAGATGATGCTGATGATGAAGCGGATCTTATGTCAAAACGACGTGGAGCCAAACGTATACGTCGACATTATCACAACAAGGATAATCTACCTCTTTCTCCTATTCGTGGTAGGTTACAAAGTACATTAGTATATCCTCTTTTTATTCACTATTATATAACTTGTAGATCCGATTACACATAAAAGCCAACATGTTTTATCACGAGTAATTCCGCCTGTGTCACCACCACCCACACAACTGGAAGAAGCGTCTGATCAAGATGATGATATTGAAGAAGAGCTTCAAGAACAAGTCAAGCAGCAAGAAGAAGAAGAAAGTGAAGTGGATGAGTTTCCAGATTATCATGAAGAAATGCTGAAAGGAGATGATGCAATGATGTTGGATACAACCACGGGTCTTACCGATCGACGACCTTCAGTCAACATGGTTAGTTCACGACGACCTAGTATTGCACAAGCAACAGCCACTGGATCCAGCAAATATGGTGAATCACCTCGATTGACAGCACGTCGACAGTCATTTTCACTGAACAATGGTGATGAGATATGGACAACGAATCCTTTGGAGCATGATTTTGATTCCGTATTCTTGTCCGACGAATCGACTAGTACACATGCATTTCCTCCACTCAGCATTGGTGCTCCCGAATCCATTTCTATGGCTGAATTGGAAACTTATTTCACTGGTGCAGCAGCAGCAGCAGCTACTACTAGTAGTAGTCATAGTGGCGACAAGCAACAATCATCTTCATCCAATACTGCTACTACTCCATCATCTTCAACATCAGATATACCAGCTATTTCACGATTGCAATCATCACGAAAGAGTTTCTCAGCACTCATGGGAACTAGGGAAACATCTTTATTACAACGAGCACTTTTGGCAAGTACAGCAGCACGTGGTATGGCTGAAGCTGCGGCAGCTGCGGCATCTGTTACCACTGAAGATTATGAAGATGCAGTAGAGGATGATTTGCCATCACCATTACGACAACGACGTAAATCATGGCCAGATGAATCCACAACATCGGGTGCAATTTTATTCCCAGAAGACGATGAAGAAGAAGATCACAGTAAAGATGATAAGAAGGACGTTACCAACATGACAACAACACCATCCAATGATCAACAACAACAAGAGCAACAACTATCCACTAGTCCTGAACCTGCATCATCCACTACGGACACTATTGAGCAGCAACAGCAGCAACAACAAGAAGATGAAAGCTTTATTATTCGCAAACGCACATGGGGATCTCTTGAATGTTATCAATTGGATTCACCTGACGACATTCCTGATACCAAAATTCTTCGATTCATTGCATCCACTGATGGTGCCACAGAACATGTGGCGTTGCGTACTCGTCATGCTGCTGATAAGAATGCCAAACATCGACGCAATAGTCATCAACACTTTTATCTTGGTGAAGGATATGTGAATGCCACTCAATTACGTAAAGCTGCTCGACCTGTAATGGGAAAAGGACCTTTTGATGCTGCTGGTGAGACTGAAGAAGGAAGAGTGGTAGTTTCATTGACTAAAGGACCCATGGATTGCCGTGGTGCATGGTAAGTATTTCTGATTCGGAAATAGCAGCTGGTCAATACCAAATGAAGCAAGTGGAACTAATATGATAAATAGGGTACCACTAAGTCGTGCTCGTGAATTGGTCAAGGAATATGGCATTGATGGATATCCTGGTATTGTCAAGTTATTGGGAGATGATCCTATGGATGGCAAGGAAGAAGATGACGAGCAAGAGGACAATAAGGATAAGCAAAAAGAAGATCATCATGATAATGACAAGAAAGCTTCATCCAAAGGTAAATGACTCATTGAAAATATTGATAGTGTGCTCATTCCTCTTTTATCTATAGATGGTGATAAGAAATCTACGCCAGCTCCTTCAGAATCAAAAGATCCTGCTACCAGCTCCTCGTTACTCAATGTGGATGATGGTGAATTCTTTGTCAAGTTTGAAGATGATGAAGAGAAGAAAGCATCTGATGATACAACAACGGCAACGAATGATGTAGCTGAAGAAGATGCAGCAACTATGGCAGCGGCAGCAGCGGCAGCAGCAACAATGCCATTGGATTTATCAAAGACATTTAATCTTGCAGCACTTCAACAAATATCAGCAGCATTTCCAGGTGTGGACTTGACAAAAGCATTGACAGCTTATATGCAATCAGTCAGCAATAACAGTGGAAAGTCTGATAATCCTACAACATCTGCAAGTGATATCAAGACTGCATTGGCAAGGTTCCCAGCATTGGAAGCCCTTTTACGTAAAGATCCTATTACCAACACCACTCACAACACCAATACCACCACCACTACTTCTCCAGCCATTGTAAATACCGATCAACAACAACAACAACAACAACAACAACCGGTGGTTGTGCATACAATCATGCCTACAAATCCCACCATGTATATAACTGTCGCTGAAAATGTCGCTGTCTGTATTGCGGTGCTGGCACCTCCAGACACAAACACACCTGAATATCGTATCATGCGCCGGCTGGACACCAACTATATTAATGGTACGACCTTGTTGACGGCAGGTGGTATCGACACTGATAGCGAACGCAGTATGATTCTCAGCTTTGAAATGGAAAGACGTCGTATTCCAGAAAAGAAGAGCGCATTGTATGGCACTTGGATTCCTTTAAGACGAGCTCAAGAATTGGCTGTTACTTGTTCTATTCAACATCGTTTGGGTCCTTTCTTGACTGACTCGATTGAATCTTATTTTCCATCACCATTGCCTATTACAATTCATCGTCGTCCTCAGCTACCATCATTGAAAGAGAGCAGCAATAATCGTTGGGCATCATTAGCACGACGTGCTTTACGCAATGGCATCACTCATCCTGATAATGACGACACTACTGCTTCAACATCATCTTCATCTACCAGTAATACCAAAACATTGACAACAGCCACTGCAGCACAACTACATCAACTTTTATTGACCAACAATCCACGCAAGATTGCTGAATATGCACAAAAAGCACCCCTGTTAGGCACATTTGGTGATGATCATGAGAATTCCAAACGAAAAGTGGCAGTGATTGATGCATCCAGTGTTGCAGCACGTGCAGCAGCAGCAGCAGCAGCCAAGAAACGTGCAGCCAAGAAAAGACGTTTGAATGAGCAAGTGGATCATAGTAGTGATGTGGATATTGAAAACAGTGGATCTGAAGCTGAAGCTGAAGATGATGAAGGTGAAGACACTGATACGGATACTGATGTGGAAGAAGTACGCAAAAGAATGAAACGAATGCGAGATGCAGCTATTGATGCTATGGAAAGTGGCAGCTCTATTGACTTGGAAGAACTTATTCGACGTGCAAGTTCACCTATCATGTCTTCTGGTATTGAACATCGTAGTGGATCCAGTGATACATTACGAAGAACAGCTACCGTTCGTGCTACATCACGTCGTCGTCCTCAAGCTCGTCATGGCAATAGTACTGGTGGTAAAATTGCACCTTCAAATCTGAAAAAGTCAGCTTCATGGAGTGGTAGTTTGACATCCCCATTACGTGTGGTGGTGCCTTCCAAGAAATCATCATCCAATACCAACAACAATCATCGTAAATCGACACATTCTTTACGACCCAGCAAATTACGTGGATCAACAAGTAGTAACAGCAGCAGCACAAGTCATCATGACAACAATCGTGTTGTAGAACATACTTCATCCTCTTCATCATCACCTTCTCCTACACTTTCAAAGGCTGAACATCCTTCTTCCACTGATGTTACTACAACAACAACAACAGCGACCACTACAACTCCTCCTTCTACAAAAGACTCTACTTGTTCAGGTGATGTTTTGGCTACCATTCAAGAAGATGATGAAGATGAGGAAATTGATATCGGTGGCAGTGATCGTGATGATGATCTCAGATAAACCATTGTATACAGCTCATATATCACATCCCAAATCTCCCCCCTCCTTCTCTCACTCATTTGTACATTGCAGTTCCACCACGAAAAAGTATCTATCGTTTACCCCTCTTTCTGTTTGTTAATGCATGTTATAAAATAAAGCATCTATTTGGCAAAACATCAAAATGATACCACAATAGATTAGCTTATGCTACAATATCTTCAAGTAATAAAGGCATAGTCAATCTATCAGATCATTGGTACACAATCATTGAAATAACATGTCGTATGATGTAATGTCAACTCATTAACACGTATGAATGCTGCCAATATCACTCCTCATCAACGTCATACCTGTCATGGATGTATGTAATAAGATGATGGATTCCCGCCTCGGAAAGTCAATCAATGCTTTTGAGGAGATGATCCACAATAATCAAGTCCAGACATTGAATATGGAGCCAGATCACCCGTGGGACTGATGTCATGTACTACCATCATCACCTCCTTTCTTTCAGTCACGTGATACAATCTTCATTCTCTGATGGGAAAAGCTCATAGTACACTATTCTACATGCTTCAAGACATGTGCACATTGCCACACTATCTAATGCAGGTAAAGGGAGATGGTAATAGTAGTTAAAGCGGCCCATTCAGAATCTCCTTAATACGTGCAGTGCGTGTGCATGGGAAGCATGATTGTCCCTGGATACAAAACCATGTCCGACACACTCACACAACACCTCCTGTAAGATCCTTAAGGGAGTCCAATGGCATAGCATACCAATGGTAAAGCACAATAAGACACATAAGGAGATCCATAATAAGGTAACATAATGAGCGGTGGTTGTTGCTCAGCAAATTAAGGAGTATACAAGGTGTGATGAATGCATACATTAGAAATAGCAAATATACTTTGTATAGATAGCAAATAAAGGTGACTATGAGTAGATGAAGAACAAAGTGGATTTCTACAAGAACAATGATGATGCAAGAAAATGATCGCCCTAGCATTTCCATAATGAGAAGGAGGTGTGTGCTCATTCTACTCCGCAGAGTGGCATTCTTGAAAGAAGCATATGTGTATGTGTCACGTAAGAAATGAGGCACAAATTAGAGCGTATAATCGACGTTTGTGTAATCTGCTACGACGTTCTATCTCGAGTAATGATAAAGTCATAAAGTGACACTGATGATGAGAATAAACAAAGAAAAACGTGCCTGAAACAATGCCAGCTAAGAGAGAATGAAACATCCCATTTGGATAGGTGCCTTTAGCAGTAGTAGTCTACACCCAATACAATAAACCCCGCCTTTGGTTGGGGCCAGCTTTGCACTACTGTTTTCCTTCACTCACTCCCATTTCATCCCTCCTTTCCCTCTCTTGACCACCTACACCCACAACACGCCCTTGTTTCTTTGTCTTTTTCTTTTTGATTATACGTTTTGTCTCTGTTCTTCTTTTTGATTATACGTTTTGTCTCTGTTCTTCTTTTCCGAGTCAAAGAGAAAGAAAGAAAGAGAGAGAATCCGTCAGCATTTGCCCATTCGCTTAATCGGTCGACAAGCTCTTTTATATACAACAATACAACGAGAGACTACAAGAACCAATGCCGACGAATATGCAAATGCAATCTATCTCGGGCATCATCACTCAAGTGAGGAATACGTCGGGTGAAGTACCACCGCCATTGGTAGGAGCGTCAGTGACAGTGGTAGGGGATCGAGTCTTTGTATTTGCTGGACGACTTGTCACTTCAAGAAAAATGACCAACCATATGTACGTATTGGATATTGGCGACTTGACTTGGACACGCCATATTCCACCACCTGACTCTGATAAACCACCCAAAGCACGCTACTTCCATTCTGCAAGTGTACACAACAATTCAATTGTTGTATTTGGTGGTATGGGATATTCGCGTGTTTCTGGTGATGGATTATGTGTATTGGATGATATCTCGATCTTTGATATTGATACAATGTCTTGGCGTCGTCCTGACATCAAGCCTTCATTATTCGCTCCTCGTCCACGTTATGCTCATTTGGCTTGTATTGCTGAAGACAATAAGCTTATCATCATTGGTGGTCAAGATATGAACAACAACTATCTTGGTGAGATCAATATTCTTGATTTGGATACTTGGGAGTGGATACAAGTCAAAGAACTCGACAAGCATGTAGGCGCTTATCGTTCAATTGCCATCACAACTCCACCAGGCACTCGTTTACCAGCAGTACTGAATATGAATGATCAGCAACAACAAGGATTGGATGATAAGGAATCTGTTGCTCAGCAACAACAACGTCGAGCATCTATGGTACGACAGTATGGACAGCTTTTGCAGAATACACAGGAGCCTACACCAATCTATTTGTACACCAACTACAACTTTGCAGATGTCAAACGTGAATTACAACTGATTTTTTCACCTTCTTCACCTTCTTCATTGATCGAAGATTGTTCATCTTACATGACTGGTTCAGTGATGCCACCTGGATTACGCTTCCCTACTGGACATACCTTAGGACATCATCTCGTACTTGCTGGTACTTACTTATCTCCTCAAAGTCATGCTTATACCATTTGGGCGCTGAATCTTGGTACTCTGACATGGTCACGTATTGAGACAGGATCTGTGTTTGGTACTGGATCATGGAACAAGGGTGTATTACATGCTGACAGCAATCGTTTGTTGGTATTTGGTCATCGATCTCGCAACTTGCTTGAAGATTACAATCATCGACAAGTCAACTTTGATCACGTGGCATCAGTGGATCTTGAAGCATTTGGTGTATACAACTTACCCAAGCCTACTTGTTCTTCACTTGCACAAGAAATGGGCTTGTCATTACTCAATGAACCATCAGTCTCAGATTTCCGCATCATCACTCGTGAACGTCAATCCATTGCAGTTAATTCGGCAGTATTAGCTCAACGATGGCCTTACTTTGCTGAATTGATGAAGACCAACCGTGATATCACACCTGAAACGACAAGTACAACACCAACCCAACAGAGTAATAGCAACACCAGCAATGATGCACCAATGCCTGACGACAATGAATCACAACCAGACACACCACAACCACAACCTTTGCAACGATCTGCCATCAAGAGTCACAGCATGATGTTTCCATATCCACACGCTGTCGTAGTTGCCTTGTTACAATACATTTACACTGACAATTTATTGACAGCACAACAGTATCAGCCCCATGTTCTTTCACAGCTCTTGTTACTTGCCGACATGTACAATCTGACACGACTACGAGAATTGACAACACATGCATTACATCAGATGCTCAATATGTCGACTGCACCATTGATTTTTGAAACAGCAGCATTATCACATCAAACGAGTCTTCAAATTCGAGCATTGAAAATGATGATTGCAGCTAAAAAGATGATTCAACAACAACAGCAACAGCAACAAAGATTGACAACAACCAATACCACCAGTAATGGATTGCCAACTGAAGGACGACAACGATTACCATCCTCTGCAGGTCTTGTGAATAATGGTGGTGGAGATTCACCTACATCCGTCACATCTGGTTTTATGCCAAATCCATCTCCACAACGACAACACTTTTCATCCAGTGCTTCTTCACCTTATGTCGATTCACGTACACCATCCATGTATGAACCAGGCAATCATAGTCCTTCCAGTAGTAGTGCAGCATCACCTACATTATCCACGTATCGTGCACGTACACCATCCTTGACCAATCGATCCAATCCTTTACCATCACAACAACAACAACCACGCTCATCCCCTTTTGGAACAACTCGATCTACTGGCTCATCGACAAGTCCACCAAGCACTCCTCGTCAGTTACCCATGGGTCTTCCACAACATACAATGGATACAGAGGATCTGAACCTTTCTCCAAGTGCAACACCCACTTTCCCTTTGGATCAGACACCATCTTCAAATACAACAACACCTGCATCATCAGCACCTAAAGCAAAAGAAAAAACCAAAAAGAAGAAACCATTCCTGGAAGCCTTTGGAAGCAAGTTTTCAATGTCATTTCAGTAATAATAGTAGTAGTAGTTGTAGATGACAAGTCCTTTATTTATTTGCCTTTGCTTTTGACACATTTATCAACTTTATAAAAAGAACATTGATATATACGACAGGGATGAATGACATGGCTCTTTGTGTGACACATGTGAAATGGATGCGTGGGCCAAGCTGAGTTTATCTTGTGTTGCTGTACAACGTTTAAAATTGTCACATGGAGACAAACGCGGCTTGGATCATCTTCCTTTCGCCTTTCTCTCACTTTCATACACAACATGACGCAATCCACTGTCAACCCAGTTCCTTCTTCTACCAATATTCCTCTAAATGGTGTTGATCCATCACTTGAAGGTCTTGTAAGAGGTGCATTAAATCTTGGTATGAGATAAAACACAATCTTTATGGCATATACGACGACTGACGACTGAATTATGCAAAAGGCGAAGGCAAACCATTGACTGAAGAAGACATGTCCAAGTTACTTGAAACGCTCAACAAGAATGATCTCCCTGAAAACCAACAAGAAACCGCAAAGGAGCTCAAGGCTACTCTTGAAGCAGCACGACAACCTGATGGCAAAATTGATGAAACAGTCGTGCACACTGTATTGGGATCTTTCTTATCGGATGGTCAGCATGTAGAAGAAATAGCAAATACCATAGGAGACTTTGAAATTCGATTTTGAAACAATGGATATATAACATGTTTTGCTATTTATTGATGATGTGTATGATGGATGGGAATGGACTATATTACCAACGTACCCATTGGTGGGTGTTGAACATGTCTGCAAGGTGTCGAAGCTCGGTAGTACAATCACTGGCAGCACGTTTCGACAATGCTGAAGGCATCTGAAATGATGTCATTGGATTAGATTGATTAAATGATTGAACATGCACATAAACTTACCTCCTTTTCAAGAAACTCGATACGATTCTTATGACTTGGATGGGTACTCATGAATTGAGGAATATCACCTGCACCTGCTTTTTCCATTCTCTTCCACATTGCAACAGCTTCATGGGGATCAAAGCATGCTTGAGCCATCAATTGTAATCCAATAGCATCTGCTTCAGTCTCGCATTTACGTGAAAAAGGCTTGCTGATCACAAAGTTGAGGAGAAATCGATTAAAGACAAACGAGGGCTCAATCCCAAACAGGACAAGCGTCAACTGCAATGCGAGAATCACCTTTGCAAAACTCAGCTTTTCCGCACTATGTCGTGCCAATTGATGAGCTATTTCGTGTCCAAGCACAGCTGCCATGCCATCTATTCATCCTCTTATTAGCATAGTGATATAGAGTAGCTATTGATCTTTCTTACCTTCATTTTGTACAATGGGCAAGATGCCTGTAAACACGAATACTTTTCCTCCTGGAAGTACAAAGGCACTAGAAATGTATCACAATGAATACCTATACACACTTTCATTTAAAGGTACTTACTTTGGTTCAGGCGAGTCAATAACATGGAATTCCCATTGCAGATTATCCATGCCAGATACTTGTACAATCCTCTTTGCCACTCTGGACACAAATCGCGTGTAAGGATGATTGGGAGGAAGCACACGTAATCCATATTGTGACATGACTTCTTGATACGCTTGTTTGGCCATGGCTTCCTCTTGTTTTGGTGTCACATCCATAAATCGCCTACGATTGCTGATGGGTACCTTCTCCAAATGGGTTGCATAATATCCACCAAACATGAATACACCAGTGCCAATAAAGACCCATAAGCGTTTTGACATGTAAAATGGCTGACGACTCTGGTGAAAGCGCTGATATCCATCCTGGCTCGTCGCCATGACAGTCTTTGGTCTTGGAAATCCCGGTGGTAATGTAGCCAATGGTCGACTTTGGAACATGTGTCGAGACACAGCACCCATGGATGCATTGCAATTGGGTTGTTTATGCCATTGGGTTGTCAAGGGTCGTACGAAACGTGTGCGCAGTATTCTTGGTGCAAACATCATCCGTTGGCTGAAGGTAAAAGAGAGTGTATGATAGAAAGAAAGAGAAAATCAACGATGGCACCTCGTTAAATGCCACCAAACGAGAACAATCAAAACTAGCTCATCCACTTTATTTGTTGTTTCGTGTAATTCATTCACCCTTTTACACTGTGGCGTGTTAAACAACCCCCCTTTCCTTCCACTTTTATTGGCAGTGTGGGCCCTGGACAATCCGAGATTTCATAGTTGACAGCTCCTTTGCCACAAGACTTTCTTCTTATGTTATTCCCATCAATGAAAAGTGTATAGTTGATCTCTTGTACCCCATTGTTTGACTATAAAAAGATTTGATTATCATGTTGGTCTTTGTTTATACTTTCTTATTGCAAGCTTGAACCCGGTTGGTCTAAGAATCATTGTCCTTAAGTGTTGATCACTCTTCCAAAGAGAGCAAGATGCATTACTTGAATGCGAGCACATGAAAGTTTAAAAGTGCGAAACAAGCTTGGCTCATATTCTATGTTGTCTGTGCACCTTGTACTACTTGGCTTAAAGCAAACATTACTTGTCACATGCTATTGATATGATGGATGTACGTATTTGCATGACTAAACTAAGAAGCATTGTATTACCCAAGTCCAAGCAAGCATAACATTACCAATATCTACGTCATATGCATTACAGAGCTCATTACTTTATAGAGACAAATTCATTGTGGATTTACTTGAAAGCAATATGTGATCTATTGAAAGGAAAGGGGCTTCTACAGCTGCAAGGACATGGCATTTAATATGGAATTGGTAGTTCTTATCATGATCAGACTCTTTTGAAAGTAAGGTTCATCTATACTACGCACAACATATCACCAATGTACATCTTACGTCAGTAACGCCCTCTCTGGATCGCATGGTAACTCCCATGGACAAGTCGACCAAAACGGACTAAAAAGAAGCATATTCCTTTAAAAACAAAGATACAGCATGCAGTACCAATGAGTAAGATAAGGATCTTCCATGGAATGCGCTAAAGTATAGTATCATTGAATCCATTATTCCATTATCAAGCACGTGCTGAAAGGATAAAGAATAACACCAATCTGCTTTGTTTATATGGCATTGAGCCAAAGCTTTATGATTCTTCTTTATGCTCTACCTAAATTAGGTACTATTTCTATGTATGTGATATGTCTGAATGAATGTCATGTTTACAAGATCTGAAAGAACATATTGATTGTGGGGTAAACAAGGATTCAGTGAGATCAAGGTGCGCCGACTGATCCTGAAATTAGCATGGAGCAAGTGTACATAATTGCCAGCACCTTCTTTGTTCCCTTTTCTTCTTCTTGTTCTTTGTCAACGTCAGCTACACCTCCCATACACTATGGATATTAACACGTTACGTCCTCGCATTATCGGTAAAGTCTAACACGATATCGTATGTAGTAAACAAGTCCAATGGCTAATCTTGCCGCGTCTTGTAGAGATCTTGAAGGCGTCTGATCTTGCTAGTGTCAGTGCAAAGGCTGTCAGAAAGCAACTACAGCAGGAAACGACAATCGACCTCGATGAACATAAGAAGCCTCTCAATGCGTTGATTGCCGAGTGTTTTGACAAAGTCAATGAGGAAATGCAAAAGGACACCAGTAGTAGTAGTGGTAGTAGTGGTAGTAGCAGCAGCAGCAGCGACAGCGACAGCGAAAGCGATAATGACACGTCTCTTGCAACCAAAGCTCAAACCACCACCGCCACCAAAAGCAGCAACGATACTAGTGTGAAGCAGACAGCACGTAAACGAAAAGCTGAAGCTCAGAGCACAAAAAAGGTCACCAAGAAGCCAAGGAAACCTCGGCAACAAGATCCTGCAAAGCGAGAACAGAACAATTTCTCTAGGACATGGGTGTTGAGCAATGATTTAGCAGAAGTCACTGGAGAAAAAGAGGTAAGGAATGATACTCATAAGGGGATGGGGAGTCAATGAATATGCTAACATGATTTTCTTATCAAAACAACATTAGTTGTCTCGTCCTCAAGTGGTGAAACATCTTTGGAAGTACATCAAAGAGAACAACCTGCAGGATCCAGAGAAGAAGACTCATATCCGATGCGATGAGAAGCTCACACGACTCTTCGAAGGAGAAACGTATATCAGCGGTTTTACCATGAACAAGTATGTCGGCAAACATCTTTTAGGACCAGCTGTTGTCAATACCACACCAACTGCATCTGATGCTGCCAACACCATCGATACCAATGGAAGCACTACCAATCCACCAGCTTAAAAGTCAATGGAGAGGAGGAACAAGGATGCATCATCGACCATTGTGCAGTCCCTTTTGATTTCATTGTTGCATGCTTTGTTTTATTTCAATGATATATCAGACCTTATCACATTCAATGCCACTACTTAATGGAAACATGCTACAATAAACAACTGCTATAATCACATGCTTTGGAATACCTGATTCTTATTAGACTAGAAGAATGATTGATAACAGCCCCATGTTTTAATAAAGAACAAATGATATGAATTACTAGTTTCATTTTACTGCAATGTTTGGTCATTGATTCAGCTATGCAACTCACTCCATGCTCATTATGTATACATACATGCAGCAAAGTGTAAGTCATCCACAAGAAACCTATTTCATCATTGATCATACTGATGAGCCACGTCCAAAGCACTTGGGACAATATCACTTCCTGTCATTGAATTCTCTTGACTAATGCCTTACTTGACTCTGACGATATTGCTTCCTCAGACAAGGATGAGCAAGCTGTATCATGTTGTACCTTTGGCAGATTTTACGCACCATTTCTTCTGCCTTTGATAAATACTTTTCTATCTTCATCTCTGAGCACTCTGTACGTATATATTGTTCATATCATCACTTATCCTAAAGCGCGATTATCTCTTCTTCAAAAATGTATGACAAGGAAATCTAATCCAAGTTACTACACCAATAAAAGAGACTTCGTGGCAATTGTACATCTAGTTTTGATACAGGTACCAAGTGTGTGCACAAAAGATCACGTGACCAAATCCAAACTGTCGTCTTCTTTTTTGTGCCACACAGGATAGAAGACGTCCACGAAGGATACCACGAAGGAATAATGTAGAACCACAAAGATATAGATCACGAAGGAGTAATAGTAATCCACACAGGAATAAAGAGCCACACAGGCAAATAGTCAAAGAATAGAGAGAATGTAAGATGCTGTTTATTCTATGTTATGGACCACTATTTATAATTGTTCTATGGGGCTAAGTAATGATGGTGGAGCTAAGTGTAGACGTGGCGAAGTAAAGGTGATGTAGCATAAAAGTGTGTCAAGATAGCTAAGCCAAAAGATAGAGTCTTCATGAAGTTCCGCTATCTTGCTGCGACAAGACGAAAAACAAAAAGTCTAATGTTCAGGTACCATGCTCACTACAGGGGTCGAACCTGTGACCTTGGCGTTATTAGCACCACGCTCTAACCAACTGAGCTAAGCGAGCTTAGGACCTTTTTCTCCCTTATTTTTCTCCCCGGCCGGTACTATATATACCAGTCATCTTCCAAATGTGGAAGGTAATCAAAGCAAGATGCGGAAAGCTTTATAGTGTAGTGAAAAAATCAAGGAATGCTATATAAAGAATCTTACTTCGTTTTGGAAGCTCATTGTTTAGTAATTTGACGTGAAAGGTGGTTGAAGAAGTCAGTCGTCGGAGTGAAATGATGGTCGACCAATGGCATGGTGCAGTTGGAGCAGGTGTCTCCCTTTGAATTCAGATATTGAAGCATATCTCTTCACTTGCTCTTACAACTCCAACAGCAACAACTACGACAATGCGCACTCCAATGACAACAACAACACAAATGGAGCTCGACATGTATTGACAACTCATGTTTTGGAAGCAAAAGTGGTTTGGGAGGGCCTGTTGACTCATGTTCCTCTATTGTCAACCCAAGTTCTTCTTTCACAATAGCACACCATCCAAACTATACTAGCACCAATGGCGTGTCTATTATTTTAGTAGCACTTTGAACAACAAGAGACTTTGGTTTAGACAAGTGGTTCGTCGTTCATTGCGTGGTGACCAGTACTTTATTGCTGCAGCCTGCTTCTTTCTTTGTTCATCTCCAGCAAGTTTCCCCTTCTTCATTGACTGCCTGTACCAAATGAACGACAAGTTCCAAGCACTATACACCTGAAACAAGTTAGCAACACTCGAGAACAACCACAAGATACTAGGGAAACGCGTGTTTTGTCGATTATTGCCTGTTGAGGATCATCTTGTTATTGCAGTCAGCCTTTTGCACTGTTATGTCGTTTGCACTCTTTGTCACTATGTCTCCCACTTTAAAGTTATTGCCAAGCACCAAGACAAGATCAGGATGATGTAGTGAAAGGTGCAGTATGTGATTCAGCTATAGGCAAGGCTGTGAGATGGGAAGATGGATGGATCATCAGCGATGATACTTATATCTTATCATCTATTCGATGTAGCGTCCTCTGAAGACTATTGACAAGTACCAGTACAACATCTGGATGAAGGAGCAAGTGTAGAATATAAGATAGACATATATTAGTTACCTTTTAGAATGAAAGATGATGTTGGATCGAAAGCAATCATGTGTATGGATCAATGTGTATTGTTGTCGTCCTGTATTTCTATGAATACTTTTATTGGAATGGGTTATCATTGAAGAGGAAAGCGACTGTTTGATGAGATAGTATAGTGGTGCATGCTTGTTGGAATTGGATGGTCACTTGGTGCAGTTGTTTGGCAAAATCAGATAGCATATGTTACAGCTCATCAGGGAGATTTGCTTCATTGACGGTATGCTTCAGCTGACATGCTTTGAATTCATCCATGGGCGTGGTAAGCCATCGCCAATACAAGTTACACATTTCCACCAGAAACAAACACTGTACAGCTCTACATCCTTCGAAGCAACAAGACTGATGTACATTTACAGGAAACATATCACTTTATCCATATCCCCAACACACGACAGCCCATGATACAAGCATTCGACAGGCATTGTTGGCATCATTCATCTTGTACGTCATTAACAATGATCTGGTCAAACATTTCAATAACGGTGTGTTACTGCATGGAAGATAAAGCAGTGTGGTGTATTTGATGTCGAATACGAGGAGCACAGAGAGTTAGCAAATCAGACAATCATGACAGAGTACAATGAGCCAGCACTATCAAATCTCCTACTAAGGATGAAGCCAAACACGCTTGTTTCTGGCCTGAAAACCGCATGATTACTGATCTTGTGCCTTTATTCTCAAGTCTCCTCCTCACATCTCTTGATCCTTCTCCTTATTACATAATGTATCAAAGTTTGATCCCTATCTTCACTCTCATTGCAAGCCTTTTAGTAATACTTGTAAAAAGAAGGCAATGGTTCATCAGATATCATCGTGGTAGCATCATCAATCACCACCATTGGCATATTTGTTATCAGAATGTACTAATACGAATCATTCTTTTTTGTTTCCCATATCTAGTAAGAGTGTTTCTATTGCATGTACGGGAGAGAACAAGCATAACTGGTAACATAGTGAACAACTTGATTGTTTCTAGAAGAAGCTTTGACAGAGATATGTATTATATTACTAGTGATAGGGCAGTCTAATAATAAAAAAGTAGATCGAGAATAGGAACCCAGGTGTCTTGGCAGTGCTACATAATTAGATCCAATTATCAATACACAACAGGAAAAGGCCAAAGTGAATGATTCGGCTTTCGAACTGAAGGGGCCAAGCCGGTCTGTGTCCCTTTTTCTTTTGTCGTTGCCTGGTATTTGCACAGTCAGCCGTTTTTCCTTATCTTCTCCTTCTCCCTACTTTGTATTGTCGTCATGGATAGAACACAAGGTTACGAGACAGGCTTCAATGCAGGTTCCTTACACTCTCCACCACCAACACGTCGAAATTGGGATGACGCCACTACCGACATTCCTCTTCACGAAACTGGCTCGCCCCATGTCCAGTTTGCAGCCAAATCGCCTTCTATTATCCCATCCCCAGTCTATGCCAACTCGCCTTCTATGCCTTCTGGATCAGTAGTAGCTTCACCAGCACCACTTCCACCACCTTTGCCTATGCATACATCAAGTACGACAAGTGAATATCATAGTGGATCATCAACTGCTGCTCGTAACTTTGGTGCAGATACATTCAATCACAATGGTGGTGAAAAAGTAGCTGTTGAAAATGAGGATAACAATATGGGATATGCAATGTATGAGCGAAGTAACAATGCAGTCAACAATCAGCCAACATATTATGGAAATACCGGTCTACGATCCGACGGATTTATGCGACTTGAATCGCAAGATGATGATATTCAACAAACACGTGATGGAGCAGCAGCAGCAGCAACAGCTTATAAAGATGGTCATTATGCTCAGAATACACAACCAATGCCACAACAAGGGACATCTTATGTACCTTACTTGCAACAACCTGCCATGATGGATTCTGCTGGTAGACGTAATTTGGGCATGCGACTCTTGTTGGGACCTGTACGTCGACCTTGGTTCAGTTGGATATCAGGTTTAGCCATGTTGATTGTCTTGGTTGTCGAGTTTGTCAAGAATTCACAAATGACTGGAAGTGTCATTGAGACAAGTCCAACATTTAATCCCATGATTGGACCCAGCTATACTGTAAGTATACAAGTGGATCCTTTTCAAGTCACTCACTCTTCTTTTTGATAGGTATTAATCAATATGGGATCACGATTCACACCATGTATGCGACCTGTCCCCAATTATTCTCCATCAACATCCATCAGCTATTGTTATCGTGATCAAGAAACCTGCACACTTGAAGAATTATGTGGTTTTGGAGGATTTGGTGGCAGTGATCCCAATCAATCTTTCAGATTTATCACACCTATCTTTATGCATGCTGGTGTTGTGCATTATGTCATGAATATGCTTTCTCACTTGCGACTGGGAGCCGATCTTGAATGTGTCTTGGGAGCACCGCGATATATCCTTCTCTACATGGCATCAGGCATCTATGGCTTTGTACTAAGTGCAATGCTTGCTCAAACAACGACTGGTATGACAAGAGAGAAAGCCAATACGAAAGCAATCTGATGCTGACACATCATTCTATTCACATGTAGCCAGTATGGGATGCTCTGGCGCGCTCTTTGGTTTGATCGGATATATGTTTATCGATGTATTGGTCAACTGGAAAACGATTGCCAATCCGGTTCGGGAACTCATCAAGTTACTCTTGGTTACTATCATCTCCTTGGTACTTGGATTGTTGCCTGGTCTAGATAATTTTGCTCATTTGGGTAAGAAGAAGCACACATCAATGTTTTTGACCTAATTTGGATGATAGGTGGTTTTGTTGTAGGTATCGTCATGGGTGCAATGATAGCTCCTATGCGTGAAGGTGTAACAAAGAAAGGCAAATTGATCACCTGGGGCATTCGGACAATTGCATTTATTATCTTGATCATCCTCTTTGCAGTCAGCATCACTTCGTTTTACTCAAGCTCCGATCCATCTCAGGTAAAGCCGCTGTCAAAGTATTAAAGTGCATTGTGAGACGCTGATCCATTATTTTTTCCGCTTATCAGATCTGCCCAGGCTGCAAGTACCTCTCTTGTCTCCCCGTCAACAATTGGTGTGATATATAGAAGAACAACAACACAAAACGCGTATTACGTATATGTATTATTCCCCTGTTTTCCTTCATGTGTCTTATGGAAAGGCAACTTTTGTTTGTGTGTATAAAAATACTTGTCTGTACAAGTCGTCGTGTTTATTTTTATTACTCATAAGTCTGCTGTACACAAGCTTAAAGTTGGGTGGTATCTGCTTAAAGAGGAAAAGTGGCTAAAGACCAAGCCCATTGTCCAAACATAGAGGGTGCGTCATGACAAAATCGTGTCGCACCTGTCTCGGACGGGATGGAATATGGAATATATATAAAGTGGGTCATTGTTTGCTCTTTTTTCCCTAGCATCATCTCCTTCTCTGTTTCTCACTCCCTCTCATATATCATCATCAATATGGTCAATCTTCGTACTGCCATTGCTGCTATTGTTGCTGTGAACAGCACCATCTCTGGCTTCGTAAGCTTCTCCCAAGACGAAGGTGGACAAACCATGATCCACTTTGAGCTAGATGGTCTTGAGCCTGGAACTGAGCATGGTGTCCACGTTCACGAGTTTGGTGATATGTCTAATGGTAAGAATGACATTCTCTGATACATAGATGTACAAGTATTTATCATAATTTGTAAACAAAGGTTGCACTTCCATGGGTCCTCACTACAATCCTTTCAATGTTACTCACGGTGGTCCTTTCGACAAGGTGCGCCATCAAGGTGACTTTGGTAACCTTGTAGCTGACGACAATGGTCATGTCAGCTTCAATTTGACAGACCCAGTTGCCACTTTGCATGGTCCCCTGTCCATCCTTGGGTAAAGTTTATTTTCATGCACAATCAATCACTGATATATTGGGCTAATATCTGACTTGTATTATAGACGTGGTATTGTTGTCCATGCTGATAAGGATGATCTTGGTCGTGGTAACTTTGAAGACTCCAAGACCACTGGACATGCAGGTGCACGTCTCGGATGTGGCATCATTGCAGGTAAGTTGAACAATGTAGCTTATGAAATGTAAAATGATACTAATTGATCTGCAACATAGTTTCAGAGAACGACCAAGAATAAGAGCATATCAAGCATAGCATTCACTATCATCCATATAATGTGTAGCAAATAAAGAATGATTCAAACATTTTATAACTGTTGTCTTTATACTGTGGCAGAAATGCAATATGAGAAGGGATGGCTGAAGATGCGAAAGCGAGGGATATGTCGTATTGATGGAATAAAAGTGATAAGGATTGCTATAGTTCGTTGCCGATGGTCACCCAGTAATCACGCAGGTTGTTTTTACGACCAAAGATCTCCAAATACTTGCCTAGGAGCGAATATAGATCGTAAGTTTGGATGAAAAAACACAAGATGAGACTCAAGTTACTCACCATCTGGTACAAGTTCTTCAATAAGCTCGTAAAGCTCTTCAGGTTTCTGACTTTGTCCTCGTCGTTCAGAAAAGATAACATCAGACCCAACTGAATGTCTGCAATTGGGTGGATCCTCGCCCTATGATATCACACACAAGTCAATTTCTTTCAGTACAATGCCAATCATCAACTCACCTTTTTACCAACAAGACAAGTCTCTTTTGCATGTTGTAGATAATAGCCGTGACCTTTTGCCATTCTCCGGTTGACAGTTTGCTTGACCCAAGTGATATCATCGACATAACTATACCAATCATTAGGTGATATCATGGTATGGATCATTTGAAACTTACGTATAACCCCAACGTTCCATCAGCTCAAAGGCCTTGGCATATTTGTTATTGATCACCCAAATAAATATGAATCCGTTCTTTTGTAACTTGGGAATCGGGATCTCTTCGATACAGATATCAGGAAGTTGTTGATATGCAATAGCCACCTAAAGAAGAAGAGAATAAGCATTTCCAATATACACAAGTGATGATAACTTACACCACGAGTAGGAGCATGAGTAGCAAGCTGCCATGGTGGATCAGCAACAATGACATCAAACTGCACTTCAGCTGCAAGTGACTACAATAGATGGATTCTTCAAATAAGTCATATCATCCTCTCTTCTATCATCCTAAAGAGTAACTCACATCCCAATCAAAGCTCATGACATTGGCCTTGATAGGTACACACCACTCAGGAGCTTCGTATTCTTCAAGGTCTGTTTTTTGATATATCATAGTGAGCTTAAGTTTTCTTCTTGCAAGCATGCTTGTATCATACCTTGTTCGTCAAGTTCGTCTTCTTCATCGGCTTCGTCTTTGCCATTGATACGTTCTTCCAATTGAGCGATCTCGGTTTGCAAAGCATCAATAAGGAGTTGTAGTTCAATTTCTCGCTTGAGCAAGTTCTTCAATCCAAGATCGGTCGCTTCGTTTTCGTCAAAGTTGTCAATATCAAAGACTGTATCTGAAGAAGGAGTGCTTTCGCGAGACATGGTTGTGTATTAGAAAGAGAGAGAGAGGAACCAGAAAACGCGCCATTCGGCACCAAATTGGCGCGTGTAACAAAATCCGTCACCAACGCGAAATCCTACATTGGAGTCATCCATCCTCTGTACCTTGATATCATTCAACCCACCCAATACCCATACCAATAACACTGTATACAGGGCAATCCAAGTAGTTGATAGTACATCAATAAAGCTGTATTATGATATGTCCTTTAAATAGAATGACAATGAATATGGATGATGATCTCTTTAGTCTTTAGCAGTAGTCATTGTTGATCCATTACAATGAGACATTTCATTCTTCGATAGTCAAGATGATACCCAACATTGATCTGTGCAACAGTATCCATTACAGTAAATGGCTTGGTAGTGTCGGAAATCTTCATGATGGTGGCATTGCCCTATATTTGGCACTCAGTTTGCTCTTACTTGTTTCTCTATCTTCCTTCATCCACTTACGCTTCATCCCCAATGTCTCACCAAAGTGGCATTCAAGGTACCAAGCTGCACGAACTATTGCTCTTGATATGGGTCAACTGACGTTACAACTGGTATAGTTTCCGAGGATCTTGCAAAGACCTTTGCTGATGCAGTTGCCACGGGAAATACTCGCTCCATTCGTGTCTCCATTGTGAACGGTATGTCTGGATGAGCCACGTGAGCAACATGTACAAGTACTAAAGTAGCTTGCATATTATGCAGAATCCTTGGAAGCTACGGGAACGACACCAGTCGAGTCGACTTTGGAGCAAGGTAAAATGCACATGTAATGATGATGATGCTGCTGGTTGGTTAGGCTAATACAGGATTAGATTATGCCAAGATTACAGACTTTTTTGAACCTTCAACACCTGCCTATGTGCTCGTTCGTTTGGATGAAAAGGATACCAAGGGTGGTTACAACTGGTTGTTCTTGTGCTACGTACCCGACAATGCCAAAGTCCGCGACAAGATGCTTTATGCGTCAACAAGAGCTTCATTGACAAAGGGACTCGGTGATAGTCATTTCACTGATAGTGTTTATGGAACAGCAGAGGTAAAAGTGCAATCAAGAAACCATGACTCTGTATTAATAAGAGAACATCTTGAACTAGTCTGAGCTGAATTGGGATGGATACAAGAAACATCTTGCACACAAGAAGGCAGATGCACCTTTGACACAACGTGAACGTGAATTGGCAGAGATCAAGTTGGCAGAAGTAAGTCTATATCAATCAATGGTGATCCAATGGCTAATCTATCTTGTGCCAGGCCAAAGCTGTATCCGATTATCAAGGAACTACCACTCGCAAGACATATGCTCCAGGTATCACATTCCCAATGGCAGATAATGTGCTTGAAGCGCTTGGTGATCTCAAGAAGAGCAAAGATGAACGTACACATAACTTTGTTTCCTTGGTAAGTTATCATTGTGCGATGGGATGCAGTGGTAAGCTGACTAGACTTTTTTCATCCCCTTTAGTACTTGGAAAAGGAAACGATTGAATTGGACAAGGCTGATAATGTGCCAGCAAACCAAGTTCACTCTACACTTGCTGCAGATGCTCCACGTTTCACTTTTTATTTGCTTGAGCATAACGGCACAGAGAGCTTAGGTAAATGATGAGATGATGACTTTTTTATATCAACAATGCTAACAACATGTTATATACTAGTGTTTATCTACACTTGCCCATCATCTTCCAAGATCCGTGAACGTATGTTGTATTCATCTTCAAAGGCAAATGTCATCAATGCTGCTGACAGTCAATTGGATCTCAAAGTGACGAAAAAGGTATATCAAAGACATTGAGCATGCCAGACACTATGTTACTGATAATCATGCTATAGCTCGAGACAAGTGATATTGCGGATCTTACTGAAGAATATCTTGTGGAAGAAGTATCTACTGCTACCAATGCAGCACCAGCTCAAGGCATTGTTGGTCAACGTGTCCAGATGTTAAGTGGTCAAAAACCAGGTCAATTCAGTCGACCTATGGCCCCAGGAAGACGACGACCTGTCGCCAATACTACCACTACTTCTGCAAGTCAAGATTAGACAATACTATTATATCCCTATACACAGATGTGGTACCATTTTATAAATGACATTACCATGTTGTTGTCAAATGTTTGGATCAAGATCACATGTGAATTACCAATGTTTGTTATTTGTACGATATAGATCATAATTACAAAGTATAGATAAAGATTACAGAAAGTGTTACAATAGATAAATGGACTGTAAGATTGATCTAATGAGGAATGTGCAATGGGCGTACGCCAGGTGGTGGACCAGTAGTAGTGTTACCCATGGGTTGTTGATTCATCATGCCTGGTTGCTGTTGTTGGCCATAAGACATGGGTTTAGGTCCAAAGTGTGGTTTTGTCATTTCTGGATCACCAACACGACGTTTAGGCTTGGGAAGACAGCATGAACCACTAAAGAGAAGAGATCCAATCAAGAGAGCACCCATAGCACCAAGTAAGGTCCAAATCGAATTGCCTGCAACACCATGCCATCCATTTGATAGTCCCTTATTCAAGGAGATGGCAAGAATAAGACCAATAATAATGGCACCAATCGTTGTAAGGAAATTAAGCCAAGTAAGAGTGGACATTAAGGAGCTTGATAGACGACGACGAGCACAACAAAGCATGATGGGCAAACTGAGAATCCATAACAAGAAGCTCAGACACAATCCTGCCATGCAGAGTGCAAACAAGGCAGTGAACATGCTGTGATGTTTGCCTGCTGGTTGATATTGCTGGGGTAGCATTGTACCCACGTCAGGTGTGTTTCCCCAGTTATAAGATTGGGTTGGTTTGCCACAAGTTTGAATGGATTGTGTTGTACCAGAGCATGCATTCCTGTGTAACATTGAATATCAATTTGACAGCAAAGCATCGTTGCATTTAGCTTACCAAAGACCAAGATTATACATCTGGTTTGTGCCAGGATTGGAGACTTGATCGAAATACATGCTGCGCAAAAATGTGCGATTGGACAAGCCGCCAATCATCACAAAGAGATGCAGCAAGAATGAAAATAGCAAAAAGAGCGAAGCGAGTAGTGCACAACACTTGAACAACATGGTGCAGTAAAAAAGAAGCCAAAACTTATTAGAATCACTCTTGATACAGCTGATGGTCTTTATATAAATTTCAGGCGTTTTTCTTTTTACTGGGCTTGAGCTCAAACCCTTCCAGCATATGCCTATTACCACCCATGTTACTTTTATACTACGCAGCGCGATTTGCACTATACATACACATCAAATCACAATGTCTAACCCCTTAGTACTACACTACCAGCAGAACGACTCCTCAAGTACTCCTTCATTCACCTTGCTGATTCGTGCCCTTTCTTGAAAGGGAGACCATTCTTACAAGCTTCAGTGCTTAGCAATAAACTACAAATCTGATTTCACTTTTTATTATCCACTCTTTTCTTCTGATTGTTTTCATTTCATATGCAAAGTTTGTCTCGTTTGGTATCTCGTTTAAGTGTTCGTAGGAAACGACGTGAATCATCACCAGTCGTACAACAAGAAACAAGAACATGCCAAGATGACAATGATCTTTCTTCATCAATCTCCCAGCAGAAGCAACAACATCGACATTCTGCGCCACCACCACCACCAGCAACAACAAAAACTGATGATCCTGCCATGACAGAGAAGCCTATTACTGATAAGATATCCTCATCTTTATCTGAGAATAACAATCAACCCAATGCAACATCGCAGGTGAATATAGATAGTCTTGAATTCTCAGCTTCAAGAGATTTAGCTCAAAGTCTTGGAGAAGAGTGGAATGAATCAAGTGAACAAAGTAGTGATTTGATAAGGTTTCCCGCCTTGGAGCACTTTTTGACATCATGTTCACCACAATCATCACCAACACCACCTCCTCCTCCTTGTTCAAGTAGTGGTCAAACAACTTGTCAACCCCTATCCAATCCATCCCATCGCCAAGTGAACAAGAAGCCTACAAGAAGTCGACTCTCCTTGCATAGACACAAGTCTGCAGTGCAGTTGCTTAAGCGTTCTAAATCTATTCCCCAGATGGTTGCTTAATTGCTCTTATCATTTCTTCCCTTATCATTTGTTTCTTTGTGTGACGACAAGTAGTAAAGGATGAGCATGTAGAATTCTGTCTGTCTGTGTGTTGTGTATCACCAAGCCAGCAGTGTTTAAGGAGGATATGTGTGACACATCTCCTCCTTCCGCTGCTTTGTTGTTTACGCTTTCCTGCCCACCCAATTTTTCTCTCCCATTGACATATACACAACGACATGGTATTCGTTAACGCGTTAAAGAACAGCGCGTTTATGGTTCAACATCGGGTAAATGCTTGTATTGCAGTATACGCCATGGGTCATTGACTCTTTATTGCTTTCATAGCCGACAGCATTACGTCCTCTTTTACAACATGCCGTGCGTATGGCTCCCATGACAGTGGTATGTTAACCATGGCAATACGATCTTGGTGTTGATACATGTATGGCTCACGTGGATATGGGATAGCAACCGAGTCGAGTGATAGTAGCACGTTTGCAGTCAACAACAACAGCACAACAGAATGGATCCGAAAAGAAGTATTCAGACACCACCAAGAAACTTGTATATGGCCTTGCTCGAATGTTGGGATGGAATTCAAAGCCTTCAGTAGCTATTCGTACCAGTCATCAATTATACAATGCATGTGCAAAGCAAGTGGAAGCCAACAAGGCATTCTTTATTGAAGGTAAAACTTGGCTCTAAAATTTTTGGGACATGGACTAAATGTGTTATATAGCTTGCAATCTCCCTGACAACTTTCAATCTTGGTTCTCTGTGACACAACTTCATGTGTGGATGTTGATGGTGCGACTACGAGCTGATAGCAATGGCAAGATGCTTATTCAAGAATTGGTCAATCGTCTTTTTGAAGATGCAGAAGCACGCATTCGAGAACATGATGTAAGGAATGATCAAGTCAAAGTGATGGGGATGATTTATGATACCTTTTAGATCACGCAACAAAGAATGATCAACAATTACATTCAAGACTTTCTTGCTCAATTCCATGGTGGTGTTGTCTCGTATGATGAAGGCATGTGCAAGGATGATCCGGTTTTAGCAGCTGCATTGTGGAGGTAAATCTTTCATTGATTTGTGTGATCCTTTATGAATGAATTGACATTGGCATCTTTTATAGAAATCTTTTTGCACCAACATCGAACGATGCTGTCAATCTTGCATTGGTGGTCCAATATATCCGAAGGGAACTGAAAGCATTAGATGAGCTGGATGGTGAAAAGCTCAATGCTGGCATTGTGCAATTTGGCAAACCCGACATGACTTTTTAAAACACATACATCCAATAAAGACATCCCGTTGTTTCCATAGCTACTCTGTTTATTATCCTATATATCAAAGCTACAATACATAAGCATTACTACTTCCAATCACCAACACTTTTATGTTTAACATCTTCTGGAAATGTTGAAGAAACATTTATTGATACAAGTACTAAAAAATAGGTACTTAGTTCTTGTCCTTCTTGAGCGAACCCATGAATTGGTGCTTCTCGGCAGGAGTTTGGAAACGACCATGACCGAACTTGGAAGAAGTATCAATGAACTTAAGAGTGACCTTCTCAAGAGCAGAACGCTTGGTGTGGACTTGAAGAGACTTGCGAAGAGTAAGAACTCTCTTCTTGGCACCAGAGCAGCCACCCTTGATCATGACGAAGTCTTCATTGACAACACCATAGTGGGGGAAACCACCCATAGGAGTGATTTGCTTCTCAGTAAGATCATATTCAGTGGAACCAGACTTAGCATCGGCACCATGAGCGATACGGTAGATCTTCTTGTTTTGGTCGGTACGACGATGGTAACCACGTTGACCAGCACGAGCAACAGAGTACATGACACGAGCAGGATGCCAAGCACCAATACAAGCAACCTTACGAAGACCACGATGAGTCTTACGAGGAAGCTTCTTGGTACCCCAACGATGAGTGACACCTTCGAAACCGTGACCCTTGGTAGTACCAATGATGTCAATCATTTCATCTTGCTCAAAGATGGAGCCAACAGTGATTTCCTTTTCAAAGTGTTCACGAGCAAAGTCAACCTTGTCAGCAATGGAGCCACCATTGAGTTGGATTTCCATGATATGAGCCTTCTTTTGACCAAGACGAGCCTTGCCAATTTGGGTGTGAGCAATGACACGAACGACAGAGCAGTACTTCTTGATACGTTCAAGTTCACGAGTGATGTCCTTAGCACCATCAGCATACTTCTTGGCGTACTTGGTGAAAGCCTTCTTCTTGGAAGCATACCAGTTCTTGTAGAAACGACGCTTAGCTTCATCAGACAAGTGCTCAGCCCAAACGGTGGTAAGAGTACGAAGACCACGGGGAGTCTCAATGTAACCAACAACACCAACAATGACCATAGGAGGAGCTTCAATGATAGTAACAGCTTCAACGATCTCCTTCTTGTTCATCTCTGTAATAGACAATGGCCTTTAGCGATCTGACTTTTTCCAATTGACACAACAAGATACTTACTGGAACCAGGACGGTCCAAATCACGGACAATGTGAGTCATACCAGCCTTGTAACCCATGAAGGCAGTCAAGTGAACAGGCTTGCTGGCATCATCCTTGGGATAAGCCTTGACACGACCACGGTGTTGTCTGGTGCGCTTACGGGGAAGGAAACCCAAATGACCGTGACGGGGAGCTTCGTACTTGCGGTGAGACTAGAATGACATGATGATAAAGAAGTGTATGTTAGATGATTGATAATGGATGGATGGATCCATAGATTGATGGATGGATGTTGATTAGGATTCTTACCATCCCTAGAAGACGTTATGAGAAAGAGGAGGATCAATCGATTGTGCACAAAGGCTGAATAAAAAAAAAAAAGGACAACGCGAGCCCGCTCTTTAAGCCTCCGATTCTTCCCAACAGCAGTCATCATCATCATCTGGAACATCTATATAAGCCCCCTTTTAGCTTTAACACTTTCATCTTTGATCTCGTGTATATTGCTTGTATCTTGAATATATAAACTATCACTTCATACACTTCTTTAATGACAACACGATATACATCAGATTCAATGTCTATTCTTGATCACTTTTTGAAGCTGATGGCTTATAGCTTGCTGCAATAGTTCGGGCAATCGGATGCACAATGATGTTTCATTCTTCCCAACAATCGTGTAACTGAAGTTTTTTTTTTCAAGGATCAGCTATGGATGATGTGACAGCAGCATACATGATCTTTATAATAAGATGAGACCTGATAAAGCAGTGAAACATCCTACACGATGTATTGATTATGCCACCTGTATTCTCTTTGGTAACAAGTCATTGTTTTGTAAAGGCACCTTTGGATCATTGTCATGACAATCAATTGTCCACTCTACACTGACATCTCTTATAAGGACTATGACTATCATAAGGACTATTTATAAGGATACAGGAGCGCAATGATGAGAATGATACACCTATCATGTGATGTTGAGATGTGGATTAGGGCAAATTAGGTAGGATATGCATATTGGTACCATTTCATTGGACTTTGTTGGAACTAGATGGCTACAATTGACGTCTCCACTCACTGAAGCACATTTGATTGATGGGATAATGACATATTGTCATAGTGTGTATTCAAAGTAGCATGAAAGAAAGTACAACTAGCTATCCAGACACTTCTTGCTGCAATGACTCGTGGATGACAATACAAGGTTCAAGGGCATAGGCGGGAGTTAAAGAGGAGAGCCACATCACGGTCTCCAAGCCCATTTTTTCCTTTTCAAAACAAGAAGCTTTTTCGTTTGACCTATGGCTCGTGGTGCCCAAAAGGAACAAGCAAGGTAGCTCTTGTGCATTGCTTGCACTAATCTCGTTCACGATGAGTAACTGTTGGGTTGATTGTAGACAAAAGGCCCAAAAGGAAGCTGCCAAGAAGGGCAAGGCCAAGTCCCAACTTGGAGCTCGTGCTGCTGGTCTTCAGGTAAATAACTGGATTCAACAAGTAAGCAATGGCTGATATCATCCATTAGGTCAAGTGTCCTAAATGCTTTGTGACTATGCCTACTTACAAGACACTGGTGAATCATATGGAGGCAAGAAAATGATGCAAGTGGGTTGTGATTGCGGATGAAATAATGCATTCCTGCTTTTGATGATAGGCCAAACATCCAAAGGATCCTGTTCCACCCGAGAGTGATTTTACTTCATAAGGCTTCAGTCAAAACGACATCTCATACCACATCATTACAACCATTTACTCACCAAGGATATATTGATTGCTTGCTTCATCAATGGGATAGAAGGAATTGTCTCTTTATTAATGTTCTGTAGTTCCTGTATACTGCCATTAACAAATTTGCTTGATTAGATTGTGTCTCATGCATTGGATGATGGATTTGCTTATCAGTGTACGTGTATAAATAGAGGTATGGAGTGTTTATCTTGAATACATTCGAGTTGCAATGTTGGTTTGGATGATGAAACATGGCAGGATGGGATGCATGGTTACGCCTATCGGATATAGGGAGATGGGGTGATTTCTTTTGCTATTGATAATCAGATATCACATGATACTGGCATTTTGACTCTTGCTTGGCAGCAATAAGATCCAAGATAACATTTTATCATTTGTACCTTACTTTCCCCACTATTCACCCCCACACGCTCTTTAAACACGAGTTGATGCTCCGCATGTCCCCCCACAAGGGGCTACTATCATGTCTTTCTTTAAGCATTTCTCTTTAAAAGCACACTTGTAGTATCATCTCCTTCAATTAGTGTAAAAGACCCTTGATCATGATCTGACAAATGGCTCGGGGAGAACCATAAATAAGTCTGCTTTGGATTGGCAAGGCATGTGCTTTTACAGCGACAACTTTAATTGGCCAGATGGAGCAATAAAAATGAATAGGGCAGTTGCCAGTTTCTGTTCCTTTCCCTTTCTTCCTGCAATTTCTTTCCTCTTCTCGTTCCTTTGATACCTGTACTCACTGCATATATCTACACAACAACATAAAGTATGTTCTATTCCTTCAAAAGAGAACGCCAATGGCAGAGTACACTTTGCTAATGAACACTCCTTTTCCTCCTCTTTTGTCACATAGTCTTTTTGTCAACCGAGTTCATTGCTATTCCTTCGAAATCCAATCTCATGTTTGTCCACCTGAAAAGCCTTTTACGTCGAGGCAGCTCAAAGCAACAATCGACTATGCAAGCTACCAACGGCAAACGCCACAGCAAACAGCAGCATGAAAGTATGGAAGACTTGCCAACCCCGCATAATGAATGTGGATTACCCTGTTACATTGGCTTGGAGCGTTATGAGCTTACTAGTAAGCTTGGCGAGTATGTTGTATATATACATTGTGAGAAAAAAGTACTAACGAGCCCCATTCTTTGTGTTTATTTTCCCAGTGGTGCATTCTCAAACGTTTACAAAGCATTCGACTTGGATACAAAAAGGGAAGTGGCTGTCAAGGCTGTAAGAAAACTAGAACTTTCTCAATCACAGGTATGTTGTTGTTTGGTATTTTGGGGGACAAGTGTATAAGATGCATAGAAACAAGAATGTCGTTGCAGAGAAAGAAAAGGTTACACATGGGCAGTTGTCTAATTTGTTTTGAATCATCATCTAGAGAGCAAGTGTCCTCAAGGAAGTACAGCTGATGCGAACCATCGATCACCCATCAATCATCAAATTGTATGGCTTCATTGAAACCAAAGAGGTAAGTTTATCTGGTGAATAAGCTAAAGAGACATATACTTACCTTAACTGCTTTATCTTAGCACTATTTCCTTATCTTGGAACTTTGTGAAGGAGGCGAGCTATTCCATCGTATTGTTCGATTGACCTATTTCAGTGAAGAGTTATCCAGACATTGTATTCGTCAAGTGGCCGATGGTATTCGTTACTTGCATGAAGAAAAGGGTATTGTACACAGGTAAATGTCCTGCAGCATGAACCATCATTTTTTTCAGGGGAGACAGCTGATCATGAAGAATATAGAGACATCAAACCAGAGAACTTGCTTTTTGAACCAATCCCATTCATGGAACGAGTATCACCAATGCCACCACAACAACCTGAAGATGAAGATGATGAACCAAAAGAAGATGAAGGCGAATTTGTGCCGGGCTTAGGAGGAGGAGGTATAGGAAGGATCAAGATTGCCGATTTTGGATTGAGTAAGGCAAGTACAACAAAAGGAGAAAGGTACCCAATCAATATGCATGATGATCACTCATCATTGATCTTTCTTCTAGGTGGTTTGGGACCAACAAACAATGACACCTTGTGGTACTGTTGGTTATACTGCACCCGAGATTGTGCGTGATGAACGTTACTCCAAATCAGTTGATATGTGGGCTCTTGGATGCGTCTTGTACACTTTATTATGTGGATTTCCACCTTTTTACGACGACAACATCCAAGTCTTGACTGAGAAGGTTGCTCATGGCCAATACACGTTTTTAAGCCCCTGGTGGGACACCATTTCAGATTCAGCCAAGGATTTGATTTCACACTTGCTCTGCATTGATCCCAATGAAAGATATACAATTGATCAATTCTTCAATCATCCTTGGATGAAGGAACAACATCAGCAGGTAAGCTTGTGTGTGTGTGTGTGTGTGTGTGTGTGTTACATAACAACATCATGGGCTCATCTATCATCTTTTAGTACACATCTGAGTTACCAAAACAACAAGAAGATGACATTGAAGAAACACCTGACACATCCACCACTGCAACTGCTGATACTGATGATGAGATAAAAACGGATGCACCTACAAGCAGCAAACGTAGTAGCTTAATTGCACCTTCAGCCCCACGCAATATACCAAATGCTACCAACACGACAGAGAATGGAGCAGCACGTCGGCATGATATATTTGCACCAAGCATTAACACGCTCAAGGAGATGTTTGATGTGTCATATGCTGTACAACGCATCACTGAGGAAAAGTCTAGGAGAAAAAACAACTATACGCTCTCTAGTGCATTTGGTCATCCTTTGAACATCGACACTGGTGATGATGCTGATCAAGCGCTTATCAATCAACGTCTAAGAAATAGTCGACATCAAGACAATGATATGGATGCTTTACGTACACAAATGCAAGATTCTCTTTCATTGATACCACCTACATCGCCTATCAACAACAACAGTGATAATGCAACACCTACAACACCTTTATTCGAATTGAGTATGGATAATGCTACTCTTCTTGGTCGACGACGTAACACTGCTACCACTACTACTGATCCCCAATCCGCTGGCTCGGGCATCCATCCATAACAACCCCATCTCTACTTGATTTGTCTCTTGTATATAGTTCCCGTTTTCACATTCAAATACAACATGATTTTATATGAAAGAGTGAATGACGTGATATAACATGTTATATGGGGGGATTGATGACAGTGTGACACATTGTAAATATCCTGCAGTTGTGTGGTGGAGCCACCAAAGCCACCTGCCGATTTTAGAGCAAGAACATCCAAGCCTGGTCTGGGAAATATAGAGATACAACACAACATATTCCACTCTCTACAAATGGCTGCTATTCTCGAAAAGATTGCAAAGTTGGCCATCCCTGCTGGTCTTTTGGTCGGTGGTGTTCAGTCTGCCATATACGATGGTAAGCAAAAAGAATACAAGACATAAAGTACTTGACAACTGACTCCAATGTAGTCCAAGGTGGTCAACGTGCCGTCATTTTCGATCGTATTCAAGGTGTCAAGGAACAGTCAACTGGTGAAGGCACTCACTTCCTTGTGCCTTGGTTGCAACGTGCTGTTCTTTTTGATGTTCGTACCAAGCCCCGTAATATCACTTCCACCACTGGTTCCAAAGGTATAAAGTGATTCTTTGTCTTGTGTACTATAGACAACTAACATGAGACTACTAGATATGCAAATGGTGAGCTTGACTCTTCGTGTATTGCATCGTCCCGATATCAAGAAGCTTCCTGCTATCTACCAAAACTTGGGTCTTGATTATGATGAACGTGTGTTGCCATCCATTGGTAACGAAGTCCTTAAGGCTATTGTTGCTCAGTTTGATGCCAGTGAATTGATTACTCAACGTGAAGTTGTCTCTGCCAAGATTCGTGAGGAATTGTACAAGCGTGCTAGAGACTTCAACATTGCATTGGAAGATGTGTCTATTGTAAGTTGGAATAGGATGTTGATGAGAATAATGATTGATGGAATCTTTATTAGACCCACATGACTTTTGGTCGTGAATTCACCAATGCTGTCGAACAAAAGCAAATTGCCCAACAAGAAGCTGAACGTGCCAAGTTTATTGTCGAACGTGCTGAACATGAACGTCAAGCTGCTATCATTCGTGCTGAAGGTGACTCTCAAGCTGCCGAATTGATCTCCCAATCTTTGGCTAAGGCTGGTCAAGGTCTTGTTGAATTCCGTCGTATTGAAGCTTCCAAGGAGATTGCTGGTACTCTCTCTGCTTCTCGTAACGTCACTTATCTTCCCAGCAACCGTGGTGATGGCAGCAACATGCTTTTCAACATTGGCGCTTAGATTATCAACACAACAACCCCTTTCCATATCAATATTGCAATCTTTTAAAAGTAATACAATGTCGTCTTTTAGATGGCTCGCCACTGCCACGCATAAGAATCTTTCAATGACCATGATGTTGTTATGCTATCAAAGCATGTACATGTAGCAATAATGCTCTTCTATAGGGACAATGGGATGTTTGATCGTTATTGGATATAGTGAACCTTCAGAGTGTATGTTTTAGGATGCATGTCATTGTTTTGAATACACAATCCCTTATTCTTCAACATTGTACACTAAGCCAATTAGGTGTCGATCAGAGCTTCATCCTTTGAGATTTTGATCACTCGACATACTTGATATGATAGCATATTGCGAAACTTTGAACATGTAGTAATATTATCATTGGGAACTGTGTTTCTATTCTGAACAAATGGGATTGAAGTGTTCGCTTGAGAACATGAACAAACTTACAAAGCAAAAAGTGAATGTGATCATGTGTGAATCGGGGGGGGGGGTGAAGAAGGGTATGTCTATGATACAAAAAAGTAGAATGGCGTATATAGATAGAACATATGCAAGGGAATCCATCACACACTATTTGGCCTGTTGCCACTTGATTAGCTTGGAAAGTGCATAACGGGTCGTCTTGACCGGACCAGCAGTAAAGACACCCTTGATTGTCTGTGTCAATGCAGGAGCGGCGATAATTTGTTGCAAAGCTATCATAAAAAAGGATTAGCATGTCAATCCAATACAATCCATGAATAATAGATACATACAACTCTGCATATTCTTGTTCAAGGCCGGCGACATGGCAATTTGCTGATGCAATTCAATGTTATCTTCAGGAATGGAGACACCATTTCGCAATGCCCAAAGCTTGTGTTCATCCACCAATTTCTTGTAAAGAGTGCTTGGCAACTTCCTAATCATAAGTTCTCGGAATCGTGGATTGACATTTTGCTATAAATAGAGTCACCACTCAGATTTATGATTCAAAACTAACACTCCAACTCAGTGAGGAAAAACCCAGAAGTTTCCACATACCTGATATCGGCCATTGTTCAGTGCAGACACATTGGGAGAATCATCCAGCAAACCAAAATAAAGACGATGGAAGTGGGACATTTGTGCATGAACAATATTTCGTACCTTGTTGGGATTTTCTCCAACAATCATCCGAAAATCACCAGTGTAGCTGATACCAGCAATACGTTCAAATAGCTCCTCGTCACTAAAGTTCTCTGGTAATGTCAACAATGCCACACGTACAGCTTCAGTCAAATTCACTTGATTGGCAAGGCGTACTCGTGCATCATCCCGCAAGATTTTGACCTATTCACAATGTCAGTGTTGCCATAGCAAGGACAAGAATGAATCCCACTTACAGGTTTATGCATACGACCTGCCAAATAAAGAGTTTCCCAATCAATCAAGTCCTTGCAAAGTCGATCGATCGAAACAACGCCATACTTGATCATCTGTTGGTGTGGAAAGTGACCAGGGACACGGCAAACGGCACAACACGGATTAATAAAACATCCGTGGACACCGATGCGCGCATACTCGGAAACTTACCATGCCATTCACTTCGACATAGGGATTGAAGTAGACACCTGCACCCATCTTCTCTTGTAACATGGAAACTGTACTTGATCCAAGCATTCGTACACTGGAATAATGATGTGGATTTTGTTGCATATTCAAAGCATGCCAATGACCAGGATGTGAGACACCAAATATGAAATCAAGCATTGGCTTTTTCTGTATGTTGCATGTCAGAGATGAGTATCGTATTGCTGAAAGGATGTTACCTTGGTATCATAGCCATTTTGACGAAAAACACCACTGCCATAAGCAAATGCATAACGAATAGGTGCATGAAACTGTGAAACGACACTTTTCAGTTGTTGCTTTAACTCTTCATTGATGCTGATGTATTGGTTGGTGCCAAAGTCAGGAGAGTCAGGAATATTGGTAGGATGAAACTGAAACTGGCGAAGTCGTTCAAGTCGAGCACGAGTCTCTTCATTAAAGTATTGTTGTTGTTGTTGGGGTTTCTTTACTCGTTCTTCTGACTCTGGTTTACTGGTAGACACCATAGAAGGAGGCAATTGTGAAGAAGCGTTTGAAGAATGGGTGTCCATCTGACCAGAAGTGTATCTTCGAGCGATCAGGATACTGCAGGCCTCGGTGATTGTTGGGTTGTTTAGTGTGTATTTTCTAGTGAGCTGTATATAAAAGAGTGAGCGAGTCGATAAAAAGAGATAAGCTTCATGACTTACAGTCAACATGGTGTGTAATAGTAAAGAGGAAAGAAGCTATTTGAAAACGAGAGGAGCAGCAACAACGCCCCGCTTTATCCGCATCAGCAGCACGTCAATAAGAGAAAGTTGCATCAACCAATCATCTCCTTGACACCCCGATCGATATCGCAAGGGGGTTCAAGACAAAAGGAAAGAAATGGGCGTTGTACAACCCACTCACATTCTCTTTTTCAGGGCATGAAACCAAGAGAGTCATTCATCAACCCTTCTCCCTTCTCTTTTTCTTTTTTACACACACACATTCCTTTTTATCTCTCTTTAACAAGAATATGTCTTGAGCTATTATGGTGTCACAAACTCAAAAGTTGAACGCTTCTTCTACTGGTTTCGCAAGTTTCTTAAAGTCAAAATGGCGATCTCGAGACGAAAGACCTTCACGACCACAGACAATAAACGCAATGACAGACGTAGAAAGAGACTATGTACGACATAGTGCTTTAAAACTTGCATTGGATGGGTAAACTACTTTGTATCATATCTTTTTCCTCCTTGCCACACTCACACACATACACAGAGACTTTCAAGCCCCCATTCATCAATTACTCAAGTCAGGAGGTAGCGAAATACTTGACATTGGGTAATATCTATGCTATGTAATACTCCCCAACTCACTCTAACATCGATTCTCTATTAGATGCGGCGCAGGGTTCTGGACAACCGTAAGCTTTAGGATCTTAAAAAAGAAATCAGTCTCCTTACTTTTGTCAATCAATTAGGACATGGCTGCAAAATACCCCATTTCGCATTTCACTGGCATTGATATCGACAAGGATATATTTCCTACTAGGCAAGTACAATCAGGGGATACATGTAGTGCAGGATCAAATCAGGGGATAACACGCTCTTTAGTGGAGTGACAAGAAATGTTGTCTTTCAACGCGTGGATCTTTTGGAATTACCGCTTCCTTATGAAAATGATACCTTTGACTATATCTTTATTCGATGCATGATGGATGTTGTGCCTGATGAGGATTGGGATGATGTTCTCAATGAACTGGTGCGTATCATGAAAAAGGGTGGATACATTGAATGTCTCGAGACATACCCAGATCTCTTTGATACAGGACCTGCCATGTCTACCATAATGCAACGTAAGTGATCCTTCTCCTTTTATACATTCGGACAATGGAATCTCATTTATGCATGCACGGCTTGTCAAGTAGTGGTGAATGCGGATAAATCATCAGCAGATGAACCTGCAAGCATGATGTTGAATCCTTTACCCAATCGAATGGCAGCTATCAATCAGCTTATGGGGATGCAAATCAAACACTTACATACACCTGTTGGTCGATATGGAGGAGCTATGGGCGCTTTATTGCTGGAACATTGGGTGCGCATCATTGAATCTTCAAAACAAAAATGGATCCAAAACAAACTGATTGGAGAGAAGCAGCTGGCTGCAACTCTGGAGGAATTACAACAAGAAGTGGATGTGTATCAGACATATATGTCTTGGTATTCTGTTGTGGCACAAAAGGTAAAGGTGTAATAAGGATTGTCAAGGAATAGCTATTTGTAACACCTGTTTATTATAGAAAGGATACAAGGGACCAATTATACGTGTGGAGGATTATGATACACTTCAATTGCAGGAATAGATGATCATTCGTATGAGAATATTCTAAAAGAAAACATTTACAATCCTTTCAATGCATTAGCTCATGGTCTATTGACTATTTAAGATGACTTTTCTAATTCAAGTGCAAAAGTGGCTGATAAGGACATGTATCAGAGTAAATGATCTAGATGCCTAGTATGTCACATGCATTCATGCAGCTATTGCATTTCAAATAGAATGATGCTTTATTACAAAGATGCCATAAAGTTACCAGGCACTAGGCCCCTTGCATTGATATTACTATCATTATCACTGTGAACGATTTGAGCATCCCACCATCCGTCACGCTTCTTCTCAAACACTGCCAGAACATCATTCTTGGAAAATGTCATTTCGGATTCAATCTAAAAGCATGTCATTGTATTAGTCTACCATGATAATGCAGCAGAGCATATACAAATACCTTTGCATCATAACTCCATTGTGCCTGCACATATTCGAGGATGGATGCACGATCGCTATTCATGGATGGGTATTTGGCTGGCATGGTATTATACCGACCATTGGTATTGTCGATAGGAGATGGTGTATGCTGACTATTGCTAGGGAAAAATGGACTTTGTGGTGATGTTTGTCGAGAACGAATGGGTGAACTTGTTGCTGATTTGACTTGCTCTTTCTTTTGACCACGCAGATTGCTCAATGAGAATCGTGTCTTTTCATCACCATGCTGATCTTGTTTCTTTTTGAGAAAGGGGAACATTGAATAGTTCTTTTGCTTCTTCTTCTCTTTGCGTTTGCTGCTTTCCTCAGAATCATCGAGATCCATGGATGGTGTGCTTGTGTTCATGATTGAAATTCTCTTGTCTAACTCGGCTGTCGGTTGCAATTGGGGTGCTGGTGGTGTATTTGACATGTGTTGTCCATATGTAACATCGGCATAATGTTGTTGTTCAGGTATAACAATGCGAGGAGTCCCTGTTTGGCTCTTCCTATTCTCATTCTCGTCGCCATGAGCGTACATGCCATGCGATAGTCGATGTTGTGCCTTTAAAGTATACCAATGAGCAATTGTAATCATATGGTTCTAACAAGATTATCCTTACTTTTGGAATAGCTCCATTGTTGTTATTATCCATGAATGTCGTTTTCTCTGCAGGTAGTGATGGCAACGCCTTTTGCAGCAGTTTCTCTTTGAACATTTGAGGCGGATCAGGCGTTTCTTTGCCAAGCGTCTTTTCATTGAATAGTGCTGTATCATGTGCTGGAGATGGCTCTTTTGTTGGAGATGGTTCAAGTGGTGATACAACATCGCGTTCAGCTGGTTGAACTGCAGAGGGACATTCTTCTTTCTCTGCTGGTGAAATGGTCGCAGATGTTGCTGTTTTGATGGAGGATCCTTTGTGTGGTGGTGGTGCAGTAGCATCGTTATTCTTGGCCTAATCATACATGTTAATGCAAGACAGATGCACAAAGATGGATTGTATCATACCATTGGTAAAGTAGTGGTTCGGATTGAAGGAAGCTTGTTTAATTGATCATTGACTGAGCGTAGTTCCTCATCCTCAACAGGTATATTGATTTCACGAATCGTCCTTGGCATCATTTGGATTGTTGGCTTTGGCTTGTCTTCTGTATCCTCAGAACTGGTATACTTGGGCGTCTCTATTGTAATAGATTGAGTGAATAGTTCATCATAAAGTGATTTTATGTTCTGACCTGGTATATTCATGCTTGTTCCTTTGATCCGGATAAAGGCTTCAATGTCAGCAGCAGAATCTAGGTTGTCATAGGCAGCACGGATGCGATCACAAGACTAAAAGAATGTCAACAAGTCATTGAACATTGCATGCTAAAAGTTCCATTGTACCTGATCATCAGTGGTGTAGACATTCGATATCATATTGGCATAGCTAATGTAATGCAGTTAGTCATATGATCCATATCCTCTTCAAATCAACTTACGAATTCAATGTCCCTCCAACGTAATTGTGTTTCCTCTCTTCTAATTCCTGAAATATATCACATGACTTCCGCCATTCTTCCACCCAGCTCTTGGTCACAGATTCGAGAATTCCCAATGAAAGCTTGTATTCTTGTTCTATACTTGTCTCAGCGTCCTGACAACTGATATTCATCATGTAACATACCTACTGACGTCGTCTTTTGTTTCATCTATAAGATATATAAGTCAATACTGGATGCATTTCCCTTGTGGTATCCTTCATTACCTGTATCATCTCCTCACAACCAGGATCGACACCTTGCTTTCTCATCTCTTCCAAGTTGGCACATAATGACAAATAGTTGTTGCGAGCCTAAATAAAGCATACAATGAGCCATGACGTATACCAAACAAATCCCTATTTATGCTTACCCGTTTGACATTATCCATGTGCATGTAACGTAGATTCTGTATCTTGTCAATCTCAGCCATTGTCTAAAGTACAAGATTAGACTACATGATTCACCATCAAAATCGATCTTTACTTACTGTTTTGCGTACTGCTTTTTGATCTTTGATGAAACCAGCCAATGGTACTTCCAAGAGATGATGGATTTGTTGAGCAAGATCGATATGTGCACGTGCTGTTGCCTCGGTGGCGGTAGGTACGCTTTCCAGTAATTCTCCAAATGTGCTATTGACACCTTCACCATCCAACAATTGTATCTGTGACAGCTTCAAAAGACGTTCCCCATATTCTTGTTCAATTTGTGCTCTGTACAAGAAAGGAGACCCGTGTATGGCGTTCGATAAGCAAGCAATTCACGTATCCTCCCCATATATAGTCTATGTCCCACTCACCTTTTCTCAAAGATTTTTAGCATAGTTTCACAGGTTCTCTTTGACTTGAGTAGTCGATCGAGGATAATATCAAGTGCTGTGTTGTCATTGGACTGAAAAGAATAAAAGAGTACATGGCGATTAGTGAAAACGAACGTTTCTTCGAGTGGTGCAAGTAGCAATCGCTTACCCAAAAGTGGTCGCTTATACGTAAATGGTCGTTTATATGCGATCCTGATAGTGACATGGTGTTGTAAGGCAAAAGTGGAGGAACTGCCATTGTGTGGGGTAGAAGTGAAATGGAGGAAAGGGGAAATACAAGTGGAACGTCGAATAGCAGAAAAAAGACAATGCCAATGCCCTTGGCCAGCTCGGTGGTTCAATCATCCAAAATGTTGTACGCCAGGTCACTCTTAGCTCGCACATGTGTTTGCTTGGCTGACAGAAATAGATCTTCCAATGCAGGATTTCGTTAGGCTGAAGCAATGCTGTGGTACATGAAAATTGGGATACAAGTTATAGATGATGGGATTGATGCTTGGAAACAACATGTCTATCACATTACATCACATTGCAATACATAATGTATCGACCATATCAGCTTCTTTAGCATGTGCCATGGACTTGTTCAATGCCTTGCATGTGTAATAAGCGAACCAAATGTTATATCTGCAGGCTTAGTGGCGTAATGGCATGTTACACTTGTGCTTGTCCTTCATGCTCTTTAGCTTTAGCCACGTTTTTGGATCAAACATTACTGCTAAGATCTACTTCATTTTTCTCAATGACTGGTCCTTGCTGGGTAGTGTTAGCGATGACGTTGAGGAGAACATGGCGGAAAGTCATAGGAAGCATGCTGCATCGTAGTCAAACAAATGATTAAACACGATTCCAATCAACATCATAATGAAGTGTATAAGCAATGAATAGCTTAAATAGCATATATTGAAAGAGAGAAAGAGAGATAATGTCATTTGGATTCAAGGGACAGGTGAAGGTGTATGTCCAAAAGTTGTTCTAGTTATGTAATAGTGGAATGTATGACCCGGAACGATCCAACTGCAAACTTCACGCAGGCAGCCTTAATTGAGTCAGTTTGTCTTCGAGATTGTAGTGAGCCATCAAACGTAGTAGCTTTCGCGTTCACGGCTCCATTGCTTATTGCATACAATATCTCGGTATTGAAAGGAAGACGCGTAGTGGCTGGTTGTTCGGCGTTTATAAGCGAAAGCAATTGCCATATCTGGATCAGTGTGCAGGATCCATGACAGCGATGTATTCCCTATCAAGAAACATTTGTATCATTACCCAGGATAACCATGGGATTGTAAGTTCATTAAAAAGTAGTCCTATGTGCTATCAAAGGTGTCCTACAGATCACATTAAGCCGTTTCATTGCAGAGGATAAACTTCAGTTTAGCATCCCTTCAGCATCATGCAACGTATGCATAAGCCTAGTGCAAAACATGCATCATACCACAGGAAATAAGTAGAATCAAGAACCTGCCACTGCTTCAATTTGCTCTTTCTTTTCTAGATCATTATTGCTCCGAAAGCATTAGAAAATGACACAGAAGAACAAGGAGATACCACGAATAACTGCTGACAGTAATATGACATTGTTGGAAGAAGACCTGGCTGGTGATGATCATGTTTTCGCAAGTCATAGCAGTGTTGTATGTAAGTATACGAATACCTGTGTATATCGATCCCCTTCCAAGCTTACTTATAATTGACATGGGATACACTTTTGCCAATAGCTCTGTCATCAGATGATCACATCAGTAGCATTCAACACGAGAAAGAAGATGAGAAAGGGCAATATGAAGGATGGCGTAGCCGTGGATGGCTGACTGTGCTTGGATCATTCTTAATTATCTTTTCTTTGACTGGCATTAACACAAACTGGGGAGTCTTTGAAGTTCTGTAAGTGTTAATTCCAGTATCCCTTCATTTATAACTTGTGCACATATGCCTAATAGATAGATATTTGAAGGTATATCCAGAAGTCAGCCCAGCCATTCAAGGATTTACAGGTACATTAGCTGTTGCAGTGAGCTTTTTGATGGGGCCTGTCTCAGTTGGATTCATACAATGGGCACAAAACTATCGATGGCCTTGCATGATAGCAACTTTTCTCTGTCCTGCTAGTTTGGTGCTTGCAAGCTTTTCTACACAGTTCTATCATGTCATATTAAGTCAAGGAATCCTCTTCAATATTGGTGGTGGATTTGTATATCTAATTGCATCAGTGCTTCCTGCACAATGTTTCAAGAGAAATCGATCACTTGCTACTTGCATAGCAGCAAGTGGTGCCTGTATAGGTCCACTAGTAATGGCACCAGTGATACAAGCAATGATTGATTCTTCACTTGGATATCGTAATTCGCTTCGTGTATTGGGCCTGATCATATTGGTTCTGCTTATCATATCTGCAGTACTTATAAGACCTGCCAGCTCTAATGTGCAGCATAATCCAAATTGGTACAAGCTTGTCGATCCAGCATTTGCTAGCGTACAGTTTATTCTTTTGACAATAGGCATCGTTCTCACTTGCCTTGGATTTTATCCTTCAGTTATGCTCGTTCCAGTCTATGCTCAGCATATTGGTGCAAGTGCATCACTAGGATCAGCATTAATGTCAGTTGTATTTGGTACGAATGCCATATCACGAATCGCAATAGGATATGTAGCTGATCGTTTTGGTGCCTTGAACACTTTCTTTGCTACAACTTTCTTATGTGGTAGGTATCAATATCTCGTTGATCAGTGTAGTATTACTTGTACTAATATCAAAGATCTACTGTTATCATTCGACTGAAGGGATATGTAATATGGTCATCTGGCAATTGTCATCTGTGATCGGCGTATATGTCCTTTATTGCGTAATGTTTGGTATCACTGGTGGCGTCTTTTTTGGGCTGATCCCATCATGTGTTGCTCAAGTATCAAGTCCTCAGTTGATGCAAAAAGGTGTGAGCTTAGTCTATCTCGTTGTACCTGTTGGAGTCGTTCCAAGTGGTTTGATTGCAGGTGCTCTTTACAGTCGTTATTCTTGGACTGTTGCGATCCAATTTCTCGGATCGATCTTTGTAATAGCAAGTCTTGTCATTCTCACTGTGCAATTGCTGATCAAGAGTAAACATTCTGCCAGAAGCACTTGTGATGAATAAAAGCTAAAAGTGCTCTGCCATATAAACGTTGTGTATCTTTTCAGGACAACATGTCCACGTTTTGATGTTTAATCTAAAAACTAATACAACTACTCTTTATTCAGTGCGACTGATCGCTAAGCTAAGTGGAGATAGTAATGTGTCAATAGGCTAGCGATATGCTTGAAAAGCACTGAAGGGGATGTCTGACTTGACACCAGCCAACCAGCAAGCTCGTGACGGCTCCGCAAAAGAAAAATCCACCTTACCTTGTCCCGAAAAAAAGCAAGTGAGCTTCTATCGATCGAACATGTCAGACCACGAGGAGAACGATTTCGACTACGGGTGAGTAGACCATTGTCAACACTGATAAACTGTTTGCTTATCAAGTACTGTCCACTGTAGCAATGATGGGTATGAGCCTGTAAGTGTTTCTATTCAGCAGGATGCTTTGTTCGTGGTATCCAAGAGAATAGTCCATGCTCACCTTGTCGATCTATGACAGGAGATGTACGACGATATGATGGAACAAGATATGGTAGACGAGAACCAAGAGCAGGAGCAGCAAGAAGCCATTGCCATTCTTGAAGACGCCATGCAACAAAACGGTGCTGTAAACGCTGCAGCTGATGCGACTGAAAACAAAGAGAAGACCACCACTCCTTACATGACAAAATACGAACGAGCACGTGTATTAGGAACTCGTGCATTGCAGATCAGGTAGGATATGATGTGTGATTGGATATAGAGTGCAATGTATCAAATGGGCTCTCTCTTTTAGTTTGAATGCACCAGTGATGGTTGAGCTTGATGGCGAATCCGATCCTCTCGTTATTGCTATGAAAGAGCTCAAGGAAAAGAAGATTCCCCTTATCGTAAGGCGGTTTTTGCCTGATGATACATACGAAGATTGGCACGTCAATGAATTGATTACAGAGTAGAAAGACAAAAGCATTCCATGTTCATACTACATCACTCACAAACACGCATATTATCCCCATTTGTCACTTTTGTTTAATAAGTGTTTTCTCTGTATCACATCCTCAAGTATAAAAAGTTCTTTATCATGTAATGCTTGGCAGTGTAGTCTATCTAGTTTGTCTAATGATGATAAGAGATGTATCGTGTGAGTTTATAAGAGCGTTTGGACAAGCTTTGTAGTGGTCAGGTGAAACAATCATTTCGCATTAAAAGCTTTTTTCTCCCACATCCTTTCCTCCTCTCTTTTTTCTCAATTCACACACACTTTTGCAATATCAAAAGGAAAGGATGACGTCTATTAAGCATCATGTTACTATTGAATGTGTTGAAGATGAAGGAGAGAAGGAAATTCAGAATGTATCTACTCCTCGTAACCAATGTATTAGTCTTGTCGAGATGATGAATGGTTATGACTTTGAAGGCGAAGCACCATCCGATCGTATGACGAGTTGGGTGAGTGAATCACATAAAAGAACGAGTATAGATAATTAAACATGTCACCTGATTACGCTTCAGCAACAAGTGGATGCTCTTGAAGAACGCGCTCGTCAAGAAAGAACAAGTGCTGGCACCGAAGAACGTGAGCACGCGACACAAATGGCACGAATGGTGGATGCCTATCATCAAAATCGGCGAATGTAATCATAACACCAGTCAAGAACATGGTTGTCATTAGCTTCATACATAGTTTGCAGTCTTCTTAGTCCTTATAAAATAGGCTTTTCTGGGTGATTTTGATACCAAGCGTACCGTGATCTTGCTGATAGCACTGGGAAATGGATGCAAACATCATACATTGAAACGTGTTGTACTTGTGCTCGAATATGATCCATCAGGCATCGTCATGATGAGCTTAAATATCACCATATGGACTTCAAGTGTATACGTTGATGAATTGATATGAAGGTAGACGTGGGAAGAAAAGGTATAAACAGTGAATGCATCTTTTCCTTGATTGTATGCAAAAGACGCCCATCAATGAGTACACAACTGTCACTCGATTTATGCAGTGGATGTACTAGTGATTCAGTCTTCTCCAAGTATACATATACATCAAGTGCTTTTATTCTTAGTATACAAGAGGAATATCTATGAGTACAGTAGTGGATCGCTTTGGGTTGGGGGGTGGATGGCATCATTATGCGTGTAACTAAGGTAAAAGATGTGCCACCCGATCCACAAAAGTCAAGGTTTCACTCTTCTCCTTTCTCCTCTCTTTGTCCCACTTTTATTGCTTTTCAACTCGTATACCCAATCTCGACAATGGACGTAGAATGTACTATAGAACATAATACTAAGCTCATTACTCGTAAGGATCGCAGCGTAGACACCGGCATATTAACTTGTTCTCACTCTCTCTCTCTTGTAGGTGTTGTAGCCGACTTATTCTCTTTTGATGAAACTCAACAAAAACGCATATTGGATCACTACTACTTTCATGATGCATCATTCGAATCACCTTTACTTGTTACATCCAGCATTTACAACATTCGACAGTAAGTAGCAATGGGTATATTAAGAAATGAAAGGGGATGCTTGGTATAGGAGAATACGCTAAAATGAATTCCATAATCTAGCATTCTCCTTCTGTGGAAAGCACTGAACAAAATACCACCGACGATTACGAATCTATGCTTCAACGGCAAGACAACATGCGTAGTTTACCTGACACAGCATCTGTGTCCCCGTGTGTTCCCCTTTGTACAACTTGATTTGCCTGTCATTGTTACTCTGCATTTCAAAGAAACGGATATAGATAGTGGTTTGTTCAAGATTCATCATCACAAGGAAAGTTGGACATTAGAAGGTAACAAGATGTTATATGGCTTGGATTGCATGGGGACATCATGGCTTATTGAATAATATAGGCTTGCTACAAGCTGTGCCACTGATCTCTTTTTGGTATGAACATGTGGTGCGTGTCATGATGGGCAAAGCGATTTCTTCCACAGGCGAAATTATCCACTCAGCAGTAGAAACAGCCCACTTGTTATCTGTTAGACATTGTATTACCTTTTCAGATTGTAATGATGTAATGATACCAGAAAAACATAGACATAAACCAGAAGATCATGATTAAACAAGTACTTCAGATGATGCATTGTGTCAAATTGATGATTTTATGTGGTAATGTTTTTGTATGCAAGTATAAAGGTGAAAAAGTAATGTTACTCGGCTAGTCGTTTTCGAGCTTCAGTCTCCATTGTTTTGCAAGTGTCGTCATTTTCAATGTTTCTTGACCAGCCTGTCGTCCTTGATTCAAGCCAATTGTGCCATTTCTTGGTGCGTTCAGTGGATGAATCTTGTGAAGGAGTGATCGATGGCCGTACAAAGACGTCCTCTGACCCAATGATATAATACATGTGGTAGTTCTCTTGTGATATCTTGTACTGTAACCTTGAGCGGACAAATATCTTGTTTAAATGCCTGTCATGTGGTTTCCAATTCCTACACAGTAAGCCCAGCATAGTTAGCACACATGCACATTCCATATGCATTCTTTATTCCTTACCTTCGCAGGAAACTCGATTGCATCTTGGATGTATCAATGCCATCTGTGGAATTGGCCCAATCCATATAACTAGCAACATAGTTCTCATAGTGATCTTGTTGACTGGGTTCTAGCATATCATCATCCTTGTCCAGCAATTGGATCGTCATTTCATGCGTATCGGTATTCTGTGTAACAAGAATAAGTATATGGCATCAGCACACTATTTCACAAGATACTTACAAACTTGGCTTTGTATAGATTCTCCTCTGATCCTACAATCTCTTCTGCACGTAGGCGATAAACTGATACGATCCTTGGACAAGTAGAGTCTAACATCTGATCACTGCGGAAAAGTTCCACCAACTCGACACACTTTTCATCAGCCGAGACCAATTGGATCTAATTCTATTGTCAGTACTCATCGACTATGACACGTTGCATTGAATACATACTTGTTTGATGATAGAATGGACCAGTTTGTCAATCGTGAATAGTACATGTGCCTCTGTGACAAAAAGATAACGAGTCTTCTCTTCAAACATGGCTTGATCCAGATCACCATCGAAGAATCGGTCAATGAGCTCCAATAAAGCATTGTAATAACCAGAAGAGAGATCAATATCTACCACCAAAGAGAGTTGGCTTCCGATGTAGTACAAGTCAGTCATGTATACTTACCATCAAAACGAGTGGTATAAAGACCAAGTTCTTGAGCCACCTTGTTGAGAGTTTTGCCTTTTTCTGGATCTGCTTTCATTTCAGCATCAAGCTTTTTCATCTTGAGTAATCGCTCATAAGCAACCTGACAAATAGATTGGATTGAGTATGTAATACAAGGAGATAAGATAAAGTGGATCGTTTACCTGATACAGCCGGAAGAAGCAATAAAAAGCAGTGTTGCAAAAGAAGCTATAAATAGTGCGCTTGTGAACACCAGGTGCAGTAGCAGCGGCAGCAGCAGCAAACAGTCTATTTTCTTCAGGCACAGGCGTGTTGCTTTCTTTCACTTCTCGCTCTTCTTTCACAGAAGCTTCAGGTGATTTGGATTGATCGGATGCTTCTTGTGGTGTGGAATTGCCTGTTTCTTCCATAGTGGTATCTGGCATGGATCGCTCATCACCTGAAGTTTCCTCAGTCTTGATTGCTTTATCCTCATCCTTAGGTTCCATTTGTGGAGCACGTTGATCTTCACTATCCTCGTCATCATCATCAGGTGCAGGTGTAATTGAAAAGTCACGAGATGCTGTAGGTGTATCTGCACTGTTGACAGTGTCATTGTCGTCAGCTGATGTACTTTTGCTGTTCCTGGTCAACACATCACGTAACAAATCACTTGTTGCATCCGCTTCATCGCCACGTGATCTACCATTACGTCTTCGAGCACCTGTGGATGGGGAACGACTTCGATCTCGTGATGATTGTGCAGTCTCGGCTTCTGAATCCTCAGTGTTGACAGATTGATTCTCATCCTCTTCATCTGTGGTGGCTTCTTCTCCTTCATCCGATTCAATTTGCATTCCTTCTGGCACAACGTCATCCACATGGAAAAAGAGTGAGATAAAGATGCGTACAAAAGTGCGGATCTTGCTTCTGTCATTGCTGCTGAATCCATTTTGCTTCTCAATGTAAGAAAAGATGACACGTGTAACATCCTTGAATACATCTTGGTCTTCAAATGAGAAAAAGAGCGGGTATGCAACGTCGGATTTGCTCTTTTCACCAGATCTTGCATCATCATGTAGCGATTCAATCTCGGCCACCAATGATTTGCCAGCCATTGCTTTCCTATCATTGCTCTTGAAAGTCAATCCTTGATAGTCAAGCGAACGATAAAAGTTCTTGGCATCTGCTTCTCTCCATGTCTTGTTCCATTCATGCTGTGTAACACTATCTTAGCACAGTGCTTCTATTTCATCCTATCCAATAGATCACATACCTGTGCTTTACGCCATTCTTCATCTTTATGTTTCAATCGCTTCAAGAGAATAGGTACCACACGTGCTGGATTGTTGTATAACATCTCCACAATCTCTTTTCCACGCTCCTCATCATAAACTTTCTTGATAATGCGCTCATAAATGGTAACCGATTGTCCACCAAGACCAGGCGAAAGTCGAAATGCATTCTTCTCTTCAGGTGTCATGGCGTCTATCTTTTTGGCAATGGGTTCCAGAAGAGCAATGGTGTTGAGATTGGCGTCAATGTTAAGATCATAGTCATATCTACACATACATTTCAATGAATACACATGAGCTATATCATCCATCAGCTATTCTTACCTTTCTTCCTCACAACGATGCATGGCTTCTTCATATTGATTCTTTTTGGATGCAACAAATCCACTGTCCTCACTTGCCCAGATAGGATGGGATACATATTCATCATTGAGCACTTCCCAACATAACTGATCACGTCCAGAGCATGGTTGATTTTGCCACTATACAATAGAATGAGCTATCGGTCACCATCATCATCATAATACAGCACAGACATACATCTTTGGAAACCAGACGATAACTTGGACTTGTATCAACAGTCTTACAATGATTCAAATCGGGCTTTGCAATGATGTTGGCAGGTCGCTCGATAGCACGGTCTTTAAGATCAATCGCCACCACTGTTTTGAACCACTCAAACAAATCCCGATCACTGCCAATAAAGCCTTCCACTTGTTTCATCAGAATGTCGGCATCAATGATTTGTTGTGTGAACAAATTCAGTGTCTTCAAGAATTCTTCATAGGATGGCTTGTTGCCGATATGTTTGCGAATCTGCTCAAACAGTTCCACTTCCTCGGATGAGATGGTAGGTCGTGCTGGATCGAAATAAGAAGATGCTGGGTAACCATCAATCATATCCTCCTCCAATTTGGTATCCTTTGTACGCTTCAAATGTATCAGTTCACTGATGATGTCATGATTGTATAAGACTTACCGTCATGCGTTTTCGCTTTCCAGGTGGCATAAATCCAGTTGTAGGAGACATTCCTGCCATACGTTTACCTGCTATATCCCACTATGAGTATCATACTTTTCAGTCTGTATATCATGTATCTTACGTGGGAAGCTCATATCATAGTCATCCAGGAAATCGGGTGCTGGTTGTCCAGTGATTTCTGGTAGAAACTGCTTGAACTCGTGCAGCAAATCAGGTGCACCATTGAATAAATAAGATACATGACCATAAACCTAAAACAATGGGATGTTAATAAGTTTCAGCTTTGCAAAGTGAGATAGCTTACCTCCTGAATAGGCTTTCTCTCCTTTTGATATGTCTGTAATATCTCCAGGAATTGCTTGTATGTTTCTGGATCATTGGCAAATCGATTCTATGTGATATTCATCAATACAGGTCCATCCATAAGTGTATTTGTGATTTACCTTGATCTTGTTGACAAAATCGATTGCATGATTGAACTCTACAGGAGCACGTTTTGTAGTTCCATTGCCATTAACACCTTGATCTTGCACATCATGAGCTGGTAAAGAAGGTGGTCTTCTTGAAGTTGCATTTGCACCTGGCATAAAACTACCATGAGGAGGGGGAGGAGCAGCATGCATTGGAGGTGGTGGCATATGAGGAGGCATTGAAGGAGGTGGTGCAAGTGGTACTGATGTGGATGGATGTGGTAATGATGGTGGAGGAGGATGTGGTGGTGGTGGCATATGACCATAAGGTGTTTGATATCCTGAAGTAGCATGAGGAGGAAGTGGTGGTGGTGGAGGAGCACCTGCTGGAATACCACTCATTGGCATCATTGTATTGTCTTGTTCACGTAATAATATTCCTCTTGGTCCACTACTCATACTTGTTGGATGTCCTGCTGTACTACCACTTGTGCTCATAGGTGGTCTTGTAGATGACTTCAAAGTAAGACCAGTAGGTGTGGTGACCTTGATAATGTCTGGTTCATTTGGATCTGTTGAAAAGTCGATACGATAACCAGGTGGAAGAAAAGTATTGAAACCAGATATGAGATCAGGATGACCATGAAAGAGAATAGATACACGTTCAATAACACCTGGCGTATCAAGTCTAATAGAATCGATTAGTTATCATTACTATATATCAATAATGACTTACCCTTGACTCTTGAAATCCTTCATAATATCCAAGAATTGGTTGTATACATCAGGACGCGATGAGAATTGAACTTTCACTTGATCCAGATAAGTCAACGCGTCGCGGACATTGAGCGGTCTAAAATTGCCGCTAGCACTGCCACCACCAGTATTACTATTTGCATAGATGGCAGGGGTTTTGCTTGCTGTCGTCATGTCAGTATTGGTAGTACTGGTAACTGGATTATGATGTTGTGACGGTGCTGGTTGTGGTGGTTGTGATTGTGATGCCGATCTTGATGATGTCGAATGATTTGTTGAAAGAGGAGGAGTTCCTGCTTGACCACGAGAAGGATTGTTATCTCCAAAAGGTGAAGACAATAATGGCATGGGAGGATGACCACGAGTTGGAGATATAGGTGGCAATGATGGTTTATTACCACTTAAATTAGGTCGATGATTGTTGGATGGACTGGTCAAAGTGCTTGGTGAAGGCAAGTTGGGCATCGCTTGTGTGGATGGTTGCGGAATATTAGCATATGGTGAAGCCGACGTACTCATCGTCCCAGGGGAAGAAATGCTAGGTGGTTGATATGAAATCTCGCTCAAGTTTGGAGGTGGTAAAGGTCGTGATGTCGCTGAAGAAGGTCTTGGTGGACCACTGACTGGTGGAAGTTGTTGTGAAAAGGGTGAAGCAACTGGTTGACCAGTAGACGACATTGGTGGTTGTGATAAAGGCGAAGAGTTTGGTGGACGCCTAAACAAGTTGGTTTATCAATACATTGTCCATTGCAAGAGTCCAATGAGAGAGAAAGACTAACTCACCGTATATTAGGCGGTGGTGGCTGTATGGGAGACGACATAAAGAGACAAAGTACCAGCAGTCCTCCTCCTCCTTCTTGACGGAAAGAGTGATTGCCCGTTTTAACTCAGCTGTTCCACCCCGACCTATATCCAAATTTGGATTGTCACGCTACTAACCAGTATACAAAGACGCGTTTTAGTATCATCCCATAACAATGACATAGTCATGGCTTAGTCAAATACATGTATATACTTGTAATAAGCTTATTGGTAAATAAAGCGTCATTTCAACACGTAATGTTCGTCGTGTATGTCAAGAATGGATGGAAAAGAGATATTAAGACGATGAATGCAGTACAAGAAGAGATCAGTGTCTATAACTTTATTACATGACACTTGAACAACTGGGTGGCAAAGGGAAATGGCTTCTACAAAGATTGACAATTACACAGGGTGCTTTGATATCCACCAAACAATGAGCACGTCTTGATTGTCTTTTGAATCGAGCACTATAAATGACTCTTTAAATGATGATGCAACATCCCCAGAGGATAAGCTATTGATCCACTTTTGTTTCAATCTATTCATACCCACGTGCTTTGCATAATTTGATCGGGAATACAAGCAATGGACCCGTTCAAATTGGACCATCACACTTTGTGTTACATTTCTTTCTCTTTTTCACTAGACTTCGCCATGGCTACTACACCTCGTTCACCATCATCGCCAACTTCACCGACATTAGCTTCAGCAACTCCTCCACCATGGTTTCCAATGTTAAAAAAGAGCTACACAAAAAACTTTTTGTATGCAGAAGATCCAGGCGGGTGCTCACAAAGCAACCAACAACCTATGGATAGCTTTTCGGCTAACTGATGATCCTCTTTTATAGTCTTCCTTACAATGTCCAATATCAAAAGATCAGGAGATGCATCCATGCATTGCTTGCAGTTCTTATCCTTTCTCGATGACGATCCAAGATTTCTTGTATTTCCTTTGGCAATGAATGATAACCTTTTGATGGGTGATATCAAATCAGATCCAAATGTCAATCTATGCTGGTAATCGTATTGAGATCAGTTCTTTTATTCAATGACTTATGATATAAACAGGATGATGCCAAAGTCCAAGGAATATTACAAGTTGAAGGGCAAATTCTATATTGCATCAGCGCCGATCCAAGTAACACGCTTTCCACCTCCGAAGATTCCGTCCAGTGACCTTCCAGCAGCCGAGTTTTGGGAATTGGAGCGAAGAAAGCATTGGAAAGCAATGGATGATAAGACACGTGCAACTTACACTTGGCCTTCGCATGGTGAAGCTCCTAAAGCAGATCGTATTGCTTTCTCTTGTCAATCCCTTGAATGTCTTATCGAACAAGAAACAACATCTCGTGGTGGTCTTTTCTCTTTGAAACGCAGCAATACAGCACCTGCATCATCCACGGACCAAAAACAAGTCATTCATGATATTGCTATGGACAACTTTTGTTTACTGGCTTACAAGATTTCTGAAGTCGAATACTATGATTACTCTTCTTTTCCTCAACGTCGCATGGTAAAATCATTTCGCATCATGCTTTGCACATTGTTGACTGATCTCTCTTCTTTCTTAGATGTATACTTATTCCCTAAAGGATAACAGGTGGATATCGAAAGATGCCAATCCCTAAAGAATGAATTACCACCCCCTATTGTATCCCATACATATATATATAGTATAAGATGTGAAAGTAAAGGACATTGTTAAAGGATCATTGGATGATATGGTATTTTAGGCTGTACCAAGTTGAAGGGGTGTAATCTTCATTGTAACTGTAAAGATCGGATAAAAAAAGAACCGTGAATGGTACCTGTAATTACATTAGGATGATCTATGCATGATATGCTCGTTTAGTAGGAAAAAAGACTAGCTAAGCTAAAAACATTACGTATTGTATGACAAGTAATATAACTAAAAGCTCTTTTCTTCATCTTTGATGGGGATATTTGATGCTTTGAATGATGGAGAAGATGTGTGATGGGTGGATATAAAGAGCTGCTCGATTTGTTCGAGTGAAAGCCCCTGAGTCTCGGGATAAAGAAAGTAAACAAGGGGTATGAACAAAAGATTAAGCCCAGCAAAGAATACATATGTCCAATAACCCATACTATCAAACATAATGGGTGCCATTTGGGCAACGACAAAGTTTCCCATCCAATTGGCTGCTGTGGAAAGTGAATTCCCTTTGGCACGTAAACCAGTGGAAAATATCTCGGCAGGATATAGCCATGCCATACCTAACCAACTAGCACCAAAGACAAAGTTGTACATCATCGTCATTGCCACTGCACCTTGTGAGCCACCATTGAGTGCCCATGTGCCTTGATTGTAATCGATACCTGCTTTTTGACATCCACCAATACACACTAGTGTGATCATTTGACCAACAAGACCCCACAGCATGATTTTTCGTCGTCCGACACGTTCTGTCAAATAGATTGGAAGCAATGAGCCAATAAAGTAAACAATGGCATCAATGCCAGCAAGCATCATGGCCATGGCTCGTGATAATCCAGCTTGAAGAAAGACGCTATGATGATGCAAATGAGTAATTACGTATGCATGATTTCTCATCCGCATCAATATGCATCTAATTCTTACTTTGCAAGATAATATCTATGAGGTACATGGTATGGCAATGATGATAACAATGAGTAAAGCAACATGATTCACACTCTATCTTATCCTCTATACTCACGTGGTGACATTGATACCACTTAATTGCTGTATCAATTGTGAAAGCATGCCAAGGCATACTCTGGATCGATTTGTTTGATTAAAAAGAGCACGATATGAAGACGCTGATTGTTGAGCAGCTTGTTCATATTCTATAGCTTCTCTAATTTCATGATATTCAGCCAAACACCTTTCCGATTTGATGTCGCCATCAGTCCACAAGTCAGCAAGTACTTGCTGAGCATCTTGATGATGACCATGAGCAACCAACCAGCGTGGTGTTTCTGGTAAAATGAATGTGCCTGCAAGCAGAATCACCCCAAAGAACGCCTGAAACGCTAAAGGAAAACGCCATGCAATACCGCCATCCACATAGTAAAGACCAAACTCGAGCCAGTAAGCCATACCAATGCCAACTACCAGTAGGCAACACTCAAAGCAAACATGAGCTCCTCGTGATTGGGGTGGAGATATTTCAGATTGGAATACAGGTACTGTGGCAGTATTCATACCATTACCAATACCAGTAATGATACGAGAGCTGATACTTAATGCATAGCCATTTGTGGCTGTCTGCAATATAGCGCCTACCAAAAGGATGCTACATCCGATACGGATTGTTGCCTTTCTTCCATAGCGATCGCTTATATTTCCTATGGGTGCAAGAGCTTGTGTTAGCTTAATTCTACTACTATCATCATGATGGACATGTTTCACCTGTCATCAAAGCACCCACCAGGCACCCAATTTCATAAAGCGATACAAGCGCACCCACTAATACTGGTTCTGGATATCCCATCAACCTTAAAAAGTCATCATTGGTGACAATGCCCGACATGACACCCTATGGATTGGTGTCATCATGAGTTTGTTCATGATATGACGTGATTGATAACACTTGCCTGATCATAACCAAAGAGGAGGAAACCTGTAGCAGCGAGTGCTGTGGATGCATGAAGGAGCGCCTTTCCTTTGAGTCGTATAAAAAGCATCTTGATAAGAAGATGAGAAGCAGATATATAACAACAGATGAAAGAAAACAGGGCTAATGTCCTACATTCGTTTATTGAAAAGAAAGCAGAGTTTCTCCTTTTCTACCTTGTTTGGATGTGTATCGCTCAAGGATAAAGTAAAGTCGCAGATAAATCTGTCATTATGCAGGACGTTACTGCATATGTATGTAGTGTGCAGTACGGAGCCTTTCTCGCATTTCTGCCTGATTACTTTGATTTGATGTTCTTTCAATGTCAACTAAATAGATCACGATGGAAAAACAAGGTCAAGATGAACAATGATAAGGGTACATGCAGCTTTATAAAGAAAAAGAAAGACATTTTGTGGAAAAGTAGAATACTATTATGAAGACAGGATGTAAAATAAGGGAAACAAGAGCTACATTACAAGGAAAGATTACCACCATTGGTTGTTGCAGTAATGCACACATGTCTTTTACCCCTGCCTTGATCATATATGCATCATGCCAATCATGCTGAATGTACTGTACACAAAGTGGAAGACAAGAGAGGAAAGTTGTTGTGCGTCAAGCATCATCGGCAGTTTATTAAGGGAAAAGGATAAACATCGTATTCATGCCAAGAATGTACTATTGTATTATGGTAATTGTGTAGTTAAGGACGACTAGCGTCTGGGGGGAGCTTTGGATCATTTACATGTTGTGGAGGGATGTTGTTTTGTTGATTTGGTAAAGATGATGATGATGATGATGATGATGATGATGGTGGAGTCGATGTAGCCATGCTATGATGATGATGTGAAGATGTTGTTGATGCTGTATTGGGTGCCGACATGTGTAGAGCACTTGGACTAATGTGTTGTGGAAGCACATGTGCATTTCGATTCTCACGTAATTGCTGTGCAATGGCCAACATTTCTTGAGCACTTCTGGCACCATATTGTCCTGACGCTCCCAATTGCATCACTCGAAGAGCTTGTTGTTGAATAATCATGCATTGAGTGTCAAATGGCCTTTGAGATGGATTCATACTCTGCAAGCGTTGCTGTATAGCTGCATCCAATGCTTCACGTAATTGCGCATTTCTCGTTTCATCATTCTCATGTCTATGTTGTTGCTGAACAGTTTCACGCATATGGGGGTTTCTTGCATCATTGTTCTCAGGTCTATGTTGTTGTTGCTCTTGCAATCGTTGTTGAATAGCAGTCGATACTTCACGGAATGCTACAGGGTCCGTTTCATTATTATGATATGGTGGTGGTGGCCGTTGCTGTGGCGGCATTTGATGTTGAGGAGCAGGTGCAGCTTGTAGATGTGGTGGACGTGATGATGGTTGATAAGGTGGATGATGCTGAATATGGCTTTCAGGACGAAAGTGATGTGGTATTGTAGGTGATTGCATTGTATAAGGTCTCATTGGAAAAGACGACACAGGAACATTGAATTGTGATGGAGATCTTGCTGGATCAAATTGTACATGCTGTGGTGATGGATGTTGCATGGATGGTGGGAGTTGGGAATAATTGACTGGTCGTTGCCAATGAAGATGATTAGACACATTGGGTGGCTGTAATTGAGCATGAGACGGTGGCGTATACATGTGGAATTGTGGTTGCTGTAGAGACTTTTGTTGTTGATCAGGCTTCTTTTTACGTTGTCGTACACGTGGTTGTTTGGGAGCTGGCTGTTGTGCTGGCTGTTGTGGAGAGGATTGAGATTCAAGCACCTGTTGTGGAACTTGCTGAATAGGATGAACATCTGATGGCAGCTTCTTTCTCTTCTTAGTTTGAAGGAGTCCTGACAATTCGTCTTCTGATATTGTTTCATCGCTATCACTAGCTTCATCACCAGCATTGGGATTGTCCACGTAAGTATCATCCTCCATGTTGGTATCTGATTCTGTTGGAGGCTGAGACGTTTCTTTAAGCTTTTTCTTCTTATGTTGTTGACTGTTGCCAGCGTAAAAGAGATCTTCACGATAGCTCTAAGCTAGTTGTCAGTGGATGCTTTGACTACGATGAACAAACTTACAATCATTCCTCGCTTTCGTGCACCTCTTCCAAGCTCTTCTTTCTTTTGCTGCTCCTCTTCATATTGTTTCTTCTTCTCCTCAAGAAACTTGATCCAGAAATCATTTTCTTCTTGTCGGGAGCCTGCATCTTCAGCTAATTCCTCTGTAGCACCTTCCTTGTCTTGATTCCAAACACGTGCAAATGAAAATGAAAATCCCTTTTGACTTTCATCAGTCTCCTGGTGTTGATTTGTTGTCTCAGTAGTACTAATGTGGCTGCGATCAAGTAATTTGTCGATAGCATGAGAATCATAGGTGATGTCTTTGGACTTGTCGTCGTCAAATAAAGCCTGTGTGCCAAACTTGATAATGCTTTCAACATCATTCTCCTCCAGATCTTCATCATCCATTCTATTCACGACTAAATGATCAAGCACCAACTTCTTCTTGGCAATCTGTGCTATTTTCTCTTCCACTGAAAATCGTGTCATGAACTTGAGTACAAGCACAGGAGATGTTTGACCAAATCGATGTGCACGTCCAATAGCTTGTTGATCTTGGTGAGGATTTGGATCGAAATCCCATAAGATGACTGTATCTGCAGTTGCCAGGTTGATACCAACACCACCAGCACGAGTTGTCAATAAAAAGACGTTGATATCTGATCCAGTTTTGTTGAATGCATCGATATTCTTGACTCGATCAATAGTTGGTGTCACACCATCAAGTCGTACGTATTTGATTGCTTCGTAATTCAAGTAGTCTTCCAGAATATCAAGAGTCAATTGCATGGTCGAAAAGATCAAGATACGATGCCCATCCTTCAAGAGCTTGGGGAGCATTTGATGGAGCACTTTGAGCTTGGATGAGGCGTCAATCAAAATTCTTTGAGTGGTCGCTGGTGTATCTTGTTTCAACTCGATTCCAGGGATCAAGTATGGATGGTTGAGCGCCTTTCGTAACTGCATCAAGATGTTGTTGAGACTTCTTTTGGTTGAGTTGCTGCCCTTTTCCTTGCTGTTGAGCATTGCATAAGAGATCAAATTCTTGTCCAAAAGACCCTTGCAGACTTCTTTTTGGAGTGGTGTCATGGTAACAGGAACAATGATCTCGGACTTTGGAGGAATCTTGAGCACCAGTTCTTTGGTTCGTCTCAGAAAATAAGGCTTCAACTGATCGTGCAGCTCTTGAACAACATCACGTGAAAGTTCCTCATATTTTGCCTCCAATTGCTCAACATCAGCAAACTTTTCTGGGTCCACGAAATGCATGAGATTCATCAATTCTCGGATGTTGTTCTGTAGTGGAGTGCCTATATTGTAAAGATATAGTTTAGTATATAGCATAAGTTATAGTACCAAACCAACTTACCAGTCATTAGAACAGTATGATCCCATTGTAGTGACTTGAGCTTCTGAAACAACAAGCTTTCATTGTTTTTCAATCGTTGTGCTTCATCCACCACCAATGCAGGCCAGAACTTGGTTTTCCCAAATACTGATATATCTGATGTTGCGCTTTCATATGTAGCAATCACAGCATGAACACGAATCCCATCTTGTTCACCACCACGAAACAGCTCATGTTGTCGTACAAGACGTCGACTTTTGGCAGAGCCAAAGTATGTGGATACCACCATATCAGGAGCCCATTTGTTGAATTCTCTAAGCCAGTTGGTCACTGTGCTGTTTGGGACAATGACAAGGAATGGATAGACACCAAACTTTTTGAACAACAAGTTGAGGAAGGATACGATCTGGATTGTCTTGCCTATCAATGAACCAGTATTAATCACCCATCATCATGACTATTCTTAACATTTATGCTTACCAAGACCCATATCATCTGCAAGAATACATGGCGAATTCCTTTCCCACTGGTAAATAAGCCAACTAGAGTATCTTGGTTAGTAACATAATAATCCCATATCAAGTATCTCTCAACTTACTTTATACCATCCAGTTGATGTTCTAGTAAAGTGCCTCCGGCAATGAAATTGGGCTGTTGCTTAATCTCATGCTGGCTATAATTCTCCCTGGTTGCAGCGTAGCGTACTTCCTCAACTCGCTGTTTCATCTTTGCAGGTGGTTTCACAGTACATGCATGCAAATATTGCTTGAAGGCGTCAAGAAAGAATGAGTACAAATCTGAATCCTCAGGTGGTGGTGTATCCCAACAAGCTAAATAGCAGCATTCATTAGTCTTCATCACTAATACATATCGCCATATCCAAAGTATTACCTTCATCATAAGTCAAATCATTAAACTTGACAAGCATTTTGTCAACTCGTCTTGCTGGACCTTTTGTGATAGTATTGCCATGTCTGTCAACTGCTGTCAATATCCTTTCAACAGTCTTCCATGCTTTGGGAATCAAATCATCTTGTGTCGCATGCTTGTGATGTTTGACACGCTCACAATATTTGCTGTATAACTGTTTGGATGTTCGCATGATCCATTCTTCAGGCACCCATGTGAGATGACAATATGATGTGTCCACCCATTTGACAAGATATTCTTTGGTCTCTTTTGATGCATCGTTGAATGTGATATCCAGTCGCTTATCAGCTGGTTCTCCTGCAATACGCCATGTCACAATCTTTTCCACTTTTTTGTTGAATAGCATACATTCTGTACACTTTTGCTGATCCAAGCATGTCTGTATGATTGTATCATAATATGCTCCTTTGAGAATATCATCATTGTCCACCATCTTAGCGTCAGGGATAGCTGGTATACAAGTGTCATGAAATGCACGTCTGCAAACTGAACATCGGAAAAGGCCATTGGAGTCGATAGGATGATCATCTGTGGTATCTGGTGTTGTTGTTGTCTGTGCTGGACTAGGCGTATCACTGAGTGGCAAATCTGAGCTGGTACTTGGACTAGCAACACTGGTCTTTGACTTTGGCAACAATTTCAGATCAGCAATGCTGTGTACTTGATGACAAACATCACAAGCTGGAATACAATCTGGTTTGTTGGATAAAGCAGCGATACACAAAGCACATTGGAACTCGGTGTGTTCTTTGTCGTTTTCAATGCAATCACGTAAGAAACGCTTGTGTGGAGTTGCAAGACAGCCTTCATGAACAGCAGCAGTACATGTAATGCATAACAAAAGACGTCCTTGCATTGCTTCTTCTTCCTCAGGAGTCATCTCAAATATGTCATCCACGTGTCGTTGTTGTCTCTGACTGCCTTTTCTTTTGCCATTGTTAGGTGGTGGTCCATTAGGATATCCTTTTCCTTTACATTTCAAGCAATCAATCCAATGTCGTTCAACAAAAGGTGCATTGGTGTAGTAGGGTACAGCTGCCATAGGTCCTTTTTGTTGCGTAACAGGTGGTGTTGTCAAATCAAATCGTGGTGTCTGCTTGACTCTTTCTGTATGTGATCGATTGCTTTTACGACGACTGACTGATCTGATTCTATGTCTGACTGGTTGGTCGTCATCAGAGCTTTCATGCTCATCGCTAGTACTGACATACTCCAGTGAATCCGAGTCGTTCACAACAAAGCTGCGTATAGGAGATCTCTCTTGATAAATGCTTTCACTATAACTACGACTACGACTACGACTACGACTGCTGCTGTTGTTGTTATTGTCACTGTTGTCGAGATCAAATACTTCGTGGAAACCCATCAGCATGTCGAGATCCACTTCACGTAGCATACGAATCCCTTCCTACAAGACACATATACAGTCGTCAGATAAGTGTATATCCATGTACAGTAGTTTAATAGAGTATTCACCTGTGTTCTTGTACCGTCACTCCACTCGACATTGTACATGACCTTGCCAGATCGTAACGTTCGTCTTGACAGAATCTCCTTCAGGGCGCCATGCACTTGGATCCTCGCTTGAGCTTGTTGTGCAATATATAAAGGATCGTCGTGTTTGTTGCTGGGATTGTCGGCAGGAATATTGACGGCTGAGACAACAAGCCAGTTTTTCCACAGGTCCTAAAGGAATCCAACAAGTTGGCCATTGATAAACGCTAGTGTAGTGTGCAAGTTACTTACTGCCTTTCGGATCGTCCTGAACTTTTTGGCATCTTGGTCCCCCATGACACCAATGGGAAGCTATGTCACAGCAATAGTACGAAAGTGGAACAACAAGTGAAGAAGAGAAGGAGTATATCGCGCACGCGTTCCAAAAATGCTGAAATTGTGACACCTACAAAATGTTGCGGATCGTCGTCATAGTCCAACAGTTGTCAAAGTATCCTTTCATTCATCCACATCCATTATTCCTTCCAATATGTATTGAATGATTAAACACGCTTCCAACATGATCACACCTTGAAGTTTACCCATAAAGTCAGCTTCATGCAAGCTTTTGCTACCTGTTTCACGGAAACCAGGTTATGTTTTATTGGTGAGCAGTTGCACTAGAAGTGGTGGTACAATACCTTGGTCTGTGTACTTTTATGCTAAGTTAGATATCCCTTGTCTTTTTTGATTCATCTACATGACAATGCTACAATCAATCATTCTCTTTTTGTGTAACTCGTCAGTCATTATAATGGAGCCATTGTGAATGAAAGTGACTGACGAATGCTTATATGAATATGTGCTGCTGTAGTACAAGACTACGCTTATCATCTTATGCTCACTTGATTCGTAAAGCCTTGGGTATGATCAAGAATCGCAATAATAATGCTTGACTAGTGGCGATGTTCCACAAGCATTTCATGCAGCAGCGATCTCTAGTCATGTGAGTTTTATAGTGGAATGTGATTAACCAAAATGCCTGATGTTGGGTCATGACAATAGCTTGACTGACAAAGTGATGTCGATAGCATGTACTTATCTTCGATAGCGATAGCCAGGATGCTACAGCCATCACGTGGTCTCGGAATTTACACGCCATACAAGACATTCTTTACCTTGATTCGATAAGCGACTCTAATTGTCATTCCAACATGCAGACCTTGACTATCTTAAACTATACATAGCATATCCCTTGCAATTCAGGGAGTGACAAAGTGGACCGTGCACCCATGAGCAGACTTTAACAGATATCATCCACTTGTGCCATCTGGCAATAATGTATACATTCTCCTCTTTCTCTGCTGTAACATCTTCATACCCAACCACAATAAGTTGTATCAGTCATTGCATCAAGCTGCTGCATGCATATGGGATACAATAAGAGCTTTCTATCCTTTGTCAAATGACACATCTTGCATAATTCATTACTGCTGTAATGGATCATAATCGCCATTTGCAGACAAGCTTTCAATCAATAAAGATCTCTTTTCGCACCACGATTGCTGCATTTGTAATCCACATCGTACACAATGTGAGAGAATGGGATAGTATGATGCTCTAATTAAGCTGAATCAATGATAGCCAAAAGAGAATACGACAGGATATACTATTGGATGTTTATAAAGAAAGGTAAGATCCACCAAATCTTGTGTACATCAAAGAATGCAGTGTCCCTTGTCATCAATTTGACATCATCCTTCAATCAACCCTATCTCTCATATGCTCTGTATGGTGTTATGAGATTCGCTTGTGATAGCTGGCAGATCTATGCATGTAGATATGTTGATCCTTTTAGCACAATGAAGCATTATTGGCTATAATGGCACTCGATGCTATCATGACTGAATAAAATACAGTGCCCTTTATTGTGTGGTTTCAAGTATCTTTGTCTCATTGTTTTCAAGAGTGAATAGATGGATATCATTGTATAAGTGATACAGCAAAATGGTTGTCAAGTCAATCTACAGAATCATAGTTACACATCTCTCAGGTACCACTTTGGAGTCTTCCTTGTGGCTTCCGATAGGCATCCGTGACTACTGGGGTGATCACAGCCTACCCCGGCACTAATGTGTGTAAAATTTTGAAGGCAGCCGAGGTAGAGGTGAAAAAAACACTGTGAGCGCAACTCTTTTACTACCCCTCTCCGTTTGTGTAAGTCGGCACACACCCCTTCTATCACTCATCCACTCTTATTGACACGCATTTCCTTTTCCTTTCAGTGCAATGGCTTTCCGTTTGTTGACCAAGGGTGCTACCGGTAAGCATTCTCTTGTTTTTAATACAGCATCGACCTTGTTACGCGCCCATTGAACTAGATTGGCTCAATTGCTTCTTTTATTCATACAGCTGCTGCCGTCGCACGTCCTGCTCTCATTACTTCTCGCCAAGCTCTTGGTGCTGCTGCGTAAGTCGATATAGTCATATATCCAGATACGATGATTCTTATACCTTTATCTTTTAGTGTCCGTGCGTACAGCACTCCCAAGGAGGGTAAGTTTGACATGTATGTATCTGAATGGACTATTGGCTGATATGTAGGATGATTCTAGTCGAGCCTAAGCAAAAGGCTGCCAGCATCATTGACTCCCTTCCTGGTAACTCTCTTGTTTCCAAGACCGGTTTCGTTACCTTGAGCACTGGTTTGGCTACTTTCCTTATCTCCAAGGAGATCTATGTCTTCAATGAAGAATCTCTTGTCCTTCTTTGTACTGGTGCTTTCTTGGGTGTTCTCCTCAAGTACTTGCGTGAGCCTTATGTCAACATGGCTGAAGATCACATCAACGTATGTAGGAAGGATATTGAAAACAAGATGGATGGGTATCATTGACATGTATGTATGTTTTGTGTATATATAGCGTATCAAGGATATCTTGAACAAGGCTCGTCAAGATCACAAGGCTGCTGTCCAAGATCGTATCAATGAAGCTGGTCAAATGAAGGATCTTGTTGATGTCACCAAGTCTCTCTTTGAGCTCTCTCGTGATACTGCTCGTGTCGAAGCTGAAGCTTTCGCTCTTAAGCAACAAGTTGCTGTTGCCCAAGAAGTCAAGAGCACTCTTGATTCGTGGGTTCGTCATGAAGCCAGCCTTCGTGAGCGTGAACAGAAGCAATTGGCTGCTTACTTGATCGAAAAGGTTCAAAAGGATCTTCAAGACCCCAAGGTTCAACAACAAATCTTGGACCAGGCTGTTGCCGATATCCAGAGTAAGTGTTAGATAATGTGTATGGATCAAGTGTATTCATGTTTATTTCACTCATGTAGAGATCGCCAAGTCTGCCTAAGTTCCCCCTCTCATTGTTCTATATCGTTTTACAATACAAATCATCACCATCTCATGAAATTACAGGGTGTGCACTTCTCTGTAGATTGTTTGAAGTTTCTAGACAATGAACATTGTTCTTTATCCTCTTTCACAAAGTGTTTCATTATGTAATGCTGTTATCTACAGTGATATCGCTTTGACGACATGCTCTGCAAGATTTTCTCCTTTGGGTTGCTAATGTGTTTGTGGATGAGATATACGCTACTATTATGCATATAAACAAGGTCCTTTAATAAGAATGTAACACTATCTAAAACACTAGCAGATGTATTCGGATAAATGATCTACACGATAATGGATTCGCATTATTAACACGCGGAGACGCGTTTCATTTGTCGCGAAATTCCAAAGCTCGAGCTTACTTGTCTTTCCTTTTCCGTTGACGAGCATACACACTTCCTGCACCACTAAATAGACACCTGCAATGACTGTGGAAGCCGTCAATGCGCCCAAAGTACACCCGTTTTTCGCCAAACGTAGTCAATTGAGGACTGGTTCCAAGAAAGACAGCAATGCGTTGAAGCCATCACCTTCTACACCAGTTGTTGTTTCAGGGGATAAGAGCAATCAGCCTTCCAAATCTTCTGAAGAGCTGTCTAGCAGCAAACCAATTCAAGCAACCAGTAAAGCCATGTCAACTTGTCCAGCAGAGAGCTCAACAACAGCAGCCAAACGTTATGCGCGATATCGACAGGAACTTAGAGAGCGTATCCATGATGAAGAATGTCAACAAGCAGAGGATGAGGATCTTTCACCCATGGATCAACTACTACGCGACTTTTATGGATGCTTATTGACTGAACCAGAAGATGACAACATTCCTCCAATGCCTTGTTATCGTCCCTTCAGAAAAGGTCCTGCAGTATGGCCTGATCAGTCATTGTTCCTAGGTGGACATATTCATCAATTCGACAATGACAGCTACCTTACATCAAAAGGATCCACATCAATGACTATCAAAGAGCATCCTGAAGATCGTATTCGTAGAATCATCATGACATGGGGACCAGCTTATTTCACTGAACGACGTGCCTGGAGAACAACAACATCTAGAAAGACATTTTCAACCAACAACACTAAGCAGCCAAAGACTACAGTGACATTGAGTCGAGGAAAAGTAGAGCAAATGATGGATGATACGTACAAGGATTGGCGAAAGATTCCTGTATGCGAATATTTGTTTACTACGCTCTTCAACAATGACGACAATGAGGATGATCATACCCATAGACAGCTTTCATGGCCAGAAAAATATCGACCAAAGCATGTGTCGCATCTTCTTGGCAATCCCAAATGCTATGCATTTTTAGCAGAATGGCTACACCAAAGCAAAGTTCGATCCAGCAAAGAAGAGCAGAAAAAGAGGAAACGTGCCAAAGTCGACAAAGGCAAATCACCATCATTAAACTTTGAGCAATTGACATTGGATGACTCTGATCATGAAGAAGAAGAAGATGAAGGATCCAGTATGGAAGAAGATGATGATGACGATGGTGATGATGATTTTGTCATGAGCGATTCTCGAAAGCGAAGAACCAAGCGAGAGAAGAAGAAGCACAACATGATATTATTGGTTGGACCCAATGGTGTCGGCAAGACAGCAAGCATTTATACAGCAGCACATGAGATTGGATTTGACGTGTTTGAGATCAATGCTGGTTCAAGACGATCAGGCAAAGATGTTCTTTCAGCAGTCGGTGAAATGAGTGACAGCCATCAAGTCAATTTTGCAGAAGGATCTTCCAAGGAACAATTTGCAAACCTTGCTTTGATGTTTGAAGCCGAATCCAAAAAACGTCAGTTGCAGGAAGAACAAAACAAGCAGAACGCCAAAAAGAGAAAGACACGACAAGAGGAGAGGAATGGCAAAGGATCTATCATGAGTCATTTTGCAAAGATCCCAAAGACAGCACCACCTGAGCAGAATACAGCAATGGCAGTGGATGATTCTGAAAACAACACTATTGATACCACACATGACAACAAAGTTGTTCAAGAAGATGACAAGAAAAAGGATCAGCAACCAAGTACACCAAAGCAGAGTTTGATCCTGATTGAAGAAGCTGATGTGTTGTATGAAGAAGACAAAGGATTTTGGCCTGCAGTGATTGATCTTGCACAAAGGAGTAAACGCCCAATCATTATGACATGCAATGGTAAGTTATTTGTTATTGAATAGACGTAATTCAAATCGACTGATTTCTTTATTTCATTCATTAGATGATGAATTGATACCTGCTGAATCACTATCATTTGAAAAAGTCATTCGAGTACATGGCCAAGGTCGAAAGATACTTGCACCTTATCTCCAATTGCTGTGCCTGAACGAAGGATACATCATTGATCCATTTGAGCTTGTGCATCTTATCGCATCGATTGGGAGTGATTTACGTCAACTGATACAGACACTTGAAGTTTGGTGCAAGCAACCTGATGTGGCTGTTCCTGAAACAGAGGGGAATAAGGGACGAAGAACCTTTGTTGCTTGTCCTCGAATATTTGCTCAGTACATGGATCTTGACGACAATGGACATTTCGATGACTTTTCAAAGGATGATTTCTGGAATAAGGTTGATATGCCTTTACTCAGCCAGCTATATACGGACAAGATCAACAATGTTAAGCCCAAGGCTAACATTGCAGAAGCCATGTGGGCAAATGACATCAAGGGTGTTATGCGTGCCTTGGACACTGCATGTTTTGTGGATTCTTACATTCTTCCAACGCATGAATCAGTAAGTGTGATCAAGATGACGTTTTATGTACATGATATTAAATGTTATCTGCAGGGATTACAACAAGTGAATAGTGATCAACTAGCTGGATATTCTGGGTCATTTTGTACGAGTGAACATGCAGATTCGGCTTTGCAAGACTTGGGTTCAACAATCATGACGCTCAGCAATAAAAGACTGAAGAATCGCAAATGGCAACAAGAAATCCGACAAGGTGCCGCCACATGGGGAGAATTGTGTGACAATCGGTATGTATTGGCGGGGTCATGCAAAATCGGCGCAGCCATAGAGTAACCCATGGATGGTCAAATATAGAACAACTGCCTTCCTTGAATGCAGTGATGCATCTATGCGATTACTAAACTGGCGATTGGCAGCTTTTCCGGTCCGAAGTATTGTTATGCCAGATTACATACCTGCCATCCGAGCCATGTGTCGTGAAGAACAAGCTATTACCAATACACGTAGAAGAAGAAGACCAGCTAGGCGGAAGCGGAATTGGGTACTAGACGAGGATAGCATCGCGACATTGACACGGGATCGGGCAATAACAAATACGGTAAGCTTGATATGTTAAGGCAAGAGGATGCTTTTTTATCTCACATGATGGATTACGACTAGACCCGCCATTGGCATGAACATGCAATCAAATACACTGAACGTTGGAACAAATCGCCCAAGAACAACATAGCCTAGAATAAGCTAAAAATATGAGTGATTGATGTGGCTGTTGTCCAAAGAGTAAACTGTTCGGTTCCCCCCATTTCATTGTATACTTGATCAAAAAAGAGTAGTTACCATGATATGGTTGTCTCACATATATGTTGGTATTGTGTGTGTATACAGACGCAGCTCCTTTTTCTCTCTCTCTTTTACTCTCTTGGTCATACATCTCTTTCTCTTTTCTTTTCTCTTTTCCTCCTTTCCCTCTTTTCTTCCTTTTCACTATCTATCTTTATTGTGGCTTCAACCCCTTTCATCTTTAATCATTTCTCTTTACTCTTGTCGGCATAACACAGGCACCAGCACGAACAGCCATATTCAACCAACCAACTCACTCGCCCTGCCAAAAGAAACATGAACAACACAACAACACGACAGGAACCAATATCAACGCCATTGTTACAGTCCAATGACAAACGACATTCACAACCACGAGGAGGACTTAAGCGACAATCGCATATTCTACAATCTCGAAGAGCTTCAAGCACCGGCACTTCAACAGGGACGCCAACTCAGCATTACTGCTATGCCTGTGATCAACCATGCACACACAGTGACAGGAAGCATATCAACGCACTAGGACGACTATATCATTATCAATGTTTTGTTTGTGAAGCAAGTATTTAAACTTTTCATTTCTTGTTGCAGCATGTGTGGGGTACAAAAGAAAGGGTTGCATGGTGAATCCCTGCTTATATTGGAAAGAAAGAAAGACACGATCATGTAGAAAAAGAGCTTGGACCATGAAAAGGGGGAGGAAGGAATATATTGGGGATGATGACCAACAAGATGATCCATCAGGAGCTTACCCTTATTTATAGGATTGTCATACGTCAGTGACCAGCAGATACTATGCGATTGAACGAGGAAATCAGCCATCGATTGTTTGTGAAAAGCACTATTACATTCACACACAATGTGCACATTGCAACGAGCGCTTTCAAGCAGATACGTTAGTCGAGTGGATTCATGGATTGAAATATCATCAGCAATGCATACAATGTCCTGGATGTCTTTTAGCCAAACGTGCATCTTCTTCCTCCTCATCCATCAGCCAATCCTCCTTTACCAGCAATAGCAATTGGAAGATAATCAACAGAGGACAAAAGCAGAGTCACGAGCAATATGAAGAAAAGAGCAACAACACATTCACATATGATGGGAAATCTTATTGTCAATATCACTATTCCTTATTACGCGGCACAGCATGCATTGGATGTGGACAAGCTGTATTGGATAAGCCTGTTGAAGATGATGCTGAGCAAGGTCGTCTGTGGCACTATGAATGTTTCAAGATCTACAAGGTAAATACAATCCCATTATCTTATGTGATAACTCATACCTTTTCTCTTCTAGTACTGGCAAGTCAAGCTGGTTGATCCTCGTTATGATCATCATGGTAAGTACTTTATATGGCAGCTAATAGAATGTAACTCAGATGACTTTGCAGATGAATTCTCGACAATGAGTCCCACTGAACTTGTTGCTATTCAAACAGCCATGGAAAGAGCAAGAAAGCAAGTTTGGACTGAATTGCATGCTTTTGAAGACTCGTTAGCAGCATACATCTATGATCTTGGATTACATATTACCGCTGGCTCCTTTCATGAATCAGTTTCCATGGCACGACAACTTGCATGGCATTTACGCGCATTGTTTATTGCACATCAATCAGTTCACACTTTATATACCCAACATGATCTTGGTAATCAAAAAGGTAATCAGTGAAAAGCATGCCAAGTATTGACATACGCTAACATTGTCTTTTGATCGGATACAGTACCCGAGTGTAACAAGTGGACCCGATTGATCGGATCTCAGATAATCCAGCTATTCCAGCTTTTCGACAAGCAAAAGGATGATGAGGAACGACACGTGTTTGGCAAAAGGGTGTTTGATTTTGTTGGTAGCCTGGCACACAGTCTCAAGGTCTTGTTACATGATGGTTTGGTGGAGGCATTACAGCTGGTAAGTTAAACATTGGAAGGGGGAAAAGTGGTGTGACATTTATGCATGACAATATTATGCATACAGTCTTTGAAAGAGGGATGTTTTCTATACAGGGCCTTACATTAAACAAGCGCATACACATTGTAGGAGCATAGTTTGGATGTCAAGAACGTTTTGGCTACATTTCTTCAACCATTTGGTGATTTGAAGAAGCACAGTGCATGGATGCCGGGTCGATTTTTGTTCAAGGAGTCACCCTTTCCAGAGACAGCTACACATTCAGTATCAGAACAAGATGACAAATGTCGACATTGCCAGAGGATTATATTGGATCCATGTCTTCGTCATGGCATAGGATCTTGGCATTTGAATTGTTTAGTATGTGGCGCATGTCAACAACACATCCAGCAGCCTAGTCAAGCACGTGTTGGTTATCATACAGAACAATCTGGTCATATCGATATGTTACTACTTTGTGATCAGTGCACTGTTGACCCACGTAATAGACAAAAGCACGTTATGCAACAAACCCAGCTCATTCCGGTCTCACAGTTGGAACAATGCATGCACTTGTTGCGTGTTGCACTTGCTCGTGTGGAACGACAAACAAGCACGACATTGGCCACAGGTCAGAACACAAAAAGGAAATTTCATCAATGCATCAAGCCTGATCAATGTCATCGTGTAATAATTGATTATAGGCAAAAACGGACTAAAGAAGATGCAGCATGCTGTGGATGAGAAAACAAAACATTCGCTCAATCGACAACAACCACCTTCTTCTTCTCCTGCTTCTTTTCAACATTTGACAGTTGACACTACTACTACTACTATTATTCCTGCTGATGATACTATGATGCAACAACAACAGCAACAACATGCTCAGCAGTCCCAACAGCAGCAAACTGGCACTATATGTTGGTCCAACGTCAAACGAATGAAATCAACACAAGCTGATTCACCCCATACTATTGGCAACGTACCAACACCAAGACGTGCTCTAACAATTCATCAGCCATCAAGTGAAGCCATAAGCCCAACATCACCAACTTCGTCACCAACAAGCAAATTTGGTTACAACACGCTGCGCAGAGCGCTGAGCACAGGACGTGGTACTCGTAATCATACAAATAGCACACTTACTGCTCAGCAACAACGTTTACATGAAAAACCTACAGTCGCCACACTTCAACGTCACCACTGTCTCAATAGTTGTAAGAACGAAGACGCCATGCACTGGCTTGTGGATGTATCAGATCTTCAAGACTTTTTATTGAGAAACTTGGCAGCACTTTATGTTGAACGCTATGTTGGTGGTTACTTTGAGATTGAAGAATTACTTGCACTGATTGAACCAAGAAAGGAATCATTATGGGGCAAAGTCAAGCTTCATTTTCGGTCTGCACGACAATATTCACCTACAGATTGGATGCTCACGACTCCTTCAACCAGCAGCAGTCCAACTTTACATACCAACAACATTAATAGCACCACTCGTGTATTTGGAGTATCCTTATCAAGCCTAGCAACCAAACAACGACATCATCCCAAAGACCAATCAGCACGTGCAACTGCATTACAGTATGTGACCACCCATCATCCTACAATAGCTGCATACATTTCCGAGAATGTCATGGCTCCGATCATTGTGCAGGATTGCATCTTGGCTTTACTGCAGCTAGGTAACAGGAAATTCAGTGTTCTCTTTATGCATGTACTGACATTCAACATTTATAGACTTGACTGTGGAAGGAATCTTTCGCAAAAATGGCAACATCCGCGAACTAAGGGAAATGTCACAATCTCTCGACAGGGGTGAGCCTTATTTTGAACAGCTTATGCAAATATCATCATCTATCCAAGTGGCTGCATTGCTGAAGCGCTTTATTCGAGATATGCCAGAGCCTTTGTTGACATTCAGATTGTACAATCTCTTTCTTTCCAGCTTGCGTATGTATCCAACACTTACAGCTCGTATTGAGAAGCTTACAAACCGAGTTCTTATTTAGAAATGGAGACTGAGCAAGAAACAAAAGCCGTGTTACACCTTGCATGTTGCATGTTGCCTAAGCCAAATCGAGATTTTATGCAGCTGCTGTTTTTATTCCTCAATCATGTTGCATCGTTTCACTCCAAGAATCTGATGGATATCCACAACCTTGCAGTAGTACTGACACCTGGCATATTCTATGCACCACCAACAATGGCACATCGTTATCAAATGCCAAGGGACGAGATTAAAGTCGTACATTTGCTCATCAAATACCAAGCCGAATTCATTATGGTAAATGTGAATAGTGGTAAAACCATCATCCCATATCTGACATTCAAGTCATTTCTAGGTACCCAAAGAGTTCAATTTGCTTATGCAAGATAGTGGCATGATCAAAAGCTTATACCACGCCGATCTTACTTCATCCAAAGACTTTGTACGCACCTATGCTAATATGATGAAAATGAAGAAGCAAGGAAGTAATGCTGTTGGTGTGTCACCATTAGCCAGTCGATCAGCTATCGCCTTGACCAGCGCTCCGCAGGCACGGATGAAGTAGTATTTAGGCTCATGTATTCCCACAAACTAGCTTTTTATATATCCCTTGTCCCTTATATATCTCCCCGTCTTCCTTTATATATCAACTTTGAAAAAGTATTCAATACACAAGTGCAATCAGTCTTGTATTCATTACTTTACATTGGGGTAAAATGAATCGATCTTGATGTCCAATGCCGATGATTTGTTTGTCAGATGCATCATGCTTCCACAACATGTTTGTTTTATATGCCAACCCGTGATACTAAAGATGCAAGTGGAATTTGTGTGCATGATAGTCATCAGTCATATGGATGTGTCCCATGGCTTTGGTTATGTTGGGCTAAAAATGGACCAGCTCTTCTCAGCCTATAAGCTTTTGAAAGAAAGGCTAATGTGCGACGTAGCCATGATACAATATTAGATCTATCCTCGGATTACGAAAGTGTGATACACATCATGATGATGTGCTTTCGATCGAATCCTTTTTGGAAATCATTGTTTTCCTCTTCCATACATGCAAAGAGTTTTCTCCCATGTGCAACGACATCATATACAAGGCTCAGCTTTCGGAGGAGAAAAGGAGCAAGATGCAGCATCCAAAGTAACAGTGTAACGTCTGTGCTTGGTGACACGGATAAGAAAGAAAGCTTTATACTGTATTTGTCAATGAGTAAAGTTACAACCAAAAACAGCTACAAGAGATGATGATGCATGATACATGTATAATTGAAGAGATGCAGTAGTATGTAAAACAAGATGAAGGGAAATGGTGTGAATAATATGATACAAAAGGATGACATGAAGGAATAGGATGGATGTTTTGAAGAGAGAAGAAAGATTTAGGCAGCATTGACCTGAGGATAGTATGCCAGGAAACGCCGATTACGATATTGGATATACTTTGAAAATGTGCTCTTGCGAGTGCCAACAAAGAAGGATCCATGTGCTGCTATCTCTGCATCAATCAATGGCAATAACAAGGGACCATAGCTATCTGACGATGTCATGGCAATGTCAATGGCTTGTGAAAAGTCAGATAAGGTGAACATGCACACAAATTCTTCGAACAAATGGGGTACTGTATGACGGGGCTGAGCTGTATCGGTCGCCATAAAGATAAGTCTTAATCGCGGATGCAATAAATCTCTATCATGCTGCAAAGCAACACATTCATTGAGCATAGTATCATATTTGCCTTCTTGTGCCAAGCTTTGTAATCGATCAATAAGCTCATATTCATGCTGGTGATGCATACGATGTGTGCCTGCATTGACTTGTGCCAATTGTTCACGGACTTTATCCATGGTATATGTCATAGTAGCCTTAAACACGCCATCACCAGTACGTAAGTGTACACTTGCAAATTCACCAGGACCACCAAGTAATGAGACGACATTAAGTGTTTGCTGGATAACAGTGGGATGACCAAAACCCATTTCGCTTGCCAGATATTCTCGTAACCAATACAAGTCATCACGTTCAAGCACTAGACGTGGTGTAGCAAAAAGTGATCCAAATACCATGAAGCGTTCAGATCGTGCTGCCAAATCATCCAAATCAATGCGATATTTGAATTGCATCAATTCTTGTGTACTGCTTTCCTTGACATCGAAAATGCGATAAGAGAATCGGCTGTCATCATCCAAGCGATACACATGTTCGGGATCATCATGTTCAACTCCCCATTCACTTGCAAAGTAGTTGGTGCTCATGTCATCACGTTGGATATACTTGATGCCGACATTATCGAGAACGCTCAAGTCAAAGATGGTGGATACTGGTACAGGTACATAATGACGATATTCAGTGCAAAGTCCTTTACGATCTAATACAGGACGAGAAGGACAATCGCTCATTTTCTGCTCCAACTGTGGAGATGGCCACCAATAAACGCCACGACCAATATTGATTTCAGGAAGAATCAAAGTACGATCAAGTGCTTTGGCAAGTACCATAGCATTCAGTAATGCCAGTCGTTGGTTGTGAAGACCAGAGTGTGGATAAAAAGTGATGTACTTTTCTTCTTGCTGCGTAGTATCCTGTTTTCGTCTAGATGATTCCCAGATCTGAAACGATGAAGCTCCTGATGCAGGGCGAATGCGATAAACAATTGTCAAAAGCAGTAAGAATGTAGTCAAAGCTGCTGCAATCAGGTACTTTGTTGAGCGCATTAGGGAAAAAGCGAAAAGAGAGAGAGGAAGAAAGATGTTTTCTCATAGATGGAAGCTTTAAAAATAAACGAGATGGCGGGTTCTCACTTGACTTATGCACCCAAAAAAAGGTTTTCCTTTTCAATCTTGTCCGACACTGGTAAAACTACCTTTTGTTTCGCGCCCCTGGCTCATATCGCGTCCCTTGTCGCGTCTTGTTATCCCAGGTAACCCGATTGTGTTACCTATCGGGGCTAAGTGGCTGTGCGTTTCAAAACAAGTCGTTATTCATGGTGATATCTCCAATCCATTTTGCCGATTGGTGAGATATATGACCTGTTGTTGTTCAATTGATCAAATTTCATTGCTATATCAGTCATAAATGACTTGGCACTGCTTGCATAACCAATATATTGAACCATGATATGATGTGAATTGGTGAATGTTCTTTGCAATGAAATGCAGGGATTAGCAATGAAAGGGGTATAATCGCCATTGGATGTGTGAGAACAGATCAATGTGCCCAAATAAGGTGTATGCTTTTTTCTGGAACATAAAAGTCAGCGGCACCTACTCCCTTCTCAAAATGACACATTTAATGTTGACTTTAACATCATCACGCACCATATCCTTTTAATTTTTCCCAAATAGCCTGAACTTTCTACTTTGGATCAGTTTTGCTATCATTTACCAGCTCAAAGACATGTCTTATGCGACTAATTGTGACACAAAGTGTAGGGATCACGTGCTTCTGCACAACCAGGAATCATTAGACATCGACTGAAGGCATAAAGCATCAGGATTGATGATCAAATAGTAATGACATGATGCGAGTTACTGCGATAAATTCTATATGGCTGATACTACATTGATTTCTGACGATCCTTTTTCCACTAGGATCATGAATTGCAGTGGCAAATCAAATGGTGTTTTGTGATATTGCTCAAGTAGAATGAGTAAACCTTGACGTATCTGTACTATGCATAGCTTGGGAAAGCACGTTATGTAACACTGTGGATATAAATAACATCTTCAACCAGCCATTGCATGATTCACATGACGTCTCAGCTTTTGAACAATGTGCCTGATCGTTTTTGGCTACTGGACAGTGTCTTTTTCATTCTGCTCTTTTATTTCACGATGGGAAGTGGATCTGTAAATCAGTGTATACCTCCTATACATTAAGGCAATATGCTTTGAGCGCGGAGACAAAGTGGCGTCTTTAGAGTGGCGACTATCAATGCATGGAAGCTCTTCATTTTCCTCCGCTTCTCTTGACCATCTCCAACAGCAATCTCACCTACGTTCTGTTCCTGGTGTAATGCACCTTTATTGTCGTCTTGTTCATCTCTTTGTCACTGGCAGTCTACGTAACGATTGAAGCATGCTTGAGTCACACGCTTTGTATGATAAAGCTCTTCTTCCTGACGCACATTAAGACCAGCCATGTTGTTCACTTTATTGCTCGCTTCAAGAGGAGAGAAATATACAAGAGTTATATGAAGTAGTAAGTGCTTATCGATTATAAGGAGGCAATACAAGCAGAGGATGGTGTTAATCAAGCATATAGGCATATGAAGTCCAAAGTCTTCCGTTATCGTTTTGCTTCTTGTGGTTTGTCGCCTACTTTGCCACTATTCTTCAGCAATTCAGAAGCTATCAGCAGTTGATATAGTCAAGAAGGACAGTAAAGCTTGTGGCGTATTTGGTACGACTATCTGATGTATGAGATTTCGACAGCAACTCGAATCATGTTCAGACATGAATGCAACAGACGTATACAAGCATATGGAGACAAGAACTGGAAAAGATGCCGTGGATATGTTGCATCATGAAGAATGTTTCCAGCTGTCAGCTTTTTCAATGCATTGGCTAACATCACGCTCAGCAAACAAGAATCCAGCTCATGCTCTATATCCAACAAACAATCCATCTTTCTACTGTCACGTCTCTTCATTGATTGCATGCAGCATCAGGTCCAAGTTTCTGTGAATATCCCAGTAAGTGATCTTTATTACAACTCTGTGAACAAGAGCTAATCTTTGTATCTATCCATAGTGTTTCATTGTATCCAACTTTGTTGTCCTGGTCGTCATTGTGATGTTGGACTCTTGTGATAAGGTAAAGTCTAATCATATCGCTTAATGGATCACGTACTCATGTATTGCCTTTCTTTTCCATGTAGCTTCCTCTCGTGATGCAATTGCAAAGTACAGTAACAACATGGGGTGTGCCTTCTGACCAAGGTCTGGATGAACATATCAATCCCTACTTGCAAGGACCCAACTGGGTATCGAGGAAATCAAGGACTGCTATAAGATGATGGAATGATTCAAAGAGCTTTCAGATGATGAACAGCTATTACAACTTGCCGATCTATACCATTATTCTGCAGCTGGACGCAATGTTGAAATCTCTTTCAGTCAATTATGATGACCAGTTATCGACAACCAAAGATACAAAGCAACCAAGCCGAACAACAGTTAAGTCTGCATATTGTTGGAGCACAACATGCTTGAAGAGTCATTATGCTTGCAGACAGCCATTACGCTTGCAGGCAGCCATTTGAAGCGATGTTCTGAACAACCAACTACATGTTTGATCCCCATCCATTCCTGCAATATGTGTGAAAATGGAGTGGATGACAGCACGGATGACTACAACATGGATGAAGAAGATGCCGATAACAGCAATAAGGACGATATCTTGTTCCGTAGACACATATCTCTTGAATAAGAACACTTTACGCTGCAACACATCACAATCAATAGACATATGTATCATGATATTCATTTGTACACGTTCACCAGTTATCCAAGACAGCGATTAAGCTATCCCTACATCACCAATGCCCACACAAGAATCACACAACTATGCTGATCCATGGAATGAGGATGAACTTCTGTAAATGCTCAATAACTTCCTACGACTTGATCCAACACCTTGGCAAAAGAGCATCCTTATCATCTTGCCATACAGTCGCAGTTATAGATTACATATAGGAACTACCATATCATCTTTAGAATAAACTCTAATCTCAAAAGACTGATCCTTGTCTCTTTTATCGATCTTATCTTGCTCATGTCATATTACATCATAGCTGGTTGATGATAGCAATGTTGAAGACTACGGGTTACTGCGACTGATCGAGCATGAGTTTGTCCCAATCGTGAGCAGACATTTGGCATGATTTAGCTAGAATATCCTTGGTTCACACATATCTATCGAATACAAAATCACATTGAATGTCAACTACATGCTTTTCCGCCAAATGGGGCGCACATTGCACTATTGAAATGGCTAAAGTGATTGTGAATACCCCTTTATGGTGACAAGCTTCTTTGTTGGTGGTGGTATCACTCTTCGCGTATGCATATTGGTGGATCATGCTACACATTGCACTGCGTTTGAAGCTTCTCAATAGAACAAGTTGGGGACAATGTAAAAATATGAGACGATATGAAAGTTATTTATACTCAATGCAGAGCGTTTCTTTGTCATACAAGCACGTGGAGCCAGGGTGAGAATTTACAAGCCGTCAAATCAGATACAAATGACAACAAGTATGATTATGTAAATCACAGAAGGGCTTGGATGACTCATGTATTAAAAGGACATCAAAAGTGATATGCCGTCAAGTCGAATATGTACGATCATGTGTCTATTACACATGCATCATGCATCGATATCAAGTATCTGGATGTGGTGTATGTTTGTTTGTTGTGGTGCAAGTGGTCATCATCAAAAGAAATGCTTTCATCCATAGTTACGGAAAGGCTTTGGACATCATTGCACATATTCTAATTAACATTAGTACTCAGTTGCACACAGGGAATTACAATCCCATTATCCGTAGTGCTATAGTGTGCTGAAGAATAGGTCAAGTGTAATGAGCAATCCAGATTTGGGGATCCGGGACAATGGCACACATAACATTGACAATATTGCGCAGTCAGCATGGTGGCACCATTGGTAAAGCTAATACTAAGCCAATCGCAAACTGCTTAATTGAGCAAGTAGTAAACAAGGTTGCTTTCGAACAAGGAAGAGAGACCCTGTGGTCATTTTGAATGACTCATTTTCGGCCGTTGTTTCCATGCCTATGTTTAAACCACCAACCCCTGAATTTGGATCGTCCGGCAAGTTTGACAGGGCGGTCTTTTTTCTTTTTTCTTGCTCATTCGACAGAAATGAAATCTGGGTTAGCTCATATACATGATATGCACACACAAGCATGCACAGTGATGGATTACACATGCATCGACTTTCACATGCGGGGGAACAATTGCTTTTTGCAAAGTGGCGTGAGGAAACCCCGTGGTCTGAGCACTGGAGTTTTAAAAAATGAGGTGAGTACAGGCTATCCAATCATCTTCGTTCAAGACACTGAAGCAAATGTGGCCTGTTAAATGTCAATGCACAATCGACAAAACTATTATATAGGTCCAGAACACCATCTTTGTTGTGAGCTGTAATCTTTTTTAGCTCTACACATCTTCTCTCTCTCTCTTTACACCATTCAATCCAAGAATGATGGAAGACACATTCGAATCATATCTCGGAATGCGTCCTAACGAAGAGCAACGACGTCCTTCCAACATACTCGACAATCATCTTTCACCACAGCTTTCACTAGGATCATCTCCTTCTGGTCCACAAGCAACAGCATCCGATTTTTCACTTGACGAGCTGGAAAACATGTTTGATTGGGATCATTCTTCACAACATTTTCCTTCACCTTCATCTTCATCAACATTGTCACCACCTACTGATCACTTGATGCAAGATGATGTTCATGTCGAAGCACAAAAAGCATTTGGCTTCTTTCCTACTGGAGTTTATGATGGCTATTTTGGTGAGCCATATTCGCTAAATGGTCAAATGCCTGGAATTGCTATCCCTGCTACACCTATTGCAGATGGTCCAACAACGATTTCTCCTTCCTCTTCATCAGGCTTATCCACTACATCTACTGCTTGGCAAATACCACCTATCAATGCATTCACTGTTCCAGATGGTGTCCAGTCAACACCAACACCACCTATTGAGCGGGGTAAGCTCTAGCTGAAAGAGAAAATTGGTGACAAATGGCTCATTGAACCTTATAGATGATACAAGCAATTCAACTATTGGTCGTAAACGCTCCAGCAGTAATGCTGAATTCTGGCAATTGGAGCCAACACAACAGATTAAGAAAGTAGCACACAATGCTATTGAACGTCGCTATCGAACCAACATCAATGACCGAATCAATGATCTCAAGAATGTTGTCCCTGCACTTTACAAGGCCAAAGTTGGCGAGAAAAATGATGATGATGAATCTGACGATGAATCTGGTGAACAAGAAATCGTGGATGGCATTGAAGTGGCTAAAAAGCTCAACAAGGCAACAATTTTACGCAAAGCAACCGAGTACATTTTGTTTCTGAGACGCAGCAATGACCTTGCCAATCGTGAAAACCAAATCCTGCAACATATCATTGGACAAATGCCTGGTGGACAACAAGTGCTTAGTGAATTTTTGGCACGAAAACGTGAATTTCAGCAACAAGAGCAAGAACGACTTGCTCGTGAGCGTAAAGAAGCTCGTATGCGTGAACAAATACAGCGTCAAGAGCTCTTAAAGGAACGTGCAGCCCAACGTGCAGCTTTGGCACAGTTATTGCCTAAGCGAGAACGTCGTCCTTATCGTCGAAGAAAGAAGACTGCAGAACAAGATGCCAAGAAGACTAAAGCTGTAAACAAGGATCAGGGGCCAAACCAAATGTTTATGGCAATGTACATGTGTGTTGCCTTTTTCTCGGCATCACCTTTCAGCTCATCCGACAACACCCATACTACAACATCTGGTCATCATTATCCACATACATCACGCATCCCATTTTCCAACACAACCACTTTCAATCAACCATCTACATCTTCCCAATTTTTCAGTTTGAGTACATGGTATGTTTACACTTGGCCTTTATTTGTTGATGCATTGCTGTTATTAACACTGCATGTGATGTAGGACTTGGCTGCAGATTGCTGTTTACACCTTTGGCTTCATTTATCTTATCGTTCTCCCTTGGCTAAATCGTGCTTCTCGGCGTACCAACAAGAAATGCCATCAAACACATCATCATTATGCATCTGAAGTTGTATCATCATGGCACCAGCTTTATGATACCATGACCAGTCATGTACCTTTGTCCCAATCTCCTTTGGTATTGGTGTTGCAGACTTTTTACGACATGTTGGCATTTCTTCCTTTTTATCGTTCTTTATTCACCACAACACATGTCACTGAAAATGAGCTTACCAAAGCTGCAGCTTGGACAAGATTAAGTGAAATGCAATGCCTTGGAGGTAAGAGTTAACATTATCCTATTGTTGACAGTATTCCTGATATCCTATTATCTTAGCTGAACCTTCTGTGACCAAGCTTCAACTTGTTCGATCATGTGCTGCCATGTTATCTCGTATCCATATGCTTGAACGTGATCCTCGTCTTGTGACTGATCGTACCACAGCTCGTGTCAATATTACTGCTGCTATCCAACTTCGACTTGTGTTTGGGCCCAACAGATTTTCAGACAAGCTTGCAGGAACCCATCCACCACAACAAATCATGTCCATGCTTGCCAATCGTACATCAAGTCATACTTGTCCTACTGTATTCTATTCTTATGTGTTGCCTTATCTGGTGACTCCTCTTGATTGGAGTGAGTATTGGTTGGCACTTGACAAGCTGCAAACCATGTATAGCCAATGGATGATTTCAGAAGGCAAGAACAGCGGATTGTTTGACATGTTAAGCACAAAAGATGTGCCTGCTATGGTTGTCTGGTGGACACATCTTGGCAAATGTCTTGTTTCAAAGGCTTCAGCTCCTTCAAACAGCCTTGAATTCTTGCATACATTGATTGATAAGGATGAAAAATGCCCATCCTCTGTGTTGCTCAAGAGACATTGTCGATCCATCTACCACTTTGTGCAAGCAGCCAATGAGTACTACAACAACCATAACAGTCAAACATGTGCCAACCATCTGGAGCAGGCTCTCGCAGATCACAAAGCATCCGCTGATTGTATCGCTTATTTAGCACCTGCTGATTTGCATGGAAATCAAGAAGCTGACTTGTTACACTTGTCCACTTTGGCTGTTCATTTGCATGTGTATCGTCGTTTATCAGGCACAGAGAATGATTTGCTTCAACGCTATCGACAATTGATCAAGGAGCGTATTGTTCGACAAGCAGAACTTCCCATTGTTGATGATGAGTGCCGTGAAAAAATTGAAGCCATTCTTTCAAACTAGATTCATTCATCTCTACACATCTTCTTATTCCCAACTTCTTGTATATCTTTATCCCATCCTTACTTTTATAGTGCATGTATATCCTCCTCCTTCTCATTTTGTATCTTTTCTATCTTTACAATGTTGAATAGAACCAACCATTAGACTACTTTGTCATCTTTCACTGTACTACTTTGATTTGGACTGCTCCTTTGTGTCAAGTGCATGATGATTGTACAAGTCCCGATAATTGGCATCCAGGTTTGACAGACCTTTCTCTCTTTATTCTTCCCATGAAACAACTGGCTCGTGCCTCCCCTCTGGATTACGTCCATTCCACACAAAAGAGTCAAAAAACAAGTCGAGAATGTGAGTCTCTTCAAGATTGTCTTGCTCATAGCTAACATGGAGTTGTTTACTTTATTGGAATAGCTGGTATTCGTTCGCATTGTAAGCATCTCTTCACTACTTTGGTGTCTAACTACAACGCATTGCTAACAAGTTCCCCATTCAAGCTGTACGACTTTCTTTTGCTTCAGACGCGGGTACTTGACTCTACGTATTGTATGCAGCAGTATGCTAATCGTTGGCTTTCGCAAAGACTATTATTCCTCCACCGACTTTTACGACTCGATACGTGTTAAAGAACTCTGCCAGACCATGTATCAGCTTCCACACCAGTCAAAGAACGCCAAAGATGATGATGATGATGATGTGATTGTAATCAGCTCTGATGAAGAAGAAGAAGAAGAAGAAGACAATGACGACACAAAGAGATCAACAAACAAAGTGGACAGTGTCGATTCATTGTTGGATGATCTGGAGGCACTTGACATCAATCGCGAGACTCCGTCAAGCAGCAAGTTACAAGCAAAGTTTGACCATGAAGTAAGACAAGATTTGGATGACGTTTGATATACATTGACTGACATATGCACCTTGTATTTGAATAGCGGATTGAATCTTACAAGGAAATCATCAAGGCACAAAATGTAAGCAAGGCTAGATACTTTCCTTTTTACAATGGATCTCATTTCTATGACGCATAGGATATCTTGGGACCATTCGGTGCACTTGACCTTGACGATCTTTATGAAAAGACGGCGATCCCTGTGCCAAAAGGTTTAGTTGCCTTGACTGATGAAGAGGAAGCACTGGTATGTGTCATGAAAGTGCAATCCAGTCTATTCTAATACTGATTCCCGTGATATAGGTCAGCGAGCTTTTACAATCTGGAAGGGCTGGTGTAGTTGCAAAGCATGATAATGCTGTCGTTGAATACAAGGACATTGCAAAGTTGCTCCCAGAGACCTGGCTTAATGATGAGGTATTTGTAATCCCTTTGTCGAGAATCTCTTTATCCTAACAATGGTCCATTTCCAAGGTGATCAATTTTTACATGAGCCTGATAGCTGATCGAGCCAAACAAGATTCCAAGCTACCTAGTGTCTATTGTTTCAACACTTTCTTCTGCTCAACATTGCGTGAACACGGCTATCAGCGAGTAAAACGATGGACCAAGAGAGTTGATATCTTTGCAAAAGACCTGCTATTTATACCCATCAATTATTCTTATCATTGGACATTGGGCGTCGTTGACATGAAACAGAAAACCATCACAGTATATGATTCATTGGGTGGTGGTCATCGTCAAGCCTTAGAGGTAAAGTACTGTATTGTTGCTTCAAGAGAGATTGCTTACATGTTATTAGCTCTTGCTCAAGTACCTATCACAAGAACATGAAGACAAAAAGAAGGCACCATTTGATAGCTCAGGTTGGACAATGCATACTCCCAAGGTTAGTTTAATACAACATGAAAAACAAGATGGTAGCGGTATTGATTGAATCAATATAGGACATCCCACATCAAAAGAACATGTCAGACTGTGGTGTATTCACATGTACATATGCGGAGCGCTTATCACGACGACGAGAATTTGACTTTTCCCAAGATGATATGGAGCTTATTCGGAAACGTATGGTGCTTGGAATTGTCAACAAGATACTTTATTGAACACTACAATCACCTTCGACCTGTATAAATCATCCCACTTGCTTAATCTTAGATCATCAATCTTCTCAATACATTACATCCTCCTCCTCCATCATTTCGGACATCTCGCAGAATAAAGCATCATGGCAAACAAGCTATTATGGATGTGTCTTAAAGATGATACAGAAAGTAGAATGGACATTGCTTTATTGCTTGTTTAATTAAGGAAACTATTGTTACCATAGCGACATCCAATGAAGTGAATGATATGATCCTTTATTGTGAAATGATATAGTAGAATCAAAACATCCGTGTGGAGGAAGGATGGCGCAGGATTTAAGAGAGCCACTCTATGCGGAGCCTTGTCATTCAACCTTTTCTACCACAGTCTCCTTTTCAACAGTACTCTACACCAATGAAGTTCGGCCTTAATGTTCGCAAGAAAGCCCAACCCAGGCCAATGTTCAGTCGACGCAATCAGTTGGGTCAAGACGACGACGATGAGGAGCAAGACGATGACCAGCAGCAACAACAACAACAACAGAATGCCAAAAAGCAACACCGTGCAAGAGTGAATCAGCAGCTTGGAGAATCCACAAGGGTGAACAAAAAGGTGGCCGAGCAACATGCCAAAGCACTTGAAGAGGATGCCAACATTTTCGACTACGATGCTGTCTATGACGATCTAAAAGAAGCCGAGCGTTTAAAACGAGAAGCCCAAAAGGGAGTGGATACCAAAAAGGTAATACAAGGGGACACTATTGCTGCGTAGATTGATCTGACACTGTCTGAAATAGCCAAAGTACATCAAGGCATTTTTGGAAGCAGCCGAGACACGCAAAAAGGATCGATTGATGGCTGAAGAGAAGAAGATTGCACGCGAACGTGAAGCAGAAGGAGAGATGTATGCCGACAAGGAAGTTTTCATGACTGAAGCGTAAGTACAACAAAAGAGCGAGATGAGTTATCATTTAAACTTATGGATCTACTAGATTCAAAAAGCAAAAAGAAGAATTGAAGCGTATTGAAGAAGAAGAAAAGAGACGTGAAGGTAAACAAGTATGATATATTGCTTAAGATGATCATGTAACTAACTTGTCTGAATAGAGGAAGCCAACAAGAAGAAAAAGATGACTTCATTCTATCGACAATTACTGAATGAGAAAGGCAACGAGCGTCAAGAACTTGAACAGTATCTCAAGATGCACAAAGGATCCAAGTCCAACAAATCAGAAGCCGAGATGAAACAAGTGTTGGATGCAGAGTTAGCACAACAGGCTCGTCGTGAAGGAAAGGATGTTATGCTCAATGACAACAATGAAATTGTGGATCGACGACAGTTGCTGGGTGCTGGATTGAATGTACGACCAAAGTTTGGATCACTTGGATCACTTGCAGACAAAGGTGCTCAGGAACGACAACGTGAATATGATGAATATAAGCGAAAGAAGGTGGAGGAATATGAAGCCAAACGTCGTGGTGGTGGTGATCAAGCAGAACGTGAACGATACAGTCGAGAGATTGAAAAACAAATGATGGAAAGCAAGGCCAAAGAACGTGAAGAAGAAGAACGCAAGCAAAAGGAGATGGCTGAGAAAGCAGCTGCCAAACGCACAACAGATGAATCAGCTATGAGCGCACGTGAACGTTATTTGGCAAGAAAGAAACAAAAGTTGGAACAGACATCATCATCATAGTTACAATTCCCCTTTATTCCACACTTCCATCATTGTACAGGAGATGCATACAACCAATAAATGTATATACACAGTCATTTTTATCCCTTCAAAGTCAATATCAAACCATTCTAGTCATAGTATATTATCAGTATCATCATCAATGACATTCATTCAATACAAGACTTACTTTGGCAACTCAAATTTTCTACCCTTGAGTACCCTATTCATCATAACATTGTGTCAGTCATCCTCCTTCTCTTAGTAGTATGAATACTATACCTGGTATAGTAGATATAAAAGAAGTCGCTGTACAAAGCTGTTTGTAAGAGACCAGCAACCCAAGCTATCCAGTCAGTGTAATCCTCGGTAACGTATCGATACACCCAGTTCAATAGATATAATCCACGATAAGCACCCAAGGCAAAAAGATAATGAGTTGTAATTGTTTCAGCTTCACCAGTTCTCTGTAGCATAAAGAGCTGGGGTAGAATAGCCACTGATTCAAGCCAAATGGAAAAGGACCACAGAACCTGGATAGACCCAGTTAATCCACATTCCCATTTTCCTGCAAACACATGCTTACCTCGACTACGCTATATTCATAAGGCAACAAAAGTCCCATCACAGCTGATCCACCCAAAAGATATTCGATTCGAAACGTATCCAGATTGGCATCATAGGTCGCCTTATATTTGAACTTCATAAGATAAAGGATGTAAAGAGAGGATGAAATAAAGAAGATCTTCATGCAAGTGTTGTAGAGCGAGTGGAACTTGTAGAATAGATCCAGATAACGCGTCAAGAAGACAATAGAATAAAGCAATTGCGACTTGAACGAGATGCCTACACACAAGGTGTGTTAGAAAGAAGCCTGTACCCAACCATGAAAAGAATACTCACCAACACAGGAACGCGACTGCCTTATCTTTAACAGCAGTATCACAATAGACGCCAAGTGCATCAAGTCAGCAACGAGACGAAACAGATTCATGTTGCAATTGGGGTGAAAAGCAGAAAGCAGCAAGCAAAGATACGCGAATGACTTTCTCTATTGGACGAGGTGGCTCCAAGTGTACCATCTGGGTGCTATTATGGCGGCGCTTTTGATGAAATCCAATAATGCAGCTCCCTACTACAAGGGATAGGACGCATGTCAAATGTCACTTGTTGCATACCAGTAGTCGATAGAGAATCTTTCATTAGAATAAAAGACACCTTCATGTTCTAGACATATAAAGCTATACAGTGGTGTTATGGGTGACTTTTACCAGTACCAGTACACTATCATGCACCACAGCACAGCTCCACAAGAAAGATCCAACAACACATATCAAAGTTATGTTACAAGAGTGTTATTCATCAAGAAAATAGCTAGATGTTTTTCGATTTGATCTATATACGCCAATAGTACGTCGTCGAGGACGGCCATTAGCTCCTATCACTGCATCCTTGGTTTTCTCGAGTTCCATCGACCTTGAAAACTGGCACTAATAACAATATAAGTATCCTGTATGCTCATCAATTTGATAAAACAAAGCTTCTTACCTCTTGGAATTGTTCAATATGCGCTCGCTGTTCATGAAATGGGGTGTATTCCAAAGCATTGTAGTCGATGGTCGAGAGGAGAGTCTCTAGAGATAGGATATGAGTCACTGGTGGTAAATATATCCAAGCGATTGAATCCTTACCTTGTGTTGGGTATGTAGATATCAATGCAATCTCTTCAGCGTCCAAGAATTCAAAGTCTGCGATGTGACAATCGCCAACATCCAAAGCTGCATAGCCAGCTGGTTGCACCTTTTTCAAATCCTTGTTGATTAAAATGACTAAATCCAGTAAATGTTAGTCTTCTTGTAAGAATCATATCATGTCATTCAAGTAATACCTTTGTCTCCTAGTGCATCATTGCGTTGTATAAGGGCATAATGCTGTTTGGCCTATTATATTTGATCAGTATTGGAAAGGGAAATTCGTTCTTGTCAAGTTAACTCTACCTGATCATCATCCATCCATGATGCTGCAACACGCCCAACGTAAGTATCGTCGCTAGTGGCTTCCAATGCCAACGTTTGTGATTCGGTGACTGTGCTGTTTGCTGATAAGGTAATGGATGGCTGTTTTAACATGGATCGACATGCTGTAGATACACTTTCCACCATATCAGAGAAATGTGTTTCCTGGTCTTTTCAAACCGATTAGAGTGGAGTCACCAATGTTTGATTTTGCCAGCGTACCTGATGAAGTTGTAAAGTAATGTGCTAGTCTATCAGATGCAAAAGAGTTGCGAATGTGTTCCACAGTACGCCAGGGATCATAGGGAACCATTTCAGCTTCTGTGCTTCCTTCGCCAACAAACTTGTAGAATACTAACACTCCTGGTAAGCAAAGGATACAATCCATGTCATGATTGATACTTACTATTTGACATCCAGTTGATGAAATCAGAGAATGTAACCGATTCCTTGGTAACATCAGCAAGGTAAAGCGTCAACTTTTGCATCAACTTTTTGGTCATCTTCATGCACTGGTCGACAGCATTTGGATCAAGTAGTCCATCGTATCGTTCAGTCCTATTCATTCTCTTTTAGCTCAGTACGATGTATGATAGTTTTGTTCCTACCATAAACTATATCCATAAAGCGTATCAAGATGCAGTAAAAGTCGCTCACAAGCCGGCTGTAAATGTTCGCATACGATTAACTGAGAACAGCTATAGCTGTGTGTTGCTCGTTTGCTCCACCGTTTCAATTGCTATGCCAAATAGGATTAGATCCATGTCGTTTATCCTTGATGGTTTGATATACCTGATCTGAAAGTAACTGTGTAAAGTATTCATAAACTGCTTCACAAGGATTTCCTGTAGCAATCAGACCAAGAAGCTCAATTTCTGGCATTGGAAGAGTCTGCTCTAATGTTTTCAAAAGAAATGGTTAGCTTCAAGACTGCAACTCATATCAATGTCAATGCAATTACCATTTCGAGACAGCAAGAGGTCTGAGATCTTTGTAGCATTCTGCTTTGAAAGGCTGGTAACAGTTGTATGGTGTTTTATAAGGACATTGATTGTTTGACGGATGTACTGCAAGAGAAAGAGAACATGACCATGTTCTGTCGCAATATTGCATAACTCTGTACGCCGATCACGAAGTAAATCGCATTGAAGAGTTGTAAATGTGGCTTCATTAACGGCTGGTGATTGTCGATATGATAAAGTGTAAAGTTCGGATACATCGGTAGTAGCATCAATTGTTGTCAGAGTGGAAACATCCTTATCGAGTAGCTAAATGTCAGTATAAACGGCATATGATGGTAGTAACAACCTATTTACCTTTGATCCTTTACTTGCTGTGCTGAATGAGCCGATAAAGTAGGTGCCATTCAAACTGAAAGAGAGCTCATGATCAGATGTAATCCTTCTCCTTGTCATGCCATACATACCAGATATGGATATATCCTTCTTCATCACCAACTAGCAATAATGTCTGATCATCCATGTTATCCACAGGTGGTTCAGGGAATGGTGGCTTCTTTATCCTCTGATTAGGTATTAACGGGCTATGTTACACACATGTAAGACTAGTTGACCAATACAATAAGAAAACTGATACATACACTGGTTCATCTGGTGGTTCCATACTGAGTCCTGGTAACACCTGTGAAAAGTCGAGAACACTGGGATCAAATCCATGCTATCAAAATATGAGTGGCGATACAGGGTCAATACGATAGAGTTGTAGTGCTTACAAGGTACAATTCCTGAGCTTTATGCCGAGAGAAATTCACCCAGCAAAGAGCTGTTATGCTGCTAGTACTGTCGTTGTCATCAAGTATTGAACGTGCTGTTGGCCAACAAGTGGTGCACTTGGGTTCATAGGATGTTGTGTCGATACGTGTCACTGTGCCGTCTGCTAATCCAACCACGAATTCGTTGCCTATGGGAAACTGTATAAGAAGAGAGCAATAGATGGCAATCAAGGACATACCATTGGGATTCCAAGCAAGAGAAAGAACAGTAGAGCCGTTAGGAGCTGGTAATGACCATACAGGAGATACACCATCACGGCAAAGAGCAATAGAGTTATCTTGGTAGACAATGGCTGCTAGATCTGACGTGGGACACCAGGCAACCCTTGCAACGCGCTTTCTCAAGATTTTTTCGGAATAAGGAGGGAACATGGAGAGCGCGTTCATTCAAGCTCTGACGTGATCTTATGCATCAATGCATCTATTGTAGCACAAGCATTGGGCATCTTTGTTTTACTATTAGGTCAATCCTTGTTTATACTTTGATAATAAAATCACTCTAAGAACATGGGACATGCCTAGTGAAGCAGTACTATGATACTATGCTACATTATAACAATTGACGTCTACACGTGGCACAATTGATCTTATTGACTACATGTTTAGATACATTGCAGTAAACAAGCAAGTTATGCATACGATATTGCTCATCATCTAGTTCAAGTGCTTTAAGATTGTAAACACTGTGACAATAAATCGATCTTATTACTTGGCATGACAACTAACCATGTTACTCCCTAAGTTGTTCTCTTTGTGTGATATCGTTTGAGGAGAGTGGTAACAATGACACCTTTTTTCAGTAACACGTGTGATTGGTAGCTGTTCAAATCAACTTTCTCCTGAAATAAATGACACTGATGGCATCACTGGTTACCCTAGCAATGAGTCTTTTCTTATGTATGCTCACCATGACAATGGTTCTAAAGAGGATATTGAGAATGAAACCTATTGGAGACTTCATTATGCTTCAAGGTACGCTGTCCATCATTTTGCTGCTCAAAGCAAATACAATAAACCCAGCTCGTAAAGCAGTTCCTAACTTGGCAATGAACCTTGTTCTCTTTGACCCGCCCGTGAATAGAGCTACTGGCTTTATTCTCGTATTCAGCTTATGAGTTACAATGTCTATCGAAGCGTCTACTCTATCCACCATGAATGAGTCTTCAGCACCCAATGGGGTCCAAGATCCAGCCCTTGTCGTGGATTGGTCAGTGGCGATCCAGCAAGCCAACTTGCACCGCGTACAACGACTACTGAAAAGTCATCCCGATCTGCTCTGGACACCATTGACAGCTTGGGATCCGGAGCGAGATGCGTCACATGTCATTGCACAACTCAAGACAGTTCAACACCTTGGCTCGTCACTGGATAACATGTGTGCCATACACTATACTCTGCTACAATACAATGAACCTGTACCTGGAGAGAAGAGCACACTTGCTCAGTTACAAACAGGGAATCTTCTTTGGTTTCTGATTCAAGTAAGACCAGTCATTAAAGATGCTATGTATGTATTAATGGAAATATGCATCATAGAGTGCCACAAAGCAGGATCTGGAAACACAGTGTTGGGGAAATTGCAATAATCGCACGTTACATCTCGTTAGCTTTCTTGGACATCAGCAGGTTGCACGACGCCTCTTGGATGATAAAAGCATCTCGACTGAGATATCAAATGACCTTGGTTTCTTTGCTCGAGACGTTGCTCTATCTGACGATCTATTTCATTTACTTTCACCCATCAACATGGAAGATGATAAGAAACGACTCACTCGTAAACACCAATATTCATCCAATGATCGATTCAATCAACTACGCCAACTAGCAGAAACTACACCATCAGCACATAAGAATATCAATTCAACACGCCAAGCTGAAGGACGTTATTTTCGAAGCGGTCATGTTGCAGAGAGCAAACGCAAGGTGCTTAGTGAGGAAGAAGCCGAGTTAGAGAAGCAACGACTACGACGACAACAAGAAGTAGCCATGTTGGCAAAACGATCTGCAGTCAAGAACAATCCTCTGTTTAAGCGATTTGAGCAGCAACAACAGCATCAGAGACGTACTACGATTGCCAATAATACTACTGTAGCACTATCTAAATCAGGATCGGCCACTGAAATGTCGTCTGACAACAATGATTGCAATTCAGCAAATACCATCACCAACACCGAAGAATCAACAACAGCAGATGTGGATGTAGAACCAAAGAAAAAACGCAATAGCAAAGTCATTTCTGCATTGCGTAACAAATCCATTGTCTCATCAAGCGTATTTCTGCAAACAGAACCTGAGAGAGCTCCTTCACCACGTTCTCCTCAGCTCACATCTCCTTCTGTTGAAGAGTCATCATCATCACCTATATCAACAACATTGTCAAATCAATCTTCATCCAAAGACAATTCGACATCAACAGTTAACAAGAACATGGATAATGTTACACAAGTGAAGGAATTATCAGAGGAAGAAGCAACTATCATGGATCGACGACGACTAAGTGGAAGTCAAAAGTCACAGTGGGCTCTTGGCATGAATTCTTGGGCATCAATCATGGAAAGATCACATCTCGACTCACTTTCTTCTGAAGATGACAACGTTTCAGAAAGTGAACAATGGTTCGACAGCAAAGAATTCGAAACAGATGATAAAAGTGAAGGTAAATGGAATATCACTGTTGTTGCTATTGACAATTAACAACATTTCATTAGACAAACAATCACCTTTGCATCAAGAGGATCCAATTCAGCCATTATCAACAAACCAACCATCCCTTGGCAACAATGACTCTACCCCAGCTCGATCAAGTAACTCATCCAATTCCGATACCACCACTCCATCATCATCACCTTCCTCATCATCTTTGTCATCTCCAATTCTCGACAGTTATCCCACATCAACATCCATATCACCTGCATCAACCAACACAACTTCACCAGTCCAACTCACCATGGAGCGTTCACCCAAAAGCATTCATGATGATGTCAGTTATGGCAGTATATCCGTGAGCACAACTTCACGCTATGTCAGACGACTTTCTCAAGCACAAAACCCTGCATTATTAGAAATGCAACGTCGACAAGAGCAGCAACAACCTTGTAATTTGGATGACGACACAAAGCAATCAAAGTTTAAGATCAAACGTGTACCTGTCAAAATGCCAGCATCAGTATCATCCAAGTCCATTACAACAAAGCAACATGATCCTCCTACCATCAGACGTAGTCAATCTGCACTACAAAGCCTTGGAAGCAGTGTTCCGGACAGCATATCATTGAACAAACAACACTATCAACCAGGAGCATCTCGATATGGAAAGCTTTATTTACGCATCAATGCAGCTACTGATGTACTATTGCCACTACCAAATGAGCCGACTTATGTTCGTTGTGTAGTAAGCGACGATCGATACGAGTACATGTCACGATATTCATTGCTTGGTCAACACATTCCCTTTGAATATGAATGCATCATTGATACAAATGAAGATCCCAACATGATTATCACCATTTCTTTACATGTTCGACCTGATCATCATCTTCGATCCAAAATGCCATTGACACGCTTATTCTCAACAAACAAGAGACATCATCGTCACGATAAGGCATCCTTGTCTTCTTATATTTGCCATGACGACGGCTCCATAGGTCGTTCCCGATTTGCTCTTTCACACATGCTCCATGGTTGTTACATGCGCTCATACTCTACCAAGTTTGATTGCTTCAACGCTTGGACACAACGTCAAAAACATCGATCAAAAGAAGAAGGCGATGTGCTCAAAGTTATTGGAAGTCTGGAAATTGAGATGCTTTACCTGCCTTTGAATGATCCATCCATGGTAAGTGCCAATGTTACATCTTTATTATTGTCTAACATACATTCTGGTAGTCTGTTCCACGTAATCTTCGAGACTGCGATATGGCAATCAAGATCCAACAATGGAATGAGACTTGCTGGAATACAGAAAATTTGATGAGCTCTATATCCTCCAGAAAGATGCCTGATGTGAATGGAAATGGATTAACCAAGAATCTTCAACCAACACGATCACCCAGTCTTTTCTAGTTGTGTATCTTTATCATTGCGATTTACCCTTTATTCCCACATTTCATCTTTGAAGCATTAATTGATCCACCTAATTTGTGTATCTGCAATAAAAAGTTTACTTGTCGGTCATCCTACATTAGCATATAGCATTCATATCACATGAATTTACATAAAATGATGGCTGCCATTTCAGCAAAATGAACTGTATTTCTTTTACACGTATACGCATTGAGGAGTTGGTCTATTAGAGGAGTATATACAAAGGGCGAAGGGCATTAAGTATCTATACGTGCTATATAATAATTGTTGGTTCTGTCTATAAGATTCATGCATTGTCCTCCTCTTCTTGAAGGGGTATCGCAGTGCTTTTGCCTTTGTCTTCAGATGCTTCACCGTGTTGTTGACTGGAACGCTTTCTGAAATGGAGTGAACCATGTCTTTGAGTCATATCCACTTCTTCATGTCGATGTTCAGCTGATATGATTTTGCCTTGCTTTTCCAAAATGGACAAGATATGCTGGATGGCTTCTTGATTTTGACGTGTTACAGTCATCAATGCTTGTAATTGATCCATAATAGCATCATCCCCACCACCCAAGATATCATAGTTGTGTGGAGCTTGTGCAGTTCCAGGAGATGCACCATTTGGTTGGGGAGGTGTTGATGTCGGAAATAGCATAGGTGTTTGATCATGCACTTCAGGTCCATCTAATATCCAAGCATTTAGAATGAAGCTTATTGGATGCTCCTCATGAATTACCTGCTGTATCATCTTGATCGGTTGTCAATTGACTGTAGTATTGGCGACGACGCATTGCTTCCCATACGATAGTAAAATTGCGCCCAATAATGATGGATGGCAATGCAATCAACTATAGATCCATATGTGAATCACTCAGTTTGTGGTTGATATATGCATCAATGTATACAATGTACTTACCAGCACACCAAACAACATGGCTGGAAATGTCACCAGTTTACCAATAAAAGTAGCAGGTACCATATCACCTTATGATAGCCGAAACATGTCAATCCATGCACAAAGTGTGAATAAGCGTTACCTTACCATAACCAGTAGTCGTAATTGTAACCAACACAAACCAAAAGGCTGCAGGGATGCTGTCGAATGAACTAGGGCGATAGCTTAATCAGCCATGATCACGCTACTGCTTCAATGTCTTTTCTTACCTTGGATTGCCATCAGGGTCAACAAATGTTTGTAAGCTTTCATCCCAGATGCCACGTTCAGCAAAGTAAAGAAGGGTTGCCAATAAGATAACGCATGTCAACAAAAAGAAGAATAAAGCTGAAAGAGCATCACTGGATCGTCGTAAGGCAACCACCATCACTTCGATTGTCATAATGATAGCATTGGAATACTTGTATGTCTTGAACAAACGCAACAGACGAAATAAGCGAAGGATAGTAAACCGAAATTCATATGTCTAAGATGTCAACGACTTTCTTCAATGAGAATACATGGAATATCAGACGCCATATTGATCCTACCGTGTCTCGTTGTGCCAGAAGCTCAATATAGAATGGGACGATAGCAATAAAGTCAATAATAGATAAGGGAGCTATATACAAACATCATTGTGAGCTCTTTCTCTCCATTCTCAAAAGTGACATATGTACTTACAAAGGAAGAATCTGCCAAGCATGCGTAGTGAATCTGAATGAGCGAAAACGCGTAATAAATATTCCAAAGTGAAGAGTGCCACCATAGCTGTTTCAAGATGAAACCTTTCCATGAATGCATATTAGTTGTCATCCATCTTCCACACATGGATCACTTACCAAACTTTGTTGCTTTCTGCTGAACGAAATGTTGGAATAGTTTCAATGGTAGTCATGACAGCACTCAATACAATCAACATGGATACGATGACATTGGTCCAAAAAGCTGCATTACTGCTGGAAGGTTGTTCCATAAGAAGATACAGCTTGCATTTCAGGTCACTTTTGAATTCAGCGACATCCAAGCCAGTATTAGCTTCATGAGTATCTTCTTCAACAGCATCTTCATGTTCATCAGAAGCGATACCACTTGTTCCTTGTGGGATTGGCCTTGTACCATGATTGCTGTCAGGTGTTGATGTGCCTGGAGTGCCTGGAGTCTCACGTGCAAGCGCTGATATTGACATGAAGCCAGCAGGATGCTGTCCAATACGATGCTGTTTTCCCTTCTTTCTTCGTCGTTGTCTTTCACCACTACGAGTATCATTATTCCTCACGTTCTCGTTGCTGGCAGAAGTCGATCCTTCATCCGAAGAGGATAGTGATGAGCCTTGTCGTATTGAACTAGCCGATTCAAGTTCAAAGTCGCCGGGATGTAAGAGCTCTTCTTCATCATGCAGTTTTGCAAAGTCACCCTGTTTTCGAAAGAGACGCATGCCAACGAGGAAAAGGAGTTCAAAGTGCAAAAGAAGTCAAGGCCACCAAAGTCAGTGGAAGTAGGGTGAAGCAACACAAACACGCCTTTTTTTGCGTAACAAAGGACGAGAGCCTGGGATCGGCAAAAATGTCGCTTATAAGAGAGGAGTTCCCGCCCAAATAGTAGCTGTGTCCCATCCTTTTCATCATGACTTGATAATCAACACTAGCATCTTCATTGATACAATAAACACATTGACTATCATCCACATATCCTTGTAAATTAGTCCTTTTAGTAGCAACATCCTCATTACAACATTACAACAGCAGTGTGGCGTTTGTTGCACAATGTCATACAGTCATCGTTACCATGCAGAGACAAAATGCCGCATCTATACTTGAACTTGTACTCCTCATCTTTATATATGAAATGATGTTTCGTCATGATACATTAGTCACGTGCATACATGTAGCCTATTGTCGTTCATATCTTGTACATGGGTACTTTTTGGATCACTGCTTATTGTTGCTATGATAGCGATATATGAAGATCCTCAGGGTACTTTATTTCAAGTATCATGTCAACATGGCAACTGAGAAAGTATACAACTGAATCACCATTTCCTCTTGTTGCCTGCCAACGATACTTCCTCACTCTTATTGCTCCACATATATTGTTTGCTTTCAATCCAATGTTATACATGTTTCCAATGAATAGTCCTATCCCTTTCTTCTAAAGATACTCAATAGCGCTTATGAATGAGTCAAACTTTCTCACAAGGTTCTTTTGGATGCATTGGTCATTGTCATTCTTATACAAGACACTGTATATGCTTGATTGTGCAACAACGAGTGACAATCAAATGCTCTTATTGGTACTCGTGCTATGGAAAGCATGATTTTGGTATATGCAAATAGGAGATTCTTATCATTCAGTAAGGATGTGAGGCATCCATAATGGAAAAAGAGTTAAAGACGATGTGATGTACAGGAACATTGATTGATAAACAAAGGAGAAAAAGATTGCTGCAAGCGTGAAAATGACTCGGTATTGCCATAATATGCTATGACGACTATTTATTCACGTGTAGTATCTCTACTATGATGATAACAGCGTGGCAGTGTCTAATTTCATGTGTTCTAGTGTGCAGTGTGTGGCAGATTCAACTGGGATGGCAAGTAATGGGATCAACTCGTTGGGCTGGCTCCGCTCGACTTGGGGAATTTATCTTGGGAACCCAGAAGCAATTTTGGGAGACAACTGCTTTTCTCTTTCTTTCAAGCTCATACTTACACGTACACGACTCCATGGCAATGTTAGCTACTCTGCAAAGTGCGAACAGGCAAGTTGCAGTAAAAGGTGGTTCCTATGACGTTGTTTCACTTGGCTGCATTAGACTGCAATAGAGTACTTCTTTCTTTTTGGCGTTTCAAGGTACATTGGCTCTGCTAGCTTATATGTTCTTTTATTGGCATCTCAAGGTATGTTGGCTCTTGTTCTATCCTACAACTCTATTCTTATACACTCCATTGTCTACTTTAGACCATTGAGTATACAAGGTTGGCTATGGGAATTGCACGTTTTTGGACTTCCACCTTTGTCTCGTATTCTACTTGAACAGCCCTCGCCCCAGTATGCTCTGTTATTATCCCCCCAGAGGCAAGGTGCACGCTTGACTAGGGCATTTACGCAATAGATCCTGTGCATATGATCGCAAGTGGCCTTTTGGCTTATTCGAGATCACCGACAGGCTTGATCCCAACTGGGCAGGAGAATCTGACCATCGAAGGGGAAACGGATATGTATCAGTTCAATCGTTTCATATGGTGGGCTAAAAGGACAATCAACGTGTATTTTACCCTGGTCAAACATGTCAAGTCATCAAGCATTCTTTTTCAGGATCAAATTGGCCAAAATAGCTAGAAGGACCCACTACTTCTTCCACTTATCTAGCTTATTACTATCCTATCTACATGTTCCCCTTCTTGCTTGTAGTAGTTTATAGCTTAGATGGAATAAAAGTGGTTCGTTATCGGTCCTGTATGATAATCTATTATGCATCACATCCCAATGAACATGACATACAACAACAACAGCATGTACTTTTGATCCAATGTTATGTGACAATAGTAGCAATTAAGTTTTAAGGAGGAGGATGGTCAAAGATGACTGATTGTAAGAGAACAAAAAGAAAGTGATCCTACGTGATTTACTCTGGCAGGTCCGTGCACAAGTTCATGCAGCTCACCCAAATGGATGATTCTTGTTACACCAAATCTGTCAACTTTATACTCTAAATGCTTATATCGATTCAAGTGTTGCTACTGGTAGTGACGATGATCAAAACGAAGGTGTCGCTGATACAACAGGTGATGCTGATACAAGTGTTGATGAGAAAAAGCCCAAATGTCCATGCACATGGTACCATTCTTGGACTATCATCTTGCTCTCCCAGAAGCATCCCCAAAAAATGAAAAGCCAAAAAATGATTACATATGTTGGGGATGTGATCAGATGTACTCTAAGAAGAGAAATTGTGGATGATTGATTGTCCATCACTTTCATCATTTTGAATAGAAGCAGACAAGAGATGTGCTAAAGCACGTTTATAATGTGTGTGAATTGCATTAATGTATTTCTACAGCTGAATGAATGGTGGATGAATGCAATCTATATTACAGTAAGCTAATAGAGTATCTAAGAGTAAACTTTTGATGTCCCAGTATCGACAGCTAGTGATGCCACCTGTAATGTAATCCAAGACTCCCCATCGTATAAGTGTCAGCTAGGATGGTCGAAACAATAAATCTTCACTGATGCAAGGGCTAACGGCAAGATCGGACTGAAGTGTCAACACAGCTGCACGTTGAGCTCGAGTAATGATCTCCTTCCACGTATCCTGATCCTCTGGTTGCAATTTGCTATGATATCTAAGATTGGCAAGAAGCGCACCAACAAAACTATTATTCCAGAAAGACCAATGTCAATACATGGTGTTATTGGTTCATCATTGACTAACCTGTCACCAGCACCAGTAACACTTATTATGCTTGTTTGATCGAATTGCTCAGGTGAAAAGTATCGTATGACTGGTGATCGATTGGAAACATTGGAACGACCGACAAAGAGACACCCATCTTCACCTAGCTTGATAATGACATTGGGTATCCACTGTGAGAGATGTAAGCCATATGGAAGGACTAGTTCAGCTGAACGAGGTGCCACTGCGAAGAAAAAATAAAGTATACAATCAGATCGATGTGTAAAACATTCATCATCCCACATTCCACACCTTTTCCAATATCAAGCGATGGCAAAATGTTGTCAGATGGCGTAGTTGGCATAGTACTTTTTGCAGTTTCACTCATGGCTTCAAGCTCGTATTGATTGGGAGTGGTGAATCGGATGGCTCGTGTAGCGAGAGTTGAACCAGAGAAGATTTTGAGAGATTTTGGGACCGAAGTTGGTTCAAATAACACTATGCATGACAATTAGTCTAATTCACATTGATGATGAGGAGTAAAGAAGTGTACCTGGTATATTCATTTCAGCACATAGGGTGGATACAGATGTCATCGTGTCAGAAGGGATATTGCCATCAATGCAAACAATGGAAGGTCTCTCAGCTCTTAATGTGTTTACTACCTAATTAAAGTTAGTATCAATATCTCACAAGGGATTATTCCACGTACTTTGGTTGAATCCATCTTGTCAAAGATATCCATGTCAGCTATAGCAGCCACCAATTGTCCATCTCCAGAATGCAAAGCATTATAGACCTATCTCTTCAATAAGTCCCATCATCTTTAAGATCTCTTTTCTCTCCTTACCGCAGTTCTATGACCAGGCAGCACTTGGATGTGTTTCTCTGACTAGAGACTGCATGAATCAACAATGAAGAAACCCTACTACTAGTCGTGTATTCATTACCATGCCAATATCCTTTAGACTCTGACGAACAATCTTTCCTTGCATATCATCGCCTGTTATCGATACGAGATGTGCTGTAGCACCTGTACGCATAGCAGTTTCGCATACGTTACGTCCCACCCCTCCTAAAGTATGACGAAGACCACCTGGCGTGGAAGTATGAAGAACAGAAGGAAGCGTAGCACTCTTGACAGCAGTGGCAGTAATGTCGAGTGCAACACCACCCACTACAAGGATCTGCACGTTGAATTGTGAGCTGAATAGTGCATGTGTTGACATTGAAGACTTACATTGCCGAGAGACTTGAGCATGGGAAAGGATTCAGCGTGTGTGTGACAAGAAAGAGACCTGCAAAGTCTAATGAGACAACCTCCTTTGTGTGACATGAGATACGACATTGACAAAGAGAAATACATCCACATGAATGAAAAGTCTTTTCAATGGCTACATTACCTTTTACTTTGCATAATGTGTTGGGTGGAAAGTATGTTTGTATAATGCAAGATCAAGTAGTACCCTGACTGCATATATCAACACCTTGTTATGCCAGGATCATTCGAGAAGTCATTCTAGATATTGAGCTTATTGAGAATGACTTGGATACTCTTCCGAGTCATGACGACCTGTTAATCACTCGTTTATATAAAGGAGAGAGTAAATGGATCGACTTTAATAGTATGATCTCGTGTCAAACACTCTCGGTGCAAGGGATCTTCTTCCGACGCTACAAGCTGTTTGTCGTACGGTGCCTTGTCTCTCCTTCCAACAGACAAACAAGACCCATCTTTCTCTCTCTCTTTCTTTCTTGCTCTCTTTCTTTCTTCTCCTTATTGTCTTTCTGTTTCCTAAAACAAAAGACTTGCTTTTTACCCGCGTAATATTACCGGTTATCCACTTTCCCGCCATCGCGTTTCTTTGTCTTCTACCTCACCCATCCCCAAGTCCACTCGGTTCATTGCTGCAGATCCCAACACTCTTTCTCATTCCACCAACATCATGAAGGCTTGGAAAGGAGTTGTATCCTTTTTTTATTATCTTAGATTACATGTCATATCTGTCAGCAGATAACTGGACTTCTTGTGCCACGTTCATTTCATCTTTCTCATGTTATCCTTAACTCTGCATTTCATTGATAGCTTACTCGCAACAAAGGTGACACTTCGACTGCAGACGACTATTATAGTCCTGAGGAGCAACAGCAACAACAGCAGCACCATGTGAATGGCACATCGCCAACATCATCACCAACACCTGCCACTCCGAGCATTCAAATCCATGATACGAGCAATAATACCACTACTACTACTACTCACGATACCATGGATTCTGTAAGTATTTGCATTGTAGAACAAGAGAAAAAGAGACCAACATGTGCACTTTTACCTATTAGAACAAGCGAGTGGGGACATCAGTGTCATTTATGCAGCCATCCATCAACAACAATGCTGTCAAGCAATCAAGTAATGAACGAGATATTCCCAAAACAGGAACACTTGCTCGATTGAAAAATGCACCCAAGGATCAGATTCCAACCATTAAAGCTCCTCGTCGCCAAAAGTCATCTCGCTTTTACGTCAAAGAAAAGGTGCAATTACACAAAACACCTGGATTTCATGGCAAGTAGCATATATATATATTAGGGTTAAAGGGGATGCTGTAGCTAAATGATGTGTCCATATATAGAGGTACCACCCCATTTGCGTCAAGATCTCTTTATCCAAAAGATACGACAATGCAATGTTGTATTTGATTTCAGTGATGCAGCTGCCGAGTTGAGAGAAAAGGAAATCAAGCGTCAAACTCTACAGGAGATCCTCGAATACATCAACATGAATCGCAACGTCTTGACAGAGCCTATTTATCCTGAGATTGTTCGCATGGTAAGCATAGCATAACAAGTACAATGGATAGCATATTGATAGATACTATCATAGTTTTCGACCAACTTGTTTCGCACAATTCCACCCCAAGTGAATCCTGTTGGTGAAGCATATGATCCTGAAGAAGATGAACCTGTGCTTGAACTTGCCTGGCCACACTTGCAGATTGTATACGAGTTCTTCTTACGCTTTCTTGAATCACCTGAATTCAACATTACTTTTGCCAAGAAGCATATTGATCAAAAGTTTATATTGCAGGCAAGTGATTTGAAGACTGTTTATGATAATATCATGGTGATGCTTACTATATTCACGATAGCTATTGGAGTTGTTTGATAGTGAAGATCCTCGAGAACGTGATTTCTTGAAGACGACGCTACATCGGATATATGGAAAGTTCCTCAACCTGCGTGCCTTTATTCGACGATCCATCAACAACATCTTTTTCCAATTCATCTATGAGACAGAACGACACAATGGTGTAGCAGAGTTACTCGAGATATTAGGCAGCATCATCAATGGATTTGCTCTTCCACTCAAAGAAGAACACAAGACTTTCTTGATCCGCGTCCTTATTCCACTTCACAAAGTGCGCTCTCTTGCCTTGTATCATCCACAACTTGCCTATTGTGTTGTACAATTTCTGGAGAAGGATCCTGCTCTTACAAGTGAGGTGGTGATGGGATTATTACGTTACTGGCCCAAAGTCAATAGTCCAAAGGAAGTCATGTTTCTGAATGAGCTTGAGGAGATCTTGGATATCGTTGACGCTTATGACTTTCAGCGTATCATGGTCCCAACTTTCACCAAATTGACACAATGCATCGCAAGTACACACTTCCAAGTAGCAGAACGAGCACTCTATTTCTGGAACAATGACTATATCGTGAGCTTGATGGCTGCCAACATGGATACTATTATGCCCATTGTGTTTCCTGCCTTGTACAAGACTTCAAAATCTCACTGGAACAAGTATGTCCTATCAGAGTAACACTTTCCTTTATATGCTAATCATGATTTCATAACAGGACAATCCTTAATCAGGTTTACACTGCATTCAAGCTCTGCATGGAAATCAACCCTGCTTTATTCGATGAATGTGCCAACCAATTCAAGACACAACGACAAATGTGAGCTATTATTGGATTAAAACAATGAAGCATGGACTCATGATCAATGGCATTTGTAGGGAGCAAAAGCGACAAAAACAAAGTGAAGAGAATTGGAAGGCACTGCATGCCAAAGTCGTTGCTATCTCCAATAACCAAGATACCACTGAATCTGCTGTACCATCAACAACCACTCCATTTACATTCCCAGCACCATCTGGTCAGTATTGATGGCAATGACATATCTTTTCATGTGATTACTAAAAGTCAAATACCTGTTTAGCATGCAACTCGATGGTACTGGAAGGAGAGGATGAAGATGATGATATCTTGACTGATGAAACCGATGCTGATGATTCTGATAATGCTGGGGAACATACTGATGACATTCGCCCTGACATGGTAAGCACAACTCTTGAAAGGAAAAGAAAAATAGCTGATGATATGTCACACTATAGCAACAATTTGATACAGCACCTGTGCAATACCAACAATTTAGACGTAAATCGATTATACCCGTAGATGAGACTGTAAGTGAAAGAGAACTCTTGTAAAAAGCTGTAATTGGCTCCTCATGATGCTATTCATATTAGGTTTTCAATGAGCTTTCCCGTCACGTCAGTCTAGATGAAGTCCTAAATCAAGCTCCAGGTACAGCAAACAATGGATCCAGCAACAATCACACTTCGAGCGAAATGCAAGTAGATCAATGAGATGGTTCAAATTAGAAGACACACTTTATATACACGCACATCACATCACATACACAAGAAAAAAGACTATATAGGCAATCGTCATCCATCGCACCATTGCTTGTTATACAATCCCTTCATTCCCAACAATATATCATTGCTTAGAGACTTTTACAAATCAAAACATAACATTTATACATGTTACAATTATCTATGCTACTTGCGTCGTCGCCATATTCTAGTGTGTTTCTCATGCTTTTCCTCACAGTGGTCTTTTGCCAGTTGAGCACGATCCAAGGAACGAAAGATTTCATCGTCAATGTAATAAGCTTGGAACAATCGTTCAAGTGTATGTAATCGATATTCAAGTCTTTCCATGCGTTTTTCATCGTTGATCTCTTCTTGATCCTCTTCTTGCAATATATCATCATCTTTGTCATGAACAATGCCTTCGTCACCATGAGAAGGCTTCTTTTTGGCTGTTGGTTCTCTTTTGAGTGGATGAACAATAGGCACATCACCTTCATGAGATGAAAACATGGCTCGTAATCCTCGTAATAATGACTGACGCATTTGTCCAATGGACCATCGATGAAAAATACCAAGTGGTGATCTTGGCCGAAAACCACATAACGCACTTTCAATTGTCATGAATAGACCAAACATGCCGCCTACTACACCAAGTGCATTGACTAGTGTAAACGCCCGCTGTTCACTGATCACTTTGGTTTCAAAGCTCACTGGAAATAAATGCACAGAGCCATAAGGTGCAGGTTCAGTGCTGTATCGAGCATCTGTTGGCTCAGCATGCACCATCACGTGATGTTCATCCAACTCGTATCGTGTATCCGTATCTGATGCAAAACCAATATAATTCCACCACGAATCTTCATCCAATACAATGCGTTCCAAAAGCATATAACTGCCTGTGTGTACTCGATGGGGTTCAAGTGCAAATTGAAACGCATGGGGTTGTTGCTGTTGCTCAGTTGATAAGAATTGTGCTTCTTCATATTCAGATCGCCATACAAAAGAGGATTGTTGCTGCTGAAGACCTGGTATATCATACATTGCCAAATTGGGATCATGCTCCTTATGATACAAAGTCATTTGAATACGAGGACCCATGCTATCATCCTGATCATCTGTTGTTGGTGATGGTGTGCCATAATAGTCAAACTTGAGATAAGAACCCATAGATGCAGCCAATCTATTCGATGTTGGTCCAAGGCGAAAAGTGGATGGTGCTCGAAATAAGGCACATGTGCGTGATATAGTTGATGCAATGTCTGGCACAAAGGTGTGTATATACTGCGAGCATTGTTGTCCAAAGTCTGTGCTACAGCGAACTGAAGGTGCATTGGCATGATCCCATCCATCAAAGCAGAATCGTACATCTATCATGAATCACTATTAGTCATAATCCTTATCATTCATTGGATTCTATTATACCTGGAACATCCACTGTATAATCATGCTCTTCTTTATAATACTGTTGGTCGACAATTGGGCTGTTGATAACTTGTATCATCAATGCAAAGCAGAGATATATGAGATAAACCACAAAAAGCGTTCGAAGACAAAGCCGTAGCATTTCTGCCCAAGTTGGTTCACCAGGTCTTTATTAGAAGATACATTAGCATACCGAGTAGATAGATTCAACATCGCCAAACTTACCTTGGACTCCAAACACTCTTTTTGATTGCCAATAATCCATGATATAGTATAACAGGAACACGTCTTCCAAGTCGCCAAGTGATCCAGCTTATTGTCACAAATAGAATGATGGATAAACATACTGCTGCAATCCCCCATCCATTCATCCATATGGGTGCGTTGCCTTGCTTCTCATTGATCCACGTGATTTCCAGCTTTTGTGGTAACCATTGAAGATTGTCACTGTCGAGAATATAAAGGCCATCATGCACTGAATAATACGATTCGCCTAGTCCATATAACATCTTGTTGCCATCCACTGGTAAAGCAATGCCCATTGACTGAGGAAAAGGTTGATAGTTGGATGATGGATACGCTAAATGCCATGTCCAAGTTTTGGTGTCGAGCATTGCTGCCATTTGATCCAAGGTTTTCTGGGCTGATATGTAAGTCTGGAAAGGTTCAAAGGCACCATCTTGACCTAATAGAAGCATATCATTATAAATCGATCCCATATCCATGTACATTCCTCCACACTTACCACCACATATCATGATACGATCATTTTGCACTACAAGTAAAGTGAATATAAGATATACAAGTGATAGCTATAATATACCTGTAACTGCACTATGAAACATCCTTGAAACAGGAATGTTCCCAATCAAGTCTTGTCGTCGCCAAGTCATATGGATCGAGTCATAGACCAAGGCATGATTCAACTCTGCTAGACGTCGTTCTCCTTCATTTGCATTGCAGTAATAGCCACCCAATACTACCATCATGCCATTGCTATCATATAAGTCATGTCAATACACGAATCATCCTTTCAAGATAATCTACATGTACCTGAGCATACTTGCAGTGTGTCCACAACGTCCACCACCAGATCGATCATAGTTTCCTGGCATAGATAGTCGTTTCCACACCTTGTTATGCGTATTCAAGGACCAAAAGTCATTTGCACCATGCGTAGTATTCAGTCTGCCACCAAACAAGAGCATAGTTTTGGCATCAGATGTCACGACAGCGCTGTGTTGAGCACGGTTCAAAGGAGCTGTTGTTGGTGCATTCCACGTTTCCCATGTCGCTGTTGTAACATTGTACTGTTGCAGGACGATCGTGTTGCCATTCATGTCACCACCAATAGCAAGGAAGCTGTCTTGAAAAGCGATTGTTTGAGGAGCATATTGTGTTGTGTTGGGCTGAGGAGAAAGAAGAGCAAGATCCAACTGGTCGGCATTGATTTTATCGATGGGCAAGGACCACAAAGAGCCATGTCCGCCACCAAAAATGTAGATTGTATCATTGATGATAGCTGAAGATAAACCTACATCATTAATACCCGTTGCACGAGTCTCTTGGTGAAATAATGGTCCTATTGAATAGCCCATGATTATAAGAAAAGGGGGAGAAAAGGAGAAAAAGAGAGATCACATATACTACATGCATCTATATGACAAGTGCAGTTCAAAGTTGTCACTATCGAGCTGCAAGTCAGGGATGTAAAGGAGTTAGTGTTAAGGAGATGGCGTAGAAGAAAGAATATCAATGTAACACAAAGGATTTTTCTCTTGTCTTTATATTATAGAAGAGTGTTATGCACGTACAAATCATGTAATTAAGGTTGTGCTGGTAGTTGTTGATCACTAGTAGGAGTATCTGCTGCTTCTGGGGATTATGGATATTGAGAATGGCTACCTTCTTCACCCTTGCTAGGATAAATTGCTCCAGTGTGTGCGATACTTTCAGCAACAAAGATCTTTTGCTCAAGGAAGCTGTATTCAATATAAAAGGAGCGGAAGAATGGTCCACCAAGAGTGACAGTGCGATCATCATTGCCTGGTACAATGGTAGAAAAACATCCCTGCGCGTGCTTGCCTGCAGGCACATGCTCATATTGATTAATATATTGCTGTGGAGGGATTTTGGCATCAACGTCTTGCGAAAAGTGAACAATCAACCAAGGTGCATTGTGTCGTGCATCACAATGAAGCGTGTATACACCTGTATTTGGATCTTTCTCTGTTGCTCCTAATGCCTTATTAATGGCATCAGCCATGGCTGGTGGTACTCTTAGATAAGGCGTGCTTGATACCACTGATCCAATGCCATTGTCTTCATTCTCGTTATCCACATTGTTGTTAAATCCAAAGAATTGCTCCTTGCTGTGTGAATGTGACAATGAAAGACCTTTGAGTGGCACTTTCCAAAAAGGTGACCCATCCTTTTCAAGGTTATGTGTTAAATCGAGTGGGTAGAGCTCACCAGTGTACATGTCTCGATCACTGCCTATAATGTGTACAACATCATATGCCCATTAGAGTTTGACAGCAACGTCGCACAAAGATTACAACCTACCCAGCACCCATGCAAACTCTCCCACTGCATTTGGTGGTCCTCGTTTACGAAATCCTCCAGAGCCTGACATAAGACGTCCAGTCGAAAAATGATCATCAGAAGCTATATGATTGATAAAAGTGTTTAATACATCATATGGATGTTTTGATACTGCATCTTTACCTGCTCGTCGTAATGGTGGTTTCATGGTGCCTATATGAAGCAAAAGTACAATAATTATCATCAAAGTGCTCTTGCTTCATTTCACTCGAATACATACCAGCACCAGGACTTGGTACACCATTAGGACTTGATGGGACACCCTTGCCCTTGGTCGGATCTAAATCCAATAAATCATCACGATAGCCACCTGCTCCAATACGTGCATCTTGTGTATACGTGCATGTCAGTTTGCATATTTCCATTCTCGGCTCTGGAACATTTTTGTCTGCTGTATTGACTTACTTGCCACTGGCACGTATCCTGCAGGATATGTAACTTTGGATGCATCACCAACTACATGTCGAGGAAAAGGGATCGTGTCTGCAAGAGTGACAGTGTCCTAATAGCATCACATTGAGAAAATAAGCAAAGCATGGTATAGTAAAGCGTAATGTATGTGTTTCTCTTACAAGTTCAGGTGTAAATGTGATATGAGTACCATCAGGATAATCCCAATCGAGTTGTACTGGCAACTGAATATTGGTGCTTGATGCACTGTGATTGAACTTGTCCTTGACTGGGACATTGGCACATCCATCAGTAGTACACTATGTTTGATTAGCTATATGAGTGCTCATATGTAAGCAATAAAGATGATGCCCAAAAATACCTCTGTAGACATCATCCATGTAAAAGGTGATGCGGTATCAAATATGCCAGTAAAGTTTTGTGGTGGAGTACCTGAAACAAGCAAGTGAATACATTGTATAAAACGCATAAGATGCTGAAGATGACATACCAACCGAAAAGTGTGCCACGGCCTATATGTGTTTCAAGCGATAGTTAGCGTTATATGCATACATTGTATCATGCATCATGATGCAACTTACTATACCACCGAGAAAGTCAAGTGGAATTCTAGGCAACGCATCTCCCACATCTGATGGGCTGAAAAGGAAATCTTGGATAGAGACTGCGTTGGTAGTGTGCCACAGGAAAAGTGTGAATAGCAAAAGAATAAAGGAAAATAGATGTTCCATGGTGTCTTTATGTCAAGTAATAACAACAATGATGCGAAGAACAAAGGAAGAAACCAGTGTTTAAATGTGTATCTTGCATATTTTTGTATCAATTAGCCCACGACATCAGGAGAGAGGGAAACAGCGGAACGTTGACACATGAAGGAGGATGCGAGGGGTGGTTTTGATGAAGGATGAAGGAGACACCTACAAGAATTCTTCTTTGTTGAGCTATGCTTATACCCGATTCTGCCATACCATATCAATGACATATCCCGCGTGGGAATGTCATGAATAGTGTGGCTGAAAGCTGATAACTATTGAATGAAAAAAGACCTGTTTGCATGGTAATATTGCATGGCGCACATGTAATTATGATAATGGGCTGCAGCAACTCGATGTCTTCTCCTGAATCCTGTACAAAAAGTTTGTAAAAGCAGTGAGTAAATGACTCGGTTGTTTTATCTCCCTTCCTCCTTAAGACTACGTGTGTGCACACACACAACAAACGCGGCATACGCGATAACTTTTAGGCATGACAAAGTTGCTTATCACCTTTGATCTAAATCAAAAAGCCAATCCATCTAAATGCAATATCACACAATCACTGAGCACGACATCCACTACACAAGCGTGTACATGTTGTTGCTGAATCACCAGGCATTACATTGAACATCTTACATATGATGAAGAAGAAAAGTTTATGTGTGATAGGGCATAGCAAGAAAGGAGTGGATCGGACTAACAGACGGGTATCATGTGGGACAAGGGAGAATACGTCGATCCATCAATAATTGTTGCTTTGTTGTGTAACATTATATACTTCTTCTCCGTGGTGGATACGATTTTCTGCGATTGTTGCTACTAGCTGATACTGGAGATGGGGAATATGATGCATACTGTTTCAATGATACACCGGGTGGTGGTATATACATGGCTAGAGCAGCATTATGATGATCATTATCGGATATATGCTCCAATTCAGGTGTTGGAAGTGTTGGTGTGGGTGAAAAGTTGTTCTTTTGCAAATCATCATATGGACCATCGCATGGTGATCGAGATGAATATTCTGAACCAATAATAGCTGAAATACCAGAAGGATCTTCAGAAAGAAAAGATGATGCTCGATTGGTGTCAAATTGTGCAGAAGATGCAGAGTTGTCACTGATTGCAGGCATAGGACCACTATATCCACTTGGATCAATATGAGAACCACATAGCTTGCATCGAGGAGGTACGCTGATCTTTGGTTCTCCTTGGATGCTTTGTTGTCTTGAAGATCGAGAACTACGACGATCAACACCAGTTCTTTCAATTGATCCACCATATTCCACATCTTCCATCTCTGTAGACGATATGCGTCGATTCAATACCATCAATCTCATGTCCCGCACCACACGCGTCAAGTCAACATCGTATCCAATCAAGAGTATCACTAGTGAGTTGATCACAGGCCATAAAACCATAATCGAGTAATGTCCTTCATGCTAATAATAGAGGATATAAGCTATCACAAGTCATTATAGAAGCACAAAGATACGTTACCATGAGAATAAACAAAGCTGACATCAAATTGACAGCTGTCAATATTGTAGTGCGAATGACATTCTGAGCGATAAATACAATGTACGTGCTTGAATTGACTTCCACAAACGATCGCCGTAGTCGTGAAATATGCTTCGTCAACATGTATCCAATCATGATAGTAACATAAGCATCAACTAATGTGTCGTAGAATGTGTAAACAGGTCCCCACTAAGTATTTCAAATGTGTTGGATGAGAAATAAAACCAATGGACTAAACATGTGTTGATAGATACTTGCATATGCGCTTTCTTGATATCGACACATCCCTCTAGGACCCCTGGTATAGGTAAGCAGACTTATATCGACCACTCCAATGGCCAAGCGAACAACGATGACCATTATATGAAGAATCTTGGAAACAGTATTCCATTCATGTGGAAAGATGGCGCGCACTCGTAACAACAGCACTGAATTGCCAAACACCATGCCCATATGGAAAAAGAAATCAGCAGCACGCATGACAGCAATACAGTCACTGATTTGACTATAAAGCTAGATATTAGTCCCATGCTTCTGTAATACTAGTATAAACACACGTACTTTGTGCCAAGAGATGCAAAAAGAACTGCCTTGATGAAGAAGCTGATACCCAAGCATAATTTGCATATGCGCACCCAAGTATGGTTCTCATCCAGTTTTCGGACTACACAGCGATATGCAAGTTGTATCGAAAACGCCATAACCACACCATACCATGACAGAATGGCTACTTGTCCAGGCTCCACAGGATACACTGAAGATGTTGGTGACGACGATACCTGATGCGGTTCATTGATAAAGGCATAGGATCCCGCCATTGGCTATCTGCTCCACCTTATGCATTGGCAAGAAAGAGAGTCGATCTGAAGTAAATGTCAACAGGCTGCAACTTCTCAACGCGAGAATAGAGTGCAAATTGGGAAGAAACGGAAAACCTTATTCCCTTGCAGGAATTTTTGGGTCCCCCAAGATTAAAGCATTGCATGACAGCTGAAATTCCTCCGCTACATGGATCTACACGTACATTAACCCTTGCAGAAGCTTATACATTTGAGACAGGTATCTGATGGATGATTTACAAGGGGTTCTATAGAGTCATTTACTATCACTAATAAGAAATAAAGCCATGACTTTTGCTATACCTAAACATATACATGCAGAGATAGAAGGTATACGAAGAAGTTTATGCTACTAAAGTGTCATTATATGCTTATTCGACTGCAATATGGTATAGGATGACTGCATTCATGGCAGCATAGTAACCATATCATCAAAAAGCATGAACCAAATGATCCAGTGAAAGTATACAATGACAAAGCACTTGATGGTGGCAAATTGCTAACCCGTTTAGGATATGTATCAATATCATTGAAGGATTGAAGCGCATCATGACCTTCTACATGGAAAGTCTGTGGACTAATTAGTCTTTTTTTCCATCATAGGAGAACCTTGATAGTGCTCACTCCCAAGATTGGCAAAATTGTCAGATGGCCAATAGCATAACAGCATTTGTTAGACTCAGCTGCATGAATTAAAGTACATTAGTGTAATAACTTTTTGGGACATGACAAGATGAGTATACACAAGTTGATCGATGCTATGTGCTATGCTATAGCTATGATTGGCATGGGGACCCCTTTAAATTAAATGTTGATAGGAAAAGGTTCAGGGATAATGTATCGCTCTATGCTTCAGCATCACATATTTGCCACCAGCAACAATGCCGCCTTTTAAGTTTATGTACGTTTCAGGATGTGATGAGTCACCAAATGATGATTGCTGATGAATAATGATGAACAATGACCCTGCATACATCAACAGTGCTGCTGCTGCTATTACAAGTAGTTTTGTGCTTTGTTTTGTTGACGTTGAGCTTCCCATGCATTTGCTGCACTTTCCTGCTTTTCACACATTGTAACCAGCACACGACGTTGATTCTGAAGCCAATGAATAAGACTCCAATCATTGATGCGATGACATTCTTTGATCTCTAGAACCGAAAGATTGGGACAATATTGGATACATGCACGAAGAGTGGCGTTGGAAATACGAGGACAGCTATTGACAGAGATACGTTCCAGATGATGATGGCGTGCATGAACAAGTATACGCATACATTCATCATCAATATCACAACCTGCTAATCCAAGAACAGATACTTGTGTATGAAGGGCAATAAGCCTTATGGAGTTGATAGAAATACGATCACGATCACGCACACGCCCCACATTGAGATGTCGTAAGTTTTGGCAGTGCATAGCCACTTCAGCAATAGCTCTATCAGAAATACGACCACAAGCACGTACATCCAAATGTTGCAATCTTGGACAATGTTGTGCAGCTTGGATAATCACATCATCATTGATTCGATAACATCCAGCAAGTGATAAGTGTGTCAGTTGTCCGTGCACAAAGAATGGTACCACAGCATGATTCTGCAGATGATCGCATATATATAAATCCAATTGCTCCACACGTGTAGCATAAGGTGCAATACGTTCTAGATGCTGATTGATTGTGTCGCTCTTAATCTTGCGTAAGGATATAGAGCGTACTGATTTGCGATAAAAGCTGAGTAGCTGCTGTTGTAGCTGGATTGTCAAGTCAGCGTTACTTTTCCTCTTCCATATATCAGCTGCAGAAGGAGTCCGCATCAAGTATTCGAGACAATTGCTCAATACACTTCTTCGTGTAAGTTGCATCTTCTTCTTGTCGTCTATATCGTCATCGTCATTGCTATCATTCTGGATGATGTGATCTTCTTGTTGTGTATCAGTCATTGTCTTTACAAAAGGATCCAGTAAATCTTCACATGGCTTGTCGAATATCAGATCACGCCATGCAATAGTTGCTGCACAATCGTGCCATAATCGATTGACAAGTAGACATGGTAGCAAAGGGATGAATGTGTTGCGGATATTTTTGTTGCCATCATCGTCTATAGCAACCATGTGCTCCATGATAAGACTGACAAGTTCTGGGATGCATAACACAGGATGATGGTGGATGATGTCTGTCATTATACAAATGAGAAAAAGAGAGAGATGGCATTCTTGTCCCAAGCACTTTAATATTCTTTCTTTGCTGGCTGGCTCGTTGTTTATCACCTTGGTATACGTTGATGCCCCTGCCATTCACCCCTTCATTCCCCCTTTGTGATATGCTCCACATATTCCATCCAGCGTTCCTCATCACACACCACTCAATCCACCCATTGTATAAGCACGTTGTTCTCTTTTTCAGGCAATAGTGATACTATTACCAGGTCACATTTGTACTCCTCTATCAAGAATGCTTGTCCGTGCGATCCTTTGTTCTTGACGACCCCTCCTTTTTCTTTCACTGCCACCAAACTTTGTTCACTATCCTTTCTTTTGCTCACTGTCCTTTCTTCTTCTTCTCTGGTTCAAGTCGTTGTGTACATTGGAGCAGCAAAATGGTGTCGTTTATTGCAATGTTGTCCAGCATTTCCTTTCTCTTTGACAAAAGTACAAGTCCTTAGCAGTATCAGCATCTGCAATGGCGAGTCTGTTCATATTCACCTGCTGAATGCTGCCTTCGATTGGTGTCGACTGCGTATGCAAGTTGGACAAAGTGGATAGTTACTGCATGCAACCGGCTACTCGGAAACTGGTATATCATATCAGGCACTGTTACACACACTAGGTGTCGTACCATCATCATCATCATGCACCAAGAGCTGTCAACACGACATATTAAATCAGCAAATGATTGACGTATTCATCAAGAAGGAGAACTACATATCAAGGTGTTTATTCAATGCAATCCAAAAGTGGCTGGATGTGGATCGTCAGCATTAGCAATGGGGACAATGAAATGCTGCTATGCTTTTACTTGTTTGGTAAGCGCGTGGACAAGAAACAAGGGGTTGTTCAAGTGCAGCATATGCTATAACAGACACGACTAAGCCTTTACATATCCTTTATAGGTATACATGTGATCCTATTGATGTCAAGAAACATACTTTCTATGAATGTAACCAGGCGGGACATGTCGGATAAGCAATCGGAAGATGCCTTTGATACAACAACCACCTTAGCTAGCCCCATGATAGAAAGACAATCGATTTCCGAATATGTTTGGTGACTTTTGTATCCATCTTTACAACCAATGAATCTGTACACATGACCTATGAAGGATTGAAGATGTCGGGCTATCAATGTTATGTATGTGTGTATATGCATGTCGAAACATGTTCGTTTCACCAGTGATCCATGTATGTGAAAGCTTGGAACTGATGATGAGCGATTATTGGGTAGATCATCTGCTGTTGCTGAGAGAAAGTGTGTGTTTACATTGGTATTCAGTTATGTTTAATTCTTCTGTGCCACCCAATATCGTTATCTCTTTTCATATACTTCTTGTCTGATGATGCATAAACTACCATACCAGAGAATTGATGATAATGCACATGCATCTGCATGACAAAGAGTCATGGACAAGGCGCATTGAGAAAAGTGTGTCTACATACAGGGGAATGAATAGTGATAAAGGCTGTGTATGATGTACCTAATGCAAGGACAAACCAAATTAAGCAGTGGTGTGATGTACCGATGAAAAAACAAGAATAGGTTAGTTGTAACCCTCCAAAAGAGTGATCATGTTACCACAGACAACTTTGGACTGAGCTTATAAACCTTGTGTTGGGAATGACGTTCCTGCACAGTGATCATTCAATTTCTGTGTCCAGTAGGAAACAATCAGCAAAACCTTCTTTTTTCTTTTTGCTTCTCTCTCTCTTCTTACTCGCTTGTCTTTTCCACTCCAGGATAGTAGTAACATGGATTCAACTTCATCTTCACGCGATACTCTGCCATCTTGCCTTCACATCCAAACACTGTGTAAGATCAATGATCCTTCTTCATCCTTATCATCCTATTCTCCCCCTACTTCACCTTCATCCTCTACACTTCCTTCATTACCTGCAATGCTTTCTTCACCACCACCAACACCTACTTCAATGGAACAAGATCACACTGCTGCTACTTTCATTTCTCCCTATCAAAAACTCCCTAGTGATAAAAAAGCTATTGCTCCCACAATCACTAGTAGAAAGCAATTTATCCATGCTTATGCACGTATGGCACCCTATCTTCGCCCTACTCATTCTTGTCTCTTTGGGAAAAGACACGACCTGTCGCAGATCGGATCCACTCTTTTATCCAGGCACACAGATGACTACAATGATCAAGATAATGGATTAATTACACCACCTTCACCACCATATACCACTTTAATCCTTGATCGATCTGTCAAAAGACCAAGTAGATCATTGAGCTGTGATTGGGAGCATAGAAGAAAATGTCACTCTCCCCACGACATTGCCGATCCACCGAAAAAGAGCTCATCCACCACAAAAACAGGCAGTGCTCGTGACATGTCACACAAGGATATCCCACTGAGCCCGTTAGTGTCTCACAAAAAGAAGGTGATTGGTGAAGCTCCTATCAAAACGACAAGGCGTCTATCTTCCAATCGAACTGCCACAAGTAGCAACAGCAATGCAAATGGAGGAGAATTACGTATCAAGGGTCTTACATTACATCCTGCTTATACATTTGATACATTGAATATTGATAATGACGATCATGACTTTTTCCCTTCCGATTGGGTGCCCAATCCAATGTCCCTAGACCAGGTCCCAGTAGACGTTTCATGGAAGGGTAAGATATGACATGCATTCACATTTGTATGATGGATCAATTCAACAAGACATGTTGCTAGGTCAACCTATGCCTCCTGATGATCATCAACCTTACTTGGATCGCTTACATCCTCAGGAAATCAAGATCATTTCACATATGAGAATGACACCAGCTGTTTATCTTCGATGTAAACGAGCCATAATCATGGCTGCTCGAGAATTCAGCTTGCACCACCAAGAATTTCGTAAATCGGATGCACAAAAAGTGTGTCGTATCGATGTGAACAAGAGCAGTAGGCTATGGGCTCTCTTTCATGCGTACAATTGGCTGTCGCCTCATCATCCCACCACAACGACATCCCAGAAAGATTGAGCTTCTTTCAAACTTTCTTTATATTCTATTATACTTAACATGCGTGTATATATTCGACTCTTTATGCCTTTTTCTTCATGAAACATCCTCACATCATGCATATACCATCAGTGATAAAGAACTTAAGCAAGGGATTATAGATCCTCTTTATATATACGATGACATTGGTAATTACTTTTAATACATCTAGTATATGTTATCCACCCAGATGCATGCATGCATGCATCGCTGTTTTCTTTGTGTGTTGTTGTGTAAGAGGGAGACATGCATTCTGACGTGCTCCGTTTTAAAACAAGCAAAAAGAATGGCACATGGTGTTGGCTCATGAATGAGCAAGTCGATCTCTTATACTATATCTCCCATATTGCCGAAAACCTATTTCAACAACCACAGATGCCCAACGTTTCACATTGTGTGCCCATCTAAGGCATCAGTGACCTTTCAATTCAAATAGAGACTCACACGTGCACATAACAATACAGTACACAAGGTAATAACTTTACATCATTACCAATTCTAGTTGAATTACCTAGTGTTTATGTGTTAAGTGTAGCTTTGTTCCCACGAGAACGACGCTCTTGCATATAAGAGACAGAAATACTGAAAGCGGAATACATCATCACATCATGTATGTCATTTACTCCGCCAAGATTACCGCCTGATGCGTGACCTGCCACATAACGACACTTTGTGATCTTATTATCCTCCATGGCTGTTATAGCATGCTCTTTATATCCAATGCAGAAAGGAATCAATATCAGTGATATACACTTGCTATGCAATAAGTCATGTAAATGACACTTTGAGAAGGACTAATCCCTTATTATTATCAGCCTTGTAATACAGTCATACGAAAAGATGGTAACATAGACTATATACTGGTATGCAAGATTCTGCATGGTCCAACTTTTGCGAAAGGCAGTAACGTAATTCTTCTCAGTCAGCAAGATACATGTAGTATTCGATGAATTGGATGTATTAGAGCATGAAATGACAAGACTACCAACATGACAATGAACTACAAGCTCATTGTATTTATAGCTGATTGCTAAAGCTATCATTACTGTCTCATTGTTTGATCCAAAGGCTCAATTGGCATATGCAGGTGTGATTGATGAATGCTTAACCGGTCACTTTAAAAAGTATACAAAGGAGTGAGACCGCTTGTCTCCGCCATCTCAGTCGCAGCCCGCGCTTTTCTTCCCTTTATTTTGCAACAATGGCATCTTGGTGTAAGTATACAGCATGGAAGGGCAATGGGCAAAGCTATCACTTTCAACAAGTAGCTTACACGTGTTATACACTAGTTTCTCAGTTATCTAGTACTGTATCCAATGTTACAGGCTTGGGTACCACTGTCGAGTCTGTTCGCACTGTCGCTGACACTGTCAAGGACGGTCAATACTATACCAAGTTAGATGAGCACGATCTCGAGTGGACATGTGCTTCAGGATCTTCCACAGAGAACCAAGTCTTTTATGTTACCACTAAAACGGGAGGATTTGCTTTTGTGCAGCTTATTTATTCGAGCATTGGGTATGTATGGTGGCAATAGTGGATATGTGTGTGTGTGTTTGTTTGATGTATTACCTGAAACCCTGACTGACATGATACGCGATTAGTATCTGGAACCCTACAATCTCGTTTACGTGTCGTTTCTATGATCCTGGCAATGGCGTCAACACCTTCAAGAACATCAATCAAGCATATCAATTTGAATTGTCTGAAGATCGCCAAAGTGTCAAGACTGAATTCTTCAATATCACTTTGGATCCTACACGAACGACATACAAAGTGCAAATCACACATCCTGAACTTGTTGTGTCATTGGATTTCAAGCGTGTTGGTGATGGATTCAAGGTTGGCGAAGGGAAAACATATCTTGGTGGTGGCGATCAGAGCACAGCTGCTGGTTATGTGTCGCACAAGTTCTGGCCGCGTGCAGAAGCCAAGGGTACATTCATCATTGACAAGACGTTACACGAAGTGGATGGTGATGGCATGTTCATCCATGCAATTCAAGGCATGCAGCCACAGCTTATCGCATCAAATTGGAACTTTTGCAACTTTCAATCACCTGATGGTACATCCTTGTCCATGATGCAATTCCAGACCACCAAACAATATGGCGCTGTCAACATCAATCAAGGATCAGTCGTTCTCAACAACAAACTCATCACTGTCTCAGTTGACAACCATGTCGAACTTCTTGATCTTCAGCATGATGCAGACACTGATTATCAGATTCCACAAAAGATCAAACTCTCTTGGAAAGGAAAGACAATCAAGGAAGAAGGCAAAGAGGATGAAGTAAAGGATGTTTCAGTTGTCATGGTTGTCACTGTCAAGAATCTTATCGACAAGATTGATATCCTAAACGAGATCCCATGGTTCCTTAAGAAACTTGTCCAACGATTTGTCGTCAAGCCATACATTTACCAGTGGCTCGATAAGGCTACTGCAGAGATCACTGTCGGTGACGAAAAGGTCGAGGTCGAAGGCCAATGTTTCCAAGAGCTTGTCTTTGTCTCCGGTTTCTAGACTCTTTCTCAAATCCACACACCTACACACAACACATACACATTACACACTCCCATTCCACATACAACATTTATATAGTTTACTCTTTTGTTGTTATCTTTCTTCCACTTTTTGCATGTTACTATATCCTGCACACATCACACAAGTCGTTATATTTCATGGAGCTGGCTGGGGGATGCTCAGTGGGCAGTTTAAATATGTAGAATACCTTTTAGGAACAGAGAATCTCCCCCCAAAACCATCTAACTTGCTAATAAAACCACTTCCAATAATCTGTACTACAAAATGCATTACAATCTAGCGCCTCATCAGTAAGCAAAATGAAATCAATGAGACATTTCTTTCATTGCATGACCCATATTAGTGGTACCCTATCTCACTTTTGCTTGTCTAATGTCGGTTAGATGATACGTACAACCTGGCTTGCTCTTTTCCTCCGCCACTTCCATGGATGCTTTCAACGACTTGATCAAACTTCAAGCGATGCCTTATTTACCCAAAGTCGGCTGACATTACGTAATGGATATAAGAAGGAAAGGCAATCAATGCTTCAAGTGAAGTTATAAGGATGAAATCATGAAAGTTAATAAAAGAAGCATGATCGCGTGGGTCCCGAAGCACGTATTTGACTTGGTTCAAAACCCAATTCTTGTTTCTTTTGGTAGTGTGATACACAACACTATCTGTGTAATGTTGCGCGTGGTAATGTGTATATGTGTTCCAGCCAGGCACAACGTTTCCCGCCACATGATCTACGTTGCTAAAGCGTCATGTCAGAATCAATAGGTCTCTTTTTTGCTTCAGCCACGGGAAACGATTACACATGAAATGTGCTCATATAACATACCTTATATCTGCTCCTTTTGTTCCTTTTGCTTAGTGAATGGCTTAATCTTCCTCGGTTATTTTCGTGGCGTGACACAATAAGATGAATACTCGGTGGCACATAGCATTCTCTCATGGTCATCACTCAATTCGAGATCATGATACTATGCTGGATTACACTGTAGTAATGATGATGTGGTTGTAAGTTGTCGAATACTTCAACTTGGATTGCATGACAAGTGCCAAGACTTCCAGAAGACTTAATAAATGATTCGTTTGGCCTAATTGTTTCTCCTTGCTTAAAAAAAGAATGGTGTGTTGATGATGTTGCATATCGACTTTACTGAAATTTGGCGGTTAAATCGGCTGTGTCTCGCAATGGGGGTGCGGAGCCTTTGTATCTCATGCTCCATGTTTCGTACCCCAGTCTCTGTGTAGCCATCTTGCAGATCCCTACAAGCAAAAGTTTGGGTACGCCTATCTTTTGACACAGGAGAGTCAATCACACAAACATCCCCTTTTTATCAACACACAACATGCCAATTGCTTTTGAATAGATTGTTATGACTCAAGCAACAGGTTTTCAACATATCAAAACAAAAGAACCTGGTATGCAACTTTTGCTTTTGAGCAATTATGTGTTTCAGCAGCAGCGCTTGATCAGCCGGTTTGCCTAATCAAGCAAATGAGCCAAGCCCAATATGTTCGATGGTGATGTATCATGATTTTCACTTGCACTTGTTATCCTTTGACCTAGATGTACCGGTTAGCCATTTAAGGGATTTATCTCATCATCATCCCTCATTTCTTTTTTAGAGTGCCACCAAACAACATCGCAAAACTATGAGCCAATCACAGGGTGGCAACACATCCAGCTCAAACACACACACACTTAACTCCAGTGAACGAGACCCACACAAGAACTCTTGAGCAAGAATGCTACTGGGAATGGGAATGGGATGTCATAATTGCTATACCAAAGAGAAAAAGTCATCGGATTCTCAATTTCTCTCCCATCGTTTCTCTTGCAACCCGTGATGGGAACTATATGAAGAGAAACAGCAACAAGACTTCGGCCTTGGCATGCAGCAGAATGCTCTTATCATGACAACATTGTGTAATAGGGACATTCCAAAAGATATCAGGCAACATCATCTCTTGTTGGTATGTGATATTGAAGGATGATGACATATGCAGGCTAATTGGAATGAATCACTTTCAATTCTGTGGCAGACAACGAAAAAAATTGGCTGGTCCCATGAGAAAACCAGAGCCTACAGCACACAAAGGGAGTCGGGAGAGCAAAAATGAATGACTTATTGGTTAAAGCTAACACCAGTTACACAAGGACATTGGATCGACGTCGAAAAAAGAGAGTTACTCCATTGATGTACCATCTATTGCCTTTTTAAGATTAGTTTGCTTGTCCTGAAATCCATGGTAATGGAAGCTTGTCTCGATATGTCCATCCACTCGTTTACATCTCTATAAACCCCTTGTCTAGAAGAGATGATCGACACTATACGCCAAAAGACATGTTGTGTGTATATGTGACACTTGATGCTTCACCTTGTAAATCATGGATATGGCTTGATGAATGGCAAAGAAAGAGATAGATGGCCATGTGTCTTATGTGGACCATAATCTAAATTTGGATTGGCATCAGAGAACATCCGCAGAGATTAGTAGTTTTATGATGTGCCAAGCAAAAAAGAAAGGCTGCGGATAAAAAGAGCGACTAATAGAGCGTGACATGCCACAACACTCTCCTCTTTCTCTTCTTTCTTTCTTGTACTTTCTTGTCATTCTCTCCGCTTTTCATTCTTCCAAGTATACAATCATGGACCTCTCCTCCATTGTCAACACTTCAAGTAACCATGAACATTCATTGTGGTCTACCCATGCCCATAACACTGTCACCCCTGCTGATGAAGCCGTCAAATTGTGTGGATTGTTTGATCCTCCCACTGAATGGACACCAGCTTCTGCTTCATACCGTAATCGTTGTCCATCACATCCATCACTGCCTCCAAATTCGCCACCACTTCTTTTGGCATCAGATGTTGAAGAATGTCGATCCCAAAACAGCAAAGTGTTTCAGTTTCATCTCGAACGATCCAAAGCCATTCCAACATGGAGCAATACAACATCGACAACATCATCATTGAAAGTAAAAGCAAGCAAAGCAATCAGCAAAGCACAAAGACGACATACTGAAGCAAGTGTGCCATATACAAAGCAAAAAGCCTATTATAACCAAAAGCATCACAACACATCACATTTTCCACCTTCACCACCATCATCTGCAGCATCTTCACCAGCACCATCATCATCATCCACAACAACCAATGACGTCGAGATGATGAATGTTGATACAGCAATTTCACCAGCACGTATAAAACGACGTCCTGTGCGAAGCATTGATCCTAGTTCATCTGAAAATGCATTTGCATTATGCTTTGGAGCTGCACAGGTGCGCTTGTATGCGAAACAACAAATGGCTTGCAGACATCATGCAGGTTTCAATGCCATTAGTGAGCCCAATAAAGTGGGATCCGACAACAACAACAACGTCCTCATGACCAGCAAATCCAACACAAGAAATGCTGACTCAAAAGTTGATCAACACATGACAAAAGTTACAACATCAACACAACAAGATCGTCACATGAAAAAGGCTAAAACAGAAGCAGCTGTCGCATACGACAATATCGATATTCATGTGCCTGATTCACAAGTATTTGATCCAGAATGGATGCCTAGTTTTGAAGTTTTCAATGAGAAGCCTGTTCGTGTCGTGTGGAAAGGTAAAACGTGATGCTTTATCATGTATAGCTTTTCATGTGTCTCATAACTATATATTATCCTTAGGGACACCACTTGCCATTGAAAAGTATGAGTTTTATGACCAACTACATCCAGGCGAAGTGACAATTGCATCTACCTTACGCTTGTTGCCTGAGCAGTATATTCGTTGTAAGCGTGTCCTTATTCTTGCAGCACAAGAAGCTCACAAGGAAGGTACTCCTTTTCGCAAATCTGAAGCACAAAAGTTATGTCGCATTGATGTCAACAAGGTCAGCACTCTTTGGAGCACGTTTGGCAAGCTGGGCTGGCTTAATGCTTCTTCATCACGTTGATCTGGACCTTTTCCACTATTATATCTTATCTCCTTTCCTTCTCTCTCTTTTGTTTGTGTAAATAGTAGCTAGCTCTCTCTTTCTCTCTCTACGACTTTCTTTCAATCTCCATGCCATTCCATTCCCTGCAATTACTTCCAACATATCCGCAATTCTGCAACTGGTGGTGCTTATATCATCTATCCTTTCACTTGAAACAAAAGGCAGTTTAAAAAGTGTACATATATGACAAATAAAAAGCATATTTCGAATCATTTATATGCATACAATGTTACCCGAGCCACATACAGCCCGCATGTCAAACCCTGTGCACATGTTGATCATTTTGCTCATCACACGCACCTGGTTCCTCCCATATGCACTGATTATCTCCCACACACAACCTTAATCATCACCATTGATGGCCATTGCTTATTGTTTGGCTTAGCGTACACAACTTTTTTTATGTATATGTTTGGATCAAAGCCTTATTGGCTTTGCATGCTGCACTGGAGACTCCCATTTCATGGCTGGAGATGCACTTGCTCCTTCTCAGCCTCGCGATATGCAATTATAGAGCACAGCATGGCCATATAGACTTTGTGCAACACTTTGATGTTACACTTGTCAATACACAGATATGTGTGATATGCTTGAGTATCTTGTAAGGTGCTTTGTTTCTGCATCGATCATGTGCTTCCTAATTGTGTGTGATGTTTGTTTGCAACAAAAACGTAAACACAGTATCATAACGCACAACATAATCCGACACATTGGATAACATGCAAGGACATATGTCACACATTGGGCATGCAACAAGATGTAAATTCATCCCCTGTCTTTCTCTTTTTGCAAGTAGAGCCATCGACAAAAAGGACAAGTGTGTGTGTGACAGGATGTGCCATCCTTTTTGCATTAGATGAATGCTTTGTTGTGATCCAAGCTATGATGTTTAAAGTAGGTTGACATGTTTATTGGATGGTCTTGGCAGTGTGAAAATGTGTAAAGTGTGTGAGCGAGAAGAGAAGGAGCAAATGTGTTATAGGCAGTAAAGGTGCGTCGATCCCACCAAGCTTGTGTACCCCTGGTTTAGCACAAAAAAGTCTGGACAAGTTCGACGATCCATTAATAACCCTTTCCTCCGACAAAACTCTGCAGTTTTCTTGTTCCTTTTTCCTTCCTTGATATTCCCCAATCATTTTCCATCATCTTTGTTGGCTATGCGTACTAACCAAGAGTGGGGTAAGAGTGAGCGGGAGATGAGAATGAATCTATGCATGCTTTTAAATCTTTGAAGAAGTTATGCAAAGAATAAAGGTAGAAGATTCAATCACGATGAGCCACTCACTGTCAACATCCTTTTTCGGATCATTTGTGTATCCCCATTGTTGAGTTTACCCTACCAAGGTTAAAAGAGAGAAAAGAAAAAAAGGATGGCAACACTTGGACAATTACTATTTTCTCCCTTTCTTTCTCTTTTTCTTTAGCATTGCATTACATACTCGAGGGAATGATATCCCTACTCAATCTTCGTGGTGGCCGTAGGCTTATCATTATCAGTACCATATTGACGGGATTGGTTATTTATCTTGTTTCGACCTTATCATTACAAACAACAAGCAATACATCTTGTGATCCAAACACTCGATCTTTATATCAAAGAGATGGTGCCAAAGTGACTGATGAACATGAACACGACACTTATTATCTTAACTTGAATGATCTTAATTCGACTACGGAAGCAGTATCACATGGGGAACATCTTTTGGTCTTGACGCCGCTTCTCCACACTCCACTTTCCAAACAACAACTCGAACACTATTTTACCCAACTGGATCGCACCACTTTCCCCAATCAGCTCCTTTCAATTGCTTTGCTGGTGACAGACGACTCAGACACGCTATTACTCGAGACACTTGAAACAGTGGTTCGAAGCTGGCGTCAACGATGGCTGAATCGCTTCCACGAAATCAGTGTCTATCGTCGCAACTTTGAACTGGCGACAGCTGCTAGCAGCAGTAATGCAGATCGTCCTTATGTGCGTTCCATGATGGCTCGAGCACGTAACTTTTTACTCAGTGCAGCATTACGAGATTATCATAGTTGGGTTGCTTGGGTGGATATCGATGTTGTTGAGTATCCACCAACTATCTTTGAAGATCTTATGAAGGCGGATGGTGATGTCGTTGTGCCGAATTGCTTATTGTATCGAGATGATCATGCGTTTTGGGGATACGATCGCAACAATTGGGCAGAATCAGATCAATCTCTTCAAATGCAACAATGGATGTCGCAAGACACAATTCTTATGGAAGGTAAAGGAGTCTATTGGAAAGGAGGAGCAGTCTGCCATGATATTTCAGGCACACAACGACACATTATCCAAAAATAGTAGCACAAGCAGATACTAAATACTTTTTCATTGTGTCTTTAGGCTACAATGATTTCTCCTCGGGACGATCACTGGTAAGTAGCAGAATAGCAAAAGGGAAAAAAAGGGATCCAAAGGAGAAAGTAGATCATTGATGGGATGTTTCAATAGCTGGTCGATATGCCTACACATCTTGGTGAAGACTACAAGGTTCCATTAGATGGTGTTGGTGCCACTTTTACTCTTGTCAAGTCACATGTCCATCGTGAAGGTGCCAACTTTCCTTCGTTTGTGTATCGCCATCAAGTGGATGCTGAAGCATTTGGCAAAGTGGCAGTGGCAATGGGCTTTTCAGTCTATGGTTTACCTGGATACAAGATCTATCACGCCGAACGACAGTAATATCACAACATTAGCCTATCCACAACACTCTTAGAATTTGACATTTCCCTCCTTTTACGTTGTACTACTTGTTTGCATCTTGTTTTTTCTCAATCCCTTGTGCTCTAGTAAGCACTTACTACTCATTTGCACTTGCATCGTCCCTTTCTTTCCCGCTTGTATAAACCATCACGCAACAAATAATATAAATCTCGATGATCCCATTAAGTCAGCTCCTTACTATGTCTCCGTGATAGTCATTGAAACTGCACTTTGTATTACTTAAGAGAACATTGGAGTACTACATTGCTCCACTTACAACTACTGCCATTCATTGGTCAAGCACATTCTTTGTCATTTGATAGCACAAGAATCACAGTTAAAGCTATGCGTATGATCTTGTTCTCTTTTATTAGGAGACAGATGTTGCAAATGAATGAAATCAACCTATCAACCCATCCGATTAGTGGATGAATCATCTTCTCGCTCTTGTTCTTAGTATCGAAATCAGCTCTTTTATGCTAATATTGTTTTCTTGATACCAATAGCGCATGATGCGATATCCAGATTCGAGATTCTATCAAGATGCCATTGTATCGGCATGATGAACATACCAAGTCCCAATTCAAGTGCCGCTCAAGACTACAATTGATGGTGATACCAAAAAGGCAAGTAGGTAGTCATACGGTGAATGTGTGATATGATAATGTTTCAAAGTAAAGGATCAAGTTGGTCAAGATGAGCTGGGCAAGTATGTAATGGAGAATCATCAGTAGAGATAATCTGCTGCTGGGTTTAGGATTTTACATGCAGTTTGATAAAAGGGGAGGGGTGTACTACTTGTGCATGCTGCTGTACTACTTTGGTGACGGGACTAGACTTGCATAAACCAACAAAATGTCTGTGCTTATCAAAGGACAAAGAGAATAAAGCAAAAGGAGATAATGAACTAATAATAAAGTGAAGGATCATTTGTTTCCACAAAGAAAGAAAAAGTGTCAGCCTGACTTTTGTGTGTGAGAGAAATAGCGTTGCCAGGGTCAACAACAACGCAGTGGCTTGATCATCTTCAGCAGCAGCGCTCTTTCGTTTTTACATCTCCCTTTCTCGTGCGTATCAACGCTTTCCTCACTACTCCTCCACTTTCTACTACTGAATTCTGACAGTGTACACTCTCTTTTCTTCTTTATTCAACTCATCCACTGCCCACCATTACGCCCAACACACCGATCCCTGTTAAACCTCGGCCTTCGCCGATGGATATCTGTCGACCCGACAATCTCAGCCCACCAGCTACACCCCCGACTTTCATTGCTGGTGTAAGGACATCAGACGATCCAGTATCGTCCAAAGCAGCGTCATCCCGTCAACAAGGTCTTTTACATCCTACAGCCAACCCGAACGAAGTGGAGGACGAAGAAGATAGTCATCGAGCATATCTTTCATCCATATTCAATGATGAACAACTTGAATGTATTCGACATATCAAGACATCTTTTCAGCAATTGACACCACAGCAAAAGCAGTTTCTACTATATGAGATCATCAACTGTTGTGACAGTTCACAATTGACATATCTGAACAGTCTTATTGCTCCTCGACTCAAGATTGATTTCTTAAAGGAGTTGCCAATTGAGATATCATTGCATGTATTATCCTTTATTGATGATCCAAAGACATTGGCAAGAGCATCATGTGTATCGACCTTTTGGAACTCTTTACTCAAGGATGAAGCTACATGGAAATCATTGTGCATGAAACACCAATACCGACGTCGTAATTCCAGCATATGCGGCGGAGAACTATTGAATCCACCAACACAACGACTCAACTTTTCTTATCGAGAGTATTTCAAACGCAAATACAACATTGCTGCTGCATGGGAACATGGTGGACATGTCAAGGTGATCGATGATGGCTTTGGTGACGTATTAGCCACTTCTTTACAGTTTGATGAAAAGTACATTGTCGTTGGATGTGAAAACTTTCGAATTGAAGTCTTTGATACACAATCAGCTCGCAAAGTCCGAACATTGACTGGCCATGAAGGCGGCGTATGGGCATTACAGTTCAAAGGTGGCAGTAAACATGATCCCAATCGTGTACTTGTTTCAGGTGGCTGTGATCGGTAAGATACTCGGCATGGTTGATGGATTCTTAGCTGACATGTGTCTTTCAGTGATGTACGTGTTTGGGATTTGGAGACGGGACAATTACGGCATATTCTTCGAGGACACACATCCACAGTACGATGTCTCAAGATGAAGGATAAGCGAATTACAGTAACTGGATCTCGTGATGCAACAATGCGTGTATGGGATATTGAACGAGGAGTACAATTACACCTTTTACAAGGACACCAAAACAGCGTTCGATGTCTTGATATCAGTGGTGATTTGGTGGCAAGTGGCTCTTATGATACTACAGCACGCTTATGGGACTTGCGAACTGGTCGTTGCTTGCATGTGCTTGTTGGTCACTATTCACAAATCTATGCTATTGCCTTTGATGGTCAAAAGGTTGTCACTGGTTCTCTTGATTCCAATATCCGAGTATGGTCCCCAGAGACAGGACAATGTCTTGCCACGCTTAATGGTCACACTTCACTTGTTGGTCAGCTACAATTGAATGGCAACATGCTTATCAGTGGTGGATCAGATGGTTGTTTACGTGTCTGGGATCTTAAGCATTATGAATGTGTTCAGCGTATATCAGCACACGACAACTCTGTCACTTGTTTGCAATTCGATGATCGTCGTATGGTGAGTGCTGGCAATGATGGACGAGTCAAACTTTGGGATATTCGACAAGGTCGCTTTGTACGCAACATTAGTCATCCTGCAAAGACTGTTTGGAAGGTTCAATTCAGTGATACCAAGGCTGTAGTTTTGATGCAACGTGCTTTAGCCAACAACCCTGCACGAAACAAGACTGTTATGGAAGTACACGACTTTAATGTCCATGACAACGATCAAGAACCAGTCTTTCAAGATGCTTCCTTTTCCATGGATGAAGACAATTGAGTAGCATATCTTTATTACATTATTTATTCCCTTCACCCCCCACATCACTTGCACAAACCATCACAACCACCACCACATATACACAACACACATCATATTGCTTTTCTTTTTCCCCATCTCTATTATAGCGCACAATATCTTTCATTTTGTAAGTTGTCTCTTGAATAATAACAAAGCGTGCTAGTTACTGCATGCCAAACTAAAATCACAAACAGTGCCTTGCATGATGATCTCTTTTTCTCTCCTTCTGTATTTGCAGAACTTATCATCCCTAAACACCCCCTTCTCTTTTTTCTATCTTTTCTTCTTTCTTCTATGAGACGTACTATCATTGCTTTATTCTTAACTTGTCTCTGTTTAGCTTTAACAGCCTCCTATGTCATTGTATACCCACGCAATCAAGCTGTCCTGACAATGGAGACTTCTTCATCCACACCTTCTTCTTCTTCCTCATTCCAAGGACATGTCATAAGTGCCAAAATGAACAATGCCACCATCAAGTGAGTATGCTATTGGCTTATATGATTCAAAGATATATATTGACACATAGGGGGGGATGGTTTGGAAAGGGCCGAGTTGGGGCGATCAACATGGAAGGTAGGTTTTGTCAGTGTTACTCCAACCCAAGAAGGATACTATACTGACACTGCTTTTTGATAGCTTCTGCATACGATGGCAGCACAGTTTCCGGATAATCCATCTGATGAAGAACGTGATGCTTTAACACATTATTTCACCTTGTTGTCAAGACTTTATCCATGTGGCGAATGGTAAGTGAATCCACTGGCTGGGATCAATCAAATGGTTGACGTTGGTCTACAGTGCCGCCCATTTCCAATTGCTGCTCGAGCGCTATCCACCCCAGACTTCATCCAAAGTGGCTGTTTCCCAATGGCTATGTGCAGTTCACAACAAGGTCAATGAACGACTTGGCAAGGAAATATTCGACTGTGCTAATATCCAAGAAAAGTATCAATGCGGATGTGAAGAAGATCAGAATGCAGACACTAGTACATCATAAAGTATCTATTCCAACAACTTGAATCAAATATGATAGACGTGTTACTTTCTTTTGGGGTGGTACTTTTGCCAATGCATTCAATAAACTTGACTTGCTATATGAAAGATGCATCAATTGTCTCGTGTGAAGGATTGTCCTTACATTCATGTGTGATACCAGGAACATTGTGGTGTTATGGAAACTTTTGCTTGTGATTCGATGCCTTACTTTTCTAGCTTATAGGTGGATTTTATCACTGGACAATGCTGTAGCCCTTCGACCTAGCAAGTAAGCACTTTGTCAGTTCAAACAATCACATCCTCCTTTTCTGGATTCCAAGACTTCCTCTTGTCACCAACGTGATCACACATCTCTTTTGCTTATCCATCCAACTTGACTTCTTATACGATTATCCTCTCTTGTCAACACTAACAACCAAAGTGATCTTGTGTAACACGCTACAGGGATCTCATTACACAGCTTCTTGCCAAGCATAAGTTGGCTACAAAGATACCAAGTACTCAGTAAGTCACTCCTTCTCATGTATAGATCCTCATTGACCTAGTCTGCAGGCACACTGTAATCACTGGCATCTGACTTCACTGAGGAACATTTGATCATTATCTTGGGCTTTTCATATCATTCGAATGCATCAACAACATCCAGCATTCCAATACAATACAACAAGATTTCAGCTTTATCTATAGTACCATTTATGGCTCTTTGTTTTTGTCTCTATGATGATAAAGTATTTCAAGGGATGCTGCATGAAAGTGGCATGTAGCGGGATCAAAAGCTTCTCGTACATTCAGGAAAATCAAATGACCCCGGCCCTTTATATGGAAGTCTCTCCTTGACTCTTTTTCTTTGTCAATCCCCCATGCAATACCACAAGCGAGTGCATTCACCTTCAGAATACGATCTGCTCACTTCAGAACATGCGCGTAAAAAGTATATAACAGAACAAGTTGCACGGGAAATGGCAGCCATGTCGTTAAGCCAGCAAGACCAGTGGCAACACTATAACCAGTTTACACAAGCTCCTCCTCCACCACCCCCACAGACAACGACTGCTACAACGAATACAACCCCATCAGCACCTCCTCCTCCACAGCAACAACCCAAAGAATCACTCAGTAAAGAAGATCAAGACATCAATCTTGTGAAAACCAAGGTGAATGGAACGTATCTCCCACTAGAACAACGACCAGGTGATGAAAAGCTTAGGATACCAGACTTTATCTTGCATCCAAATAGGCAAGTTATTCATTATGTATATCATTTTCTTTTATTGACTATCTAAACATGTTGATAGGATACAAAATGTACGTGATTTCGCACGATATACACCACCTGTCAAATGGCGCTTGGCTACTCCAAATGAAGAATTGAATGTTAATAATCCAGCAGAGGAAATTGAAGAGGATTTAGATGATCATCTTAGGAGTAGTAATAGTAATATGGATTTCATGGATGTTGATTAAAGCAGCCGTGGGTGACACAAGTGGATTGACAGCTTGATGATGTGGCTTTGTTGGTCTGAGTAGTCGATGGCATAGGAGGAGTCCGTTATATAGGCGGGCTGAAATGATTCAGTCAGCTGTGTCTTGCACACTTTATTGCTCTCCGTTCAATGCCCACCACGCAATTCTCATGTAAAGTCTTTTTATCTATTTCGAGAAAACCAATGCCATTTGACTGACCGATCGCACAGACCGATCGCAAAAGGAGTTGACTGTCTGGTCAGGTTATCCCGAGTACAAGCCCATCAAGGGATTTGAAAAGTAAGGAGAACACTTGAAAACTGTACGCGTATGTCTTGACACTTGTTATAGACCTGAAACTACCACCAAAAAGTTCCAATACAGCAAATATGGTGACGCATACGCTTATGCTACTAGCGAGAGGTAAACGTCAAAGTGGATATTCATCAAGGGGTCTTTACTTACTGGCAACCAGTGTCAAGGTGTTCGATGCTTCATCATTAGCTCAGCGTTGTGAGATTAAGCGACCCAACGTTGTTGATCTATGGTTCTCTCCAAAAGGCAGTTACCTTGCTACCTGGGAACGTCCAAGTAAGTAATGGATCTTTTGGTATGCTTGAATATTATCCTAATCTTGATTCAATGATAGCCAAGCTTGAAGATGGTTCTGGTAGTTTGAATCTCAACATTTGGGATACCAAAACAGCCGATCTTATTGCATCCTTCTCTCAAAAGCAATTGAATAGCTGGTAAGTAATGGGGAAATGGATCATAAAGAAAAGCTTTATTCATGGTCTTCTTTAGGAACTTTCAATGGACTGATGATGAAAAGTATTGCGCTCGTATGGTGACGAATGAAGTGCAATTCTGGGAGAGCAAGAACTGTGGCAAGGCTGTATGGGCAAGACTCAAGTTGGAAGGTATTGCTCAATTCTCTTTGAGTCCTGGCAAGGCTCCTGCAGTTGCTGTATTCATTCCTGAACGCAAGGTAAGATATATTAATGAAGGAATGGCATCATTTACTCACTAAATATATAGGGTGCACCTGCTATTGTACGCATGTACAGTATTCCCAACTTCAATCAAGCACTTTCCAACAAGACTTTCTACAAGGCTGATCAAGTTCAATTATTCTGGAATGATTTGGGTACCAATTTGCTTGTATTGACGCAGACTGATGTGGATAAGACTGGCAAATCGTATTATGGAGGTAAGTTGTTGATTATATCTTGGTATTTGGATACTAATGTTGACAACTTTTCCAGAGACCAATCTCTATTATTTATCAGTGGCAGGCAATTTTGACTGCAGAGTTCCTCTTGGTAAGATGATTGACTTTTATGACTACTATTGCAACATGTCTCATTGTGTATCAATAGACAAAGAAGGTGCTGTTCATGATGTCCATTGGAGTCCCAACTCGAAGGAATTTGCTGTTGTTTATGGATGTGAGTTATCAAAACAAGAAAGGGTCATGAAGAGGCAAATCACTGATTCAAATGTTGTCTATTGATAGCCATGCCTGCCAAAGCAACTTTGTTCGATCATCGCGCCAATTCGATCTTTTCGTTTGGTATTGAACCCCGCAACTTTGTACGATTCAATCCTCAGGGCACAATTATTGCTATCGCTGGTTTTGGCAACTTGAATGGCACCATTGACTTGTGGGATCGTAAGACTTTACGCAAGGTGAATACGTTCCAAGCACCCAATGCTTCTCATTGTGAGTGGTCACCATGTGGTCGATACATCATGACAGCTACCTTGACACCCCGTTTACGTGTTGATAATGGATTCAAAATGTGGCATCACAGTGGCAGCTTGATTTATGAAGAGAGTGTGGATGAACTTTTCCAAGTTGGCTGGCGTCCTGAACCAGCATCGGCATATCCTGCTATGCGTGGTCTTTCTCCGCCACCCAAGCCCATCAAGGTTTCTGCTGGCAAGACTACAGCATCTTCATCTCCCAAACCTGCTGGTGCATATCGTCCTCCTCATCTTCGTGGCAACAATGCACCAACAGCTACATTGTCTCAGGTATTTGGATAACAAAGACTTGTGTGGTTCTTGATACCTAATTGCTGTTGTATCATATAGCGAGAAGCTGCATTAAGTGGTCGTGGTCCTGCACTTAGTATGCAACGAGGTACGTATATATGTACTAGTAGTCAAGTATGGTAATACTGATCATGTTTATCTTCTTATATAGGCAAGAATAACAACACTGGCAAGAAAAATGGCAATGGTGCATTGACATCCAAAGGTATGTTTAGTTTACTATTTGTAAGAGTCATTGTGTACTAATCAGGATGATCTATCTAGCTACGACTACTCCATTGACACCAGAAGAAAGAGCAAAGAAGATTAGAAACTTGGAGAAGAAGCTGCGTCAGATTGCTGATATTCGAGATAAGCAAAGCCGAGGTGAAAAGATTGATGCTGCACAGGTAAGGAAGACTGTTATCATGCGCCCTGAATCATTTGACTTATTTCATTCTTCTTAGCAACAAAAACTGAGCACTGAAGCTAATGTCATGCGTGAACTTGCCTCTCTTCGCGAATAAATAAGACACATTCGATGATAGATTTATTATCATAGTTGCATTATGGAAAAAAGTAAAAAGACAAAAAAAAAAGTTCCTGTGTCATATGATTTCCCATTTCATTCGTGTTGTTTCGTGTATAGAACTGCGCCAAATCGGTGATGATACTCTTTGACATTTTTCAATCCCTCTTTCACTTTTTGATATCATGTCAGCTCAAGACGAGGGTGCTTCTTCTACCAGTATTGCTGCAGCTATCATGGACACACCAAACGATACAGCATTGGACTCTTTCCAACCCCATTCACCAACACTTGACGACAATGCCGCTTTAACTGGAAGAAACGACAATCAGTCCATAGAACTTGCTGACGACACTGACGACGATGCTATATTGGATTTGACTCAAGATGCAACAGAAAGCAACCGTGAAAACGGCAGCAATAGTGGAGAGCCAAATAGTCGTGGAAGCAGTGAATCCGATTCTGAAGCCCTGGAATTCCTTCGAGAAGCAGGTCTATCCGAGGAAGATCTCCATGCGCTTGGTATCGATCTTGAAGAGATTCGAGCACAAAGACAGTTGGAAAAACAAGCACAAAGAGACCTTGAATACGCACGTCGTGTGCAAGAACAACTTGATGCTGAAGCTAGACAGCCATCATCATCACAAATGCCGCCGCCAACTACTGCATCTCCTCAGACACCAATATCAACAACGACATCAACAACAATGACACCTTCTCCTCAAATACCTCTTTCCTTCACTCAACAACACCAACAGCTTTATTCCCCTGTATCTTACAACTCTGCACCTACTTTTTCTCATATTCATCCTTATCCATCCTCTATGACCGATCATCGTCATCAACCACAGGTCAAGCGGATCAAATCAGAACATCCACCTTCAGCTATTGAATTGATGCGTCAGCAATTACAGAATCATGGAATAGGTTCATCTTCATCATCCTCTTTCAGAAATACTCAAAGTAAACCTGTTACGATTTTGGATGAAGATGATGATGTGATTGATCTTACCAATGATGATGCAGGTGTTGGTTCCTCTTCTCAAGCAAGCTTATGGCCACCCAATCGAAATGGTGTTGGTTCTTCTTCTGCAATGGCTTCTTCATCATCTACCGCTCAACTTGCAAAGTATTTGTACAGTGATGATGACGAGGACGAAGATGACTATTCTTATTACTCCAATCCATACATCGCCATGATCAATCAGACTCTGAATTCAGCATGCAGTATCCCATCTTCTTCCACTTTTCGACCCTTTTATGCCAGCAGTGTCGCTACTAGTAGAGCCAACTTTGAAGCACGCTACAATCTACCATACAATCGCTATGCTTCTGAATATGTGAGACCTTTGAACGACCAACAGACAGAACAGGAGCTACGACAATTGTTGGAAAGCATTCAGAATCATGATGAGAATACCAAGCCTGAAGATCGTATTGGCACTCCTGAAAGACTTGCAGTCAATTTGATGGAGCATCAAAAGGTTGGATTACGCTGGATGACACGTCAAGAAGAAAGTGTCAATAAGGGTGGCATGTTATCTGATGATATGGGTCTTGGCAAGGTAAGTAACAAAGCATGTATTGACAGTCATCCCATTGACATGTTTGTCACACAAAATTAATAGACTGTACAAGCAATGGCTCTCATTGTGTCCAGACCATGTGAAGATCCTACTCCTTTTACAAGAGTTTCCTCCATCATGAAGAAGCGTCGCACAGACAAATCCCAGATGATCAAAGTCAAATCAACTCTGGTTGTATGTCCTGTCTCGTTGATTGCTCAATGGGAACGTGAACTCGTTGTCAAGACCCAGCCTTCTCTTAAGGTGTATGTTCATCATGGTTCAAGTCGCACTATTGACGAGAGGAGGTTTATGGATTATGATGTGGTTGTCACGGCGTACACTACAGTGGCAAATGAAGTACAAGAGATTGAAGAACGTTGTGGACCCTTATCACGTGTACAATGGCATCGTATCTTTCTGGATGAAGCTCATCAAATCAAGAACAGACGTACTCGTATGGCTGAAGGTTGTTGTCGCTTGGAAGCAGAATATCGTTGGTGTCTTACAGCTACTCCTATCCAGAACAAGATTGAAGAGTTGTAAGTATCAAGTTTTATTGAAGGAACAAACATCTTTCTAACTTGGATGTAGATATTCGATCATCAAGTTCTTGCGCATCAGACCATATTGTGAATGGAAGGAATTTTCAGAGGAAATTGATCGCCCAATGCGAAAGGGCAAGCACAAACATGTAAGTAAAGGAAATCACTACAATGAATGCTTCATTGATTCTAACTTTTTATATTTAGGCATTGCAAAAGACACAAGTATTACTCAAAGGTAACTGATTTACTTGGACACTAAAAGAGGATGATATATTCATCATATTCTATATAGCTATTTCCCTTCGACGATCCAAAAAGGCCAAGATTGACGGCAAGCCAATTCTTAACTTGCCAGAAAGGAATGTCCATTTCACGCATATCGACTTTTCACCTGATGAACGCCAATTCTATGAGTTTGTCAACGCCAATGCTCAGGCTCGCTTCAACAAATTCGTGGAAGCTGGTACTGTAATGAAGAATTACTCCTCGGTAAGCTATCTCTTGTTGTGTAATACAGTCATGGATAGCTCATATTGATCATTCATTTAGGTCCTTGTCCTTTTACTACGTTTACGACAAGCATGTCTTCATCCAAGCTTGACTATGATGGAAGCTCCCAACATTGATTCCGCTGCTAGTGAGGAAGAGCGCACAGAAGTTGTCAAAGCAATGGACCAACAGGTGATTCAACGATTGTTGCAAAGTGATGACTTGAAGGAAATTGAGGTATGTAGCTTACAAAAAGTAGAACTACTACAAGAGTGACTCATGGTTACTTCTTTACAGTGTCCTATTTGCATGGATATGGCTGATCAGGCACAAATCATTTCTCAATGTGGTCACATTCTTTGTCGGGAGTGTCTTACCAGTATGTATCATTGATGCTGTATCACAAGAAAGTACTTACATGGTTGCTTTGTCATTTAGATTATATCACTACTGGCGATGCAACAGATAAACGCTGTCCCCAATGCCGTGGTCCATTGAAAACTGAAAAGGTCGTTCCGGTTGAGTTGTTTCTTCAAATCCACGCACCAGATCAGTATCAAGAAGTCATGGACGATTTGTCTGCAGCAAAGGAGAAAGAAGAAGAAGAAAAAGCCAAGAATCCTAATAAGGTCTTCCATTCCAGTGCCAAGATTGATAAGATGCTTGAGATTCTACATGAGACACGACAAGAAACCAAAAATCAGGATAAAACGATCATTTTCTCTCAGTTCACTAGCATGGTAAGTTTATCTTGTTTCCTTTCTATGGTGCTGTTGTCTAAGTCTTTTTCTCCTAGTTGGATCTCCTCGAACGACCACTTCGTGAAAATGAGTTCAAGTATGTACGCTTTGATGGTACTATGTCTGTAGCCAACCGTGACAAGGCGCTTGGTGTCTTTTTCCAAGATCCCAACTGCACAGTATTGCTCGTTTCTACTAAATGTGGATCTCTTGGTTTGAATGTAAGTACACTTTTATCACAATGCAAACATCAGGCTGATAAAGTCTCTTGTCTTATTTCTAGTTGACTGTTGCCAATCGAGTTATTGTAAGTGTTACAATGAATGCTTTGAGATTGGGATCTGTACTAATGTTTCCTACTAGCTGATGGATATTTGGTGGAACCCTGCATTGGAGAACCAGGCTATTGATCGTGTGCATCGTATTGGTCAAAAGAAGACTGTGGATGTGCATCGTATATTCATCAATGATACAGTGGAAGATCGTATTCTTGAGCTCCAAAGGAAGAAACAGGTAAATAATATCTCTTACACATGCAACCAAGGATGATTCAGGAAACACTGACTTGATCTTTTCAGGCAATTGCTGATGGTGCACTTGGTGAAGGTTCAGCCCAAAAGATTGGTCGACTCGGTTTCCAAGAACTACTCCACTTATTCCGTGGCACTGGTCTTCCTGACTATGGCGGCAATGATAACGTCGCTGACAATGACAACACCTAAACTTGCACTCTCCACCTGATTACCACTACCACCCATTCCTCCAGATTATGCTACAACCCTTATGTGTAAATACCAGCTCTACAATAACATATATTGCTTTTTTTTCAATTACAATCTTCTACATACGATGGACATGATGAATGGGTTTACTAGAATAGTTCATAAGTTTATTGGCATTTTGTCTCTACAATAGATGCGCCATGTTCCTCGTATTCTTGTCTAGATGAAAGAAGGGATATTAGTATCGTCAAAAGTGGCAAAAGAATCAAGGGTGCTGCGAACTTACTTTGAAATCCAAAGCTGATGGAATGTACCCAAAGATGCTAGAATAGAGCCACCAAGCCAGCTGCTGCATTTGCGTTCTGTTTGATTGCCAACGGCATGAATCTTGACTTTGCTCTAAATGGGACACGTTTATCAGTCCAGATCCTTAATTCCTCATATCCCACTTACTCCTGGTGCCAACATGGGTAACTCGTAGTTCAATCTTTCATTGAAACCAGGGAACAAGGAGTTTCCACCAGTGACGACAATGTTGTTGAATAATAAAGGTCGAAGATCAATATCGCAATTGTTGATACTGCTAAATATCAGATGATGCATGCCAAGACTGGAATCGATTTGTTGTTGAGTAATTCCTGGTACGGGCTAAAGACCAATTTACATGAGACTTTTGCTGCATGATCCCAGTTTGACTCTATTACCTTGCGTAAGAATTGCTGTGGTTGGAAAAGTGATTCAGGAATCTTGTATCGCTCTACGCCAAACATATTGTTATATCCATCTGGAAATTCAAAAGGCTTTTGTGGACGAGATCCCATAATGCTACATGTAAAATGCATTGATAAACCATGTTTCTTCCTTCTTGATCCTATCCTTACCCTTCGTCATAAGTGACTTCAGATACTTGACAAACTGATTCCTTGAATTCATGAATCACTCGCTAGATACAAATGGTGTCAATCATCACATATGTACACTTGAGAAGAAGCACACATACTCGCACTTGATAGTCGTGGAAGCTGGAAGTTGTGTCAGGACGAGTACGTTTCTCAACTTGAGGTGGTTGACCTTGTTCTACTGGCTTTTTACTGGTGATCTCGTATTGTGGTGTGATATCAACATTCATATCGGTTTTGAGCATGTCGAGAAGCTGTTCGGAAACCAGGTTACCAGCAATAGGTTGACGCAAGATACCCTTTTTGAGAACATAACCATCGTAAACAGGCACTGCACTAGTCATACCACCTCCAGAATCTAGTACAAGTGCTGTAGCTCGTCCAACAGAAAAGCTATTCATATCCATTAGTACAAGTTCTCATTACACACACATAAACACGTACGCTGTCATGACGGCATCCTTGGCAAGATAAAATGCAGGAAAGTCAAACTTTTCAAAAGCTAGTTCCATCATCTTTTCTCTGTTTTCCACTGTATTCCAAGCTGGCTCTGTGCAGAGTAATGGATGTTCTGCTGGGTTGACTCGTAACATATCGCGGAAGGTCGTGTTCCAAATCTGCTCAACAGCATCCCAATCCGATACTATATAGCGTCCATGAGTACCTAAAAGTCAATAAACGGTATCCATTTACCAAGGCCATCCGTCATGGGATTCCGGATCTCCATATTCTTTCTCCAGCTGTTGATCTTGTTGTCGCCAACGTAGTACTGACTTTTACGTGTTGTTGCATCTGTCGTGGTTGAAGCTTCACTCATGGTCACGTCGCCATCGCCTGAAGCTGCATTGTCGTTTGCTGAAGAGTCTTCTTTCACATAGCCATAGGAAGTTGGGAACATGACTCTGGGAGTATCTTCACCAGCGTAGCCAGCACGTGTCGATGAGGTGCCCATGTCAAACACGAGCGCATTGACCTCGTCTGTAGTATATAGAAAGTAGGATCAATAAAGAGTGTTGCTTGTACAAGCCGTATAGTATAGTACCTCCACCATAAGTGACCATGTTGCTGTAATATGTGGTTGTGTGAAAGGGAAGAAGGTGTGTCCTCTTTTCTTTTTGGCTCAGAATTGGATATTTGGCATTCAGCAAGACGGAGCCTGTCATTTCGCGTACTCCTTCTTTGGCTCTGATAGATCAGAAAGTTCATTACACACATCTAAAAGCAAATAATACGATGATAAACAAGGGATAGTTTAATAGGTTAATTTAGAGTAAGGAACATGTCTATCTATCGGATGAATGCTCTTCTGATGATTGTACATTTGCAGGGAGAGATCGTCGATGTCCATTCTGCTGTCCAATGCTATTCCTTTTCTCACTCTTGGTTGTATCAGTTGTTAGGGCAATTCCAAGGTCATTGGCATGTGTGATGGCAAGATTCAGGCGCTATAATAATACTTGTAAGCAGAATCATCTTGGCAAGATCATGCATGAGACTTACGATAGCTAATTGATACTCTAAAACGTATCCAGACATACTTAAAGCTTGCTGCCACATGGCCAGTGCAACCGATCTCTTATCTTCCATACTCCAGCTAGCAACACCTGCTTCCCTATAAGCCAAATAAACGATATCAATCATCTTTTCTCAATCCATACATAGTAAAAGAAATGCTCGTACCAGTATGTGAAGGGAACAATCCATTTGGCACCAGTAATTCTTGATCTATTATCAATGATCCAGTTCAGATGAACAATAGCTTCGTGACTTTGTCCCATGGCATTCAGTATTGAGATCTTGATAAGAAGTAGTGTCGCACGTTCACAATAATAATCAGGTGGATCCACGTTGGGAGCGATTTCTGTGGTTCTGATTTGATACTCTTGTCGTTCTCGTTCATAAATCAATGATAATGCTTCATCCACCTTTTCCATACACTCTGACAGACATTCATGTGACATGCATGCAAGCGAATTCCATAACAATAACACTTCCAATGCTGGTAGACTTAAATCCAAATCTTGGTATCCACTGTTTTCATAAAATGAGACGCGTTCAATCACCAACTGATCCAACTGAGTTGTATTCTTGCTTTTCTTTGCCAGTTGAGAAGCTTCAGCAAAAGCAAGCACAGCTGCACTACGATCACCTGCCATCTCCATACATGCTGCATAAAAGAATTTCACAAAGGAAGGTCGACTGTGTGATGATGTCAATTGATCAAGGTGTTCTGCAGCCGTTTTCCAGTTGAGTTGCATGGCATGGTTGAAAGCTGTTTCATATCCTGTCAATGTAGTCATTGGAGCTTCAGCCCAGTCGCCTTGGCTTACTCGACGTGCATATTCAAAAGATTGAGTAGAAAGCGAGATACTACGCGATAATCGTGAAACTCGACCAGCAAAATAGAGAAAGAAGGCTGAATTGGGATACGTCTTTTGGGCGTCCATAAGACAATCAACTGCTGGTTGCATAAGCTCGGAATTCAATATCAATGGTGCGTGTGAAGTAAGAATCACATAGTACGTCAGGAGCCTGTATGTGTCGTTAATATCCCATTTGTGTTCAAGTAGACGACACATACATCATGGATGCTAATGGTGATCGGATAGTCTTGCTTTCCAGGCATAACTTCAATAAGGCAAATCCAAGATTACGATCTGCATGCCATCCAAAAGCTGATATCACTTTGAGGATCTTGGGAGGTAAAGATGAAAGCACAAGATGCACTGATCCAATGCTACAAGAAGAAAATGTTAGTTCGTCATCAGGTAGACATACGAGGATCATCATCTATCTTACCCAAACTGAACTGCAGCAATTGTATTGGCATCCATGTGCTTGTAGAAATCCTGACCCATTCGCTTATACTCTTGCCACACCAGACTGTAACTGCTATAGGCTGAATACACAATTGTCATTAAGCATGTCCATCACTCCATGTCTCGGCTGCCTTTACCTCTTCGCAGATTTAATCCCATCTTCAAATAGCCCAGTACTGTTTCTTGTGAAAGCCATACAAGACTCATCAATAGACCACATTCAGCTTTGATGACATGTGCACGTAACGCCCCGTTAGCCATGAATCCGGATTGCTCCTTGAGCTCCTCTTGGTTCAGTGGTCGTGTGTTGGTTGGTAAGCCTGTAGTGTTCTTTCCAAGCAAATTGGTGAATATCTGTGACACTGTATCCTTCAAAGGTTTCTTGGCTTGAGCAGCTTCCACTTGGGCATTTGCAAATTCATACGTCTCGCTCAGTTCTTCGATAGCTCTATCAGCATCAAATGATGTCGACGACTAAGACATGATTCAGTAAAACATCTTGTCGAGAATGCCATGTATCAATACTTACGATGATTGCTATTGTAAATCATCCAGAGCACAGTCAGTAATCACAGTCTTCTTTTTCCTAATCATCCTTATCTACCTCGAATAAATGCCATGGCTCCCTTGCCTAATGAATAAAGTGGATCACTATTATATTACCAGATCAATACTTTTGCTTATCCTTCTTGAGTCTTACTTACTCGCTTGCTCTAGATTCAAATACTGATTTTGCAACTGAGAATCGATTGTTGAACAAAGCATTCATTCCTTCCATCATGGCTTGATCTGATGATGTAAATGTGCATAAGTATTACTTCATTACTCATCATTGTTCATGTATTACCTGCAACTTCTTGCTCTCTTGGATTCAATGTATTTGTTCTTGCTTGTATGCGAGGTGTGGATCGAGATGTTGATGGTGGAGAAGGTAGTGGTTTACTTGTTGCTATTAGCTCTGGTGCAGGTGGTTTGTCGGGAAGACGATCGTTATCAGGTGCATTTGTAGTTGTTGTTGATGCAGCCTTTAACTCCACGTTGCTACTGCTACTGCTACTGCTGCTATCTTTGGGTACAGTTTCATCCTTGACACCACCACCATCATCATTCTTGTTATCTATGATACTTGTATCATCCTCTTGTACTTTTACGACTGCTGCTGTTGTCGTTGCTGGTAAAGAAGATTCGCTGTTGGCAGTATGTGGTGGAGACGGCGGTGGTTCGGCTGTGTTTGCTGGCATAAAACAGTGGTCAATATGCATGTCCAAGTTAGTTGTCGACGCATGACTTACTTGTCAGCTCATTGTTATTGTTCTGCAATGCATCAGCTGCACTTTGTTCTTGTTCGCTCATGGGTGTGTTTGAAAGTGTGTGCAACTGAAACAAAGAAAAAGAAAGCGAGACAACTTGCTCAAAAGAGAAGAAAGCGTGAGAGCCAGCAGCAGCGGAATTTGTCACGTGTCTACTACTAGGTCATCGGCATGATATATCCTGCATACATTTTAAGCCAAGTGTCAGCTGCATTCAATCATCAGCATAAATAACAAATGCTTTGCTACTAGCAATCATCATAATACGTCTTTTCCTTTGATTATGCAGATGACTGTTGTAAAGTAATGGTATCACACTACATAGTCAATGAGTCATGTATGCAATGTGTACCCAAGGTAACACGACGATAGCACAAAGTAGTCATTCAATGTGTTTCCTTGATATACCGGTCCATAGTAGTCGAAATAAAGCCTATTTGCTTTTCCATCATCTACAAGTCGTTTGACAATAGCATGCATCACTTGAATAATAAGCGCTAAGATGTATCCAAATAAGAATAGAGAATCTACAAGAGTAATAAAACAGTTAAACCAACCATGCAAATCATGGTGCCTTCTAAATCACGTGACCTTTTGAAATCGAGAATCAAAAACAAAGAAGCAATACTCCTTGGAAGGTATGTCGACAACAGCAGGATTTGAACCTGCGCGGGCAGAGCCCATGAGATTTCTAGTCTCACGCCTTAACCACTCGGCCATGTTGTCTTCTACGAGCAACTGAATCAACAGTTACATCTTGTATCTGTCGCCTTCCTAAAAAGGAAAGTTGTCGTACGCTTCCAAAATTTGCATCATATGGTAGCTAAAATTATATAGCATCCATTGGTAAAGGCTATATAATGTTTGGGGAGCTCAATGTGTAGCAATTTCAAGTAAAAGATAGAATGTCAATTCATTGGGCGGAGTAAGTGGTGGATGTGAAGGCAGAATGAGCTCCGATGGTCCTTTGTGTACATCCAATCTCAGCTACTTTTTCGCTTGTACCTTATACAGAGGAGCAATCAACATGTTCTATCTTTGCGTACAGTCATTAAAAGAAAGACAAGATCAATATCCTATTTTGTGTCATTTCAAGCCATGGGACGTAAAGATTATGATGCATAGTGATGCTTGCCCAAGAATGTAAACGTTTATCAAGAAGATAGACAAAGAAAAAGCAAAAACTACAATGAAGACTAATTACATGCAAATGGAGAAGTTTATCCTTATAAAAAGATCCAGAGTATATGAATAGGCAAAGTGGAATGTGCAAGAGTCGGGCATTACTGTGATGCAACATGTCAAGCTTTCATTTTTCCCTTGCTCTTCATCCGTTTGAGTCGTTCCAATTCCTTCTTTTCTTCCTCAATATCTTCACGACGACCAATACGTTCACTAGAAAAAACAAAGTCAGTAAGCACAAGGGATATCAATGAATCTTCTAATAATAGTTTACCTCCTTCGTTCTTCACGTAAGACTTCTCGTGCATCAGCTTCCATGTCATCATCCGAGAATATATCATCATTGAATCTAATGAATGAATCATAATGAGCCATTGAATAAAGTACCAGTTTAAACAAACATACCTTGACCTGTCATATCGAAAGATACGACCAATTTCAGCAGATACATCATTTTCTTCCTCTTCTTCATCATCCACAATGAATTCATCCAATTCCTCATCGTACTCTTCTTCATGACGCATACGTTTCATTGGAGGACGACGTATATCCGTGGGACGTCGAAATGGCATACGACGCATTGGAGCGTCACGTTGATAAGCACCAGCAGCAGTAGAAGAAGAACGTGATCCCAAACCAGCTCGTTTGTTGCGAATAAGACGTGGATCAGAGCGAGTGTCTTCATCATCTGAATAAATTCCCTTTGAATGACGAATATCACGCTGTATTTCTGCTACAGAACGAGTGTCACGTTTCTTGGCATTCAATCGTTGTGGTGGTTCGCGATACATTTGACGAATACGATCTTTTGCTGATACAGGTGACATGGATGGAGAGGAGGAGATGACATTGGATGATGAATAAGGTGATGATGATGGTGGATATTTCCCACTTTGTGCTGCACGCTTCCTGTGAAAGATGTTGGGAATATTGCGTTGGGTATGTGTTGCTGTAATGTTGGATGATGTTGTTGATGATGATGATGGTGGTGGAGGAGGACGTTTACCAGATAATGTAGGACGAGACGACACTGTAGCGTGGTTACTGTTGTTATTACTGCTACTCATAGTTGTCGTAGCTGCTGCGGCTGCTTTTGATGTAGGCATTGCTTTGGCTTTAGCCATCAGTTCTTCAAATGACAATTGTGCATCCTAGATATCAGTGATACCAACATATTAAAGCCTTGTACTAGAATAAGATACAATCGATATATACCTTTTTTGCTGTGGGTCGTAAAGGGAGCAAGGACGCCCCGTTGCCTGTTGTTGCAGATGTAGAAGCTCTTTTCTTGGTCGATGCCTTGGCATTGGTTGTTGTTGTTGTTGTCTTTTGACGTTCCATTTGACGTTGACGTTGTTTTTCTTGAAGCATTCGTTGTTGACGTCGTTCAGTTTGTTCTCGGATTGTGTTCAGCATGCGTTGTTGTTCCTCTCGTGCTCGTTGTTGTTTCTCTTGTTTACGTCTTCTTTCGTCTTCTTCTCTCTGGCGTTGCCGAGCTTTTTCAGCAAGCATTGCATCCTGGGCCTTTGCCACAGCAGACGCCTGTGCCATCAGCGCCTGAAAGTCCATTGTGGATAAAGGATCTGCAAACGAGGAATGTGGAGTGGAATCGAGTAAAGTGGAACAAGACACAAACAGTTGACTGGGCCCCAAATTATAGACAGCTACATCTTGATCTCTCTTTCCTCCTTTAAATCATACTTTCATTATCCCAAGACATAGAAACACACTCTTGTCAAGCGAATGATAAAGATTAAGTTCATTTTGATCTTTTAGGGATGATCCTATAGCATATATTGTATATAATCTGATGGAGTGCTAAGCTTGGTGATGGTGATGTTGTGGATGTGATGGTGGATGTTCAACAGAAGTTGTTTCATGAGCAGTGTTGGGTGATGTAGATAATCTTCCACTTGTGACAATGGATCCATAATTCTTTTGATACGGCTCAGTAGTATACCTGTTGGATTGTGACATGGATTGGGTCGATTCTGATCTTTTGAGATCTTCTTTGGGCGTAGTTGGTACAGATCCTCGTTTTCGAGCTTGTAATCTTGCATGAAGTCGTGCTGATTTCTTGCTGTTGGGTACTTGTCTGCGTACAACTCGGATCTTGTTGCGGACTATATCACTTGGGAATAAGCTTCTTGTGCGTGTCACACATAAGAGATTACTTACCATCGACATAGACATCTGTTTCATCAATGATTTCCTGTATAACAAAGTTATAGATGAGCATGCTCTGCTACTACATGATAGTGATAACCAATATTTACCTCGCCAATGAGCTCTTCAATGACATCCTCTAATGTGATCACTCCCAATGCACCACTTGTTCCTCCAGGATCATTTGAAACAAGTGCCATATGGCCTAGTCATATTACGATTAGCCAAGATGCATACAAACACTGCTGATGAGCATACTTTTTCCTTCTTGAAAAAAGTTGAGAATGTCAAGACAACTTGTATCAGGTCCAGTTTCAGGAAGCGTGCTGACTTGAAGACTAGACACTGGTAAAGCATCTTCAGGATCATAAGTGATGAGTCGTTTCGTCAAGAGCATGCCAACAAAGTTATTCTTGTCATTGGGATGATGCACAGGTATTCGAGAATATCCAGCATATAAGATCTAAAAGGATGTTTCAGCAATCATCACATATGAACACAATACCATCCTTGGTCATACCATATCCACCAGTGCCTCATCCAGGGTATCATCTGTAGAAAGTGTAAACACATTGGCAATGGGTGTCATGACTTGGGAAACACTCTTTGAACGCAGATCAAGTACAGCACCAATAATAGTAACTTCATCTGGTGTAAGAGCTTCCACATCGGATGGATTGACAGCTTGATGAAGTGATACAAGTGTTTTGAGACCTAGAACATATTAACATGCATTAACATATTTCCAGAATAGGGGTCCAACTTACCAGCTTTTTTATAAACTGTGCCATGGGATTCACCAAGAAAGTAATCCAACAAAAGAGCAGTAGGATAAGCAACTGGATACATGATATACATGAGCACCAACACCATAGGAGCAGTCTTGGCACCTATCGCCAATCCATAGCGAACACAAATGGCTAAAATGAAGTAAGTCATCTTGTAACTTGTTGTATACTATTACTTACATTGAGGAATGACCCTGCAGTAAAATAAGGAGAGAAAGTGGATTAGTTTTGATTCAAGTCGTTATCATCAAGAGCCCCTTACTCGCCAAAGATAACAATGAGCGCTGTTGATATGACAATGGCTTTCCAACCACCACCAAGTACACCATCCAGAATAATAGGTAGAGTTTCATTTACTACGACATTGGATAGCAATAAAGTCACCAGGACCCAGTGTTTGCCACGATCCAGTAATGCAAGCACCTTTTCAGCATTCTTTCTTTCAGAAGGTGTACCAGAAGCAATCAGGACATGCAAGTTGGTTTCATCCAGACCCATCAGACCAAGAGTCAGTCCTGCATATGACACAAAATGTCAAATTGATATAGATAAAGTAGTAGTATCAAAGAGAAATGTACCAGCAAAGACACCACCAAGCACTACCAGCACGCTAATGGCAACTACACGTTCAAAGAATTCTGGCGATCCATAGTCGACATTGGGTGCTTCTTCGTTTGACGCTTCAGTAATGTTGAAGGAAGGTGTCGTAGGATAGCCGTGGATATTGGACGCCAGTGAAACTATAGACAAGAATAACGAGCGTAGTGCAATAAGGCGTGTTGCCGAGTGCGTCATAAAAGGATGAGAGAAAGAAAAGAAAAGAGCGTGTGTGTGTGTGTGTACGTTTGTGTGTTAAACTAGAATAAACAAATTGGGAGTGCAAACAGCTTTCATGCGTCAAGTGCCAAGACCCCAGTCCGACACGTGCGTTCCGCGCTTGGACCTCCAATTAGGAGTGATTTGACACTTTTCGTAGTCCCAAAATGATCCCAACTAGATTACTATACTTTCAGTTGCAATTACGTTTTATCTTACAAGTGTTTCTAATGATAAGACTCCCATATGGGTATGGCGGGAAAAAGTTAAGGTGTGTGTGTGTGTGAGAACAAAGAGAGAAAAGAGAAGAATGAATGTTTCAGTAAGATGAGAAATGGGAGGTTTGTGCACAAAATGGGAAAAGGAGGAGTAATTATCGTCCTGACGATGGTGGTGGAGGAGGTGGTGGTGGAAGAGGAGGAGTAGGTGTTCGTGTTGGTGTTGCCATGCCACTCATACTTGCAAGTGATGTAGAAGAATTGAACATCTTTCGGTCATTGAAAATGCTGCCAAATGTTGGTGTTACAGGTGTCACTGAAGATTTGCCATCAAATGCTGGAGGAGGATCCAAAGGTGTTTTCAATGTAAACCGGTTTCGAGCAATTCGTTGGCCTGTGCGTTCAGCTTCCCAATCTTCCCATTTCTTCATGACCAATCGAGATGAATCAAATCGACCTTCACCAGCACCATGTCCCTTATCCTTCTTTTCACCAGCTACCATACGAGTAGCACCCCATGAGAAATCATCAAAGTGCCAGAATGAATACAGGGGCAAAACAAAGTTCCAAATCGGTAATGCAATGATATAAACTATACGAATCAGATTAGTTATCTTGTTCACGTTGTTCTTTGCTGATTCTAGTACTTACTAAGCATCCAACAAATATAAACAAGCTTGAAAGTTGTGATACCAATCAGGATACCAGGCAAGAACAAAATAGCAATCAAGAGACCAAGAGATTGCCATTGGGGATTGGTTGAGATAGCAGAGCTGATGATCAAGTAGATAGTCAAACAAATAGCAGCTGGAAGTACAAGAGCAGCAACCAAATCGACAAAGACTGAGAATTGCATTGACAAACAAGCAATACCACACAAATCGGATACAAGAATCAATTCCATGAGATTGTGGACTGTAGAATTAATCCATCGACGACGTTGTGACAATAACACCTTGAATTCATCAGGTACAATGGTTCGGCAACGAGCTTGAGGAACAAACATCATTTGTCGCTTAGGGAAAGTGCGTAACATGAGCGTGGATAAGAATCGATCTTCACCAAGTAACAGCAAGTTCTTCTCATGAAGTGTGTTGACAACGTTTTGATTGTATTCGAGAATAATGTCAGGATTGGCAAGCAATGGCACCCAGGCACCATTCTTGGGAGCCTTGACGCGGAACATACTGAAACAGCCAGGAAGACATGTGACGATACCAAACAAAGATTCGAATGCTTTGGCATAGTGATGAGAAATGTAGTATTCAAACACCTGAATAGCCGTTACCCCTGCAGATATAGATATCATTAGCATCATCCAGATATAAGATAATCAGTAAATAGAAGCTTACAGGATGCACGTTTGTTTGCAATACGAGTTTCGCCACAAAGACCCATAATAGTGATGTCATTGGCCATTGCTGCAACCATGTAGGTTAATGCATCGGGTAATACTTTTGTATCAGCATCCACCTATACATATGCATTAATACAAAGCACAATATGCAATGTCGTGCACATACCATGAGAACCAATTCAAACTTGTCAGGAGTCACTCCCTTCATCAGCCATGTAGTTTTCCAAAAGATCTCATAGTCAAGCTCCGAAAGACGATCATTAAACAAGACGCGTTGAAAAAATGACATGAGAATAAGCTGTAAAGATTAGGTAACACAGATTAGATGGATGAATGCTTTGTGTACACCCTTGCACAGAAGATCGTCATTGCGCGCACGCCTTGTTGCATATGCATATATTTACCTGTGAGTCACGTTTTCCTCGATTGCCAGGCTTTGGACTAGATTGTTCCTCTTCCTCTGTACCACACTTGACAATGGTGACACAAGGTGTGCCTTTGTAATGACCTGCATACTGTGTTGTAAAGTTAATACACAAAGTTGTATTCGGAAGACCAAGACCGCGACACGTACCACTTTGGCCATGTTGAGCTGCTTTTCACCATCAGCAATAGCGAGATAGGTACATTTCTTTGGATTGCTCATAGTAGGATCAAGGTCCATCATGCTCACAACGATATCAGGAGTAGACTTGCTTTCACCAGCACCCGTGATCATGCCATCACAAATGACAAAGAAGCACTATTAACAAAGAACAATGAGATATGAAGATATTTTTATCTTTCTTTGTTACCTTGTGTTTCTTGGAATAAGTAGTTTCAGCCAAACTATCCATTGTAGTGCGCAAACCATCTTCTCCTTCTGAATAGCAGGTGACCAACATGATGGTGTACAATTCTGTGGACACAATATCGGACTGGGTGCCACTAATTTCCACTGCAGAGTTTTGTTCGCTTCCACTACTTGCAGCACCACCTCTAGAAGAAACTGTACCAGAGCTAACAGATGATGAAGAACCACGTGCAGCCATATTCATAGGACCATAGTTGTTGTAAGGACCTGGAATATGATTTGCAGGATCATCATTGCCTCCTTTGATAGAACGCCAAGCTAACCAATTGGATCGGCCACCAGGTTTCACGAGCCGTTTAGCAATCACCCATTGGAATAGCAATGCCATTGTATAACGCACCACGATGATAGCAATAATGACTGCAAACATGATGTTCATGACAATGTTGTTGGCAATACATCCACCAGTTTCTGTTTCCATCATTCCAGCTCGATAGCGTGCAATCAGACAATCTCGTGTCTTTTTACCAGCACTGGCTAAAACAGCATAAGATGCATCATTGCCACGGGTGTTGAGTAATGCCGTATCCACTGTATCACCGAAAAACTTTTGATTCGCGTTGATATACTTGGTAAGATTGAGCACTACATGTAAATATTGATGTTGTCAGACATCGGCATGCATTGTATGTGCGTGTATTTTGAATAACAATCGGAGTGAAAAATGATTCAAGGAGGCGGGAAAACACTTACCGCTATCACCGACAACTACCAAGTCAGTGGCACCTAAGTCATCTGCACCACCAGGTCGTAAGTCAACCCAATCAAAAGCAACAGAGCCAATCTTTGAAGTGAAAGATTCCAATTCTGCAAGTGATAAACAGCTGCCATCATCATTGCTAATAGATCCACCTAATAAAAAAGTTTATCAGTTGTATGTTTATGTTTGTGTGTTGGTACTTACCATAAGGACTATCCACTTTACATCTGCCAAGTGTTTTGACACTTCCTTGATCAAAAGTGGTGCATGCGCCTTTGGTGTCACCATCAAACATACCACCGATATCCATGTTTTGATAGTCATTTGTCAAATTGAGCCCTTTGCTTGAAAAGAAATCCTTCAGCTTGTCCATGTCATAGATATCACCAAAGACACGAGGATTTTCACGATATACAGGCAGACGTTCACCATCCACGACAGATGAATATGGGAAACCTTGTACAGAGTCTGGGCAAAGTGTTTTTGCCAAGCCAACAGTGATATATGTGAGAGCACCACAGAGAATCAAGATGATGTAAAAGAGTGCAACCTAATTGCAAAACGATTAGTGTACATCCAATAACTACAAGGTGCTTGATATGTACCTTTTCTCTCCAAGCTTGTTGCATAAGAGCATTTTCTTTACGAAAAACGACACGAATAAATACTGGTGGATAACAACAGGTGACAAGAAATGCAATCCATCCCCAAAGTGTAGTACGAACAGGAGGTTTATCTTCTTCTTCTTCATCTTTTGGTGGTGGAAGAGGTGGTTGTTGTGATTGCATATGCATTGCATTACCACTTGAAGCAGCAGCCATACCACCACCTGCTGTCAGACCAGCAGCACGTTGTTGTTGAAGTTTTTGTTGCTGCAGCTGAGCTGGAGACATTGGTTGACGTGCAGCTTGTGGATTAGCAGCACCAGGAGCAAGATATACACCTGCAGCAGCACGATGTTGTGATGGAGTACGATTCAACATGCCTTGACGTGGTCTTTGACGTTCTGGACGAGAAAGTGATCTTGAACGACTCACACTGCCTTGACGATATGCCATGTTATTGTTGGCATTGTACTGTGCTTGTGGAGGACGTTGTCCATGCATTGGTCTACCAGATTGTCCTTGCCCTGAAGCTATTCGATGTTGTTGTTGTGATCGATGATGATGATGTTGGTCATAAGATCTACGAGATTCTTCCATTGTACGATGTTGTTGTTGATGATAATGGGGTGATGGTGAATGATGTTGACGATGCGTTGGAGGATGTGGTGGAGTATTGTTCCCACTCATTGGATAATAGCCTGATTGACGCATTTGTGGTTGATAATAGGGTTGCTGATAACTGCTTTGACGGGAAATACGCGGATCGTGTTGTTGTTGCGACATGCGTGGGTCATTGGAGTATCCTCGAGTAGGAGGGAAGCCATAGCCCGAGCTACTGCGATGCGGATTCGACATTGCAAGGGCAATGGGAGAAAAAGAAAGGCAATGGACAAGTAGAAAAGAGAAAGGGAATAGCAAAAAAAGGACTAGAACCGAGAAGCAAGTGTTGAAACGGGGCTGTAATTCGCTATAAGAAATTAGGTACCTTTTGGACTGGCTCCTTGGACACACAAAAAAATGAATTGCCACCCAGCAGCAGTTAGTGTAACACTTGTACAGCTATTTTTGGCCTTGTTGGTCGTTTTGGATCATTTGCCCTACATGGCAACATCCGCTGCAAGATGTCTTGCCGATTGTTATTGCTGTACATGAAAATAAACCAACGTCTATCATTGTGTTGAATGACGATCCATTTATTCTGTTTCATCAGTTTCAGAAAAGCTGGCATTTAAAAGTAACTTTAGCCGATAAAGTATCTTGACCCCCTAATAACATGCCTGCTCCTGGTGCCATTCAGGATATGATTGTGTACCTGGAGTACATGATGCATTTCACGCCATCTGCAATCAGTCACATTTGCATCAAAGACGTAATGTAGTATAACAACAAAGCCAAGATCCGATATCATTTGACGGCTGGCTCAAATCCGATCTTGTCTATTTTCATTCAGTTATCCGCTGTTCCTTTTGAAAGAGAGAAAGATATCACTTTTATTTTCCAGCATAACATTCCACATGTGATAAAAAAGGTAATGCAACGTTGAATAAACAAAAAAGGTCAAACATCTTTGTTGAATGGAATCCGAACAATGCGATTGCCCATTTTTACAACTAAGCTAGCTATTGTAAACGTAATCTCGGTTAGGTCATCCACAATATCTTCCGGGATAGTTCCGATCGCCTTTTCCAATGGTTCAGGATTCAGTGACCAAGCAAGACTTGCATGGAAACGTGGGGGCTAACATTGCATTGCTAATCAGTTCCTGCATGCATACATACAATCAATCCCCCCATCATCCCCCCAATACACTATTGAGTGATATACCTTGTAGAATACAGGTTGCCGGAAGATGTTCATGACCGAATCGACATATCCGAGGATATCTGTAAGCTGGTACAACCAAAGTTATTTAAAACTGGGACCCTGGACACTGGATTGATGATTCTATCGCCGCTTGGCATATGGCCGACCATTTGTACTTACCTTATCATAACCTGCTCCCACTTCAGCTGTGATAAATGATCTTGTCTTTTCATCATTGGTCAGAATTGAAATCAGGGCAAATGCTAATGTCAAGCTAGTGAAGATTAGATAAAAGGGGTGAATCGTATTAGGCATATAGATCGGCACTTGTCCATATATATCTATATCCTAATCTAACATTCCACTTACTTTGAACTCTTCACGTGGTCTCGTATTGACTGCACAAAAGGTTCCAATTGATGATGCTGGAGATAAATACATCGACTTAAGCTGATATGTAATCTTTTCTCTTTCTGGTCTTCGATAATAGGATATACATTGTCGTAATCGGTGATGTGATTGATGACGCGTTGGATCTCATTTTCCACTGGCACTATAATACCAAATAAGCACTTACTCCTTTCCTCATAGCCTATAGATCCCCCTATATATCTTTTCAACCATTCCCAATATTTGAACATACCTTCCAAGTAAACATAGGTCGCCCAACTATTTTCCACATGTGGCTGTTTCCTTACTCGTCCTCGATGCTGGGATGGATCATCACGTGGATTGCTTGCTAGTAGATATAAGACTCGTTTTAGCGTACACAACATTACATGCACAAGCTATTCAATACTATACTTGGAGACAAGAAGCTCGGTAGAGCGGGCATATCAGTAGATCTGCAACATGGGAAGTCGACTTAGTCGATCGTGCCAATTTCGTGTTCAAGTCTAAACATACCCAGATCTGTGTACGTTGTCATCGTTATCGGATTCGCTGCTGCTCTCATATGAAGCGATGGGCAACATTGTTAGGTATAGTGTACACTGAGAATAAAGGCAAGCTGCTGGCGGGACGAATTAAAGAGGTGCATTGCTCCCCACCCGCTTTTCGGAATCTCGTTTGACACTACTACTCCTACTGTCTATCATGAATACAGTGATAACTTGATCGAAGAATGGTTCACTTGTGTAAGACATCAGTTGATAGGACATCTTCTCAAAGGATTTATCATTGGAGCAGTGTAGTTGATAGCCCATAAATGACTCAAGAGTTGCAATATATATTTGTGATGGAGCAAGTGGGTTTGAAAGCAAAGCTGCAGTTTAATAAGAGATATGTTGAATGGTACATGGTTGAAAGTATTGGGGAGCCCCTGGAATGGTTGCATGGATGAATGAGCTTGACGTTATTGCTTTATCCCTTGGCAACAATTCAATTGCATAGCAGGAAGATGTTGTTGTGAATATGACAAAGAAGACTACTCCAGCAAATACTAAATAGGATCAATCCTCTGCCAACTACCATTTATGATCCCTAATGATCTAAGCTACTTGTTTCTATGTATACTTTGAATGACTATATAGCGTTTGAGAAACAATGCTAATCATGATTGAACAACGTCGGGATGTAAAGACCTGATCAATGCGACATTGAACGCAGCTACTTTATTGGTCATCCATTACCTTTTCAGTAACACATCACCTTTCTTTACCTTTTGCACTGTTTCGCTGTTATCTCATGGCACTCTATCGTTCGACATTCACTCGCACTTGTACCTGTCGATGGGGGATTCGCACATTGGTCACACGTAGTATATTCGACCCTGATCCAGAGCAAGATCGCTTGAACAAGTTGGCAGCCCAACAACGTGAACTGCAGCAACAATCGCAACAAGAGAAGCCATGGGATGGTCAAGAGTCGGTAGCTGACTCTGTGCTACGTATGATCATGGATAAATACAACAAGCCGTTACGAGTGGAAGGAGCTGCTAGAAGACATTTACCACAGCCACAAGTACATCCATCTCAAGTACAAGGTTTATACAGCAATGATGACAAGCAGGAGACATCTTCTGGTGAAAAGGCAGTGCTGCGAGACAAGTTGAATCAATCCAGGAAGCAGAAACGTATCATGAGTGCTAGAGATGCTGCATTTGATTATTCCATGGAAAGAAAGTATCCATCCACACAGCATGAAAAGGAGAAAAAAGAGGAACAAGAACAAGAACGACCACGAAGTATAGCAGAGATTGGATTATTGGCAGAAGAGAGGATAAGAGAAGCCAAAGCCAAGGGGTACTTTGACAATTTGGCGGGAAGAGGAAAGCCAATTCCTGTGGATATTCATGAAAGCAATCCATTTGTCGATCGCACAGAATACTTCTTGAACAGGATTGTGCAACGTCAAGGAGCAGCACCACCCTGGATTATGATGCAGCAGCAAGTTGATACCGAGATCACTCAATTACGCACATCCCTTGAAAGATCTTTGGCATTATGCCTGATGGATGGTGACATACAAAGCACGACACGAGTATTGAGAGATTGGAAGCAGCAACATGGTGATTACTTTGACAAGCTACTGGAAAAAGTCAACCAACAAGTACGAAGCTATAATGTCATGTGCCCAGCTTCTGTGAGGAAAAACAGGATCGACCTTGATGAAGAGTTGCAAGATGTGTATCGAAGATTAACTACCCAAAACAAGTAATATAACAAGCTAGTTGTCATAGAAATGTCAGAATAAAGAGAAAATGACACAACACTAAAAGGTTAATTACGTGTTGCCTGAATCCAAACTTGAGCAATTAAAGCATGTGAGTGGCAAAGGAGCGTGAAAAGTTTCTAAGGGGGGAAAAAAGCGTCTCATCGGAGAGAATGGATATGTTGGGAACAGCAGTAGCACATGCAGCATAGTGCGTGTTGATAGATGATATAAGTGTGTGTCTTTGTGCAAATTCTTTGTCTCCGTACTTCTTTCACTCTTTTACTTATTCCACCCAATGTATCACATCCACATCCTCTTCACGTTCTTTTTCACACTCATTACAATGGCAGCAGCTATACTGGAATTAAAAGACACGGGTCTGTGTGACATTCAAGATGATTCATCCGCGTGTTCCTCGGCATGTTCTATGATGGATAACGACAACACCAATGGCATATGCATCTATCGTACTTGTTACTGCACTGATGATTCTGGATTCGATATATGCGAAGACGATGATCATGAAAGTTGCGATGCGTATTGTCAAGAAATGTCATCAAACTTGCTAGGGTTTTGTATGGATGGGCAATGCAGCTGCTTGTCCTGATCAATCTACCACTACTTGACCCCTTTTCCTTACTTTACATGCCTCTCCTTTATCCCCTTGTCAACTTTTGCTATCTGCAACATGTCATGAATCGAGTTAATTGTTTATACCCAAAACACGTTACTTGTTTATTAATACGAATCAAAATGAAGAAGGATCAAAATGGATTGCTCATATCAAGTGGATTGTGTAAATACAAGACTAGTATTGCTGTGGTTTCTGTTGGGATGCAGGGTCTACAAAGGGAGAATGGTGAAGGGAATTCATCATGGAAGGATCATTGTAGTGCTGTTGGTCAACATTGTAAGTTGGAGAAGATGGCACAAGCTCTTCAACAAGTTCTACTTTGCTGCTCGTATAAGCTGCACCAGCGGATGAAATTGATTGTGCTGCAAAGGAAGATCGATCATATGGATGTTGATGTCTATTGTTATTATAATCCAATGGTGACATGACCAAATCATGTTGTTGTTCACGCTCAATGGGTGGTATTGATGATCTTGCATGTTGGAATCGATCATATTCCTTTTCATAAGCAACTGTTGTCATTGGAGATGCAGTAGCAGCAGATGGTGGTGTGCTTCCAAACAGTTCAATGCTATCCATTTGTGGTACCATGGGCAATAAAGGAACAACAGGTGGTTGATGATAAGAAGGTGTTGTTGGATATCGATGATCAAAGCTGCTCAAGAAGGGTGGTGCAGAAGCAGGGGGTGGTGACGATGGAGTGTAGTAGTAATCATCATTGTAATACCAAGAACTGCGTTTGTTATCAAATGTAGCTGTGGATGCTTGACTATCAAATGATACATCTGATCGTGGTACATATGTGTTATATATAACAGAATGTCGTAAATGATGTGGTGGCGGTGGTGGAACAATTTGCAAGTTGACAGATTGAAGTGATGCTGGTCGTTCTGGAATATAGCGACCCCATTTGGGTTCTTTGGCTGGTTCAATAGCAACAACAGCTGAAGAAGATGATCTTGTAGACATTGCCAGACACGCCAAAAGTAGCCAAAGGAGACATGCAACTGCAGCAGCAAGCCATGTACCATCCGACAGCATACATCTATCATTTGTGTTACTATGCTTATCATCATTAATGAATAGCTTATCCTTCTTACCTTTGGTATAGAAGCGCCTGCTTGTTATTGTCAAATACAGAGCACGAATCAAGAAATCCAGTGGAAGAGCGTGTGAAATGAACGGTGCCTGCCGCCCATGGCTCAGGATCTTGGAGAAAGAGTGCCGTCAACAAGGAAACGAGCAGAGGAATGACATTGAGAAGGCTCAAAAACCTATCACCGCGTACGATATGCGACCTTTTGCAGCAAAAGGCGTGTGTGCAAATGGCAGCTCCGCTGATCGTTGACAAGCTCAGCGCAATGTACCAAGAAAGATACTAGATTGACGTTAGTTGTACACCATCATTGTCTCCAATTACCCTATCATACCTGCCAATGACCAGCTTCCATCCAACTTGGTATCTTGGCCTGCAATAAATGATGTCTTGGATCAGTATAATCTTGCATGTCATACAATGATCTTACCTGTTGTTGATAGATCCCTAGCAAGGCACACTGAACAATATGACAGCCAAGCGCACAAATGCTTATTAGGAAGACAATGAAGCGCACTGTATTGATAAAACGTATTATCCGCATTATTGGAAGAGTATTAGATCATGGAATACTTGTACAGTAATAAGGAAAGAGGAAAAAAGAGAAGGGATCACTAAGAAAAGTGTATGCAGAGTCATCCAAAGTATAAAGAAGGCGTGAATTTTATGATCTAGGGAGTGAATGAATAGCACGACTGTAGGATTTGAGACAGCAGAGATAAAGGGGAGAGAGGGCTAAAGGGCATTCTGCTCCTTATTCTCATTCGATACCTCGTTCATTCACTTCTACACCCCCAAAATCACACCTCCTCCCGCCCAACAGCTGCAGCGACTGTTGTGAATCAGGTCTTTTTTACTTGTGAATCACATTAAATGTTATACTTCTCCTTGTTTCTGTCATTATCCTACAACATTAGAGGAAATCACTCTAGATGATGTGCAGTCTTTCGTGTTTTTGCTGAATGTTCCTTTTGGAGCCACAGGGCACGTTGTATGCAATGTCAAACAATAATGTTAAAGGAGGACTACGAGGAGAACACACATATCATAGATTGTATTGCATACATTCAAAGCTAATGTAATGATGATAAAAGTAGTGTTGACAAATCATTTATAACATACAGCAATGAATAGCTTTGATTGAAAAGGTTTAAAAGTGCAGTGAGCTATAAGACAAGATGTAGGATGGTTCTTTGACTTGACTAGATGACATGGGAACCCATATAGCGTCAAAAATGGTAAAGGACTTGTGTGCTTACAACAACAATGAATTGGTACAATCAATATTTGTTATCGGTTGCAGGCTTATCACAATAAACATCAAGTGCTATCGCTCTTCCAATGATGCTCACGTGTTGTCTTGAAAAGGCATCCTGCTACATTAAGATTGATTCAGATGTCGGTTGCCATGTTACCACTTTCTGGGATAAAAAGATGACTCTCGTGCCTGAAAACTTCAATATCCCATGCAATCTACTAGCTCTCTATTTGGATCAAACGTCAATAACAAAATGGAGATATGGTGTCATTCTCACGTGGGATGCTTCTCATTCAAATTTTTCGTCAATCTGGTTCTGAAGATCACTGAAATACCTTGTAAGCCAGATTTTCGATCACCTGATACACTCTACTCCATTCATAGCTACTCGACAAGCAAAATTAGAATGATTCTCGAATACAAACTTGATTCGACTGAAGATATATGTACAAATAGGTAGAGAGTATGATAAAGCTTAATAGTAGTCCGGATGATGTCTTTGTGAAAAGAAGAGATAAAGTCATCATAGTGGAAGCATGGAATCGTCCAAAGATGCTTTTACACTACTCAACATGTACCAACAAATCATCTTCTAGTAGCAGGATGCTTTGTGTACATGATAACGACTCAAGAAAGAGAACAAAGTCTGATGCAACCCATGCATGATAGCTGACTCTCCCTAAAACTTTATAGTAGGATGGATGTGTTGTTGAAGGATAGTTAAATGCTCAGTCATGTAGTAAATGAAATAGTCATCAATATCATCCTTATTCAGAACATGATAGTGGTTATAAGAGATATTCAATACTAGTATACTGCAACTAGTACTTTTCACACGAGGTTGTTGATGCCAACTCGGGGGGAATAGTGTCCAATCGCATGAACAGCTGAGGATGCTCCGACTGACTAGGCTATCTGAGCCTTATGCAACCATTACATGTGCATTCATGACTAATACGATATGAAAAAGATCACCAAGTGATTTGTGTTATTATATTACAAGTGGGAAAATGTCAACTAGATGTGTTTGGGTATTGTTGTATGTAAATAAAGTACAAGTGGCAGCAAGCATAGTGATTCCTGCAAAACGGCGCAAGGTAACACAATGACGATTCAGAAATAGCCAGTTGGGGGTCACCAGCTCTTGCATTTCACCTTTTCTTTCTTTCCCTTTACGTCCTCAAGACACTGTATCGCCATCGACACACACACGCTCAATCGTCTATTGCACGATCCATGTCATTTCGAAGGCAATCCCACGTTCCGTTATCTCCTTTGCAGAAAGTGAATAGTGCCAAACGACGATGTACCAGTACTACCACCACTGCAACAAGTCTTTACACGAGCGCGCCACCTCGCTTTCCTGCTTATCTGGAACACACTCTCTATGCAGAACTTGTAAGAGAACAGCAACGCAATCGGCAAGCTCGATCTGGTGAAGGATCCTGTTCCAGTTCACTTGACAATCTTGATCTACGGCTACCATCCGAGTGGAACGTCCATGATAAGTCTCGTCATCTCGAAATAGACCCTACAGGTCTTGAACTGATGTATACTGGTAAGTATTGATGTTCTACACTAGATAAACAGCTAAATGACATACAACATAGGTCCAGGCAAAACAGAATCACATGCAGCTTCAGTTCGTGCCAACTTTCCAATAAGACGACAATGTGGCATCTATTACTTTGAGATGAAGGTGCTTTCCAAAGGTGAAGATGGTTTTATTGGCATTGGATTCTGCAGTGGTAAAAATGGATTGGATCGATTACCAGGTAAAAAGATGATCAAGGTGGAGAGTGAGAACAAGGCTTTATTGATGTCAATTCTAGGATGGGACAATGATTCATGGGGATATCATGGTGATGATGGTCATTCTTTTCAAGAATGTGGTACTGGCGACAAGTACGGTCCTCAATTTACCACTGGTGATGTTGTTGGATGTGGCGTTGACTTGATTCGCAAGACGGCTTTTTATACCAAGAATGGCACGTTTCTCGGCCCTGCTTTCAAATCTATCAAGACTCATATGGATCTCTATCCCTGTGTTGGCTTAAGAACTGTGGGTGAACGCGTATCTGTCAACTTTGGTCAGGATCCTTTTGTATTTGACATCGTTCAGTATATCAAGGTGAGTGATATAAGCAAAAACGATGAGTATCTACTGTAGCTGATGCAGTGAATTAGGAGCAAAAACTCAGTATCATGAAACAAGTGACGACAAGACCCCATACAGCTGCAAATGGTACCATGGATCAGCTTGTGTTGTCGTATCTGGTGTACCAAGGCTATATGAGAACAGCTCAGGCAGCAATCAAGAACATCGAGCACGTTACTAGTCGCACATTACGTCTATCGCATGCAGGATCAGAGCCAAATGACCGAGAAGAAAAGGATATGTATGCGAGACAAAGTGAGTCATCATTATGGAATCGGCTTGTCCTTATACTTACAAGTGATCATATTCAGGTATACGAGCTGCAGTCTTGGCTGGCAATGTGGATCGTGCTCTGGAACTGGTTCAAGAACACTTTTCTCATACTTTGGAAGAAATGACTGATGGACAGAGTATCTTGTTTGAGCTGAAATGTCGTAAACTGGTGGAGATGATGCGTGATTATAGCAAACGACATGCAAGAAGGGAAAAGATGCCACAGAAGAACAATGGTCACATGAAATCAAGGTCAACCATGCAGAAACATACCGGCAAATCACGACCAGAGTACATGGATATCGACAGCAATGGTCACGACTCATCGACATCAAAACGAGTGCGAGATACATCAGACGCTATCAACACAACAAATGGTGGAGAGAATGGCTTTACGGATAGTGGTTTGGTCTTATCAGATGATGATGAAGCAAGTGAAACAATGCTGGAAGATATCATGGCTTATGGCAAGGCATTACAAAACGAATACCAATCTGATCAGCGCCCTGAAATACGTCAACGACTGAAGGTAACATTCAATGATAGACGTTTTGGATATTCATTTACTCACTCTGCGAATGTAATAGGAAGTGTTTTCATTATTTGCATACTCGGATCCAACTACGAGTCCCATGGCATATCTGATGGATGATTCTGGTCGGCAAGAATTGGCAAATCGACTTAATGCAGCAATGCTAGGTAAAGGATGAGACATGTTCATCAAAGGTAGTGTCAATACTCATTCATCCTTTGTGTAGTATTACAAGAGCGTCCAAGTCAACCACCATTGGAGAGGATTTATCAACAAGCCATGATAAGTAATCAGCAGCTCGCTTGCCTGGGATATCCTGAATCCATGTTACTAGATCTCGACGCGACTCTACGTTAGATAGTAGTTTGCTTGGCCAAATCTTTGTGATGATCATGTAAATAACAATATGTCAATGCACCATTATCACTTTGAACTTTGTTGTTATCTTCTTTACCCCATCATCCTCTGATGCTCCATACCATTAAAGACGTATGTAATGGGATTTGTAATATAAGCTTTATAAGGATGAAATAGGGATGCTTCATAGGTAATGTCAAGAAGAAGGGAGGATGTATAAGTCACTTTTCAGCAGAAGAGAGTGAGTTTCGCATTTGTTCTTGAGGAATCTCTCTTATCTGTTCTGAAACAATGCGCTCTTCACCACTTGCAGGATTAACAGTGACGATCTTGTCAACATGATAATATGCCATTTCACCAATTTCAGCTGTATCCAAGCCTTGTAGCTCGACTTCAGGATCAACTCGTAATGATAAGCCAGGAATATGATCCATAATGAAGAGAATGATATAAGTGATACCAAATGACCATGCAGCACCTGCAGTGCAATCAGCTAACTGATAAGCAAGTTGGATCCAGTGATGATTCATCCATCCACCATCGATACTTGTGGAGCCATCAAGACCAGCCACATAACTTTCAGCAAAAAGACCAGTGAGCAATCCGCCAACAAATCCACCAACACCATGAACAGCAAAAACATCAGCTGCATCATCAAAGTTGAGCATATGCTTGAGACGTACAGCAAGATTGCAGCATATACCACCTAAGAATCCAATAGCAATAGCAGGTCCAGGACCTACAAATCCAGAAGCTGGTGTAATAGCGACTAAACCAGCAATGGCTCCAGAACAAAATCCCAAAGCTGAATACTTGCGAGTGGTTCGATAATCCAAAAGTAGCCATGTAATAGCACCTGTAGCAGCTGCCAAATTGGTTACAACACATGCCATAGCTGCTCGTAAGTTGCCAGAAAGTGCTGATCCACCATTAAAACCAAACCAACCAAACCAAAGGAATGCTGTTCCCAAAATCACATTGGACATGTTGTGTGGTTTAAATTCATCAGCTTGAGTAATACTACCATGGCCTTGACGTTTGCCCAATATGATGGCATAAGCGAGACTTGCGAATCCACTAGAGATATGCACTGGTGTGCCACCTGCAAAATCAAGTCCACCCAATTGTGCGCTCCATCCATTAGCGTTCCATGTCCAATAAGCAATAGGATCATAAACAACAGTTGACCAGATGAATATAAAGATGATCATGGGAAGTAATCTTCCACGTTCAGCAGCAGAGCCAATGGCCAATGCTGGTGTCAAGGCTGCAAACATGTTTTGGTAAAGTGCAAAGACAATATCTGGAATCTTGTCACTGCCCATGGATGGTGAGCCCAATACATTGCGGAAAAGTGCATAATCCATATTTCCAAGGAATGAAGAGCCAGTTTGGCTGAAAGTAAGACTGTATCCCCAAATAAACCACTAACAAGAGGATGAGATGATGTGTCAAAGTCATAGATATGATCTTGTTCTCACCTGAAGTGTTACCACCACTAGTGATAGTACACAACACATAATAAGTGATAAGGCATTCTTGGAACGTGCCATACCACTATAAAAGTAACCAATGCCAGGAATCATGAGCCAAACCAATGCCATGGCTATTAGCACAAAGCTAATATCTCCAGCACTGAATTCGGACCCATAAACAGAGGATGATGATGATGGTGGTGGATCCATAAAACTAGGTGGAGTAGAGATGAAAGGCAAGCAGTTGAAAGGACAAGACAAGAGTTAAGAGAATCAGAATAGGAGAAATGTGGTAATGACGGCAAACAGGCCAAGTTTCAATGTGATTCACCAGTGAAAGAGTCAAAAATATGCAAGAAAGCTGCAGGGAGAGTTGCTTGTTTATATGAAATGCCAATCATTGCTTACTGATAAGCACAAGGCAAGAGATAAGGATATCCTTCAACATTGGCAGAATGTATTTACTTGCCGCTGCATCCTTTTTTTGGCTTGCATAAGTAGCATTGTTGTTTACTCTATAACTTGAAGAGGGATTTGGAAGAGGATGTATATACTTGGCTGTAATCACATACACTTTATTTCTTTGCAATAAGTTACAAATCATGATCGGCTGGTGTAATCAAGAATGGTAGGTAAGCTTCATCCGATGTAGCACATGATCCTACTTGACTCTGTGATAAGAAGCACAATGATAACCATTTTCGCATTTACCTATTGTAGATAAGCCAATACAGCAATCATGTTTAATCCTGGGATATCATATCATAGGGTGGAACTGCTATCTTTGGTTAATCTTGAGCGATTACTATCATCTTGTTTGCAATAATGTCAAAAGAGCAAATGTCCTATCAGCAAATGCATAGGTGATTCCTTTTCGGGAATCGAATCACTGATCCAGCATGCTTTATCCGAAAGCGAGTGAGTGGCTTTTGTTGCCCATTTCCATTTTCATTTTTTGGTTGTACCGCCGCCTTCCTTTTCTCTTTCTACTTTACGATTGACATGCAGGATTCCTTCTTTGTCTCTTCCAGAAAACGTAAACGTACTGGTCCAGCCAAATCGTCCGATTCAACAAATAAGCCCACAAGACGTTCTCGACCTACAGACAATAACAAATCGGCTCCAGCACCCACCAAAGACAGCGATGTCGAGAGTGGCGACGAATCCGATCGCTTCGAGAATCTAAGCGCCAGTGAAGACGAGTCTTCTGAAGAGGAAATTGAGGAAACAGCAGCCGAGAAACGTGTTCGTTTAGCCAAAGCGTACCTGGATAAGATCCAAACTGGTCTTGAAGGTAAGGAGAACATGACAACAACCGATCATTTCATAGCTTTAACTTTGGATTCATTTACAGAGGATCTCGATGGTTTCGATGCAGCTGATTTGGATCGAGATTTGATTGCAGAACGTCTTAAGAAGGATGAGGTAAGAATGGATTAATGTGTATATATCTATGCAGAGAGCTAACTGTGTTTATTTCAAAGGATGAAATTGCTGGTCGAATGCATCGAAGAGTAGCAGACAAGGTAAGATACAAGCATTCATATGCATATAACGAGACAATGCAACCTAATACAGCTTTTTTCAGTTTGATTTTGCAGCAATTGATGAAGAGAAGATTCAAAGTCGACGTGGACATCAGCTTTCAGTCACTGCCGTTGCATTAGCCGAGAATGGATCTGTCTTTTACACTGCATCAAAAGATTGTTCAATCATCAAATGTAAGTTATATTGAAAGATACAGAGAAAGATGCAAGATGCTTATTGGGATTCATTAGGGAATGCAAAAACACTTGAAAAGCTTCATGTTTTCCCAGGTGGTCAAAAGAATGCCAAAGAGTTTGAAGGTCACACAGATATCATTTTTGCATTGGCTATCAGTTCAAATGGCGAATATCTTGCTAGTGGTGGACGTGACAAGAAGATCAACATCTGGTCTGTAAAGGACAATGAGCTCCTTGCTGTTTTTCCACATCACAAAGATGCCATATCGGTAAGTGTTCAAATGGACAAGGAAAAGACTTGAATCATTAACAATGATTGCATATACAGGGCTTATGTTTCCGTAAAGGCAAGAATCAGTTGTACTCTGCATCATGGGATCGAACTATCAAAGTGTGGAACATTGATGAGCGAGCCTATATTGAAACACTGTTTGGACATCAAGACCAGATTGCCAGCATTGATACCCTAATTCGAGAACGCTGCGTATCGGTCGGTAGTCGAGATAGAACAGCTCGTGTATGGAAGATTGTGGATGAAACGCAACTTGTATATCGTGGTGGTACACAGAGCAAACAAAAGGATTCGAGAGAAAGACCACTGTACTTGGAAGGATCATTGGATTGCATTTCACAAATCGATGAAAGCATGTTTGTCACAGGTGGTGATAGTGGGTAAGTACATGTATGCTCTTTATGTTTTTGTACAAGTGGTGCTGACAAGATGGTTGTCTAGTGTTATTTCATTATGGGATATCAACAAAAAGAAGCCAGTCTTTTCAGTAACAGAAGCTCACGGCATCAATACTACACCAAGTGAAACTGAAGGCGACATTAACACACCCTATTGGATCACAGCAATAGCATCACTTCGCTACTCTGATTTATTCGTATCTGGATCATGGGATGGATATATTCGCTTTTGGAAGATTGGCGAGGACAACAAGAGCTTTTCTGAAATAGCAAAGGTTCCTATCAAGGGCGTGATCAATAGTTTTGACATCAAGACTGTCTTCCCATCAAATCGAACATATTTGATCGTCGGTGTGGGTCAGGAACTCAAGGGAGGTCGCTGGTTGCGCTTGAAGGGTGCCAAGAACTGTACAAAGATAATAGAACTTCCATCATTCAACAAAGCATCTTCTTAATCACAATCTATTACCCATCTGCAACAATAAAGACAACCTGCATCTAATCATGTTCACTCCATGTCATTGATAAAGTGCGCAAGTGGAGAAGATAACTGGTCTTATACTTGAATCCTATCCTACTTCTTTATTACAACATGCACATCTATCTCTAGCTTAATTAAACCTAATAAAGACATTTCACGCACCAATCGCCTATGCAAGTTTTGTTAAAGTGTTTTCTTTTCAATTGAACATTTGACACTTTAGCTGCATCAGAGTAACGTTACTCAATACAAGTGTTATAGGGGGACAAGAACAATGAACAGGCACATATAATAAAGCTTGCTGACAAAGTGTCCGTATATGCATTATCAGGTCATGGTGCAGATTGTAGCATTATGAATGTTGTCAATATATTCGAATGTCAATATCAAAGAATACAAGGTACTGTATGACATACACATGATGGATAAACATAGGATGAGGATGGTGGAGCATCAGATGTCAGAAAAGCAAGATAAGAAGCAGTTGAATGACCTTGTTGGCATCTGATCCTTAATTGGGCTATAAAAGATATCTCCTACTGAACATGATAGTTTCATAGTTTCCTCTCATGCACTCTCTACTTTTCTTGCTACTTTCATTCTCTGCAATATTCATACAACACACTTCTTCAGCATGGCTACCTCATTTACCCCAGATCCCATTTCACCGCCCTTCACGGCCTAGTGATATTGAAGAGGAGCTGTACACAACAACAGTTGACTGGTTACAAGCTGACACACAAGCCATGTCTTGCGCCAAGTGCATTTCACTCATGCAGCTAGGCAAGGATCTGTCGTACATGTCCGAGTCCTTCTTGGTTGCAACACTGATACGCCTGTGTGGGAGATTTGAACAAGTACATCCTGACGTGGTAAGGGACAAAAGAGATAGGCTTATATGATAGCATAAAATGACATGGGTGTTGTAGTGTGCTGGTGTTGTCCAGGAGCAAGCTCCTATCCTGCGGAAGGTGCTCAAGGTAACACAATCATGAGATGTTGCACAATTGATGGCACGTGAGCCATGGATGACGATATCAGTACTTACAATGTCGTATTATAGACCATGACTGTATCAGGAAGAGATGGGCATCTTTTATGCGCTGCTGTATTGAATAGTTGTCCTTATCCAGAAGTTGACCATTGGGATGTCCCCTTTCCTAAATCAAAGCCAATCAATATACCACCACCAGAGCAATCTACATCCAGCGACAAAACATTCACAGTGCTACAGCTAAGCGATTGGCATGTCGATCCTGAATATGAAGCTGGTGCAGATGCCTTTTGTGATAAGCCTATCTGTTGTCGAGCATCCAACACAGACTATTCCAATGTTACCATGCCAGCGTCTATCTGGGGAGCATACACATGTGATACGCCACTCACTCTGATTGAATCAATGCTTGAATTTATTCCTACTGTGGCACCTGATCTTGCTTTTGGTCTACTCACTGGAGATATTCCATCGCATGAAGTATGGTCAACACTACCAGCACTCAAGACACAACTTGTGGAGGAGAACTCTTTTGCACTTATGCATGCTCATTTTGATTCTCCGCACTTGATCAATTCTATATTGTATCCTGCCGTTGGTAATCACGAATCAGCTCCCACCAATATCTTTCCACTGAAGCAATCCAAGATCCCTATTGAAGAGGAGAAAGATTATCTACGACTCGAATGGATGTATGCTTCTCTTGCCAAAAGCTGGTTGGGATGGCTTGCTCCTAATACAGTGATTCAAGTCGAGCAAAACAGTGGAAGTTATGTTGCATATCCCAGACCAGGTCTCAAGCTTATCAGTCTCAATACCAACTTTTGCTATACAATGAATTGGTGGTTGTATGAAAGTCCACAACAAAAGGTATGAAATACGAGCACTGCGAAAATGAGATAGAATCATTCTAATGAGAACAAAATAGGATCCTGATGGTATCTTGGATTGGCTTATCAATGAGTTACAAGCATCTGAAGATATTGGAGAAAAAGTTTGGATCACTGGTCACATTGCTCCAGGAGATGTCACCTGCTTGCATGACTATTCCAACTATTTCTACCAAATCGTGGAGCGTTACTCTCCTCATGTGATCACTGCCCAATTCTATGGACATACGCACAAGTAAGTTTGACATTGCAATTAACAATGATCCAGTACTGATTTATTGTTCTTTGACTTGTTTATCAGAGATGAATATCAAGTGTTTTATCGGGATGGGAATCAAACTGCAGACAATGCCATATCAGTGGGTTATGTTGCTCCTTCGGTGACACCATTCGCCAATACCAATCCTGCATTTCGACTTTATCAAGTGAACGCCGAGACCTTTGAAGTTATGGATTCCATCACCTATGTTGCAGATCTGGATCAAGCTGATCAATGGATTACAGGACCAGTAAGTCTATTCCTACATACAAAGATAAGGACATCAAGATACTTACATTGGGTATTAGAATTGGCGTGTCGAATATTCTGCTCGTGAAGCCTACCAATCAGATCATGCTCCTTTGGCAAAGAGTTCTCCATTGACGGCTGGTTGGTGGCACAATGTATCTGTTTCCATGGAAGAAGATCCTGAAACCATGTTTACCAAATACTGGAAGTACAGAGTCAAGTCAGCACCACTGATGAAAGAGTGTGATGAAGAATGCAGATCCATAGCCATTTGTGCCATCCGGGCTGGTAAATCAGAACAACGGTGTGATTATGATCCGGATTTCATGCCACCACCTTTTGAAGACGAAGGGATGTACAAGAAGAAGAGTCGTTCTTATCGTATTGAAGAGATTGACAGCTGTGGATTGAATCTAGTCGGTCAAAGTCATCGGATACTGCAACAAGATGCTATTCAACAAGACAAATCATAGTGAAATCACCTTTTTGTAACAATAAACACCCATTTAACAATGACCTACACTGGATGTATACATAAGGTTGTACTACGACACGGAGATAACGTGATTAGATGCATAGTGTACGCCATAGCTATCAATGTTTCCGATATACTCGGCCGCGTGACCAAAAGGGTAATTTCTTACTTCTTTCTCGTTCACACCACTTTTCAAGCGCAAATACGACATGCGTGCGTCATTTGTCACTATTACAGCAGCTTTGGCAGCTTGCAGCTATGCCATTCCTGGGTTGCAGCAACAGGCACCTTTTACGACACACTCGGATTCACTTTCTCAGCAATTGCAGGACAGTCTTACTATTGAAGGTCTTTTACGACATTCTCGGAAGCTTCAAGCCATTGCTGACGAGAATGGTGGCACACGCGTCTTTAGCTCGTCAGGGCACAATGCTACTTTGACCTATATTGCAGAGTCAGCTCTATTGAATGGCTATCACACATGGCTTGAACGTAAGTATATCCAACATGGATGGATGGCACAATGGATTGATCCTTTATTGTTTCTTTAGCAATGTACTTGAATTATACAGAGAAAGTGAAGCAAGAAGCAGCAGTTGTATCACCTATTCAGATCGACATCCCTGTGGGTTTGATGACTTTTACTGAAAGCACTCCTTTGGAAGGTGTACGTGCCTCTTTGGTTCATGCTCCAGGTCATGGCTGTAATCCTGAAGATTATCCAGAACATGTCAATGGCAAGATAGCATTGGTTGAACGTGGTGATTGTGCTTTTGGTCAAAAGGCATATGCAGCAGGTCAAGCAGGTGCTGAAGCTTTGTTGATCTATAACAATGAAGATGGATCCCTTTCTGGTACTCTTGGTCAAGATTTCCCACCTGGTGCGCCTACTGCTGGTATCTCCAAAGAGGATGGTGACAAATTGATTCGTTTGTTGGCTGGTCATGACAAGATTGAATTACGCGTGGCTATTGTGGAGAAGCGTGAGGAAAGATTGACATACAATGTGATTGCAGAAACCAAGGTAGAGTTAGGATTGAAGATAGCAATGTGTTCTTTATCAGCTAATCCATTTGTTATCCAGGGTGGTGACAAGAGCAACGTGATTGTTATAGGTGGTCATTCTGATAGTGTTCATGCTGGTCCTGGTATCAATGACAATGGATCTGGTACTGCTGCTTTATTGGAGATTTCACATCTTTTCCGCAATGTTGAACCAGTTAACGCGGTGCGATTTTGTTGGTGGACTGCAGAAGGTATCCAATCTCGGATCATCTGCTCTTATTATGTTGCTAATGCTTGAATCATTATTAGAATTTGGTTTGCTGGGTGCTAAGCATCATGTTGAAAACTTGTCAACAGAGGAAAAGAAGAAGATCGCCTTATATCTCAACTTTGATATGATTGCCAGTCCCAATGCTATCAATGGCATCTATGATGGTAGGTATCAGTGTACTGTATACTTCATTGGAAATGTGCTTATTGACGTGTTATCTAGGTGATGGATCTGATAGCAGCATGTCTGGTCCTCCTGGTTCAGCAGCCATTGAAAAGCTCTTCCAAGACTATTTCAAGAGCAAGGGCGAACCATATGATCCTTCCGAGTTTGATGGTCGTAGCGATTATGGACCCTTCATTGTGAGTTGCATGAAATCCTATTGTCCAGATCATGATCATTGACTGAATGCAAATTGACACAATAGGAAGTTGGTTTACCCAGTGGTGGATTATTCACAGGTGCTGAACAAATTATGACTGAGGATCAAGCCAAACGTTATGGACGTCAAGCTGGTGTTGCCTATGACGAAAACTATCATGCAGCAGGAGACACCATTGACAATCTGAACCATGACGCCTTCTTGTTAAACGCACGTGCTATCGCTCATGCTGTTGCAACATTTTCTCAATCGACTGAGCTTGTGGATCGTGAAAAGGATACATTGGTGACGCCTTCATCACAAAAGATTGATATTGAACACATTTGGCCATCTGGTGCTCCCAAGGGTGCTGTAGCTATTTAAATAGACATTGTTGTCACATTATTGATCTGGTCTACTAAAAGTAACATTCGATCACTCATGAAAATGGATAATAATGCTTCTAGTGGAATGATGCTCCTTATTGAAGATACAAACTTATCATGTGTTTCAATGCCACACAGGGGGGAAATGTGTACCGCCCCAATCACTCCTTTTCAAAGCATTTTGTACATTCCGCGTGGTATCAACGTGATTGTTCAACATGTCCCATTTGTGATCACTATCAAAGCCACCCTATAGCTATTGGAATAACTTGATCAATCGCTCGCTACTGCAATGGATGAGCTGTTTCATCATCTTTAGCAATAGTAGCAAGTCCACTCTTATGCTTAGCTTCCTCCCATATCGTTTATGGCATGTAGGATTAAATTATCTTGTACAACTATAACACAAACGTGTATACAGAGTTCTCTTTGTGTACACTGCACCCCACGGTTAGGCTTGTTTTGCAATTTGTTTGAGGAACCATTTTTCGGGAAACCTAGTTGTGAATTCATTCGAGTCACATGAATCACTTGGTGGTTGTACAATACACACTCCGAGATAAGGGTCGTGTGAAATGCTGTATGTGAATGCTATGTATGGTATGCCTATGAAATGCACATCTTGTCATGCAAACTACTATCATGCAACATGGTATTTTGCATGAATGATATCGTGTGCACGAGCCTCCTTGCTAAAGTAAAGACCGATTCAACATGATATACTCACTAGACCAAGAGGCATGTAACATATTATAACGTTATGTCGATCGTTGTCGGAATATCTAAAGTGTAGTACGTGCCCATTTCCAGCTAAAAGAAAGGAGGAGCGATCAGTGACATGGGGAGACTTACTTGTCAAATAGGGCATGTCCGTCAGGGATAATGGATTGGCATAGAACAATACACAGATGCAGCAAATACACCTGCCTTTTTCTGGAGAAAGTGATCCATGGTTACACTATTTCACCTTGCTTGAACAGCTAGTAACTCCTTTTTGTGGAGGAGGCGCAACTCGTGATGATGAGCGGATAATCCAACTTTTTCATTTACAAGTTAAGCTCAGATGCATATGGCTTTTCTTTTGCATAACCAAGTTATATATCAGGAAAATGGAAACGCCGTCATTGCCAGCCAAAAGATCGCAGCTGAAGCTTCACGTTGCACAACAGTTTGTTTAGGTCAAGATTTGCGCGTGGGATACTGCATTCAGATCGCGTGTAATCCATCACCCCTTATATTGCATACAACCAAGAAAGAGGATGGGAGACAAAGAGACGAGTCTGCATCATGTTTGTAACATTATCAGTAACCTTATTGCTCAGATACACATGCACTGCTTATCATTGTTTCACCCTATCACCCCACTTTGTCATTCAAAGATCAAATTTGCATGTAAGCTTGAAAGATATATGCGACATCATACAATTTGCTTACTAGATTATGCATACATACAAGGTATTAAAAGGGAAAAGCATACACAAAGTTAGATATACGAAAAGAAAAAGGCTGAATGAGTCAAATGTGTGTGATCGTGCGCGTGTGTAAGATGGGGGGGATGATAAAAAATGCTTCTGGGCATGTGGGTAATTGTGCGTGGGGTAACAGATCAGGGCATCTTCAAGTGAATCCTAGATTATCACCGAGGAAGAGGGGAATACATGCTAAAGAATGGGATATAGATAAAGATGATGACATGTTCTTCCATCTCCTCGACTCTTGGCTTTAAGCTTTCCTTGCTGTGATCACTTTCCACTCTGTAAGTCCCTTATTTCTCTCAATTTCATCCATGACGGCAACACAATAGTGATCATACTCTTCCAAGGTTAATTCAAGGAAAGGAGCCAGTCTTGGTTTTACCATCTTCAGTATCCCCTTGAATACAGATTTGACTAAAAAGCCTTGCTGCAGTCGAACTGTAAGTAAATTATGCAAAAAGATATGAGTATACATGCTTTTTCGACGACTGACACAAAAGCTTACGCTCATCTTCGGGCCATTCACCGACTGGGATGGGAAACTCTTGAATCCGCACATCTGTGAAACCAGAAGAACGCAGGTACCCCTCAAAACCTTCTGTAAATTTCATGTTGTACCCAGTTGCTAAGGCAAATTCATCAACAGCTTTGTTGCCTTTACGTGTTAATGGTCCACAATCTGGCATGCGAAGATCTATAATGCAGCAATAATGATGAATAAGTGTCGATAGAAACAAATGACAAAGTGGTAGCATACCATATTCGACAAGATGTACCGCACCATTGGGTTTAAGGATCCTTGCAAAGTCTTCAAACAGTGGTTTCCAATAAGGAATTGGCACAATCGCACCCACTTCACGCTGATAAACAAGATCAAAAGTGCCATCAGCAAAAGGGAGAGGTGTATTAAGAATGTCACCAAAGACAAATGACACATTGGGTGTGATCGGCTGGCCATTATTGACTTGAGCACTATCGGTTGGTAGCGAGATATCCATGGCAACCACTTTACTATCTGGATACTTTTGTGCAATCTCAAAGGCCCAAAAACCTATGTATGCATAGGGATGATGAGTCAAATCATTATCGATTGTCAGATTTCGGTCATTTCACCACTTTTCTTTCACACAGGTTATGTCTTTTCAACCAATCACTTCACTGCACAATAGCTGGTGATTATCATACCTGCACCTGCTGCACTATCAAGAATCATTTTGGGTGGCTCCTCCATCTGTATCTGGATATTCCCACCGAGAATCTGTTTCAGGATATAGTGCTATTGATATGAAACATATCAGTGTTTTTGGCACTATGATATGCAGTTTTGTATAGCTTGAAATACTTTACCTGTCGCAATTGTCTTTTGTGTACAACAGGAGATACAAATTTTGTGTACATCTTTGTGTTAGCCTTCTTTTTTCCGAACTCACGTTCCTTGTCCTTGGGTCGATCTGTCAGCCTTACCGGTTATATTCTTGCTCATCATTACGATCAAAAGTTACAGATTCAGGTTGACTTGTCACAGATGCAGTGCGCTCCACTGATGCTGTTGATGCAATAGATGGTGCCTGTGTTGAATCTTCACTCTTACAAGAAGCCATGCTTCGATGATCCATTTCGACTCCATGTGATCTCTTATAGTAAGGATGATGTGTATGATCATTGGATGATGAGCCTGTAGTGGTCCAACGAGTGCGCTTAGGTGAAGCAGGTGATTGTACAGAAGATGTAAGGGTTGACAAGGGGCCATCAGATGCAAAAACATGATGATGAGCATGTCCATTTACAGCTGTAGCGTTGCTGGTAGTAGTGCTGCTCATAGATCGATGACTGAGCTTATCATTAAATGTCTTGGAATGATGATCAAATGTAGTAGCTGATGTGCTAGTTGTTGGTTGCCGATGATGATGATGGTGTGTGTTGCGTGATGATTTCTTTTTCTTACGACGATCACTAGTGGCAACACCACCATTCAGTCGTTGCTTACTCATTTGTACACCCATATTGAATCAAGTGCAATAGATGAATACGTGTATACAAGAAAAAGGGATGGCGTACAAGTAAGAGAAGGAAAGTGAAAAGCAATAAATAAATAAAAAGAAAGAGAGAGGAAAGAGAAAGATTGAAGAGTAGAGGTGCACAGAAAGCGTGCAAGGTTGTTTGGACATCTAACGCGGCACCAAATACAGTCGTGTAACGTATATGCCCTATTATAAGTAGATGTATAACCCCTCTTTGTGTGTGTGAATAACAAGGAGGATGTGCCAATCTCTTTCATCCATTTGCTTAATATCTTTGCAATGTGATTCTCATCCGATCATGTCATCAAAAAGCTGCGTTATAGTAAAGATCTACTGATCTTTACATGCGATCACAACCATGTTGGTGCCCCATGATCTTGGCTGCTGGTTCATTGCATATGGATAAGTACTGGTGACGCATGTAAAGTAAGGAAAGCCGACAACATTGCACTTTTCCTTCGAAAGAGAGGTCCCTGTGTGGACTTTGAATGATTGGTCGTACACATGTGGACACCATCCTTCACTTTGATTGATACCAGGAGAGCATTTAACCGCGCCGGAAGCATGGGACCGGGTTAAAAGCAAGACAAAAGAAAGCATAAACTAATTTCTATGCTCCTTACTATTATGTCCGCTCCCCAAGCATTGTTGTCAAACCGCACATGACTTGTTATCTCACATTTCCCCGCTCCTAGTTGCTTTCCTCCTTTTCTACTTTGCTCCTTGCATGATGCTAAGCACGTCCCTATTGCATATGTACATTTTTGTATATGTATATCATGGTGATAGATAACATAGTTTATTGATAAGGCGTATTGCATAAACATCCTTTTCGACAACCAATGGGTGGCAGCTTTCAATTTCTTTTCAGTTACAGCTGTCGCCTATCTTTCTTCATTGGCGTCACCAGTCTAACGATCGTGACACAAAACTGTGATACAACAACCACTTTTTCTTCCCCACCCCATGTTACAATAGGAGCATGAATGCCTTTGATGGTAAGAGATAAAAATGATGATGCAATCTGCCATCTTCATTAGATGCTACATAGGAGAGACATTAGGAGCATCATAGCCATATAGGTAAAATCTTGATGATGACGATCATTACCATCATCATGTCAATATCATGAATATATGATTGATGATATTTCATGTATGATGGTGAGATTGTAGTGATTGGAAAGCTTTGCTTGCTTTGCTGGTGGAGTACAGATCATGTGTATCCGGAAGAAAAGCATGTCATGGGGTTTAGATTGATCTTGAATTGCTGTTGTTTATTATCAGATGTGCTATGATGAGATACTAATGCTATATCTGATGGGACTGGGACACTAGTCTGGATTATACATTGGGCATGGGTATGTTAGTATGGCGCGGTGGACATTGGAAAGCGGCATATGCGTCAATGCGCTTGTAGTATAGGAGTAATGCAGCATAGAGTTGTGTTTGTTTATTGGGCATACGGCAGGATAAACATGCAAGGGTCCAGACAACACGCGCACACACACCTTGTTTGCTTTGATCTGTACTACCATGTCCACGTTGCTTCATTCACATATTGGTATCGGTATCCAAGATGCCATAATAGGGTATCTTTTGTGTATTGTTACGCCTGACAAGTGAAAAGAAAGAAAGAAAAGAATCAACAATTTTGTACTTTTTTGGTTTTGGTACATCATGGCTCTTGTATCTACACAATGCAAGGAGAAAAACATCGGCCGATGAACAAAGTAGGAATGATGCTTGCCACTTGTGGTAGTACAATGACCATCCTATTGTTTTTTAGCTCTACTTTCTAGCCCAACCAATTAGCTTTCCTCTGTATCAATCATTCTCTTCCCATACGCAAAATATATGTGTTGATTTGAGCCTAGTTCATATAATTTGAACATGTATATGCATACTTGTCTCCCACGCTTCTTGATATTGGCACCACAGCTGTCAAACTTATACAAAGTGACGCGTGTTGTCTCTAACGCTCTTCAAACCATGCATTATTGATTACCAGTATTAGCTTTATGCTGTATTATTCTTTCATCAGCCTAGTCTATAAGAGTGGCATATCACTTGCAAGCTGTAAGAACCTTCCAGCAAACTGATCCACGATTCTGTTCCAATTCTTGAATAAGAGCTGTACAATACTTGTCAAAATCTTCAGGCTCTAGACCGAGATATGGTGCCAGTATTGGCTTGGATCGCTTTAAAAGCTGGTTCGCGACTGATTTGAGAAGAAATCCTTGCTGTAAACCGACTTGTAGGCATGACGTATACCGCGGATGGAGATAATTTGGGGGTGGAAATGGGAAAAGCACACAGACGTTAGGTGTAATGTTGCAATTAGTCTTGTTGCTTGCTTGTATCACTTACTTTCATCGTCAGGCCATTCTCCAACAGGCACTAAAAAGCGCTGTACTTTGACATTATGATAGCCAATTTGATGCAACATGCGCTCAATTGGCTCAGTAACATATATGACAAATCCCAAGTCTTTGGCTGCACGCTTAACAGCTTCATTGGTGCGATTACAAAGTGGTCCACAGTCTTCTGGATACGCCATATCTATTGGTTCCATGAATATGGTTTGTGACAGCAGCGGACGAGATAACGAAAGAGTAATAATAGGATGCTTACCATATTCGACCAAATGTATAATGCCACCCGGCTTAAGGATCCGATGTATATCTTCTAGTAACGGCTGCCAACATTGGAAAGGCAATAAGATACCAACTTCGCGTTGATGAACCAAGTCAAAGGTATTGTCGGGAAATGGAAGCGGAGGAGATTGGATGCTGCCATGTACAAAACTGACATTTTTAGGGAATGGCAGCCGAGAAGATGCACTATTGCTACTTTCACCACCATTATTCTCTGACTTTACAGGGATTGGTAAAGTTGAACCCAATGCTACAATTTGAGCATTTGGGTAAGCTTGTGCCGTTTCAAGAACCCAGAAGCCTTAAAACACGTATCAGCATGATCAGCAAAAGTGGATATCTCTCTTATGTTACCTGCTCCACATGCGCTATCAAGTATGTGTTTTGGGGGCTTATCGAATGTACACTTGATGTTATCTCCAAGCACTTGCTTGAAGACATAATGCTGGTAGTATCAGAAGAATGTTAGCTGTATCTTATCAACACAATGATGTAGAATGCTTATTGTAAGGCGCCGAACCTGTCGTTGATGCCTGTCAACAAGTTATCAACCGAGAAAAAGGATTGAAGAAGAGTCAGAAGGTCCATATGTTACCACGTGGTAGTTTAAGAATCATTGGGGATATCTTACCGGTTATATTCTTGTTCCTCAGTAAAATCATGAGCATAATCTTGCTGGCTGCTCACTGATGTGGATTGAATTGAGCGATTACAAGCATTATCAATAATGCTAGATGATGGCGAACCCGATAAGGATGTTGTAGTGCGACCTGATTCCTCACTTGAGAATGATGGTGTGCTGTTGCTTTGAAGATCCAGCCTTCGCTGATGGATTGTTGCAGCAGTTGTTTTGGCTGATTCACGCGTTATTCGCTGACTTGATGGTATACTGGATGCTGATCCTCCACGTTGCATTGCAACTGTGCTATTTGTTCTACGAAGAACACTTTCTTTCTTGTTGACAACACGATATATAGCTTTATCATAGCTGCTGCCTGCATTTGGAACACTTTGCGTATGATCAATGGCAGCTGGTACTTTATAAGATGTTGCTTGTGCTCTAGTATTATGTGTTGTTGCTTGTTGGTGTTGATGATGATGTGGCGATGTTGATGATGATGAAATGGTTTTCCTTCGAGCTCGACTATTTCGTTCAACACCAGGCAATCCAGCTTTACTTAGTTGTCCACCCATGATGTTTGAAAGGCAAGAACAGAAACAAAACAATGAAATTTAGTGATATAAAGTAAAGTGAAAAGCAGCGGGAAAAGAAGCGAAACTGATCTGCGGTTACCGAATCGCCAATCCACTGTTTCCTTTGCATTTGCCTCTCTTTATGATATATGTGTGACACACCGCGCACTTTTGTAGCACGAATGGTAATATCTACAGGGTACAGCCACCTTTACATCGTGTGTGCATACATATCTATCATTTCTAGAGCCATTGAATGACGCAACCTATGTCTTGTGTCATGATTCTCGAAGTAATCAGCCATCTTTTCAGATAGGATGGAAACTTATGAAGCTTTTCTGCGCTACTTTCATTGTTTCCCAGCACTACTAAAGTAAGTGATGCACAACCTAAAAGTTTTCTTAGAGTTTGCTCTCCACATTGCCCTATATAGGGGGTATTTGAGTTAATAATCAAACCATTGAGGAAAAATGTACTGTCACCAAAGTGCCCAGCAATACCTAATCTTCCTTGTACTGCCACTATTGGTAGCAGAAAGCCTAATGTACTGTAGGGTGTTTTCCTATGACTCAATCTGGAAAAATGACGCTTTGGTCAATGTCAATCCTTCCATTTTGTTCGGACTTTTTGTAACGAATTTGCATGTGCCAGCTGAGCCATATGCCACAGGACACCATATATACACTTTACACTCCTTACAAGCTGTAAGCTCTGCCACTTTAGGCATGTGGATGTCATATCAGTGCTAATTGACAGCATATACCAATGCAAAGATATAACATAACTTGCACGTGGTATAAAGCAATAATAGGATCTGTTTTTGCATAAGACAACATCAACATTGGGACGTTAGCATTGGTTCTACACACCGACTAAATGATCCGCTTTCTAGAATTTGAACCTAAGATCAACTTTCCATTTAGCTTTTCCCTCGTGATTGGCGCCTGTTGCGTGGTTTTTGCGCTAACATCTTGGTGGTAGTAGTACTTCTTTCAAGATAGCTACAGTGTTTTCTTTTTAACTTTTGCGTGATGTATTTGGTATCTCTTTGCTTTCACTTTGGCACGCTAGCGCTATGACTATATTCAGCTTTTAGCTTTTATTCTACAAACATTGACATCTACTTCATAGCTAACAAGTATCAAGATCATATGTAAAACGAGAAGAAAGGGAAGCACCATGATTGCTGAATGCTTAATAAGATCCTTATATACAAGGGACAGTTGGCAATGTTTTATTCATGGTGTATTGTTGTTGACTATGACTATTTAAAGATCTTGTTGCTGCCAGTGTACCTTGATGAGCTTCCAGGAAGAAGTCGACAACAACATCTTGCAATCTTCAAGAGCATTGGTGATAGTGGTAGTCGAAGGATTGGTTTTGTCTGGAAGGTCTCTGATGAATCACAAAGGCAATGGTGTCCTTGTCATATGGATATTGATATGCTCTTTCACGTGGTTGTGGCCTATCCCAGCTCATCAGAATTCCTCGATCCTTGACTAAAGTATTCATGCCACCAGCAAAGAAGATCACTATTTAAAGCCATATAAGTGAACAAACAAAGAACAAGATACAGGAGAATGATCACACATTTACCACAAAGAATCCATCAGAGGAAAAGGGGCCAAGATGTCACAAAGGTAAGCAACAATGAACACAGCAATGAAGAACTATATGAATGATGACAATGATCAATGCCACTGGTCACATAAGCCTACTCTGGGTGCTTACCAGAATGCATTGAGTGGAATATGCATCAAACAGACATGACAGATGAAAGAGAAGTGTGATAATGTTGCTGACAATGGTCTTGTTTACAAGTGATGTTCAACATAGGGAGGCTGTAGTTGACTAAACTGGTAAAATGGTCAAGCAACTGCAGCATCAACAATGAACAAATCCGCCTACCATCAAAAGACAAGTGATCCAAGCATGTCCCTCCTGGATCTTCCAGATGATATAGAGAACACGTGTTGTCGGTCAAGTTGTACCATTAATGCAAGCCGAAGACTTCTCAGTCAAAGCACCCTATTTGGCAATATGAAGTCAAAGGCTCTAGTTGTACATGGAGTGGAGATCAAGGCGAAATGCTGCTGTCAATGTCCATCGACGTGTGCTTAGGTGGCAGAAAAGAAAGAACGAGCTGGGCGAATGTACAATAAAGCAAGCGCGTTGGTCAGAGGATCCATGAGTCAACATACTGCTGCCTTTTGTCTTTGCAATCTCGTCGTTTATATCCAAAGCTTTTCTTCTTCCCTTGGTAGTGTCTGTAAGCCTAGTTCCGCGCTGCTTTTCTAAACAATACCTTTGCGATTTCCTTTGGGACAAGTGGTATTCATACAATGGAAGAAGTTCAGAAACCCCTTCTCCGCTTGTTCCCTTTCCACCATTTTCTCCTCATCTCCCCTTGCCATTATCCATAAAGATAGTGATGAATAAAGCAACCATTGTCATGGACATTCATCTTGAATGATACCTTGTATGCTAGCAAAATATGGGATTCATCAAGCAAGGGATCAAGTGTTCGGTACCTGATATGCTGAGGAAGTGGTGAGTGATTCACTTGGTCATTGTGAGTTCGGAGATCAGACAACAGGTACGAAAAAGCAGTTTAGAGACACACATGAAAGCAATGAAGAAGAGATAAACATTCAATAAAAGATAATAGGACAAGGTTGATGATATCATTCACACTCATGCATTTCCCCACACATCATCTATGAATGAGAACGTGTTGTTTGACCATGACAATCCATATAACCCAATATATGCTCATTTGGATCTCTTTCCACACGATGAAAGTGTATCTCTGCTACAGACCATTCCACAAGCACAAATTATAGCTCAAGGATAGATATATAGATAATAGCCATTAAGGCTTCATAAGCACATTTATCAAACATACAAAGTCAATCATGCATCGCGTTTGCTCATAGCTTGTTATGTGATGTACTTGTTTCTTGTTCTATTGCTCAAGTGCTTGTTTTCCTTGAACATAAGCGGCAACAATCTTGCCAAAGTTCTCACCCTGGAGTTTTGCAAGATCACGCTCAATCTGTAATGTCTTTTCAGGACGCTCGCCATTTCTATGATATAAGGATTGCATTAGTATACTATATCAGCGATGATTGCTTACAGGATGGTGTAGAACAAGATGATTACTCACGCACATGTACCAGCGCCATAAGCTGATCCACCAATTACTTGCGAATTGTCACTCGTATGCTATTATTACCCATCATTAGTCACAGTCCTTTTTGACACATCATGTATATCATGATTCTTACCTGGCTGGGGAATCCGAAAGGCACGTAAATCATGCCATGATGAGCAAAGAAAGGCACAGCACTATAAGCAGTGGTTTCTTGACCCTGTAGAGAAGATGATATACTCTTTCAGCTTCTGCATTGAATCCTATGGCATCAATAATGTATAATCTTACTCCATGCTGAGACCCAGTAGAAAAGAATGTGCCGACAAATTTGCCTTGCAATTCACGATTGTACCATAATTGACCTGTTGCATCCCAAAGACTCTTCATTTGTGCAGGAACCATGCCAAAACGAGTACCAAATCCAAAAATGATGCCATCTGCTTCAGCAAGCTGATCAACTGTGATAATAGGAACATCCGGTTTAGGAGGTGCTTTCATCATAGTCAATACTTCATCGGGAAGCATTTCAGGTACTGAAGCATGTCCAAAAGATTTTAATGATGATCCTTGAGTATGATATGAAAGGACATACCTTGAAACAGTTTGGTAGTGACACCAGCTGCTTGCAATCCCTTTTGAACTTCGAGTGATAGCTTATAAATGTGATGATGTATGGTGTGGAAGACAATATAAACTGTGGCTGTCATTTTTTCAAGTACTAGTAAGAAGAGTTGGGAGAAATAAGATCGAGTCCTTGAGTATCAGTCGTATAAATACTGGGATACATATACTGATTTCGGAGTATATCTCATCCTTAGCCTTGAGCAGCTTAATAAGCACACCTTTGCTGTCAAAATTGAGCGCTAATTCATAGAGATCTACGTGATATGGCATTAATACAAAGCATTAGCATCATCTATGACCCTATTCCGATGATACTATAGTGTCTAATATCTGATGCTATGATGAATAGCGTAGATGATAAGGGATATCCATGGATGATGACAAATACCAAGTTGTCTTCAAACAACTCGTGACGAGGCTTAAATGATAGGGGACGTGGCTATTCTCTCGTACTATCCCGCTTCTCCCCGTCTGAGACATCTTTTTCTATCATATAAGCTCTCAAGATTCAGTAAACAAGCAAAAGAGAGCTACAATTAAGAATACTGCCATGCTTCTTTGTGCCAACATTCATTGTTAACCATTGCAAGGAGGAGAACAATAGGCTGTATAGATAATGACTGATATGGCAATTGATTACAAGCGTTGTACTTTATATCACTTAGACCTTGTGCTACTTTCTACTCTGATATTTCAGGCACCATCTTTCAAAGTCATCATTGGGCGAATTTGCACGACCATCCCTTCCCGAAAAACATTCATTCTTTGTGATTGTATATGATCAATGCTACAGATAAGGACCCAAATAGCATTATCAGGTGTTGTACAAACATGGGTGCGTCAGTCAAGGACATTGATCATTGGACGACCTTGTCAAAAGGCATCATTAGCAAGGAAAGGACATGATGTTTACTGGGAAACTTTATCCCGCGGTGGAGTGACCCCGCGTGCAAGACACGTTCACAGCAGTTTCCCACAATCTCTTCCACTTGAAGCAACAAACATGGTAAACTTTCAAATGCGTAGGAAGCTTGGCTCTTGAAGAATGGTAAACTAACGCATCGTGACACTGTAGTGTGATCCCAAGGTTCCTCAACAAGGTACTTTGCAATAAGCGTTTATTGGTGCTAAATCTCGTCTCATACGTTCTATTCTATGTCTACAGCACTTGACTTTATCGACTTTGTCAACAAGTCACCTTCACCTTTCCATGCCACTCACGAAGCTGCTGAACTGTTGAAGAAGGTACCAAAGGATAAAGGATGATATGGATGGTATCGTTATTAACACTAAAGGATTCAATGCATAGGCTGGTTTTGAAGAGATCAAGGAACGTGATAATTGGAATGGCAAGATCAAGAACAATGGAAAATACTACTTTACGCGTAATGGTTCATCCATTGTCGGTTTCGTTGTTGGTGGCAAGTATCAGCCTGGTAATGGCTTCTCAGTCGTTGGTGCACATACCGATTCCCCCTGTCTCAAAGTCAAGCCTATCTCTAACAAGGAAAAGAGTGGGTATCTTGAAGTTGGTGTCCAGCTTTATGGTGGTGGCATCTGGTAAAGAGAAAAAGAGGATGTGTAATTCACGCAAAGGCTTATTTCATGCTTTGCATAGGCACACGTGGTTCGATCGTGATTTGAGTCTTGCAGGTCGTGTTATGGTGGAAAAAGAAGATGGTACTTACCGCCATACATTGGTCAAGATTAACAGGTAAATGCATCAATGCTTTAATAATAGTTTATTTGACATCTCTTCCCGTTTAGACCTCTTTTGCGTATTCCCACGCTCGCCATCCACTTGGATCGTACCGCCAATGACCAAGTAAGTGACCAATATGTGATACAGTATTTGGATATTCATACTTACATGATATCATAGTTCACTTTTAACAAGGAAGAACAACTTGCACCTATTCTTGCTACTGCTACCAAGGCGTAAGTGATCATTGCATATCAAGATATACTGGAACACTGATAATGGATTTAGTGAGCTCAACAAGCCTGCTGAGTCGGATAAGGCTGAAGCTGATGAAGCACATCATCCCTTGTTGGTTCGTGTTCTTGCACAAGAAATGAAGATCAAGCGTAAGTGAATTGCACTGAAACACTTGTGGATTGGATACTGACATAAAGAATCTTGCTAGCTGGCCAGATCCGTGATTTCGAGCTTGCTCTTTATGATACTCAGGTAAGGAATAAAGATGATGATCCCTTTTGAGTGAAAGAAAAAGACTGACATTTAGGTGATAGCCATCCACTATTGGAGGAATTTGCAACGAATTCATCTTCTCACCTCGTTTGGACAACTTGGAAATGTCGTTCTGCTCTATCCGCGCTTTGACTGAAGCCACCAACATCGAGAATGATACCAACATGCGTATTGCTGTGCTTTTTGACAATGAGGAGATTGGAAGCACTACAGCTCATGGTGCTGATTCCAACTTGTTGCCAGTTACCTTGCAACGTCTTGCAGTCACTCAGCTTATGTCTGGTTCTAATGTATCGCCCACTGCATTTGAAGAAGCCATGCACAAGAGTATTCTCGTCAGTGCTGATATGGCCCATGCCATCCATCCCAACTATTCTGAGAAGCATGAATCCAACCATCGTCCTCATATGCACAAGGGCACTGTTATCAAGATCAATGCTAACCAAGTAAGTAGTAACATTCATTCTTTAATGGAACAATCATTCATCATGTATCACATATAGCGATATGCTACTACTGCTGTGACCAGTCTAGTGTTGAAGGAGCTTGCCAAAAAGCACAACATCCCAATCCAGGTACAAAAGGAAAAGGCAAAGGTAAAAAGATATGTATGCTTATGAGTTTCTTTTAGGAATTTGTTGTCCGTAACGATAGTCCATGCGGATCTACAATTGGACCTATGCTGAGTGCTAAGCTAGGTTTACGTACAGTTGGTAAGTGCGCAAAATGTCGGGATTAATGCACAGGGCAACATGTTTATGCTTATGGAAATTGTCGGGCATGATAGATGTCGGTAATCCTCAGCTCAGCATGCATTCTATTCGTGAAGTGGGTGGTACAGATGATGTGAAGCATGGTATTGATCTCTTGAAGGCAAGTAATATAAGGATTGGTTTATGAAGAAAGGCATTCATCTAATGATTCGGATGTGAAATAGGTCTTTTATGAAGAATTCGCTGAACTTGAAGCAAGGATCGTTGTGGATTAGAAAGTACAATAGTGTTTATGCCAAGAAAATACATCTTTCTATTTAGTGATGATTGATGAGAAAGGAGAAAGTGATGTTGTGGCACCATCATCAAATGGCGATCTTGGAAACTGTTTATATGTTCACAGGGTTTTGTTAGCTGCCTTGGCGCGCATGCATCTATTCTTAAACACACACTAGATATGTTTACAAGACTCTTTCATCTGCTCATTTGGCCCCTTTCTTCCTTCTTCTCCCTACTGCCATGTTCACTCAATACCTGAAGAATCCTCGGAAACGACGAGTCGTGTTATCATATGCCCAAGATTGGCTGCTGGTCATAGTCATGATTGGTGTCTTCTTCGCCATTGATGTCATTCCACCATTCCATCGTGAGTTTTCCTTGCAAGACAAGAGTATCATGTACACATATACTGCCAAAGAGTCAGTACCTGCTTGGACACTAGCAGTAAGTGAACCGAGCTGATCCGAGATGATCATTCCAGTTACTGATGGACATACTATAGTTGATCTGCTTCCTTGGTCCTATCATTGCTATTGGCTTTATTGCATGGCACTTTCAAAAGAGTATGCACGATTTTCATAGTGGAGTACTAGGTAAGAAGAATGATTGATCATGGAACCAAAAAGGGGGTGGGAGGAAGGTTGGAATGGTGATGTTGCTATTGTTCCCATGATCTAATTGGGTAAGCGGCGCCCTTGTATCATAAAAGGATTATTCCTAGCGTTGTCCATGGTGATCATGTTGACTGATATTATCAAGGTAAGCAAGAAAGGAAAGCAACGTGAGTTACTATTTAAAGACATTTGTTGACATTGTACACTTGCAGATTACTGCTGGAAGACCAAGACCTGATTTCCTTGCAAGATGTCAACCTCCACTGGATGCTCAAGATCCCCCAAGAGGACTTTCCAACTATACAATTTGTACAACACCCATTGACTCGTATGAAATGAAAGATGGCTACAAGAGTTTCCCTAGTGGACATGCTTCATGTAAGTTACCAATCTTTCATCATACTTGCATACCTATTCACCTATCCACTCTAGTCTCTTTTGCAGGACTTGGCTATTTGGCATTTTACTTGGCTGGTAAGATGCAATTGTTTGATGAGCGAGGGGTAAGAAAGATATACACAATCATACGTACATGTGTATCTGACACTTGACACTTTTATAGCATACCTACAAGTGTTTTCTCTTTGCTTTTCCTAGTATTGCTGCCTTATTAGTTGCCATTTCACGTACAAGGGATTATCGTCATCATTGGCAAGATGTGTTTATTGGTGGATTATTGGGTGCCGGGTGTGCCTATTTTGCCTATCGACAGTACTATCCCTCTTTGATCCATGTTGAATCTCACAACCCATATTCAGCAAGATTCGGATCCTGTTCCGATGATCCAGAGCAACAGGAACAGCAGTTACCAGCACCTGGGACAATAGTATATACATCACATGATGATGGCAGTAGTATTACAAGTAGTCAATTATCAACGGATGATCGATATAAGCATAGTTATCCAGTTAAATAAAGAAGATCAAGTAGATTTGACATGTAAATAAGCATTCTGCTTCTTTATTGATCATGTATGATGACGATATGGAGTGACAGAGACATGATGGTTGCATAAGTGATCCTTAGATCTGGGAATTACTTATTATGGACTGAGTCGTCGTTGATTTCATTTCCTCCTTCTCCCGCTTTCCACCACCACTACCTTTATCACTTGACGACTTGTGTACACGCCCAAACACCTTGCTATCATGCTCATTTGCTCACGGGCACCAATCTCCTGCAGAAATGCAGCCCTAGTTGTCGCCATTGCAGCATTCGCCGGTTCCTATTATGTCTACAAAGATCCGCGCCATTACCGTCGTCGCTTATTGTCAAGACTATGGTTCCTCATTTGCAAACGTGATCTTGCTGAAGCCAAGTTAGAACGCGAGTTACTCAAAGAACGCAAGTAGCCTCTTTCAAAAACATTCCATAACGCAGACAGGCTTACAAGTGTATTCAATATAGCCGAACCGGATATAATTGCATCACATACTCAATATGTTGATTTGAATGGACATCGACTACGTATTGTACACATCATTCATGAGCTGGGAAGTCGAGTACCATTACTAGTATTCATTCATGGATTGGGAGGACAGGTAAGATGGGGATTGTACTTGTTACATGTGGTTTACTCACAAACATAAAGGTGGCACAATGGCAGTACCAGCTTGAATATTTTTCCCAAACGGCCCATGTGCTTGCTATTGATCTTTTAGGCTGTGGCAAGAGTGAATTGAGTTACGAGTAAGTGGTATACTTTATGCTGTAAAACTCCAACTTTGACATTTACACGTGAAAAAAGCTGGGATTCTTATACGACAGCCAGTCTGGTCAATGATGTAATAAGTCTGCTGACGGATCGATATCAATACCCTTCTACTGTTATCATTGCACATGCTTATGGTTGTTCAATTGCTACTCATGTGGCTGCATCACCTTTGATCCAACCAAGTTTACGTGGTCTGGTGCTGATCTCTCCCAAGGAACACATTGATGAATCACAAAAGAAGAGCAAACGCAATTTACGTTGGATCCCCGACTGGTTGTTTGAATGTGCATGGACTGCTGACAGGAAAGGCGGGCTCTATAGCAAAAGTGTGGAAAGACTCTTGGGTTTCGATGCGGAAGATCAATTACGTCGCAAGTAAGTATCCTTTTGGCTGTGTCTTTCTTTACATGATACTCATGGGGACAGTCAGTTGCGTTGGAACCTGTTGAATCGCACATCCACCTACAAGCGATTTGTTTTTGGTGCCAGTTTTCCTCCTCCCACCGTGTATCAAAGAATCAATGTTGGCGTACTTTTAATTAGTGGAAGTGAGGTATGTTCGGGAATATTCACAGTGAAAAAGAGACTGACATTCAAGAGGGATAGGACAAGGTGACTCCGCCAAACGATGTCAATATTATACATAATCATCTTCTTGGGCTGGACCCACAAGACATGAATTGGGAACGTCTTAGTCATGCAGACAATATTCGAGTACCAGAGCCTTATGTCATCCCAGATGTTGGTCATATGCCCATGGTCGTCCATCCAGAACTCGTGAATCCAGCAATATCTGACTTCCTTATCAAGAACTGTGGACTACACACTCTAAGTGGTGCATGGCAAGTCTTACACAAGACTAAAGGGGAAAACAAATGGGATCTGAAGAACTATGAAAAGGTAAAATGAAGAGATTTTGATCAAGAAAGGAGGATTTGCATACTCATCAAGACTTTACAGTGGTCACGTACACAATGTATCACGGCTGGACCGATTGGGCCATCGCTTTTTCGTGCCATGAAGGTAAAAATGACAATGAATGGAACAATCGAGATGCTTATTGCTCTATTAGGTCATGCGACAAACTGATAGTACACATTGTCCATCAGGCTTTCTTGCCAAATATCCAGAGATTGGTTTCATTATCGACATTTCAAATGACACTCCACCTTATCGTGCAAGTGATTTTGAGCATTCTCGTATTGAATACATCAAACTACGAACAGTATCCAAGATTCCACCTGAACGTGACGATGTTGCAAAGTTTATTGATGTCGCTTCAGAATGCTGGAAGAAGAAACCTGACGCACAAATTGCAGTACATTGTCATTATGGGTATGCAGAGACAACAAGGTTACACTTACACACTTGCTGACAACATGTTACAGATTCAATCGTACCGGTTTCTTTATCTGTTGCTACATGATTGAGCGGTTGGGAGTCTCTGTACCAGATGCATTACGCTATTTTGCTGACGCACGTCCACCAGGAATTAGGTATGTCCTTTTTCTTTATAGAATTCATGCATGAGATACTTATTCATTTGATGTAGACATGCTCATTTTGTAGATGAACTCTATCTTCGATATGTTTTACCAGCGCGATCCTCATAGAAGCCATCACTCTTTACTAGGCCATAGTTTGTGTATATAACAGCATCATCCCTTTTACAGAAGAATAAATCGGTTTAATAGTCAGCATCTTACACCTTATGAAACTATTTATGCAGAAGTGACAGCCTTGATTGCATCTAGAATAGCATGAAGAGCATCCTTGATTGCTTTAGGATCCTTGATATCCGATGTAAAGTCGGGATCAGCCATCTTGATGGTTTCAATAAAAGTGACGAGTTTGCTTAGGATGTCGCCAATCTTTGGGTTCTTTTGGCTAATAGCTGCAACAATCTTGTCAATGATATTGAAGGCTGTGGGCTTCTTGCGTTTATCAGGGGCAACATAAGTGCGATTGACATAGTCGATACTACCAAAGGCAGTATTGATGACACTATCAGCAATGGATTGAAGAGTGCGGATCATAAGACTGAGATTATTGTTGGCAGCAGCAGCAGGAGCAGCAGCAGGATCAACAGCGCCCTTTGAGATAAAGCCAAATGTGTTATCAACAGAGTCTGCAAGTGCATCGATGAATTCATAATAGTCATCAATATGGGTAATAAAGTTGTAAAGAGCATCATTCTTGAGAACGGTGCCGTTGTGAATGGCTTCTGCTACTTGTTCCAAGCGCTCAGCAGCATAATTGAAATGGTCGTCCAAGTGATTGATGACCAGAACAAGTGTATTTATAGCACGTGCATAGTCCTTGAAGAATTCAGCACCTTCTTGAGCAGCCATATCCATAGTACGAGCCACTGACATGGCCAAAGCACCTTCAATACCAGCATCATCTTTATCAACAGCGGAGGCGAGATCTTGCTTGAAGACTTCCAATTCATTTCGATCAATAGATTCAGAAATGATTTGATCAATATTGCTACCAGAAGTGGTAATAGCATCTTCAATTTGAGGAGTCACCATATCTCTGAGAGCAGGTAGCAATTTGGATACTAATGCAGCAGGATCTTCAGCATGTTCAAGCTCTTGATGAAAAGTGCTGACCACGGCTTCAATCTCTTTAAGGATACGTTCAACAGGGCTGTTACCAGTGCCAAATTCATTAAAGAAACTCTTGTGCATGTGTGACATGTTTTCAATGATTTGCAGTAACTTGGGCGCATCAGCATGATCAAAGATTGTTTGCATGGTGCGATGCACGTGCTGATTCACAACTGGATCACCAGGTGGTGTAGGATCTGTAGGTATCTCAGGATCTGTGGGAGGCTTGGGAGGATCATTTGGCTGCTCAGGCTGATTGTCACCATCCACATCATCATGAGGACCAAATACTTCATGAATACCATTAACAATGCCATCAGCAACATCTTGAGCACCATGAATAAAGCCACTGATGACACTTTTGGCACCACTGATCACCTTATCCACTATCTCTTCCTTTGTGCTGTTGGTAGCATTAGGTATGTTGATATAAATGGCATCAGCAATTGAAGGAGGTGCCAGTACGCCTGCTGCATGAGCTTGATTTGCAATAGCTGTATCCATGTTCTTTAGCATTTCTTGTGCCACGACAAGCAATTGATTATCAAAAACATCAGCCAGTTGACCAGAAGCTACATTTCTAGGATTGGTAACTGCTTCCTATTACATCCCATTATCGTTAGCATACATCATAGCTGTGTATTAGTGAACACTTGTACACACCTGTTGTTGTTGTTGTTGCAAATTGTTAGAAGGTACAGCTGCGAATGCTGTCGCTGGCAAAAGAGCAAGGCCTGTAAGGTAAGTAACCTTCATGTTATGTGTACAATTATGTCACCAAGTGATTGATAAAGGCTGGTTGAGCTGTATTTATACATTATATGGGAAGAATGCGACTAGATCTTTGCATTCCATTCCTTGCTGTCAAATCGGTAATACGAATTCAGCATATGAAGTTTAGCATACCGGTGAAGAACCATCATTATAACTGCAATAAGCCAATCGGAGAACATGCATGACAACACTTGCATCTGAATCGCTGTCGTGCCAACCCAGTTTGGATTAGAATTTGACATTGCTTATTGTTTACACAGCTAACCAAGGTAAGCCCAAACTAGATTACTCTTAAAGCCATTTCATGGTATATCTATTATCATGGCGATCACAAAGATCTTGCATCCACATCCCCCTATCCGCCGTAATGATCCTTCAGACCATAGATAACGTGAAATCAAATGTTGCATTCTATTATGTGAAATGACATGATATGTAGGGATATGACAAATGATTAAGTATCTTCTGAAGTATCATAAATCTTGGTTGTAGTAGTATCGTCCTATAAGATAGTAAATGAGCTCAAGTTTATCTCCACAATCAGCCATTGAAGGAAAGACACGTACCAGGGTAGTTGTAAATTGGTATCTTCCACTCCAAAACACAGTTTCTCCTTGGTATGTCATTTGATTGATGGATTTTTCGTGCAATTGTTCCATGTGCTGTGACCAACGATTGACAAGATCAGGCGTATCGACAAAAAGTTGTTCAGGGAGCTTGGGATCTCGTTCTTGTAACACATATTGTATATCATTGGACATCAATGCCAAATGCCCCATGTATCCCAGTCGTCCTCGTTTCTCCTTGCTAGTTGGAAACTAGCATTAGTGCCGTGTCTCTTGTCACAGACATTTTTGACTTACATGTTCTCGCTGTTCTTCTCTTGTGCCTTCAATATCCTTTCCATAAGCCGACCAGTCTCCAATACCTAGAAATAGATTACAATATCAGATCAGTCAAACTGCCATGTTTCTTCAATCCTATTGCAATCTTACCTCTTTAACCAAATTTGGACCTTGACCATCCCTAGGTACACGTGACTCACACGTCAAGATCTCTCGAAGCATGCCATATACTGAGTTATGCAGCACGTTGTTGTAAGAAAATGCAAAGAACAAGTCCTAGAATACATTGTCAATACAACATGACCAGAGAACCAACATTTGACAAAGGACCTACCAAGCATTTGGGTATAGCGTGCTGCTCTATCATTGCATCACCAAATCGTTGCAGTAGCTCCAAGCCTTTGTCACCATGAACGATGCTGATAAAGTATAACAATTCGACAAGTAATTCGCACACAGCAAGTCGCTTCAATCCGAAAACCATGGGCTCTTTTGGCTATATAGTGCACATGTTAGCATATGATTCCACCATCCACCCCTCCCATCATCCTTTTACCTCTATCTTGAGCACGAGCATAAGATCTCCCATGTGATTAGTAAATGTGTCCAGCATTGGATGAAACATTGAAGAATGTGATAATAGCTTTTCCGGCTTCTGCAATAGATCAGGAAGACTATGATAGATACATGTTACTTTAGGTGACCAAATATGACGCAATAGATGATTCCTTACACTCTTTCACTATATTGCCTTAGACCCCGTATAATGGTTGTACAACATTGCAGAGAACTTGATGCATGATCAGCAGATGTGTCGAGCATATAGTTGGCCATGCGTTTCATTGTAACCGAGCTATGGAACTCTATACTTAATCACCTTGTATACGAGTATTCATATCCTTATATACCTTGTAAGCTCCTCAATAAGTGGATTGCTTGTTTGTGAAGATGGTGATAAGTATATAATGTCACATAGGAGCTGTTGAGCTATTTCATGATTCTATAATCCATCAAACATGGTTATTTCACGTGATCCCTTTCACATGCTCCTCTATACTTACCACAGGATCCAATTGGGGTTGCAAACGATCCACAAGCAAGGTCAATAAACCATGATCTGCCAGCCACTAAAGTCAAATGATTGTAAGTGAGCACAAGTTATAGTAAATGTTATTAGATGTGTACCTGAGCGATACCAGCGCCCTCTGGAGATCCTTCACATTGTACAAGTGCAGCAAGCAAATCTGATAGATATGGCATTCCACCACCACCATGAATAAAGATATGATGTAACCATTTTGCAACAATGTCGTTATGAGTCTGGATGAAATGAACAAGATCACCTGTACGTCGTTGGAGTAGAATGGCATTGACTTTGCAAAAACCAGCCAGTTGTCGTGGTGCAAGTTGATGCTGTTGATCCAGTAACGCCCAAAGCACTGTCAATAGTTCGGGATGTGCGTATACCAATCCATCCATAAGTGCTGGCACACCTGCACCGAGTATCTCGCATGAAAGTGCCATATAAGTGGAACTGACATCACCATTGACATTGAGCTTTTTCTGCACAGATGATGGTGCTTGTTGTTGTTGTTGTTGTCCAGGTGATGATGAAGATGATGGTGGTGGTGGTGTTATTGGTTCGCTAACAATGTAATTGACTAGTTGTGATAAGATAGTTGGCTGTCGTAGACTGATATATATAAGTTAGACCATCAGTATGAGTATACACGTAAGAAACAAGACATACAAGGTGATGAGCTTGGTATTTTGGAGATGCACTTCTTGCAATAGATCCTCATTGTCAAACAACTCTTCAAGTCTCGGATTTGGTTTCGCAAGGATGGCTTCTAGACTTGTTGCTCGGCTAAAACCGAAGCGCCTTAACATTAGAAGACGATATGACGAGGGATGTAAAGGACTTGTTCAACTTGTCAAGAGAAAGCGTGAAAAGGTTGGAAAAACGGGGTGGTTTGTACTACATCGGATCGATCAATTTTGGGAAGCTGTCTACAAGTGCAGATGATGTTGCCACTAACCCCTTCTCCTCCCTACTTGATCCACATATCACAGCATAACACATGTATATAGATAAGAATACATTTACTCAAAGTAGAACAAATAATGATAGCTATAGCTGAATTCCTCCATTCCACTTTGCATATCCGAGGACCATGACTACACCAACAGCCAATCCTATCCTCTTTTTCGTTAATCCTGATACACTACTTTGATAAAATGAAATGATATTCACCTTGATAAAAGCCTAAAGCAGTGGGTGATGTGAGAAAAGTCTCAGCTTCATGCATTTTTGGACTTGCACGACGTTTCAAATCATCCAGTTCAGCACGCAAACGAGTAACTTCTTCTTGAGCACGGTTGGATGCCTTTTCAATATTCTCGTTAATCTTGGTATCAGTGTTTGAAGAAGACATTGGGAAAGAGAAAGAAAGATGTGGGAAAACAAGTGGATAGAGAATATCCCTTTTTATTTTGAACCAATACTTTTCTTCACGAGATCATCAAATGTAGTCTTGTCAACAGCATATTCACGCACAAAGTCAGCTTCCATGTGATGCATCCTAGAACCGATGAGCACCAAAGAATGTAAAGGTCCTCCAAAGTCAACATTCACCAACTCGGCCAGCGAGCCAGCAACAATCTTTTGAGTAGGAGTGCCTATCCGTGCACATCCAATAGCAAGCGTATCAGGTGTACAATGACCTTCACCACGATTCTCTTCAATCTCAAGTAATTGTTCAACAGCTTGATTCACAGTCATATATCTTGGAGGTTCATAGATCTTGCGTCCTCTGTAGATATCATATATACGTCAGATCAACGTCATTCACTTGAGTAATGCCTTTTACCTTGCCAGATTTTCAATACTTTGTTCCTTGACCTTGATATCTAATCATCATACTTAATACTAATATCGACAAGGACATCATTACTTACCTAGCAAGCACAATGTATGCAAACCATAAGCCTTGTTTTCAGCAACACGATCGTAAAAGCTATCAGGTCTCCAAGTGTCGGTAAAGAAGACGATGGAAATGGTTTGACCAAAGTTGTACAACTGCAATCCACAAGCACCAGCTGCATTCATAATAGACGCATTGTGAATCACCTGTACTGGGATACCCAGTTCACGAGCTCGGATCACTAGATCAGTATGTGTCGTGGCGCTAGTAAATCCCATTACATCTCAGTGTCATCATCATCCATTTATGAAGTCATCATACTGGCACTTACCCATATGGATCACCCACTACTAGGAAACTAACGTCCACCTTGTCAGCGTTTTCCAGAATAGCATCGCTCTCGGATTCCACCATTTCACGGTCGGCGATAGTGACTGATTTGCCATAGAACTCTTCCTATTGCTCATGGGTTGATAACAAGATCTCGAATGGGCAAGTGGCGAATGTGTCTTACAAGTTTCTCCTTGCCAACAGTTAGAATAGAGGTGTATGCTTCCAAATAAACTCGTTCGCTGCCTTGAACAGCCTTCAATCCCTTGACAGTGATATCAGTCTCGTCAGAGAGTCCCAAACCGATAATGTAGAGCATCTTGTCTGAAAGAAAGGTAAAATTTTCCAGTCGCTGTCAATAACATGCATTAAGATGTCTTTTTATTCACAATAAGATGTAAGAAGTGATCTGCATATGACAAGTTGAGTGATGCCCAGGTAATAGGTGTATCTAATGGCAAAGTGACGCCGTGTATAATGGGGTATCCTGTATGTTCTTTCTCGGATGGAGGAAATATGTCTGGCAAGATCTCCCCTAGTACTTGACCAACTGATCGCTCATCTCCTATTTTCACCCATCATCAGTTCAAGTCATGCATGCATGTATATTGTACCTTCTTCTATATAAGACACTGGTTCCTGAATCACTGGACATCCATCTGGCAAGTAAATCCTTAAAGGAATATAGCGCAAGTCATTCTCAACCACACCAACAAGCTGATTGTTGACTTTCCAAAAGTCCTCGTATCGATCTATTCAACCCATCAATTCATCATCCTTGTTAAAGAGTTGGGTATGAGCTTACCTGACAATAAGGATTGCCATAGCTGTGTTTGGTCATTCTTGGACAAGTTCATGACACGCTTTATTGTACCATGCTTCAAAAAATCAGCCTACCATCATACCAGTCAGCTTTATATTGTCATTTTTCCATTCCTAGCTCATTACCTGTTTCAGCATTGCCATAAACATGTCCTGTGCGGCATCAACCGAAGGATTTCGCAAAAGTGTTCCTGCTGGAAAGTTTTGAAAGTGAACAGTGATCTGCCATGGTAACTCAGGTCGTGGATCATGCATGTCATATAATAACCCAATAGGATAATGCCTAAGGAACAATCAGTACCCCATTGACGTTGTCTACACTTGATAGCTTACCATTTAAGAGGTTGTCCTTGAAAATCATACCATACATGCTTACTATCCTCTTGGTTGCTCTCGCTGTCGTTCGTTACCACGCCTAACCCAGTAAATATGGAGTATATCTCTTGTGTTATCATTGGCAGATATGAGAACCGTAACGCTTCAATCTATAGACCACACAATGAGCAATCTGCAACAGTGGACCTGATAAAGAGGAGCGGGGGAGTATTGTGTCAAGCATTACATAGATGGGTTCTGTTCCCTTGCCGGCTGCTTCCACTGGGTCGAGTGTTATTTGAATAGGGATCTTGCCATTCCAAACGTGTCTGCAGACATTGTCGTCGATAGTGAGCATGAGTAACCGAGAAAGTCAAGTATGCAGTAAAAGGTGGTGTGGTGTCGTGGCTGGAAAAGCGGAGAAAAGGGGTGTGATTCAAGCAGCTGCTCTAATTCAAGCATACTTGCTGCATCTGCATAGTACGACAATCCTTGGAGACGACATGGATTATGTAATCTTTCTATTGCTAGATACTACTTTATCATTAAAAGGATACAAATACTTTGCATAGTCACTTTACACATGATCTGATTCGATTGATGCTGCATCCTTGTGCTATTTTACAACCAAGGGATGATGTAGTTAAGAGTACATTGAGAAAAGGATCCCTAATGAAGACTACATTCAAGGTATCCTTTATATCTGATACAGGAGTACTTGTAGTAATGAAGCTCGTTATTGTGTGAAGAGGGATGGCAGAAAGTGTGTTACTCATCGGAAAAGTAGGTACCGAAGAATCCACATTCACATTCACATGATTACATCTTTAGCTGTTTCATGAGTAACAAGCGATAGGAACCAGGTTGCACGAGATATAAAGCAAGCACTGTTGCACATAATATGAGCTACTATTCTCTCCTTATTTACAATGAATTGACAAAGTGGTAGTCGATTATGCCATTGTAGTCAGTCGGTAATCCGAAACAATACCGACAAGTCGGGTGATGACATCATGGACCCTGCCAAACAAGAGACACTGCCAAGACAAGTGCAACATCGAAAGAAAGGGATAAATGGATGTAGCGTATTCCATAAGCTCAGAATGAACTTGTTGGGACCTTTCGGAGGGATTCGGACATGGCTTGTTGTGTACATTGTTCTTTCTCTTTCCTCCTTCTCTTTTCCCTCTTTGAAAATTAACTAATCCCACTTTGGGTCTTTCTATCCCTTCTGTCTCCTTATTTTTTTCTACTTTTCAGTCAACCATGAAGATCTACGAAGGAGTACACGACTACAACTACAAATGGAGCTTGGTGTCTGCAGCCAATTGGCAAAAGTACCCGAATGAAAACTGTCCTCATGTGAAGCACGTCGACGTCCTACAACGTTTTGTGGATCCAGCCACTGGTATCCTTTACACTGAACGACTCTTTACAGTCAAACAAAATGTTCCAACAATCATTCTCAAGGTATGAAACTTGTATGTGCTGCTATTGCTAGTCGCGTGTAATGTCTTTTGACTGATGAATGTTCCATATTATCTGTTTCAGATCCTTGGTTCAGGTACAACACACTATGTGCGTGAAACATCGGCTATCGATCCTAAAACCAAGACTTTGACTATGAAAAGCTACAATCTGACTATGGGCAACCTTTTACGCGTGGAAGAGACAATGCGTTACCGAGAACATCCAACCGACAAAAACAAGTAAGTCTTATTTGACGGGTACATGATTTCATTGTTTATCTAAACATGGATCTTGTAATGGTAGGACACAATGCACACAACAGGCAGCCATTTCAGCTGGAAGCCTGGTGTCTCGATGGGGCACTTTACTTGAAGAATTCACCCTGAGACGTTTTCAACAAAATGCAGCAACTGGCCGTGAAGGTTTCAGCAAGGTCTTGGAGCGTTTTGTTGTCATGGCTGAAGCACGTTCTCCAAGTAATGAGCAAAGCACCAAGTAACTTTTATACCCATATCTCTGCAACACTTACAACACAGCCATCCTATACACCATTACATCCATCATCCACTCCTCTTCCAACACATGTATCCACCTTATACAGCTTTCCATCCTTCCAATGTAGACTTTCTTTTTTGTACAGAGAATCACCCCCCAAAAAGCAGCAACAGCTACATTCACTTCAAAACAAAGAGCAACAACAAGCAAATCATTATCTATATATATATCTATGTGTACGTGTGTGGCAAATCACAAGGCATGTGTGCGTATCCAGGGGGGACGTGGCAGATGATTTGGTTCAAGACAAAGAAACAAATGGTCAAAAAGTGACTAATGCAACCAATGACTTTGTTTTTGTGGCAGCAGAATGAATTAACCAACTAATGCATTGATATTGATTCCTTTGCAGCTGTATGTATACATATGCGACAAGCATGAAAGACGGGGGCGTTGTTACAGCAAAACAGTACATCAGCAATTGACTTGGCCGACGATCCGCTGGGACGGCATTAAAAATGCTGAAAGCACATGGTGACACGGCAATATGCAACTGTAGTGAAACGAAGATGATTGACTGCCACTTGGTGTGTGAACATCCATGATGGTGGTAGTGTGAGTAATGTCATTCCTTCCCCCGCCCCCTTTTCTCTCGTTTGCGCCGCTTGTAGATAAATAAATACGATTGCATTTTCTTTTTCTTACAAGTCTTTCTTTTTCTACTTTTTCGCTTTCCAACAACAATGCTTGTTGGTCCTCGCGACAATAACAATAACAAAACATCTTGGATCCTTAACTGGTTTTCACAACTCACACAATCAGGACGTTCAAACGACAATGCAACAGATATAATACCTGCATCATCACCATCCAACTTGGCACCACAGCAACAAGCAACAACAACAACACTGGATGAAGATACACCACCACCAACACCACCCCCTGAAAGACGTGGATCACAACAAACAGTCAGCACAACAAGGACATTCTTTTCTGATAGTGATGATCAATATTCAACATTATCCAGTGCACGAAGACGTAGTAGTAGTGAGCGATCAATGCTTAAGGAACTATGGCTTAAAGCACGTAAACATCATCCGCATTACCCACGCTTTCATTGGCCGAGTCGTAACAATCATCACCGACGACACCATCATCATCATCATCATCATCACTTGATCTTTGATCCCACAATGCAACAACAACAGCAGAATGAATTAACTACACATAGCATCACATCATCATGTTCACAGCGATTATCTTATGACGAGACAATGATGATACGTGCTGATTCTTCCAGTTGCCAAGAACTACTTCATCCACACAACAAACGCCATTCAATTACTTCCCTTGTATCAGGTGATCGGATCACTTTTGCATCACGACCAGCATCCATATTTTGTTCACAACCTGCTTCTCCCATGCTCTCCAGAACTGCCAGCAGACATAATGATAACACGTCAAATGACACCACTACTACAGCTATCAATGGAGATGCTGCAGTCATGGATGACTTGTATTCAAGGATCAATGACGATACGCGTGACAATGGCATTCATTTTTTACCTGATCGATGGTTTATCAAGCCAGAGCTTGTGCAATTAGCGTTGGATAATGGGTAAGTGATATATCCATGCATGATGGAATGAGCATGTTATGTGTGTGTGTGAATGTGGCGGAGGCGAAAAAAAGGTGACGGAGTGTAGAGATAGGCCAACTCTCTTTTTTTCCTTTCTGATTTGTGTTTCCTTGTGTCAACTAATACACTGATGACCCCCTTTCTCCATTGTTTAGGCTCTTTTGTAGTCCGTTCAACATTTCTTCTTCCGCTGGTGCTTCTGAGAAGCATGTGCTTCATGTTGGGTAAGTCAATAACATTAGAAAAGATCTCTCATGATAACATGACACCACTTTTTTAGTTGTGGAGATGGTACATGGGCATCAAGAGTGGCACTGGAATATCCAAGATGGGTGGTAATGGGTATTGATGATCGTTTGTCAATCACACATAAGCGTCATCGATCTCCTTTAAGGCCGAATGTGCGTTTCCTCCGAGATCCCGAAGTATCTTTGCTGGATATGTTACGACGCTTCCCTGATAAGTCATATGATTTGGTACACTGTCGTTTCTTGATACTATCATTATCTTCAGAGCAGTATCAAGAATTGGTACAAGAATGTTGGCGTATATGCAAACCAGGAGGATATGTGGAATTACTTGAGATGGATATGCGTGTTTATTACACTCGTCCCTGCACAGGGAAAGTTATCCAGCTCTTTAATTCAGAAGGTAGAAGATATATATCGAAAAGTATCACTTTACTGATTTGCTTTCTAGTGATTCATGCCATGGAGAACAAGTCATTAGATCCACGTCTTGCCAGACAACTTAACAGCGTTGTAGGTGATCTTTCACGACCCGGTGATTCATGTCGTCTTTTATATCATGGCAACTATAAATCTTTACCACTTGGTGTCTGGGGTGGTCGTTTAGGTGTCATGTTTAGGGATGATGTTCGTAGTCTATTTGAACGCTTTCGATCCATCGTGGCAGAAAAGCAACAAGAACAACAACACCAGCAACAACAAGACGAGTATTCATTGGCAGCTGAAGATGTTCATCCTCATCATACCCCTGATTCAGTACTTGAGCAATTGGATGCTGATATGGATTCACAACGAGCATTTATGAATCTTCATTATACCTATGCCCAAAAGGTCGATTGTATATAATAACTCCCCTCTCTTTTTGCGTGTTTATATTATTCTCCTTGTATATGTTGTGCTTTGAAAAGAAAAAGTTGTAATATTGATTTATTCTCCTGTACATGGTATGTTGTAGATGGCTGTCATCATGCGGCGGTACCTGACAACAGCTTAATTTTTTGGCGGAGGTGTCATGGCTTATTTTACCACCAGCCAGTGTAAACAATCTCTCTTCCTCTTCTTCCACCTTTCTTATACAGTAAGTACCCATGGAAGCTCAACCAAAGACAAATCGCTACTCGAAAAGTGCAATGGACTTATTATAGCTCTCTTTATCCAGCCATGCTGCGCTCATTGACTTTGCTCGCTCGACGATCTTACACAACGGCCAACAATGCCCCTTCTTACTTTGTCTCTCGCACTTCCAACAATGGTATTCCTGTGTACACTGATTTCAAAAACGGCGGTACCCAACACTTGACTATCATTCGTCGTATTGAAGGTGACGCTGAAGCGCTCAAGAACGAGATTGTCGCTCTGTTTCCTGAAGCACCCAGCAACTTTGCACGTGTCAATCCTGTCAACAACCATATCATTCTCAAGGGCATCCACATGAACGAGATCAAGGAATGGCTTATTCAAAAGGGATTCTAATGTACTACATATTACACCCTTTCCCTTTTCTTTCACACCAGTCAATGGATCGTATCTCTTTCAACCTATTATTGTAAATAAGACACAGCATTCAACACACTTATTGTACACTCGATTACATTCACATCTGGATCAGTCTTGTCGATGATGGTTTATTGGGTATTTGGGATAGAATGGATGTCTTTTTGATGTAAAAGGATCGGCGACAGGGTAAGATCGTGGTCTACTGCTTACACTAGCACTGCTTCTTTATCATTTGATGATACCAATGAATGAATATATATGCTACAACTTCACAACAATAACATTGCATGGATACGAGTCATATGAAATATAATATTTGGCCACGTTATGGTTTGCTTCTTCTGAGATCATTGTTCACTAGTATCCTTCTTGAGCCACTATTGCATCTATGGACTTACACACACTGTTTCTAATAAAGTGATCCTTGTTTAGTCACACATGATGACTCCATATTGTGCTTATGTCAGTGGAAGACAATGAATAAGTAAGCGAAAGTGTCCAAACAGCTGAAGTTGGTCAGATTTGTACTTTGCACGTCGGGGATTATTGTAACTTGCCGCTCTGCACAGCGACCAATGGATGCCATATCCAATCTTTTACTTGAAATTGCTACACATTGAGCTCCCCAAACATCGTACACTCTTTACCAATGAATGCTATATCATTTCCGCTACCATATAATGCAAATTTTGGGCGCGTACAACTACCTTCCTTTTTGGGAAGGCGACCGATTCAACATGTAACTGTTGATTCAGTTGTTCGTAGATGACAACATGGCCGAGTGGTTAAGGCGTGAGACTAGAAATCTCATGGGCTCTGCCCGCGCAGGTTCAAATCCTGCTGTTGTCGACATACATTGGAACTACAAAAGTTTCTTTTAGCATTTTTTTGCAACTTCTTTTTTTTTTGCCCAACAATGATTGTGATAAGGTGTTTGAAAGCTTTTGGAAGGTGTGGAAGGCTTCTTTGACAAGAATAGACCTGCAAAAGAAGAAAAGGAGTGTTGAACATGCATTTGGCATCCAATGCGGCATTTCAATTGGCGCATAGTCTTTTTTTCACACGGTCTATAATGGTGGGGTTACATCCAGTTTTTGCTCTCATTCCTTCCCATTGACGTAGCTTTTTCCTTTTTTCTTTCTCTTTCTCACAACAAAGTCCATGTTTTCCTCCACGTTGAAAAAGTCACTTATTCATCCACGATATGCAGCTGGTCTGCAACGACAATGGATTCATACATCAAGAGTAGTAAGTATCTTGATTATAAAGGCAACGTACGCTTGACAGCTGACGTGTGTGTATCTTTTTCTGCTTCCATTGTCAGGTGTTCAAGCCAGCTGTCAATGTTCTAGAGAAAAACACCAGGACTGATTGGACAAACACGGATCGATTCACTACTGAGCTCAAGTTTATTGAGCAAATGGTACCTTTGAAAGCATATCGCGTCATGGACCACACAGGCACTGTGCTTGATAGTGCACATGAGCCACGATTAAGCAAGGAACAAGTTGTCAACTGCTACAAAAAGATGGTGCAACTTCATGTCATTGATGGCATCTTATATGAAGCACAGCGTCAAGGACGTATCAGCTTTTACATGACACATTATGGTGAAGAAGCAATGATTGGAACAGCTGCTGCATTAGAAGATTGTGATGTAGTTTATGGTCAGGTATGTGTATTTTGAAAAGGGATATATGTGATGTTCTAATAACATGTAATACATAGTATCGTGAAGCATTCATGTTGCTCTATCGAGGATTTACAATGGATGAAATGATGAATCAGTGCTTCAGCAATGACCTTGATTATGGCAAGGGACGTCAAATGCCTATCCACTATGGCTCCAAAAAGCTCAATTTCCAAACTATTTCTTCTCCTTTGGCTACACAAATCCCACAGGCAACAGGTGCTGCTTATGCTCTTAAGCGATCAGCTAGTCGTGCATGTGTAGCATGCTTTTTTGGTGAAGGTGCTGCATCTGAAGGAGATTTCCATGCAGGTCTTAACATGGCTGCCACATTGAATTGCCCAGTCATCTTCTTATGGTAAGATGCTTGTATTTCATCATTGTTGTGTAGTGTACAATTGGGCTCATATGATTCATTTTAGTCGTAACAATGGATATGCTATCTCCACACCTGCATCTGAGCAATACAAAGGAGATGGCATTGCAAGCCGAGGTGTTGGTTATGGTATTGACACAATTCGTGTGGATGGCAATGACATTTGGGCAGTGTATAATGCTACCAAGGCAGCACGTCAAATTGCTGTTGAAGAAAATCGCCCTGTGCTTATTGAAGCCATGACTTATCGTATTGGACACCACAGCACATCTGATGACTCTACAAAGTATCGTGATCGTAAAGAAGTTGAAGAACGTGCCAAATTTGACAATCCAGTGACAAGATTAAGAAGATATCTGGAAAATAAGCAGTGGTGGACCCAAGAAGAGGAGGATCAATGGCGTAAAGAAGTACGATCATCCTTGATGAAGAGCTTCTCTGCAGCTGAGAAGCGTAAAAAACCAGCAGTGGATGCCTTGTTTACTGATGTGTACGATGAGCTGCCACAAAATCTTCGTGATCAGAAGCAAGAGCTTCAAGATCTCATGAAAAAGTATCCAGAGTATTATGATACAAGCGATTATGCTTCTTCTCTTTAGACCTATTCAATATACACACAAGCATTTTGTCATTTTGTCATGTAGCTTTCATTATGATTGGATCATACAAAAGTTTAGTAGTAGAAGGATTGATTATAAAAGACTAATTGACAAGATGGGTATAGTGGCATTAGTGCAGCAGGTGTATAGATTAGGCTGCCTTTCTTGGTTTGACTGTGAGATTCTTGTTTAGTCTTGGTCTTCCACGGGGTTTGTGTTCCACATCTTTGCATCCCACTTTACCAGTGGCTACACAGCGACGACAAGGTCGCATATTGTCACACCGGAGATGTGATCGCTTGCAATGATTACATGCCTTATCCACATTACGTCCTTTACGAGTGACTAACGACCTTGCATGCGAACTTGTGTGGGATAATTGGAAACTTTGGTCACTAGAATCATCATCTTCATAGTCTCCATCATCATTATCAAGGTCTTCAGAAGTCGTGATACATTGTCGAGCCAAAAGTGTGCTAATGCTATCTGGTGATCTTCTCATGACACGATGCTTTCTTGGTTTATGTGTCTTCTTTTTCCTCTTACTGGATGAAGAAGAAGATTGTTTTGGGACTGGATCATAGCTGGCAGCCAAACCAGCAGCAATTTTGAAGTTTGGATCCGAGGATGTGGATGAGGACTCGGTATCAGAATCCAGTTGATTCAATGCCACAGGAACTGATGCATAGCTTGTTAATCCAAGCCAAGGGTATATTGCTGCAGATTCATCATCTTCTTGACATTGATCATCCATGTTTCCAAGAAGCTGGAGATTTTCTGGTGTCGAATATGAAAGATGCATCGATGTTGCAATGTTCTTTTGTGAATCAGTTTCAGCAACAAATGAATTGATATCCTATATCATTATGAGTACTTGCATCCAGTCTTCATGTCTTGACTTACACTAAGACTAACATATTCATGTGTCATCCCATTACTGGTGTCTTGGGTGGTATTATCATACAGACATGGATCAAGAGATGATGAAAAGGATATCTTGTGATCCTGTTGTGATGGTTGAGGAGGTATAAAGTAGTTATCAAATGGCGCATGTAACCAGACATCGGATGGCATTTCCAAATTGTCTTGAAGTATTACATCATTATCACTGTATAGTGGCAATCCATGGTTGCTGTTATCCATGATTCCCATATCAAGCCATTCCTGGGATTGGGGAATGGTAGGCGGCCATTGAAGTGTATCAAAGGCTGGCATAGATGTAGGATCTTTCAAATATTGCAGATACGACGACATGTGTGGCGATAATGCATTATTCATGCAGTCAAAGCTCGTCAATTCATTGTCTTCTGGAGTGGACAAGTCCGGTGGAGGTGCATATTTGAACATTGTGTGGATTGATGGTCTTGGGGGGTCCTGACAGCCTTTTTCTTCTTCCTGATGTATGACTGACATGTCTTCATTATTGCTGTTGCAAAAGAATTCGCAGCTGGTGTCCAGGGCAGAAGTTTGTTGCATCATTGAGCCTTAAAGGGGAAATACAATATAAGATACCACGTCAAGGGGTCACACAGGAAAACAATGAATAAGGAAGAAAAGGAGCAAAAAGATAAAAGCGAAAGAAGATGTAATCAAAAGAGCTATGATCAATTGAGAACATCCATCAACATATGAGATATGCCATCAAGAAGGCATTCTTTGAAGAGAACAATTGGATGAGTTTGGTCGAAGCTACATTAAAATATAGCAAAGATCCAATTTCTATGGTTACCACTGACTATCTCTCGTTGAATAACAAATTGCATCGCTTTTCTGCTTCCAAATGATGCGACACAATGGCTGATCATAGAAAGTCTGCTTACAATGCACCTCTTTCTCATTCTAGAAGCAAAGAGAATTGATCTATTCATGCTCATATATAAAACAGGTATGTTTCAGTCAGCGCCCTGGCACCCATCACGATCGAATCTGGATGGATTGTGGAATTTCAAAAGCGCCCATCATGCGTGCAACTACCAATATGTAATGATTCATTCCCAAGTATCTGGGCGGTTTGATCACCTGCAGCCATCGAGATGTCATCATTGTTACCGATCAATCATGAGCTGTGAATCTTAGATGTCAGCGTCATTATAGGGATCACAGAAGCACCCTGCACGCTCATCACCAAGCTGTGATTGTTTATTTCTATTCCCCTTGATGTTAATCTTATGATGTATGTATTTTGAAGCCGTTTGTGACCAAACAAACACCAACAAACGATATTGTTGATTGCTTGTGTGAAGATAGAATCAGTGCAATTTACCACCTGTCGTGATAATATCTCCGATGTGCCTCCTTCATGCACATCTATCATGATTTCCGCTCATTTGGCTGCAGTAGTAAGAGATCATGATACATTGCTCACATTGATTCTTCTTTATGCTGTCAAAACAGCTTGAAACAACAATGAATACAGAGCAAATGATCCCAAGTATCATTAATAGTGGTGCTACTACTAGATTCGAATCTACCATTTCACTCCCCTTAATAACTAGTTTATCACAAAAGAAAGCAAACACATTTGAACATACCCAGGGCTCCTTTGATAGCAGGATGAAATGTTATCATTATTAGGTCGGGTATGTTATCATCCAAGTAGATGACATGATGACTGAAGGATTAGACTGGTTACAAACACACTATACCATAGGATGATTTTGGCAAGAGATGTATATGTTATGCTAGCTGAAATAACATGCCATACCCATTTCGTGTATCAGTAAGCTGTTGCACTTTGACTAGTATCAAAGATACCTTTATCACGTGATCATTCTCCATCATGCTTTATTTAGCTGACATAGGCTGAAGACTGTGTTGCCCATCATCATATCATATAAAATCCACAGCAGCATCCTTATTAGACTATGCTGATTCACTATAGCTTGATTGACAGCTGATTTCTTCTTATCCTATACGGCTTAAATACTGTATGTCTTTCACCAAACCATAAAGTAACAAGATGAGGTATGCCTTGGACATGACAGTCTTCACATGATCAAGATCACTATTGTCCTTCATGCATTACAGATACACATATGCATCAGAGTGTGCAATATGTAATAGACAAGAGATATTGAAGTTTCTCTTAAAAGGATCTTATAGACGTTTAAAGCATGATATGCCATTACGTATAGCATGGTCTTATGACTACTGCTGGTGGCGGTGGAAAGTATATGGTACTCAGCTTAGAGTGTCAGTGGATGGTGGAATCAACTGGCATTTGTAGAAAAACATTCTGTATTAGATATACTTGGGTCAAAGGGCTAAGTTGACTACAATGGTACATAGTAGTATTATGGAAGGATGATCAGTTAGAGGTGGATATGAAAGATGAGCTATAATTTCAGGGCAGGGAATAAGAATGACACTTGATCCAACATATCATAGCTTGTAAATGGAAGTACGGGTAAGTATTGGTACGCTATGATGAGTATAAGGATGGATCCAGTGGCAAAGTCAAAGTAGGATCAATGAAGCCTCGTGACTGGTACCACTTGAATAGCGACGGCAAATCGCAGGCAGTCTCCACTGACTTCTTTTCCCTTCATTCGCAGCACACACTACACCATGTCAACTTTAGAAGGTGACGCACTCCATGAATACCTTTGCCGTGAAGTGAAGAACATGTAAGCTTGAATGGAACCTTGTTGCTTGTGTTGGTTTATCTCATTGTGTCTTTTTGCTCTCCAAGTTGCGATGCAGAGCCAGATTTAGTTGCGCGTTATATCTCTGCCTTGATCTCTTCTGGCGACTCACCTACCAAGTTGCGACAGATACTAGAAGAGAAACTGAGAGAATTCTTTGACGATCGTATGTGTGTTTGGTATTGGTTTGCATGTTGTTTTCAAAGGCTAAAGTTCTTGCATAGAAACGGTGCCCTTTATCAATCGACTCTTCAAAGAACTGGGATATGACAACACTGCATCCAGAGAAAGCCGAACAGAGGAGCATCAATCACGTCGAAGATTGAGTGACTATTCAGATGAAGAAGATGATAGTGATCGCAACTTCAAACATCGTCGACCACGCTACAGCTCACGAGATGATTCTCGACATATGCGACACTCTGATGATCGTCATTCTCGACGTCGATATGGTGATAACAATAATGGATATGGAAGCAGTAACAATCGCTATCGTGATGAAGGCTATCGCAGTCATCGAGATGATCATCAATACGGCAGCTCGTCCATGTATCAGAGTCGACAGGATAATCGTGAACGAGGACGTAGTTCCCGACGTGAAATTGGTCGATCTGGAAAACCATTATGTCGTGACTATAATGGTAAGCAGCACTAAAAACAAGTATTACAACATGTTTGTCTGATATTTTGGCAATAGAGAAAGGATTCTGTATGCGAGGAGATATGTGTCCTTACGATCATGGAGATGACAGAATTGTCGTGGATGATGGATCATTCAATACTCCTTTTCCTCCAATGAATCAACAACAACCACCTGCACCACCACCATTCTTTGGTATGCCCAATACATTTGGTAAGTTATATTTACTCTTTGTATGCTTGAATTGATATTCTAATACGTACAAGTAGATGCATATGATCCTGAAAGTGCTACATTGATGCCAAATGGTTCATTCCCAATGGATATGCCACCCATGATGACTCCAATGGATAATGTCGACAATCGAATGTTTGCAACACCTCGTGGACGTGGACGTGGATTAGGTGGACGTGGAAGAGGACGTGGAAGAGGTGGAATGGGAGCTGGTTACAGACCTTTTGGTGATCGACAACAACCATCAACTTTGGTAGTGGAGAACATTCCAACTGAGCACTGTGACATTTCCAAAGTGAACGAGTTTTTCAAAAAGTTTGGATCCATTACCAACATCAGCGTACAAGGACATGCACACAAAGCTATCATTCAATTCTCAACAAATGCTGAAGCAAAGGCAGCTTACAATTCTCCAGATGCTATTTTTGATAATCGTTTTGTCAAAGTGTATTGGCACAAAGAGAATGAAGAAGATAGCAAGCCAACAAAACAACTGTCTCCAGCTCCTGCTACTACATCAGCTCCAACTACAGTATCAGCACCAGATGTATCTGCTACAGCATCATCTTCATCAGAAGCTCCAGCATCTTCAGCTGACAATACTCATGAGCTTAATCCATCAGTGAAACGTTCCAATGAACCTGATCCAGAGGAAGTAGCTGCACGAGCTGCTGAGCTTGCCAAGATAAGAGAAGAGAAGAAAAAGAAGCATCAGGAACGCATGAAGGCTATTCTTGAAGTACAGAGACAACGCGAACAATTGCTACAGAAGCAGATTGCAGAGCAAAAACGATTGATGGAGAAGCTTTCAAACAAGAACATGTCTCAAGAGGAAAAGAAGGAGTTACTTGGTGCTTTGCGCAAGATTGCAACTGACATTGATTCTACAAGATCCAAGGCATCAGAAGATCATCAAAACACATCCACTGAAGATCTTCAAGCCAAACTTGCCAAAGTAGAAGCAGAGGTATGTTGGATGATGAATTTTTGGAAAGCTGGATAGAAAAGTATGCTCATTTCACTTATAGGCTGCTGCATTGGGTATTCCTGTGCATGGATCAAGTTCTTCCACACCTGCTGCTGCTGCTGCTGCTGGTGGATATTATGGTGGAGGAGGAAAGTGGCCAAATCGATCAAGATACACGTTGGATAATCGACCCAAGAAGATTGTTGTCAAGGATGTTTCAGAGGATGCAAAGGATGACTTACGCACTCATTTTGCTGTATGTAATGGCATGACATATGGGATCATGATACTAAAGCCAGGTTTATCCTTATAGCAATTTGGAACCATTACTGCCTTTGAAACGCAAGGTACTGATCTGATTGTGCAATATGCCCAGCGATTTGAAGCGGAAAAGGTAATGCAACCATGATTAAATGCCTACGTGATGGATATTAATGCTTTGAATATGATAGGCAATGACTGCTGGTGCAAAATCTTCTCATGGGGATCTAAAGCTTTCTTGGGCAACCAACGTTCCTAGTCAACCATCACCACCAACAACAACTGCATCTCCAACATCGACGGCATAAACAACAGCAACTGTAAATAGTTATGAAGACTAGAAAAAAAAGCATACAATTAAGGGCGTTATACCTCTCTATTCATTGTCTTCTTTCAAATAATGTACCCCATTTCATTATGTTTCAATCCCACATCACTGGTTATGATATTGGTATATACTAGTTTCTTTAGAGCGCGTGTTTACAATTACAAAAGAGGAAAGAGAGAAAGGAAAAGAGAGGGAGAGGAAGGTGTGAATATATATCTATTGCTTGTTTTCCTGAATAATGTTAACAAGCCTAACATAGTATGCATTAATAAGAAGCCTATACATGTATCCTATGATACTTACCAATCCAATCCATCAGTAAGGCCTTCACCTTTAATAGCGCTTGTCTTGTAGATAGAGTATTGTCGGTTTTTCAAAGTCGAGAGACCCAAAGCATCCGCAACTTCAGCTGCTGACAGAGCACCTTCAATATCTTGCTTATTGGCAAAAACAAGGAGTGCAGCATCCTTAAGTTCTTCTTCTTCCAACATGGCATGTAATTCCTCCTTGGATGTTTGCATACGGTCCTTGTCCACACTGTCTACCACGTAAATGACTGCATCGGTATTGGCATAATAGCATCGCCAGTAGGGTCTATTGTCATGGATGTTAATATCCTTGATATGTATCTATCACTCCATTTACCTTATACTCGTTTGGCCACCTAAATCCCATACTTGAAACTTGATGTTCTTGTAAGACACAGTCTCGACGTTGAATCCAATAGCTATAGAGAATACGCGTTGAGTCCAGAGTCATATACACATACGCGATCGACGACGTTGCTTCATCGCCTACAAGGCACACATACTGGGAATGGTCGTTACTACTTCTCCAATCTAATAAAAAGGAATACAACAATACATGAGCTCTTTCGTGATCCATAGTTGAGCATGGACGTTATTGAAAGCTTACCTGTAAGCGGTAGAGAATGGTAGTTTTACCAGCGCCATCCAGACCAAGGATCAGTATCCGTACTTCTTTTTCGCCCCATAAACGTCCTAGTATCTTGCTGAACAATGCACCTGCCATATGTTCATCTGTTAGCCATTGGTGTTCTGCATATGCTTTGTCATATTATATGGCAAGTTACCCATTTTGGATTCAAGTAGTGTAGTGAATAAAGAAAGGGATTTCCAGCCAACAGAATTCACGTCACTGACCATATCGCTTTAATCGGCAGCTAACACTTACACTAATGCCATCCCCCTTCCACCTTTTCTTGTCTCCCCCTTGCCCAGTTGTACCACAATGTATATCCTAGTGAATAGTGACTTCAAGCATCATATTTACTATGCAGCAGAATAGTGTTGGGTTGTTCTTTTAGTAGCTTATCGTGCCTGTCAAAAAGGGATCGACAGCCATCCTTCACTAAACATATCCCATCATCAAATCTAGTCCTTGTGTATTATCTGCTTATCGAATGAATAAAAGGTGACTGGGGACTGTACTATACATTGACTTGTAATGAACAATCGCAGTTGAAAGAGATCCCTTAAAAGGGATTATGAAAAATGAGCTTTATTGGAATGATAGATAACGAGTCAATTGCAAAAGAGAGAGAGAAAAAAGATGTGTATATGTGAATAATGCATTTTTCTTTGCTTTGGTGAATGCTTGAATAATAAATGATTGCCCTAGTATCTTCTTGCCACACCTCCAGGATGCCAATCAGGGATGAATTGCTGTAAAGATGCACTCGTCATATCAGCTGTTTGCTCTTGCCCATAACCACATAATGGTGAAGCAGGTGGGTATCCGATAAATGGTAGTGGTTGTTTATCTGATTGATCGAGAACCATAGGTGTATAAGTGTATGCTTGTGCTTGTGGAAGAGGAGGAGGTGGTTGATGAGGATGTGTATGATGATGATGAGCACTAGTAGCAGTATTGACTGATAGAGCATGTGGCTGTGGTTCAGGAGGAGCAACGTCGACTGGAGGAAGTGTATGATGACGAGGTGTAGGTGTAGATGGCTTCTTTATTGTTGTTGTTGTTGGAGTAGGTGGTGATTGTTGCTGTTGCTGTTGCTGATGATGATGTAGCTGTTGTTTTGATCTTTTCTTCAAGTGTGTACGATGATGTGCATGTAGATTATCAGAGCGACTAAAGCGTTTTCCACAACCAGGAAATGGACAAGCGTGTGGTCGTTCACCAGTATGAACTAGCATATGTCGCTTGAGATGCTCATAACGTTTGAAGCTCCATCCACAATTTGGATAGATGCAAATATGCCTGTGTTGTTTAAGTGGTTGCATGGAAAGAGAAGAGCGTGTATCTTCATCCGATTTCACAGACAAAGAATTAAGTGGTATCTCTGGTGGTGAACGGTCCAAATTATGATGCACAGCATACTGCATTTCTGAAAAGGAAAGCACACTTTCCGTGTTGTGCCTCTTTGACATTTGAAGGAAAGGAGAGGGAAAAAAGACCAAGTTTAAGAATGAAGAAAAGGAGAGAGAGAGAGAGAGATGAAAGGATTTAATGAGCGGAAAAAAAGGACCCTGGGGGATAGTATGAGTGGAAGAAAAGTGAAACAAGTATTCATTATGAATCGACCTTTCTATTAAGCTTTCAATCAATGAAATGATATACAAAATGTATTTATGGCACACACATATAATCCAACACCTGCTCATCCATGCCTTCTAAACTACAAGTCCTCCCATATCAGGTTAAATTGACCCGACATCCATTTCAAAAGAATCTAGGTTATCCTTGCCACTGACTAGATCACCTTCCTTGAGCTTCAATGGATGGTCCAAACACAGACATCACCATGGAAACAGATTCCTTGTGTGAAACATATGTCAGGAATTGTTTGATTTGTGTGACAATCATGCATTCTTACCTCGACGCGTACTGAACGCACACCTGTATGTTGTCCTGGATCAATAAACAAGTCAAACAACTCGGCTGCATCTTCTCCCGAAACCTTGAGATCTTCATCTGCTTCTACAGCCTCCTGCAGTCCTCCAAATACTAAAAGAATATGGCTATATATACAATGCATGAGCATTCACTTGTTCTCCCCCTCTTGTCCCTTTCTTCTCATACCTGAATGACTTGACCTTGCTGCCATGCATATCATTTCCTCCAGGTGCTACGCCCACTGTAAAGTCATATCCACCCTATATACTCCCTTGTCATTCCTTATCTCACATTTTTTCACCAGCATACATACCTCGTAAGGTGATTCGGTCATGACACGGGATATAGAAGATGCTAGCCGAATAGAGTATCCCCAATAAAGACCATACTTTTCTCTTGGCACCTTTGGGCTCACAGCTTTGACATTGATTGGCTTTTGTCCTTTGTGCGTATCTGCAGCTGCAATTGGTTGTGGTAATTCGACTGTCACTCGTACACCAGGCTGAATTTGCTTTTCCAGTCTTGCTCTTCGATAAAGACCAACATCCACCAAAGTACATGCACCTTCTTTATCCAATGTAACACCTTCACGATAATATAAGGCTTCGTCTCGAGATGGATGATGAGATGCTTCCAAATGTGGTAATAAACCAGCAAACTTGAGATCTGAGCTGACAGGTACCAATGCTTTACGAAGATATCTATCATAAACAGTAAGTATGATGAATGAGACCTATTTCAAATAATAAACATACGGTGGTGTCTCCATATATTGAAATACTCGTGCCAGAAAGAGATTTGGGTTGATCTTGCTTCCAGGTGATTGGGGCTTGTCACTGTAAATGACAATCTCGTCGACTTTGTGTAGAGCAAGCATACGACCAATCTATGGTAATGGCATTAGGATGATTCCTGCTAAAGACCAGCATGCATTGCATTTACCTGACCAGCCAATATCGTTTTCATCTCTAAAGTAGGTGCTGTATCCAATATACTCGCTGGTATAGCCAAACTGACAGTGTACTTGCGTGGCTTCAATTGGCGTTTGGATAAAGGCTTGTTGACTTGCTGTGTCTTTTGAAGCTTGCCTGGACGATCTGGATTGTACTCTGGTCCTGACAGGAACTGATTGTCATAGGTTTTGGCTGGTTTCTTTCGCTATTCACACCAATCAATAAAAAGACTTGTTCCATGACTATAGACAAGCACCATTGTACCTTTTTCACTGTGGGATCGCCTGCCATGATATGTTCGGAGCAAGTTGTAGGTTCAAGAAGAGAGAAAGTATTTGCCAGCCGCCCATGCTGGTTCTGGTGATGGATTAATATCAGCCACAGCGTGGCTCCATGTGGCTAGAATCACTCATTTGGATGTCTTGATGCTATGTTGACGTATTTCCACCTGCTGATCGATATTGAATGATGAAACTTGTTCTATAGACAAAAGTAACGCCTTAAGTTGACAGTTATACTTGATAGAAATTGGAAGAATGAATGCTTGGTTTAAGTATATAAGAAGCAGTGTGTCTGCAGAGAGAGAGAGAGAGAGAGAGAGAGATACCATCCAGTACATCACTATAGTAGGGTTTGATCTTGACATATCACATTGTGTACATTATGAAGAAGCACGTTTTATGGAGAGATCTATTATTTAGAAAGAAGCTACCATAGTGATAAGAGTATCAAATGCCTTTATCAGGAGAAGCAATGTTATGATAAAGAAAGAGTTATATACTACATAACTGGGTTGGTTCTATATGATACAACAGTAGGATCCAATGCATTGACTTGATTCCCAAACTCGTACGACATGGCAGCATCGCTTTGAAACAACTCCGCGTTCGACTACTTCTTTTCCGCCTTACTCTACGCAGCTGTCAAACGACAATGGAAGAAGATCCAGCTACAGCCTATGAACGTTTAAGGGATGACTACTATGAAAGCATGAACAGCTTTGAAGCTATTGAAGGCGACAAGGAGAATGTACTTCCACGACGGCAGGGACGACGCGTTAGTGATCTCGATGCAGCCTACAACAGCGACCAACATGAAAGAGAGCAACAAAGGAAACAGGGACATGAGGCATTCCTGCAAGAAATAGAGACCATTGACGACTTGGACGATCCACTTGATGTGTATATACGCTACATTCACTGGACAGAAGCAAACTATCCCCAGGGACACAATCAGGAATCGGATCTACGAGGACTATTGGAAGAGACAACAGCACGTTTCGAGAAGCATACGCAGTACAAGAATGATGCACGCTATTTACGATGTTGGATTCAGTATATACAATATGCAGATCAGCCCAAGCAAGTGTATAGAGAGTTGATGAACAAAGGGATTGGTCAAGATCTTGCATTGTTCTATGAAACGTATGGCGATTATCTTGAACGTTGTGGAGAAATGGATGAAGCAAGCAGGATATTCAAGATGGGGATTGAACGAGAAGCACAGCCATTGAATCGATTACGACGACATCAAGAAGCTTTTGAAACAAGGAGATCAATGAGAGAGAGCTTATCAGCAGATGATCCAAGTTCAAAGATGCGTACGCCAAATCGAGTGATGTTGGGTGTGAGATTGGATGCACGATCTTCTTTTTCATCAACTCCTCGTCGATTGGGTGTTTCACCTGGTATTGCAAATTCAGTTTCCAGTGTCATTACACCAGCTCGTCAATTCTCAGTATTTACAGGCCCTGAATCATCATCATCATCACCTTCATCACCACCACCACCATCATCATCATCCAGTAATAATGCCGTTGTCCCTAACAATTCATCATCATCCTCCATCATCTCGAATCGTATTGAAAACCAGATGCCAGTCGACAAGTTTGCTGGTAGCACATTATCACAGAAAGATTATATCCGCCCTCCTCCTTTACAATTCCAAGTCTACCGAGATCAAGTAAGGACAAGATATGATGAACTATATCATTCATTCATACTAATATGTTCATAGTCATCTGATCAACCAGCAGGACAATCCCATCGACCATATCAAAACTCCCAGGAGCTTGTAGATCGATTTCATCACAACAAACACATGTATATCCATTCAACTAGTTCAGGTGGAAAGCATGAGATAGTGGCTGCAACAAAAGAATGCATTCGAGATGGTGTCGTCACAAGCTTTGAAGAACTACGTGCTCATTTGCAATCACAACGACGGCGTTTGGCTAAAGGCAAACAGAAGCAAGTTGAAGATGATCATGACATTGAAGAGTCATCAGGTAAAGTTGTCAATGACTTTATGATCCACATATATATGACTCATCATTGGTTTTTAGGATTCAATGAGAACATTAGCAACACAAAGACAGAACATTCCAATCGCGACGTAACGATCGAATTGACCGAGGAGACGCGAGCAGCTATCAAAACGATTAATTCGCTGATGAGCAAGAATAAGGATATGTCCATTGAAGAAGATGATGAATCAGCAATGTGGACTAGTAGCAGTCAACGACCAAGACGACATGTGAATGAGAATGAAGATAGCAGCATTGTACCTGTCAAGAAATATGGACAAGATAACAATCGGATACCATTTATGGATGTTTGTCCCACAACACCACCACCCAGTTCACCCTTTTTCGATGATGCTGAAGGCGGACCTCTTGATGATGATGATGATGATGACGAAGAGGATGATCTAAAAGAGATGCAACGGATGCAACGTGAAGTACAAGAAGCTGAACAAAGGAAACGTCAAAGACTCGAGTAGATAGTAGTAGTTTATTCTATAGTAGTAATAAAAGGGGGTCAATGTGAAAGACGTCTATTTTGTACGCCAACTCAGCTTTTGACACGTCTTTACTTGTTGTCCCTTCACCCAATGCACAACCTACAGCAACGTGCCAACGTATAGTATTGACTATCTCTTCTAATATTTCGACATTGACTTACCATCTCTTATTCAGGTGGCATTCTCTTTTGCATGCACTGTACTTGGTTCTATCTTGGCCGTCGTTGCCACCATCTCGTACATTGCTGGTTACCCAACTGTTCCAAGCGACATAAGAGTGGATACCAATGCGTTACGCGTGTAAGTTGCCATAGTATATGAATATCTTGTAGACTAATATGGATCATCTATAGTGTGAGTCGGCGATACGGACCTGAATACTACGACTATGGCACTCCCAAGAGCCACTTTGCCAAAGTCAACTTTGATCTGGATGTTGATTTCACCCCAGTCTTCAATTGGAATACCAAGCAAGTGTTTGTTACCGTGGTAGCTGAATACGAATCCAAGACACATGTAAGCAAGCATTGAGTATCTTGAAATGATTGAAAAGCTTATGACTCTTTATGCAGGATCGTAACTCGATTGTTCTTTGGGATCATATCATTCAAGACAAGCAAGACGCCAATCTCACCCTTCGTAATGTCCAAAACAAGTATGCTTTTATTGATGTGAGCCGTAAATGGAGGTAAAAGATGATACAATGGGATATAAACAAGATAATGTGCTCATTGGTATGTTCATAGCCATCAACCAGTGGACTTGTCTCTCCGATGGGATATTACGCCTCATGTCGGTGTCCTGCAAAGTGGGCGTTCGGCATCTAATCCAGTCAATATTGTACTTGCACCTGCTGAACAAGCTTAAATTGATTCTCAATGAAATATACATGTGTGTTGTTGTGTACGTAAAAGTGTCTATAGGGTAGTGATGTGTCAATGGTAGTGATGGTGATGGTTGAATGGCAATGGTGGCTGAGAACCAAAGTGCTACAAGGGTGACTTTTGCTGTTGATTTTTCCGCTTCCACCTTGCTTCCTTCTTTCAAACTTATTCGACAATGTTGCGATCGACCGGCACTACCTTGAGAACTCTTCAACCAGTCACTCGTTTCTCCTTGTTGTGCTTGAGAAAGCAGTCTACAGCTGCTGCTGCTGCTGTTGCTGTTGAACCTATGCATACCCAACAACCTGCTCCTCAGCAAAGGGGCACTCTTTCTTCTCGCTTAGCCAATGGTGGTGGTGCAGGTCGTGGCAAACAGTTGGATAATAACGCTGGTGATGCCTTTTCTCAGTTCTTAAAGAATGCACAGCGATCCAATGAACGAAGACGACCCAACAATAACAACAAGAACAAGAACAATCGCAGAAAGGCTTCTGCTGGTGCACCTGGTCAGTTTGATGATGCTATTGAAAATACCACTTCTCGTCCACAACAACAAAAGCAGAAACGTGCTGCTAGTAACAACAACAACAACAGCAACCAACGCCAACGCCGTGACAATAACAAAAACAACAACAACAACAACCGTGATAATAAACGTCAACCAAGAGCAGCATTCTCCGCACCAAGAGCACCTGTCAACAATGTCACACGAAGAGTAACAACATTTATTGATAAAGATATTGATTGGGAGACTATGAGTGGTTTTGTGGATGCTACAACCCAAGCAGAAGCCAATGATACTCAAGTGGATGGTGAACAACAAGCAGCTTTATTGGCAGCAGCGGAGAATGGTGAATACAAAGCATATTTGGATGTGACCAAACAAGTACCATTGGGTTCCACAATCAACGTTGATAGTTTGAGCGCTTTGGTTGGTGGCAATGCAAGCTACAATCTTAATCAGAAGACTGTATTCCTCAATACTATTTCCAAGGCTACTGGTGGTGCATCAGCACAAAAGTAATCATAGTTTATTATATGTCATTTCCTCATCATCTCCTTTACTCGTCTTTTGCTTCATCATCCTTCCCCATACACATCCTTCTCTCTCTCTCTCTTTTGCAATTGAATAGATAGAATAAAAAGAAGCCATACTGAAAATACCAGATCTTTGACTGTTGTACAACATGATGAATGTCCATATTGGAACGCCGGCCGCCGGTTTGCAACATTGAATCATAAATATGTTCGATTTCGCGTTCACGCGCACATGACAAGCCGAGTTGTATTCATTCTCTATTTATATCCCATCCACTCATTGTTCTCTTTCCTTTCTTTTACATAACACAACAACATGTCCAGCTTGAATACAGACAATGTCACTGTCAGCTTGTCTCGACTAGCACTGGCCAAAGCGATCAAGACCCCTGATGAGGGGGAAACGGAAGCCGAACCTTGGACCAAGAGTGTCATCTTCCATCAGTCTCACGTTTCCGACTCCATGCGTCAGAGTATGCTGTTTCCAAATCAACCACGTAGTCGTCAACAACACCATCGTCAATCTCGACACCTTCAGGACCAAGGTCGACCTATGGGAGCAAGACGACGTAGTCGAAGCAGTAGTCAACTACTGGATCAATACCAGTATCAGCAGCAACAACAGCAGCAACAACATCATCATCAACCAGCATACCAACAGCAACATGGATATCAACAACAGAACCAAACACAGCAATATCATTCTCAGCAACATCAGGAACCTATCACTACTACTGCTACTACCAACAATATAACTACTAGTCATGCTCAACAACGATCTAATCGTCAAAGTGATACTCTTATGCGACCTTCTTCTCAAGAAAGGAATCGAGGTATGATATTTGTTTGTAGTGTTTCCGGGTTTACTAATTAAAACGGTTATACTTTAGGTGTAACTGAAACATCGGCAATGCCATCTAGACGACCAATTATGGCCAGTGATGATGAAGAAGATGAAGAAGAAGACGATGATCAAGAATCTTCAGATGATGATGATGGAAAGGATGATGTACCAAAACTTCCTCCAGTGACAACTTCTTCACCTATTCTTGCACCAATAACACAGCCACCACAATCTTCATCTGCCCCTGTTCCGACACCAATGCCTAGAAAATCAGCTTCTTTACAACCATTGAACAACAACAAACAACAAAGAATGAGTCAACATATTCCAGAGCCAAGTGATGATGAAAGTGATCAAGTGGATGAAGATGATAGCAGCAGTGATGACAGTAGCCAAGATGGTAAGTAGAACACGTTGTGGACCACGTGGAATCCAATAACTTGAAACTTATTCCCCGACGTATTTGCAGCTGCATCTAGACAAAAACCTGCATCTGACAATGCACCTGCAGCCACTGAAGATGATATGATGATGAATGCACGTCGTATGTCTACCTTGCGTCAATTGGAACGTGGTCCAAGTGTACACAAGAGATCTCGCTCTTTTGGTGATTTGAATCTCATGCAAGAACAAGCTGTTGCAGCTGAAACTGCTGCTGCTGCTGCTGTGGCACATAATCCTTATGCAGATGTGGATGTGACTCTTGAACCTACTGGTAAATCAGGTGCCATTGAACGTTGGAGACAAGATATTTCTGGTGATGCTTTTGGATCAAGACCATCCTCGTCACAATCCTTTGATGAAGATAGCAGTGCAGGTGCATATCAACGTCGTCGTAGATCCACCATGGGTGAAATGGATATGATGTACTATCAAATGCAACAACAACAACAACAATTCCAACAACAACAACAAATGCAATGGCAAATGCAACAACAAGCAGCACAAATGGCACAAATTCAACAATATCAACAAGCTGCCATGATGTCTCAGCCCACTTTGGTTGCTACTCCACCTCCTATGGCAGGTCAATCAGCTGCTGCACGTAATCCCAATCGCAAGAGTATTTCAGCTATGGATGTATTGACTCAAATTGAAAGAGAAAAGGCAGAATCACCACTCAAACCTAAGCCTAAGCCCAAATTGAATCCAACACAAGCAGATCTTGGTGCAGGTTTATTGGGTCGTATGCCAGCAAAGAATACACATAGTATGAGCTTCCAACAAATGCAACAATCGGGTGATGTCAGCAAATTGATGATGCGTGCAAGTCGCAGTGATATGAATCTATCATCTCCCCAATATCGTCGTAGTCGTAGCCCTGGTCCTGAAAAAGCACTTAATCCAAAGGGTAACAATGGTGGACGTGGTAGTCGTATGACAAGTACCGATGTGCGTCGACGTTCTGAAATGATTCGAAGTGAAAGTGCTCCTCATGTGACTCCCAGCATGTCTACGCCTACATCCAATCGTCAATCAACCATGATGCCTAGCAGTCAATCCATGTATGGTCAATATTTGATGCCTATGGCTGCTACTCCAATGATGATGCCTGCAAATCAAATGATGCAACCTGCTCAATTTTCTCCTGGTGGTCGTCCTGCTAGTACAATGATGTCCAACACTTCTGGTCAATGGCCTGTAGGCAATAATAATTGGTCCAGCGGTGCCAGTAGTGGATATCGTTAATGTGTCTCTTCATATATCTTATCTTGCATATGCATTCCCTTACATTCTAGACAATTACTTTTTCTTTATTCATTCATCTCGTGGTAGTTAATAGAACAAAGAGACATTTTCTATTTCCAGAATTGAATACATGTGGGTTGGGGATGATGGATGGTGTGGAGAGCTGAAAGATGGCCTGTCGTTTGGTCAATAGAGAAGACGACAATCGTATTCGAGTTCTATTCCATGTCTATTAGTCATAATACACCTTACCAAGCTCATATACACTTACCATATTGCCCAAGAGAAGGAATTTGCCTGAAGGATCAATCGTAAATTGGCGTGGATGGATACCACCACATGATACGTGACCAATAAGAGTGAGCTTGCCAGAAGCAGCATCAACTTTGTACATGACAACTTGATCGATTTCACGTAATGATGCATATAAGAATCGATTGTCAGGAGTAAGAGCGATTTCTGCTCCAGTTGTAAAATCCATATTGTCTTCAGGACGAGCTGATTGATGATCGATCTTGGATAATTGACCATCCTTGAATTCCAGTGCATATACTTCCACTGACAACTCTGTAAGCACATAAACACGCTGTTGATCCTTTGTAATGGCAACATGACGAGGACCAGCACCTTTGGGAAATTGAAATTCACTGAATCGTTCCAGTCTACCAGTATCATTCTGCTTGTAAATAACGGCCAAATCAGTACCGAGATCACAAGATATAGCCCAATGAGGATGAATCATATCAATGGAGTGTGCATGAGGAGCTTCTTGGCGATCAGGTACTCCTCCAGTAGCAGGATCAGTGTGTTTGTTGAGTGACATGATTTGACTGATATGTCCCTGATCTTCAATAGCAAAGGATGATACAGAGCCGCCCATGTAATTGGCCACGTGAATGTACTTGTTACGATCAATAATACCATGACATGGTGCACCACCTTCAGTCATCACAGTATTAAGAGCTGTCAATGATCCATCTTTGGGATTGCGATGAAACGCTTGTACGGCACCAGTATTGCTCATATTGTTGTATTCTGTCACTTCAAGTAACGCATACAATGACTCGGTTGCTTCATTGATCACAAAATAGGAAGGTTGTTGTGCTTCGGCCACAAGTCGTCCACCTGTCAGGTTGCCACTCGCGTTGTCGAAATCGTACAAGTAGATGCCTTGTCCTTCAGCATCAGTATAACCAGACACGTACACAGAAGGCATTGCAGCTGCCAATGTCACCAAAAGCAAGGTTAGAAGCATCAAATAAAGCATGATACAAGCTGTATGTTATTCATATTGGCCAACGTCAACTTACCTTTTTATATGTAAAAGTTGGTGGAAGGGAAATGTTGGACCCTGCTACGCGCCTTACGTAACAGATTGGCTTGGAGATATCAATCGGATATGCGGAACTTCTCTGCCGTTGCACAAGAACAACTTTGATATGGTAGGCATCCTTTTCATTGGAATTGCATTGACGTTTAAGCATTAACCAAGATCACCGGCACAGCCATCTTTAAAGGAAATTAGGCAGGATTGGATTCGCTTATACCTTATTCTCTCATGTTCCCCTATATTCAATTCTTTGTAACATGACAATACAACTGAAGTTACCCATTCTTCCTTCTCAACAGCCTGTGATCAAGTACTATAGGATGATGATAGTGATAGACAACATACATAGCAGTAGTACTGTTCCTTTATTATTACAACATAGAGATTGATGATAGCAATATATGTATTCAGTGATTTACGCGTACAAGGTATTACATTAGCGATGATAAATAGTGGAACATGGTTAAGTGTATCACAGTTATACTTCTTCAGTCTTGGGCTCATTGCTATTATCAGCAAACTGGCCTGTATGGTATTTTTCAGCCATTTCCCGATCAATGACTTCTCTTGGGATGCGCCTACGTGGATTGTGCTGAAATACAATATCCATTTCCTCCAACTAGACATATGCAAAGATACATCAAATCAGTCACATGCTACATATAATTCATGCACAATAGAACTCACCGTATAACCCTTTGTCTCAGGATATGCTATGAATACATGCAATGCCATCAAAAAGTTGAAACCTGCAAACAGCATGTACAAGCCATATCGGATCTCTTCCATGAGTAAAGGTACAACAAAGTTAAGAACCCAGTTAAACAACCAGTTGGCAGCAGTGGACATGGAAACTGCTACTGCACGCACACGTAGAGGATAGATTTCAGCAGGATAAATCCAACCTAGAGGACCCCATGTTGTAGCAAAGCATGCGACAAAAAGATAGACACAAGCGACAATTCCATTGGCTGTTGTAGTGCCTAGATCCTGAACTTGATATCGACCAGTAGTGGGATTGATCACATAATGACCCCGGCTAAGCAAACCACCTACTACCCAGAGGAAAAGTGACATTCCAAGTGCTCCAAATATCATGGTATAACGACGACCCCACTTGTCCACATAAAGAATAGCAGGGATAGTCATGACGACATTTACGACATAGTTGATACCAGATGCAAGTAGTGTAGCTTCTTGGGAATCACCAATACCTATATTACATAAGGATAAGCAACAATGTAGCATTGACTTTGATCTGAATAAAGATACTTACCAGCTTGCTCAAACATGAACACGACATAAAACATAATGATATTCATACCAGTAAGCTGTTGCCATATCTGAAGGCAGATACCAAGAGATACACGATATGCCATACCGGGCTTGAGAAGATCCGAATAGCGATGTGAAGCTTGTTCACGGTCAAATTTGATGATGGCTTCAATCTCTCTGATCTCCTGTATTCATTGAAAGAAAACATGATTGAATAAAGAAGCTATCATCATTCATATTCATTGATCTTACCAATTGTACACGTGGATGATCTGGATCACCATTACCATGGATATCTGCAAGAACACGGATAGCTTCATCCATACGACCATGATCTGCCAGCCAACGTGGTGAAAAAGGGAAAGCCCACATGCCAGCTACTAGAATTACAGCAGGAACGGCTTGTATTGCCCATGGGATTCTCCAAGCAGCTGTTGAGCTTATAAATTGACATCCATACTGGATCCAAAACCTATCAGCATATGTGTATTAACAAGGTGGAATCATTACAAACACCTTTTTGTCGAAGCTTACGATATCATAATGCCCCATGTGATGCTCCACTGCTGAACAGCCACAATACGACCTCGGATTTCTTTAGGTGCGATTTCAGATTGATACAAAGGTACCACCATGGATGTGATACCCACTGAAAGACCTATGATCACCATTACAAAGCTATTTAGATTTCCTTCTCATGTCATCCTATAGACCAAGAATATACATACCATTTAGTACACGACCACAACAAAGCATGGGAACACCATTAGCAGCAGCTTGTAGAATTGAGCCAACAATGAATAGCGCAGATGCACCAATCAAAGTGTACTTTCGAGAATATCTATCTGCTGGAAAGCCTGCACAAAGAGCACCAACAAAGCAACCAGCACTTAAGGCACCATTGATGCCGCCTTGTAGTAAAGCATCTGGTCGATTAAAGAAATCTTGGTACCTTTGTGAAAATCTTTTAAGTGATCCAAGCAAATGAAAGTACTTGTGTCATAATACATACTGCCAAGTACCTATAACGCCCGAGTTGCTACCAATATCAAAGCCAAACATGATACCTGCAATGGCAGCGAAACCACCAATGACCTATAGTAATAGTATACAAGGATCAGTTGCATTGTTAGATGTCACTTGTTTGATACGTACATAAACATTGGTGACGATCTTATTTGTCCAAGTTCCCATTAGACAGTATTGATAGAGCTGTGTGATGGAGGATTGGGTGGATCGACTTGGTATGGATGACGGTAAGGGCTTAAAGGGTTTTTATACAAAGAGCAGATTACATAAGACGCCAATCCACGTTACAAAACCTTATCCTTTTTGTCTCATGCTTTCATAATACCTTCTTACTGTTCGATATGTGTTCCACCCATACACAACTGTGGGAAGCACTCGGTGAAGAAAGATCATTGGGTGGGATCAAAGAATTGCTATTTGATGTGTACCATTATCCTGATATGTCACTTGATTTGGTGGCACAATTGTCCAGATTAGTGCTCATTGTGCCCGGCAGATAGCCTTGTGTGGGAACAAAGAAAAGATGAATCCACTGGATTGGAGTGATACAAAACTGAAAGCCATCGGTAGTATATGTGTATATAACAGCAGGTATTACTTTTGTTATGCCATCAATTGCAAAGCAAGGATCAAACAAAAAGCTGCCAAAAAGAACAAGATGGCTGGGAACAAGTGGAACAAAGGGTTAAGGAGTTAATGGGCAAGTGAGACAGAGCGTGATGTGTTTCTTTGTTATTTGGAAAGGCAAGAATTGCTGGAAGCAAGCCATATAGCAGCTCAAGCGGATGATTGTGGCACAAGGCACCCGATATTTTGTGCCAAAACAGGTCATAAACCAAAGGCTGCAAACATTTATGCACTCGATTCTCCTTGTTTCTTCAACGTACGATAGTAAGTCTCATACCCGGCTGCGTTGTTGATGATTGAATCACGTAAACACATGATACGACTTGCAGCAGCAATACACAACGCGTGTCCTGTATCAGTGATTCCCCTTTCCTCTGCTCCAAAGGTCAATATGCAGCTTGACGATCAGCAGAAATGAAAATGGTGCAAATCCTTATTATTCACGCATTCATCCTCTTTCTTTTTTCTCTTTTCCTTCCTTATTGTATCATTAATGTCTTCAGAATCCTCATTGACAAGGCTTGTTGTGAAACCTATCACACGATGGAGAACAAGTCCATTTTGGAACAAGTCAACACCAAAAGCGGAAGAATCATCATGCCAAGTCTTTCAGCTTTCTACCGTGACTGATACAGGCGACTATTTGCCGCCTTCACCAACCCTGGAAAAAGAAGTCGCTTCTAAACGCAGTTTACGGGATTGGTGGTGGACCAATGACGACCAGATGCACGATTCCTTTCGACTACCCCATCAACCTGCTTGAATGTACACTTTGGGTCTATATCCAGTTTCTTTATTGCTACTATTCAATAAACAACAGCACAGGACTGTCTATCTACTATAGCGAGTGGTCTTTGCGGGGTTAAAGGTACAAAGTAGGCATGGCATGGGTTAATTCAGGTGACACATGACCATCCATGACATTCGATGCCGCATGAATTACTTCATCTTGATGCAATACGACGTGAGCCAATATAAAAGGACTTGCTACATCTGAAAAGTTATCAGACATTGTTTAAAGAATTATGGACACTACAGATAAAGGTAAAGCAGACATATTCGCGCTTACAATCCATGATGTAGTAGTAGTAACACTGATTTCATTCAATAGAATTGGAACAACAATATAACGAGCGTCATGGCAATTTGAAGCGCTCAATGCATGGTATTGCCGATACTGTTGAGCAGGTAAAAGGAATAGACCAGATATGACTCTTTAAACAAAGCATGCTTATTGGATCTCTAGGCAATCCACAATACCTTTGAAGAGATTGATAAGGAAACAGAAGGACTACGCAGCGATGACAATCAAATGGCGACTGGCGTATCTTCATCGAAACAGGACAACCGATGGAGCCATACATCCAATGCTGATACTGATTCTGGTGGTGGATTTTGGACTTCACTATATCGAAAGGATTCTCCTGCCACTACAGCAGCAATGTCAAGTGACAAGACCACCTCCAAACCATCATCCACGACTAAAGGATTCATTGATACATCAAAGCGTCATTTCCCAGATTACATTGAACATGATCTTCAAACCGAGAATATGGCGCATGATGTCAACCAGAGTGCCATGGATGCAGTTGCACGCGATATGGATGCTATGGGTCATACTGATGCTGAAGGATTTGAGTCAGTGGCAAGCAAGATAGATGAGACTTTTGGTAGCACAGCATTGTCAGATGAAGGCCCTGATCCCTCTCATTACAAGTTCAAGAGATAGTTAGCAATTCATTATAAAGACAACGACTTTCTTCTTCCTCAAATCTCTTTTTTCCCCGTTTCTCTCAATATGCCGTGTATACACAAACCAACTGGCTCTGTTGAATATGAAAGTCTCTTTCTTTTTATTACAACACTTTTCTCTTTCTATTTAACGACATTATGGACTGGGGTGGTACAACAACGTCTGCCAATGCAACTGGTAGCCATTTGGACATGAGGAGCATGGCACAAGCGCTCCATGACGACTTGAGTCAGGTTCACCTTGAGCGCGAATCGGTACGTGCATTGACTTTTATATGGTGGATATCTGTCACTCAACAGTAGGTATAGTTGCAAGAACAGCTGGCTGAAAGGGCAGAGAAGCACTCGGAAGTGTTGATGGAGAATAAGCAGTTACACAAGGTAACATTCCTTTGTATGCAACTCCTTTTCAATCTAAAGTATTCATTGTGTTGAATAGAGAATAACGACCTTGCAACAACAAATGTCATTTTCCATTGAAGCACAAACACGTCTGGAGACCGACTATTATGCAAGAGAGCAAGATTTGGAGCAATTGAAGAAAACTGTAGCCCAGTTAACACGCGAAAAGAAGGAAATCGCAAAGCAGTTAAGATCCGAAGTAAGTTTAAACGATACATGATTCCATTATATGCTTTATCTGATCCACATATATCTAGCAAGAATCATTCGAGTATCAGCAGCAACGATGGCTTCAGAAAGAAGAGTCTCTTAACAAGCAGATCCGCAAATTGAGCAGCCAGGCAACTACCACTGCAGCTAGTTGTAAACGAAGACAGCCAACAAGTCCAAAGTCGTCACCTTCAGATTGTGGCAGCAAGAAGATCTCATCTTCACCTCGCCAACAACGAACAGTGAGCCCTTCTGCTGAAAGGACTATTGCTAGACTTAAATCACAACTTGCAACACTGGAGAAACAATACGCTGATCAGCACCAGTACCAGTCAGCATGTATCAATCACCTTGAGGAGCAATTAGCAAGTGCACGCCAAATGAATGAATCATTGATGGAAGACAATGAGAGCTATCAGCTTTTACTACATGAAAAGACTATGAATGGCGAAATTCTTGCAGCATCCCGTGCCACCATGGACACTGACAGCTTGGATACAAAGGGGATAAATCTAGCAGATGAGCTTGGGAATGCTAGCTATATTCGAGAAGGTGAGTAAAGTACAATGTATGTGGAGTCATTCTTTAACCTGATGCTATTTATTTCAGAAAGCTCACTTGATGATGAAGTACGATCACTCAAGGACACGAATCGAGCACTCCAGCTCTATCTCAACAAGATATTGATGAAAATCATTGACAATGAAAGCATGCAGCATGTTCTCAGTGTGGATGATATCTCAGCAGCGTCCAATATGCATACTCCAAAACAACATGATACCATGACACAATCATTCACGAACACAATACCGAAAGCAATGCGCTCATCCTTTTCAACTGGATTTCTGAGCAAGTTCCTATCAAAAAGGCTACCACTATCACAACAAGCCCGGGATATCAATCTTGATGTAGACGAAGAAGCATTCCCAGTGAATACAGTAGATGATGGAAAAGATGTAATGAGCTGTACACGTTAATAGAATGTTGAAACGACATCATAAAGCGATCCTAAAGATCAATTAGCATCAATGACTTTTGAATACATGATTGTCCATCCAATGCATCTTATGACGTATTGCTGATATCTATATTGTGTAGTACTACTTCACTCTTGATACGACTATAGGGCCTTGCTCTATGGCTCTTTTCAATACATTAGACATATCTAATACATTCAGAAATAAAACTTTATAGTCAGGTCCTGTTCTTTTTGTTGTGATCTTACTTCACAGTCATTATTGAATCCTGATATCACGCCATCCAAGGATATGCCAGATACACATACATGACAGGCAATACTGTGTTAAACTACACTTTGCATATGCTTTATCTTTCATCAATGGATAGCCAGTAATACCATACTGGTAGACATAATTGACTACTACTATGTCTGCTTCTGATTGACAGATCTGGATAGCCTATTGATATTCGTTAGTGCGGATAAGCAAAACAAGGATAAACGACATCAAAAGATCACGTGATCTATCAGAATATGGCAAAAAAGAACAAAATTCCCCCACCGGGAATTGAACCCGGGCCACCGGTGTGAGAGACCGGGATCCTAGCCACTAGACCATAGAGGAGAGACATCTGTCGAGCATCGCCCGCGACAACTTTTGAGCTCTTATATACTTTTTTCGGATCGGAGCGCTAAAACAGTTTTGCCGAGTTTAGCCGATCCCGTACGACCATTCCAGCATTAAAGAAGAAAGTAATATCAGCATCCACGTTGACAACAACCAGAAACAGCCCACCACGTGTGAAGAGCAGTATCAACATACCTGCTAGTAGCCACTACAACATTGGTGATAAACGACGTGCATCAGTAGCACCACGTACAACACACGTGCCTGTATCAAAAAAGCAGCAAAACATGAGCATGCGTGAACGTGCAACAAGTCGAGATTCAACTTCACGTGAGCCAACACCTCGTAGCAATCGTTCAACTTCACCGATTCGCGATCGGCAAAATGTTCGAGATCGTAGAGACTTGGTCCGCGATGGCAACAGCATGGAGCAACAACAGCAGCAAAAAAGTGGTGAACAAGAACAAGAAGCACGTTCCACAGCTACTGCAAGCCAATTTACTGTTAATATCTTGGCAGAAATAGAAGCTTTGCGTAAGCAAGTAGCAGAACATCAAGAACGGTGGCACGAATTTGATGACTTGCGTGCTGAACTAGCTGCTTTGCGCTCAGAACGTGATGATTTGCAACAACAACTTGAAGATGCACGTGCTACAATTGAACAGTTGCAAAAGGAGAAGATTCAATGGAGTGATGACTTTCCAGCATTAACAAAATCACCACAGCAACAACAACAACAGCACCATATTGCTTCTTCAGATGACACTGATGAGATGGCAGTTGATCCAACTGGTACAGCAGCATCACAATGGGCACATGCAATTGAAGATGAAGATGATGGTATCACACGTGCAAAGCAATTACAAGAGAAACAACAAGCTAGACGTGTACAACAGTATCACAAGAAACAGCAACAGCAACAACAACAACAAAAACAGCAACCAGCATCATTTGCAGCAATTGCACAACGCAACACAAAATCTCGTCGTCGTAATGTAATTACTGCACCATCAGCAGCCATGATGGCATGGGCAACTCGTGGCTTTCAAGAGCAGTCTGGTGAAACAGGATATACTTTTGTGTATCTCAGAAGTCCCCATCGTATGCCACACAGTGAAGTGCGTAAACGTCTTCGAGTGTTAGGTGTGTCACAAGCTCGTATTTTGGATATTCACTTTCCCAGTAAGGGTACTGTTGGATTATTGATCCACAGATCGTATGAAGCTGAGCTGCATGAATGTTTGAAGAAACATGACATCACTTGTAAGGATTACAATCCAATTGATTCATCAGCACTTGACGATCCCAAGCATGCAAATTTGAGTCAAATAGACAAGGAGCAACTAGCAAGAGACATCCATCAACGACGCATCATGCGCACATGTTTGTTTATGCCACAAAAGCATGTTGGTATGTCAATTTTACGCTACTTCTCATCAAAGTCATACAAAGGTCCACATGCAGTGCCTGAAAAGATGCTTAATGCTTTTGAGAAACAAAATCCAACACCAAAGCCAACTCGTCCACAACGTGAGCTCACTCCAGAGATGGCAGCACTTGCATTTGGCACAACAACACAACAGTATGATGGTGGAAACGACACTACAATTGACGACAACAACAACATGGATTTGGATTCACAACAATCCAACAGCAACAACAGCACTAGCAACACTGATGTGCAAGAATAATGAGTAGTCCTATCAAGATTGCTCAATTCAACGCGGCTGGTATTGACAAGAATCCAGACGAGTTAATCAATTTTTGCATACAACATTCTATTGATATTATATTACTGACAGAAACACATCTCGCTGCTGGTCGGCAACTCAACACTCATTGGAAACAGCATCACATCTTCGGTAGGATTCCGGACAACTCATACAAAGCAGTCGATGGTATTGCACTACTATATCGACCCGATTTTCCACATCACATACACATTCATCCACACACTTCAGATTATGTCATCTCATTCAATATGGGACCTTATCACTTTCATGGCATCTATGCACCACCATCTCTTGATCAGCACACTTTTCACAACATCCTTACCAATCTTGATATCAATGACAGCACTTTAGTGTTTGGTGATTTGAATGTACGACTTGGATCAAGACTAGGAGACACACGCACCAATGGCAGATCACATATCCTTGAAGACTGGCTTTTACATCATGGACTACACATTTGGAATGAAACACTGGCGTTTGGTCAATTCACTTTTGAAAAGCAAGGAGTGGGAAATAGTATTATCGATCTTTTCATCTCCAACACATCCACTTTTCACACACCTATCATGCAAATTCATGGCGATCAATCATTGAGCTCTGATCATCACCTTTGTACTTTTTCTTTCTATCCTGCCTTACAAGTACCACTACTTCCTGTTCCAAATGCTCCACGTCTACAATGGAAACTGCAGCGCCTTGAAGAAGATCCAGTACGCACTTTGTATGTTGAAGAATTTCGTCGTCTAGTTCAGCCTTTAGCAGCAACACTGTCTGATAGCCGTATACAAGATCATGAAAGTGATCCAGATGGCATAGACAATTTTGGGCGTCAACTAACAGAAGTGATTTATCAAGCACTTGACAATAGTGTCACAAGGGGTCAACAACGCCCAAAGTCATGGAAATGGTTTTGGTCACAAGATTTGCAAGCATTAGCCGATACACGTGAAGCTGCATATCGCAGATGGAGACATGCACCAGGCACTTTGGAGAAAGCACGTTTTTGGGGAGAATATGTTGAAGCACGAGACAATGTCAGGAAAGCAGTAAGAAGTGCCAGATCACGATCTTGGAAGCAATTTTGTGCAGCAATGCAAAAACATGATTCATCCACTTGCAACTCTATTATCAAGCGCATGCGTACCAATCGTCGCAACCAAATCACATTTTCACATCCACAGGGTCCTGCTGCTGCAGTGGAAGCAATGGCTGATCATTTGTCATCTGTATTTGGTGGTGAACGTGATGACTTGGACATGGATACTTCAACAAGACGCACAGACCAATTGGACGATGTTGGATCAGATCCTTTTGATGTGGATCGTATCATCAAAGTCATTCGCAAAGAGATACCAGCTCGTAAAGCACCAGGATGTGATCATATAACTGGTGCCATGTTGAAGCCAATAGCAGCTCCTTTGGCACAAATCCTCTCTCCATTTCTTCGACTGTGTTGGAATCGCTCTAGACTACCAGTAGCTTGGCGTACAGCTCAAGTGGTGCCTATTTACAAGAAGGATGATCCAACTGTAGCAGCCAATTATAGACCAATCAGTCTTACAAGTACTTTCCGCAAGATTGTGGAACGCTGTTTATTACCAACTCTTCTTGCACAAATGCCAGCACTTGATATTGCTCAAGGTGGATTTCGTACTGAAAGAGGAGCACTTGATCAAGCCTTTAATCTACACACACTTATGAAACAACATCGCAGAACACATCAAGCAGATCCAGTAGTAGCTTTCTTGGATATCAAGTCAGCGTATGACTCGGTGGATAGATCAGTCATCTGGGCATCTCTCAATGATCATTTACAACCTGCACTACTTGAACTTCTCAAGAACATGTTCGATGATGTATTGATCACAGTCATTATGAAGAATTTTGAATCTCGTACCATTCGTCCACGTCGTGGTGTCTTACAAGGGTCAATCTTAAGCCCTATCTTATATGCAGTATTCATAGACAGTCTTCCACAACAATTACGCCTTGGTTTAACACGCAGTGGATATCAATCAATCCCATCACTTTCAGTCTCCACAGTACCAACAACCAATGTGCATGAATCACAGCTCTTTAATTTTGATCGCCTCTCACTACGACACACAGCTCGACGTACATATCACACTATCACAGTCAACTTATTGCTTTATGCAGATGATGTTGCTATCATTGGTACACCTGAAGAAGTCAAAATGCTGCTTGTATTGGCGCAATTACACTCTGAACGCTATGGCTATCGCTGGAGCCCGCCCAAATGTACCATCCTCAATGCTCCTCCAAACACATCATTTCGGCTGTATGGTCAAGAACTGCAACGTGTCAATCACTTCAAGTACCTTGGTATCATGTTTAATGGCAAAGGATTTGATGTGGAACGCATAGTGCAAACTTCAGCAACAAAAGGGATTCAGTCTATGCTACTGCTCAATTCGATGGGAGCTCACAAGTACAACTTTGGCGTTGGTGTATCGCTTCGCCTGTATCGCATGTTTGTTCGACCAGTCTTTGAATATGGCCTAGCCATCATTCATCCAACAGCCACTCACATCAAGCCTTTGGAGCGTGCACAAGATCGCTGCATTCGTCTAGCTTTTAACGTTAAAGACGAATATGCTCACACACCCACTATACAAGCCAAAGTTATGGCAGACTTGCCTTCCATGAAGCTACGCGCTCATATTCTGGAGTTCAAGTTTGTCGTTCGTGCACATGAGCTACCACCAACCACATTGCTGAGTTCAGTAGTGGATACCTTGCTGCGTGTCTACCATACGTTCAACTTTTGGGCAAACATGACACGAAACACAATGTGGAAGGACTTCCAAACTTTGACACGCACACAACCAGAGTCACGCCATCCCGTTAAGGTCATAGTCACACGACATCGTGATAAAGAGCTCCAAGCACGTCGAGCTGTCAAGAAATCAGTAGCACGTATGAGAACCAAACGCATGTGGGATCCAATTCTTTTTCTCCCAGTGAGCACACGAGATCGACATCGCCTTGTCAACTGGAGGATGCACTATCTACCATCCTTTCCACTCAAAGATTGCCACTGTGGACACCTTAGAGCACATCGTGACCATTTTTATCAAGATTGCTCACTGCTTTTGACAACTATGGGATCACTGCTCGAGAATTTTCAACAAACAATCCCTGACAACACACATCCTATTGATCATATTCTCAACGAATTACCACGACATGCAAGTGGACTTAAGAAAAGACATTGGAGCACAACATGGCCACTTCTTCTTCAAGCATTGCGCGAAATTGATATTGCTACACATCCACAAGATGATCATTTAGAACAAGAACCTGAACCACCACCAGCCCAAGCACTAGAGGAATTCCTCGCTGAACAAGATGCAGCAGCACAAGCACAGCTTGATGTCCCTACTTCCAGATCATGATCCCTACACTTATATCATCCTCTTTTGTATTACACATTCCTACACTTCTACCATACTACTCTTTGTATCACACATCTCTTATCTCTTCTCTTTGTACCCTATAATCTTATCTACCCACTTCTTCTCTCGGTTTTTTCCCCTTTTGGGGTTTTTCCCTAGAGTTGTATCATTGTCTTTGTATCACTTTTCTGATTTACACTTTTCATTTCGTCTTCATGTGGTCGGCTGATTGCCTTTAAGGATGCTGCCTCTAATACCACTTTCAAATAAACACACACTTTGAACCCTAGACCATAGAGGATTTGTACTTATTTATTCACTACCTAGGTACATTTTATATCTCCGCTTGCCTAATATGGCAACTTGACCTATTTGAAGACTTTCTGAATTCAAAAATTCATCAGTAAATGCGCGGATGGTTTAGTGGTATAATATCCGCCTGCCACGCGGATGACCCGGGTTCGATTCCCGGTCCGCGCACACAAGAACAATATAGGACTCAAGGTATTCCTTTTGTCAACCTTCATTTTTGGTTCACGTGACCTTGAGCCAACCATCGCTCTTGTCGATGCTCTATTTTGTGCTGATAGTTCAATGGCCAAAATAAGAGCTAAACGAGTAGAGAGAAAGAGAGTTGTCTTTATTGTGATATGTTTGTGTGATATATATATATGTATACAAAATGGTGATTCGTAGTACCAATATGTTATGTGTTACTAGTACTAGAGCTCACGTGATTCTGGATGCTTCTGCTACGACAATTATCCCCTCCCGAGAATTTTGGTCGTCCTCGAACAAATCATGATGAAGAATTGGTAGATGTTTCTTGACGAACAATGGAGCGAGAAAGAGTTGGATCATACCAAGGTTGTGTTGGTGGTGTCGATTTCATGAATATAGGGCGAAGGCGATCAGTGTGGACCCAAGAAGAATAAGTGTTGTTGTGAAGATCTTGGATTTGATAGATATGGGTGTCCAAATTGCGAGCCAAAATCTTGTATGGGCCTTTCCAGTTGTATTCCAAGCTCAACTTGTTTTCATGTCGTAAGAGGACATAGTCACCAATAGCGAAAACTTGTGGTTTCATCATAGAGTCCCAGCGCTGTTTGTCACGAGCAGCATTGTCATTGAGGCGTTGTTGTGCTAATAAGCGTGCTTTGCGTAATTCTTTGACTTCAGGTACACGTCCCTTGACTATGACTTCAGTATTTGTGTCTGTTGCAGCAGTTGATGATAAGAGGAATGGTGGAAGTTCATCACCTGGAATCTTTGGTTCTTGGCCATAAACTAGATAATAAGGGCTAAAGCCGGTAGTCCTGTGTTTACGTATACGACAAGCAAATATGGCTGGTCTAATGAATTCGTCCCATCTGTGGATCTGGCCATTGACATATTTGCGTATCATTTGTTTGATGATGCCATTGGTGCGCTCCGCTTTGGCATTAGTACGAGGATGAAAGGCTGAAGTGAACTTGTGCTTGGTCTTCAGTCGTCCCAAATATTCAGCTAAGACACCTCCCATAAAATTGGGTCCACGATCGGTTACAATTTCATTCATACATCCAAATGGTAATACAATCTCCTCATAAACGAAATCAGCAATAGCTTCACTTGTTGCGAAAGGAATAGCACGTGCACAACACCAGTTGGTAGCGTAATCTACCGCGACAAGTAGCCATTTGTTACCTTTGGCTGTGGTTGGTAATTCGCCAATAAAGTCTAAGTGCCATCGTGAGAAAGGTGGTGGTACATCAAGTGGTATCATTGGTGCATGATGTGTTTTCCGATCTGCTTTTGCTGCAAGTTGGCACTCAGGACAAGCTGTTAACCATTCTTGAATATCTTTCCGCATGAATGGCCACCACCAACGTTTGGTCATAAGATCTACCACAGTTGTTTTACCAGCATGTCCTACTGATTCATGAAAGTCTTTGACAAGATCAGCACGTCTGGCAAATATGACATATCTTCTTTCTTCCTGCTTGTCACCAACGCGTATGATGCGATAGACTTGGTTATCCCTGACGGTGAAATGATGCTTGTTTTCTTCCAGTAAGTCCTTAAGTGTACGTGGCCATTGATCTGGGGACTTGATATAGAATCTTGGCCAATCTGTCTCTTGTACTGATTTGATGGCATACAAGTAATCTGGTTCCATGGATGTCTCATCTGTAGTGCAATCAGGTCCATCTCGCCGTGACAATAGATCTGGTACACAATTTTCCTTCCCTGGCTTGTAGAGAATTACTGGATCAAATAATTCAATTTCACCCATCCAACGAGCAAGGCGAGATGAAGGTTTAGTCTTAGATCGAAAATATGTAAGAGGATTGTGATCCGAGAAGACTTTGTAAGGTCGTCCTTCAATAAAACAACGCCATGTACGTAGTGCATAGAGAATAGCCAACATTTCTCGTTCTTGAGTAGGATATGAGCGTTCCTCTGGTGACAGCTTTTTAGATTCAAATGCGATGGGGTGTGGAAGGCCATCTGATCCTTCTTGCAGTAACACAGCACCAACACCATAATCACAGGCATCAGTTTCAATAATGAAAGGCTTGTTGTGATCAGGTGGAATCAAGATAGGAGCTTGTGTAAGACGTCTTTTGATCTCATCAAAAGCTATCTGACATTCCTTGGTCCATTCAATAGGTCGAGTTTTTGTCCCTGTGCCTCTGGTCAAGTCAGTCAAAGGAGATGCAATAGCAGCAAAGTCACGAATGAAACGTCGATAATGTGATCCCAAGCCTATGAATTGGCGCACTTCATGCACGTTAGTTGGTCTGGGCCAATCTTGAATGGCTTTAACCTTTGTGCGTGATGGTAGATATCCTCCAGCAGAGATATGAAACCCAAGAAATTCCAATTCAGTCTTGAGAAACTCACATTTCTTGATATTGGCAATCAACTTCTCATCACGCAGTCGCTGAAGGACTTTGCGTACATGGGCTTCATGTTCGGCCTTGCTCTTGCTAAAGATTAAGATGTCGTCTAGATATACCATGACAAAGTCGTCAAGGTAGTCATTAAGTATGCGATTCATTGTTGACTGAAACAAGGCTGGAGAGTTGCGCAAGCCGAAAGGAACCACAAGCCATTCGAATGATCCATATCGAGTGTTGAAAGCTGTTTTTGGCACATCTTCATCACGGATACGTAATTGATGATATCCACTTTTAAGATCCAGACTAGTGAAATATTGAGCACCACTAAGTTGTTCCAGACATTCATCGATACGAGGCAATGGATGTCCATAACGCCTAGTAACCTGATTAATCGCTCTGTAATCAATACACATACGTAGATCACCTGATTTCTTGCGAACAAAAAGAACAGGAGCACCCCAAGGTGATGTGCTAGGTCGAATCAGTCTTAACTCCAAAAGCTCTTTCAGCTGTTTGCGTAATTCTTCTAGCTCCAGTGGGCTCATCTTGAATGGTGGTCTGTTTATTGGTTCCGCATCTCCAGTGTCAATAATGTGCGTCACTTCTCGTTGTGGTGGAAGACCAGGCAACTTGTCTTGGAATACATCTTGAAACTCTTCAAGTAGTGCTTTGATGGATGCTTCATCTGATTTGTCAGATGCAGTTGGCTTCAGATAAGCAAGGTACATGTCATCCACCTTCTTAGCACGTGAATATCTTTGTAGTTGTCGATGAGATATTAAATATGCCAATTCAGGAATTGCACGCTCCTTCTGTGGCCGTAGAAGATATTGCTGGTTGTCTTTATCAATGCGCCAAGTATCTGCATCCCATTCAGGTACTGGTTCTACTTGTTTAAGCCAATCATGACCAAGTATAAGATCAAACTTGGTTTCAAGAACGTATGCTGTGACATTGTGACAATAGCCTGCTGCATTCAAAGGCAAAGTGACTTGTGTGGTAATAGGCAAGGTGTGTCCTCCTGCTGTTTCCACAGAACGACCAGTGATCACTTTTGTCGGTAATCCATCAATCACTCGTGGTGATACATATGAGCAGGTGGCACCAGAATCAATCAACACCGAAATGGGAAGATTGTTACAAGTCATGGAGTAGAGTGGTAAATCAGACTCTTTTATTGTACAAAGTTCTTCAATATAAGCATGATCTTTGGCATTGGCTGCAGCGTATTCTTGTTCTTGAGCATCTGTCTTGTCGTCTGATAGATCAATAAGATTTTGACATCTTGTGTTGTGGATAAAGTGTTCATTGTGTTCAGGGATGATGATTGATTTGTGCGCGATGGAGCTCCCTTTACTTCCACCGCGCTTGAGCTTTTCCCGAGACCTTACGACCGGATGGACAAACACGAGCCACGTGACCACGACCACCACAATTGAAACAAGTTGGTCCATTAGTGTGTTTTGGCTGAAAATTGTTAGCTTGTTGTCGTCCACGACGATAATGGGAGCCTTGTCCATACTGTTGACCATGATAGTACAAACTTGGCTGGTTTCCTTGACTTGTGTATCCACATGGTTGGCTATTGTGATACATTGCACCTGGGTTGTACTCACTTTGGTGATGAAGATGATGATGTGTCTGAATCACATCAAGATCCATGGGAGCGACACCAGTGTTGGAAGAAGTTGCAACAGTAGGTTGAATGTAAGTCTCAGGTCTTGGCAAGCCATTAGCAATAGCAATTTCGGTCTGTTCAGCTGCTTCCCATGCTACTGCTCTTTGTGCCAATTCATCAAAAGTGTCTGGATGGTTGGGTTTCATCACATCGGTTCTAGCTCTTGGTGTCAATCCTCTCCAAAAGCGATCATATGCTTCATCTTCTGTCATGGTCGGTATCTCTAGCCAAATGTCTTGAAATTCGTGAAGGTATGCTGAAACTGTAGATGTTTGCTTCAACCCGTGAAGGCGATCTCGTGCACCACGATGAGCATTTTTAGGTCTGAATTCATTGAGCACAAGCTCCTTAAAGTGTTGCCATGAATTGACTCTAACTCCTGTTGCTTGTTGTCGACGCCACCATGTTTGTGCGTTATCACTGAAGTATGAAGCAGCATACAAGTACCATGTGTCTGGATTGTGCTTGTGTTGGCTTAGACTGAAATAATGTTCCACTGATGCAAACCAGTTGTCAATAACTTTAGTAGATCTTGTGCCATCATATTTTTCTGGTGCCGGTGGTTTGATATTGAATCCAGTATCTTGCTGCTTGACCAGTAGTTGTGTCATTGTTGCCAAAAGTTGTTGCATGACGTCTTGTGACGAGTCAGGCTGATTTGGCCCTCCTTGTCCTGAAGGTGTGTTATTCGACATGTCAAATGATGGTTCTGTGCGCGTTGTAAACTCCTCTATGTCAGAAGATGGTAGGCGATATTTGGTAAAGGATGGCTTCTGTGGATCGAACTTCTTCATCAGCTACCAAATGTCGATGCTCTATTTTGTGCTGATAGTTCAATGGCCAAAATAAGAGCTAAACGAGTAGAGAGAAAGAGAGTTGTCTTTATTGTGATATGTTTGTGTGATATATATATATGTATACAAAATGGTGATTCGTAGTACCAATATGTTATGTGTTACTAGTACTAGAGCTCACGTGATTCTGGATGCTTCTGCTACGACACTCTTCAACAAGTTTATGAGCTGCAGTTGAAGGAGCTAAATGATTCAAGTCTTGTGACTATCTAAGATCCAGATACTCCTATAACCTAGACACTATTAAAGTACTTTGACTAGAGATTTAGATTACATTACAGCACTTGATTCAAATGATTGGAAAAACTGGGATATCAGTTGTTGGTTGGACTTGAAAGAGAAGCTGAATGACACAAGTCTTATGACTATCTAGGATTAGATGCTCAGATGACTGGGTTCCAAGTAAGTATTTCAACTGAAGTCTTCTATAATGTCACAACACTAGAGCCAAGTATGTGAAAGCCTACATTACTTACTAAAGTCTAGTTACGTCGACTTACTGGGACCTCCATAATCATAAAACTTGGGTCTTTCAGTGCCTCTTCCATCAACAAGTGGTGATTGCATCTTTCAATTCTAAGTCATCATGTGGTTTCCACTGACAATTGCTGTAGTGGTTCAAATACCTAGTCATAGTACTTACTAGCAACCAGGTTATAGGAGTATCTGGGTTAAAGATAGTCATAAGACTTGAATCATTTAGCTTCTCCTTCAAATTCAACCAATAACTGCAGCTATCTGTGTCAATGGACCTAGTCAAAACATTTACTGAGCCATCAAAATCCCTCCTCTGATTCGTATTTGGCAATCTACTTTTTTTACGCTACACACCGATGTAGTTGACACCACTTCCGCCATAGTAAGATTATGGATAGCGAGAACAATTAATAGCAAGTCATTGTTTATTAGTCTCTGTGTAAAGGGCTATTGTAGATATACATCGAACAAGGGGCGATTACAGCTAGCTGGGTAGGAGACTAAAGGAACAAAGATTGAGCTCCTTGCTCTCCTCTTACACTTGACGAAGGTAAGACTAACTCCATTTACAGAGTATAACGCTTTAACAGCTATCGTTGCCTTCAATGCACCACGCCAATAGATCAGCATGTCATACGTTAGGTAGTCAGTGGCATTTCAAGAGCAATGGCGTTTCTTTCCAGCCTGTTGTAGCAAGCAGGTACGCGCGATCTACCCATGACTTGAGCTTCATTCCAATACAGCACGTATATTCAACCACTGCTCTTGTTTATTGTTCAAGTTTGACGCTGTGAGTACTTAAGTCTACTTCTAGGCTTGCTGTGCTCTCGTTTCGACCAATTCCAAGGAGTGCCGTGTATACTCTTCCCCTAGTTGTCCTAACAACCCTTTTACACTATACCTTTTGGGTATGTCGACTAGAAAAACGTACAGGATGATGTGCTTGTTATCTCATACTGCGTTTCTTATAGATTGAATGTGGTGTTGGATGAATCTCCCTTAGACAACTTCACTGCCTTTTCCCCAGTGGTCCAGTTACTCACACAACCCAAACCACCAGTGTATCTTCACTACAAACACAAGCATTATCATCTTTGCACAAGCTGTCATCATCATAGTCTATACTACATATATAAATATATAAACAGCCAATCAATCCCATCATCATCTTCACATATAGCAGCAGGAGTGACTAAGACAACAGGTCCTTGGAAAGAGTACGACACAGCTGTACTGTTTACAGATGTTACAACTGCACTATCCAATGATAGCTGACATATGAGCCATCAAGCGGATAGAGAATACTGTACAGGCATAGACATGGCAGGTGATAAATGAAGTTCATGCGCAAAGTTGGTGGCATGAATGCAGTTAATACCTAACATGGTGCTTAAGCTCTGGCATGCATTCCCATTTCAAGTATTCTCCCCTTGTACACTGTGCATTTTGATCGTTGTAGTAATCTACTACAGCTATTACACAAGATCCTTTGCATTCCTTGGTCAGAAAGAGTTAATAGTGGTATGATGATATCCCAAGATACCCAATACTTGCTTCCGAATCAGGAAAGACATATGATATTGTATCTGCATTAGCAATAAAAAGCAAGTTAAGCCATACTAATGGTGCAGTGCGAGATGTTGCTAGGAAGAGAGTGAAAGGAAGATTATTGATTGCAGCGTTTGCCGTTACACACGCGTGAAGTGGTGTCGTAAGGAAGACGTGTTCAAGCTACTGCAGTGTCACCATATGACGTTTTATCTTCTAGAAGTAATACCAAGATTTGGTACGAAGATCTGCATTGGGAATGATAAATGGTGGTGATCATGACACAGACCTACATTGGCTAATTGACGTCTTTTGCACAACACACTCCGCAACGTTGCACAGTAACACATACATGCAGCTCATGTCAAATAATATACACATGTTCGTTAAGCCAAATCCCAGAGTTCTTGCCGAAAAGTAAGTCTAAAGATCAGTAAAACGTCACACAGGCATACGCGTGCGCTCCTAAGTGCAAGTGAAGTCAACAGCATAACTACTTGATTGTCGTTGCACTTGCTCCTTTACCAAGGCGGTCAGTGAAATTCATAAATGTGGATCATGGTTTTTAAGGAGGCAAGAATTATCGTTGACATCATGCTCACTAACCAAATGGCTTACTTTGGTGTCACCAGTGCAAAGGTATAGACTTTTTCAGGCATACCAACATCGATCTGCAACATGTCAACAATAGAATGCAGGGCCGAGACTCAAATTACAGCACGCACAGAGCACACATCTTCATTATTGAATACGTGCTTTGTATCACCAAAAGCTCATGGCGGCTCTCTTTCTCCTCCATCATCATTGCTCCTATTTTCAAACATCGTTCCATCCTTCATATTTAAGCTATGAAACATCGTTTGATTTTCTTTTCTGCTTTTCCCCACTTTTCCTCCTAGACCCTGCATTTTTATTCATCACACCATGTTGAAAGCAGTGCGATCTCTGAGTACAGCTTCGACACATGCCACTTCACGTACATCTAAAGCATCGTCTGACATCCTGTCTCTTGCCAACAACAGTGGTTTCACAACAACAAACTCTATCAGTGATGACAGTAGCACAGTCACCAGCATATGCAGTGTCGATGAATCAGCATTGTTCCCTTGTCCACCTTTTCGACTAAGCAGCACTATATCACATGATGATATAAATGCAATAGACTCTGTATATGACTTTATGACTGGTGATAATGACATCAAAGGTATGTGATATAAGCATACATAACGCTCGAAACACAGCATATCTTACCTTTCTTATCTTAGCTATCCTTGCTGAACTTGACATGCAAGAACGTGATCGGCTGATACATGACTTTATAGCCGAAGAACGCCAATACATAAACAACATGAAAACAGCATTGGAGCAATACAAAAGACCTTTAATGATCCACAACAGTAGTAGGCGATCATCTGCCTCCTCATCCGCCACATCATCATCTTCATCAGCATATCAACGACGAAGCAATCTTTTGTCGACTACAAACAAGCCAGCTGCCTTCATCAGCTACCATGATGTCGACACTGTATTTGGCAACATAGAAGATCTCCTCATGCAAAGCCAGCGACTCCTCAGTGGTATATGTGAGCGGTAAGCATCTTTCTCAGATCGAGAAGCATACATTGAGAAGGAGTGTTGATGCTGTGTGGTGTGCCAGGAGACAAAGAGGAGAAGAGGAGGATTGTCATCTCATTCAGCGTGTTTTTGCTGCCCCTTTCGCTCATGCATATCTTTTCATAAACAGGTTACGGATATGGAATCCCACACAATTGTTATCAGATATAGTGAAGCCATATGTAAGCATCAGCATTGAAGATACTATTATGCATAACATGATGCTCATTCAATGTCAACTTTACTCTTTATCGCAGATTGCTTCTATAACATCAGCATATACATACTTTTATGAAAACTATGGAGATTCCATGAGCACCCTGGAACGTCTATTAGCAACTCCTTCTACAAGAAAATGCATCGAGGTATGATAGTCATCTTTCTCCACAAGAAAACAGGGATTTGGTTCTGATTTTGTTGTATATACAGTCCTTGATTGATACTGCGAATCATTCAATGAGCTCCCTTATATCGCTATTGGGTCTCCCTTTACTTGCCATCAAGCGATATACCCGATTCTTTAAGGAGCTGGTTCTATTGACTGATCCCCATCATCCCGATGCCGTCAGATTGAATCAATGTGCTATTCAGCTTTCACGCTTTCAATCAGCCAGCCATCGCCTGTAAGTAGAGATACCAAAGTCTTTCATCATTCTTCTATATATCGCTAAACAAAGGAGATAGACATCAGCGGTGTAATAATATCAACAACTTGATTGATATAACATTTTGTATCCGTCAATGCCCGCCAATATTGGACACTCCGCGATCATTCATTATGCGTGGCCCACTTACCAATGTAACACATACTGGCAAGCATGAGCGTCGCATGTACTTTTTGCTAAGCGACATGCTTTTATTTGCTCGACCACGTGACGAATCTGGTGTACTACATTACAAAGGACGTATCGATTTGCGTGATGCTGTACTTCGTCAAGTACCCAAAAAGCGAAAAGTGGAGCCATTTACTTTTGAGATCTGCTTTTCATCCAATGATGAGAAGAATGATGGATCAATGGATGATATTGATGCATTACTTGCAGCAGCTGGTGGAGCTACAACAGAAGCTTATTTTCTTCGTGCTAGTTCACAAGAAGCCATGGATATGTGGATGACAGAGTTACAGCGTGTTATCGATAGGCTAAAGCATAATCATATCACTCAAAGCCAGAAGTAGTAGTACTCGTGCATGTAGTTTTCTCACTGATATCCCTGTCCTATTCCCTGATAACGCCTCCTCCTTTCTTTTCGCATTGCTTTCCCCTTTCTTCTTTATCATTGTCTCCCATCCAAGCAGATCTCTTGGTTCCATCATCTTGTCAATATTTATGGGCGTGGAGAGAGTCCAAGGAAACCTTAACTCAAACTGCCCGCCACTTTTAATAATAGTAGCAGTAGCTGAATGTATGTATAATAGCAACTTAATCATTATAAAGCACACTTGTTTTGACTACTTAGATTCCATTATCCGCCAGCCTTTGATGATGAATGATTACGTGTCAAAGTAAACAACAAACTATCATTAGAAGCCCCTTATACTATGCTACCATGTCGATCATTTGAAAACATTCATGACAATCACTGCTAGTTACCAATGTATTGATGAATTGAGATATACTTGTAGTGGACAGGGGGTGCGATTCTTCTTGTTGACATTGGTATTAGATCAAGAAAAGGGGTGTTAGTAATATGCTACGCATAACATGGCTGTTTACCTTATCATATGCTAGCTCCGAAGTGCATTTCAAGCAATAGTACCTACTGTTATTCCAAATGCTCCAGGACCCCCTTATCTTTACAAGAAGATACATCTTTGGTGCTGCATACGCTTATAGCGCAGTAAAAGACACAGGCAATTTGCTGTTTGACCTATACTGTACTACAGCCGATTGAATGGTCTTGAGAACATGCTGTATAAGTTTTGTTATTGTGTGTATTGGTCTCTGTTTACTCCTCTTCACAAAGGATATTGAAGATGGCAGGATTTCAGTAAGTCTGAATCATCAGCATACCACTCTAGTAGTCTCTATTCACCAATTCTTCCACTTGTTTTGGACCTTATATTGATAGCTATGAGTGTTAAAGACATCAGTTAAGACTAGGTGGGGGTCATTCATGCGTACGGCCACTCTTGCATGGCTGGGGATTTAATTGGCTGCTGTGTAGCACACTTGGTTTCTCTCAATCTCTTTCTGGTGCCGCTTACACATATACACAACTCTTCTGCTATTATGCAACCGCGATCCCACGCGGGAACACCTGAACATGATGACAAGAAACACATTCACTATCGCTCCTCGTCTTGGACACCTACGTCAAAGCATTCTCTTCAGGCAACAACAGCATGGCCAGGTCCTCCTTCTGTCACATCACCAATATCCGATTTACCACGTTCCCCAAGACTTGCTCAACATACACGAGAAAGGTCATGGCACTATGGAATAGCACCAACTACTACTGCTGGTGGTGGATCTGCACCCCTTTATGGACGTCCTTTTCCTCGTTCAAGGCACCAACGTCAGCATTCAAGCTATTCCAGCTATAGCAGTATGAGTGATACCGATCTTCCTTGGACAACAGCTGATATTGGATTCAATGCTATCTCTGGTAAGTTTATTACTTGTATATGAAGCTCTTGTTTATCTAATATAGTTGTGTTATCAAGGTGTCTTGAATGATCCTGCAAATCGTACAGCGACATTTACACGACCTAGCAAAGCGGATGTACCACCTGCACCACACGTTTCTATTCCTAAGCCCAAGTTATCAGACTTCAATGATTATCTACATGAGATTGAACCACTCTTTGATCAATATCAACAAAATCATCGAGAGCAACATGAACATGAAAGGATGGGATTTGATACTACAGCTACAACAACCTTGGATGTACCAGAACGTAGTGGTCGTAATCCATATGGCCAAGCGTTATCCAGTGAAAGCTTACTCATGGATGAAACAGACACTTCTTCATCCCATATCAATGAACAACTTGTCCCACTCGAGACTGTGCCTGATGTCTTTTTCGACCCTGATTTCACTTTGGAGAATCCACGCACATTCGATTTGGTTTATGAAGGCAGCGATATCACTGGCAATTTATCATTGTTGCAAGAAAAGTTGCCATACTATTTGGACACTGTGGAACAGCATTTGGTACGCGAGATCGATCAGCGCTCGGATTCTTTCTTTGAAGCATCATCCAATTTGCAAACACTGCATCAAGAGACTCTTGAATGTGTGGATCAGATACGTTCCCTACGCAGCATGATGCAATCAATACAAAAGTCAGCATGTGATGATGGATTGCAAGTGACACGACTACAAATTCGTCAGCGCAACTTGGAGCATTTGTATACAAGCATACAAGCAGTGAAGGATATCATTGAATCACAACAAAAGATACAAAGACTAGTGAGCCAAGGCAATTATTTTGAAGCACTCGATCTTATCAATCAGACGCGTATGAAGAAGCAGCAGATCAAAGGAGATATTCATGCACTACGTTCAATTACATCGCAGTTGGATGAGATGGAATCTACTATTGGCAACACCATGCAACAAGATTTTCTCAGCATCTTATTGTCAGACATTAGTTATCACCAGGAAACAGCAGAGTCAACTATATCACTTGTTGAAACATCATCAGAGAAGATTGTATTGCAAGAGGATATGGATTTACGCCAGAGTTTGGAACCAAGTGTCAAAGGCCTTTTGCGTACAGATACATTGAAATCGACTCTTGATGATTATCAGCAATATCTTTTGCGAGAAGTCAAGACCATTGTACGTCAACGATATCCAACTTCTAATGAAGATGATTCTGCGTAAGTCATTATTATCTGCTCTTCATTTGGCCATGATACTTATAAGGATACATGTCCTTTGTTCCTTATGTAGCGTGTCACGTCAGCTACGAACAATGCCATTTGACTCGTTCTTTCGCATATTAGTGGATGTCATGGCAGCTCTTATCAAAGTTATCCAGCGCGTAGTTGTGCACCAACATACTTTAATCAGTTTGGTGCCTGATGACAGCAAGCGACTTGCAACAGATATTGTATTCACAGCTGCAGACTCAGCACACGCTCAATGCGCCAAGCTTCTCAGTTTTCGAAGCGAGCAAAATGCAAGATTGAACCCGCATGATTTCTATCGCTTATTGGATGTTTGTCGAGGATTTATGCAACAATCTGATACCCTTTGCTTTGGTCGTGCTTGTATTGGTCTTAGAGGAACATTATTATCACAGGTATAGTCTGGATATATGTCAATTATGACAATCATAGTACTAATACTTGATATACGTAGCAAAAAGCCTTTGTTGAGCACTTTCATATGGAGCGCATGAAACAGCAGTTACAGTTGATTGATAATGAGCAATGGGTTGTCACTCAAGTACCTGCAGACTTTCAAGATATTGTCGATCGTGTATGTAGCAACACACCAATCAAGGATGATCCACCTTTTACAACTACTGTGACCAATGATACAAAGGATCAAGTCATTGAAACGAGAAGCAGCAGCAGCAAGCGGTTGATAGTTGATGGCAAGAGCTACTTTGTTGTTGGATGCAGTTTGTTGATGATCAAGTTGTTGGAGGACTATTTGAAATGTACAGCGAATCTGGAGAACATGGCTACCGATGTGATGCAAAAGCTCATTGAGCTGTTAAAAGTATGTATCCGAGTTGACTGATATATATCAATACTAAGCATGCTTCTTCTATAGCTATTCAACTCGCAGATTTGTCAAGCGATACTGGGTGCTGGCGCCATGCAGACTGCTGGTTTGAAAAATATATCAGCCAAACACTTGGGTATGTTAATAACGACATCTTTGCATTGATCCAATCATTCACGTGGTCCACATTGACTTATAGCATTGGCTTCACAATCAATCTCTATCATGGCTTCACTCATCCCTTCACTCAAACATGCTGTGGGACAACATCTTCCTCCAAAACACTCTGTACTCCTCACTGAATTTGACCGAACCATCACGGATTATGACGAACATCGACATGAAATATATGCCAAGCTGGTATCCATCATGCAGGAGCGACTAATGTATCATATACAGTCCATGTACAACATTGATTGGGATGCTGAACGCGACTATACTGACGATCAGGAAGTCAACACGTACATGGAAATCCTTGTCAAGGAAACACTGACACTTCACAAGGTCCTCAACAAGTATCTTTCTCACTCTGAGCTGCATGTAAGAGAATTTCATGAGATGCATTACACGTTTGCCTGATTATGATGCTTTCTAGGATATTATGGTTGATATTTTTACACTATTTAACAAGCAGCTGGCACAAGATATCAGGAAATTACCCATCCATAGCAAATCTGGAAAAAGCAGGTAAGCATCTAGCAGATGTTCCTTGTTGATCTCTCTATGGCTCATTGTCTGTGTACAATCTTGTTAGGCTATCCAGAGACATTGGCTATTTTGTACGAAGACTAGCATCACTTCCAGGCATAGATCCGCCATCAAAAGACATAGTAGACGTTGTGGACAGTATATCGACTACCCAGACTTCTTAGCAGCTACAACATCACCTAGAATGTCCCCAGCATTGATACAACGACAATACATCAGCTCCTTGATATTCCTATATAAGGACGTGGAAAGGAGTAGCCAGACAAATTGGGAAACCAGAGCCATTCACCACGTTTAGAGATACACAGCATATACACTATAGCGCAATAGAGTCTTCAGTGATCTATATTAGTCTAATTCATTAAATTAAGGCTTGAGCTGCTATGATGACGCAACGCATATACATTGTCTAATCATGAATATCTATGCCTGATTACTATTGTTCCATTGTTGTCTGTGCATCGTAATGTTGTCAAAATACTGATCAAAAGGACTCGAACAGCTCTTCCACTACTTTTAAGTAGGCAACCCCTTATTATGCAACTTGCAAGTACCAGCTGCATAATTGTGCATGAACCGGCTAATGGTACAGGCGCAGAAACCGATTCTCTAAGGATAAGGGTAGTGAGAGCACTTAAGGAGGAAGGGCCCTTGCAGATGCTTTTTACACCTGTCATTTTGGCCTAGCCTAGATGTCACGGTATTTCTTTCTCCCTTTTGTCGAACACATATGCAAGGTGCTCATGTTGACTGTCGCGCCAAAAAGCCTGCTTCAGGGGCTTGAATGCATAGATGAGTAGCAAGACTAAGTCTGGTGATGATGAAAGTGGTCTTTATACAACAGTGCCAAGACTTCCAAGGAGTATCAACAAGAACAACATGATACTTGTCCACTTTTTGTTTTCATCTTTTACCTTTATAAGAGCATATAGTGACTTGATTGCAATGAAAACAATAAAAGACGTGATCAACTATATCCGTTCTCTCTGGCCATGATACAAATCCAACTAACTGGGGAGCATAATGTGATAAGACGTGAAGAGAAAAGGATGGAAAGCATTTGCCAAATCAACAAAGCATGTGCACCAACAAGGGGTTGGTTATCCACTTCCATGTGGATACATACCAATATAACGTATGCATGCATCCTGTTTTACGCCCCAGGAAAAAGAAGAGAGGGAAACATCAAGTCTCATTATCTCTTGGTGGGATTATTTACAACACAATGAAATCCTAGAATGAAATAATAAAGTGGTCCATGATTGTGGATAAATGATGACTGGCTCCTAATGATATTGGCTTCCATGGATGTAGGGTTGAAAGCATTTGTCCATGTATGTAAAAGCTGCGTTTCAAAGTGCTGCATTTTGATCGTGATTCAGCTGGGGGGATGTAATGTGCTCCCCGTGATCCAGAATGGCCTACAATGTGTGTGATGTCTATATAAACATGATAAAGTACTCAATATCTTTACCTTTTCACCAACTTCTCCTTTTCACTCGGCACATATGTTGGTACGTTCCGACGACAGCGAGTATTCTTCCTTGTTGGACACACAGCAACAACATGACCGTTTTTATAACAGCTTGTATCAACCATCCAACATTTTTGATGCTTCACATCAAACTCGCCAACGTTCACATTCAGCTATCATGTCTTCATGTGCTAGCGTGAATTCCTATGCTCGTGATGACCAAAGTGTCATATGTCGATTGTTTAACAAGCGGTTTGGACAATATGATGATGACCGACAAGAGCTTCTTAATGAAAACACTGGTGTGCGTGTTTGGTATGAATCATATTCAAGCATTGGTAATATCCTTCTTATACATCACTCATTGATTTGTCAAGCAAACTAACTTTTCACTCTATCGATCAATTGGACTTTTGATAGATTGGATTCATGATCATATCAAGGAAGGAGTGCGATTACGAAAGTTACGCACCATCACAAGTGATAATGATGGATGGCGAGGACGTTGGATCAAAATGAAAGACGCGTCGCAAGCATGGATTTTGGTAATTTTGACTGGCACAACTGTGGCATTGGTTGCTTGGCTTGTTGACGTCGTCCAAGAGTGGATGTCAGATCTCAAGACTGGATATTGTACCACCAATTGGCGATATAACAGCAAGTTTTGTTGCTGGGGTCGAGAAAGTGGTAAGATTAGCTAATTGGCTTACATTACTATATCCATCGAGTTACAATGCATGCTTACAGCAATACTTGAACAGGTTGCCCTGAATGGCGAACATGGTCTGAGACATTTGGCAATGCAACACAGGCTTCTTCCTATTACACAGACATGGTCATGTACTCTATGTTGGGGGTAAGTGATGATAAATGCATAAGCTAATGCAGCTAATGTATATTATGCATATTAACTTTTGTTTGTTACTTGCACATGTAGCTTTTTTTCGCCTTGATAGCATCCACAATGGTTAAATATACAGCTGAAACCATCGTTGTCACATCACCATCTGCTACCAACGACAAAGATCAGCTTAAAAGCATCACAAAACCAGAGACCAGAACTGTATACTACACATCAGGATCAGGCATACCCGAGGTAAAAGTGATTCTAGCTGGTTTCGTTATAAAGGGCGTGCTTGGAATCAAAGCATTTCTCGTGAAAGGGATCGGTATGGTAAGTGGATATTGCTAACTTTATGTACCAGAAAGCGTAATAAGAGATGGTGCATTACTAGATTTTTGCTACTTCTGCTGGATTGACCACTGGCAAAGAAGGCCCTTTTGTTCATCTAGCTGCTTCAGCAGCCAACATTTACTGCAGACTTTTTGACAAGTTCAACAAGAATGAAAGTGTGTGATGGTATTATGATATGTATACAGCATTGAAGTTTGCTGATCCCTTATCCATGATAGGTAAACGACGAGAAATCCTATCTGCATCAACAGCAGCTGGTGTTGCTGTCGCATTTGGTGCTCCTATTGGTGGTGTGCTCTTCACATTAGAAGAAGTCAGCTACTACTTTCCAATCAAGACTATGATTCGCAGCTTTTGCTGTGCTATGGTTGCAGCCACTATACTCAAAGTAATATCTAAGCTTTTATCCTTATACTTTGACAAGAAGCTCATCATCTATCACATGTTTTAGATCGCAGATCCATTTGGCACCGGAAAGATTGTAATGTATCAAGTGCACTATGACAAGGACTTCCATGTATTTGAATTGGTGCCATTCTTGCTATGTGGTGCCATCGGAGTATGTTGTCAGCTTCATGATTCTTGTCTTCTTGATTGATTAACCAAAAGACATGTTTGCATATAGGGATTCCTTGGTGCAGCTACCACATATATCAATGTCAAGTATCAATATCTGCGCAAGTCAACTGCTCTTGGTAAATACCCAGTGTGGGAAGTCCTTGGCATCATGACTATCACAATTCTTCTTAACTATTGGAATCCATTTGGCCGGTTAGTATCATCATTGCCTATCATTTGCGATACTGTATATGTCACTGACGAGTAGTTTAGCATAAGTTTAAGCGAATTTGCTATGAAGTTGTTTTCACAATGCTCTGCTGAAGATGATGATGCAGGTTTATGCGTGTAAGTTGCAACTTTTTGGTTCACTTTAGCTCTTGAAACTCATGTCATAGCTTATATACAACGCATTTCAGCACTGATTCTTCTGAAATACCTCGGATTTTGACCCTGCTAATGATAACATTGCTGATCAAGATATTCTTGGCAGTGATTACTTTTGGCTGCCGGATACCTGGTGGCATTTTCCTTCCAATCCTTATCATTGGTGGTATTGCTGGTCGCATGATTGGGTTATCAATGCAGCATCTCGTCATGACATATCCCGATACATGGCCATTTAATGTATGCTCAGCTGAAATTGCATCAGATCAACAATGTATCATCCCTGGGATATATGCAATGGTAGGTGCTGCTGCAGCCTTGACCGGTATGACAAGGACTACAGGTAAGACACATATCACTTTTTACATTGAAGAGCTATTTCTAATGCACATAACCATGTCATATACTAATGTGAATGATAGTATCTCTTGTAGTCATCATGTTTGAATTGACATACTCCCTCGTGTATTCAGTACCCATCATGATTGCAGTGATGATGGCAAAATGGGTAGCCGATGCCATGTATCTAGATGGCTTATACGGCCTATTGATTGAATTGCAAGGCTATCCTTTCCTCGATTCACGCAAAACATTTCCTCATTCATTACATACTGTGCGCGATTTGGTTACTGAGCAAAGCGATGAAGAGCATCCTTTTATAGATATGGATGATGATCCAATCACTGTAGGTGCCTTGTACAAGAAGTTAGAAGCAATCGATTACACAGAGGATGGTGGATTCCCTATCTTGAGTAATGGGGGTAGAACACTGGAAGGATACATTGCTACTAGTGAATTATCTTTCGCGCTGGATCAGCTGTCAAATTATTGTTACACGAGCCCATATCCAATAACAGAGCAAGAATGCATGAATGTGCCTTGTTACTTTCGACGTAACAAAGGGGCACAACCTTGTCTCATTATACCAATACGCCCAACACTTAGTGACTGCAACGATAGTGAAGACGATGATGATCACGAACAAGCAGATAATTTCCAACCAGCACTAAATGATCTTTCTATCTATGTGGATCAGGTAAAATGACAATCTGCAAATATGATATTGACAAGTCGCTCACATGACACAATCCCAGGCACCACTAACAATCAATCAAAATGCCTCTATGGAGCTTTTGACCGAACTTTTCATCAAACTGGGTTCAAGATATATTTGTGTGACGAGATCAGATGGCCAGTATATTTCAGTAATCCACAAGCGCACATTACTTGCCTACATTGGAACATTGGAAGAGCATACCTAAGCACATATTAGACTATATCTCTCTTACACAATGTATAAAAGTGAAAAGTAAACAAGTAGGAACTCAAGTTCACTCGCTAGAAGTCCACGTTTCAATCAATCATTGATAAGAAATAACACACAGCAGCTCGTATTGACATTCTTGCAGTCATTTCATTATACACATGTATCATTGTTGTCTATGAGTAATGGTACAATTGTTATCTCTGCTATAGTGGGAGCAAGATGCAATATACATGATTGTTGGAATAGAAAGGGGAGGAAGGATGTATGATACTATTGTTCTATGGGTGGATGTACTATCTGGCGACCAGCATCTCAGATGACGAAATTTACAAGTTGACCATTCTTCGCAACGATAGCTCGACGTACAGGCTTATCACCAAGCCATTTTTGACCTTGGGGATCTTCACGCACAAGTTGCTCAATCTTGTCAGGTTCATTGGTAGTCGTCACAGGTACATTAATGCTTAAACGTGTCTTGCCGTTGATCTACTCCAGCTTCAATAAGTATCAAAGTACCCCAACATATGATGCTATTTACCTGAATGATGCAATCGATGCTATCTTTTTCAAGAGCCTTTTCATCCCACTTTGGCCATGATTGTTTGAAGACGCTTTCGCAGCCAATGCCATTCAATGTCTCCCAGCATTCTTCACCCATGTTGGGTGCCATAGGTGCCATCATTGTAATAAGGGATCGCACAGCATGTTGATAAATAGGTGATGATGCTTCAAGCTTTGATGAACCAATACTGTTGGAGAGCTTGATAAGATCGGAAATGGCGGTATTCAAGCTGTAAGTGGATGACATGCTTTCAGTCACTTGTTTGATGGTAAGATGTGTCTCACGGAAAAGATGGCGCTCTGAATCGGTCATGTTGTCAAGTGATGGTAGTTGTGTATTGATTGTCGTTGTCTTTGCAGACTCAGCTTGTTTCAAGACCTTGGCGAGCCAACGTTGCATACCAACAATGCTCACATCTTCCCATTCCAAGACTTCAGATGGTGGAGCTTTGTATAAAATATGTAATCTTGCACAATCGACACCATGTTCTTGTACAACGCTCTATTCATCATATGTAAGAAATAAAGTCTTGTTGCAAGATTGTTGGATCTTACCACTGGATTCACGCCATTATATTTACTCTTGGACATTTTCTCAAAGCTGATAAGTGGTTTCTCACCAGTGGCAATAATCTTTGGATTTGCTGGATCTACATATATGGGATTAGAGAGTGTCTGATGTAGACAGCTCATATTCATACCTGTAGTATCCACCTCCTCTGGCTTCAAGAATCGTTGTGTCAATGGATCTTTGTAAGTTTGGCCATGAACCATGCCTTGGGTGAGTAATACATTGAAGGGCTCGCCATTACCAGGCTTGATACCAGGTGCAGCTGTATATGCTCCTTGTTTCAACAAGAATTTGGAGAAGAATCGCGAGTACAGAAGATGAAGGATAGCATGTTCCACACCACCAATGTAGATGTCTACTGGTAAACGATCTGATGCCTTTTTGGGATCGAATGGCCTATACATGTTACGCATTAGAGTCCTAACATTGTTACCATATCAATAGGCATATGTTCTTACAATGACTTGTTTTGAGCATCAGTGAATCGCATAAAGTACCAGGAGGAATCCACAAATGTATCCATTGTATCCGTTTCACGCTTTGCAGGACCTTTGCACCTAGAAAAAAGAGACAATGAGTATTCTTTATACTTTGAAAAATGAGCACTTAACACGTACTTTGGACATTCACAGTTGACCCAATCTTCAGAACGAGCCAATGGAGAGCCACCTTTACCACTAAACTCAACATCCAAGGGAAGTACAACTGGAAGCTGCTCTTTGGGCACAGGGACAACCTAATAACATTGATGAGGGATCTGCATAGACAAAATGGGATCATTACGGTGATACCTTGCACTCGGGACAATGGATGATAGGTATAGGTGCACCCCAATATCTTTGACGTGAAAGCAACCAATCCTTGAGTCGATACTACCAAGCATATATAAAAGTTAATCCAAGTAGCTCGTTCAAGATGATAGTCAAGTTGTTTTACCTGTGTTGCTGGTTTACCAAAACCAATCTTTTGGGAATCACGCATGACGGCTTTCATAGCTTCTTTAGACTTCATACCAGCGTATGGACCAGACAGGGCTGTAAGCACTCCCTTTGCTGTAAATGGTTCAGATTGATCCAATGGCTTGTCGACTTCTTTGATACTGGGTTCGACAACAAATTTGACCTTGTCGACCACATTATTGGCATGGCAAAACTCCCAATCACGCTTATCATGTGCAGGAACACCCATCACGGCACCAGTACCATAATCCGCGAGAACATAAGGAGCAACATAGATAGGGACCTGGTCACCAGTCAATGGATTATCCGCATATAAGCCAGTAAACATGCCTAATCCGTCCACGTTAATCATCATTTTGATGTATAAGATATCCATCTTACCCTTTTTGCTCTGCTCAGCTTCTTCCATATTTTGCACCTTGTTCAATTCTTGCACAAAGTTCAATACTGAGCTTGATTGTTCGGATGGTAGTGAGCTGAATGAAAGTTGCATGAATGTTAATCTCTCTTCTTCAATCCAAACCCCACACATCATGCCTTACTCCTTTGAAATCAAGGGATGTTCAGGTGATACAACAAGGTATTGAACACCAAAGATGGTATCAGGACGACTGGTGAATACTTTGAGTGATTGTGTTTGATTGCTGGGAGTGGACTAGAATAAAGTATCAATAAATGATGTCCAAATACCAAGTAGTCAATATACTTTACCAAGGGGAATTCAAATTCTGCTCCTGTGGATTTGCCAATCCAGTTGCGTTGCATTTGCTTGACACGTTCAGGCCAGTTCTCCAAGAGATCGATGTCTTTCAATAAGTCCTGTAGTAGAAGTAATGTGAGAACAACCAGTTTGCAAAAAGGTATTCATTCATCCACTAACATTGGAAAACTCGGTGACTTTGAAGAACCATTGTTTCAGCTTTTTCCTCTCTACCAATGCACCTGAACGCCATGATCGTCCTTCATGATCCACCTATTGTTTACGTGTTAGCATACAAGACATTCAATCCCGATGACATACACATATACCTGCTCATTCGCCAATACAGTTTTATCGACTGGATCCCAATTCACCACAGCTTCCTTTTGATAAGCCAAACCAGCCTTGTACATCTCGAGAAAGATGTATTGCGTCCAACGATAATACTCTGGATCACATGTTGCTAATTCCTATCACTTTGACATAAGCCTTGGTATCTAATGTGATGATAATGGGATATTTACCCTTGACCAATCGAAATCCAATGACAACATCTTCATTTGCTCCTTCATAGCATCAATGTTCTTGACAGTCCATTCAGCAGGATGTATTCCTCGTTCAATAGCAGCGTTTTCAGCTGGTAATCCAAAAGCATCCCAACCCATTGGATGAAGCACCTATCAAGTCTTGTTATTATACAAAGATCAAGCTGACAATGTTGAAAGAGTGTCTTACATTGTATCCATTCATACGTCGGAAGCGTTGCAGCGTATCACTGATGGTATACACACGCACATGTCCCATATGAAGCATGCCACTTGGATAAGGAAACATGGAAAGCACGTAATAGTTGGGTTTGCTGTTGATATCCTCTGCACGTTGAAATGGTGGCGATTCAGCCCAACGAGCCTTCCACTTGGCTTCAATGGCAGCAAAGTCAACAGGAGACTTTCGAGTAGCAGTTGCATAAAGACGTTGAGCATGGTGTTGAGTCGCCAATGAGCGCGTTGTTGCGCATGAAGGATTCACCCAAGCACGTAGTTGGTACCGAAGCATGGGCGTGAATGGGGAGTGGGTTGAAAGAGCGGAGGGAAACAAAGGTGAATGTATTTTGACAGGCACCGACAACTTGTAACCTGACTTTGAATCACGTGATGTTTATCCATGATCCACTGTTCTCTTCTTCTTCACTTGCTTCGTATACAGTCTTTCATTGTTCCATGTCATTAGATGATTCGACATTATATCAGTATGCATGATTCCCCCCTGATTACTGAAGAATATTCTAGCTTTCATTGACCGAGACAAGGGGTAATCCTCTTAAAAGAGTCAACAAGTACCAGCATGCTTACTATTGTAGACCCAATGAACACAACTAGCCCAACATTATTGATCAAGAAGCAGATATCTTTTGGAATAGGATTCCTTTTATAATGTACAAGGTGAATATTTACAAACGTCTAATGCTATCTTGACATTCTACTAATCAAGCATGTATCCAGTGGCCAAGATATCATCTTCATCGGGTATTGATTCCTTATCATCTTCGTTGGAGTCTTCAAACCATAGATTGGATCCATAAGAGATGCACAATTCTTCTTCAGGTTCAATATCCCTTGACGTCACGTAACGAATAAGGTTGTTGTCTAGGTCTCGAAAATAGCCGACATTGGGATTCTTGTCATGGTTGAACATGGAGCCTAGACCAAGGGCAAGTGCGAATTGGCCGTCTTTCCAAATGTAAGTGTAGTGATCGAGAACAGTGTATTGGCCGTGTTGTTTATATTCGTCCTTGTTAAAGAGCAAGACAGGTGATATTTCGACAAGTGTATTTCTTGGAATTTTTGTTTTGGTGAATACGCCTCTACCACGTAAAGGATGGGAACGTAACTCTAGATCCAGTTGATGCTGTTCCAAAGGTATTGTATCAGGTGGTTGTCCCATCAAGAATATAGAAAAAGCGGAAAAAACACTAGTGGAAACGTATCGGAATCTCTTTCTCAGCAGTATCCCTTGTAACTAGACATCATTCAGGCACCATGCTGTATCTTCCAACCCATCCATCCCACGATGTTACACCAATTTGATGCTATTACTGCACTTTTCATTCATATAAACTAGAAGGCATTCTTCAATTCATCTTGTTGTTGTAATATAGTCAAGTCAATTCACTCTTCTTGCATATCATCAGCCCTTTTAATAGTGCAATAGCTAATCCAATTGAGCAATGGTGTAAGAGCTAGATGAAAAATGAGACATCCTTTAACCAATATGGTAAATAGTCTGGCTGGCGGTGTCAATAAATCACACCAAGGAGGAGGAGGTAAAGAGAGAACCAACCAAGCAATTAACGCCAGCCTTTCACCCGCGTGCACAGCCACCACTTGCACCTTTCCTTGACATTGAACTCTGCAGTATACCTTCATCCACATGGACAAGCCATGGCAAGCACTTTATTAGAAAGCAACACTACTACACCGTCAGCCAAATCGGCTCGACAAACTGTTGACCAAGTAGCCATCGACTTCAACTCCAACACAACTTCCGGCTTGAAACAGGCCGATGTACCTGGCTTGCGCGCGATCTATGGATGGAACGAACTTGACCGACAAGAAGACGAGTCCATGTTTACCAAGTTTATCCACTCCTTCACTGAAAACCCTCTTATTCTACTATTGCTCGGTTCTGCAGTAGTCTCTTTGCTCATGGGCCAGATGGACGACGCTATCAGTATCACTATGGTAATAAGAAAATACACCGTTTACACAAGTGCTATTGCAATGCCAACTCACGCCTGCCATTGTCCTTTATTCTAGGCCATCATCATTGTAGTGACAGGTACAAAGGGAAAGGGAAAAAGGGTTATCACAGATGAACTAAAGGGATGTCATAGTTGCTTTTGTACAAGAGTATCGCTCAGAAAAGTCTCTGGAAGCTTTGAATAAGCTTGTTCCTCATTATTGTCATCTGGTGCGGTATGTATCGTCATCTCCGTCTTTGTTACTCAGCATGTATGCTAATTGTTGCTGATAATAGTGATGGACAAGTTTACACAGTCCTTGCCAATGAATTAGTTCCTGGCGATCTCGTGCGGTTCAGTACCGGGGATAGGATTCCAGCGGATTGTAGATTAGTTTCAGTAAGTGATCGTCGTCTTCCGCGCTTTCGGATTAATGATTTAATACCGACTGTGTCACCCATTCGCTATTTAGACTGTGGACTTGGAGATTGATGAATCGAATTTGACTGGCGAGAACAAGCCAAGACGCAAGCATACCAACGCAATTGATGCTCATAGTTATGCTGAACTTGCCTTGTCAGAAAGAGACAACATTGCTTTCATGGGTACCTTGGTGCGAAACGGTAATCTATCCTATATATGCAGATTGGATATCAGTAGACTGACGAGGATGAACATAGGTTATGGCACTGGATTGGTGGTTGCTACAGCAAAAAGCACTGAATTTGGTCATGTCTTTGAATTGATGCAACAAGTGGAGAATCGCAAAACGCCCTTGCAAGTCAGCATGAATGATCTTGGCAAACAACTCTCCATCTTATCCTTTGGTATTATTGCTGTCATTGTCTTGATTGGCCTGATTCAAAGACGTCCTTGGTTGGAAATGTTCACTATTGGAGGTAATTGACTAGTAAAAAGTGGGAGAAAGAGCAAGATTCCAATCATACATTCTATTCCATGTAGTCAGTCTTGCTGTTGCAGCTATTCCAGAAGGTTTACCCATCGTTGTTACTGTCACACTTGCTCTTGGTGTCCTTCGAATGGCCAATCGAAAAGCCATTGTCAAGCAGCTTCCTTCTGTGGAGACACTTGGATCAGTGAATGTCGTTTGCGCTGATAAGACTGGCACACTTACTCGGAATCAGATGACTGTGACCAAAGTATTCACCATGGATCATCAAAAGACATTTGATTATGAGCATGGAGTCCCACCAACATTATCGGATGCCTTAAAAAAGACACTTCGGATTGGTATGTATTTGTGCAAATGTTCTTATCACGTGAAGCTAATCAAGATGTGGATGTAGGCAATTTGTGCAACAATGCATATGTTGGTGAAGATGGAAAGTTTATTGGCCAGCCTACGGATATTGCTCTTTTGGATGTTGTATTGCGCTCAGGTCTTTCAGATGAACGTGAAGTAAGTGTACTTGGAGATTGATGATCTTTTATATAGAGATTAACATGTATTTTGTTAGATGTTTGAACGTCAAAGTGAAGTCCCCTTCAATTCGGATCAAAAGTATATGATGGTGCAATGTCAGTCCAAGAGTACACAAGAAGTTGCCACATATATCAAAGGTGCTACAGAAGTTCTTCTTGAAAAGTGTTCGACCTATTACGTATCAGAGACATCTCAACCTGCCTTGACATCTGATATTAAGGATATGTTGGTTCAGCATGTTTCTGCCATGAGCTCACATGGTCTACGTGTCATTTCAACTGCCATTGGAAAGAGTGATAAGGATTTCTGCTTGACTGGTTTTCTTGCTGTTCATGATCCACCTCGTGCTGGTGTTGCTGAAGCTATTAGCAGTCTTCGTCGTGGAGGTGTCTCAGTAGCCATGATTACTGGTGATTCTGAAGCAACAGCATTATCGATTGCTCGCAAACTAGGTATCCCTTCCAATCCAAACAAGGCAAGCTGCTTGACTGGTTATGATATTGAGAACATGACAGAGCGCCAATTGCAAGAAATGATTGGCACAGTCTCCGTATTTGCTCGTACGACACCTAAACACAAATTGGCACTTGTCAAGGCATTCCAAGCCAATGGATCTGTAGTTGCCATGACAGGTGATGGCGTCAATGATGCACCAGCACTTAAAATGGCAGATATTGGTATCTCGATGGGCAAGAGTGGCACAGATGTATCCAAGGAAGCAGCTGACATGATTCTGGTGGATGATGATATCTCGACAATTCTCCATGCTATTGAAGAAGGCAAATCCATCTTTTACAACATTCAGAACTTTTTGACGTTTCAATTGAGCACAAGTATCTCTGCCCTTTCTTTGATCGCTGTTTGTACTTTGCTTGGCTTAGCAACACCTTTGAATGCCATGCAGATCTTGTGGATCAGTAAGTGTCAGGTGTGAATTGATATTGCAATGACATTTTATTCATTCTCTTGTCTAGATATTATTATGGATGGCCCACCTGCTCAATCTCTTGGTGTTGAACCTGTTGATCCTGGTATCATGAAGAAGCCACCTAGATCCCGTGGTGCCAACATTTTGTCATCAAGTCTTGTGTCTCGTGTGCTTACTGCTGCAGCATTGGTTGTATTTGGTACCATGTTCATCTACGTATCTGAATTGGAAGATGGTCAAGTGACCAATCGAGACGCTACAATGGTAATACATCATGATACCTACCAGGAATGCAATTACTCATGCAGTGATTCTATTGTAGACCTTTACGACTTTTGTATTCTTTGACATGTTTAATGCATTGGCTTGTCGTTCAGCAAGAAAATCGATCTTTTCAATTGGATTCTTTTCGAACCGGATGTTCAACTTGGCTGTAGGCGGATCAATCATTTCTCAACTATTGGTCATCTACACACCATTCTTGCAATCCATTTTCCAGACTGAGCCGCTTTCATTGTATGATCTTGGTAAGATAGTGCTGATATCAAGTTCTGTCTTTGTGGTGGATGAAATCAAAAAGTGGTGGGTTGCCAAGGGTATCCGATTCAGCAAGCAGAATGGTCAATACAAGTATCGTCGTCAAGAAGATGATATTGATATGGCAAGCAATGCAGTTTAATTGACTTATATAGAACTCTCTTTCCCTTTGAACTTTTGTAACTATATACCATTCTCCCCTTTTCACATATATAAAAGACACATCCCCCTGCACACGTATAAAACAACCATTGATCCCATAATAATAAAGTAATTGCTTGGTTTCTGTTTGTTTTTCTTTTATAAAGTTGATAGGGTTCATCAATCACTACCATGATCTAACAAAAAGTTGGTCGCCTTTGTCAAATCGTGATCATTCTTTTCCAATGCATCAGCAGCTTGTGGCCTTGAGAATCCCATATTAACAAGTTCTTGAATCAAATTATCATGTGCTGGATGAGTAGCTGGTGCTGGAGGAGCCGGTGGAGGTGGAGGTGGAAGAGGAGGTGGAATGACTGGTGAATTGGATGTATCAGAAGGTGAAGATGATGCAATAGCTGTAGTAGCACTGGGTAATATAGAAGTGACAGTTTGAGGAGAAGTATGACCTGATGAGCAAGTACTTGTATCAAAGAAAGGTTTTGGTGGTAATGCAGGTGCAATAGGTGGAGAAGAAGTATGATGGGGTCGAGGACCAGCTGGCTGTTGTTGTTGTTGAAATTGCCCATTATTGGTGGTATCTGGTGCTACTGTCCACATTACTGGAGGATATCCTTGTTGTTCATTTGCACTAGTGACCTGTGGTACATGTTGTTGTTGTGTATGTTGTGCAGTGGTAGTGATAGGTTGATTATTAGCTCCTAGGATAGAACGTAATGCCATCATGTCGTTCTCAGGTTGATCCCATGGATCCGGTGGTGCCAATGCTTGCTCAAATCGAAGATAATCCACTTGTTGTTGACGTCGCATGCTTTCACTCTCATCTCCAAGTTGATGCAATGGCTCTGGCTTGAGAATTCGTGTTTCGGTATCGAGGAAACCAGGTGCAATCTTACGTGCTGCTAACTTTTGCTGTTTGATACGTTCTTCACGATACTTTTGTTGTAACTGTGACAATCGTTCTCGTTCCTGTTCCTGCTGTTTCTGTGCTTCCTCCATCATAGAAAGTGTCTCTTTTTCAACTGTAAACGGATAAGCTGCCTATTGTACATCCATTATATACTTCTTGGACTTGTTGACACTGAATGATATACAACATACCAAGCTATCAATAGAATCGGGTACAGGTGCTAATTCCGAGGAAACAAAGATCTGGAAGCAACGTATTAGTATGGTTGTTGGTGAAAGTAAAGACATGTTGGGTGGCAAACCTGCTTGGGCAATCGATAGTGAGGAGACACCATGATGGGAACATCCTGTAGTATCGAGTAAATGGAGCCTAATAGAGACAAATGTAAGCTTACAGTTACAAGATGTATGAAGCAATGCATACCCTGGTCACCCATAGCCTTGAAATAAGCGAGGAATACTATAAGCAACAAGCCAAGAAGGAGCCAGACGGAATGCATCCCTTCCCACATTTGTCTGAGTCGGACATCCACCACTAGCCTTGCATAGATCTCTATTCAAGAGCATGTAATAAACATGGCACAGCTTTTTAAGATAACAATCACTTGAAACTGACGTGAAGATGGTTGTAATTGCTTCTGATGATGATCTGACTGCTCGATTTCACGTGCTTCACTTTGATGATTGTTTCATTGTTCTTGATATCTTGTCTACAGCTTATACCTTTGGCAGAGGAAATATAGTGTATTCATGCAAGAGAGGATGCCAATCTTGTGTATTCTGTAAGCATCCAATCTCTCGGCAATGATCTAAACAGTGGAAATCATAGACTGTAATTGAATATGACGATTTAGAAAGCTTACTTTGTATCCATTTGATTGGCTTCTCCACATGTACATGCTTTGTCGTTAGACCATAGCCATTGTTGTTGTTAAAGGCTTCTCATTTAGTGATTGAGCATTGATAGCTGATCCATGCTACTCGCTGTCAGTGTTGGATGATCCTCTAAATCAGCATGACACATGTTTTTATTATGCACATAAAGGGGGACTGTGTAACAACACAAAGGGAATGATGGGTTTATATGTGATTTATGCAATCTTTAAAGCTCCACGAGCCATGTGGTTGTAGTGGAGAATGATAGTTGGTACCAAAAGCTCCTCTTGATTTCAGGGGACGCAGATCTTCACTGACACGCATTAGGAACCAAAAGGGGATTATGTGCAAACATTGGATCAAGGGATCTGCCCTTTAAAGTGCAAGCTCGCCTTTATCGAACATTGATAGTGATGGAGAGAGAGGGGTTCAAAACAAGGGTCATTCTATGGCTCCTATTAGAAAATCCAGAAAGAAGAAATCATCCAACGCCGCCTTAACTTTGAACGTGATGAATAGGAGGTTCGAATATCACTATCCTTATCTTTCAATCATCATAAATGACATGACAAGCAGAAATGCATTTTCTTTAGTTGCTTTCTATATTTCAACAGCCAAACAAGATAACAATGACACATTTATTGGGATTAGAAATCAGACTGCAACTAGCAAGGAGATGGGTGGAAAGACAAGAGAGGGGTAGTGTTGTGTGATATCCATTCGATTGTGAAGACAAGTGGTCAAAAGAATCAAGTGAACAAAGATAAGTGATTGACGTCGGTCTTCCAGAAAAAGTGACAGGGTTGTAGCATATAATGCGACCTCTTTCTTCTTTCGTTTCGTTGGTATCTCCTTTTTCTTTCACTCTTTATCACCAATGGCACCTCCTCCATTCCATAATAGTAAATGTGTGTGCTCATAGTCCCGATGATCGCCAATCCACGAGAAACAGTGTTTAATATCTATATATGGGGAATCACTTTTTGTACATGTAGATCACGAGCCTACTTGTTCCAGCATCTATGTCGATGATGATAGTAGCAGCAGTCATAGTACAACAGGCACATCTGCAACCAGCACTTTTCAAGAAGAGGATCAAATGAATGAAACGACTTGTTTACAAAGCTCCCAACAGCGTCAGGGAAACAACAACAACACTTACTTATCAATTAATCCAACAACACATTGTGACACGACTTATGGCTGCAGTGCAGTATCTGCAAGTCCAAGTAAAGTGGCTTGAATATGTGGTACCTGATATATAAAACCTAACAGTGAATGCGCTGTTTAGTACCATCGACCCAAATTCATGCCAGGAGTGAATCAAAGACACTTTGGAGAACACTTTTAACAAGATCCAGATATTACATACCAGTACTACAATGGCTCCCTGGTTATTCAACACATGCATTTCAGCAAGATATCTTATCCGGTCTCAGTTTATCATCACTCTTTATACCACAAGCACTTTCATATGCCACTGGTCTATGTCGTTTACCTGCAATTCATGGATTATACACTGTTTCAGTCGCCACTCTAGTTTATGCATGTTTGGGAATGAGCCCGTAAGTATATCCTTGTCGTATAGTGTCATTTGTAACTATCCTTGATAACGAACACTGCCATCCCTTGTTTTCATTTTCCTTTCCCCCCCCCATAGTGAGCTATCAGTGGGACCAGAAGCAACTGTCTCCTTGATGGTTGGCTCTGGTATTGCACACCAGAGAACTGAATTGGATCCAGAAGCTGCTGCTGCTGTTGCAAGTCTTACTGCGTTATGTGTTGGTGTGTTTAGTCTTGGTCTTGGTCTTTTACGATTTGGATTTCTGGATAGTTTAATGAGTCGAGCACTACTGCGTGGCTTTATTACAGCTGTTGCAGTAGTGGTCATGGTGCAGCAAACAGTCTTTTTATTGGGATTGGATCAAGCAGCTAAAAATGCAGGCATTACACCTGAATCGACTACTTTGGAGCGCATTGGATTCCTCTTTGCTCACCGACATGCTATTCATTTTGAAACTGCATCACTGTCACTAGCTGCATTGGTGAGCTTATTTTCTATCAACAGCATCAAGAAACGCATTCCACAACTTCAACGTGTTCCGGAAGTGTTATTGGTCGTCGTGATGAGCACACTTGGATGCTGTATCTTTCGTTGGGATCAACTTGGTGTGGAAGTCTTGGGACAAGTGGGATCATCTTCTATCAATTCGCCATTTCCTTTTCCAGCTTGGCCATCCTTACCACCAGGTGCGGATATTCAACATATCCTTGTCAATGCTGCCATGATTTCTACAGTGGGTTTTGTCGAGTCGATTGCTGCAGCAAAGTCATTTGCAAGAAAACACAACTACTTTGTCAGTGCCAATCGTGAACTGGTGGCATATGGATCTGTTAACTTGGTTGGCAGTCTATTTCAAGCATTTCCATCATTTGGATCAGTAAGCAGTGTAGTGATTGCATGGGCTTTATGCAAATTCTCATGTATTGTCGTTGCATAATCATCTGTAGCTTCCGAGGAGTAAGGTGCATGAAGCTGTCAAACCCAAGACACAAATGTCAGGTGCTGTTGCAGGTGTATGTACTATTATTGTCACCAGTTTCTTTATGCCGTACTTGTATTACCTTCCTTCGGCTACCTTGAGCAGTATCATCTTTATGGCAATTGTTGCATTACTTCAAGAACTACCGCACGATTTGCAATTCATGTGGAAAGTCAAGGCTTGGCAAGATATGTTCATGTTGGGTATCATTTTCTTCACAACCATGATCTATTCTCTTGAGACTGGGACTGCTTTGGCTGTGCTCTTTAGTCTTATCATTACCATTCGGCAAACAAGCTATCCTCGGATTACAATTATGGTAAGTAGAAGGTTTATTGCTGCAAATTGGGTGGTGAAAATGGGGGATGGCGATCAAGGGGTTGAGAGAAACATTCTTTGTCAGCCTTTAAACATACTGTACATGATCCCCTAATCTTATTTTCATGCTACAGGGTCGAGTCAAAGAAACCATGTACAATTTCAGCCCAATTAAGAATCCACAAGAAGTGGTAGAGCACCTTGAAGATGTACTGATTGTACGAGTGGATGAGCCATTATACTTTGTCAACACAGGTATAAGGGCAAACAATGTTTCCCTTGGTTAGCATTAAAATCTAAACGTGGCAATAGGTCAGCTCAAGGATAGATTGAGAAGATTGGAACATTATGGTGATCTATCAGTGCATCCATCTGAAGCTTCTCGACGATGTGAAGATTTACGATATGTCATATTTGATACTGGTGGGATGGAATCGATTGATGCAAGGTATTCATTATTTATTCATGCAGACAAAAGCCTTGTATATCTAAATGGGTGATTACTATAGTGCAGTGCAAATTCTGCATGAAGTGATTGAATCATATCATGATCGAGGTGTACATGTGTATCTAGTTAGAGTCGATCCAAATGTGATGCCATTGTTGGACAAGGCTGGTATCTTGGATTTAGTTGGCATGGATCAAGTGCTACAAGAAGTGACAGATGCCATCCAGGCAATTGAATATGATATGGCGACATGTCCTGTAGTCATTCATTCTTCAACACCTTCAGAACAACATCCTATCTACTAGCTAAAAGATGAGCATCTTAATCCAAAATTAACATATAAAGAATGCTACTTATCCAATGATGTTCAATGCCTGATCATTGTTTCATATGCCTGTATCTATGCTGCGGTCCCAAGCTTAATTTCGTATCCAGGGCAGGTTCATTGTCTGTTGTTTCTTCCACCAACTTGACACGCTTGCAGCATGACGGTGATCGATGGTGCCCTTGCAAAGGAGTCGATCGTATCCTACCTCTTGGACTGTGTCGAAAGGAATGGCGAGTCGAATGGCAACAATCTTGAACAGCGATCGCCGAAGAGACGCAAGGTGTCAGATCTATCGATCGTATTAGCAAACCTTGTTATGCCATTACAACTGAACGACACCAGCTTACAAGCTTTGTACCAGTGTGCACCATATGGAATCCATACAACAGAAGATAACAACTTGCAAGTCGTTTGGAAAAGTCAAGTGATGCATGTCGATCATCAAGACTACTTGAGAAGCCGCATGATGTTACGCAAGGATGGAGTTCTTTTAGCAGAAAACGAGTCAATGCGACCTACAAACGACATGGATGAATTATCAACATTGGCACGTGCATGCAAAGCGAATGTTGTTGAATGTGGATCAGTACGTATCAGCTACAACGACAATGCTGTAAAGTTGCATATGACGCTTTATGTCCATCTTCCTCAGTCAGCAAATGCAGCCAATACCTATACTTTGCCTCTCGTTAATCAGCTTTATCCATCCAGCATCACTCCTCCATCATATGGCACTGTTGAAGAATTCTTTCGACATTTGCAACCACCAGTATCCGAGAAAAAGATCACTGCTTCTCAATCTCCAGAATTAATGCCTGTATTGACACCTTTTCAAAGTCAAAACGTTGAATGGATGGTAAGCGTACGCTATATATTACATTGCAATAGGAGGATTTATTTCATATGTGCCATTAGTTGAATCGTGAAGGACACTATTTTGTCAATGATGCAGGTGTCATCAATCCAATGCCATCAACTCCACATGCATTACCATTCTTTTGGGATCTTATCCAACCTGAAGGACCTTCCAGTACACCACTTTATATCAATCGCATCAATGGCCAGATTCTCACAAAGAAAAGTGCTGCTCTTGATCATGCAACTCATCTTACACGACGTGGAGGCATATTGGCTGATGAAATGGGTCTTGGAAAGACTGTATGGTAAGCAATTGAACAAACGAAGGATACTAGACTTGTAGATCTCATTATTACCTTTTTAGTGTTATTGCATTGCTGCTTTTGCATAAACTGAATACACATGATCCGACACATCCAAAGCAAGAACCTGGTCTCATCACTACTGGTGCTACACTTATCATCACACCATCTGCCATCTTGCAGCAGTGGGAATCCGAATTGAAGTTACATGCGCCTTCGCTCAAGGTGACAACATACCGTGGAATAAAGGCATCCAAAGGAAAAGCCGAACCACTTGAAAGTTTATCAAACTTTGACGTGGTGTTGACTGATTACAAAGTAAGTCATTGATATCACAGTTTCCTATACAAGGAGTCTTAATCTAATTCATATATCGTCGCAGGTCCTTCAAGAAGAGATATATCATGCTCGTGTACCACCTAGTAGACCAAGAAGACATGGTATGTGTGTGTAGTCTTGTATTATGCTTGTGAATCGCTATTAAATCTATAATACTAGCTGCCAAGTATCCAGTTGAACGTAGTCCTCTTGTCCAACTCTTGTGGTTTAGAGTCATCATTGACGAGGTGAGCATGCCTATTGCTGTAAAGAGATTTCATTGACATATGGCTGAATGTTAGGCTCAAATGGTGGAAGGATCCATGGGACTTATGGTGGAAATGGCCATGTTGATTCCTCGTTGGTATGCTTGGGGCGTATCAGGAACACCAATCAAATCCAACTTTGATGATCTTTTTGGTCTCTGCCGTTTTCTGTCATTCACACCTTCTATCCAAAGAGTGAACCAATTCAGATCATTATATCGCTCTTCATCGCTTTTCAAAGGTCTTTTTTGGGATTTTGCACAACAAATCATGCGAAGGAACGTCAAAGCCATGTTGACAAGTCAGATCCATATTCCACAACAGCATCGACGCGTGGTGAAGGTTGCATTTTCATCCATTGAACAACATTATTATCAAAGTCTATGGGAGCAATGCAGTCAAAGCACCAATTTCGAATTACTTGATCAACGACAATGGAAGCCATCAGATGATGATCCATCTGCATCACCAGAAGTGTTTCAGCAGGTCTATGCAAAGTTACGCACTTGGGTATGTTCTCACATGCTAGATTCTAATATCATTCATTGACATGTTGTCCCCTGTAGCTTTTGACCTTGCGACAAGCATGTGTGCATCCCACTATTGGTAGCCAGAGCAAGAATCGTATCATCAACCAAGCAGTTCGCACATTAGATGAAGGTACTTTTGTAACACTGGTTGTAGATTCCATTTATATATTAACATTGATATAATAGTATTAAGTGCATTGATTGTACAAGTCAAGGATGAGATTGATACTGTTGGATATCAGTTGGCAAATGCACGAATACGCCGTGCTGGCATGTGGGAGATACAAAAGAACTGGGAGACAGCTCGAGAGATTTATCAATCAGAAGCGATTCCACACTTGCAAGAATTGGTTCAGACAGCTGAAGAACGTTTGGCACAAGCAAAGGCAGCAGAGGAGCAAGCTGAAAAGAAAGCTGATGGCAGCAAGCATGACAAGAACCAAGATGCTGTGGCTCATGCACGTTCAAGTGATGATTATCGAGTCCAAGCCCTTTTACAAAGGAAAGCAAAGCACCTATCAGCTCTTCATCGATGTTACTTTTTCCTTGCTGGTGTTTTTCATGAAATGGAACAAGAGCAACAAGAAACCGAATATTATGATAAGGCTGCTAATGTCAGACGCGAGATCTTGAGCCGTGCAGAAGAAAGAGTATGTATGGCAAGCAAGAAGTAATCTTCTAATATTAACTTGTCTATATAGGTCAATGCATCCAAGAAAGAGATTATGAAGCCTTTGAAGCCGATTCACCTTCAAGTTGGTCCCAGTCCACAAAAGGAGACAATACACTTCTCGTTTGACTTGCTGGATCGCATAAACACCCTTGCAGAGGCACTGGACAATCAAGTACCCCATTTAGAGAAATGCCGTGCCGAGTTACAGCAGTTGTTATGTGCCAATCTTGTCGACTATGGAGAGGGTGAAGAAGCTACAGGTCAGTAGATGGTGGACTTTTTCTCTTGCATCTGATAAGCTGACACTTGTCACTATTGTACAGGCGATGAATACGAGCAGTCTCTTCTCGTGCAAGAGGTAAGTCCATAAGCGTGTATGAATGATTTACAGTACTAATCATCACACTTGGTGTTGTAGAAAATTGACATTTATCAAAGCGTTTATCAAGCAATGCTAAGTGATCGTAATTTCTGGATTAATGGTAAGATGCAATATGCCACTGGTACAAGCCTATATTCAGTATCTGACTTGCTTTCTTTTTAAACTTCTCTAGGCGTATGGGTCTCTGGTTTACGATCCGATATGGAGGAGCAGGTATGGTGTGGCAAGAGATGATCAGTAGTGATTTATGATGCTGATATACCATCTTGAATAGCAAGAGGAAGCAAAAAAAGCATTGGGTGACAAGGCTGAAGAGGAAAGTGATGATACTGCAGACATTCGCAAGCTGAAAGCAGAGATGTGGGATACAAGAGCCTCGTTTGCACCGCGTTTTCAAGGATCTGACAACTTCCGCTTGATCATATCGCGCCTAAAGGACATTGCATCCAATCCTGCTACCCATGAAGCGGAGAGACATGTTATATCGACCGAGATTGCCAGGCTTAATTCTGCAGTATGCAAGCAACGTGAGATGCAAGAGCGATTAGAAACGTAAGCTGGTGCCAATTTGCTACATCTACATCAGAATTGACTTATTGGTATTAGTGAATATCGGCGATTCACAGCTATTTACAATCATCGTGTGGAGTATTACCGATCACTGCAGACTATTTCTGATGAAGTTGTTGCTTGGACAAGCGATGATCCACAGGGAGAGATACAACGACTCATTGAAAGTGAACAACGATATGATAAGCTTGTCAAAGAGAAATCAGCTCGATGCCGTTATCTGGAGAACATTGCCAAGGAAAAACAGCGTGAAGAAGGGCCAAGGAAATGTCTAATCTGCATGGGCGAGTTTACAAAAGGATTGATGACATTTTGGTAAGGCTTATTGAGTATTGGATGGTTGTCATGGTAGAAGCTAACCTATGTGTGCTTAGTGGTCACATGGTAACTATTGATCGCTGATTATGGATGACACGTTGAATTAACAGCTCCTTGTCTCTGACAGTATTGTAAAGAATGTGCAAACTTATGGTTCAAAGCTCATCGACGATGTCCCCAATGCAACAAGCCAGTTGTCTTGCAAGAATGTTATCACATAGGTGCAGTTATGGCTGATGGAATATCAATCATCACAGCTAACAATGTTTTATATAGCATGGGATAAAGGAGAAGAGAAACAAGTGGAAACTTCGAGTCATCAAAGCAATGATGTGCCTATATCCTATGACTTACTCCAGAGCATTAACAAAGTTGAAGCCATTGGTGGACTAGGTATGCTTCTCATCACACGATCATCATTTGGATAATGTCTTATGAAGTGGCATTCATGTATAGGCGCGAAGCTTGACAGCATTGTAAGGCATATCAAGTATATTGTCAACACCACTGGAGGCAAATCTGTAGTCTTTTCCCAATGGAAAGATGTTTTGGATCTCTTGGCTGGAGGATTAAGAAGAAACAATATTGGCTGTATTCAACTTGACGGTGTTGTGCGAGACGATCGTATCAAGCAGTTTAGAGAAGATTTGGACACCCATGTGATCTTATTGCATGCACGAAGTCAATCAAGGTAACTACTCCTATGCCATCTGGAATGAACACGGTTTCTGACAACATTTGCTGATTTAGTGGCCTTACCCTGGTTGCTGCACAGACTGTTTTTATTGTCGAACCTGTCTTGAATGAGTCACTGGAGAAGCAAGCCATTAGCCGTGTACATCGGATTGGTCAAAGTAAAGAGGCAAGTTTTGACAATGGTGGTATCACTCACAATAGCTAATGCATATTGCAATATCAGACAACTGTATTTTGGTATATTGTGCAAGACACTATTGAAGAAAGGATACATGCTATTCAAACTGCTCATCGACAACGCAGGATGGCTGTGGAACAAGGCAATAGTAGCATGGATGATGATGACACAGTTTCAGGGAATCCTGTGCTTGCGAGTCGTTCAGAAGGTGGAGGAGAGCGAGTATCCGATGAAGACTTACAACGATGTTTCACATCTGACGAAGCATGGGCGCTTAATCTTTAATGAACCATAATGATCTTCTACATATATATATATATAAAGCACATGTTTTCATCTAATGAATCCATCCTATACTATGTCCATCTTGCATCTGTGGTTCCAAAAATCCTCTAAAAGTCCATTCTTCGCCATCTTGTAACTTCCAACGCAGACCGTAGCCTTGATGTTGCCTGACTTCATAGACCATTTCATCATGCTATAGGTTCTAATTAGTGAACTATACATCAATGTCTACAACTACATCTATACACTTACTGGTAATCCATGAATGTTCATCCAAACAGCATCATTAAGAATCTTGATCATAATGTCTTCAGCATGCTTGTTCTTTTCACTTTCAGCTACACATATCCAATGTTATCATCACATCATTCTTCCAGATCCAGCAACATACTTCCTGTACAAACACCCCAAAATTGAGCTTGTCGATCACGATGCCAATGCTTACTTAATGCTTTTGCACCGACACTGAGCATATAAGGTTGACCATGACGTCTTGGTTTGGCGTTTTTCTTTTCATAGACACGAATGAATGATTTGATGCATTCTGCAAGACTCGGCGGCATCTTTTCAAGATCGGAACCACCCGCCGTTGTCCGCAAATGTAATAGTATCCTCCAATCCGCAGGTGATAGAAACTTGTTTGTTACTCTGCTGTCATTTTGTGATCCGTTACTCTTCTAACTTACTTGAAACAAAAACTTGGACAATGACTCCTTTTCAGGTTGTATTTGATGTAATTGATCTTGAATCTCTTGGATGCTGTATACGCTGTAAGTATCCCTTTGGCACTACATGATGATGCCTTATCCCCTTACCGATCCATATTGGTGATATTGAGCAATGACACTGGATTAGTTAATAAATACTTGGGAAGTTGTCCTTGGTTCTCAAAGCAATAAGTGAGCGTGTTGGCTACAGTGAGATAGAAAGGTCGATCGGCAACACGCCAAGTGTGTATTCGGTTGCGTAAAGTAGAGACTTGTTCTGAAGGTTGTTGTTCGTCACGTAGCAGTTCAGTACAAAGCCAATGCCACTTTTCAGTATGCTGCTTTTCGAGTAATAGGTCATGAAGCTGGTCAGCAATTGACAGAGTGGGGTTTGTCACCATGGCAGCAAGTGGAGATGTTGTCATTGTAGTCTGGCGTATATATGCCAAAGTGGAAAGAGCTGCGAGACGTGGTGGTATGAGCAATATGGATATACGTGTCAAACAAGATTGACAATCTGGGTACCTTTTTCGGGAATGGATACATCAGGCTTGATGAGGCGCAGTGAGAAACGTACACGTGACACAAGTGTTTATGGCAACAGGACTTTGTGTTGAATGTACCAGCAGTTGAAAGAAGCTTTCCTAGATTCATGATGTTCCACTCGGCCATCCGGTTTGACTGAAGCAGTTGGTAGTAGTAGTAGTAATAGTAATAGTAGTTATAGCATAAAGAATGACAAAAAGTTATACATCTGGCATCATCATGATTGATACCAGTAAGGTCATTGACCATTTTGTTACCTTGATGAACCATGCTTGTATTGAATTGTCCTAAAGGGCTATATCATATAAAGTAGCGGCTGTCCTATAGCTGAAAGGATCATTGTTGCGCTCATTCATCATCATCCTTGTCATCCAGGTTCAAAGATTCCTCAGTTGCTACCAAAGCGATCCTAAGGAATGCCACAGTACCTGGTCCTCACTCACTAGCAAAACACTAGTCTGCAGTAGTACAAGGTGAGCCACGAAGCTTATTAAGGGGTGATTGTAAATGATAGTAAGCTGATGCGTAATCATCCTTGCATTGATCCATTAAATATATCCAACATCAATGTTATAGTGTTTGAGCAAAAGAGTGCAATGTGTATGCAGCGAGATGCATCTAACTGAGCTGCTTAAACATTGAACCGGGAGGCAGGGTATAAAAAGGCGGCTGGGACTACGACAAGTATAAATTCCAGCGCTTCTTTTTCCGCTTTCCAATCTTTGGCAAGGTGAGCATCATGACGCTGACCCAACACTCTTCCCACCTTTACAATAGTCAGCATTCTATGCTCTATACGCTTTGCTGCTCTTGTCTCGGTTTACGCTTACTAATCCTCTCTTAACCTTTACTCTTTCTTTTGTATTTTGTCTCACCTTGTTCTCTACACTTGCTATTCCACCCATCTGTTACGACTTGCGATCTCTTTCAAACATCTCTGGATATTGCGCGCTATAGTCAAATAAACGACTGAATTGCACTCTACACCTTTGATCTACAGCCAACATGTCTAACGCCATTGTGGTGAGTTTTCTTTCTCTCTTGTGTGCGTGCTTTGTGTGTTACGTGTATGTGTGGATCACATCGTATTCAACATCTTTCTCTCTTTTATGATATACCAACAGTCAAATGTCTACCGTTACGTTATCGATGATGTAATCAACCAAGTTCGTGGTGATTTCGAAGATATGGGCATTGACGAGGCAGTATTGCAAGAGCTTCAACGAGTAAGTGGACACGTCAAGTATGTAGGGTGGATGCTCATATTATCAAAAATATCAGTCTTGGGAAATCAAGGTAGCTCGATCTCGTGTGGCAAACTTTGGCGTGGGCGATGAAAACTACTATGATGAGGAGAATGAGGAACAACATGGCACTGGTGCAGCTGGTACTACAGGCAATACCAACAACACTGGAATCAACATGCCAGGTGCTGCTGATGGTATGCCACATTTACAATATCCAGCCAATGTAAGTTGATAGGGAAAGTGCAGTGGTTATGACTACTAACGATTTGTTCTTATAGGCTTATACTGCAGCTGCTGCTAGTCTACCAACATTAGCTGCTGGAGCTGGCATCAGACCACATATTCCTCCACCACATCCTGTACAACCACAGCAACAACAACAAGCACAACAGTCAACAGATCCATACAATCTCGCCAATCGTACAACAAGCGATACTTCCAACAATAACAATGGCCAGTATCACTTGATGAATCCTCCTACAACAACTTCACAAACATCCAAAGGTCCTGACTTACAGCTTCCAGGTGGTCCACGTCCCAATATTCCACAAAATGATGGCTGTGCAGATTCTGAACTTACCACAAAAGTAAGATCATCCATGTTACTCATCCCTTTTTCCCTTCTTACTAATGTATTTTGATAGCAAATCGATGCTCATATCGAAGATATTTGTACTGGACGGGCAACACAGTTGGAATTCTCTGCAACATCTTCTTCCGGTGAAGCTGTACCTTTGGCATCCCTTCCTGGTGATATAAAGCAGCTTATGCGTGATGCTCGAGATCGTGCTATCAAGGCTGGTGCCATCAGTTCAAAAGCACGTATTCCACAACTAGACGGCGAAGGTGAAGGAGGAGTAAGTATGCGATTTAGGATGGGATTACTTTGCATCACGTGACTAACTGCCTTGTCATAGGATGATGATATCAACTCGGATTTGGATGATTCAGATGATGCTGATGATGATGCAGAAGGCGCTGAAGAAATCGAACATATCATATTGTGCTTGTATGATAAGGTAAGATTGTCATTAAGGTCTTTGTATACAACCTTCTGATATATTTCTCTTTGTCTAGGTGACACGTACCAAGAACAAGTGGAAGTGTGTTCTCAAGGATGGTATCATGCTGGTGAATGGACGTGATTATCTTTTCCATCGTGCCAATGGTGACTTTGAGTGGTAAATGACATTCGACGTACACGCCTTCTTCCTTACAATCCATGTATGCAAGAAATCCCACAAAAACACTATCCCACGTGCTCCCATACATTGTTCCTTGACTCTAGTAGTAAATTCACCATCCATCCCTTTCTTCCTTTATGATCAAGCTGCCTTTTTCTCTTGTAAACGCACTACCATATATACACATATAACTCAGCAATATAAACATGTAGCATTGTTGAATGAATGACAAAAAAGAACTACAGTAACTGAAATGGTTTGGGAATACACATGTGCTTTAACAATTACGCATCTCAGGTTCGAGCCAAGGAATACCAATAGTGTCAAATATCTGCTTTTCAGATGTACTTTCAAGCTTTCTTCTTGAATTTCGTTCGAACATGCCATGGCTTTTAACAGAGAGATTTTGTTCCTAGAATAGTCAATGGTGGTATAAGCTGATGACTGAAACTATAAGCTGATTACATGTTCATACCTTTTTCGCATAATCTCTTAATGCACGTTCAAATTGACGTGAACCGGTCCATCCAAGTACAGCTGTTGGTTGATCATCCAAAGCTGCAACAATAAAGTCAACCTGTCGCAGTATTTGCTTGGATGGCTGCATGAATGCAACAAAGCACTGTGCAATTGAAGACGTAGTATTAGTCTTGTTCTACTTTTGGCTCCATCAGCTCTGACTTACTGTATCCAATTTCTCCATATCTGAAGCGTCACTAGTGTAGTGGTTCCCAAAGTGGTTTGAATTCTTGCCAGACATCAATAACACATGCTTGACATGCCCTTGTAACATACAAAGATTAAGAAAGTTTCCAGATTCGACAAAAGCAGTTGTATACCTTTCTCAATCATGTGTTCAACAATTCTCTTCAAGAGATGATCTGTGGTATGCTCAAGCTTTTGACTTGCAATCACAATATCCAAATCACCATTCTGCTCTTTTCCTCGGCGATATCCACCCACAGGTTGTGTAAATGCGTGTTTGTCTACATTGGGTAACTCCTGATTGATGATATCGATAAGCTCTTCCACATCACTCCTTGACATCCTTTTTGAATCACTTAGTGACGGCTTGCGGAATGTAATATCTTTACAACTTACGGCTGATCAAAGTGTGGCAATAGCTGTATACCAAGTCTGACTGCCTTGACAAGCTTGGCCTTTTCAAGCACCTCCTTCAATGTACGATAGCCGGAATCGTACCACATGTTCGCAGTCTTAGTACCAACACCTATGTGACATTTATAAGGCATATGCCCTATTATACACGTCTTAAAGCTTACCAAATACTTTGGCAAATAGAGACACTGTCCTGAATTTCTCGTCACTCAGCAAATTCTCAGCATCAGGGATGGTGCCAGTGTCAATATAAAGCTGAACCAGCGTAGATATCTTTTCCCCAATCCCTACAGATGATGGCAAGGTCACTGGAAGGCGATACTCACGTGTTATAAGACCACACTTACCGATAATCTTATGCGCCTCTTTTCCTGATCGTAGTTTCCGAGGATAAGCCTATCAATAGTTTGATCAATGCCTATTCATAAACAAAGACAAATAAATGTACCTTGATGGCTGCAATGGCATGCCTGTAACTCAGCGCATTTCTTTCCTCCATATTGACTTCACGCTGTCTTTCGAGAAGAATCAATAGTGCAACCAACTTGCGATTGTGATATGGCTTAAGGGGTGTAGGTCGTAGACATTCATATTTTGTGTTCAAGTAGCCTGGAGCTATGTCATCATCATCTAGAAATTGATCATTTGAAAAAGCAGCGAATGAATACAAAGTAAAAAGTCGCGTCATAATGATACAATACCAGCTCCACCAGTGTCTCTATAGTTTCATCATCAGCAAAGATCAAATATGCATACACAATAAATCCTTACGTTTCCTTAAGATCTGGATCATCCTCTTCATCATAGCCAGGTAAAGGATCAGGAGGCATATTGGCATATCGCCGATTCAGTATCTCATGTGATATGCTGTCTGGCGTATTTTCATCAACATCATTGGTTGTATCAGTCTTCTGGGTCTGTGATGGCTGTTGGTGATTGTTCTTATGTGGCATGTCGATTGCATACTTGTCCACTGCTATGTGCTCTCGCTGTTTTTCACTTGAGAATGATGCATAAGTCATCCTGATATATGATATGCGACAAGATCATACCAATCCTTTAGCCATTGGGTGCTGACAACCGGAACCTGAAAAGATGACTGAAAGTGAATTTCATTGTGCTTTCATTATTACGTTCATGTTGATCTTTTACCTGATGATTCTTAATATGTCGTTTGATACGTGGAGCTGCAGTCAAAGCAGTAACGATAACGCTTGCATCTTTCTGTGATGGACATGCTACACCACCTATAGATTTCCTAATGTTAGAAATGTTTTCGCAGCAAGCAACAAGAAGAAGCAATTGTATTGAAAATACCATGTTTTTCGATCTGCTTTTTCATTGATTCAATAGCATAAGGGCTTATCTTTGTAGGTATGATATAAGCCTTAACACCTGATAGATAATGTGTGCTACTATCACTTTCAGACATGCTGATCCAAGAACAAAGAAAGAGGAGAAAAGCAAGTGGAGAATGGGTGGGAGTGGAATTCATGCATATCTTTCTCAATTTTCAACTCCGCCGCATGGGGGATATGGATGGTGGTGGCTGATCATCCTGAAACACCTCTTTGTTCCATTATCCACCTGCACACATTGTTCTTCTTTCCCCTGGTATCGTTAACAAGGAACACCATTTACAACTACCACCATGACGACTTTAGCAAAGAGCAACATACAACAACATACTTGTGGATGAGAATGCGTGGACTGTCAAACTGACACTATATGCGTGCCATGTTTTGTACCCTTTGTGCAACAAAACCAACCTTGCGAGAGAAAACTATTGTTGTTGTATGGCCATGCGAACGCCCACGCCCTTTCCCGTTTTCCTCTTGTGCGTGTCAAAATGTCGTCTTCAAACGAATCCAGCGCTTCAAACGCCTTCAATTGGCAACTCATGGCACATGGTCAAGGTACAATGTCAAATACTCCTTCTACTTTGTACCTTCTCGCACTTATGCATGTTACTCAACAACTCACTCACCTAATCATGTGTCCACTTGTTTAGGAGCTTCTCCCCAACAGACTTCAGAGCAGCAAGCTTTTGACATTCACTACAACAGCCAATATCAATCATACTATTACAATCATCCTCATGCATATGATTATGCAGTAAGTGTTCAGTGTGATGGGATGGTTTTATAAGTGACATGTTTTTTTTGACACGAGTGATTCTAGGTTGATCAGCATGCAGCGTATTACTATCAGCAGTATTATGGATATTATCCAGTTGTGAATCAGCATAGTTATCATCCTATGAGTAATGCGTATTCATACATGGAGCACAGCAGCAGCTATCAATCATCATCCACTATTGCACCTTCAGTACCATCACAGCTGCCACCAACAACACAAGTAGCAGCACCGTCTTCGTCAAAGTCATCTCTATCTCAGCATCAAAACTTGTCTTCATCATCACAGCCCGGGAAAGATGAAAAAGTGTCAATTTCTGAAGGATCATCCTCGAAGAACACTGAAAAGACCTTGTGTAACATTGAGACTGATGGCAACGGCACTGTTCCGATGACGACAAATCAAAAGTCAGCATTGAAGCAGAGCAAGTTTGGCAGCTTTATGGGCAAATTGCTTTTGGTCAAAGGCAAAGGAGGAAGTGATAAAGGTCATGACAAGACAAGTGGATCCAAGAAAAGTGATCTTTATCGATCTGCAGCTGAAAAGACGACTAGTTTGAAACATCATCATCAGCAAAAGCAGCAAAGTCTTATGACAGCCAATTACTTTCAGATTCGCAAGGAAGCTCCAGTTGCAGACAATGTCGTGGTGAAGAAGACTGAAGAGAATACCAAGAAGGAGAAATGCGTTTCAGATTCAACTACAGCAACAACCATGACTACCACCACTAAAGCAGATGTTGTCATTGAAGATGATGCCACACAATCGCCATCCAACAAACGTACATCACAGCATAATATCAAGCAGCAGAATGACAAGGATGATGATTTGGATTCCTTGTTTGATGATGTCAGCTCTCTTAGTTCACTTCAATCCGATGACAGCGTGCTTGGACCATGGATGTCGGATGATGACAACAATGATGATGGTGATGATAGTCAGCCTTGGTGTATCAATTGTGATGCTTTGCCAGAGCAGCAAAATGCCTTGGAGACCAGACATATGTGTGATGGATGCAAGGACAAGTGGGTGTTCCAGACTGTCAGCTTGATCAACAGAATTGCTGGTGCTGCAATGCAAAGGGGAAAGCGACCTACTCGACCACCAAAAGAAAAGCAGAACAAAGTCTTCATACAACAAAAAGACAAGATGAGCAACAGCACTGTGAGAACATCCACCCCAACATCTGGTACGAGACGCAAAGGAAAGATTCAGCAGCATCGTGAGCAGAATTTACCACCACCCACCAAGTCTCGTGCAAGTAAAGTCATCCAGAAAAAGTCCAGTGGAAAAAAGAAGGATGCTTTTGTGACTACAGGTGCATTTATGACACGCAACACGGCTAAGCAATTGGCTGATCCAGAACATGGTTTTCATCCTAATCCACATGGCTTTACTCGTATGCAACAAGTGGAAGTGCTCAATTTCAATGGTCATTGGTATCGTGGTGTGCTTACCGAGATGAATGCCAACCGAGTCAAGGTTGAATATATCGATTGGCAGGATCAAGAAGAGTGGATTATCATGAGTAGTCGTCGTCTGAGAACAATCAAACCTGACAAGATTATGACAGGTAAATGTCAAGATTTGATACATGACAACTTGATTTATCAGTAACATGAACATATTGGATATATAGATCATGTGCAGGAAGTGGATCGTGATCCTCTTTTACCTCAGGTTACAACTACTGCAGCAGAAAATATGGCAACAACCAAGGCCAAGGATGATGATTATGTTACTGCTACTTTGGATACAGATCCACATCAGATATCCAATGACAATGAAGTGTATTTGACACGTCGTATGGCCCAAGAATTGAAAGATGAGCATGGATTTCGGCTTAATACATTTGGATATCGTTACAATCGTGCTGTAGCAGTGACATGCAAGCGTGGTGTCATGGGCAAGAAGAACATTGAGTACCTTGGTTATTTACGAGAGATGCGTGATACTCAAATACGTGTCTGGTATCCGACATTGAAACAATCAGATTGGCTGGTTGTTGGGAGCCGACGTCTGCGATTGCTTACGCCTGAAGAAGAGAAGATACTTGAAGAAGAAGGAAAGAACATGGAGCTTCTATTACAACAACCACCTCCACAGTCTTCTGGTCAAGAAAAAGAAAAGATTCAGCCTGATGCAGCATCTCCAGTTACACCTTCTTCCAAAAGAAGAAAAGGCAATAGTCGTTCATCTGCGAGAAAGGAGACATCACAGCCAGCAACACGTCAAGTATCTCAGCAAAAAGTCAACAAAGGAAAAAGTGTGGACATCAACGCATCCAAAGCATCTTTGACTGTTACCAAGTCTATCAACAAAGTCCCTTCTCAAGAATGTACTAGTCAATTCACAACAACAGGCGCATTTGCTACACGACGTGCCATGAGACAGCTTCAAGATGAACATGGTTTTGTGCCTAATCCATATGGGTACTACAACAATCAACCTATTGAAGTGCTCAACACTCGTACAGCCAAAGGAAAGTTCTTTTGGGAAAGAGGACATTTGGTGGGAATGAAGCCTGGTTATGTCAAAGTGCGTTATGATGGATGGAGCGACATCTATGATGAGTGGTTTATGGTTGGCAGTCGCAAAATTCGACCTGCAAGCACTGAGACAAATGAAGCATCATCATCATCAGCAACAACTACTACAGCAACTGGCAATGAAGCTGTTACTGCCACAGGTGGAGATTTATTATGCTTGGAAGACAATCCAGAATTGCGACATGAAAAACGACCCCATCGATTGATCGGTCCTGAAGATTACTTACAGCTTGGTTATCTTGTACCCATTGTTGATCCACCACCACCACCACCACCACCTACTTCTCATCCAATTTCAGCAACTTCAAAATCCACACATGTATTCAACAATGAAAATGATGATGATGATGATGATGATGCTGTCATTGACAACGATGATGATGAAGATTACACATGCAAAAAGCGTATTGGTAGACGACAACGTAAGCGACAAACATCAGCAACAAGCAGCAGAGTCAAACGACGACGACGTACCAAAGCACAGCCCAAGAAACAAGTTAATGAGAAAGATGAAGATGGTGAATGGGAGGAACAAGTATTTCCATCCAAGCTTCCAATATCAACATTGATACGACGTGGACGACCAGTGGATGATGACAATCATGGATTTATTGCCAACGTGTACGGCTATGACTATATGCAACATGTTCAAGTGCTTCACCTTGACAAAAAGTGGTACGAGGCACGATTAGTGAAGATGGAGCGCAACATGGTGCGTGTTCATTTTTGTGGATGGATCGACAAGTTTGATGAGTACATTCGTGTGGGAAGTCGTCGTATTCAAGTTATTGAGAATGATCACGAAGTCGAATGTATCGAGCCATTCTACAAGGAGCGATATGAATCAGCAGCTTATCAACAATGTCAACATGATAATCAAGTGGATCAAGAGCGTGCAAAGGCTGCTGCTGCTACAGCTGCTGAATTGGCTCAAAAAATGGCTGAAATGAGACGTAGTAGACGAAGGACACTTGAGAATATGCCAACTGAGGAAGAAGGATCTGGTGACATTGATGTGGATGGTAAATAAAGGACAACAATCATACCAACACCTTATGATTAATCACTCTATTATAGGAAGCAAGGTGTTTTGCAGACAATGTGGTGTGATCATCAAGCAATTCAGATACTATTGCACTTATTGCGAATCGCCTACTGAAGATGGTATCATGCATAGTTTCGATCTTTGTTTGCTGTAATGTATCACACATTTGGTGCTTACTTTTGTTACAACTTACCAACATATCTCTTGTCGTAGATGTTTTGACCAACAATTTCCATTTTGGCATGAACATCCACGTTCTAGCTTTGCTGTACAAGCCGTGATTGATGCTGAAGCTGGTCCTATGCCTATTAAGGGCGAACTGGTTACTGTATGGGAGGAGGATGTCATCGAGGATCTCAATTCTGCAGCAGCTGTCAAAACCACTGATGGAGAAGACACAACTACTACTACAACAGCAACTACATCAAAACAAGCTGATCATGTCGAAGAAGCTAGTCAAGTATTTACTGGTAGTTCAGCCATTGACACAGCAGAACAAGGATACAAGTACCTGAAACGTTGGCAACGTCGCAAGGTGTGTGCATTTTGCAATGATGATGATGACACATCCGAAGATCTTGGGAAGTTTATTGGTCCTTTTGTCATTGCAACTTTCAACAAGAATGGTGTGGAGCGTAAGCGTCAATTTTGGGTCCATGATGCATGTGCACGTTATTCGCCTGAAGTATTTTGTACACCTGAAGGCAAATGGTATAATGTTACATTGGCACTTCGAAGAGGACGTGGTATGGTAAGTGGTTATGCTTTCAATGTATCACAGTTGGATGGTTAACAGGATGTGTTTTCAAGCGATGTTATGCATGCAAGGAAAAGGGAGCGACCATTGGATGCTTTGAATCCAAATGCAACAAGAGTTTTCATTTGCCCTGTGCTGACAAACCAGTCAACTATTTCCGAAATGGTCTTATTTACTTTTGTCCAACACATGAGGCGTATTACAACAAGAAAGGTTGGATTTGTGTCATTGTTCATCCTGTACATAAGATTGATTGGCTCTTTGTCATTAGATACTTATGTCAATGTCTTCAAGTGTGATGGATGCCAAAAGCTGATGCAAGATGAGTCGTGGTATACATGTTTGCCTTGTGCTTCAAGCTATTTTCGAACCTATGATCTTTGTGCCGAAGTATGTTAACATTGGAAGAAGCATACATCTAGCATTTCTCTTAACATACATCCATAGTGCTTTGATACACTTCCAGATCGTAATCACCCGCATGATGAAGATGATTTTGAAGAGACATGTAAGAATACCAACAATGCATGTAAGCATCAACATGTCTAATGGATCGTCATTTCATAGCATTCGCCATTCTCAAGGAAGTTGAAGCAGAAAAAGCACGTGAGGAAGCCCGTGCCAAAGAATTGGCTGCAGGTAAAGAAGAACACTTGTTGTTTATGAGTCATTTCTAATCTCGTTTTGTTTATTGAAAGCCAAACGCAAGAAATCATTGTTCCCAAAGAAACGTCGATTACGAGCTGGAGAATCACCAGATATCACTTGCTGTTACTGTGGCACTATCGAATCTGAAGAATGGCGAAAAGGATATGATGGCGGGATTGTTATGTGTCGTCCTTGTTTCGAGATGGCATTGTTGGTGGATAACAATGATGGTGGTCGTCCATTGATTTCAGAACCAAACACATTGATCAATGACCCAGTGGTTGCAGCTGACAGTTACGTGACACAAATTGAAGATTATACGCATAAGCCCTACTTGACGCGTGATGCACTGTCTTCAACTAAGTTTAGCAATGATGGCAAGATCGCACATGTTCCAAGATTATCTACTTATGAACCACAACCACATCAGCTGTTTTCACTTGTATTCGATTCGACTTACTATGACATTCCTGGTCGTGCACCACGATGGGCTACTCATTCTGGGACTGATTATCATGGTAGGTCTTCTTTGTACTTATATAGGGTGTGTATTAATGAAAATGCACATGTAGGTACTTGGTTACCACAGACTGTACGCAGGTAATTCGCTTGTTTAGGTGGATTTCTATGATACTGATATTCGGGTTTCTTGATATAGATCGATTCTTAAGCATACAGAAAAGGATGAAAGGGTGTTATCAAACTTCTTGGGGAGAGGTGAGTCAAAAATCACGGCATACAATGACTGATACACTGATTATTGAGTATAGGTACGGATGCAATTGAATGTTTCTTATTGCAACGCAGGTAACAGAATGGTACCAAGAATCAGTAAACCTTTAATAACATTGCCATCTTCCATTTTTAGATGTGTCGGCGTGGATATCAATCCGGCAAGTATAAGGTCAAGCATTGCTCTTATTTCGGAATGTCTAATACCTTGTTAGGCTGCTGTTGCATTATCCCAACGTAATTGCTGCTTTGAAATACCACCAGGAATGACTTCAGCCGAGTATCGACCCATTATTGCTCAAGCAGATTCGCGTCATCTTGAAGGATCCTTGTTTGGTGACGAATCATTTCATCACATCCTTTCACATCCTCCCTACAAAGACTGTGTTGCTTATTCCACTCATCTTGAAGGAGATCTTTCCCGGTAAGTATTGAACAATCAATGTGGATTTCATTGTATGCTTATTATACGATCCAATTACAGCTTCACAAATATAGAAGATTTCAAGATGGAATACATCAAGGTGGTGCAAGAAAGCTGGAGGTAAGAATGTGAAGGATCCAATCCAGGTATATATGCTAACATGTCTCTTTTTTGGATATAGATTGCTGAAAATGGGCCGTCAGCTGACATTAGGCATTGGTGACAACCGGGAGCACTGTTTCTATATCCCAGTTGGTTTTCGGCTTTTAAGACAGTATATCGACAATGGATTTGAGCTTGAAGAATTGGCAAGTAGATTTGTACAGAAGCTTTGTGATCAAGTTACTAATGTTACTCATCCAACAGGTTATCAAACGGCAGCGATATTGTTCCGCGTTTGGGCTCGGCACATATTTATGCGTGCAGTTTGACTTTTTGGTGTTCACACACGAGTTTATTGCTACTTTCCGCAAGATACCACTAAACAACATTGATCGAATGATGCCACAGGAAACAGGTATAGTGATATATTGCTTATTGAATCATGACTGCAGCTGTTGATACTGATTGTATACTGCTTTCAGATGCAAAACAGCAAACTACACAAGATCAGATCAAGTTATCGTATACGCAGCATGGCGTGCCATCGAGTGCTATATTACGCAAAAGTGTGGTGATGGGCACTGTTTGGGTTTTCAAGCCTACTGAGCAATACCGATTTGAGCAGCTATGCATGTCTCGCATGGTGGAGAGATTTGGACGTGATGATACCAATTGGGAGCAGGTGCACTTTGAATTCCAGACAAATGAGGTACATCATTTTCTTGGTTATGTATACAGCAACTATCTCACATCTTTTGATTGCAAACAGGCTGAGCAGCAACTACTTTTGAGCAGATCTGGTGAAGATAACTCAGGTACATCATAACAATGAGATTCCATATACATTGCTTCTCATGTATTGCTATATTTAGCTATGAAAACCAAGCAAAAGGATGATCAAGATACACTTTCAGAATACGAACAACAGCGACTTAAGCGGATTGAAGAAAATACCCGGATGCTGGTGCAGTTGGTAAGTCAGACAAAGAAAAATTTCATTGATAATGTGTCAACTGACACACAACGATACACAAGGGTTTAATTTCAGAGCTGAGCGAAGAATCAACCGATGTCATGCATTACGAGACTATGATGACTAAGCCGTCACTACCAGAAGCTCCTCTTCGTTTGATCATTTCTGCGCATCAGCCCCAGCTACTCGCACATCAAGTTAATGCATATCGACAAACATTGATGCAACTCGCTCAAGATGCAGTAGACAAACTGGCACCACAAGGAATGTTGATCATTGGGACACAAGACATTCGATCAGCTGATGGAAAGCTATGGCCTATGGGAATGCTAGTTCTGGAGGATATTGAGCGAACAGTGGATGCAACAATGCTCAAGCTCAAAGAAATGGTGGTTGCTGTACCCGACGGCTATTCCAAGGACAGAAAACAAGAATCTGCTGCATCATTCACATCATTGGAGAAAGAAGAGGACATTGTGGATATAGTAGATGAACATTTACCCATTGTGCACGCTGTTTATCTTGTGTTTCAAAAGTTATGAAATCTTGCTTATTACTGTTGTTTCAGAAACATAAACAAATACCTTTGTAATCAATTGAATCCCGATTCTTTTGCTTTCTCACTTTTTGGTTTGGTTCGCTATGAGCTTCGAGGATGAATTGCAGGATAACATATATGAGCCATGGCGATATGAATATGTGCCATTACGATTGATTAAGCAGCATTTGCAACAAAAAGCAGAGCAAGGATGGACTTGTCAAGCAGAAAAGGATTATACAACAACTATACAGCTTGAAGTTGACAAGGTAGAGCAGTTTGTTACACGTAAACAAAGAGAAATTGAATCAAGGATCAGCCATTGTCAACGAGCAATACAAAGCAACCGTCAACATGCTGCAACAGAACGCTCTTTTAGCTCAGCCAAAGAGACACTAAAAGACATCTATTTTGATCTTGAAGAACTCGCTCGATTCACGCGATACAACTTTATGGCCTTCCAACGTATTATCACCTTTCACGATGAGCTGACAGGCAATGATACTTGGCAGCTATTGGCAGATTTGATGAATGACAAGCCATTGGATACACAGCGATTCGATACTTTGTTGATCAAGCTTGGTGAACTGGATGATGAAGCATCTCGACAAACTGCATCTTCTTCATCACCCACCTTATCAGCCACGCCATCAGTATCAACAATGTCTTATTTCTGGGTACATGAGCAGAATCTTACACAGCTGCAAGCAATGCTTCTTTTTCATTTGCCTGAAAAGATTGAATCACAAGTGACGACATATTATTTGGATAATCCACAGTCATTCAGCATGTATTATAGCCGATTGCAGCGAGATGATGGTGGCACAGAAATCAGATTAGAGCAAATGGGTCAGGATCTTGTAGTGCGACGTGATGTATATCAGAAAGACTGGTATCGTATCCCAATTGAGCAAAAGGCACAAGCATATGCAGGATCCACAGCACAAGAATTCATGTCATTCGACAAAAATCCAGCAGCATTTCCATTGACTGGGATTGTGCATTCCTATGTGAAGCAATTTGGACTGGAGCCAACATTAGCAATGAGTTGTAACCGGTTATGGTATGGACAAGGCAATGACAATGGTGCTATTGTGCATCTTGACACCAATGTGGAATTCAGCATTGTGGATAATGATGATAAAGCGCCATACAAGTTTCCCTATGCTATTTTGGAAGCAACAGTGCCAAGCAACACTACACATCTTATGTCACAACTGGTGGAAATGGGCCTAGCGTATGAAGTACCAGCTTTTTCAGCTTTCTTGCATGGCACAGCAAGTTTATATGCACCTTTATCATTAGTACCATGGTGGATGCATGGGGATATGGATGTTGATATACGCAATGGCAAAGAGCCCAGATATCCAAATACCGAGTGGATGACATATAGTCGTAACTTACGACGTCCCAATAGCATTGGTTATCTTGATAGACAATTGAGAACACATCGTCTATCAGCTCAAGATGCACGTGTTCATGCATTGGATCAATTAAGAAGGACACCAAGTTTTCGATCAGCATCATCAACTCCCATGTCAGCTATAGAGCGAGAACCACTCAAGGCTTCAGTGGTGGATATAGAGCAACCCAAATCAAGAAAATCGCTTATGCAAGGTGGCGTAGATCCTGTTGTGGCAGCTGCTATCCCTGAGGAAGAAGAACAGGTTGAAAATGGAGATGATGATAACGCAAATGGTAAAAAGAAGAAGAAGAAACTCAAAGTGTGGTTGGAACCCAAGGTATTCTTTGCCAATGAGCGTACTTTTATCCATTGGTTGCAATTTGCAGCTCTCATTCTGGTTGCAGCTCTTACTCTGCTTAATTTTGGTGATCGTATCAGCACAATTGCAGGTGGTGTGTTTTTCGGCATTGCCATGGGCATTGCATTATACGCATTTGGTCGTTTCCGATATCGTGCTCATCAAATCAAAACAAGACCCATGATACGATATGATGATATATGGGGTCCTATTGGATTGACTACATTACTCGTTGGTGCCATTATTGTAAGTAAATCGTTGGTACAACTCCTCTTGCCATAGTTGCTAATGTCGATATATAGCTTAACTTTATTTTGCGTTACATGCATCCAGCAGAATCAAGCACTTATCTCGGCATCAACAATTCCACTCGTCAACAGACATACTAGTCACTGTTATCATCATTCATTCATACCTCTAGTCATAAGTCTTAATAAAAGAAGCCAATATTGCTTCACATTTTAACCTGTTCGACCTAATTCCTCTCTATCCAGGATGTTGTTCTCATCAAAAGCTATCATTTGTTTTGTTGTCAAAAGATTGCATGCGTGTAACGTTGCACGTCTAGTATGATTTGGCGACATATGGCAACTAGTGTGATTTCCATGACAATGAAGAGATCCGATAGCAAAAAGATTGCCTGTTTATTATATGACTTCAGTGTAGGATGAATATGATGTTCGGAGGAGGTGGAAGATTTAAGGTGGGGATGTTGCATTGTCTACCAGTCACGGCCATGCGCACGAATTGTAAGGCAAAAAAAAAAGTTGCAACCACTGCCTACTCGACTTGTTCAATACAACATGTTCAGCTACGCCAAATCGCTGCTACAATCAGTTTTCAAACGTAAACGACCACTCGAATCAGATACAGAGGAACAAGATGTCAAGCGCGCCAAGATTGACTCGCGAGACAACCGGGATGACAGTGGGTTTCACCGGATCCGCATTACCAACTTCCCCAAAAAGGACTGGAAGACTGTTCGCAAGCAGTTGATCGAGAGAGGGTTGAAGTCTATGAGCAAGGCACCAAAGTGGGATTATGCTATTATCACTGCTTCGGTATGTACAAGTTACTTTATGGGAAGAATGGCTCCGCAATATCTGACATGGAATGATGTGTTAGTCTGAAGAAGAAGCCAAGGAGATGTTAAGCAAGCTTGAAGGATATGAGTTCAAGGGCAAGAAGATTGAAGCAGAATATACACACGAGAGCAAAGCCAAGTATGAGCAGCGTATGGAGAAGCTTGACAAGAAGAAACGACCCAACAAGAAAAAGGATCAGAATCCTGAGGATGATACACGTACACCTGCTGAAAGACTTGCTGATCAAGTTACTCCTTTGCACAAGTAAGTATTATATGATAAAGAGAGATTGGATTGATTTATATATCATGATGACAGGTTATCCTATGAAGAACAGCTGATTAAGAAGGATCGTAACAATCGTAAGGTGCTTGACAAGCTGAAATGGAAGCTTATGAATGTCAAGGATGTTCCTGAAGATAGACGAGAGCAACTTGCTTGGGTCAAGGCTAGGTATGGAATTATCATTGTGATCATGGATGCATTCAACTGATGGATTGTATTGCAGAAGGGGACCTGTATGTGATATTGAAAAGCCTATTGGCTCACCCAATGTCAATGGATACCGCACCAAGTGTGAATTTACCATTGGTACCGATTTGGATGGCAAGCCTACAGTTGGATTTTTGCTTGGTCTTTATAAGCTTGGTGTCACTGCAGTTTTGGATCCTTCTGATTGTTTGAATGTACCTGATGTCGCAAAATGTATTGCACGTGCCATGCAAGTATGTATTCGTTACAAGATATCAAGTGTATCATTCTAATATGTGGATCATATAGGATTATGTGCGTGAATCAGAATACCCAGTCTACAGCAGAGTTGAAAAAGTTGGTGTATGGAGGACACTTTTGACTAAAACACAGAGCACTGGTGAAGGTAAATACTAGTCCTGTATGCATGAGCATCGGATATTGAGATACGCATTTGTTTATTTGTAGTCATGATTTTGGTGCAAATGAGTACCGACACTCTTACTGAAGACCAAGTCGCCAAAGAGAAGCAGAAGCTTATCGACTACTGGAATGATTTCAAGAATCAAGAAGGTGGCACTGAAGTAACAACGCTCTTATTCCAGGCCTGGGATGGTGCATCCAATGGTATCACTGATCGTGCTCCTGTGGAAGTGCTTACTGGTGATGGCATTGTTCATGAGGAGCTTTTGGGTTGCAAATTCCGCATTTCCAGCAGCTCTTTCTTTCAAGTCAACACAGCAGCTACCGAGATTTTGTATTCCAAGTGTGCTGAGTGGTGCAATGTTGGACATGGTAAAAAGACGACATTATTGGATTTGTGTTGTGGCACTGGTACAATTGGTATCACTATGGCCAAATCAGTTGATCGTGTGATTGGTATCGAGATGGTGCCTGAAGCTATTGTGGATGCAGGAAAGAATTGTGCTCTAAATGGTAAGGAAGAAAGGATATACAATGTGTTTGTGTGACAAAGATATTTACAAGTCTGGTTTATTAGACATCAAGAACATTGAATACTACACTGGTAAAGTGGAGGATAAGGTGAATGTCATCTCGACTGCAAGCAATGAAGAAGTGGTGGCAGTACTGGATCCACCAAGGTAACAAGATAAAGTGTATTATGTATAATCGATTCTAACATCAGCAATGGGATGATTATGTAGAAGCGGTGTTCATCCATCAGTTATTCAAGCCATTCGTGGATCTCCACTTATCAAGCGTGTTGTGTATATTAGTTGTGATTCTCGTCAAGCACTTGATGACTTTGTTGGGTGAGTTGATTGGGTACATTATACGCATGTATGCATGTACTAAAAAGGGAATGTGTACGTGTACACAGATTATGCAAGGCGACATCCAAAAAGTATCCCGGTTCCCCGTTCCGACCCACCCGAGCTGTTTCAATCGATTTGTTCCCACACACTGAGCATTGTGAACTTGTCATTGAATTTATGCGTGATGATGTTCTCGAAGAGTATTTGAAAGACAAGACTACAGAGGATGTGCCATCAAATGATGTCAACAAGTCTATTGAAGAACAAGTTCATGCAAGCGATGATACTACTACAACAAACAATCAAGAAGAAACCATGCCATCATCATCAACATCAGTAACCAATGAGGATAAGGATGCTTAATCACATCTATTCCAGAATAAACACTTGATTTCATTGTTTAAAACAAAGGATTTGATTGATTGGATATGCCAGGAGAGAGATCCATGCTTTCCTAAGAACACAGACTAGAGATTTGACCAATCAGAGACAAGGATGTGTTCTTTGTGATGCCGCTAGACAAGCTTGAGCTTCAATTCGCACTTTCCAGTTTGTGAGCCAGCTGCTTGAGAACCGCTTGACCCCACTCTACATTCAACGAATCCGCAGCAACAACACTCTTGCATTGAGCCAACTACAACGTCCATTTGGGATCCTTTCTTGCTGACTAGTGTTTCATAATTCTCCATTGTCGACAAGGCTTGTTGGACAAAGCGGCATTACCAAGGCAGTCTATATTTTGAGCACAGCAGCATTCGAATAAAGAACGTGCTTTTGAAACCGACATTGATACAATAAGGGTAAAGTAGTATGTGTGTGAGTGAGAATATAGAGTATATTGACCTGTGAATATATATACAGCAAGGGGAATATAGCCGAGAGCAAGATAAGCCACACTACCACTGCCAACTTGACTACAAAGAACAGCAATAGCAACGACAAGAGAAGCAGCAACCAACCAAGAATATGAACAGCTCGGCACCTGGGACACCATTATCAATCCATAGCCCCAACCGTGAGCTAACACCATCGTCCAGCACGGGTGGAGTAGGAACAGGAACATGTACAACTATGAAGCATACAGCACAACCACGTTTGACAACAGGTGAATCATTAGGATCACTCGTTGGTGCTTCATTGACAGTGGTTGGAGATGCAATGTATGTCTTTGGTGGATTCGATCAATATTCGGATGAAGTATTCAACGCATTATATCGACTTGTGTTACAACCAGATGATGTGGAAGGAAAATGTCGATGGGAACGCGTATTATACACACGTGGAAAAGCACCTGCAAAACGTAATGATCATACAGCAACACTTTGGAAAGCACGTAACAAGCTTGTGATATTTGGTGGCAATGGCGAAGAGGATGGAAGATTTTACAACGATGTATTTGTATTGGATTTGGAAACATTGACATGGGAACAACCAGAAACGATTGGAGCAGTACCTGATGGAAGAGTACGACATTCAGCAACTATTCATGGTGATCGTTTATATATTGCTGGTGGATTAGCATCACAAGGAATGTTTGCAGACACTTTGCTTATATTGGATTTATCCACGTGGGAGTGGCACCCACCTATACCATTTGTACGCCGATCACAACATATAAGCTTTTGGTACAACAAGCGACTTTACGTCTTTGGAGGATTTGAAGATGATATGGGTCGTTCCAATCACCTTTCTTTTATCGACCTTGAAAGACATGGTGTCACACATCTCGAAATAGATTCACCTTCAGCACCTTCACTAGGTGGTCAACGCTTTTCCCAGTTATGTGGAGATCAGCTTGTTGTTGTCGTTACATCTCCTGTTTCAGTATCTGCTATGGAAGATCCACCTACAACTGGTTTATGGACACTTGATATGCCTTCAATGCAATGGACACATCGTGATATGGGGTCAGCTTTTGATCGTGGTGGATGGCATGCTTTTGCAATGGCTGAACATGATACATCATTTTATTTATGTGGATCAGATCAAGAACCTGACGACTATTATGCACTTGTTCTCCATGTGGATCTTAAAGAATACGGCATTGTACCTGTACCACCTCCTCAGTTAGGCACAGACCTTGTTTCATTATTGATGCAGCAATCACAAAGTGCGGATTTTTCTATTCGATCAAGCATTGATCCTGATGGTGGTCTTTTACGTGCACATAGACTTGTCTTACTTGCAAGGTGGCCACACTTTGCTCATTTACTGGCTTCAGGAATGGCAGAATCAGTATCTGACACACTTACGTTACCAGAACCATTTCCAGTTCTTGAAGCTTTTGTGCGCTTTCTTTATACTGACACTCTGGATGAAACTACACCACTCGTTCTTATTGCTGACTTGCTTGTGATGGCCAACTTATATTTATTGCCACGCTTACTTGCATTATGTGTTCGTCGTCTTCACAGTGACATGGATATCAATACTGTAGGCAAGATTTATCATTGTGCTGGTCTTGCAGGTCAACGTGGTCTTCAACAAACAGCGCTTCACTTCATGTTTGATCATTTTGGTGCCGTGGTTCGTACTGATCACTTTCGAGAACTACCACAACATGTTCTTTTTCAACTATGGGACGAGATGCCTCGAGATGCTGCAGTGGTGGGAGGATTTGGAAATGGCCTATTGAACAACAGCCAGCAACAGCAAGATAATCACATGTCAGATACAGAGGACGATGAAGAAGAAGATGATGATCCTGCTCGTCCAGATAGTCCCATGGAAGCATAATCAACTAGAGACCTATTCTTGTATATCCCCAATCAGCATCCATCCTCATTTCACCTCCACTTTTCACTCAACGCTTTCAATAATCATACATATCAACACTATTGCTCTTTCCTTATTACTGCACAAAGTTACATATATATCTCTCTATTTCAGTCGTATCTTGCCATTTACTAAAAAAGAACCTAAGTGCCATATGTAGGCATGACGTTATTGTTTGATGATGGATATTGCAAGCTGCTCTAAGTAAGCCAATGCTAGTTGTTATCACACCTTGGCACTCTATACGAGATACAGTAAGGCATTACTGGTAAAGGCGTTCTATGTACCACTTTAAGAGCTCATCTACTATCTCAATAATCTTTCAACTTTGTAAGCACATAAAGAACACACTTATCCCTTCTATCATATAGCTTTGATTGTTTTGTACTTTTAGATGTCCATGTTTGGTGCGTATGTTGTTTCATAGTCAAACCAAGAAAGCTCTATCCACATGTGTGATGCTGACGTGGGTCCCTGATAACTTTTAAAGATGAAAACATCCCACCAATTTGTATGTCAAGGCGTAAATGGTGCTGGTATTGCTGAAGCCATCCAAGCATGATTGAAATGCATTACGTCAGGAAGTACCGCCAAAATCAATAGACCCCCCACTCCAGATAGATATCAGTGTCACTCTTAGTGAGAAAGCAATGAGCTACAGTCAATATCCGATCAGTTTAACCTGTATTCATCGTGTTTGTTTACAAAGAAGCTTTTCTGTTTTCATTTTGTGCTGTTTTTGTTGTTGTGCTGCATGCTTACACCCAACATGTTAGGCAATGGAGATAACAAGGACTTTGTTTTGCCATCACCTAAAATATATTCACTTGACACGTGCTTTCGCGTCAGTACATGTTTTTCTTTCTTTCAAAGTGGATCCATGCTGCTGCTGAGCTTGTATTTTATACACTTCTTTTTGCACATATCCCCCCTTTACATCACTGGTATCCGAACAGTCGGCTGCTGCATCCGTAACCGATCTCATGCATATCACCTTCTTCATCATTTAGTCATAAACTTATGTAATATACACTGGCATCATGTTTGTCTTCTCAAATGAGCCAAAATAGGTGTAAAGAGTGAATTCAGGAGACGAGCACCTTATATCATCACCACTATGGTAGGTAGCTGGCTGCCGATAGTATAAATTAAAACTGCCACGTTGTATTCATTGTGTCCAGCGGAACAATGTGTCATATTGCATGCATGTCTGTCAAGCTAAGACAAGGAAAAAAGGAGCAAGGGGTATTTTCAGATGTCATGGACAACCATGCACACTAGTGCTATTTTCTGACACACCCTAATATTCGTATGGAAGGATCCATGGACCAGCCACATATCAACATCCACACTACCACTCGCATCTTGATGTTCTTGGTCCCAAGATTTCGTCATTTGGTTGTGTAAAAGCATTTCATGTCGTATAAGAATGAACCCCACAAGGATCCGATTTCAGCATTATCCTCCTTCTTTTCTCTTTTCTAATTTCCCTTCATCTCTTAATCTGTACAGACATCCTATAATTATCCCTATATCCTTCCACTCGTTTTACTACTCTATACTAGTGTTGCCTTATTCCTTACCTTTTCACATCATAATGAGCAGTGCACCTAATAACCAAACACGTCAAGAAGATTTGGATGAGCTTTCAGCTCTGGTATCAGATCGACAAAAGATGAAAATGACTCGACGTCAACGTCCGCAACGTAAACAGCGAAAACGTCACCCGGAACGCATTCCGCGACCTATCAATTGCTTTATGGCTTATCGTCTTGATATGCAAAAAGTCATTGTCGATCGCTGTCCTGGAGCCAATCATCGTGATATTTCCAAGATTGTGGCAAAATGGTGGCGACAAGAACCTGAAAGTGTCAAGGAAAAGTACAAGATAGTGGCCGAAATGGCTAAGCAAGAACATTTGCAAATGTAAGCTTAAGGAGAATCTAATTTATGCTTAATCTAACTTGCAGTTATATAAGGTATCCTAACTACAAATATACTCCAAGACGTCGACGTGCAAATGGATCACCATCATCATCATCATCATCATCATCTGCAGAAACATCCTATCAACAGCATCAACAAGAAGATAATGAAACACCATGCATTGATTTGACATCAACTGTGTCAATGAATTTTGCTGCAAGTGAGCCATATGATAATATGATGCCATTTAGCTATGGCAATGGTCCTTGGGAAACAGCTATAATGACAGATTGTTGGCCAACAGCTCCTATCATGCAAGACTGTACTACCATGGCATCTGTGTTACACGCGCCATATTATTTGAACATGGACCTACAGCAGCAATTGACACCAACTTCCTTTCCAGAATCTTCCGATCTCTCCACAGCTGCTGCTCTTTCTCAATGTTGGATCCAACCCGCACCATCTACATCCACATCCACTGCAAGCAGCTCTTGTTCTATTCTCAGCCATCATCATCAGCAGCAATATGAGCAGCATAGAAATCCAACAACAATCATGGATGATAACAACATCATGCCATCATCACTTTTAGTCACAGAACCTAATAGTTTGAGTTACAATGATGTCTTTCTAGAAGACTCGTCGTTGGTAATGTAGAGAAGCTACCTTGAGAATGAGTGGACATTAAAATGAGAAACATGTTTGTTGTAATCTTTATTCTTGATTGGTTGCAAGAGTGCGAGAACACTCTCCAACACAATGGAAACTGCTGGAAACACACTCGTGACTGCATTCATGCTGATGTCCTTTCCATAATATAAAAGCGCACCATAGTTGCTCGTACCTTGGTGTCACCATCACCTTTTTTTCCTTCACTTGTCCTTGCTTTCTACCCTATAACACTATAACAGTACTATGACTGCCGAAACTGAGACCTTTTCATTCCAAGCCGAGATTTCCCAGTTGATGAGCTTGATCATCAACACATTTTATTCCAACAAGGTATGTGTATATTACATATTGTAGGTGTATAAAGGTACTAAAACGACTACATCTATAGGAAATCTTTTTACGAGAGCTCATTTCCAATGCATCCGATGCTCTTGACAAGATCCGGTACCAATCCTTGACTGATTCTTCTGCCTTGGATGCTGAAAAGGACTTGTTTATCCGCATTATCCCTGATAAGGAGCATAACATCCTTTCTATCCGTGATTCTGGTATTGGTATGACCAAGGCTGATCTCGTCAACAACTTGGGTACAATTGCCAAATCAGGCACCAAGGCTTTCATGGAAGCATTGTCTTCTGGTGCTGATGTATCCATGATTGGTCAATTTGGTGTGGGTTTCTATGCTGCATATCTCGTTGCTGACAAGGTACAAGTCATTACCAAGCACAATGATGATGAACAATACATTTGGGAATCTGCAGCTGGTGGTTCATTCACTATCACTCGTGATGAAGTCAATGCACCTCTTGGTCGTGGATCGGAGATTCGACTCTTTTTGAAAGAAGACCAACTTGAATACTTGGAAGAGCGCAAGATCAAGGACATTGTCAAGAAGCACTCTGAATTCATCTCTTACCCCATCCAATTGGTTGTCGAGAAGGAGGTTGAGAAGGAAGTCTCTGACGATGAGGCTGAAGAAGTCAAGGAAGACCAAGAGAAGCCCAAGATTGAAGAAGTTGAAGATGAAGAGGACAAGAAGGAAAAGAAGAAGAAGACTATCAAGGAGAAGACCACTGATACTGAAGAGCTCAACAAGACCAAGCCTCTTTGGACTCGCAATCCTGATGATATCAAGAGTGAAGAATATGCTCAGTTCTACAAGGCTCTTACCAATGACTGGGAGGATCATTTGGCTGTCAAGCACTTCTCTGTTGAAGGTCAACTTGAATTCCGTGCCATCCTCTTTGTTCCCAAGCGTGCTCCATTTGACTTGTTCGAGACCAAGAAGAAGCGTAACAACATCAAGTTGTACGTTCGTCGTGTCTTTATCATGGATGATTGTGAAGATCTTATCCCTGAATGGCTCAACTTTGTCAAAGGTGTTGTCGACTCTGAAGATTTGCCACTCAACATTTCACGTGAAATGCTTCAACAAAACAAGATTCTCAAGGTCATCCGCAAGAACCTTGTCAAGAAGTGCTTGGAGATGTTTGCTGAAATTGCTGAAGACAAGGAGAACTTTGACAAGTTTTATGAAGCATTCTCCAAGAATATCAAGCTTGGCATCCATGAAGATAGTCAGAACCGTGCCAAATTGGCTGATCTCCTCCGTTACTACTCTACAAAATCTGGTGATGAGATGACTTCACTCAAGGATTATGTTACTCGTATGCCAGAGAAGCAAAAGAACATCTACTACATCACTGGTGAATCTCGTGCTGCCATTGAAAACTCTCCATTCTTGGAAGGATTCAAGAAGAAAGGCATTGAAGTCTTGCTCATGACTGATCCTATTGATGAATACTCCACTACTCAACTCAAGGAATATGAAGACAAGAAGCTTGTTTGCATCACCAAGGATGGCGTTGAGCTTGAAGAAGACGAGGATGAAAAGAAGGCTCGTGAAGAAGAAGAGAAGAAGTTTGAAGATCTTTGCAAGTCTGTCAAGGAAATTCTTGGTGACAAGGTTGAAAAGGTTGTTGTTTCCAACAAGCTTACTGATTCTCCTTGTGTCCTTACCACTGGTCAATTTGGTTGGTCTGCCAATATGGAGCGTATTATGAAGGCTCAAGCTCTTCGTGACAACAGCATGTCTGCTTACATGGCTTCCAAGAAGACCTTTGAACTTAATCCTAAGCATGCTATCATCAAGACTCTTAAGGAAAAGGTTGCAGCTGATGCCAGTGATCGTACTGTCAAGGATTTGACCACTCTTCTCTTCGAAACTGCCCTTTTGACATCTGGTTTCTCTCTTGATGAACCTGCCACTTTTGCATCCCGTATTCATCGTATGGTTGCTCTTGGTCTTTCTATTGACGAGGATGAGGTGTTGGAAGATGCTCCTGCTGCCAATGGTGCTCAAGTCGAAGAAGTGGTCGAAACATCCAAGATGGAAGAAGTTGATTAAGCTCCCTCCTACTCCCATACTCTCCATTCCATGCTTTTTAGCTCTTTTATCCCCCAACTACTTTGTAGTCTACTTCATTTATCATTTGTTTGTACAGAATTCGCATAGTAAAATATAATCATTCATTACTTATAAGAAAGCTTTTATTATTGTGCCATATCATAAACCATATCATCTGGTATTCGATGCTACATTACCCAACACACATAAGCCATTTCAGAAGATGTTCAAACATCAAAGATCTGTCACCATGACCTGATTTCCTTTTGCATAGCTATAACTACTTGGTGAAATAAGAGTCTGTAATGGGTGTCAACACATGGTAACTCCCCCTTTAACCATATCTGAAACTCCCCTTGCATAGTTTTGATTCATTGTAGTGACACGACGACAGCTCCTTTATGTTTCCTTGCAAAAATGACTTGCCATATTCCTCGAAAGATAAGACAACAGTCAATGGTCGTTTGAATACAAGGTATAGATGCTGATAAGTAAACTTTATTCCAGTTTTATACGGGATCTTTCCCATGGATTTATATTTACATCCTTGCGAAAGTGTTACAGGGTACGAGTTTCAAGAGAGGATAGCATAGAACAAAGAATCACATCGTGTGGCTCAGGTTACACTAAAGTTTCACCTGCAGCTTCCAAATGACACCTTAGTGCAAACTTAACGCGAGAGATTGCCCAGTGGGGTTAAAGAAGACATTGATAATCAAATCTAGGAATAGCAGTAGCAGCATGTAGCCGATAATGATTGGGAAGGAAAAGGTGTAAGAGAGGCAGTGTGGTCCCACGAAAGATAAAGTTTGTGCGTGTCAGCGTCAATTAGCAAAGTTAATGACACGTGCCACCCATTTAATACACAAAGAGATATAAAAAGTCCGAGCGCTCCCTGTTTCTGGATTACGATCGACTGGAACTTTCTTTCTGTTGCTCTTGTCACATCTTATCATGTCATCCTTTGTTATCCCCATCACAGCCCCCAATGGTCAACAACTCGAATGCAAGTAACAAAGTTATTCATGACTTATCAGAGCAATTGAACTGATTTAGCAAATATATCATTACAGTGAATACTGGTCTATTTATCAACAATGAATTTGTCAAGGGTGCAAGTACAATCGATACTATCAATCCGGCAACAGGCAAAGTCATCACTGCAGTCCAAGCTGGTATGTGTAATTGAAACAACGCTCATACAACCCCACAGTTTGGGAATATATGACTGATATGCAATAACAATAGCCGAGAAGGAACAAGTAGATCTTGCTGTTGAAGCTGCTAGTGAAGCTTTCAAGGAGTGGCGATATGTCAGTGCTCGCGAAAGGTCACGTTTGATGCATAAACTTGCTGATCTGATCGAGCGTGATAGACAAGAGCTCGCTCTTATTGAAACTATTGACAACGGCAAGCCGCTTAAGAATGCTCTGATGGACGTTGAAGCTGCTATTCAACAGCTTTCTTACTTTGCTGGTTATACTGATAAGATCCATGGTAAAGTGATTGAAACTGAAGGGAAGCTTTCCTACACACGCCATGAACCTATTGGTGTATGTGCTGGTATCATCCCATGGAACGTTCCCTTGATAATGCTCGCGTGGAAGGTGGCTCCTCCTATGGCAACTGCCAACACGGTTGTCATCAAAACCTCAGAGCTTACTCCACTATCGGCTCTCAAGTTTGCTGCACTTGTCAAAGAAGCTGGTTTTCCTCCTGGCGTTATCAATATCATTACTGGTTATGGTGCTGTTGCTGGTGACGCATTGGCTCGCCATCCCAATGTTGGCAAGATTGCATTTACTGGAAGTACAGCCGTGGGTCGTGAGATCATGAAGGCAGCTGCTGAATCCAACTTAAAAAGAGTAACACTTGAGCTGGGTGGCAAATCTCCCAATATCATATTTGATGATGTGGAGGACTTGGATAAAGCCGTATACTGGGCATATCATGGCATTTACTTGAATGCAGGACAAATATGCTTTGCCGGTTCACGTATTTATGTACAAGAAGGCATCTATGATACTTTTATCACCAAATTCCGTGCATTGGCTGCTGCTCGTAAGGTTGGCGATCCATTGGCTCCAGATAGTCAACAAGGACCCCAGATTTCTCAGCGTCAGTTTGATCGTGTCATGAACTATATCGAAGCTGGCAAAAAGGAAGGTGCAACATGCTATTACGGTGGTAATCGTGTTGGTGATACTGGTTACTTTATTGAGCCAACAATCTTCACAGGTACATGTTGTATTTGTCATCCATCATCAGGTTACATGAAATGTTGATCATCTTCTTAATAGACTGCAAACCTAGTGATCTTATAATGCGTGAGGAAGTCTTTGGGCCCGTGGTTGCTATCTCCAAATTCAAGACTACAGAGGAAGTCATCGCATCTGCCAATGATACCCATTATGGACTTGGTGCTGCTGTGTTCACTGGTAACATTTCCACTGCTATCAAAGTCTCCAATGCTCTTGAAGCTGGATCAGTCTGTAAGTAAAATCAATGACGCCTGCTACACTTTATACATTCTAATGGTGCCTACTTTGGGTATAGGGGTCAACTGTTATGGTATTGTGGATTCCAATGCACCTTTCGGTGGCTACAAGCAAAGTGGTATTGGTCGCGAATGTGGCGAATATGCTCTAGAAAACTACTATCAAGTCAAATCTATCAAAATCAATGTCTCTTTGTAAAGCATATCAATGTTGTATGATTAAACAAGTACAATTTACGTTCTTTGTTGTCTAATTTTATCTATGCTGTACAAATCATGTGTCTATACACAATCTATTGGGAATCAGGGGAGAGAAGGAACATAGCACGATACCGAGGATGACCATGTTGCCGCAAGTAGTAATCAATCTTGGATGCTAATCCAGCTTCACCATGGATCAACTGCCACAATAATGGATGCATGCTTTCTTCCACCAATCCATTGACTTCCTCATTTAGAGCTATAACATCGTAATATGTTATCATCCTATCCTGGTTTGATATGCTTTGTAATCTTACCTTGAACCAGCTTGAGAATTTCATCTCGTTCTTTCTCTTCCTCCAGTACAACACCGAATGAAAGTGTGGCTGTAAGAATGGCACGATATGCAGCAAGGAAGATTGCAGGCTTTGATGAGACACCATAGGGACCACGTGTCATTAGCTATGAAATAAAATGTCAGTGATTTCTAAGTTGAAGGTACAAGCCTTGAATCGACACTTACTTCAAGAGAATGGTCCTTGAGCAAAGTGCACAGATGAAGAATATTCTTCAGAGTCTTGGAAATAAAGTCCACTTGAAGCTCCATGCCAGCTCTTGTCAAGGTAAAGCGATCAAGATCCACAAACGTCCATTGAACATCAATGATATCTTCCTTGTAAATGTTGGGATTTTCTTTTGCAAAAAGTGCCTTGACCAGTGATAACTCCTCCTTGCATGTGGTTGCTTCAGAAGATAAAGTCGTATTAGTAAAAGCGATCATCATATCAAGAAGGCAGTAAGTTAGTACGATACTCACGCAGATCTTGCTCGCCTTGCAGATGCTTCAAAAGCATTGATTGAATCTCATCACGATATTCGTTAGATGTGCTCAAATAGGTGTATACCAACTCGATTGCCCTTTCAGGAGACACAGGCACCTAATCATCACCATAAGTTGTGTGACAAGAGAATTACTACCCCAATCCATGTCTCAATCACTTACCACTTGAGCGAGTGCTTCCGAAATCGTGGCTGCAGTGATTTCTCGGATATCGATATCATCATCCTGTATATCATTTCGTTTAGCTTTTCCAGTCCTATGACACATGAATATAACCAACCTGGAGTAATTGAGTGATAGCCAGCTGCACATGGACCATTGGTGATGCTTGAACACGGTTAAACAAGTACTTGGCCATGAAACCAATTGATTCAACAGCAGCTTCACGTAGTGGCAATGTCTTGCAAATGCAAAATTTTCATATGAGCATCTCATCCTCTTGATTCAAGCTTCTTATACTTACAACTTCCTTATGAGAATTATCTACAACATGACGACTCCATACAGTGATACAGCTAGCAATCCATTGGCTATCGAGATTCTCTTGCTCCAAGATCTGACGATTATATAAGTATCTAATCCATCATACTTTTGCAGCACAAATGTTTCATTTACCTTTGAAAGAAGCGATCCAAGCAATGGAAGTACCACTTCTGTCACGGATTGGGATCGGCTATTCTCGAATTGTTCCACGAGCCTATTCCAGTATTCGGCATAAGAGAACTCCAAACCAAGTTCTTGGAAAGATTCTGATTGCTTCAAGGACAACAAAGAACGTGCAGCTAGCACAAAGCAATTCAAATTGTCTTCTCCTTCAAAAGTCTTGATCAACAATCGACGATATAAAGCGACAACACTATACATGAAGCAATAGATGGCATGAATAAGATAGCATACACTACAATCAATAAGATGTTACCCTTCTTTTTCCTTTTCACGATCCAAATGTTGTTCAAGCAGGTTCATGGCCATCAACCGCACTTCATAGTCAGGATCATCCAGAAGGAACAAAGTATCAGACACCTTGAGCGATTCACGATAATGCTTCAGTGCACTAATGACAATGATACGTGCCATGGATTGTCGTGCCAAATAGTTGCCAATCAGTGTTGGAGGACCACGTGGCTCACCAATTTGCTCCAGAGATTGATCTATCAGTGTCGTACGCAAAGTCTGCAGCTCAATCTCGGCAATACTTTCCAATTCTATAATTGATACAGTGTCAGCTTCTTATCTTTGTCCATACATGAAAATGATTACCTTGGGTAAATGCAGGTTCACGATCCACTCGCATCCAATTGCACTCAAAGAAGAATTCATTACAAATATCAAGCAACAATGCATATGCTACGCGATTCATCGACTTTGAACGTTGTAGAAGCAGAACAATAGCAGTAGGTACACGCTTGATAAGATCAGTAAGAACGTCCTTCAAGCTGGGATGATAAGCATGACCACGTAAAAGGAATTGCACTTGAAGCAAACGACCATGGATTTCATTTTGACATGTATCTTGGGGCATATCCAACAGTTCCAAAATCCTTTCCACCAAATCACTCGATGGGATCAAAGGCACCAAAGCACGAGCTGCCATTTCTCGTGTCTACAATCTCTTTGTAAATAGATTGCATTGAAACTAGCTGAAATATTGCATACCTTGAAAATGGAGCTGACAGCACAAGTCATCACCAAAGGAACAAAAGCTGACATGGCTGTCACTTGATCAGAGCCATCCATCACTGAAGGGTGTAAACGTGATAACAAGGTCAAAATAGGATACAACCCAGGATGAACACTGGCACCCTGTAAAAGAAGAGTTAGTACATTGCAACATTCTAGTGAATAAAAACTTACAGCTGTGTTGTTCAACAGTTGTTCAATGGCTGCATTCAGCTCCTGGAGCAAATATGCGTGCAATTGTGGATAACGTGTAAAGAATTCTCGACCAGTCAACTTGTTCACATTGCTATGCTCGTCCTTTGTCTTTTTGGTGCCAAAAGTGCGTTGCAAAAGTGTTGAAAAGAGCATGACAGCGCAATTACGAATTGCCCAGCTATGAAAAGGATGTAAGCATCCATAAGACATGTAGATCATGTAAACTCTTTTTACCTTGATGAGGAGAACCCATTGATGGCAAGGCAGAAACCATCAGCAGCATAAATCAAGACACTCTGAGCAACCTTGGCATCCATAAACATAGTGCGTAAGATATTGTATGCGTGAACTTGAGGAAGATCAATACGCTGATCAGCATCAGCTGGTGGTTCTTGGAAGGCGAGCTTGAATAATCGTTGCATTGTCTTGTTGAGTAAAGTCTTTTTGGTCGAGCGTTCACTGCTAACAATTGCCAGAATGCATAATGGAAGACCTGCACTGCGTCGAGTAATAGAAATGTTGCTTGCTGTAAGACTATCAAGATTTTCCTATGAAAGAAAGAATGTAAGCAAAACATCAAGGTTGTTCAATGATATGATCATACCTCCAGCCAAATCGATGGCTGCTGTGTGATAGCACGATCATTCGAGTCAAGCAATCTGGTATTCAAAGAGACATATGCAGGGAACACAGCTGAAAAGGCACCACGATGGCGAATTGTTGTCAGTAGTGATCGTAAAAGAACGCCACTTTCCTTCATGTCTTTGGATGTAATGATAGCCTATTAGGAAGTAATCAGCATTCTAATGACATATACTCTTCATGTGTCCACTTACACTTTGATCATCAGACATTGGTGCTCTGGATATGATGACTTCAAGCAATGAACTAGATACAATGATTAATGTTTTGATATCCATAATACTCTAAAGCACGAATACCTTGCTTCCTTGACAGCACGCCAGCAGCAGCTCAAGATAACTTGATGCTTTGGACCCGTTCCTTCTCCACCTTCATCATCATCATCGATAAGATCATCAATAGCTTCCTCCATTTCACGGAATGATGCTGGTACGTTGCCTTCAGGTGATGGATTTGATAAAACATCCATGACAGCATCGCACACAGAATGAACCATCTTCAGAGCACGTCCATGGACTTGTTTCCACTCTTCAAATTTGGCCATCACTGCAGGATTACGATAGTCCAGTTCTCGGAAAACGTATCTAGAATCAGTGTGAGCAACATTACCTATCCAACCAGATAGAAAGACTTACTGAAGAGCCAATAATGTACCATGCATAGGGTGTTGTTGTGCTGCAACAAGCAAATTGTCCTTTGCTGCTTCCACTTGTTTGACCAGCAAGTCAAGTAGTCTTCCAGTGAACACGACTATACGTTTTCAAGTGAGCAAATACTCATCTCCAAAAAGGTCTTTTGCATATATACCTGGTGCTAATTCAGGTGCAGTGTCTTTCTGAGCTTGGCTGCTGCGTTCGGGATATAGATCGTATCCAAGTTGCATGACATACTTGTTAAAGATCAGACGGAACACCATTGCGCCACTGTCACTTTCACCGGCACGTGTACTTGTGACATTATCTAAACCCCACCACAAGAGATGCTGAGCTTCTTGCCATGATTCAACACCTGGAAGCGGATTAGGAAATTGGTGAAGAATCTCAAGTGCTTGAACACGATTAAAGTCGTATGGATTCATGAGCGTGTCAATAAGGATCTTTGTCATCCGTGGTGTGCCAATAGGGATCTGGAAAGGAAATTCAGGTCGAGTGGCAAAACCATCAGGCATTGGCAACTCAGTAACACCAAAAGTACTGATCATAATGTTGAGGAGACGTAATGCTGTAGCTACACGTTGATAGGATGCACCAGGGTACAATGATGTGCAAATAAGATCCTGTAGCCAGTATAGGAAGGATTTTCCATGTTCAATGTTGGATCGCATTTCCATGGCTTCAAGTTCTGCCTTTTGCACCTTGTCTTGATTATCATCTTGTCCCATCTTGGTCACATATGCTTTGCATGACTTGTAATTGCGGAACTGTGCATATAAATTGCCTCTCATACGCAAAAAGAGACGAGAAAGATAGGCGCAGAACATTTGTCGAAACTCAGGTGATGTTGAATTCATGTTGAGAGGAATGAACTTGCGTAGAATATCCATCTCTACCTTTGTAACAGTTGAAGTGCCCTTACGCGATTCACAAAGAAGACCAAGCACATCAAGTCGCACAAGAGGATCAGCGTGATAGGCAGCCAAGTTGAGCGTATTCACCGAAATTTTGCGTGGATCAGTCACTGACTTGTCTATAAAGAGTAATAAGCAACTTCGCATGGATGGCATACAAGACTCTAGATATTACCAAGTACATAAGCATCACCATCCACGATATCCAAGGATCTTCCCACTTTCAATACGGCAATAAATGCATGTAGTTGCCACTTGGGATCAATGATTGGATCCTCAACATCTGATTGAAGTCTCTCCATAAGATACCAGAATGATCCCTTACAAATCTTGAACAATGGTTGCAATACAAAGCTGCCAGTGTTTTTGCGTATGATTTCTGATGGTGATGTCAGAGCGCGAAGCACAGATGGCGCCCATAGTTCAATCCAATTCAATATGGCAGGCTAATTGAAATGTATAAGTATTGGGGATGTTTGATATCTTTATCCGTATTGCTTACCTTATTGTCCTGATTCTCCTGTAACCTGGTGTTTTGGCCCTTAAACTTGATTCCTGGGATAGTCTCTTCAATACGGCGATAAAGAAATGCAAGGATCAATCCTGTGATTTGGGGAGATATAACCAAACTATCCATAGCACGCAAGCATTTCCACATGAAATCAGGCTCAGCATCAAGAATGGCATCTGATCCAACTTTGGGCACCAAGATATTCAAAAGAGCATATTTCACCTGATAGTTATCCTTATAAGCAACCTGAATATCACGTATTGTGTAGCATCCATACCTTTCGATGAGCATCCATCCGCATCAGGTTCTTCAAAAGTCGTAATAGATATTCCTTGTGAGCATCTTGGGTATTGGCATACTGGGATTTCACTTCAAGAATGTCAAGGGTAGTCTCAAAGATTGTCTTGACCTATTATATTCAATGTATCAATTAGATTGCTTGTCTTCATTAAACAAGAGGAGCCACTTGCCTTGTGTTGAATAGCATCAATTGGATCATCCCAGTGGTCCCAAACGTAATGAATCAATTGGTCGGTGTTGTTCTCATCCAAAATAGCTGAAGCACTTGTCACCATGTGTTGATCTAATTGTCCTTTGTCGTTCATAGATAATCGCATCATGTTCTTGCATGAACTGAGCCACATGACCATCGAATCAAAAGCGATCACTTTGATAGGTGCTTCAAGATCGGTGCGTGAGCAAAAGAGATTGATGCTGTAGAATAGGACTTCATAAAGGTTTTGGAATGGTGCTCCACTATGAGAATGAAATGAGTACATGTAACGATACAATCTCTTTGTCCAGACAACAATACCTCTTTAATATATCAATAAACGATAACTCTGAAGAGAATGGTGACAATAAGATCTCCTGACGTAAACAAGACATAAGACCACGCACAATGGAAAGCATAGGCACTGCACGATTCTTCCATCCATTGTCTCCAACCAATGCCACCTTGGGAGCAACATTTAATGCTTGTGTTGCACGAGTGGATGCCTCCAATTGTTGATTGGATTGAATAAAGAACCATCCCAATGTCAAATCACGAGCAAATACTGGATCCTGAAGTAGATTGATGACAGCTCCTGCTGCCATACCTGCCACTTGACTGCAATCTTTGACATAGATATCCGTTTCAGCTGCCATATTGAACGTAATGTTGAGCAATGTCGAAATAAGCTTCATATCTTGATCGCAAGTAATATCCAATGTTGCAAAGATCTTTCTGCCGTAATCATCGAACCGTGATAATAGAATGTGAATAGTTTTGATAGTGTACTGAATATCATTCATCAAATCAGATACTGTAAGTGTATTGTTGGTAGAGGATGATGTCGTGTTGGATGTTGGGGCGATAATGGATGTCAGTCTGGTGTCAGTCATTTCCAAGCCAGTAACTAAAAATGCGATTGTTGCACGATAATGATCCAATACAACACGTCTTCCATAACCGAATTCCAGGGTGGCGGTGATGGTCAATGCCGACTGTGCCATTGTATGCGATTGTTGATCCAATTGAAGATATTCCTTGTATAATCGAATAAACGTAGCATTGTTGCCATTCTGCTTTGCACATGTCTCCAATAAAGGAATAAAGTGTCGTCGTGCGAGATTCTCAGTGCAGCAAAAGTATCCACTTGACACGATAGGCTCAACGACATGGTTGATAATGTGAGCACTGGGCTGCTTATCTAAACGACTGATGGCTCTACCTAATGGATGCAATACAATCAATGGATTTGTCGCTTCATATCACCCATTTTACATGCACATACTGGCTTCCTTCAAGTATCCTGCTTGTCGTTCCCAAGAGTCATTGGCAGAACCAGCCAATTTGACAAGTGCGTCCTTTACAGTAGGCACTTCGACAAGGGCGTCATTGTTTGCTTCAATAATAGAATCCCAGTGTTGAAAGATAGTTGCTGGAAGTTTGATGGGTCTGGTGCCACCTTTGCTCTTTTCCGATCGTGACATGGTCAATTGACGATCGGTTGTGTAGAAAGCCAAGTTGCCTGTAGACGTGAGTGTGGCTTGTGTAAATCATGCTGTCGGGAAGAGCAGCGTGGCGTGCATGATTCAATCCCCCTGGCTTGCATTAATCCTCTCCACCCCCCTTACTTTTTGTTCGCTGCTAGTGAATAGCTTAGATTACTGTCTTCCACCAATATGAATGAAAGCAATTGTTTCAATCAAATAAAAGGATCCCCTTTACATCTTATCCTTGTTTGTTTGTATACAACGACAAAAGTTCACGTTATGTCAACGATGACCAGGAAGCATTACGTACTGTATTAGAATATCTAAACTATAAACTACTACAAGCAAGAAGGGAATATGAACATCTGATGATAATTGGCCAAGTGGAAGTAAGTGGGTAATAAACAATCCTCCCAACGACTTTGCCATCCTTGTCTTCATCGTGATATAGTAATAGGGACCATACATGTTCCTTTTCGATGCCAACAAGATAGAGAACTTCATCAAAGCAACATCTTGAAAAGAGATAAACATAGATTCATGTTTTGGCTGTGTCATTGTCCTTTTCAATGTCGTCGTCTCCATAGATAAAAGGAAGCCAGCCTGCAATTCACATAAGCAAATCAACATCCACGAGCATAAGCACTGCACAGATCTCATCCAAAACTAATCGATCCATGACAGAAAGAAGATCACTTTCCTGATACCCAAGCTCATAGTTTGTCCTCATCCATCCTCTTCAAGCATGTCAAATAGTCACTGGATGTAGATACAGGCTGGGAGTCGAACCCAAGAAGATGATGATGCCCAAAGTTGCATACTGCCTGACCAAAAGAAACCTGATCACTTTTATGTTAGTGTACACATACAAAATAAAGAGCTTTTGTCATTCCACTTGCCTTCTTCATATATAACAGCACCATGGTAACGTGTACAACGTAAAGAGACCTTGTTTGTGTCGCAAGCAGAAGCCATAGTGTAGTAGTCAAAACCAAAACCAAAAGAAACAGCCAAAGTCTTGTTGCGTTTGTTCTTGAAGTCTACACAAAGCTTAAACGGTTAATGCAACACGTTCTACTGCAGCATTGAGCTCTTTGACTGTACCTGTAGGCACCAAACTTGAAGCAGCATAACAACGAAACAGTAAGAGCGACACGTCTGGCTACAACAACCATCCAGTCCGCTTGAACACTTGTTGCCTATGAATGTACCCAACTGTATCAATACAACAACCAACATGAGCTTCTTTGTAACACATACCTTGAGTGCATGGCGTCAATGGGAGTCGCGTACGTGTAAAGTGAGTATGAGCTTGAAAGAAAAGAGAGAAGCAGTTGTCTCCCAAAATTCGCTGCTGGGTCCCCAAGATAAATTCGACAAGAGAACTGAGTTCCTGGACACTTGCCATCCAGTTGAATCTGCCATTGGGACACAACACTGCCTGTACACCACTGCACACCAGAACACATGAAAGACCATTGTCATCATAATAGTAGAGATTACTACACGAGAATAGATAGTCGTCATAGCATCTTATGGCAAAAGGAGCCATTTTAAGCTAGCAGCAATCACTGTCTCCCAAAGCCCATATGGTTTGGCCAAACCAAAACACACACACTGGAATGTATTGCTACAAAGATGATAAAGATTTACGTCGCATCGACATCTTCTTGACTACTCTAGTTGATGACTATAATCATAAGACAACAATATACTACAATGATGCAGCAGACGGCGGTACCATTGAACTTGTTGCTTATCTCCTCCACACACAACTCCCTAGCAGACATATTGAATCACATCAAGAGTTATGCTGATAGCAATCCTAATCTTATATGACATAACTAAAGCTGAAACAGCTTGTACACTTGGAATAAGCACATCACGTGCAAATGATGAGCACGGATCTACCTGTTTATATACATTTTTTACATATAAGGGATAATGCATCAGCTAATTGAACAGTTATCTAGAAATGTATTGTATCTAATGATCCAACAGCAATCTAACTAGACATATCTGAAAAGGATAAGAAGATTCGCTTTGTACATGGATAGCAAATTGCGTCAGAACTCCATATTACTTCACCTTATGCACGCATGACACTTGTGCAACAATAGTGGCAGAAAGGTATCAACTATGCATTATCTTATGCAATGCTGCTACTACACGTGCCAAGATACAAGTAGCCAATACGCTATCCAGCCGGAAAACCCTGCCTGTCCATGTCAGCACTTTTTCCGGAAGCACTTTTTACCAGGGAATTGCATGCATAGGTTTATTTATGAACCAAGGAGGAGAAATCACGTTGCCACTGCTATTGGCTTTCCATAAAAGAGATCAGCAGGATGATGATCCACATGATTGATGATATAAGCGGCGCAGGTCGCAGTTTCATAAAGATACTCAGCCGTAATGCATCTCGCAAACATATACACATGACACATGGATCACTCAGTTCCAAAAATACACACAAACACTTGGTCCAATATGGTTACTAATGATGATTTTTGATTCTTTGCTCTTGGTCAAAAAAAGCATTGAGCCCTTATTGCCTTTTTGGTATGCATGGATCACTGGGAACCATCAAAACGAGAGGAATGGTGAAAAAGAAAGACGATACAAGAAAGGGGGAAAAAGTACACGTATGGCTTTCTTTAAAGGATGCAACTAAGTCTAGATGTGTGTGTTGTGGGTGGTGTTTGTGATGAAAACGATATAGTAGGAAAGCTGGATTGGCGGAAAAGAAAGAGAACAAATAATGTTATGAAGGGATGTTGCTGCTTTAGCGACTGGTGTTGACATGATCCTTTTCAGCGTCGTTGGGTTGAGAAACTGGAAGAACTGCTTGTTTGGCCTTGTTTGCCTTTTCTGATAGCTCCACTTTGCTGCAAGTTGATGGAATTTGTGTTAATGATTTGTTATGATGGACATATAACACAATGATGATGACACTTACCCATACCAGGCACCGCCAATCAAAGTCAGAATGATACCAAATGCATTAGTGGCATTGATGTCGAGCTTAAAGATGACGACTGCAAGAACAATGGAGAGGACTTGTTTGACATTACCAGCCACTGTCATAGTAAGCGCACTTGTCTTTTTGTTGGCAGTGAAACTAACAATGTTTAGACCAAATGCCATGGCACCATTCACCAATAAGCCAGTTGCTAAGCCTACAGTCATATTGGCAGCAGAGAATTCTTGAACACGTTCCAATTCGCCTGTCATGAAGGCATAAATCACACATTGAACAAAAGCAAGTGGCGACATGCGTAATAAAAGATCCAAAGGTTCAAGCTTAAGACGACCAACAAGGATGCGATTGGTAACAACAGTCTTCACAGCAGCGAGAATTGTACCGAGAACGGTTAGCATAAAGCCCATTGCCGTATATCCGTATTCACCAAAGGTTGCAAAGCCGACACCGACAACGACCTATTTGGAAAAGTCGCAGATCCCAAACATTTTAGATAAGGAACCAAATGTGCCAAGTCTGAGACAAAATAGCTTACCGGCAAAAGAGACCAATATGTTAGAGTGGAATAAGACTTTTGCAAGAACATGATTGAGATCATCACAGTGAATACAGGTGTCATTGCTCGAACGACTTGATGGAACTAATAAAGCCGGAGATATTAATAAGTTAGTTTAATATTCCTAGAGTTGCATCGTTGTGCAGAGTGGACTCCGAGATAGAAAAGGGTATAGCAAACTCCCGGGTAAGTTAACTTACAGCCACTGATACCAGATTGCTAAAAAATGATCGACAAACACAAAGATTGGTTAGTAACACTGAAACTCGTGTATGTACGTCGATGTGTTTGTGTATGTGCTTGTGTGTATATACAATCCCCTTGCTCCCCTTTCTATCCTTGTCTCGACCAATCACCCAGTCGCATGCTCTGAACACCATCTTTTGATACGTTCACCCAAGACTACATACAAAGCAGCATCAAATAAAAATAGAAAGAGAATACTTACAGAGAGACGTTGCTAATGGCAATGTTGATGGTGTACAAGACCGAGAACATGAGCATGACCATGTTCTCCTGCTCCTTTAATTTCACTGGAGTAAAGTAGCCCAAAAAGTACAAGATGTAGCAACCGATTGAGCCACACAAGGTATGGATAGCAGTAAGGGTCCATGGATAACGAAAATCAAGCAATATCGCCTTGTTGTAAAGGGTGAGACCGAGATTGAAAGCAAAGTAAAGACCGAGCCACATGTAGCGGTTGTCGATAGAACCCCTTGTTGCTGACATTGGATGAAATGATATTGGTATTGCAAGGAACGTAAGGATGAAGGGAAAAGGGAAGAAGAATAGTAAAAAGAGCAAAGAAGGAGTAAAAGAAAGAAAAAGAAACCAAGCCAAATCAAGTCTGTACAAAAGAAGCACCCGGAGAAGCTGATGCACACTTGGCTTGCCTTATTCGTTACCTATAAGCTCTCTCTTTTTCTATAGCGGCTGTTCTATGTGTCCATCTTTCTTATTCGTCAACTCAGCCCACCCAAATAGATAAAGCCCATTTCATCACTTTTTTGATTGTAAATCACACAAAAGATATATAAATTCTCTTTGGCTTTTGTATTATAAAAGATGTAATCTAGTGATCGCCAGCTTCAGCATGACCAGCCTTGGAAGTGATATGAGCATGATACTTGTTGGCACCACTATAGATCAAGTAACCAAGACCAAAGGCAACACCAACGTAAGGGATTTGTGATGCAACACGACGAGAAGTGTTAAAGATGGCATTGTTAAGTGCACCAGCGAAAGGCTTCTGCTCAAAGGGAGAAAGCATGTAGGTCACGATGCCCTAATAAGACCATATCATGTCAGTAAATTGCTTCTCCTTTGCACCCCTTCTCCTTCATGTTGTCATGGATAATGCCTTGATACTCACACGTTGAGTAGGACCGCCCATGTGTCCCCACCTATCACAATAAGAGTCAATACACTTGCAAAGCTCGGAATCGTTGCCATTGTCAAGCACTTACCAGCCTTGATAACCGTGATGATGTCCCATAGTTCTATAGAGTCATAGAAAAGTAAGTACAATGGTGTTCGTGTATCGACATTGACGCGAATGGCTGTTGGACGCACCTGTGGTTGCTTTGGAAAAGAGTTCGATGGAGAAAACAAAAAGCGAGACGTACAATCCTTTCAGCCAATGTTTTCTCAGCCCAATCCTTCCACCCCCGGGTATGCAGCTAGTCACAGTGACGTATTTAGAACTCCATTATCTACTACACTGCACATTAAGTAGAAACAATCAACACCATGATCCCATTATGTAATAGTATAGCAATTGGATAATAAAATAGCACTTCCGTAAATGGCTTGTGCCGAATAATAGACATGCGAATACAATGTTAATTGGAGTAACCTTTTCGTAAGATGCCACATGGTCCGTGTTGCTGTGGATCCTTGAAGAAACTATAAAGAAGAGTGCATCTGAATCTGACATCACATACAAGGCGCGGAAAAAAGATTCAATGTAGCCGACAATCAAGGTTGACATATCGGATGATGCTATAAGAGAGTGATGGGGATACTTTGCCACATCCCTTTGGGCCCAGGCTCGTGTTAGAACAAGATCACGATTTGTATAGCTCTATCCTATAGGTGGCGTTAATCACAACGTGGTAATAGTGGTTGTACAAACATCTAGTAAATCCGTTGCGGTGGAAGAAATGCCTTTTTCACCCCCTTTTTGACCATAAGCAATATGCCGTGTGTGGCAAATAATGGGCGTCCTTACACTTGCACAAGTCAATGGCCGATGTGCCAAGCAAGTAAAACAGGGAGCAAGGCCACGATCCAGGAGAATGAAAAGTCAATCATATCGGTTGTTGTTGTGATACCAAATTATGGATAGCCAACATTTACACTAACACATTAGTGGGAGTAAAATAAGGAAACATCAAAATCCGGATACCCAAATGTTGTCGTGGTATGTGTAGATCATCTGGTTATCTCTTGGTCAATCCAGCCTGTTTATTACATATTCATTGTGTCGCTCTAATATGAATCCGAGATTGCTGCTTGCCTCCTTGCTTATCCCTTTCTTAGTATCTCTTTCTGTCATTGCAATCACGTTACAGCACTGCTTTTTTCGGGAGGCGGGTGCAAATCCTGATCTCGGCAGAATAGTGGCCGTGAACATGAGCTAGGAGACAGATGTTTTTAGTCAACTACAAGGCAAAAAGTGTGCCACGCGTTGTACGACCACATCCATTTTAAGCCATTGAAAACACGATAACTTTCGAGAATGTCTTTTGAAGCAAACAAGTGAAGAAAACATATAGTAGCAAGCTTTGTCGTCATAGTGATATCTGTCAAGTTGACAGATAATGGTACACGGCATAAGCATTGTAAGACAAGCACAAGCTGTGCATAACATGCAGATAACTAGCAATGAAGGGTCGATAACAACGTGAGATGTGTATGACTGCCAGATTTGTAAAGTCGGCTCGAGCATATATAACGGGCAAACATTATGGACACACAAGGCTACTAGTGACAAGATAAACAGGCTATTGAACACACAATAAGTATAGCAGCCACGAAAAACTTTTTTGGGGAAACTTGGCTTTCTTCTTTCTCTATTCTTTCATCGTTTTGCACACATTGAGCGTGTTTCTGCTGTTGTATACAACTTTGATGGCATCTATATGATGCTACGCTTTCCTTCAGGATCCCAGCAACACAACAGCACTAAAAGACAACAACAAACAACATCACATCATCGGCAACGCGACAATACCAATCCTATTATAAAACATTGGTGGCATAGGCTACGTGCCAAACTAACTCCACACACATCCGATTTTCACGGCCTTTCACCAGATCGACCACCTTTACCTTCTATCGAACCAGATTCTCCTAATAGCAACGACAACAAGAAATCAAGTGCTATCATTAGCCGACAATCAATTGCTGTCACTACAAGACGAGCTGGATCTTCCAAGGTGAGCCTTTCAACTTTCCTTTTATCAGATTCCGACATTCGGGATGGGAATGGATGTTTATGTGAAATAGAAAGTTCATGTGTGCAATGAACAAGGGGTGGGAGCAAGAATCATGCAAGGGGTTACTATGAGATCTGGCGGGTAGCAGCTCTTTCAGGCATTACTTCATCCACGTTTTCTTTGCGTGTTTGTTTGTTTGTCCCCATGAAAGGCATCTCCACGTTATTTTAATGCAGCAGCTGACTCATTCCACAATCACATTCTGATTCACTCCCAATTCCTTCATGATTTGATTTCAGGCTTTACTATGTGCTGTGTGGATGAAATGTGTGATATTGGTAAATATATTGGCTTGATTGAAGGTGAAAGGGGGGCTTGTTCACATTGGCGTTGTTGTTGAACAAAAAGCATCAGGCGGGTGTTACAAAGAGCGAAAATCAGGCACCATGTTATTGAATATGGCGCATTTGTCATAGTCATTTTCCCTTTTCAAAGTACCCAGGTTTTGAAATACAACTAACCACTTTTCTTTTGCTTTCTTTATTCTCTAGCGGACATCTTCTCTTTCTTCAATCAGTAAACGATCCATTGAGCTCACATCCAAACACCAAGACGACGAAGAAGCAAGACGTACCGCAGCAGAATTATACACCATTCTAGAAGAAAGTGAGACTGTCAAATCTGAATCCACCTATTCAACTCTTCCACAACCACGTCTATCGCGTTCATCAGCTGATTACAATAACGAAGACAAGGAAATGAAGCCTGTTTCATCCACAGTGACCAACATGAACATCCATCACCCAATTGAACAAAGCGAACAACAAGATCATCCTTCTTCTCCATCATCATCTGCTGTGGATTCAACCTGTGAGCCATCATCATCTTTATTTTTTACTTCAAGAAGTGATACATCTCGATTTCCTCCAGAGTTGGTTGGTGATGAAGAACAATGTCGTCATAAGTTTGCCAAAATGGTCAAGTCAGCCTATACACGCCAGTTGGAAAGACAAAAGGAGTATTCTGGTAGCAGCAACATCCCTCGTGATATTGAGATTGTATTTGATGACAAGAGCAATATCGAATGGATACGATTCTCGATCAGAGGAGAAAGAGAGCAGCACCGATTTTGTGGGTGAGTGCCATCATTTAGTGTTGCCTTTTGCAGAACAAGACTACTAAACTTACCTTCTTTACCAAACATGTAAAGCAACGCCCAGTTCATTCCACCTGAAATGTCTATTGCTCATGGACCACCTTCACAGCAATCCCTTGTCGATGTCTGGATTCTTGGTGTCAGTCTCTATCGTATGCTTGTGGGCAAGTTTCCTTTCAGTGCTGCCAATGACCGTCAACTATTCAAACAGATGCTCCATGCCGGCTTCAGCATTCCTCAAGGCTTATCCTCAGGTAAGATATAAACACCTGTTTGATATTGTCATCATGGCTAATATGGATATAAAGATGTCAAAGACTTGTTACGTCGTATGCTTGCTCCAGACACAACACGTGCATCCTTGGATTTGGTCTTGTATCACCCTTGGTTAAAGCCATGCAAGATTGACGTGTCAGCCATCACTCAGACACATGACAACAATGCTATGAGAATCAGTAATGCTCCTCCAGTATCTCCTGCACAAGAATCACATCCAACAGCAACTATCACTTCAAAACGTCAATCGCATGAATCCACAAAGAGAAATTCCTTGACACGTGCATTACGTCAAGCCTTCATGGTGCTTGTAGAAGGACCTTATCCACCTCCTAAACGTCCTTATCAAGATCTAAGCAACAACAACAATCCAACTGCCATTCAAGTCTAGATCAAAGTGTACAAACATACCCCCTTTTCAACTTGTATAATTGCTTGTATTATTCTCCATCATCCATCATCAGTTGTAGTATCATCATCCACTTGTTATTTGTATTATATAGTCGCTTTCCTATTACTATACTACTATCACTAGAACAAATGCTTTTGCTCAGGAATGGGATTGATAAAAGTGCCTTTGGTGAGAGCAGTTTCGAAATTGTTTAGGCAAACGACTTCCATGGCATGCATGGTTTCTTGGGTGTTTGTGCCAACATGAGGAAGAAGTGTGCATCGAGGATGACTCAATAAGCCAGGATGGATCACATCAGGTTCCTTTAGATCTAGGTTAGATAATGATGGCGTGAGAAAAAAAAGTTCACTTACTCCTTCAAATACATCCAAACCAGCAGCAGCTACTTTGCCAGTTTCTAAGGCTCTAGAAAGACTTGCTTCACGAATCACCTTGCCACGAGATGTATTGACAATGATAACACCATCCTTCATCTTTGCTAATTCAGGACCATCGATCAAGTGATAGGTGGATTTGTTGAGAGGAACACTGATAAAGATACAATCGGATGTGCGCAATAGAGTATCAAAGTCAACATAAGATGCTTGATACTTGTTCTCCACTACACAAACAAGATAATCAGTGGCTGTGCTATTACCTAAAGTGTACCAAAGTTTATGCATCTCCTCCGTACCTTCGGCATCAAGTTTGGTGCGATTATGGTATTGGATCTTCATATCAAAACCAAGCATACGTTTGGCCAATGCCTTGCCAATACCACCCATTCCAAGAATACCCAATGTTTTTCCTTCAGGATCATTGCCAAATGGAACACCGTGACGCCAGCGTCCTGATTCATATACATTGTCAATCACAACCTTGACTATCTCTTGTTGTATCCAAATACATACCTTCTCTTAGATTTCTTTCAAACTGGGATGTATTACGGAATGACGACAAGATCAAGATAGCTGCAATATCAGCAGTGGCCTAGATATACGCATCATGATGAATCATTAGGTCATATCAGATATAGAATGGTATAGCAAACATACATTGTCCACAGCAGAAGGAGTATTGGAAACAAAGATGCCACGTGCTGTGCATGCATCAATGTCTACAGGATCATATCCAGCAGCATTCCAAGAGATATACTTGAGTCTAAAGTGACAATGAGTCAGTTTGGATGTTGGCTAGGGCGGCGCTTTCATTTCCCACGATCTGGTACATACTTTGGAGGAAGCTTATCAATAAACTCCTTATTGAAAGGACCCAATGTCTACATAAGATATATAAGACAATGATGCAAAAAAGAGAACCATGTATAATATCACTTACAGGAATAGCTTCATAAGAAAGTACTGCAGCAACCACGTCTTTGTACTTTTCACTTTGACAATCGTGCAAGAATTGTTCTCGAGACTTTGCTTGTACATAGGCAATAGGATATTTCTTGGACATTGCTTCGAGCTCATGATGAACATGAGTCAAGGCACCAATGATAATTCCGCGAAGTGGAGTCATAACATACAATAAAGAGAGAGAGAAAGAAGTAAGAAAGCAAGAGACAAGTTGAAACAAAGATACTTTAACCCGATGTACCTGAAAGATATGGAAAAGCTCAACGGAGTTTTCCCGCGGGTTTTGTTCCGAGGCAGAAACGGCCTTTGATTACATGGGAACTTCACCAATGATCATTCATGTAGGCAATAAAGATCTTGATTCATCGTATCACAGCTGAAAAAGACAAGATAACATCCTTTGTGTGTGTGAATACGTGCAACAAGTGATTAGTTGGATCCAATCATAAACGCGTAAAGGAGTTATTGAAGAATTTGTCGTCATTGGCTGATCTTGGTAGATAAAGAAGGACTTGTACAGCATTATGCATGAATCATTTGCGTTATCCACATACATGTAGGAGGTACGTACTACTTGATAATGTATATCTAGCCTTGAAATCAGTGCCATAGGGAAGAATGTCTACAATGGCATATGTAAGAACTCAGAAGAAATGGCTGGTGGTGGTGGTGCATTATCTCTTTTCTTTGTCTCGTCCTTTTGCCATGGCTTCCATTGTTCCACCCAATGCGACACAACTAGTCAAATTCACCGATCAAGTAGCTGGACACGACCGACTACTTTGCTTCTCGACACACGACCTTATGGTGATCAAGCCAGCGACTAGAAAGGAGATTGACTTTTATGAACAAGCACAACAACGACCCGATTTCGAGTGCTGGATTCCCAAGTGCTTTGGCAACTTGCATATGGCAACCAATTCAGAACTGGCCATGTTACGTGAACAGCATATGAATGATACAGAACTATCAGAAACTCTTCTCAAGGCTGCCTCTTCTGCTGAAGCCAATACACCATTACAAGATCATCGACCCATTGATTCTCAAGGCAGATCTCTGGATGATATCCTTTTACGTTTTCTATCACTGAGATGCAGTCGTTATTTATTGTTGGATTGATCCTTAACCGTATGGGATGCGTGTGTGATATACACAGAATCTATGTTTAGAAAATGTGCTGCATGGTTTTACACGTCCGTGCGTGCTTGATCTTAAATTGGGTACCAGGTTATACGATGATGATGCTACACCTGAGAAACGAGACAAGATGCAAAAGAATGCCAAAGGAACTACATCTGAAGAGCTTGGGATTCGTATATCAGGGATGAAGGTATGATGGATACGTCATGATCACCACCAACATGATACTTACATGGACTACATTAGGTTTATAATACCATTGATCGTACATGGGCCATCTATGACAAGCAGTTTGGTCGTTCTCGAACAGCTGACACGATTTTGGATGGTCTACTCTCTTTCTTTTTTCCTACATCAACCTATGCCAGAGCCAATGATCCAGTGATTGTACGTGATGAAGATCAAGATACTGGTAGCAGCAGTAGCAATAGCAACAATCGAAAGCGTATCTCTGGTACCAAGATGAATTGGATTCTTGAGAATCTCCTTGACGACATTGGATCCATCCGTGAATATGTCCAAGAACATCCTGAGCTGGAAATGTATTGTGCATCGCTATTAATAGTCTTTGAAGGTGATAAGGATGCAGCTGATACGACATGGAAATGTATGTTGCAAAAGGATCAACAAGAAAAGACACGAGCACAAGAAGAAGAAGGACAAGAGGAGGAGGATGAAGAAGATGAACCCAAGCTATGTGATGTACGACTGATTGACTTTGCACACTCGAGATGGGATGCCAATAGACAAGCACAAGATGAGGGTCTTTTGAAAGGATTAGATAGTATTATGACTTTATTGGATAAGTGTATGCAAAAACAAGCAAATGAAAATCTCTAGTGTCTTCTTCTTTTCAATGGATATCGTGTGTTTCATGTAAATGAGACTGAGAATGTCATGCAACCATTTCATTTTCTTTTCTCCTCTCTCTTATGGTTGACCCAATCTTTTCCTCTTTCGGAAGCCTTATCATTGACGACATTCGTTATCCTGATGGTAGAGAAGAACATGATATACTTGGTGGAGCAGGCATATACGCAATCTATGGTATGCTGCTAGAGTCAACTACACAATGCATAAACTAAAACGTGTCAATGTAGGCATGCGCGTATGGTTGAAGCCTCCCGAATCTCGCAAGATTGCATACCTTGCACAGGAAGGATACGATTTACCTTTGGAAGTAGAACAGCAGCTTGACAACCTCGAGATTACGTTGCAACACGTACGTCATGAAGATATGCCTACAACTCGAGGATTGAATATCTTTGGTGACAACGACCATCGGTAAGCAGTAGTGAGATTGGATCCACGCATATATATGCCAACAAGCTCAGAATAGCGACTTTGAATATATCCATCCTATCATTCGCATCACAGCCATGGATCCACCTTTATCATGGGTCAAGTCTGTCAAAGTTATCCATATCATTTGTGCACCAGAGAGAGCCATTGACATTGTGACCCAGTGGCGTGCAAGAGCTGATTGTGCCCCTGCTAAATTCGTTTGGGAACCACTACCATGGGCTTGTTTACCTAAAGTAAGTCAAGAATGATTGACATTCAACATCTTGAATCATTTACTTGAACATGCAATAGGCTTATGATGTTGTTTGCAAAGCTGCTCAATTGATGGATGTCGTGACACCGAACCATGAAGAAGCTGCAGCCTTATTGAATATCCAGCAACCTGGTGATACAGCTCAATCCATTGAGAAATACAGCCAAACACTCTTTGATGACTTTTTTATTCGCAATCCCTATTCAAAAACCAGCACTACTACTACAACGACCACTCCCAAATCACTCATTGTACGTGCTGGCAAACGAGGAGCTGTTGTTCATTCAACTGATCACACAACACCAAGATGGGTACCTGCATATTGGAGCAAAGATCCACAACATGTACGTGATGTCACAGGAGCAGGCAATACTTTTTGTGGAGGATTATGTGTTGGATTGGAAGAATGCAATATGGATCCATACAAGGCATGCTTCTATGGCGCAGTGTCTGCAAGCTTTGCAGTGGAACAAGTAGGCTTGCCTACCTGCGATGAGAATGGTCAATGGAATCATGGTAAACAAGCACGAGAACGATTACAAGAGATGATGGAATAGAACATGTAGATCCAGTCACTAGATAGAATCACCATCATTTTTTTTTATTCCCTCCATACATGTATTTAAGCTTCTTCTTGATAATTAAATTCAAGTGGCAATACTTTGACAGCAGCTTTGGCTAGATAAGATGAAGTACTTTCGGATGATCCTTGCTGTGGTAGATCATAAAACAAGGTATGTGCTAAATCCTTGTTCGCCTCATATGCATATTCAGCTTTGGCCCATTTTCCCCAAAAGTACTGAACTGCAGTATCCATAATGGCTGAAATGTCAATCATATCATCCAATATACGCATTTCGGGGTTACGTTCCTTGAAGCGATAAATGATCATCAGTGTCTCGACAGCAATTTGACGTTCTGCAGGATCAATGAACCATCCAAGGAAACCTTCCACAGCTAGAGCAAAGTTGAATTCTTCAGCTGTCTTCTCAAGCACTGTTGGATCACGAGGAAGGACATGCTTGTGTATACGTAGACCTTTACTACTATCAAGAATCTGCCATACACGAGGGAAAAAGTTGGGTGGTACCCTATTAAGAGCACCATCATTCTTTCTGCGACGCAACCAACGGCCATTACTCTTTGGAAAATCAGCTGTCATTGTTTCGATATTGTCGCCTATCGAAGTTGGTACAACATTGTTATTAGACTTGCTGGATTGTAAATCAATGTGTCGTTCAACAACATGAGTAGGTCCCATGTTATGCGGCTTATGGACTTCAATCGCATTATCTTTGGGAGCACCTATCATTTGCCATTGTTACTTTATATTCTTGACTCATTATCCTATAATAAACACTTGCCTTTTTCTGATATCAGCACATATGAATCGCGATAACCAACCTGCTTGATCTTGGTACTACCAAGACTTTTAAGAGCTTCAATACCACTTTGGTCCAAATGTTCGATGAAATCATCCTTCACAGCAATGATCACGGTAGTGCCAGCTGGTAACCAATCAATAAAACGTTTGAAGCTTCGACTTTCTTCCACCGAAATATGAGTATCAAAAGATGCACGTTCCAAAAGTAACTTGTTTGCACTACTATCATTCCCACTGCTGTGAGCACCATCATGTGTAATAGCCCATACATGAACACCACGTGATGTTGCATGCATAGTATTGCCATTGATTTCAACACGCGCAAAGTTTCCTGATGAAAAACCAGCCGATTGGACACGAACAAGGATGTTCTTGTCAGCAGATTCAATGACTGTAGTGCTATTGTTGGTCATATTGCTGATGGAAGTCATACTAGACACAGCTGGTGGAAGTGAAAGCATCATGAATCCACCAGGCTTGTCGCGTACCACAATATCACTTGTAGTAGCATCACAAAGACTTGGACCTGACAAGATGGTGCCTAATAGCGATTTGAGCTCAAAAGGAGATAGCTGCATCAAATGCTCTACTGCTTCCTCCTCATCACATCCATTGATGCGGCTGATCTCTTCACGTAAGGCAATAATGATGTAATGTGTACGTAGTCGAAGGATGCCATCAAATATATGTGGTGCTGTACGAATGAAACTGCCCAAATACAAGATGATCTCCTGCACAACTGGTCCTTCACGGACATCGTCATTGCTACATTTTCATAAAATGAGTCACTAGAATACTTGATTCCTGTTGTATTCCTTACCAGTGCTCTGAAATCATCTTTCTTAAAGCATCAGGCCCTGTAGGCATGGATAAAAGATACTCTTGTGGTCCAGATCCAATACTGACTTGCTTTTGTCGAATCACCAAGTCTGTAATGTTGATTGTCAATGAAGGAACAAGCTTGCGTAATAAACCAGCAGCTTGACGTGCAATTGACCAGTATTGTAAACGCATTGACTTCAAATACACTTCTTCCAGTAGCTCATTAAGAGTGGCTTCTAGCTCACTGACATAAAAGTCAAGCGATTTGCATGACACAAGATATTGAAGCAGATCTATAGTTTGATAATGAGCCAACAGCACATCATTTCATGCATATCATGATACTTACCAATTTGGTCATACAAATTTACCGAAGCAACAAGTGATTCAACAGCCTGTTGAAATTGTGATGGATCACCAAGAACAAGAGAGAGCATGTCAGATGCCAATGGTGATTCAGACAAAACTTGCTGATCATCAGATACACTTGATATACCAGCATTTCCTATAACGCTTGGAGAGCTACTGCTTGCTGATGTATCAAGTTCAGTGATACGAGCAACATTATTGTTACTTGATGGTGAATCTGCATGTGCCACAGTCTTACGAGCAAGTGATACATTCTCTGGATCCTTAAGCTTGAAGCGTGGTTCACCTGCGTCTGCTTCAAGTTGGGCAAGTGCAGTACTGATTTGGTCAAAGTAGCTTTCTTGATTAAGCCTATCAAGTGGAGATGCAAGTGACTTGCCATGAAATGCCGTATTATGTCTTCTAGAAGAAGGTGTCTTTGTACCAGGTGTACGTGGTGTATTGGCTTGTGTTTCACCTTCATCATAGGCAAGCTTTCTGTGGATCGATCGTCGTCTACGACGTTTAGCACTACGATTGGCCATCACCAAGATATTCTCCCATTCTGGCTGATTAACCAAAAAGTCGAGTGATTCGATATTACTGGTATTCACAGATTCAGTCAATCGACATAAGCGTACACGTACACCACTACAGTCGCCACATCGTAAATTCATGAAGAAGTTCAATAGATTCTTCTTGGATCGATCTGGCTGTGTCATTGACAAAGGATATGACTCTGAATCTTGAAGCTGGTTTTGCATGCTGCCCAATAAGGCATGTGTCAACACCACGACCATTGTAGGTCTTCCAGGATAAAACCAATTGGCACTTGTGAAGCTCAGCTCGCTCTCGAATGCAGATACAAGATAGTCTGGATCTGCATTAAGATAGAATTCTTCATTATCCATGAAGTGTGGTGTGAATGCATATAATTGCCCTTGAATGCGGTATAATCTTGATGTGCCTAAGACTCCCACTGGTCTATGTATAACATGTATTAGTACATCTTCTTTATCATGCAAGTATTCCATCACTTACCTTTTTGGTCTGCCACTCAGTCCCATTTTTGCATTACGACCAAGACCAGCGTATACTTCAGCAAGTGTACGTGGATGAAGAACAGTGATATTGGATGTAATCTCTTCCAGAGTCTGAGTTTCAAAACCATACATGGATAAGGTGCTTTGCAATGCTGCATCTTCTGATAGTAACACAATTTGCACAATGTGTTGTCGTGCAACCTTATTGGCAGTAAAACGACGACCAAGTGGATCAACTTCAGATGGCGATAGCAAATCTTCTTCAATCAAGCATCCCAAAAAGTAAAGCGAAAGTGCCCAAACAAGTGGAACATTGTCATTGGGCAAACGTGGTTGCGAATGTGGATTTTCCTTTTCAGCATCGATATGTTCTGCAGGGACATAGTACAGTTCGGCAAGTAATGGGATGCTGTTATTGTTGTTGCTACTGTGATGACTCATGAAAGAAGATGATCCTGATGAATATGACAAAGCACCAGGTGATACAGGAGCTGATGACATGGATACTGGTTGCATTGTAAGTGAATCAATGACTAAAGGCTCCAGTTTACGTCTATACTCGCGTGCTTGATCCAAATTGCCTGTCATCAAGCCTTCCAAGATCAAATACGTGAAAAACAATGGCCATTCGGATTCAATCTTCTCAAAGATCTTAAGCTCATTCAGATCATAGTGCAAGCGTGTTGTATCTTCCAATACTGTTTGATGGCCATCACGCAGAAATCGCTTCCATCCATATTTGCCTTCAAGCTTGTCTTTGGCTTCTTGCTTGGATCGGCGAATCAAATCTTGATCAGATACTGCAAATGCTGGAAAACCAATGATTGACAATACTGAGCCATCAATCTCCTTTGAATTGGATTCACGAGGAAGAAAACTGTGTAAAGTGGTTGAATTACGCGTCAATTCATCTGGTAGTACATGAATAACCTAGTAAGATTAAGTCAATACACACTATGTTTGCATGATTTTGTTACACACGGCTGTTGAAACTTACAGATGATGGACCACCTCTAGCACCAAAGAGATTAATGCCATTGATAGCACGTAATGCTGCAAGTGCCATGCCAATCGAAGATGAATTGAGCTCAGGTTGACCATGATTAGACTTGTTCCCACGCTCCCAAATGCCATAATCAGGTGTGCGATATGCACCTACATGTTTTGCATTAGTCCTTTCTCATGCCAATATACAATGCTTGACAAAACATGTCACATATCATACTCACGTTCAATATAAAACACCAAATTTTGGACAAAGTCAACCTCGTCCTGTGTATAGATGATAGTCAATCCACTTGTAGTCATATCAGCTAATGCCAGAAGGAAAAGACTTGTCGCATCGATCTATAAAGGAAGATCATATAATGTCATTTTACCAATCCATAAGAGATTAGAGCTAGTTTGTTACCTGAAGATGTCCCCAATCGAAGTCTCCCACCACAGTTTCACCATTGTTGGTGTTGTATTTTGCATGCAAAGAGTGTTCAAGTGATTGTGTCTTCTTGAAATTCTCTACTTTGTCTGCTTGTCGCATCATAGCAAACAATAAAGCTCGCATCAGCTTGACAACGGCATGCTCTAATTCGACTGATACATTGTATTAGCATCAGAAAAGAGATGTTTTAGGGCAATCAACATCACCCGGTCCCATTGTTTGCACTCACATGCTCTTCCGGTATCATTATCAATCCGCCGATAAGCGAGAGCCAGTCCATACACGGCATAAATAGAGTAAACATTATCACTAGATCCAAGAAGAGTACATGTTGGTTTCTAAAGCAAGGCTACAAAAGACTTATTGTCGACTACATACCGCACCCATGCATCCGTGTAATCGCCATGTGTCTTTGAAAAGAAGTCAGTCATCAAACATTGTGCTTGTAAGTGAAGTCAAAGTGAAAATTTTCATACCGTGATTGCCACCGAGGCAGGAATAAGACCACTGACAGCGTTTTGTTTGCTGAGGATAGTTGTATGGATCGCTTGATAATAGTAGTCCAATCGATCTACAGGCTTTTCATATATCCGAGCATGAGGCGAATGAATAGTCATTGTTCACTTGTAAGCAAAATAGACCAAGTTTCAGGAGAAAAAGGGGGAAAATAAAAAGGAAAATGGATGTTGGGGTAAAAAAAAAGATGGGTGGGTAGGTGCAAGATGATCGTTTGATACCAGCAAAGCGCACGGGTCCAGATTTCTTTGTGTGTCACCAGAATGATCCGTGTGTTTTCTTCTAAAAAGCACCTTTTCTTCTCCCACATTCAAGCCTTGCACTTTTTAGGTAATTATCTGACATCATTCATCATCTTTCATTGATAAAGCGTCATTGTATACGCTTTTAAATAAAACTTGGAGCCCTTGATTTCAAGATTGTAGGCTGTGTAGGCCAAGTTCATGCAGCAAATTCACTCAACAGATTCCGCCAGCACAAATGTAGATAACAAGAATTGGCCAATAAGGTTGCTGGGATTATAAAATGGCTCCCTTGTATATGCACATCCTTTCTTGGATCAGCTTATCCTCCTGGGATAGACAATGAATGATATGTAGGCTCATTCAATGTAAATCACGTCTAATTCTGATCAAGCCTATTATAGAACACTGTTTTGATTGTATTGGACACGCTTTTCAGGTAAGAATGTGCATTCATAGTCATACACGAATGTAAACAAAGCATTACTTAAGATGATGGTGGTAGGTCTTTGTAAACTTTAGCATAATGAATATATTGTCACACACTAACGCGTATGCATGGATTGATCAAGATTTTGCTGGAAAAAAAAAAACTCGCGTGCTGGAGCCCAACATCGGGCTGACTGTGACTGTGGCACCGAACAAAGGATGTTTAAAAACCCCGGGTGTGAGCGGGCTTGAAGCAGTGTTTCTCTCATTTTCTTTAAACATGTTTGGTTGCATAGTTGCAGGAAGACTGGTATGATATCACATATGCCAACATTCAAATTACACTTGACGCCACATTCATTAACGCCAACTTCTTTTACTAGGTACAAACAAATCTACAGCAAGTGGATGCAAACAAGTATGTCTTTGAGCTGTCGGACGCCCAGTCGATCAATCACATTGTTGTATTCCTCCTTGGGACTATACCATTTGAACCAGGATATGGTGCAACAGTGCATCTTTTATGGCCTAACAAAGAATGGCAACTTTTAGGAGCGTAAGTGCAAAAGAGGATGTTGATGATCAAGAGTGTGCTAGAAGAGTGTGGAAACAAAGCGGGAAGAGAATAATCATGCATATCTTATTTCATTATCCTTTAGTTTGTATAACGAAAAGCCAAGTGCTATCTTTCGACTTCGACAAAACAATAACAAGAATAATACGATACCCATGCCATCAACAACTGCCACACTTGGCATTTCGATTGATCCTATCCCAGCAGTACAACAACAAGTGGAAGCACTGAAAGGTGACACAGCTATGGACACTGGCTCCGATTCCATGGCAATCGTCAAACCGCCTGTCAACATGAGTCAAGCTGGCTATCTTGCTGCCAAGATTCTTGAAAACTTGTACAACTATGTCAATTCATTTGTTCAACCTAATCTTCCTCTTAATGCAATACCGCTGGGCAATCTCACTGACAATGGCTATCTACCTGTCAAGGCATTTCAAACATGGTACGATAATCTTAGCCGGAAACTAAGCAACGACCCAAACTATTTGTCCTCCGATAAAAGCGCATAATCCATCATCATCACCCATCACTTGCATCTACTAGACTACTATTAAAATTTTACACTTGCATACGCATAACATCGCTTCATATCAGCCAATGGTACTGCGTTGTGTTGATAAGATATACCAGTTATGTCTGTAAGAATATGAATCAAGCTTTATGTAGTAAAATAACAAATCTGGAAGGTTGATCCACATGTAAGCTAAATGATCGATACTAATGTGCTGGTCATATATGGATCCAGTAATCCATCAAGTGCAATACATTGCATTGTTGTGTTTATTTGCGTTCATGAGACATTTCGATAGCAAACCCAATATCCACCTTGGCAAACTCCTTCATGTGATCAAACGAAAGTTTGTCAATAGTATCACCCCATGTGTGAATATGGGGATTTGAGTCCTCGAATGCACTTTCCATGACAAATGATGATGGGTAGCCATATTTTCGCCACGAAGCGTGATCTAACATTGCAGGCGTAAAGGAGTAAGTACATTGTAAGGCATATGAAAGTTGATCTTCTTACCACTGCATGCATAGCCACATTCAGTTTCAACATAAGGAATATCTGCATAAGCTTCAACCAGTTTCTTGATGAAGTTTGTGACCTATGAAGGTTTCAATGAGTATTAGCTACATACAACATGTTACCATTCTTATCAAGAACATGTACCTTTTCATTGACATAGTCAGTGGCAATGCCAAATACTTCGCCGTGAGCACCAACATAACCAGTCATGTCATTTTGCACCATAGCAACAATCTCTTTGCCTTGTTCGTTATATGCCTTGGCCACATCTTGACTTCCATACAATCCAGCTTCTTCGGCACTATACCAGTGGAATTCAACAGTGCGTTCAGGTTCAAAGCCATTGTCAACTAGACTGCGGAATGCTTCCAAAATAGTAACTGTGCCACTGCCATCATCCTAGGATAAGGCATGAGTGAAACAAGAAAAAAAGAGTTGCGTGATGCTACTGCTACATACATCAGCACCAGGGGAGCGTCCAAAATCGGGAAGCCACATGTTGACGGAGTCTTGGTGTGCACTGATAATCACCACTTCGTTGTCAAGATCAGGGTTGGTACCATTGAATCGAGCAATAATGGAGAATTGATCCCACTATGAAGCATACCATGTTAGATATTGACTGGATGCTTTGCATAATACTACCTTGTGATGGAATGGCTCCACAGTAACACGATCATTTGCAGGTTCGGCGATTTCTTTGATTCTACCCAACAACCAGGCACATGAACGTGCACCCCATGATGACTTGTAATAGCGATTGTGGAAAGAAGTAAAGGTTTCCAAGTTTTCTTCCATGTTTCCAGTATCCAAGTCATCAATGAATCGCTTCACTTCCTCATGATAAGATGTTTCGGCAGGCACCTCTAATAATGACTCTGTGATGAATTCTTTTCTTACCAGCTAAATCGCACATTCATACACTTACTGTCAGCATTGATAAGGCGATTAATGGCCACAGTAGGGGGATGATCAGTGATATCCATGAATGGTGTGCGTTGCTGCACCAGCGTGAGAATCTCATATTCGGAAAGCCAAGTACCAGGATCATTTTCACTTGATAAAGACGTGTCAAAAGAGAAAGACAAGGACAAGGTGGCGTAAAAAGGTCGTCAATAAGAGTGCCAATACTGTGGCACGCAATAAAGAGCAATGACCAATACTCCATGCAACATTGTAGTTCCATACCTGAGCTGAATGAGACGACGGTCTTGTTGGTGGTGTTCGCTGGTCTTGAGCACTGCTTGTTCACCTGCTTGTGCAGCTACACCTACTGCAGCAGCAATACCAAGCGCAGTGAAGATGCTAAAGTGTTTCATGTGTGGATAGAGTAAAGAAAAAGAGAAGTGCAAAAACAGAGATGGGATTCTCGTAAAAACTATGCCGCTGACGCGGAATCCACCCGAACCAAATCAAGTATCGCTGTGCAACAACATGATAAGAGTGGCATTCAAAGAGAAAGGTGACGTGATATACACTTTCGATGCTGTCAATACCATGGATGCCTAATATCTGATTATACCACGTGATCGATCCAATCCAAAAGACAAGAAAGTGACAATCTGAATGAAAAATGCATGATGCTACCATAGTGATAAATGACAGTAAACCAATCCACATGATGTAATAATAGATGCAATGATGTAAATAATATATTTGTGTTGGGTGGTAAACAATAGAGTAGTTTGATCAAAGGATGTGAACCTGTTGTCACAAGTAGTGTGTGTGTGTGTGTGTGTGTGTGTGCGTGAGTGATAATCGAGTAATATGGTAACAAGGGGTAGTATATATCATGGTCTTCGATAAGGATTTTCTCTATAGTCATCAAACAAGGGACATTAGCAAAGATGAAAGAAGAAGTGACATGCTATTAAAAGTACCTTGCCAGTTCTGAAGCTTCCATACGCCTTGCAAGTGCAAAATCAGCACATGCATCTCGGAACTTGGTAAGTGTATCAATGTATTGGGAATAAAACTTGATGCCTTCTACAAGGTTGGTACGAATCTCTTTGAATTTGACAAACGCCTGTTCAAGATTCTGGATCGCCTTTTCACGTTTGCTTGCCATTGGCTGATGATTGTTGTGCAGGGCCAGCTGAAAGTGTTCATGTAATTCGTGTATGCGAGCCATCAAGCGTTCATGTTCATGACAACTCTCTTGTACTCTTGTTTGTAATCCATCATACTTTTTGAGCTCTTCTTCAAACACTTGGTTGAATTGTTCAGGTTCAATCTTGACTACGCTTGATCCACCTGTCAAATCTGCAGCTTTGGCTAACAATGCATCCGAAATATCATCTGCTGCTGCCATTGATTGTGCTTCTTCCATGACACGTTTTTGTCGCGTCTCACATTCTTCTGCTTCATGAATCAATCCACGTAGTCGTCGCATGATATCATCCAGTTGTTCATATTGAGAATCATCTCGTACAGTTGGAAGATTGGCGATAATCTCTGTCACTGGTTGTGAAAGCATATCGATCGCCTTGCCCCAATTGTTGACTTTGGCACGCACAATTCGATCTGCCTTTTGAGCAGCTTGCAATGTGTCATGATATTTGGATCCTTGTGATAAGAGTGTTGAAGTCAATTGCTGAGAAGGAGGTCGATTCCACACTATGATGCATTGGTTAGCAACCTGTCAACACCATGCTAAAAGACTTACAATTGCCATATTGCCTCCTGAATATCTCATCTTGTTCATTCTCTTCTTCAAGCATGTTGAAACCATCATCCACTAATTGCATATTCTTGATGGACATTTGTTGCACCTTGTTGAGCATGTCACGTATTGCTTGGCCACCACCTTCATGTTGCACCTCTTCAGCACAAGCTGTAAGTGTTTCAGGTACTGTCTCTGGATCCACAACATCAATGCAAGCTGGTAACTTTAGTTGTTCACAAAGTCTAGGATACAATCCGTTAGTGATCATTGTCTTTGTCTTTTTGACTATACTTACCTTTGATACTCTTCTTGGACCTCGTTACATGGAGCACAAATGCTATTGGATACAATAAAGTCTTTGCGATCTGAATAAACACTGGCTGCTTGATGAACTGCAAATGGCACGAGCTTTTCAAACAAAGGGCGTTCATGCGAATTGGACCATCGCTGAGCAGGATCTACCACACCAGTGGGTATCATTGGTTTGACCATATCAGAGCGTAAAATGGGTGGTAATTGTGTTGCATCTGGTACTGGTTCAAGGTATACAAGATCATTGTCTCTTTCTGCTCGCATCAAATCACGTTCGATCGATTCTTCCAAAGCACGCACATTCTTGGTAAAAGATTCATGCACAAGTCCATTCGTGTTGTTGCCAAAGAATAATCCACCTCCTAATGAGCCAACGATGCAATCCAGTGCTTTGCGATTGTGTGTCTCTGCTAATCGAAGTCGTCCAATCTCCTCACCATATCGACCTTGTGAAATGCATTCATTGGCTTTGTGATACTGTGCCACAGCATTAAAGTATGCCGTCTTGAGCTGCATATAAGTTTGCCACTGATTGGTGAAAATCGATCTAGTTGTTGCACCATCATGCTTATGCTCTGTTGATGCTGATTCATAGTATTCTGCCACTTTGAGAGCCAATCGAGCAATTGTGCCTGGTTTCATGTGTTCCATCATTGCTTTTTGCCAAATACATTCTTGAGCTTGTGCCAACATCAAGGATACCAAGGCACGTAGACTGGTTGAACTGATATCATCAGGTGGTGTTCCACGAAAATCACTGATGATCTCTTTGTCAATGTACTTGAAACATCCAGCAGCATGTTGAAAGAAGTTGCATGATTTGCGTATGCCGTCAGTTGATATTCTGCTCTCTCTGCATCCAAGTTGACTGTACATGGCACCAATACAGAATAGAACACAAGCTTTTTCATAGTTGAGATTGCTCAATGGTGCTATATAGAATAAAGTATCAGTATCCTTGGATCATTCTAGTCGTTACTATCCTCACCTGGTTTGGTATTGTTCTGAAACACAGGGTACCACGGAAACTCAAGGTCTACCTGCATTAAAGTCAGTAACACATACACTATCACGTCTATTTGATATACTTACATCCACTGGGAAACGGGTACAGACAAACACCACTTGGGAATAGTACCTATATATATACATATGCGTGTGAATGTATGAGTACCAATAAATACACATGATATACGAGGATGAGACATTTACGTGAAGAGTTGGTCGAGACCTGCAAGCGTGGGTTCAACAGGCTCACTGCTGAAGCAACAGGCTTGGCGTAGCTCATCAAGTGCATGGGCATCTGGTTCATATTTGGCAGTGTCCTCGGCATAAGCATTCTCAATGTAACGCAAGAGTGCTTGTGCCCATTGCATCGAGTCGGTTCGTTTGGTTGGTAACGATAACAGGGGCGGCATGTCGCCACCCATTGCAGCAACCCCAGTGGTCATGTCGTAAAAGCAGTGTTGTGTCGAGTTGCTTATGATAGTATTGTCGTTGGTTGTAGTGGTAGGAAACGTAATGGCAAGAGGTGTAGTAGTAGTATTGTGGACGAGTGCTGGTGGTCTTGATAAAGTGAAAAGAGAGCGGACTTGATGACCGAGTCGCAGTAAAGACATTGATTAGAACATATAGACAACAAAGGACAAGTGATGGGAAGCAAAGTGATAACAAGTAGTAAAGCACATGAAACAATTGCACTTGTGAACTTTATCATATGAAAACAGGGATGGGGTTATTGATGAATGAGTATGGATATGACAATCAATGAATAACACACCCGTACCAATGTAAAAAACTAGCACATGTCCTTTCTTATTTCATGTCATTCACACACACACACACACACACACTATCTCTCTCTCTTTCTTTATTTACATTGAACACATAAGGAGAAGATCAAGTTGAAAAGGAGTCTTGTGGAGGAGAAAAAGCCATCATTATATTATGATTCATGCTGTGGAATACATACTACAGTAATTGTCACATGGATGATATTCATTGTCAGGGTCCATTATGGCTGCAGGAAATATAAACGTGTGTTACCATGCGAGCTCATTCTGTGATGTATATCTTGAAGCACTACTGGTAGCACCGTCAACATGAGTGGATGTCATCAAACCAGGGGCGAAAAAACTGGATTGGAAAGAGGAGGAGGAAGGAGCTGACAGTACCTGCTGCTGCTGTTGTTGTTGTTGTTCTGCTATTGTTGTACTTGAAGAATCTGAAGGGTCATTTGTTACTGCCGGAGCTTGTTGTGACACGCTGCCACGTTCCAAATTTGCCATGTACACCTGCATTTCACGAGCATATCGAGCCTTGTCCTCTTCAGCTTTTTGTAGCCAAGGTAATCGATCCTCATCAGACATTCCTCTCCATTGTTTAGCTATAATCTGGCTAATAGGTCCAACTGGGTATCCAGGATATTGTCTAGCAACATGGGGTCGCATAGCTGATAAAAAGAACAAGAAACCTGACATTGGATGCTTGGGTGCCTCTGGATGTCGATGTCGCTTCTTTTTCCTTCCACGAGGATCACGTGTTGTCATCATTGTTGATTTCTTACGAGAAGGCTGTTGCTGATCTTGCTGCTGTCCACTGCTGGTATCAATGGTGGATGTCATTGCTGTAGTAGTGGATACAACCCAATTGACTTTACTGAAAGATTCCTCATGACTTGAATGTGTAATAGCAGTGGCAGTTGCAGCTGATGCTTTGCGTTGTTTGGCAAGTTGTCGTGCTTTAGCAATCTCAGCTTTGGATCTTCGATGATAAATAAAACCAGGGTGATTCTTGAGATGATCCTGTTTGATTAATGCTGCTTGTTGCATATACCATTCCCTCTGGTTCTATTCATGCATGCAAGGTTAATTATATGTGCAACGTATGTACATATGCCTCTAATTTACCTCGGGAAGTCGTTTCCACATGTCACCAATTTCCTTACTGATTTCAGCTACAGTCATCTTGGGCGACTTTTCCAGTAATTTGCGTCTCATATCTCTGTTGAATAACAAATAGCCATTGGGTGGTCTTTTCAATCGTTCCTTCTTCAACGATCTCTTCTTTTCATCAGTGTCAGGTGATTGTTCTTGATGTTGTTGTTGTTGTGGTGGTGATGGTTCCATGATATCAGTCAAACTATCCATACTAGTTGATGTAGTAGTACGATGATGGTGACGATCTGTGATAGGTGTAGGTGAATCCAATAAGGGACTATGACTGGTAGGTGATGAACATGATGAAGATTCTTCAGTATAACTTGGACTGAATGATGCACGTGAATGATGCAATGGCAAAGATGGATGATGATGGTGGTCATTTTCTTTCTCAATACGATGATAATAAGCTTTGATTTCATCTTCTTGCAGATGTTTCATTGACATAAATGATGGGAAAGCCGAAAATGGGTGCTCATGACGTGTGCCTCGTATTGCAACTTCTCTTTCCTCTCTTTCGGCTTCCCGGATCGCCCTTGGTGATACTAGATGCTCCAGACCATTGTCGCGTGATGATGCATGGTTGTCCTCCTTTCCAAAAGCTGATAGAGCTGCGTCATCATTGGTGGACATGATAGCTGCCATAGCACTGTGTCTTCGTCGACTGGAAAAAGAGCCTTCATCTTCGGAAGAGGAATCTTCTCCCAAACTAGTATCAATAATAATGGCTCGACTACTATTACGTCTTGGTTCCTAAGCAATTACAATGAGTAAAACAATGTTATTGTTGAAACTGGATTACTTGCCTGGATCATATTACTACTTCTGTTCCATTCATGAGTATCTGGCTCCTTTGTAGTAGTGAAAGCAGTATCTCGAGACGATGATGTCCTTGTTTCTGGCTCTTTTAAATAAGGTTTGGTGGTGAATGATGGTATGTTGCGATTGGTTGTTGTGGTGTGCAAATCATAAGGTGATTTTGTTGTTATGGGTATCATGTTTAGCTCATGTGGGAAATTGGATGTTGCTGATGATGATGTAGTTGCATATGATGCCGACCAGTCTGTTGTAGAGCAAGTTGGAGTAGCAGTGGTAGTAATAGGTGCCCCAGACGTGTGCAACGAGTGACTAGCAAAAGTAGTAGCAGTGGATGCAATATTGCTTATTTGTAATATGGACGAATGATGGGGTGATGATGATGATGATGATTGTTGTTGTAAGTTCCCTGTGTTTGTGCTCGATAACATAATTGGTGGTAATTGGTAAGGAAACACACGTGATGTTGGGCTTAACTGGGAATGGCCATTTTGCATTGTATCAATAGGGTTGTTGTTGCTGTTGTTGTTAATGGTGGATGAGAAAAAGGGATCTCGGCTAGGCGGATAGTTTGTGTGAGGAGAAAAGGGCTGACGACGATGGTAATACGAGGTATTCATTGGTTGTGAAGAAGATGCACTAGTAAAAGCTAGTACAGGATCGCTGCTGATATTGTTGGTCATGGGTGTATTGACAAAAGAAGTCTTCGAATCAAATAAGTCTGTAGTGGTGATATCCTGTTCATTGATAGGATGATTGGCTGCATTCATTATCATGTTTGACTGATAGGAAGAATGATGATTCTGGGAAAAGGATGCTATTAGGAAAGGTCATTGGATATAAAGTAAGGGTCGTTACCATCATTCTGGACTCTTGGGTCATATGTTGTGCGATCCCTGGTGGTCCATGTGTCTGTGCATCGGTTGGGAGCGAATCATGTCTTTGGTTTTGCTGTGTGCCATCATCGATAGAAGCCGAGATAGGAAAAGACAACCCATTCGTATGACTAACATCTTCCTTGCTATTCACTACACGCGATGGTTCATAATATTGCTGGTCTTGCATAACTACTCGAAAGGGTTATTGTTATTCTACAAAGAACAAGGGGAACAATTAAGCTGAGCCCAAACCTTGTTTTTGTTTGAACAAAGAATCGTATCAAATACACTGACAAAGGACTGCAATGGCCAATGTCGAGAAACGAATGCCGAGAAGAACAAGACAATCGAATGTTGAAGTACTGGGAAAGAGTAAAGAGTAAGAAGAAAATGAACAAGGTTTGCTAAATGCGCCCAACTAAATGGGGATACAGCTGATCACAGGTCTTATGCAGCAGCAGTAGTAGTGCAATGTTGGCGCCAAAATTACAAGTCTCGTAAAGCCTAGCTTCCTTTGTTCAACCATGCATGGGCCCCCTTTTTCACTTTATATGTTGCATTAGGATTGATAGTGGTAGATTCAATATAAAATGTCTCTTTTTCTATTGAACAATGGAATGAATGATGGGTGATAGTGTTATGGTGATAAATAATGGGTATGATTGGGTGTTGTTTGGGTGTACAAATGATGGTAAAGCAGTATAGATGGAAGGGAAGAATGGATGCTGATGCTTTTGTGTTGCTTTCATTCATACCCAGGACGTAGAATATCAGGAAAGACATCGACATTATCGGTCAACTCGCAGATATTGTGTAAACATCGCATCGGGTATAGTCCATCAATATAGAAACACACATTGGCGAGCATAAAGTCGTCGACTGTCACATTGCCCATGATGAAATACATCTCCAATATAGTGTAACCACAAACGATCAATGCAAGCAGCATAGGCCATAGAATAGTCACTGGATCCATATCATAGACGCGTCTTAGCCAAGGCGAGCTCATACAAATACTCACTGCGCTCACCAATCTATTCATTGATATTAGCTTTCTGTTATCATCCTTACAATTTGTTACTTACACTGGCTTTGTTCCTGAAAAAGTTACTTGGGTCTGCAAAGTGAATAACAAAACCCCAACCAAACCAAAGATTGACATGAACAATACGAGAACGCCTTCATTATAACAGAGCTTGGATACTATACACATTGTCAGTCATGTCCCTGTCTGCATCCAACTGATAGTTCTGATCAATCTACCTATATCCGAAACGATCATTGCCATAAGGATGGAATAGCATGTCAACAGGGTAACGCGTGGAGCCAGTGCCAATTGGAAATATCGCATCCATAAATGCCAAGCAATCAATGTAGCGATACAAAACATAGGAATGAGTGGCACCCACCATGCGTATTTGCTATCGAAAAAGAAAACATAGATGCAACCCATTGCTTAGCAATTGATATTGATATCCAAGTATATCCTTTCCCCTTTTTACCTATGCTGCAGCCATTGAAAGACAGGATCAACCCGTACCAGTATTGTTGCAAGTCCTGCCATGCCAACAAGCTGTAATGTAGTGATCAAGTACACCTTCCGAATAAAGCCTGTAGAAAGGAATACTGGTGAGTAAGTACCATCCGATTCTTCTCCCAGTTACAGTGTAACCTTCCCAAACACCAAGTAAAACCACGTACGCATTTGCTTTGGAATGCTGCTTCTATAAACTGCAATGCCAAAGATATCGAGATCATCGCCAGACCCTAGGCGTTGAAGTGAATCGGGACTGGCAGGAAAAGAGGAGTGGTAGGTTGTAGGTACTGGAAGTGTCGTGGAAGACGACAGTGATTGATAATGATTTGTTGTTGTAATACGGATATTAGTCATCGTCGCCTGGACGTTATTCGCATAAGGACATGTATACAAGAGTGTGTGTGTGGTGGGGTGTGGTGTCAAAAGAAAGAAAGAGGATATGAAAAAGTGAAAGAGGAGTTGCGAAACACATTAATCGTCTCCTCGAATATGTGTCTGCGTGCCATACATGGTTGAATGTGACATCACGTATAACTATGGAAGCAATGAATTGTGCATCGTGCCACATGTCAACTAATCGATCAAGGGTAGCCTGTGTTTTCTCCTTACTGCATGTGTTATGCATTACATATGCACAAATCATTCTTTTGTTCTCCAACTGCACTTGTGTTGCTTAGCACTTGTAGAATTGACGAGCGTGTAATCAATAGAGTACATGGACAAGTTTCTTGGCAATCGATTAAAGTTGATGTCCTACGTTTCACCTTCTTCACCATTCATTCTCAATGTTGAGCTCAAGAATAGTATAGCTGTCAAATAATTGATGGATGCAGGAAATGTAATCTATAGCAAAGTATCCAAAAGAGATGCGAAAGAGATGAACTATATGCTTGCGATGAAAGGGGAAGTGTAAAGTGTCTAATTAGGGATTATAATACAAGAGTTATCTAATGATGATGTGGTTCAGGGCTGCTACAAGGCAAGGTGCTAGCTGATGCTTGCTCATCTAACTCGTTCGTACGCATGAAACCTTCACGAATGGCTTCACGTTCCTTTTTCTTCTCTTCTTCCTCTTGCTGCAAAGTCTGTGGTCCCCATTCGTGTGGCACAACCAGATTTAAAAAGATAGCCATCAATGATCCCACACAATAGCCGGTATCCACCACTGTCACAACGGCATTCAGGAAACCTTGTAACGATTGATTGGGACCACTGTAGGTAAACACATGTGAAAACCAGCCAGGACACAGAGTCACACCCAAACCAAGAGCAAGAGCAGTTGTAGCAATGAAACGATCACGACGTGTCCACTTGAGATATGCAAGAATACGAATGCCTGATACAGTGACTGATGCAAAAAGGAAAGCATTCATACCACCAAGCACCTATGTTGTAGATGTAATTTGTTAATGAAACCCTGTCATGTAAAGGACGATACATTCAAACTTACTGGACTGGGAATAGCCAAAAATGTCGCAGACACCTTTCCAAAGATTCCATACAGCAAAATGTAAAAGCAGCAAAAGTAACCAGCAATACGATTGGCACAACGCGTCAAGGCAACAATACCATTATTTTGAGCAAAAGTAACCTACATCGACTGTATTAGCATATCAATCCTTTGGTATATGTTACTATGAACTTACCATTGGACTAATAGTCATACAAGCTGAAATCAATGAATTGATACCATCAGCAAGTAAACCACCTTGAACACGACTCGAGAACATTGGACCATCCACTTCAACACCAGAGACGTCACATGATGCTGTAATATCACCAAGGCTTTCAAGAATGTTGTCGAGATATACAATAAGGAATGGGATCACTGCTGGTCCATAAATAGTGATAGGGAAAGTAGTCGTCCAAATGAATGTGCCAACAGGAGCACTGTTAATAGAAGATCCATCCACATAGCCAGTAGCACCTGCAATAATCATGCCGACAATAAGACCAAGCACAATCTGTGTTACATGCATTAGTTGCATTCATGTGACATGCTTGATTGTAATTTACCTGAGCACTCTTCATAAATGATGATCCAAAGTTTTCCACTAGAACAATCGTTGCAAATACAGAAAAGCCAAGGCCAATGAATTCGGCACTTCCCCATGGAAGAGCATTTGGAGCATCAACATTAGGACACAATGAATAAAAACCAGTATCAGGCATGGAAGAGCAGGAGCCTAAGAATGATGCATGTCAATACATCCATATGCCTATTTCCCTTTTTATAGTCATACCTGAACCACCTGCCCAATCCTTCAATGCATTACTGATCACCGAACAACCAATCAAAAAGATAGTGACACCGCTCACCATGGGAGGAAAGATACGCTTCAACACCTTGGGTGGCAAGAAACTGACTGCAATTTCAAATAAAGAGCATACCATAGCTGTTTATAGAAAGATGTTAGTTTACACATTAAAGTACATGTTGTATCCTCATACTCACATGTGCCAAGAACGGCTCCCCAACCATGTCGACAAGGTAGATATCGAGTGGTACCATCATCAAGTATTTCTGTAGGACAATATCCAGAAGAGTACATTTGAGAAGCCACCGCACTTTTTAAGTGTCCTTGTCAATATCCACCAAGTTGCATGTTCTCTCTTATGGTAGTCATCTTACCTGACAGCAGCAATGGAAGCAAAGTTAGGACCAACTACTGATAGCAAACCAGTGCCAAGGTAGTAATCTAAATAAAGATGCATAAGAGATCCCAATTTCTGGATTGCAGTTCTGTGCATAAATGTGCTTACTGGTTTTGAAAAGGCGAAAACGAGTGATTTGAATCAGAGACAATAAACCAGATGCAATCAACGCTGCTGAGAGCAAATATTGTTGATCAGCCGTATCAAGATTGAAAGCTGTGGATCCTTCACCAGTCATGATAAGAATTGGAGTCACTACACCTATTGAATAACAGTTCATGTTAATAAATGATGATATTGAATATATATACAAATTGTACCTGAAACCATGGCCAAAGAATGCTGGAATCCCATCACAGCAGCTAATCCCAATGGTAATCGACTATTAAGACCCCAGAAAGGTGTATGTCTCTTCTCTTTCTTCACAAAGACTGAAGGCATGCACATGCTCATCCAGTCAAAATCGCCCCACCAGCCTTCACGAGTTGTCACTTGACTCTTGAACACCTTCCACAGATTGGGTGTCTCAGGCGACTGGTAAGCTTCAAACTCATTTCGTGGGTAACTCTCGCCAATGCTCTCGTCAAGGACCTTGTCCTCAAGCCGATCTTTGGAATCCATAACCGAAAAGCGAGCCAATGGGTTGCGTTGTATGTGCAAGAGAGTGAATACAAGAAGGGAAAAGGTTGCGGAACAATGAGATTTTTTTCTTTGACAGCAACAATAGGTTTCCTTATCGAATCTTCGAAGCCACCATCCCCACTTTCATTCATCCGCGCGTTTATCATTGCATAACATTGAGCTTTTTACTGCAAAACCAATACATAACATGACTATAACAACTATTACTACTACTACAACAAGAAGATCTAGTCCATATTTTACACAGACACCAGCCCATGGTTTATTTTGTAAATGGTCATGCATCTATCGGTGTGTATGATGTCGTCGTTTTTGTTGTTGGTTCTCTTCTGTTTACTGAGTAGCCTCCTCAGGCTCCTTGTCATAAGCAGCCAATTGTTCAGCCAAATCAGCATCAACAGTGGGAGCCTAAATGTAATATGTCAATCATTCATTTCATCCTTATCTATATCCAAATACACCACACTTACAGCAGGAGCAGGGGGAAGCTTCAAGTCCTTGACCTGGGTCTCATCAGCCTTGACCTAATAGCAGTATTAGCATCATCCCTATCCATTTCATTTGAAATAAAGTACTTACAGGAGCAGGCTTGTAACCCTTCAATTCCTTAAGATACAATTCCTGGACAACATCTACCGTATCATTCTATGAGCGACTGATCCTATATACTCGTATTCATAGCTTTACCCTTGTTCATGACAGCAGAAGAAGCGATGCCACGGACGGCAACGGAACGAGCAGCGAGCGAAGTCTACAAGTCGAATCGTATGCATGGCTTAGTGGTTGATCTCAAATGTCGTTCCTCTGGTGTTATCTATCTACCTTGGTGGTGATGGAGCCGAAAGCGATGCGTGCAATGGACATGGTAATATGGAAGGTTGTGGTAAGTACAGGGAACAGTGAAAAAACAGCAAGCCTACCGAAAGGCCAATAGGCTATGCGTCATCATTGTGACTGGCGGATTGCTACAACCCACTACGCCTCCCACACTTATGCCAAGTAGCCAATAGCTGTTCCTGCATTCATTTCATCGCTGCTTGCAGTTTGTAGTATTGAATTACAGATACATACCACAGTAAAAGTATTACAATGACAAGTCTCTTTGTGTCTATCATGGATCATCTGCTGTATTACATGTCACTCTTGCCGATTTATGTATTGACATCATAACACCTATGGCAAAGGCGTTTGGAGTTACACCACTTTATCAAATCATGCATCTCCTTTTTATGAGCATGTAGATTCACACGCCCATGCACATGCATATAAAACAGGATATTATATCCAGCTCATCTATTTCCTTCATAGTCATACTTCTAATTTCTTACACTGTCAAAAGCTAAAGTTTATGTGTACATCACGATGAATAGTCTTTATGCAACCTTGTGAATAAGAGCTGAAGCTCGTACTGATCTTTAATGGCATTCATTGTTTCTATACTTTCATTGTGATATATGACTCTTGTTGTGTCAAAGTAAAGCCTGATTGTATCGATTGGTTTATAATCATATACACATATACATGTCATGTGCCATTTGGTGTAGATGTATTCCGTGATGCCTTGTGAAAGTAGCATTGACAACAACATAGTGTAATCATTCCAGACCAGAGTCGACAAGGAGTGTTTTACATCATGCAGTATTCAGTATCTGCTGAAAAGCTAAAAGAGCAAACAGTGTATGTCAGGAGTCGATAGCTGATGAGATGTAAAAGTACATAATCGATCACTGGCAGCATTCAATAGATCAAAAGAGAATGATAATGCAGAAAGCATGTATTGGATGGCAAAAAGCTATGTATAGCATTATCAGTGATTCCTGCTGGATGGCAATGTATGTGTTAGACTATGCAAATATAGCCAAGGGATGTAGTGTAATAATGAGCCCGAGCGAATAGTATCAGGATCATCATCCAATGTGTCAGATACCAGTTGATTTGGAGGGCCGAAAACTCTATTAGTCAAAGGAGATTGTTGCGTGTGTAAACCTATTTCCGGGATCATTAATTTGTGGGGTAAGGAACGATCGGCTATGTATACAAAGAACAATAACACTGGCACACATGAAAGACATTTGTTATTGCTTATGAGGATATAACATCTAAATCATAATATATGGGCTATTTAAAGGTGGTAGATCCTAGTTTGGATGACATGTATCTAATCCAGCCTTGTGATAGCTCACTCCAGGACCTGTGGAAATGGAAAAACTCTTTGCCCCGTTGCCTTCCGTGTCAATTTGCTATAAAAGGCATCTTTGGTTTGCGAGATGAATCCCACTCACTCTTTTCTTTCACTTGTACATAAACTACTCACTCAATATATCATGCTTGCTCGCCATTTTGTTCGTCCTGCAACTACACGCTCCATTGCTGCTCGTGCTGCTCATCGCACCATGGCTGCACGTGCTGGTAGCTCCTTTGTAAAGTACAACTGGCAAGATCCCCTTAATCTCGACAAGCTTTTGACCGACGAAGAACGCATGGTCAGGTATGTATATATGTTGCCATTGGTGTACTTGAGCTGACATTGGGTCGCTGTTGTTGTAGAGATGCTGCTCACGACTACTGCCAGGAAAAGCTTATGCCTCGTGTCCTTGAAGGCTATCGTAACGAAGGTATGTCTCGATATTGTGTCTTACGTGATCAATATTAAGCAATGTCATAGTATTTGATCGTGATATGATGAGCGAAATGGGTGAGCTTGGTTTCCTTGGCTCCACTATTGATGGATATGGCTGTGCTGGTGTATCATCAGTCTCATATGGCTTGACAGCCCGTGAAGTTGAAAGGTAAAGCACCTGAAAAGAAAACAAGATGGTATCAAACATCCTAATGCTTGTTATTAGAGTCGATTCTGGTTATCGATCCGCCATGTCAGTGCAATCCTCTCTTGTTATGCACCCCATCAATGCCTATGGTACTGAAGCACAAAAGGAAAAGTATTTGCCTGATCTTGGTAAGTGGATAGAGAAACATTGAGATGGTTTGATGAAGGAGTCATTGATGTGTATGTCTTCATTATAGCAAAGGGCAAGATTGTCGGCTGCTTTGGTTTGACTGAACCCAACCATGGCTCTGATCCCGCTGGTATGGAAACTACAGCCAAAAAGGTCAATGGTCATTATGTTTTAAACGGCAGCAAGACTTGGATCACCAATTCTCCTATTGCTGATGTCTTTATTGTGTGGGCCAAGAATTTGGAGGAAGATGGTGCTATCCGTGGTTTCATTCTTGAGAAGGTACGTAACATGTGTACATGGCGATTCGTGGGAAAAAAAAACATCCAAAGGATCAAATCTATTTACCAAGATAATGGATATACTGACTTGTATGTGTTACATTATTATAGGGCATGAAGGGCTTGGAAGCTCCTGCTATCAAGGGCAAATTTTCTCTACGTGCATCAATCACTGGTATGATCATGATGGACAATGTTGAAGTGCCTGTCGACAACATGTTGCCTGCTGTTAAGGGTCTCAAGGGTCCATTTGGCTGCTTGAACAATGCACGATATGGTATTGCATGGGGTGCTCTTGGTGCTGCTGAAGCATGTCTCAGTGTTGCACGTGATTATACCCTTGATCGCAAGCAGTTTGGCAAGCCCCTTGCTAGCCGTCAATTGATCCAGAAGAAACTTGCTGATGCTCATACCGAGATTGCTATTGGTTTACAAGCTTGTATTCAAGTTGGTCGTCTTAAGGATTCCAATGAACTTGCACCAGAGATGATTTCCATGATCAAGCGTAACTCCTGTGGAAAAGCTTTGAATATTGCTCGTGATTGCCGTGATATGTTGGGTGGTAATGGTATCTCGGATGAGTATCACATCATTCGACATGCTGCAAATCTTGAAGCAGTCAACACATACGAAGGCACAAATGATATCCATGCTTTGATTCTTGGCAAGGCCATCACTGGACTTCCAGCATTTGTATGAAAGAATAAAAGTTGTATAGTTGTATAGTAGATTAGCCTATTCCTTGATTATAAAACATATGTCTTTACGGTATAGTCTCTTATGTGTCTTTTGTTGGTGTCTAAATTGAAAGATCAGTAGGTCTAAAAACAAAGCATTGGTTGCTCTTCTCGTGTCTGTGCGCTCCTGGAAAAAGTAATTCATCATGTGACATGTTTGATATCAGGTCATTGAGATTACATCTTCTTTTCTATTACATCTATAAGGGTTGACGTAGTGTACCAGTATGTAGGGAAAAGTGAATACAATTGCATGATGAGACGTAGGCATCACAAAGAGTGAGCTACAAGTCATTGATAATGCCCAGATGTTGTGTTTTACAATGTGTCCATTTATTTGGTATTGTGTGAAAGAAAATGTACTTGTTACACTGGGGGAATGGCAATAGCTTTAGTCAAAGCAAACGCACCACTGGTCGTTATCATCAGTTCCAACATAGCCAGTGACTTCGTTACCATCGCCAAACTCTATATCATGGCTGTGCCTATAAATGTATCATGAAAGTGAGTATAAGCATGTAATAGACCATGATGCATATATCCAACTTACAAAGTTTGACCAGTCATCTTGTGGCGGACGACAAGGGGAATACCCAAATGCCAGAGCTATTCACAAATCAATCAGAAGGTTTGATTCTTCTCATGAATGTGCTACCATGTGCGATAAACTTACATAGTCCTCCTCGGGATATTCATAATCAGGGAATGCCTGTAATACCCAGATATCATTCTCATCAGTCTCATCATCACCACCAAAACCGGTGACTTCTTGTTGACCAGTAGATGGGCTTGGAATATCAGGATGGGAGTGCAAGTAACGACCAGTTTCGACATGCTTCAACTTGAACTCGTCATCAAAACCAACTTCACCACCCATCTCTTGATCGGTGCCTTCAACAGGAAGAACAAGCCATTCTTGGCTATCATTGTCATCAAAGTCCTTGGTAAAGACCTAGAGAATAAAACATTGGATGTAAGTCATCTTTTAATGCATATACACATCTACATATAATGACTACTCACAATCTGTTGACCACTGGTGCCTTCATGATCATAACCAGAGTCAGTCGAAGTCAAATAATTGCCAGTGGCAACATGTTTAAGGCAGATGACGTTTCTAATAGGAACATATTGAAGGGATGTTAGATATGTCACAGTACATTTATAGTATGACTTACCCATAACGAACAACGCCTTCAGCACGATTGCCCATCTCAAATTCTTGTTGTTCTTCCTCCTCTTGTTGCTCTTCGTATTCACGTTCTTCGTCTAATATTGATAGCCATGCACAATGTTAAATATGACCTTGATGATGTACTAGAAGCTAGACTTACCACTCATGTTGTGTATAAAAGGTTACAAATGTGAAAGAGCCACACGTCGTCAAGTACGTGTCCATTTATAACCTGGAGGAGCGTTGCACAATCGCCATCATCATGTCACTGCAACAAAATGCAATCCACGGGGAATGGGGGGATTGCACAATCAAACTGAGTTTTGTTTTATGTTCTCATCATTTCTTTTTCACCAAAAGGTCTTTTAGGGAACTATGCGTGTTGATGAAGCTGGAATAACGGAAGATCGGAGACCAAGGTGATGTAAAAGCAAGGGCATGAACTGGGTGCAAACTCTATTTATGCTCTCCACTTGTAAAAGCCCCACACATTTATACTATCACACGTACAAAAAGACATTCAAAACAAAGAATGATTGTGTCTGCATTAAATATAGCTCATTCAACAGATGCCATAATGCATGTGGTTCATTTTATTAAGCAAAGGAAGAAGCAACACCATGGTGAAAGTGGTAGAAAAGGAAAAATGGGAGTTCTTGGCAAATAGCGGTGGCGGCGTCACCTGTTGGAAATAAAAACAAGCAAATTTCCCTCTCGTGAAGAAAAAACAAGGGATGAACAGCCATTCAGCCTGTTTTCCTAGCAGATAAATGGCTCATTTCACTCGTGTTGAGAATCGGAACGTGATACCGCGCTCCGAGACATGCGTGTGGGCTTTCCTGATTAGAAGGATTGGGTCGTGCTTTACCTTCATCATGGCTGATACAGTGCAGCTTTAGCTGATGTTGCCTTTTTACCGACAATCCGACCAACGTCATCTTATTGACGTGGCTCAATAAAGGAGCACATTGTGTTGAACCGATTTCTTGGAATAGTGTTACGAAACACATCCACACTTGCTTCAATCCAGATGACAAGCTTGATGGGTTCAAGTGTACAATTGGGTACCAATAAGATGATACCTACCATGTAGCTCTATCGGAGCATTGAAGCGGCATTTTTCCTGATAAAGGGGGAAATGTCAACTTCTCCGCATATTAGGGTGAAAGCCGATATGTTTCTTAAGATTCTTTTATATGATGTTGTCCTTTAAGGATGACTCTTTAACATCTTTGACTGCAAAGTGCATACAAGCACATGTATCGCTGAAGGTCTTTCAAAGCTTGTCACTTGCTACCATTCACTGTTAATGTCTTCAAAGATATGATTACTGCATCCAAAAGTTCTTCATAGGTATAGAATGGCAACAGCTGATTCATGATAACATAAAGAGGAGCAACTAACAGGTTGCTGGTAGAATATTGTCCACAGCAGTGTCATTTTATTGCTATGGAAGAATGGCTAATCTCAAGGGTATTGTGTAGGTGTCTAATGTTGACGGGTGTGACTGATGGCATCTTGCTATAGGATGTAAAGTGTCAGGTGCTTCAGAGGAAGTAAAGAATGACTTGGGTGAACACATGATAGTGCAATTGACATGTAAGCTTATGTAAATGAGCCATGGGATATCATGCATAATGGCGGTGTGTCAATGTTGACGCTTGACAATTGTGTGCTATCCAAACGATCCATAGTACTTGAGCAAGTGCATCATGTGATCAAACATCAATCTCATCATTATGGGCATATCCAATATCTAAGACTGTTACCAGTGAATGAAGAGGAGAATGCTTGTATCCATTTAATACATAGCAATGAACTGTTGGGATAGTATAGAAAACGTTAGGGAAAGGTGGCTTGTATGTGGGACCATGATACAAAGAAATCCCATATGCATAGACCGCTCTCACACACCTTTATCTTGTCTCCTTTTCTCCCTTTATTTTGTACAATGCAACACTAGCATGACTGCACGACTAAGACTCTACACTTTACATGCTGCCTGCCGTCACAATGCAACGCAATCCACTCCATGTTATCGTCTTCTTCACGTCAGCACACGCCAGTTGACTAAAGCCGATGCCAACAATGACGGTATGTCCATGACGGTCCCCCAGTGAACAACACAGAGATAAGTTTACTAATACGCGTTTTATACATATCTAGTGAGACTGAATGCTGCCAAAGTACAACTCTTATCGCCTAAGCTACATCAACAAGTATTCGGCACACCACCACGAAGAACACAGCCAAGAGATGCCAAAGAACGACAAAAGTTGGCACAGGAGCATCTTGAGCGACAAGGTGTTTGGGGAAAGAATACTGAGATACAAGAACCTGTGGATGTAACACTACCCAAACTGTATGGCAAGGATATTGAAGAGCATTTCATGCGGCTCGGATTTGAACAAGCGGAACCATACATTGCCAAATCAGAAGCATTTGCAAAGGCAGATTTACCAGCAAAACCATCACAATGGATACAACAAAGTGGATGGACAAGATATGATAAGGATGGGAATACGACATCAGTTGCAGCACCTTTGGAAGATGAACTTGTGTTTGATGTGGAAGTCTTGGTGCAAGATAGTCAATTTCCAGTGATAGCAGTGGCAGCATCAACAGAAGCTTGGTATTCTTGGACATCACCTTATGTCACAGGGGAAAGTGATTCGCCAGTACATTTGATTCCAATGTTATCTGAAAAGGATCCATCAACATCACGGATGGTGGTGGGACACAATGTTGGTTATGATCGAGCACGAATAGCAGAAGAATACAGTCGTATCTCATCCGGCATTCGTTACTTGGATACAATGAGCTTGCATATTGCTGTATCAGGATTATGTTCACAACAACGACCAGCTTGGATCAAACGCAGCAATGAGGAAAAGCAGCGACTGGATGGTTCTACAGCAACAGGACCTGATGCATTGGATACTGTACATGGTGGACCCAACTTTTTCGATGTGAGCTCACTCAACAGCTTGAAAGACGTTGCCAAGTTTCATTGCAAGATTGATATGGACAAGAGTCAGCGATCATATTTTGAGACTGGAACATTACAAGATGTGCGAGACAACTTCAATGAATGCATGACTTATTGTGCGCAGGACGTACAAGTGACACATGCCATTTACAAGACTGTATTACCACGCTTTCGCAGCAATTGTCCACATCCAGTATCATTTGCAGGCATGCTTCACATGGGCAACTCGTTTCTCACAGTCAATGAGAATTGGGAACGCTATTTAGCCAATTCGACTCGTAAGCATGAGGAGCTTGCAACATTAGTGGATACAAAGTTATGCGATTTGGCAGACAAAGCACGTGAACTTGTGAATCAACCTGATGTATGGCAAAATGATCCATGGCTCAGTCAGCTGGATTGGTATGTGAATCCTCGTCAGCGTAAGCTCAAGGGTGCACCCAAATGGTTCAAAGATGCCTATGACACCAAAGCTGATCGATTCAAGATCTCAATTCGATCACGTATTGCTCCATTGTTGCTGCGATTAAAGTGGCAGGGACATCCACTGCATTATTTGCCAAGTCAAGGATGGTGTTTCAAGGTGGCTCGTGAACAGCTGGATCAAGAGGATCTACATGGATCACAGCATGTGATGGTGGATGAGCGCTATGCCTATTTCAAAGTGCCACATAAGGATGGTCCTGATGCCAATTGTGGTAATCCACTAGCCAAGAACTATATTGGAGCATTCGAGAACAATGTGCTGACTTCTGAATATGATGCTGCCAAACAGGCTTTGGAGCTTAATGCCAAATCAGCTTATTGGATCAGTTCACGGGAGCGTATTTTGGGACAATTCGTGGTGTGGGATGACCAAGTGAAACATGACATGTGTATGCCATTCAAACAACCTGGTCAACGACATGGCATGATTTTACCACAGATGTTGACTATGGGCACTATCACACGTCGTGCAGTTGAGAAGACATGGCTGACAGCAAGTAATGCAAAGGCGAATAGGATTGGATCAGAGCTCAAGTCAATGGTACAGGCACCTGAAGGATACAAGATTGTTGGTGCAGATGTTGATTCAGAAGAATTATGGATTTCAAGTATCATTGGTGATGCACAGTTTGGTTTTCATGGCGCATCAGCACTTGGATGGATGACATTGCAAGGTTCAAAGGCAGATGGCACTGATTTGCATAGCAAGACAGCCAATATTTTGGGTATCAGTCGTGACAAGGCCAAGATTTTCAATTATGCGCGTATCTATGGTGCAGGTGTCAAGTATGCTACAAGTCTTTTATTGCAATATGCTCAAGGGATGAATTCTGACACTGCCAAAGCACGTGCACTTGATCTTTATGCGAATACCAAAGGTGAAAAGGAGCATTCTTCCAAGAATCATTTTCAACGCACATTCTGGCATGGTGGAAGTGAGAGTTACATGTTCAATGCACTTGAAGAGATTGCTTTATCCAATGAACCACGTACACCTGTCCTTGGCTGTGGAATTACTGATGCCTTGAAGCCAAAGTACACTGGATCACAGTTCCTTACATCACGAGTCAATTGGGTTGTGCAAAGTTCTGGTGTCGATTATCTACATTTGCTCATTGTTTCCATGGCTCATCTTATTGAACGCTACAAGATTGATGCTCGTTTCATGCTTTCAGTTCATGATGAAGTGCGTTATCTTTCATCAGAAAAGGATCAACATCGTACTGCTCTCGCATTGCAAGTTGCCAATCTTTGGACACGTGCTCTTTTTAGTTGGAAATTGGGATTGGCTAGTCTTCCTCAGGTAATTCATGGATTTTATGGTGGTGAATTGTTTATTGATACAAATTGATACAGAGTGTGGCATTCTTTTCAGCAGTGGATGTGGATCACGTGTTACGTAAGGAGCCCAGCATGACTTGTACCACACCATCCAACGAGATCAAGATTGAAGAAGGTGTCAGCTGCACTATCCAGGATACATTATCGCACCTTGAGCAAGATACTGCGAATTCCAGTCATAGCTGTCTTCTTGGTGAAGAATATCCCACTTCTGGACAATCCATTGACAACAAGCTCATCAAGCAAACGAAGCAGATGTTACCTGAACCACGAAAGCAATGCAGTCTTGACTTTTTAAAGGCACAAATGTGTATGGACTTGGCTGAGATTTGGTCAACACCAGGAATGAATGGAGGAGTAGAGACTGAACATGTTACAACAACACCTACAACAACACTTCCACGACGATTACCATCACAGCAACAAGCTTATACCACTTCTACTACACCATTGTCTCAACGTGTGGGACGTCCTTCTTCATCATCCATTGTTATCATCAAACGTAATAATCGTACTAGAAAACCATTAGCATCTTTGAAACAACCAATGCATTAAAGTCATTTCTTCATTTTGATCCACAACACATGGGATGTTCATAAACCCCTTCCTTTTCTGATAAAAAGACCCTTCTTTATGATGTTCATATACACTTTTCATATACTACAACTATGTCTGACAATAAGATTCTAGTCACTGGTGGATCGGGCTATATTGGTACATAGGCGTCGTGGAGTTTCAACAGAGCTTCTTTTGCTGACATGGAGTACAACAGGATCGCACACCATAATAGAACTACTGAATGAAGGTTACCAAGTGGTGGCTATCGACAATCTACGCAATTCCTCGTATGAAGCCATTCGACGTATTGAGCAGATTACTGGAAAGAAAGTGACGTTTTACAAGGTCGACTTGTTGGACAAGAAGGCGTTACAACAAGTATTTCAGCGACAATCCATTTGGGCAGTGATTCATTTTGCTGGACTAAAAGCAGTTGGCGAATCGACGCAGATCCCTCTTGATTATTTCCATGACAACATCACTGGAACTATCTTGTTAATGAAAGTCATGAAAGAAGCAGGTGTCAAGAATATCGTTTTTTCATCATCAGCTACTGTCTATGGAGAACCAAAAGCGATTCCTATTCCTGAAACAGCGCCTACAGTAAGTTTACTACTGATTGACATGGATGACGGATTGATGATGATATGATAGGGCGCCAAAAACCCATATGGACATACCAAAGAGACTATTGAACACTTGATTGAAGATGTTTGTCAATCTGACAAGGAATGGAATGGTGCATTACTACGCTATTTTAATCCTGTTGGTGCACATCCTTCTGGCAACATTGGTGAGAATCCACTTGGTATTCCTAACAATCTGATGCCTTATTTGGCTCAAGTTGCTATTGGTCGTCGTGAATATCTATCTATCTTTGGCAAGGACTATGATACACCTGATGGAACTTGTATTCGGTAAGCATATTGTTATGGATTTGCTCTTCAGATGACTGATGACATGGTACAGTGATTATATCGACGTTGTGGATCTTGCCAAGGGACACATTGCAGCATTGAAGAAGCTTCAAAAAGAGCCACATATCGGATGCGTTGCATACAACTTGGGTACAGGACGCGGACAATCAGTACTTGAAATGGTACACGCTTTCAGCAAGGCTGTTGGTCATGATTTGCCATACAAACTTGTTGATCGTCGACCTGGTGATGTTCCACGACTGGTAGCTGACGCTGAAAAAGCCAACAAAGAACTTGGATGGAAAGCTACAAAGACACTTGAAGAGACATGTGCTTCATTATGGAATTGGCAAACAAAGAATCCCAAAGGGCTTGAAGACTGCCCTGGTGATGCACCACCTGAATCCATCATTTCTTATTTGTAAATATGTAGAATGACACATTTGTACACATCTAATTATATGAAACAACAATATACTCTTAATGGTATTCTTTTTATTTGATCGTCGTCATCATCATCATCATCACAAGCAAGCTTGTGCTAGTGAAATAAGGATTACACAATGATGTTGGTATTAAAATTACAAGCCAATGCAGTAAGTCTTGCCAGTGTCAAGGTTGTCACAGACGTTGGGCTCCTTGCTGTGAAGGTTCTTGTTGAGTTTGTAGAGAGTTTCAACAGGGATGTTGTTCTTCTCAGCGACAGCATAGCAGCCATCATCCTCAGGAAGGATAGTGTAGTACCATTGGCAGTTTTCATTGATCTTGTTGACGAGTTTCAAACCAGAAGTCTCAGAGCGAGGAATGGCGTATTCAGAAGGAGCATTGCCAGATGGCTTCTTGGGCTTCTCTTGTTGCTTTGGCTTTTCTTCCTTTGGTTGTTGCTCTTGTTCTTGCTTCTTCTTTTCTTCAGCCTTCTTCTTTTCAGCAAGGCAACGCTTAGCACGAGTGTGACCAACGCTGATGCAGTATTGTTGATCCTTTTCAACAACACAATCAGTGGGAAGACCATTGTTAAGGTCAAGAAGAGTACGCAAGTTGGCACCATTGGATTCAGCAAACTTGACACAAGATTCAGCGACGTCGGCTATATAATGCTATGATTAGTGATTGTTCAAAAGTAAAGTGAGAAAAAAGAAGCCTACCAGTGACGAATTTAGTGCAGTGCACATCATGTTCGATGGCATTAGCAGAGGCAAGACCAGCAAGGGCAACAGTGGCAGCAGCAATGAGAGAGAACTTCATGATGATTGTTTTCAAGGAACTGGAATGGGTTATTTGAATGAAAGGAATGGGTGTTTGATGATGGGAATGAGATGATGCTTGAATCTCTCCTTATATAAGGTTTTGACAGGGAATACAGCTCTTTCCTTTTAGGAAATTTGACATGATGTTGCAATTTATTGCGCATTAACCAGATTTTCTAAGCGGGAAAGTAAATCAGTTATTGGATCATCCCTACTTATATTATACTCTCGTGCGCATGGTTATAGCTTTAGCAGGTTTTGGTGAGCACAAGACATGGCAGCGTGTAACTTGGCTCCATAGTTCTACATCCACACTAATACTAGCTTGGCTAATCCTTCCACTCCCTGACTCGGATAGACTCCTTGTTTACCATTTGACAGAAAAAGCAAAAGGAGAGTAACAATGATTGCGTAAAGCTTCTTCTTGAAGAGATTATCCTTTTTCAGAAAGGACAAACGATACGATGTGCAAATTCAATTCAGCCTTGTCCTACAACTTTTGCATAGACACGAGCGAAATGCTTCCTGACCTTCTGTTGACTGCTTGTTTTGTTGAAAAGAGAGCAAAAAGGTATTCCACATTTCCGCTGGCGTGCCACAAGACAAGACAAATGCTCCATTCTTGGGATTCGCAACACACAATCTACCCGATTTGGTTAATCTCCATGCCCTACTCCCTTTTTATCTCCCCACACATCTTACACAATCTTCAGCTCTCTTTCAACATAGCCATTTTCTCTCCCTGCAATTAATTAATACACACAAGGCCCAAAACTATGTTTGATATACATGCAATGAACACATGGAAGTTGTCTGTGTGTTCATGTTACTATATATGTTGTCATCATGTCAAATTGGGATGATATAAGCACATGCAGGGGAGTGGTTGTCGTTGTTTCCTCGATAATTGTGTCCTACTAACAACACCTTTTGGTAAAAATGGAGTCATTGCTGCTATATTCTACACAATTTGCCCTGCATCAAGCTTTCTGATTAGTCTATGGAGCTGAAATTTGCCATACTGACACGTACACAAGTGCATTCAATGTTGATTTTGCATGTATTCTTATTATGCTAGAAGATGATAAAAGACATGCCACTCTTGCGCGGAGTAAATACCCGAATCTGGATCGGTATATGTAAGATTGCACACGCACAAGGTGATCTATTCGGTCAACCAGCAATTACAACAGCGACTTGCTATGCAAAAAGAGCCACCAAGAGTTGAGTATTTCAAGTATGTACTTGGTAGAGAATTCCATGATGGCTGCGAAATGGCATGTCATCCAATAGGGACGTGTAAAGACTACTACATGACCTTGATCTAATCATTCATGTAACTGGGCACTCGAGTAGCTCAAATCAGAGCTGCCAAATATGAACAATGATGAAAGATACAGGCATGGGGATGTTTACTCTCTTTACATTCACTAACAGGAAACTAAATAGAGACACGAGATAGTGTTGGATATATGTACATGTGTATTAATGATATGGTGGTGGTATAATCGAATCAGTCTAATCTAATCCAATCTTCGAAGCCTTTAACAAAGCAGACGTTGTCATTTTCATCGAAACATCGAAAGCCACGTGCATATGCTTGATCAAAAGATAGAAAATGCTTCTCGAAACCAGGATCATGTTTCCATGCATCAATCCCATTGTTGGCATGAGCGAGCTCGTTGCGATAAATGGTGGATATGGATGGTGTATTGTTGTCATTGGCTGCTGGATACTCTTCAAATGCGTTGTTGGTGATGTATGCAATATGGTGGAACATGATATGAGAGAGATAAGGATGTGAATCGAGTAAACGAGTAAAGAAATCTGCAGGCAATAGCAATTGTGATGCTGAGACATGAATAAGCTGTAATTGAGGAAGATGATCAGCAAAGTAGTGCCATGCACTTGATATAGCACGACATGGTAGTCTTTCATAAGCAGTGGATAGTGGATGCACGTTCCTGAATGCAAGTGACAGCACGTGTAATTCCTTGAGCTCAGCAAGAAGTAGTAAGGCATGTGTACAGCAAACTGGGTCACTTTCGCGCACAATGATGGCCAATTTGGATAATTGGGGTGAACCACGCACAATAAGCTCAATCAATGGATACGATAAAGGATCAGAAAGTGCAAGTTGTGTAAGCTGCTGATGATAAAAGAGCTGTGTATAACAAGGCATTGGAATCGGTAATACATGGCTGACAGTCATAGTGGCGCTGGTCATGTTGTGTGAATCATGTGTATCAGGATCACCAGGCTCGATAAGTACTCGCTGTAGCATGAGTCTTCGAAGGGTACGTTTGCATAATTGTGCAATGCCATTCAGTGTCGACTGCTTGATGGTGCAACAAAGCAATGTCAGTGAAGTCAAACGACGTTCACAACGAACAAGAGAATGAAAGTCATTGTATGTATCACGGCAGTTTTCAAGATACAACTCGTTCAGCTGTGGACAATGCTCAATGAAAAATGATAATCCATAGTGCTCTGCACGCGCCTTTGGGTGGAAATCGATCCGCAGTGCTCGTAGGTTACACACAAGTTGAGCCATGAGACGTGAATTGTTCATGTTATAGTGGGGTCCATTTGATAAATCACGGCATAAGGATCGCACAAAACATCCAAATGGCTGCTTTAGAATAGTCTGTTGTCGAGATAAAATGTCAGTAGCCATTTGAACATCTTCTTGCTCTTGTAACTTTTCATCGTCTTCTCGTGGTAGAATAAACTCCTTGTCTCGCCACAAGTAAGGTGCGCACAAAACATAGAATCGCCGACATGTGAGCGCAAGTGACCTTAATTGTTGTGCTTCATGCTCAGGATAAGCCCATCCAAGAAATTTTGGTGCTCCTCTTCGTTGCATTATCCTTGACGCTTCACTGATGATGGTTTCAATGATTTCATTTGGTAGTCGTAGAATGTGTGGTATCTGTAATGGTGTCGTGGATGATGCATGGTCAAATAGGTGTATTTGGTCTACAGCAGCAATAAGAGCATCGGTTGTCATGGTAGTAGATTTGGTAGAAAGTGAAAAAGAAGAAAGAAAGAAAACAAAAACAAAGTTGAATAGATTCACTCGCTACTTACCCCAAGCCAGAACAAACAAAGGGCTCATATACTAGTACTTTATAGCTCCCCTGACTCGTGAGAAGTATGCATAATACGATCTAGCCGCTTTTATACACAAATAGTGTTGTCATCCCACCATGACCACATCTCCGTTTTCTTGCTGTCATTCATCAGACACTTTTCACATGGATATACAATAGCTTATCTTAATATGAACCGGGATCATCATGGTACAGTAAAGTGCTATATTATTCTAAAGTAACGTGATTAGGAAGTGAACTAGATATAGAAAATAGTGTAAAGTAAGGGGGGTCAAGGTGTGAATCATGTGCTGCTGTATACAATGAAAAGCAGAATGAGATGCAAATATAATATGTCCAACTAGTAAGGGATGGATGATATGTGTTGTTGTTATTGTACAGTGTTGGGGATGCGTGTGTAAGGTGATGTTGATGTAGTAGCAGTTGCTTCAGCCATTTCCATGTCCTCGTCCTCTTTCTCTTCATCATCATTCAAGGATTGTCTACCGAGATAACGTGCTGCCATGCGTTTGATCTTGTTTCCCCACACGACAGGTACCAGTGAAATGAGTGATACAAGTAACAGCTTGATGACCAGACCAACGGAGAAAATATCCGCTGTAGAACTGAGTTCACCCAACACCGCACCTGCTTGTGCACAAATAAAGTTGTACGGCATGGATCCCAGAAATGTAGACCAAAAGAATGGGGCAATGGGGATATTCAAGAAGGGTGATACCATATTGATGAACCTGTTTTTTGATATTAGCATGGTCATCTATCCATATGTGATCTTTACTTACCAATAAGGGGTAAAGGGAAACAAGCGGACAAAGAGTAACCACCAAAATAGGCCAACCGATTGTTCTCGCCGCATTTGCCGAGTCATGGCAGCCGCCTTCCGAGATACCCAATTCAACTCGAGAAATGGTTCTGCTACCAACAAGGCTAATCCATAAGCCAATGTAGCACCTAGTGCTGTCAAGAAACTTGTCCATAATGTGCCCAAGATAATGCCATATAAATGTCCTGAAAGTAGATTGAATAGCACTGAACCTGGCATGGAAAAAGCTTGCTGCCATAGATACAATGCAGCAAATACACTTGCTACTTTGAAAGATTCACTCCAAGTCGTGCTTGCCATATCTTCAAGGTGTGTTGCAGTATTCTTGACATCTTCAAGTGTGTGTGGTAGTTCAATGCCGAGAACATGCCGTGCCAATGTCAACGAAAGCATGAGCGAGACCAACCCAATGACAACGAAAGCAAGGATACGCGGTATAAGTCGTTGCCATGGTGAAGTTTTTGGCTTAGTTGATAAAGGGGTGTGTAATGAATCCTGTGCCATGGTATCATCATTGTCTATACTGGTAGTTGCTTTCTCGATATCTGAAGATGATGATGTGATATCATGGCTGGTCATCGCTACTCAAAAGTGTTGGGAATGAAAAGAAGAGAGAGAAAAGAGTAACAAGGATCCCTTTCTTGTCAAACAACCCATGCTGGTGAAAAAAAAAAGTCGGATCGGGCCAAATATTCATCCGCAGCTCTGTAACCATGACTTCAAGTTCATCCATCCTTCAATAAAGTCATTGAATTGCATATATACAAAGACATGTAGTAATTTAATGACATGATGATGATAGTCTAGGGAATCAATGGCATCCATGTAGGTGTCTTTGCCTTGTATACAGTCCAATCATTTCCAAAGAAGCGTAGCAAGGTGTATTCTTCATAAGTGATACGTTCAGCAAAGAAGCGTTGAAGCCAATAGATGAATAGCACGAGACAAATGGGATTCATTAACAGGAATTGGACACCAACTGCCCACCAGTAGAATCCAAAGTAGGAAGGATGTCGCATAATACTACTCAAGTTAGCATCATCACCTGTATTTCGTCCAATATCCCAATAAACTCACCTGTAGATACCATGAGTAACAAGAACATGATCCTTTGCTTTATAATCGGCAATGTGATGCGAAAAGTTGTGTCTTGCAGAGAACATGGCTACTGTTCGGCATGCTTGTCCCACAATCACGAGAGCCAAACCTATCCATTTCATGGTGAATAAAAAGAGAGAAAGAGAGAGAGATTGATCCACTTACCAAGATAATTAAGCATTCCAAATGTCTTCCAAGAGGGGAAAAAGTAGTATTCAATCATGAATTCCAAGAAAGCGACAGCATGAGCAGCATGATAATGAGCACTATGATTGATAAGGAAAGCTATTTGGGTTTAGAATGATATATCATCCATAGGATCCATTTCTTATACTTACAATCAAGAGTGAGCTTGTCAGGATTAAAGAGAGCTGTTGCAAGGTACTCCAAAAAGTGGAACAAAGCTAGTGCAGTAAGGAACAATCCAAACTGAGGCACATGCCAAGTCGAGCTGTTGGACATGAAAGCAAAGACAAGGCCGCCACCACACACGATACCAAGCAAGAACCCATAGGATGATATATTCTGTGGTGTATTCTCCCCATCAAATAACCGAATGGTGTCTCGTCCTTGTTCTTGTTGACTGGAAAACTCGTTCCAAGAAGCACGATCCATGGTGGAGGAGGATGGTCGAACAAGTCTGATGCGATTGCCCGATGGTGTTGCTGGTTGTTCACTCAGTGTTTGCCGTGTTTCAAACTGCTTGTCAGTGTCGTCGTCATCGCTTTCCATAACAGCTCTTAAATGGTCAAGTTTGTCTGTCATTCGATAGCTGTGATAAACGTCAAAGGATGCCAGCTCCCTCCTATTTCGGTTCACTACCGCATTACATAGCACGTGTTTGTAGGCACTCTTTACCAATGGTAGTGTTCACCAATAAAAGATCATCTTTTGCATAAACATGCTATTGTTCCAGTTGAAAAATGGATATGTCGTAAACTAAGAATAGACAGTTAGCTCTTTTACTTGATATCACGTGATTCTTGAATCCTTGTTCTTCGGCTTGGATGTCAACAGATTACCCATTTCCCGATTAAAGTAGCACTGATTGCACCCAACTACTGTCATATGTTTACACGACTCATCAACAATTGCCATATGAAGAAGCATGCGATTAAAGCAACAATGTGGATTTCAAAAAGTAGTACTGTATAGTCAATGTGTAGCTTGTAAAAGGGATCAAATAGAGCAATTAGATTGGGGATACTGTAACTATGATATGACATGATCTTTATACAGCAATGACAACTACTTGAAATGTAACCAAGGGTTAGAATGAGAGAGATGGGTGTGTTGTCTCTGTGTGACTCTGCGGAGGATGATCAGCGACAGTGCAGCACACAGAAAAAAAAAGTAGTCGAGCCAACAGGTAGCTTGTTGCACACCTTTCCTTATCTCTTTTTCTCCCAGTATCTCTCTTCCATGTCATCCGACAATGCAGCGGTGGACAATGTCGCATCGCCCGATCGATCTAGTGACTCAACTACTGAAGCCAGGATAGATACTGGTTCCAAAGACACGTCTTATTCAACTCTTCAAACCACCAACGACGTGAACGGCACTCATGACGACTCGTCTTCTTGTTCTTCAACCAACTCGAACGAATCCAGCTCCACAGATGGTGAAAAGGCATCGAGCAAACGACCTACTTCAGATCCCGGGTACAAGGCTACGTCGGAAGCATTGGTGAGAAAATTACTGCAACTATCATCACCTCGCATGGATATCAAGATTGTTAGTGTCTTGTTGCATGAAGGTAAGTTCCATTACTCATCCTTCCTTTTCCCAAAGCTAAATATGGAATGAATAGGTGTAATGGATATATTCATGTCTCATATTTCACGCCTCAAAGAAGAACAAGACTTGGATATCTCTTCACTATCAGATCGTATCAAGTACGCTGCACATAAGCGTGACACGGATGATTTCGAAGCAACCAAGCGCTCTTATCACGCCATGGAATTGTTGTGTGGTACAAGCGCTAATCATTATTGGGTACAGGATTCTTGTTTCCAAACAATCGGTAATTGAGTGCTTTTTATATGCATGGATGACACTGAAACACTAAACTGATCCTTTAATAGTCAATCATCTTGTCGACGTATTATCACCCAAGTCAGATGGCAACTTGAATCACTTTGGCAAGATCTTCCAACACATGGTTCGAAGGCATCCCTGTGATATGATGAGTTACATGATCCTTGATGATGATGCATCCAAGTTCTTTGACATATTGATGCCTTATTTGACCCATGGTCCCATTGCCGACTCTATTCTCAGCCTCCTATTTGTCTATGACAACAATGAAGAATCTCGAACAAAGCGACAAAGCAGTTTGGAAATGCTAAGTAAGCATGGCTTCCTTCAATGGTTCTTGGATGCGATTCAGCTGGCTGGTACGTGTCAAAAGTGTTTCATTTCATGAAAAGTAAGCTGATTCATTCTTATAAAGATCATCCTGACTTCTCTGACGCTGCCAAGGACTTGTTTTTGAGGATTGTGGAAGAGGCATCGCAAATGGATGGATCAGCACCTTTATTCAATGAGCTTATGGAAGATACTGGAGCTGATATTGTGAGCTTCTTGGTCAAGGTAAGGAGAGGATGGGGTTGTTTGAGTGTTCAATATGAAGATTAACACATCGATACTAGCTTATCAAAGATCAAGCACCTTCTAGAAGTCGGCAACATACAATCAACATGCTCAAGAGCCTTGCAACTAGGTAAGAGAGATTGAAAAAGAGATCAATCACATGGGATATTAATGATTGCATAGTGGCTCACCACCAACAAGAGCATCCAGCATTTCTCAAGCTATACAAGGACCATTGTACAGCATTTGTCATCGAGTGCGAGAGCTTTTAACCAACCATATTCCTGCATTGTGCAATATAATCCTCCAGGATTATGATTCCCGATCAAGGTATGTTTATTATACTACTCAAGTTCATAGTCAATACTCACATGACTTTGGATGCCAGTCATTCATTTAGCGTATCACATATGGCCATCCTGGACATTATCTACTCTACATTATCTGATGCAAGTGACCAGGAGACGACATTAGACTCTGTACCTGATGCATTCTGGAACTTGTACATTGATCTATTCTTTGAAAAGACGTAAGCTGGGGGAGGAAGTATAACGATAATGAATGCATGTTGATCCATGTTGGATATAGGACTAGCAGCATTTACCATACTATGTTCTACAAGATATTCTATTTACTACTGTCCATCAACTACGAACCAATCTTATCGACAATCCTGCAAGAGCATGATATAATTTCTCGCATGATCCAATCATATGACAAAGGCAAAGCATCAGGTAAACAATGAACGTGTTTCATTATAGCAAACAATGATAATGACAATACATATAGAATCCCGAGGATTTGTTCTGCTCATGTTGAGTCATCTCAGGCTGAAATCGGATGCTGATCCTTCTGGCTTGGTGCATCGTATTCTGTCATCCCATGAACAATACAAAGAATTCTTACCAACGTTAAGGTATGACTCTTTATTTGCACTTTTAGACAAGATGTATTCATATGATTGACTTTGCTGATATAGATCCAACACCTTGGCACAGACTGAAACCAAATACGCATGGAAGTTGGATACATGTTCAAGACCAGCTCCTCATCTTGGCCCAACACCACCACTGCGCTATTCACTCATGTATACATCATACAATGCTGCAACACTACCATTAATGGGTGCTGGAGAACCAGAGCCGATGGATGATGCTGCTTCTTCAGGGATTGATTTAGGAAGTGATTGTAAGTATTAAATAGAGCAATGATACAAGTTTATGAGTACTGAAGAATCTATCAAGTCGCCTACTGTTTAGGTTTTGATCATTCAGCACGACATGATGGAGGAGAGCTTCAGAGCAATTATCAATCTCGAAGAAATTCTTTATCAGGTGACAGCTGTTATTCTTCCGAAAGCGGTGATTCTCGACCGACATCTCCATCCAACCATCATCACACTACCACCACTAGTCATGGATCATTCCCAGCTGGTCTGTTCTTTGAAAGCTTAACACCTGAAGAACCATCATCAGATTCCAAAAAGAAGAAAAAGAAAAAGAAAAAGCCAACTAGCGTTGTATTTGATGAGAAGTAATAAATGTACATAATCTCTACTATTTATGCAATCCCAATCCATGAAGTAGCACATCCAGCTCCAATAACAGTAACGGTGCCTTGTTTTGGTACTTTAACCTCGATAGGCTGTAAAACATCTTCTTGGGTGGATGTACAATTACCATGCTCGTTCCATCCCCATGCAAATACCTTGCCTTGCTTGAGTGCCAACATGTGTTCTGATCCACATACAAAGTGCTCTACATGCATAGAATGCTCTTGCCCTGCCATTTGTCCATGGTCATGACGTCCTTTGTTGTGAATTGATACCAAGCCTTGTTCAACATCCTGTTTTGCCATAGCAATATGATGCCACCCTGTTGATAAAAATGAAACATCATTGTCGATTTGAATCAAGTCACCCTGTTGTTGTTCATTGCCAAGTTGAGCATATTTGTTGGATCCAAATCCGTAAACTGTGCCATCTTCTGTCAACAAGGCTGTAAATAAATGTCCACATGCAATTTGTCGAATCTTGGATGGTGTGCTAGTTGCTGACAACAATACATTGGGCTCTTGAATATGGGGTTTAATGTTGATACGCTTCAGAAGTTGACCATGTCGATCCCATCCCCAGCCATAAAGACATCCATCATCTCGACCAAGGGCTACAACATGCCTCCATCCACAAGCAACCATCGCTAATGGTACAGTATCAATAGCTACCAGTCCTGGATCCTTGGTCATAGAGCCTAGTTCACCCGATTTTGCTGTCCCAAAGCCATATGCAAGTGCACTATCATGCTCAATAAGGATTGTAAACGACCAGCCACAAGCAACATCCCTCCATTGTCGTCCTTGTACACATTCAGGTTCGATAAAAGTGGTTGTTGTCATGTCACTACTTGAATGCCATTGTCCAGCAAGGAAGACTCGTCCACTTTGTGTCAAAACAGCTGTATGATTGCCGCCACCCACCACCTTGACGATTGTTTCAGTCTCTGGAATACCAATGCACCGTGTTGGCGTGTTAATGTCGTCTGTGTGGCCTACACCAAGTTGGCCGTTGCCATTGGAACCAAACGCGTAAAGAATAGTCATGGCTGCGGGATTCCTTGTGGCAGGGATCACCAAACCTTAACTGCACAATGAAATTGATGCATAAACACAGCAGCAGTATTGTAGTTCACTCTAGCCCATCACACGATAGTCATAGATCCATGTATCATTGGCAACATGTAGTTTATAGACATCTTTTCAAGTAAAGCGAAAAGAAGATAACGATGAGCAAATTTTAATGTTGAACAAGCGTAAGGGATAGCAAGGATAAGGATACAATGTTTTGTGTGAGCAAAGGATAAAATATGTACAAAAGAAGAAAGGATATGATGCAAGAAGGATTGGTAGGATAGGACGTGTATGTTGACTGTTTACAGAGCGAGAAGGAAAGGGTTGAATCATGTATTGATTTGTGGATTGGTTGGTTGAGCACGACGTTGTCGCTTGGGATCACCACCACTTGGAATGTTGGATAACTTTTCTTCACGTGCACGTTGACGATCTTCTTCAGCTTCTCGTCTTTTCCGATCCTTATCCAAACGTCGTTTTTCAGCTGCCATTTCCTTTCTAGCTTCCTTTTCAGCTTGTAGTTCTATAAAGATAAACAATGTTAGATACATCTACCTTTCTCTTCAAGTACACTACTTACGTTCTTTGGCTGCATTAAGTTCTTCAGCATTGTTCTTTTCCAGAGTTGTATTCTCATTGAAATCAATCATTTGCACACGTGATTGACGAAGGAATCCTTTTGGTGTAGTATCTGAAGATGGTGATGGAAGTGGTGGACGAACTGGCATTCCTTGTGGCAATTTTGCAAAGTTTGAAGCTGATCCTAGAGATGGTTTTCTTGCTCGACTAGGAATAAAGAGTGATTTTGCTGCAGGTTTTGGTGCCATAGAAGAAGGTGGTGGCTGAGTAGCATTTGGATAACGACGAAACATGCCAGAAGATGGAGGTGGACGAGGACGACTTTGAAGAAGACCATTGGGACCCATCACACCAGGACGACCCATTTTGGTAGGTGGAGACATGGAACGACGTGCATTGGCATCATTCTTCTTGAGAAGCTCTTGGAAAAGTTGTTGCCGATCTGAATTGGACTTGTCCATAGCAGTTGCATTGAGCTTAAAGTGTTGATCATGCGTAGGCTCATCAGAACGATACACCTTGGATGCATAAGGACATTCAGGTTGGGCTTCTTTGGCCAACAAGGCATATTCAGTAGGATGAAAACTGATACCATCTTGCTTGACTATAAACATAATGAGACACTTGAATAAAGCTAATATAATAAAAAGACTTACCAGCACCTTCAACCTTGTCAACGGCATCACCAAATGAAGGAGACCATTGCTCCACACGAGTGTTGAGTCGTCGTTCAGTAAGAGCGTTCTTGAGAATGCGTGAAGTGACCTGGATCCATTCGTGGTCGTCGTTTTCAGCAGCTGCATATATCTACAGTGGAAAAGAGATAGAAGCGCGTTAGATAAGTCCAAATAGAGCAAGAAAAAGAAAAAGGAACACACACAACACACATAGACAGGCACATGCCTACACCACCCATTCTCATTCATATGCAGGCATATCACCATATATATGCCTACTCACATATACTTTATGATCCACAGCAACACAAACTGTCCTTTATCATTTTGGGTGGAGGTCAACTTTATTTTTCATGCGTGTCTGGGCAGGTAAATGATGTAGAATCATTGTTCCCTGCTACAGGAAAGAAAAAGAAAGCTACCCGAATGTGCCAAGTGGATTCTTCATGACCTGCTCGATGATAAAGAACAAGCCAAAAAGTAACTGCCAATCACAATACACGCATGCACGTAACACATGACACTCTTTATACTTCCCACAATGACTTTCTTTGTTTATCATATTCCATTTGTCTTTGAGGAAGAAGTAAAAGAAATGCCATGGCGATTTGCTCTCTCTCGCATACTCATACACACACACTGTTTCTCTTTCTCCTTGTCTGATGTGCATTTGATTTTGTGTTCCAGCATGAAAAGAATGTTTAAAGAGCGGAGAATAGCTTACCTTATTCATCACACTTTGCATACGCATAATATCGCCCTTGCGGACATACAACATAGCAAAGAGAATGCCAACCTTGGCTGCTTTGCCCATCTCGTCAAAGTTTTCATGAATATCTTGTAATAGTTCAGTTGATAAAAGATGACCGAGTTTTGCCGAACTCCAATTACTGGCACCAGACGATACTGTGGCACCATTGCCGGGTAGTGTTTGGATCATAGTGTGAGGAAGAAATAGCAAAGGTAGTAACAACTCAGGTAAACACGGAAAGAAAAGTGATATGCAAACAATCAAAATCCTTGGCCTTTATATACCTTTCTAGAATTTGGGGGCGGCTTGGAACACCGTCACGGGAAAAGCTCGTCCTTGAATGGCCAAGTTCTATTGGCTTTGTGTAAATCCTATTTCATTTTGTACTACTTATGATCACAGGTGACACAAGTATTGCAAGATTTGTGCATGACATATATCAAAACCTTTCCGCAGCACACGCACACTCCCCATCATCCTCTTTTCATAATGCATCATCTAAAGTAACGCCAATGGAACGTTTGCATGATCTCTCCCTTTATACCTCCTTTCAAATTCTCCTACATTCACTTACTACCACTGACTTGGCGATTTTCATTTCCAGTCATAACATTCCGAGGCATACATAGGGAATAGCATGGGTAAATAGGATATATATTTGCTCAAAGTAGCATACAAGTGTTAAAGGAATAGCATGTTGGCCATAAATATGATAACAAAGTTAGGAGCATAGAACACGGAAGAATAATGAATGATCCGATTTGGACTTGATGGCTATCCTCCCACCCAATAATGTGTTCACAACATAGCTAACACTATCTATAATGTTCCCTTATGACTGTCAAGAGCATGGTAGCCATGTGCACAATAGTCCGTGATAAAAGCACGTGTGCAACACGCATATTGCATAACGTTGCCAAAGCTCTTTCCTTGTCTTTGCTGACGCCATATCACCTTTTTACAAAATCCTGATGACTACGTGTCATGGACACTGTTGCAATGGTATGTCATCTAATCAAGACAAACATGACTACTTTACTGTAATGTCGTCAGATAGTGTCATAACTCATGCATGGTCAGTTATGACAAGCGCCCCCCAATCTCACAATGCCCTATCGCCTATCCAGTACTCAAGATGAACTTCACAGATGTCATATGTGTATTCTTTTGATTATGGTGCTCTTTGTTCTTTTGTTGCATCAGGGATACAGTGTATAAAAAGAATATGCTAAGGTTGTATGTTGCGTGCGATGTGGGGTGTTGTTATATATACAGAGATTCTATAAGGAGCCTCCAACAGTAAGGATATCGTTGGCTTCGATGATGCTAAAATGACAGCAAGATATGAGCACAAAGCCATTCCAAACCCTTTGTAACACTTACTCGACTACATTGAACTCAACGATGCCATCATCGCCACCCACAGGTACACCTGTAGACTTGTTGATCCATTCACCATATTGGCTTCGTTGTTGTTCAGTATCTTGTTGAATATCCTCATTGTCTTCTTCATTGTCTTCCTCATTTTGATCCTTGGTTACTGCTTCCTCTGAAGAATCCACTGAAGATCGCCATTCATATGTATCAGATGGTATGCGTGCCTTGGGGATTGATGCGTTGAATGTGCCAAAAATCAATAAACCAATGTGATCTTGAGATTGCAAATTGATACGGCCCACTATTCCAAGTACTAATTAGATCCTAGTCTGATAATGCAATCCTTCGTTTCACTTACCAAGTTTGGCTCCCTTTTTAGGCTTCCATACCAAAAACTTGACACGAATGAAAAAGTGACAGAATGGTGAATCATTGCGAATTTGACCCTTGTCAATAATGAGCTCTGTATCACTGTGTGCAAGAACAATGCCATCCAGCTGAGGAACATATCTGTTTGTAAGGTCAATGATACTTGCTCTTGCTTTGTAAAGATATATATCTGTTCTTACTTCATAAGAAAAGCGTTCAACTGCTCAGTGACACCTTCCATAACATTGCCAGCCCACATTGGTGCAAGGTGAACATAGAGTTTGCCAACGATTTCTGAAAAGGCACTGTACGAGGAAGAGGAAGAGGAAGCTGGTTTCAAAGTTGTTGATGCTGGTGAAGGCGAAACGCTGACGATTTTGGTGGAAGACCTTTTCTCGGAACGGTGCTTCTTTTTGGACTTTTTGCTGTCATCGTCGTGTTGGGATTTGTGCTTTCTCTTCTTTTCTTCCTTTGCCATGATCGCGCTTGTCAAAAAGGGAATAAAAAACTTTTTTCTGCGAAGAAGCTCTTTCACTTGGACTTCCTCATCTCCCCCGCTCACCACTCTAAACGCCGCTCGTTCATTGATGTCCACTTTAGCATACATGACACAATACCATCACCACCACCCAACATTGAAACATCCTTCTTATAATAGTCAACATGTTGTATATAATTAAAGCTAGTGATTCATCATCCCAATATAGGCTGCATTTGATGTATAATTGGGTTTATAACAGACAACGAATACTAAAAAGTGTGACTAGAACAAATAACAAGAGAAAGAAGAACGATCATGTCAAAAGACGATAAAAAGAAAGAATGGTTGGGTGACGGAAAGGGGTACTTTTACATACGAGAGGGATGGGATACTAACACATTTAAAACAAGCCAGTGGCAATGCTACCAACAAAAATGAGAGCAGCAGTGAATGTAGCAGGGGACAAAGTCATAGCAGCACTTTGACCATCCTTCTTGGATCCATCAGGATTGGTGCTGCTACCATCTGGATTCTTGCCGTTGGCGTCAACAGGCACTGCAGTATCCTTATATGCACAGCTTTGTTGGGTACACAAGCATTGTCCGGCAACAGGATCCCACCAAATACTGTCACAGTTGTCAGGAACAGGGTGGCGATATTTGGGATCATTGGTTTGAGTGGTGGTGTTAGGCGTGGGACTTTCAAGTGTAGGAGCACTGCCAGGGCAATTGAAGCATGTGCCCCAGTTGGTTGTGTTGAAGTTGCACATGTTGAGCAAAGGTGATGAGACAACACCAGCATCCGAAACAGAAATATTCTGAAGACCATTGCAAATCTCTTTGCCTGTATTAGGCAATTCACACTTCATGTAAGCTTGATCAGCAAGTTGGCTCTTGGGCACTGGGTTCTTCATCTACATATTCAAGACAATAGATCATGTCAACATATTGCTTTTCAACATGATTTCGGTTATAAACTTACCCATTGCAATAGCTGAGCATTAGTAACAACCCAAACATCAGGCTTAGAAGTGATCTCCTTGATGACTTCAACAACACCTTGCTTCATAGCAGAAGGATCCTCAAGACCAGGGAAAGTGGTAAGATGAGCTATATATGCATAAGATTAGCAAATGGATGATGAAGATGTCGTATGACACTTACTAGGATGAACATAGATACCGAATGGTTGGCGATTACCATTATAATGGCGATCAAAGTTAGTGCTGGTCCATTGCTTGACATCGGATATAGATCCAGCAAGATATACATCCATCAATTGAGCTTGGCTGGCATTATCCATAACAGCGTACATGGGAACTTCCCACACACCTATAAAAAGACACAATTGTCAGAATCCTAAAAATACTCAAGACATGACTTTGTTTCAACACAAATACGTTACCTGGAAGCTTGACATTAGCAGAGCAGATACCGGTCCAGCAATCATTTGCCATGCCATTGTCAAGTGTATAGGGCCTGTTTGTATCATGTCAAGAGAGAATTAGCTTTTCTGATCTAAATCCAAGATCATACGATGATTGAATTTACCAGTAGCAGTCATCCACAGTGGCGGTAGCTGATGAATCATAGAGGAAACCTTGTTGGGCGATGTTATTCAAAGTTTCGGCTGTGTAGTTCACTGTACAATATGGCAAAGTTCATGTCAGCCCAAGGCATATGATCAAGGTTAATGATGTTTTTGCAACTTACAAAATGGTGCACGGAAACCTTGAATCTTTCCAAGGGGGATACCAGCATAATCATGCAACATGGCGCGAGCTGCAGCAATTTCTCTATAAATTAATCCATTAGTATTGGCTCATTGTTAAGGAGAAAAACAAGCACTTACTGCGACGATGGTGAGCCTAATTGATCATGACAAAGATGACGTAGCGTTAGTAAAATGCTTTTTGCAGAATTGCATGATCTAGATACGTGCCAACATGAGAGAAAGTGTGACTATAGACAACAATGTCATGTTAGTTTGATGAAAGATAGAGTATTACATCCATTGCACTTACTCTGCAACTTCGTGACCATTGGCATACCACTGCTGAACAAGCGAGAAATCGGTATACTCCATAGAAACATACCACGAGCCCTGAGAAGGAAAATGAGAATACCGCACTTACGCGTAACACATAAAGCACTGCTGATTTACCTTTGCGGAACATCCATTGGGATTCCTGTCAGCGATAATAGGAGGTGCAGATAACACATACACACAAATACGGAGTTTTCAAGGAGTAGTGAATGTGAATGATGTGAAAGGGAGCATAACAGGAGAATACATGTTAGCTATCTTGCAGTAACAAATGCTTCACATCTTTTGACTACTTGCTTGACATTCAATAACTCATGGGCTGTCTGGACAAGCTTGGCTTGAATAGAGTCGTCAAAGGTGATGGTGACAAACTACATATGTTGGTTAGTATAATGACAACTAAAAGTGATCAAGTGTCATCCTAAAAGTACTTACTTGAGGAACATCCTCGGGCTTAAGACCATTTGGAGGAGAAGTAGAAGCACATAAACAATCAGGTAGCTTACAAGCATTTGGATCGCAAGAGTAGGAGGCACCTGCTGAACCACCAGCAGGGATGTTTGGTGTACCGTCTTGGGCAAGTACTGAAGATGCCAGTGAAACAGCAGCAACAAGGATGGCAGCAGTGATTCTCATGACAAGCAAGATAGATTAAGGAGAATGTATAAGAAAGAAAGAAAGAGTAAAGGACTGCAACGTCGTGTTGTTATTAGTTGTTATAAAGAGCAAAAGAGAAAGCAATTCAAGTCCTCTTGTAAGCTTTATATCTTATCACCAAAAAAGGGAGTTTTTACTTGTCCTACTATTTTTGCCCAGGGGGGAAACCGCATTTGGGTACATCGTCCAATATCTGAGGCACAACAGCAATAACAAGCAACGCCCGAGCACACAACACATCCAAAACACAAACAAAAGCTCTATTTTGGGTTTCCCGGGTTTTCCTCTCTGCCGTTGTTGTCTCCGCTCTCCATTTCAAATGAAACCTTTCTCCTTTACTAGACATCTAAGGGGAACCAGGCTAATATCACACAATGATATCCACTTTATCCATGAACAGTGATGCTGAAATCAATTACTCTTTGTCTTTTTTATAAGCTGTTCCTAATATGGGCCATGTGCATGGCTTTCTTGTCTTTTGATTGTGAAACGAGTTATGCTGTTGGACAATCAACACACAAATTGGATGTTCAAGGTCACACAATTGTAATTGACTGTTTGACGAACCATATGTTGACTGCTCTGTGTTATCATGGTCATTCGCATAAGCTGAGCAAAGAGAGGAGTTTGTAGCAAGCTGGGGCAAGTGCACGGGTAATTGCATGATGACGTTATGTAAATGATTGTCTTTATAACCATGAATAGTGAAAAGAAGTAATGGCTTTTCTATCTCCGTTCCTTGACAAAAGTAACGAGCCATACAAAGGCGAAGAGAATGAAACTTAAAAACATGACTCCAAGCTTGATCACATCAGGCCAATAGTTTCTTGCATTGAATCCAAATGTGGAGAGAATTGTTGCACCAGGGACCTAAGGGAGAGATAAATAAACGTGTCAATAGCTTCATTAATCCTTCTTCTATTATACTTGCAGCACTTACATCAATGTTTAATCCAAATCTTTCTTCCACCAATTGCAAATAAAGCATTTCATTCACTAGTAGCGCTTCCAGAGCATAGTTGAAGAATGACAAGTGTTTGAGCCAACCAAAGTAAGGCGACATGGAATCTAGTGTTGGATACATTCACATGAGTACTGATGCCGTCAAATATCGCTGTTGCACGAAAGCACGCGGAATCTGGTTTCACTTTGTCCCTCCTACAACAACGAATCACGAAAAGTTCCCCGACTCATTTTACCTTTGTTAAGTAATAGACCTGCAAAGAGCATTGAAAAAAGGATCACCATGCAACATAACAAGTTGGCCATTGATAGGTTCTTGAATACAACACCAATCGCCAAGCATAATGCAGCCGCTGTCAAATTGAACAATACCAGCACCAACAAGAACTTGAAGAACTCGGCAACACCATCTACAAGTCCCACCATGTAATACGAGATCAGACCCATCATTAGCGGAGGCACCACACGTAATGGGATGATATCAAATAGGACCTGTTTATTGTTCATGTTAACTCCTTGCTGTATATGTATCCCCCGGACCCAATTCTTCATTACACACACACCACACATCATCCCTTGCTTCTTTGTTTGTTGCTTACCTTTGATAGAAAGTAAATTCCAGGTGAATAATAGCCATTGGCTCGTTCTCGTACAAAAAGAATACGTTCACTTGAAAAGACTTGAAGTGAAGTCAGACACATGAATCCAAGAAGTGCTTCGTAGAAAAAGAAAAGTCCCATCCGATTCTGGAAACCAGCAATTGTATTGGAAACCTGATAAAACAGCCCACCACATATCACTAAAAGACATGATGATACGAGTCATGATCCAGCTATTTGGATTGTTTAAGATTTGACTTACAGGCCAGCACAACAGCAATAGTGTAATGAGCAAACATAAGCATCGGATTTCGGTAAAGGTTCTTGAATGTGCGATCTGCCAGTATTCGAAATTGGGCAATCCATCCTGGTCTCTCGTGTGTGTTGACTGGTTTCACAGGACGTTCCATTCCATCTTCCATTTCATCAGGAGCAGCTTGTCTACAAGATGCCAAGGATACAAATGAATAACTTATATGATTATAGGATCCTTTTGTATTTACGTTGAAGAAAGAATGCGCTCAACGTCATCTCTTACTGTCACTGCCACCATACTTTGATCATATGCTGTGACCAGTCGCTTCAAGTGCTCAGTTATTTGATTCTCTCTTGTTGTAGTCGATGAATGCTGTTGCTGTTCTCCATTATCCACAATCACATCTGGCTCTGTTTCCCCTTGAAGTCGTTTCCTGCCAGCTCGTTCTCGTCTTAATCGCTCTTGTCGAGCACTTAATTCAGATGCCCATTGCTCACTGGTGTTCTCCATATCATCATCATCAAAGACATTGTTGTTGCTGGATCCAGGTGTATTGTGTTGTTCAGGTGTAGATGTGATTTCTGATTCTCCTCCAATAACTGCTAATCGTGGTTCGCTTGGTTGCATAGTCAAATCAATAAGATAATCGGCAATGTTGAAACCTGGTGGACAAGGATATCCAATACTTCTGAAATAGGATTGTACACGTAACTGTGGACCTGAATAAATGGTGTATCCTTTGCTGAGCACAACCAATTCATCAAAAAGAGTGACAATGTTGGATCGTGGTTGATGGATGGTGAAGACGATGGTGCGATTGTAATCTCTTGCCAGTGATACAAGTGATTCGACGACATTGTAGGCGTTGTAAGCATCCAATCCGCTGGTTGGTTCATCCAAGAAAAGAATAGAAGGAGATGTCACAAGCTCACAAGCAATGGCTACACGACGTCTTTCACCACCACTGATAGAACGATCATCAGCTTGACCAATCTTTGAATCCTTGATGGAATCAATCCCAAGCTCTTGCATCACTTCCATCACTCGATATTCCTTTGCAGCTGTACTCATAGATCTTGGTAATCGAAGAAGTGCTGAATATAATATTGTCTCGTATACTGTCAACGTGGGGATCATTGTATCTTCTTGATCGACATAGCCAATAAGCTTCCGGTACTCGGATGGTGATAGATTGTGCCCATTGACATAAACATCGCCTGAAACGTTGCCTGTTTTTGTGCGATTGGCGAGTATATCAAGTAATGTCGTTTTGCCTGATCCAGAAGGTCCCATGATAGCCATCACTTGACCTGGATGCACCATGCCAGTGATACGATTCAATATCTGTAACTGTCCCACCTTGTACGAGATGCTGTCAAATATCAAACTAGTCGCTGTATGTTCGCTTAATAGCTTCCCAGCTTCATCATCAGCCAATTGGATGTAGGAACTCGACTGTGTTGATTGCTTCGCAAGATAGGCTACCATAACAGCGACAATGATGAGGAACACGGCTACACCAGCAATGCCACTGACAATCATGATCCAGTTGATAGGTCGCTCAGGACGCTAAGATAAGTATCATTAGGCTTTTCATGATGATGTACATGGATAAAAGCACTACATACGCTGAAACCTGGAACCATCGTATAGTGTAAACATTCGCCAGAGTTGCAGTTCAAGAAGATGGAATCATCACCAAATACCCCAAGGATAAGATCATCCATTGCCGGCTCTACATGCATGCTACCTATTAGATATCACAACAATCTTTTCACAACTACCACCATATTACCTGAAAACGCACAATCTTCATTTGTACACTTGAAACTTGCAGGTCCTTTGATCTCATCCTTGAGAAGATCGGTCAAATCTGATGATGGATATGTTAGAGAAACCCAAAGATAATCCGCATTTCACTCAATCCACCTACTGCCTAACCTATGCTTCCATTCTTTCCACAAAGCATCTCATCCTTGATGCATCGGCAATCGATCTTGTTGCATTTGTAGTTTGTTGTATTCTGATCATAATTGAATTCTGTAGCAATGGATAAGTATAAGGAAAATACGCCGTTTCTTCATCACCCCACCTTGTTCAAAAGCGCATTCGTTCAAATGACAATAAAAGGATTCAATCTCATCCACCCAAACTACATGATGTATTGAGTCATTTATATCTCTAATGTCTTCAAAGAGCACATACGTACATTGGAAATCACAAGTATCTTGATGTCGATTACATGAGAATGTCACTTGGGGTATTTGACCTTTCAGCTGCTCCAAGATCTTCCGATCTAAGTATGTTGGTGTTGACTAAGAGTGCAGGATCATTGGATCGGAAACTTACTTGTAACATTGCACATTTGATGATTCTCAAACACTGTTAGACCTCCACGATAACATGTTCCATTGTTTCCAGTAGGCACTAGTGGGTCACAGACTGAATCCATGGTACATACTATAGATCCAATCAGTGTCATAGTACCTTTTTTGTGTAAATGATAACGCTTACCATTACAATTGATGCCTTCCCATCCTTCAGGACAATCACAGTGATCTTTTTCTCTTGGAGTTCTATTCCTTCCATCAGCCAGTCCTCCACATACTGAATATATGGTCAGCAAAAGGATCTTGCATAAAGTGGGACAAAAGAGTGTTACACGTACATGGTTGTCTGCAATCGTCTCCTCCAAATCCTGCTGGACAGCTACATTTGCCAGTAGATTCTGTACAGTTGGCGAAATGCAAGCAGTCGAAACCAGGCAACATGCAATTGAAGCAAGGAGGACATTCTGGGCAGTCGGTGTCGTTAAAAGGTGTCAAAAGAGGATCAAGCGGTGTTGCGGAATAACCAAGCAAAGAAGACGACGACTGAACAACCACTGCCAGCACCAAAAAGGTCAGCCATTGTAGCCAAGCCGAACATTGCATTGCTGACTCAAATGAGAATATGAAAAAGACACGAACACTCGCTCAACACGTGAATTGGAAGAAAGAAAAGTGAATGAATGTATCTCTTGCATGATCTGAGTGACGCAAACAGAGATTGATTGATTATGGTTCCGCTGCCTTGTCCATAACATACACATATTCCTCTTGCGTGTACAAAAAAGCTCAGTGCAACAATGCAAATAAAGGAGGAATGCACACACACACATCTACACAAAAGATACACAATGAGACACAATCTTGATTCATCCAATGTCCTTTACTCTTTCTTGTCTATTGCAAAAAAATGCCACCATCGTTATTGTTCATAAAAGAAACTAAATGGTGGTTATGGGGATGCTACAGTGATAGTAATAGGTGAGGAAAGCATATTGCTGGCACCTGTTAGTGGTGTGCTTCCAATCCCAAGATTGTGCTGACCCTAAAATTGATTTTTTTTCTTGCCGTCGTTTCTCTCTTCTTTCCTTTCCCCTTTCCACTTGGATCTTACCTCTATTTTCATTTTTATAAAGTGGGCAACAACCGCCCGTCTCATCCATTTGTGTGTTGCAATTTTTGGTCTTCATGGTAACTTGCTGAGAATGTGATGTAACATACGATCCACCACTCCCTTCTAATGCAGAAAAATGTCCTTTTCTTTCACTTTAGCTTCAACCATCATCTTCTTCTTCATCATCTAATGTATCTTCAGATACACATGATCTCCCATCTTCAAAACGTAAACGGGATAATGGTTCATCTGTAAACAATGGGCTTCGAAAACAACCCCATCGTACAGCCAAGTCATCATCTTCATCATCATCTACAGCTCATGATACAATCCACAACATGCTTACCAAGAAACATCAGCTATCTGTAACCAAGAGTCATCCAAGAAAACAAAGAAGGAAGGGGAGTACAGCAGTTGATCACTGTAAGTATCATGCAATCAATTCGGGGGGAAGAACAAGAATGGGCATCATTATACATTCATGTGTCGTCGTTTGTTTTGACATGCAAATCAACTTCCATTCTCACTTTGGATCTTCTTCTTTTCTGTGATTAGTCACTAGAACAAACAACAAGATTGATAACACACACAAGGACAAAGACAAAAAGATACAACCAGCATCATCATTGAAGCAGTCGACATCACCATCACCCCAGCAACAATCTGCACCATTACTATTTCATGTGGGCGACAGAGTGGAAGCACTGAAACAGATGGATGATGGTACAAAGGAGTGGTACTGCGCCCGTGTTGTGACCATTCAGCAAGAAGATAATGACGACACGCCATGGATATTTGTACATTATGAAGGATGGGATGCTAGCCATGCTGATTGGGTCAACCATGAATCAATCCGATGTGATGGAACAATGCGTTTGCAATATGGGCCAAAGGGTAAAGAAAGTGATGCTTCTTGGAAGGATTATCGGACTTTCTACAACTCCAAGGAAGCTGAAATGTATGTGAAGCACCATACTGGCCTTGTCCAAGATCCACGCATGTTGTGGCACACATGCCCTTGTCATTCAAAAAGAGCGAATCATCCTGAAAGGCCTGAACGTATTGGATCCATTCTTCAAGCATTACATGTTAATCGGTAACAGAAAGAATATGATTATCGGTATTATGTGGCAACTGAGACATTGGATATTATTGTGTGTCTTTAGACTCCTCAGGTTTTTCCAGCGAATCCACGCAAGAGAAGCCACCCTTGAAGAACTTGCACTTGTGCATATGCATTCTCATGTCCGCAACTATTGTCCTCCCATCAAGCATCATTCATCATCATCACCAGCACCTGATATTATCGAATCAAATGCATCATCTCCTCGTACAACATCGAGTACAGCTACTACTTCTACCAGCTCAACACATCCTCCTACTTCCATCCAAGCCTTATTAAATCCAACAACACCTTCACCTGCTACTTCACGAGCATCTTCTCCAACAATCACTATTCCATCACAACCACCATCCCCTTCATCACCATCTAAAGAAAAGGACTTGACATCATCACCTGCAGTAGTAAGAAGGACACATGGTGTAGAAGGTGGTGAAGTCGTTAAAGTCGACAGGAATCACATCAAGCAACAACAACGCAAGTTTTCAACAGCAGCAGCAGCAGCAGCCATGAACCAGGATTATCATCATTTGAGTGACAAGACGTTAAATATGGTCACACCACCTGGACTTATATATCAAATGACCTGTGGTGAATTAGGCATTGGTAATGCTTGTAAAGCAGTGGAAAGTGATTGTTTATTATTAACACATGTACATATAGCTGTGGATACACCATTTCATCCTCTTTATAGCACAATCTCGGCACGCGTAGCTGCAGGTGCTCTGTTGGAATTGGTGGATCATGTGGTGGAAGGAACACTGCACAATGGATTCGCTCTTATTCGACCACCAGGTAATTTAAGATTCCTTTGTTTGCATGATATGGTGGAATAACATCTCTTCCCTTGTCTCTTCTACCACCATCTAGGACATCACGCTGAAGATGACGGTGCCATGGGATTCTGCTTCTTCAACAATGTGGCCGTGGCAGTAGCATCGACGTTACGAAAGCACTCTGACAAGATAAAGAAGGTGCTCATTATCGACTGGTAAGTAGCCTTGTTCTGCCTATACAAGATACAAGTTGACTAATATCTTTTTTCTCTTTCAGGGACATACAGTAAGTATCCTTTGACTATATCTAGTGGATCATTCGACTCATTATGACTTGTAGTCACGGCAATGGCACACAAAAGATCTTTTATGACAATCCCAATGTCTTATATATCTCACTGCATCGATGGGAAAATGGCAACTTTTATCCGTTTAGTGGCTCACCCGATGAATGTGGTCAAGGTGAAGGACTAGGAAGAAATGTCAATATTGCTTTCAATACTCCTGACGACAAATGCAGTAAGTCATATCTAATGCAATAAGAGAACTAGATCTTAATCTCTTGTACTTTAGAGCCGATGGGTGATGTTGAGTTAGTCGCGGCGTTTTATCACCTTGTCCTACCGATAGCACGTCAATTTGCACCCGACATGGTAAAGAGAGTTTTGCGTGTTCACCATTTCAACTTGAACTAAAACCCCTTTTTGGATGGGTAGGTTTTTGTATCCGCTGGTTTTGATGCTGCTGAAGGACATCCAGAAAACGTAGGTGACATGGATTGATGATTGAATGCAAGGAAGATGCTGATTGATATTCATATTAGATTGGAGGATATCAAGTGACACCAAGAGGATTTGCATTATTGACAAAGATGACCAAAGAACTTGCTGAGCAGGTGTGCGATGGAAGGCTTGTATTGAGCTTGGAAGGTATGAAAACATCATGTTGTATATCATACATGTATTGACTTGAGCTTTTTAGGTGGATATGAGCTTGAGCCGCTTGCCAAAAGCGTGGCTGCAAGTGTGGCTCAGCTTTTACCTGCGCCTCTTGTTCCTGAAGACCAACTTGAATATGAGGAATCCTTAAACACTATCAAGCCCAATCGTGGAGCAGTTGATTCTTTGAAGCGTGTCGCCAACGTACAACGACATTATTGGGATTTGCCTGAAGAATTTACATCACCCGAGTTTCGATTCATGTTGCCAGAAGAATGGCGTGCCAGAGATAACTTTGCAACACGACCACGACGATCTGTCAAGCCAGTCAAACCACCTCGCAACATTGAAGGATATTAGCATCATTCCATATTTGTACCATTCGTACATATCTACATTCAGCATCTTTTCCTTTCTTTGCTTCTCTTCATTATGCATGCATTTTTATTTACGCATCTATGCCTTTTGTTGCATTAAACATCCAATACACATAATCATGCATCTTTTATGCAGTTCACCTTCCTAAAGTAACTATTATATGCAGAACACTACGAATAAACCCTGCAGCGGATGCCATTAATGATAAGTCGTCTCATGCAGAGTCAGGTTTTCTGCTTGCTTTGCTAGTCATTCTATACATTGACCCCATCTATCCTGAACATGGAAGGTTGCAATGTGGATAAGAGTGGTAGTCATTGCTTTCAAGTATCACATTAATGTCTTTTTCGCTGCTAAAGTAGCTATAATGATCCAAGTCTTGAAATCTGTATGTAGAGTAGTAAAGCATAATCGCCATGGCATCGATCAACCAGTGAGCATGATGGAAGACAATGCCTACAACACCTATTGTATGGTAGAAAGTGGCAGACATTGTTTAGCTTCTCTAGTTGTCGAAGAACAAAGGGCCAAAGATCACATCTTTGTACAGCAAGTTGATCTTTTTCTGTATTCATTACAAAGTAAACATGCTCGTTTTAGAAATGGAGAATCTGCCTAAAGCAGGAAATTATTGCATCATTCAATGTAACTTGGGTATACTCAGTTACAGTGTTCAATCCAGGTGATATGATCCTGCTGATCAACATGAACCTTGATTATGTACAACGTGGGGATCATATGTATTCAACTTGCAAGTCATGATCTAGATAAGGGGATAAACTAAAGCGAAGTATACATGTTATACAAGTGTGAGCGGCATCAAGGAAGAACCCGGGTGATGATGAGAAGAATGAACGAATAAAGCAAAGCATAAATACAAATACAGTAGAAGGATCTATACAATAAGAGGGATAATTATGAAGAGCAAGTGTACGAAGGAGATGGAGATATGTGAAAAAGACCCAATGCTTTTGGCTTATTGCATCTCGACTTCTTCATATTTGACATCTTTGTGATCATGATAACGACGGCGGCATGACAAATTATAAACGCGTTCTCCGAGTTTGCCAACGCCTTGTACCACCCGAATAAAGAATTCCTTTCGAATGATGGGCTTGTTGTCACGAATACGATCCAATTGCAGACTATGATGCTTGTCAATCACTACATGCATGCACATCTATCATTCACATGTCAGTCAATAGTATTCAAGTTACATCCATGATACTTACCATAACTGCAAATACGACGCTCAAGGCACTGCTTGCAGCTACCATAAACATGATACATTGCTGGTAAATGACAGCATCCATCATGGGTGTACCTGCCATCAATTGACCAGTCATCATGCCAGGGATGTTAATCATGCTATATTATAAGCACAGTTAGCATGTATAGGGAGAAAAGGATGGATCCAATAAAGACAATGCATATGATGCGTCTTCATCCATGAAAGATACATTACCCCATTACGCTGAGTTGCATCAAGATCGGAAGCATAGACACTCGAATAGTTTCAATCGCGAATGGTTTAGCTGCTTCATATCGTGTAGCTCCAAATGAAAGTCGGGTTTCTAATACATTGGCGTGATCGCTTTATGGCACACAAGAAAAAAAGTTCACCCTGGTCAGTCAATCCATGAAACATACCCCTTCACTATCACCCTGGTACCTGATATTGTCAAGACATTGCTCTGTTGCCATGGCTATACTGCCCATAGAATTACCAAGAAGCATACCAACAATAGGGATAAACTTGGGTGGAGACCAGAATGGCTTTTCTTGCAAAGCAAAAGCAGAGCCTAATAAAGCGATAGATGCATTGCTGACAACCAGGATCACAAACATTCTTAGAAACTAAGACAATGAGATGTGCATTAGTGATGACCAGGGTTGTAATAGGAGAAGAGCTGGTATTCTTTGTTCTATCTTTTACATACCAATCCCCGGAAGGTTTTCCGTGTTCGATTGAATGTTATTTCATAAGCACCCAGCAACAATAACACCACTATAAACATGATAAGTAAGACACATTATCAGATTTCAAGTACTAAAGTAAACTTACAACTCATAAGCGCCACCAAACCCGCATTGTTGGAACCAAGCACAGCATCTAGTACATATCCCTGATCACAATAACAAAGAGAATCTTATTATAGTTAATCTGCTTTCTATCGTGACGCCACCTGAATCTTACCATCAATGTGAGCTGTATAACACATCGCACACCAGATATAATAAGGGAGAGCTCTAATCGAAGTCCCATGGCAAGACTAATTGCAGCTGAGCGATATATAAGTGGGACACATTGGGACAATGAATGTTTATATGCCATGTGTACCTGCAATAAGGACAAAAGCAGATGATTCCAAAACGTGCCACCATGCGAGCACAGGCTGTTGTGACAAGTCTTTATCCATAGTCAAGGGGTTGTAAAAGCAGTTGATGGAATCAGGGGTTTGATGGATTGAAGAAAAGAAGAAAAAGTCAATGTATATGAACGGGAAAAGAAGAAAAAGAGCAAGTGGCGACCAAGATGTGCAATAATCTGATCCCCAGGGTGGTACGAGCTTGGTACGATTGTCGGAGACGTGTGTGTTTGGTGTATGTGCCAGGGCAACCCTGTCCCAGTTTGGTGCTTTTTCTATTGTGGATCTGTTCAGTAAACAGATCATGCAACTACATTCATATAAACACACATATACACTTCCAAACTGTAGCTATAAAAGCACTTGCACTTATCATCCAAGCATCACTTATGGCAATACATAGTAGAAATTTTGATCGGGTAAACGATCCGGGGTCAAGAATATAGGATCAGATAACTCACTTCCAAAATGGTGATACCAGATCATTTCCTTTTTAGTGCAATCATGGATTTTATTTTCTTGGTGCCATCATCAGATGTACTACGTGACATTGTTTGTGATTGAAACCAGGATTAAAGAAAGAGGAAGATAGTTTGTTAGGTGTACTAGTTATTGAAGAGGAGGGATTATATGAGAAAAGGGAGTTGGGGGAAGAAGGAGAGGGATACATCAATACATTATGGGTGTAAAATATCACATAACTACATCAAGACATCTACATATTATAAACATTGGCGTGGGGCAGATGTGTGATATGCATTTGTGTGTGAGCTGGCTTTTCCCCCCTTTGTCCCCTTGTATATCGTTGACATTGCTCATTCGATGACAGCAGCAGAAGAAGCTTCAGCAGTATATGCTCTGATCCTTGCAACAAGACCATTGACTTCACCACGACATTTGAGCACTGAGTATTCAAAATCTTTTGTACCAGAAGCGGATCGATTGACTGCATAAAGTAGTGGTTGGATTTCTGCATGCATTTGGTCGACAAATTGTTGCAGGTTTCCTTGCATGTGACTACGCAGGGTTTGCATCCGAGAAATAAGGATCTTGCGCTCTTGTGTACACTGCTGAATCTTTGCTTCGACGGTCCGTGCAATAGCTTCACTATCATTTGCCATCACTTGTACTTGGTGTTGTACGCTGTCAAGATCTTGTCGCAGTCCACAAACTTCACGCTCGAAACGAGTAGCTAAACTTTCCATTGCTTGCTTGAGAACTATTTGTTGACGTTCAGTCTGCTCCTTTTCAGCTACAGCAGCATTACGATCACGTTCAAGTACTTGCTCCTTCCTTCGTAGCTCCTCCAACTTTTTGCGTGATGCCAATGCTTCATCTCTTAACTTTTTGACCTGAGCTTCCATTGCCATTGATGAACGTTTTGTTGTATCCAGTAATTCTTGTTTAGATTCAAGCACCTGCATCAATCCCTTGATATCATGTCGGTATTGCTTATTGGATTCAACATAGTTTTGTGCGTCGATCTCAGATTGTGCTTTTGATTGTCGAGCTGCTTCAAGCTGAAAAAGAAAAAAGGAGAAATATAAAGTGAGTGACAAAGGGGAAAATAAGGATTAAAGCCATCCACTTGTATACACACATGTTCTCTCTCTCTCTCTTTCTCTCTCTCTACTTGAGGACTAGGAGACATATACATATAGAGCGTAATCAACGTCTCCTCATCATCATCCGTGCCTCATATCTGACTCCGCCATCCCCCATCCAATATGCACAATGCCTACCTGTAAACGAGTTGATACGAGCTCCTTTTGAAGTCCATCTAATGTATCTTGAAGCTGTTCAACCACTCGTGTGGACCGAGAAGAAGAAGACGTTGTTGGTTGTGGATGTACTGAAGTTGGTGGTGTGAGCATAGGCGCTAGCAACAGAGTGCTGTGAGAAGATTCCTGTACTTGAAGCATGAGTGGAATGAGAAAAGAAAGTGAAAGTGAATTAGAGAGTGAAAAGAAAGTAGTAAAAAGAGAAATGGGTAACTGTTTGGTCTAAATGTACCAAAGAGCTCATGAGGATACTTGCAGTTATTAGGGGTCGCCAGGAGATAAATAGGGAACATCAAGGACCGCAACTTGTTTTCGTTCAGGGTCAATAAGTAAGAGCGCGATAGAGAGAAAGAAAGAAAGAGCGTATGATTGATTGAAAGTAAAGTGTATACGCGTATATCAACCAGAAATAGCCGATTGTCACATTGGTAGTTCATGCCATCTATCAAGGTTGCACTATTTACTTTTGGTATAACATTCAGCATAAACAAGCGTGGGTCGTTTTTGGCTCGTTCATCTTTCATGCAGCGATAAAGATAGATCGCCAAAGATATGTCATTGCCTGTATCCAGGCTCTGGAGGGGTACAAATACTGTAAATCCGCAGGGCATGTTGCATGTGCTTTAAGAAATCACTCCAGCTCAACTGCTATTGTCACGAGCTTATTGCATAGTTACAACCAATCCCCAACATGTAATAATAAAGGTGGATAAAGCCATGTGTACGTATGTGTATCATTTTGCTTATTGGCTGGACAAATGCATTCCCAATTCTCTTCTACAACAGCTCAACGTGTTTTGCTTCCCGCCTTTCTTCTCTTTCTCCACCCTATGCACCCTGTTGGCTTGGGCGAGATTACCTGCATACAACTCTTCTAAATCCTCTCCTATATTACAACTACGCTTCTCTCTTTACACGTACTTTTCAATGTCAAGTGCTTTTCGACATCCAACACGCTCTTTTCCACCCAGCCATTCCAGCTCTATTCACGACAACACTGCTTCAACTTCAACACAACAAAGACGTCCATCGGTGAGCAGCACTTGTTCGGATCTTAGTGAAACAAGTCGCAACATTGTTATCAATGACCAGTGGCTCGTTCTTGGCAAGATAGGACAAGGCTCGTTTGGTGAAGTATTTGAAGGTATCCACGTGTATCCATGGTGAATCTTTATCAACATGTACTTACTCTTGCAACTAGTTCGGGATATCCATACTGGAAAAGCTTTTGCGCTTAAGCGAGAGCCACAGTCAATGCGTCATCCACAACTTGAAAAGGAGAGCAAGTATTATGCAGAATTGGAAGGAGGAGGTAACTATTAAAGGAATGACATGTGATGAACATTGTATTAACATGATTGATCTAGTGGGAATTCCAAAATGCTATTGGTATGGCCAATATGATGGATTCAATTGCATGGTCATGGATCTTTTGGGATCAAGTCTGAAGGAGCTGCGTCAAAGTGTCAAGGATATTCAATTGGATGTCATAGTGGATTTGGGATGTCAAATGGTAAGCAAGTGATAGGATGGATGATGGGATAAAGTCTAACATTGGATCATTATGATTAGGTGGATATTCTTCGACATGTTCACGACAAAGGCTTGGTGTTCCGGGATATGAAGCCTGACAACTTTTTGTTTGATGCATCCTGCAAGCTCCCTGAAGTTGAAATGGTGCGAATTGATTCAGAAATGCCCCATTATACGTACAATGTACCCACGTGTCACAGCGTCTTTCAACAATGGGGACAACAATATCCAAAACTGTATATTGTTGATTTTGGCTTGACAACGTATTGGCGTGATATGGAGACTGGCAAACCACATCCTGAAGGCAAAAGGAGGATCAAGAACAAGATTGGCACAGCACGTTATGCATCACTTAATGTTCATCATGGAAGATTACATACTCGACGAGATGACTTGGAAGGATTGGCCTATATCATTTTGGACATGGTGCTTGGCTCATTACCTTGGTCTGGTATCTCAGCACGCAATTCAAAAGCTGGTTGGGACAAGATGCGTACCTTGAAACGAGATACTTTTATGAGTGATCTTTGTGCTGGAAGACCAGTGGGATTGATCGAATTTGCAGAGTACACCAAGTCGCTCAAGTTTGCAGAAGATCCTGACTATGATTACATGAAACGTCTTTTACGAGGTACATTACCTGGTGGAGAGTATTCAAAACCTGCCAGATCACCTTTTGGCGGTGGTACAACATCACAAGACTTTACTGGTGAATATGTTGAAAAGAAGAAGGACAAAGACACATCATCAGCCAAAGCTTCAACAGAGACTGAACCCAAAGCTGACATCAGTACACCTATTATTGACGAGTATCAGGGTTCTGGATCATCAACTTCTGAAAAAGCCAAATGGAAAATGATCAACAAAGAGAAGAAAGTGGGCTGGAACACATACAAGCATGATCTTGAGCCATGGAATCCTGAAATTGATTGGAACACTGGGAATCAGAACACAATGACAGCTTCTTGGGGTGAAGATCAACCAAATATGACCTGGGGCAATGGTGATACGCAACAAAAGGATGCTTCAGGCTGGGGAAACAGTGATCTTTCTAGTTCAGCAGGAGGAGGATGGGGAACACCATCACAAGAGAGTTGGAATACATCAGTACCTGTATCAGCACAAAAACAGCAACATGGATTTGAAGCTGCATCAGCTGAGTGGCAAACAGTAAACCAGCAAAACAAAGATGGCAATTGGCGATCAAATCGACGTGCAGAATCGTATACATGGGATAACCGGCAAAAGAATGTTAAACCAACACCAAGGAAAACAGCCACTGCAACCACTACCAATCAATCATCGCGTGACAAACAAACAGGATGGAGTAGTACCGATTTTGGTGGAGGATGGAGAACAAATACTGGTGGTGATGGTTGGATTGCTAATGATAGTAGAGAAGCAAGAAAGGATCATAGGCGTACAAGAGGCCGACGGCGACCACAGTGATCATTTGGATTGTCCATCATACATATCATCTGCATTGTATTCATGTATTATATCAAGATGTTCCCACATGCACCCATTACAATCATCCCTTCAATACAAAAAAGTATACCCTGTATTTGGCATTACACGTACACGACATTATCGTCTCAGTAAATACAAGTTTCTCTGCAATGTAATCTTTTCCAATTTAAAAGTCGCTTCTTTATTAAACCATCAACTTGTTTAAGCAGATTTGTCAATGTTGATTTTGATAGACTTGACTTGATAGTAGTTCTCGAGAGCATATTCACCATTTTCACGTCCAATACCACTTTGCTTATAGCCACCAAATGGTGCATTGACTTCAACAATGTTATAGCAGTTAACCCCTGATATAAAAGGAAAGCGTGATGAATACATAGGATCAATGACATGGGTAGATGATAACTTACAAACTGATCCAGCTTCAAGTCTGTTAGATACATTGATAGCAGTGCTAATGTTGGATGTGAAAACAGCAGCACCAAGACCATAGGAAGTGTCATTGGCAAGATTGATCACTTCTTCTTGATCCTTGAACTTGGCAATAGCAGCTACTGGGCCGAAGATTTCTTCACGTACAATTCTGTGTTCAGGTTTACAGTCTAAATAGCATGATTGTATGATTAACAAAACATGTAGCATGATTAATTAATGATGAAAGATAACACCTACCTGTGAAAACAGTAGGTTCGATAAAGTAACCAGCATCACCAACACGCTTGCCACCAACATGACAAGTAGCACCTTCCTTCTTTCCAATCTCAATGTATTCCATAATACGATCAAATTGGCGCTGGGAGATTTGGGGTCCTTGATAGCTTGAAGGATCATAAGGGTCACCAACCTTGTGAGCAGCAATCAATTGGGTGAACTTTTCAAGGAATTTGTCATAGATGCCTTCCTGAACAAAGATACGAGATCCTGCAGAGCACACTTGACCAGCATTCATGTAGATACCATTATATGCCCAGAATACTGCTTTATCCAGGTCTTCCACATCATCAAAGATAATGTTGGGAGACTTGCCACCAAGTTCAAGAGTCACCTTTTTCAAATTGGTTTCTGCAGCAGCCTTCATAATTTGGCGACCAACAAGAGTACTACCAGTGAAAGCAATCTTGCCGACCTTTGGATGACGAGCCAAAGCATCACCAGCAATAGCACCATAGCCTGTAATGATGTTGATAACGCCAGGAGGGAAGCCAGCTTCCTTAATAAGTGCAGCCACCTTAAGAGCAGAAAGTGGAGTCATTTCAGATGTCTTGATCACCACTGTGTTGGCAGTGGCTAATGCAGGTGCAATTTTCCATGCAAGCATGTTGAGAGGGAAATTCCATGGAATGATACCACCACATACACCAATAGGTTCATGACGTGTGTAGGAAAGCTTGCCTTCAGTCTCCATCACCTTGCCATGAATCTTGTCACACCAACCAGCATAGTACCTCCTTTTAGTGATAAAAAGGAATGTCAAATGATGAAGCAACAATGATATAAGCCATGTCAATACTTACAAAGAAGCTTGAATGCCACTAACATCAATCATTTTGGCTTGAGTAAGAGGCTTACCATTGTCAAGAGTTTCAACAATAGCAAGTTCTTCTGCATCACGTTCAATCAAGTCGGCCAACTTGAGCATAAGCTTTTGACGATCACGTCCAGGAACATTACGCCAGGTCTGGAAAGCCTTTTCAGCAGCATCCACAGCTTGATCAACTTGTTCCTTTTCGGCTAAGAGAGATAAATATTGATAAGCATGGCATACAAGTACATTCCAATAGTGACATACCTGCTTGAACAGCAGTAATGACCTTTCCGGTGGCAGGGTTGATAGTGTCAATCGTGTTGGCACCAGCCACGAATTCATTATTGATAAAGAGACCAGTGTTCACTACATTATAAAGTGGCACATGATTTGTCAGCGTATATATCTCACTTGAAGCATAACTCATACTTACAGGAGATCTTGTGACCACCGGGTGTAGTGTGCTCGACAACAAAAGACATGTTTGTTATAAGAAGAAGAAAATGTAGAAAAGAAAAGTGGGGTAAAGACCCAACATTTTGTGATTCATTTTATACTTTATAGCTGGGATAAGAGCCCATGGGAGTCAGAATATGACCAAGGATTTAACCACGGATCGCTGGTACTCGTGATTGGTAACACAATCACAATGCGGGCTTGTGTGTCCCAATCACAAGTGATGTTTCATAATGTTGACTATAACTATGTCTACTGCTTATATTCTCTAATAGATAGCCTATTTACAATAGAAAACCTTCAACTTTATTGCATGTGGGAGCTTCAGAGCAGCAAATGAATGATAGATTGGATTCCGATCTCGTGTGTGTACTACTCTTATGCAAGAAAATCCGATAGACTACTCCCATTTTCGTCCCCAGCCTGACGTGTATCTTGCCTTAATAGGTTTTCAATAAGCATAAACTCACTTTATCGCTTGTCGTTGAGAGAATCTATCGAAGCTTGGGAGCACTCTTGCGCATAAACCAGCGGATCTATAGGGCCGAAAGGTCATTCTGTATCACACAAAAGATGTTAGCAGTTGTAGCACAGACTACATATCATTACCACTAGCCAGGTGATTACGATTATCAATCCATAGGCGTGGGATACTTAAAGCGGCTTTGCTAAAGAAGACATAAGATATGAGATGTCTGTGCATCTTCCGATTATAGACTATCCGCTATGTGCACATGACTACATGTACTAACGAGTCCTTTATGCTTTAACAACGTGTTCCAGAAGATTATACTGCGTACTAAGCCATGGTCTTATGGTAATCAACAATAATTCTCTCACGACTAAAACATGCGCCTAGCTTGCTGTCACATGATATTGACTCCAACAATGCCACCGGTACAAGAGACAGCAATCCATCCCGCTATTTCCAGTTCTGGATTGAAAGGAACCAAATCCCGACAACCTTCACCTTTTCTTTCTTTACTTGACACCAACCCAGCCATGCTCAGCCCCCAGATGAAAGCACTTTTAACAGATACAGCACTTTATGAACTCGGACAGAAGCACAGCATTGGAGTCCATTAGTAGCTTGAGTGGAATTGTGGACTTGAAAACGTCTCTTTCTTTGATTGGCTGGATCGAGCCGACGATTGTCGACAAGGTCAAGCAGTTTGCAAATCCAACAAGTTGGCAACGACTAAGAACGCTCACAAGATACTGTTGAAACGTGCAGTGTGCTGATCATCACATGTGGAGGAATACTCTCTTGTTTAGCTAGTCTTTTTCATTGTTATACCTTGTCCCTTTATACTGCATTTGCCACTTGTGCAAGCAATAATACAACGTTCATATGATACAACAAACGAAGAATACGTGTTTGGATTACTTTGAAAGTTGGTGGATGGGAGATCAAAAGCAGTTAGGCTTATTACTACATGTGAATGCATTGTTGGGGATTGTCAATTGCTGATTCATGCATATCTGATAACCATTCTATCACATCATACTTCATTCCCAATAGACATGATGCATATCACAACGTCAGCTTTTACGACACATAGAAACATCATACAACATCTCTATCCAAAAAGCCGACTTCATCTTTCGAGAGCAATGATTGGATCACGTAACGAAGGTATTGACCAAGTGGACATACAAGGGCTACAATCGCATGAGCACATCCCATGGAAACCACCAACTGCAGGAAAGAAGCCCACCATCAAAACAAGAATGCTCTCATAAGAATGGGGAAGACTATGTGATAGAGTAGTGACAAGTGTTCTACTGCCGAGGATATGAGATATTTCTCTTGATATCAAGACATTTCAACACATCATCAAAACTATTGGATATTCAAATTCGCCTTTCTCGTCGTCATACTTTAGCAGTATTCGTTTCACACCTTCTAGTGATCTTCTTTTACACTGATCAAATATACAAACTGCTTTGTTACTATTCTTCACTTTTATTGATTGCACTCTTGTTTCAACAACTCCAACTAGCTCCATCAATCACAAGTTACAACCAACATTAATCTTGACACACTTGACTTGCAAGAAGTTCTCAAGGCCATATTCACCATTTTCACGACCAATGCCGCTTTGCTTGTAACCACCAAAAGGTGACATTACATCAACCAAGTTATAGCAGTTGACCCCTATACATATAAGGATTAAGTAAAACTGATCGTGGATGGTATGTCGCAGACAATACTTACAAACTGATCCAGCTTCAAGCTTGTTGGAAACATTGATGGCTGTACTAATGTTGGATGTGAACACGGCAGCAGCAAGGCCATAAGTAGTATCATTGGCAAGCTTGATCGCTTCATCTTCATCCTTGAACTTGCAAATAGCGACTACAGGGCCAAATATTTCCTCACGAAGTATGGTGTGTTCAGGTTTACAGTCTATATACACAACAGATTAGCTTATATTATGCAACATCAATGATTGGATGAAGAAAGGTGACACAAACCTGTAAAGATAGTAGGTTCAATAAAGTAGCCAGTATCGCCTACACGTTTACCACCCTTGTGAAGTGTGGCACCTTCTTTTTTGCCTATATCAATGTATTCCATAATACGATCAAATTGACGTTGGGAGATTTGTGGACCTTGGAAGCTTCCTTCTTCAAAAGCATCACCAATCTTGTGAGAAGATGCAACCTGAGTAAACTTTTCAAGGAACTTGTCATAGACTTTTTCTTGAACAAAGATACGTGATCCTGCTGTGCAAACTTGACCAGCATTCAAGTAAATGCCCCTCCATGCCCAAGAAACTGCTTTATCTAGGTCTTCAACATCATTAAAGATGATGTTGGGAGACTTGCCACCAAGTTCAAGAGTCACTTTTTTCAAGTTGGAATCTGCAGCAGCCTTCATAATGTGTCGACCAACATCTGTACTACCAGTAAGAGTAATTTTGCCAACCTTGGGATGACGAGCCAATGCATCACCAGTAATAGGACCATAACCAGTAATGATGTTGATAACACCAGGTGGGAATCCTGCTTCTTTGACCAAGTCGGCAAACTTTAGGGCTGAAAGCGGAGTCAACTCGGATGTCTTGATGATCATTGTATTGCCAGTAGCCAATGCTGGTGCAAGTTTGGTTGATAATGAAGCCAATGGAAAGTTCCATGGGATGATACCAGCACATACACCAATTGGCTCATGAATCGTGTAAGAAAGCTTTCCTTGTGTTTCAATCACTTTGCCACTTATTTTGTCAGCCCAGCCGGCATTATATTTGCTAAAGGGAAAACCGATATAAGCAAATGTGATGTATGCATGTTATGCATAAACTTACAGTGCAGTTATCAAACAACTAACGTCAAGCATTCGTGCTTGAGCCACAGGTTTGCCGTTATCAAGAGCTTCCACAATGGCCAGTTGCTCAGCATCACGTTCAACCAAATCAGCAAGCTTGAGCATCAAACGTGCTCTTTCTCGACCACTAACATGACGCCAGCTTTGAAATGCTTTCTCAGCAGCATCTACTGCAAGATCAACTTGCTCCTTTTCGGCTAATATGCAACCTTGTTAGACATGCATGTAAACAATGGACAAACTAAACATACCTGCTTGCACAGCAGTGATCACCTTGCCTGTGCATGGGTTGATAGTGTCAATGGTATTAGCACCAGCAACAAATTCATTATTGATGAATAAACCAGTGTTCACTAAAAGATATGTCAGCTTCGTTCTGAATGTTTGAACAGGCTAAAAGATGTACATACACGCTATCTTGTGTCCTTTTGGTGTAGTGTACTCAACAACAAATGACATGATATGTGTGAGCGAGAGAGAAAATCGATACTAAGGAATCGACATTGTCGACTAAAGAATCAGGTCTTTTATATGACAAAAGATTTATGCTATACATGAGAAACCATGCTGGTGACACGGCTATAGAATATCTATTTACTGTTGTTTGCATTTAGCCGGCATTGGCGCAAGCATGGTGCTGTGTATCTAGTTATATGCACATGATTGGGAGATTCACTTCTAAGGTTTTCTCTGGGCAGTATGTTAGGCACTATAGATAGCATCTGGGCTGGATGCAAGTATATGCACATTATCTTATCAACTATGTATCCGTGGGAGCCGAAAATCATGCAAAACGATCCCACCATCTCGCCGTGTTGCTACATTCCACAATTAAGCCACCGGCATATAGGGATGTCTCCTTTCGTCTTCCGGTAGTGATGATGAAATCTCGTAGTGATGTAAAAGATCAAGTGTACCCGAGTCAAAATCCAAATTGCAGAATGGTATGTGTCCAACACATGTTGGCTACTACAGATAGTCATCATGAGGATCTTGATCGGTCAAACCTTATCCATCATCATCCATTTATAATCCAAAACTCCCTAATACCTTAATGCATATCAGTCATAATCACATATACGCATATACTATCATATGCAGACACATACATCCCTTGCATCTATGTATATACACTTACTATGCACCAGACATCAGGAGAAGGTACATGGGTATTGGAGCATCATCTTCAAGATACACATCTATCTCTTGTTATGTGCTCCACTTCGCGCATACCAGAGTGTGTTATTGATGTATGATAGACATGGATGCTTTATTTAGAGTAACGATGTGTCGATATGATAATGCCAAAAGCGAAATGATAGTGTACAAAGGCGATAATAGTTTTCAAGCCATATTATCAGTGTAATGGTGTGTAGTATCATAGTTGCCAATACCAGATGACGATGAATCATTATCCTCGTTATTGTCATTGTGAAACTTGTTGTAGTAATCGGTATAATCGTTTTCTCGAGTCCAAGCTGCACCAATTCGCTTTGAAACACGATAGCAGTAAATAAGCGCAGCAATACTGACGACAATCTGGAGAGCAACAACCAGTGATGTGATGATATTATTGTAAGCAACCACTTGATCAAGAGTTAATGAGCTCTTGACCATGATTACTGCTGCAACCAATTCCAAATCAAGCAAGATGCCCCACATACAAGTCTGACAATACATGCTGATACGAAATTGACGCACATGTTCCCATTGCCATTCTGCTACACCCATTTCTTGTTCCTTGCCATCCTTGTCAATCCAGCGATAGATAAATTCAGAGAAGATCATTTGGCGGTACATGGTATATGCCATTGGGCGCATATTGAACCATTTGTACTTGCATCTGATAGGAATCAAAGTCACCAAAAACATGGTACCTACCACAGCTGTGACAACTGCTTCTCTTAAAATTGCAATACGAGCATCCCCTGATCAAGTAAGCATGTTGTTAGATGGATCAGCCAACAATGCCACAACGTGAACTTACCGTTAATCAAAGATATGACACCGGAAATGATAAACGAAAGGCCAATGATAAGTCCTAAAGCATCAATGCGTCGATGGCGAATAAAGCCATAGATCACCCATAGGAAAGGAGGAATACCAGAGATAATCAGCGAGTATAAAACATCCAGTACGTTGCGTAATCCATAGTAAAGTGCCAATGGGATACCAACATCAATCAGCAATATGAGAGCAAGAGCCATCATTTGTCGTAAGATCCATTTGCCAAGGTTGGGAATTTTACCACCAGGCACATGTCGATTTTCACTGTATGCTTCAATCTTGACTTGCTTGTTGTCGTGTTGCACGCTTTGGTTCTTGTTGCAGCTAGTATTGTAGCTGCTGATGCTGGCTGATTCAGGTATTTGACTGGTAGTCATTGCTTCTAAAAGTTGTAGTAGTATTGTATACGCTTGCTTATGAAGCGCATTGAAAACCACTTATATAAAATCGACACACGGACTATTGTCGCCTAAAACGGAAGGTGCTTTTAATACCAAGCATAGCCTTTTTGCATGCTTATTGGACGATCACTTGTCATCGGACTATGCAACTTTCAGAAAGCGCTCTACAGCATGCATGACCAAGATTTGCTTTAGCATGTACTCATGAAATTTCATTCTATAGAACATCATCGACACTGTTGGGTACACAAAGAGGACAAGGAGATCTATTCTTAGTTACTCACACTTGCATGAAAATCGCAATATAGAAAAGTGCCATTGTGCCAAGAGAAGAAGGAATGTGGATATAATTAGGCAGTTTGGCATTGTTATGTGGGCATCCTACTACTTTGCAGCGCATAAGATCATATTTCACAATCGAATGACTTTATATATCAGAATAGTATCTTAAGTATCTAGTATGGCATATTTACAAGGAGGATGAATGTCTATCAATATAGGTGAAGAAGCATATCGGCCTGAAGAATAATAGGTGAAGATGCGAGGATACAGGGCTGAATGTGACATATGCATGTTTGTGTTATGCCATGTTTTCGGTATGATGGTGCTTTTGATCATCATTATCGATTGCTGCTGGTGATGATAGTGATTCATTGTCGTCATAGTGTTGATTGTTGTTGTTGCTGAGATTCTGGTAGTAATCGGTATAATCATTTTCCTTTGTCCATGCAGCTCCAACTCGTTTTTCGACACGATGCCCATAGATACCAGCAAGAATAGATACTGTCACCATGACTGCAACAACCACTGATGTGATGATATTGTTGTATGCGACAATGTGATCAATAGACAATGAGCTTTGGACCATTAACACACACGCTACCAATTCCATGACAAGTAATAGTCCCCAGGCAGCAGTTTGTGAATACATGCTGATGCGAAAGAATCGAATATGTTCCCACTGCCAGTCAACGACACCCATTTCACAGTTGTTGCCATCCTTGTCAATCCATCGATAAGCTGCTTCAGAAAACATTTGACGTGCCATGATAAATGTCAGAGGACGCACTGTTAACCATTTGGTAGTGATAGGTGGTAAAGTGACTAGGAACATGACACCAACGACACCTGTAACAGCTGAATCTCGAAGTAAGGCAGCACGAGCATCACCTGGTGATGAAAATATGTTACACAAAAGAGATCGACCACAAACCAGAGCTTATATACATACCACTAATCAAGCTGACGACGCCAGACAAGATGAATGAAATTCCAATGATGCAACCAAGCACATCAATGCGTCGACTGCGAATAAAGTTGACAATGACCCATAGAAAAGGAGGAATGCCAGAGATGATAAGAGCGTACAAAACACCAATGACATTGCGTAATCCATAGTATAAAGCCAAAGGTATGGCAACATCAATCAACATCATAAATCCAAGAGCCATCATTTGGCGTAACATCCATTTCTTGGCATTGGGGATCTTGCTACCAGGAACATAACGTTCAGGAGTCGTTTTATCGGGCTCGTTGCCTTTGTTGGTAAGCTGATTATGGCTATTATTGCTGACTGTGGCAGTGGTAGACATGATGATAAAGTTTGTTGGTAAAAGTGGTTGATCTGGAAACTTGGTACTTGACGTGGTTGGTTATATACATCGACTACGGCCTATTATCGCCCAAAAAGGAAGTCGCTTCACCGAAGCTGAGCAATTGTTGATTGGATAGATCAAATGTAAGCTGCGCCGCAGTTTACCACCATTGTCATGAAAGTGTGCGGATCAACGCGCCACAGATCAGAATTGCCATGTCATCATCTCCACTATATGAAATGTCGATTCAGCATCTTTTCAATAAGAAGAATGTATGATCTTACCGCCCAGTAGTATGTATATGTGTATATTGGTTGTTGATAGCCTTGATCTTCAAGTCTGTCACCACATCATCTCACCATGGATCTTCTGCATCAAGAAGGATGTTATTTTTAGCTTCAAATGTCAATGATCGGCGTTAGTTCACTTCCTTTTTACCTGATCTCTCTACCAAAGTATACTTGTTGCAGCATGTTGTCTGATTTTACTCTGGCATGACTTGCAATGCTATGTACAGTGTCATGATCAGTTAGTTTCATTACTACGTGATCCCAAAATACAGGCACATTTAAAAGTGTAAGCGGCATGACATCATTGTTGGAACTTTCTGTGACCAAAGCAGATTTCAAGCATAGCTGTATCTAACGATGAATCAAACAAGGAAAATCAATCAATTTGCTCTCGACTTTGTACAGTTTTATTATAATAGACAAAAAGACATGAATGTCTTCTTAATACATGGGCTACAGTGATAATGAGAGAGCTTATTTCTTGCCAGCCTTTTGGGCAGCCTTGGTAACCTTGCCAGCCTTATCAACCTTCTCAACAGCCTTGATGACACCGACAGCGACAGTTTGACGCATATCACGGACAGCGAAACGACCAAGAGGAGGATATTCAGTGTAAGCTTCAACACACATGGGCTTGGAAGGAACCATCTTGACGATAGCAGAGTCACCAGACTTGACAAACTTGGGAGAATCTTCCAACTTCTTACCTAAAATCATGAAAATGGAGGTTGTTTGTGTTAGAAAATGATATAAAAGTCATCAAGAAAGGTCAAGGAAGAAGTATATAAGACATAATCAAGAGATTAAGCCCAATAAACTTGATCCAAAACCACAAATTAACTTACCAGAACGACGATCAATCTTTTCAAGAAGTTCAGAGAACTTGCATGCAATGTGAGCGGTGTGACAATCCAAGACAGGAGAGTAACCAGCACCAATTTGACCAGGGTGGTTCAAGACAATGACTTGAGCGGTGAAAGAAGCAGATTCCTTGGCAGGATCATTCTTGGAGTCAGAGCAGACGTTACCACGACGGATATCCTTGACGGAAACGTTCTTGACGTTGAAACCAACATTGTCACCGGGAACACCTTCAGCAAGTTGCTCGTGGTGCATTTCGACGGACTTGACTTCAGTGGTAACATTGGCAGGAGCAAAAGTGACAACCATACCAGGCTTGATGACACCAGTTTCAACACGACCAACAGGGACTGTACCAATACCACCAATCTTGTAGACATCTTGAAGGGGAAGACGAAGAGGCTTGTCAGAAGGACGAACAGGAGGATCAATGTTGTCAATGGCTTCAAGAAGGGTCTTGCCAGACTTAGCACCAGCCTTGGTTTCCTTGGTCCATCCCTTGAACCAGGGCATGTTGGTAGATTCCTCCAACATGTTGTCACCATTCCAACCAGAGATGGGGACGAAAGGAACAGACTTGGGGTTGAAACCAATCTTCTTGATGAAAGTGGAAACTTCCTTGACGATTTCATTGTAACGAGCTTCAGAGTACTTGGTGGAATCCATCTTGTTGATAGCAACAATCAATTGACGAACACCAAGAGTGAAAGCCAACAAAGCGTGTTCACGGGTTTGACCATCCTTGGAGATACCAGCTTCGAATTCACCAGTACCAGCAGCAATAATCAAGATACCACAGTCAGCTTGGGAAGTACCAGTAATCATGTTCTTGATGAAATCACGATGGCCTGGAGCATCAATGACAGTAACGTGGTACTTGGGAGTCTCGAACTTCCAGAGAGCGATATCAATAGTGATACCACGCTCACGTTCAGCCTTAAGCTTGTCCAAAACCCAGGCGTACTTGAAGGAACCCTTACCGAGTTCAGCAGCTTCCTTCTCGAACTTTTCAATGGTACGCTTGTCAATACCACCGCACTTGTAGATCAAGTGACCAGTAGTAGTGGACTTGCCCTGTAATAATAAAGCAATGTCAATTTCCTGCCATACCCATCTGACCCATTGTCAAAAGCAATACTTACAGAATCGACGTGACCAATGACGACAACGTTAACGTGAGTCTTCTCCTTACCCATGGTGACTATATTTAAGATGGATTAGATATGGATTCCAATAGATGGATGATGGTTGATATAGGATGGATGCTTACATGTAGTCCTTTAGCAAAAAAGAGGGAGAGCTATCAGGTCGGCGCTTGTTGCCCAATTTTTGCCCACGCTGGCTGTGTGTCATCGGCATATGAAATGGAGGACCAATGATCTTGCTGACATGAGACAGCCATGCGAATGATGGATTCTCTTTGATCCAAATCAATCAAACCCCTTGTAAAACGCATCAATGTTGCTCTTTTTACTGCATTAAGACCATTTAATATAGCATATGAATGACTGAAAAATGGAAAGATCTAGTATCAAATGCTATTATATGTACAAGATAGGCTGTAAGGGGAGTTATTCGACTACTAAAGTCGATATGGATTTTCTTTAGTTGCAAAAGCTGGCTTAATGACTCAGTTAATGAGCTGCAAACACTACACTTTTCAACATTGGTGTCCAATATAACTTTCATGGATACATGTACTACCAGTAATAAGAAGATTGAATACCTAAAATACCAGCATTGAACCTTTGATTGATATAATGAAGCGTATCTTCCCTGCATCCATATCTATCTGGAACTATATGACAAGACATTCTTTTCGAACAACAGGTGAGCGGCATGATTTGGTGTCAAGTCGGGATTTGACATAAAGTACCGCCATTCACTCTCATTTTGGTCTCTATAACCAGCTTTCGACAAAGTAGTTCTCTTACAATAGGCAATACAGATAGCAAAGTCCCTTTTATCACAGAGTCACTGGTCATATCTTAAGAGAAAGAATGTTCTACAGCTGCATCGATCACAGCTTATATGATCAGATCGCAACTACCCAACAAGTTGTTATGAAACACATTGTATGGGAAGATCCAAAAAGTCAAGATGGATGATAATCAAATGGAATATATTCGCTTTGTAAATGATGAAATAAAAGCATATGCTTATGCACCGTATCCTCGTATCTTTTCTGCAAATCCCCATTCTGTATCCACGCTGTAGGGCTCAGTGACTTCAACACCACTTGCAGTGATCTTTGCTCTTTGGAACTATTGATACAAGTGATAAAGTCAGCATTGATTCCACAAAAAGTCAATTCCACTTGCCTTGTTCATGGATCGAGCATCACGATAAAACAAAACTTTCATGCAGTCGTTGATGATTTCAATAGCTTCCTCTTCAGTGAGATCGTCTTCTCTTCCTTCTACTCGCTTTCTCAGAATAGGTTGTGCAAGATGTGCACCAAATCCGGTAGCAATAGTTGTAGTTTGGTAAGTGGTGCCGCGCAAATCAACATATCCAAGGAAGCTAATCAAGTCTATCAGCATTGATCCCAATGACATATATCAAATCAACCTACCGTTCACCCTTATCCACACCACCAACAACAAGTGCATTCCAAAGAGGATTAAACTTGGATCGTCGATTGTACATGACTCGCCACAGATATTCGTAAATGTTGGATGTGCCGAGAACATGACCGTCATCATGACAGTGTTCCTTGATCCTATAATATAATGAATATCCTTCATTTCGAATCTTCATTCTTCTTCATGACACATACATCAGCGTATCCAAAAGATGCTGGATATATTGGTAATCTGAAATATCGCCTGAGCAGCCGACAATGGTGTAGTCACCAACAGGATATAATCGTTCAATGTCACGGAATCGAGCAAGTGAACCATAAGAGCCTAATCATCCAAGTGTTAATATTCCTCCTCCATACAAGAGAATTTTTAAGCGTACCGAGCATATCTGCAGCCATCATAACACCATCACGATACTTGAAGGCAATAACCGATGTACCAGTCACCAGTGGTTGTCTATGAAAGAAGAGAAAGGTCAGCTGCTGTAATGGGGTTGAAATAAAAGACAACACTGATGAGAGTCAACGATAGACAAGTGTTAACTTGGTACTATAGTTATCCCTGTGTTGTATATATGTGGTGGAAGAAGCGATCGGTGTCAATTGTACTCACTGGGTATGAGATACAGGGCCGTAAGCTGATTGTGACAAGCTGTCAGGAAGACTTTTGTGGAGAGGAACAGTGTTGTATGCGTCAACGTTTTCGTTGCGAGGTTTGCCCCAACGAGAAGGAAAATGGTCCATGGTGAGTGAATAGTAAAGAGGGAAAAAGAAGCAAGGCACTCAATTGCATCTTCACTTACGCGTCCTAAACGCAGCCCGCCGCCTCTCGATGACGTTGCTGAGTTCAATCCCAGGCTACTTTATCGCGCATTAGATGTACCTGTGTCCTTTATAGAGAACATGTCGACTATAGATGACTATGAACATGTTTTGCACTCTATCTATGCCATAGCATTGACATGTTTGCCCATATCTATATCTCATCATTAAGCTTAAAGGATCTTTCTTCATCTATTATTGGCTTCTTTTATAAGAATAAAGCTCATCCTTTAGTCGTTGTGAATAGACTACTATAGATAGATAGGTCACGTCCTTCTGTAATACCCAATGCATGATAATGTAACTCCATTCTTAGATGGTTCAGCAAGAAATGCGGATTATCCACAACTAGTTTCCCAGTTGGGAATTTTTTCACTTTGGCGGTGTATGATGCACATGTTACGCCCAACAAAGGGGTTCCTTATCACAATATCCCATGTTACATAGTTAGCATTACATGTTTCATGATGCAAGTACACTAAACAAGCTCATATTGGGATAGTTGTTGCTGTCAACAAGGGAATAGAGTAATAGTACCCACGTGTTTCTATTTAAGTATGATTGACTGATATTGTCTTCTTCCCGATATGCTTCTGATTGATTGCTATGACTACATCAACCAGTTTTACACTGGAATATATCTTTTATGGATGCGATTAATTTATCAAATGCAAGGGAAGTGAATGTACAAAGGAAGGGAGAAGGAAAAAAGGGATATGGTTCTCGAGTAACTTGTGTAGCGAAAGTTGGCATATACTAAACTGGGAAGCACGGGGCAATTGGCCTATATATGGGGGGTCAACTCACTTTCTTCACAGCCCTTTTTTTTCTTGAACTTTCCTTTCAATCGTCAACCAGGCTTCATGACATTGCCCACTGTAAAACCAGACCCTGAAGTCCAAGAAGAGCATGACGAGTTGCTCATGTCATACTTGAATGCCGATTGTCTCTCTGGTGATAGTTGGCCTTTGTCCAACGACGACCAACACCAACAACAACAACCTCTTTCTCCTCCATATTCTACATCTTCTGATGCAAGTATCAACAACACAGAAGACGCGTATACCAGTAAATCAGAGGATATGTTTACAATACCAGCACCAACAACCAATATGATGGATTACACATCTTGGCTCGCAGCAGCAGCAGCAGCAGGATTACCACCAGCCAACAACTTGACTGGAGCAACATCATCCACATATTGGCCAGCACCTCCTCCACCTGAATTCTTACAATCATTTGTACCCCCTTTATACATTCAACAAGCAGCTGCTATCAATCAATCACCCAATATCCCTTTGATACAACCATCAATTCAACCACAGCCACAACAACAAGATGTAAAACTATCTTCAGCATCATCTACAACTTCTTGTTCATCTTCTGATTCAGAACAACCAAGAAAGAAACGTGGACGTAAGAAAAAGGATCCTGTTGGTATGACTTGTACACCAACAACACAGTTAAGACCCCTGGCAAAACTTCTCCCTGCATCAGCACAGCCGCCACAACAACCCAACAATACCAATACATCAACAACACCATCATCAACAGCAGCAGCTACTCCATCTCCTCCTCCTACCCAACAACAATCTCCTTCACCATCTCCACCACCAAAAGAACAACAACAACAACAACAACAACAACAACAACAACAATTACCCCTGACAAGCAATGACAACAAGCATGTACCTGTCAGTGTCAAAATTGAGCCATCACATTCTTCTCCAGAAGAAGCACAAAAAGCAGCAGCTATTGCTAAACGACAAGAACGATTGATCAAAAACAGAGCAGCAGCACTCTTGTCACGTAAACGTAAACGTGAACATTTGAATGCATTGGAAGAAGAGAAACAAAACCTTTCAAAGGAAAATGAACAACTCAAAGCACGTGTGGCAGAACTAGAATCCAGAGTGGATACATTGGAGAAAGAGAATCATGATTTGAGACGTCGAATGGTTGGCAGCAACAACAACACAGCATTGTTATCATCCAACAAGAATACCAGTCATCATAACAAGGCCACGGGAGTGGTATTTATGGTAATGTTGAGATTTGGGGGGACTGAAAGGCGGGAAATAATGGCTATCTTTCTTTGTACTCATTTGGTGTGTGAATGTTTCACGATATAGATCATATTGTTTTCATTTGCATTGTTTTCATTGCCATCAAGAAGCGTGAATCAACTCACAGTGGGTGGTGGTAGTCCAAAGCAATTGGTGGGAGGATCCAGGTAATTCAACAAACAAAATGAATGATGGATGTAACGCATGCTTACATAAACATGATTTAGCTCTCTTGATTTGACATTCTTCAATGGTGGCGCACCAACGACTCCAAGACCTACATTGGATAGTGGACCATCATCATCATCATCATCAATTACACCAAGCACAGATTTGGTACTCATTGATCCTGTACGACCTTACGCACTCCGCAACTGGATTCAGGACAGACTTACCACTACAACAACCAATCCCAATGACAACAATATCAAGAATCACGAAAAGGGTCTGGTGCAATGGTCATCTGATATCGCCAATAACAAGGCAACAGCAACACGACCCCACATTTACTTGTATTCTCGTGAATTTTCTCAAGTGGCACCTATCATGAATGACACATCAACAGCAACAGCAGCTTGTGACGACAATGATTCCTCTTCATTCTTGATGAATCAAGACAATTACAACAATGCAGCTCTTTTATCATTGATTTCTCCGCTACCAGCTGAAAAGAATACAAGTTACCTTCAAATCGATGTTCAAGTACTCGGCTCGCGTGTCATTGATGGTCCGCTCATGTCCCTTGAACAATGTCCTTTTGCTACTTCATTATTGGACAGCATGAAAGATGATCTCCTTTGTACTCGTCCTACATTATCCACTAATGATCATCCAATGTCAACTGCTACCACTACTGCTACCAAGGACAATACGACTACAGATGGATCACAACCAGCTCTTAAACTTCCCACGGGACGGAGACTTAACAAGGATATGCGACGACGCCTTGTAGGACAAGAACGTGCAAGGAAAATTGCCCGAGTTGCTGATTAACATTGATGCCAATAAAAGTTTTATGTTGTACATTTGCTGTTTGACTATAAGATGCTTGTCCAATGTTGATGATGAAATGTTGCTCTACTGACATATCAACTGTTTTAGGAAAGGATCAATACCCAACCATCACAATTAGATACTAGTCAATTAGGATAGAATGACTCTTTATATATACAGTTATCAAAATGAATTAAAAGAATGAGAAAATGAGAGCATCTAGTATTCTATTTAGAAACGAGTAGCCAATTTGCGAAGAATTTCCTTGCGAACTTCAGGTGACATTGTTTCCATAAGCTTGCTAAAGCCTTCAACGACAGCTTCTTGATCAGTAGTACCGAGAAGGACAAGTTGTTCCTTGGTAGCTTCACTCTTAAGCTTGGCAATACGTTGATCCACATGAGTAGCATGCTTGTCAAACCATTCAGCGATCAAGCGATCATCATCCTCCCAATTGATGTGACTATTGTCAGCAGCATCATAGAACCATTGCTTGATAAGAGTGCTCATTTGATCACGAGTAAGACGAGGAGCAGCTTCAGCCATCTTGCGAATAGTGTATTCATGAGCAAGTCTGCGACGTACACGCCAGTAGAAGTATTGACGAGCATAACGCCATTCAAGTGGCTTGCGAATAACACCCTTGGCTTCCATACGACCAGCACGATCATGCAAGTCAGCAAATTGAATAGCAATTTGTTGATACACAGGCAGCAATTCTTGTTCACGGCTCTCGAGTTGCTTCTTGATCTCAGCAGTCTTGGATTCATCAGTGCATTCAGAGAGTTGACGCTTAAGGCTTGCATACTTTTCATCAAGACGTTCCATAGTAGCCAAGAGTTGGGGCTTACGATACTTGATCTCCACAATACCTTCAGGTTCAAGAACACCACCACGTGCTTGAGAATCAGCATACATTTCCATCATTTCCTGATTGATAGTGGTATCAATAACAACCCAAGCACCACCACGTAATTCGCCATTGGGAACAAGATACACAAACACAGGTTGCTTGTAGTTGCTAAGAGCATCAACAATTTGTGCACCATATTTGAGCACTTCATTGTACATGTCACGCTGTCCACCAGAGAAACCACGCCAGTTGGCAAAGATCATCAATGGCAATTGTTCACCCTTGTTGAAATCATTGATAGCTTGAGCAGTCTTGTAGGCTGAATTGGGATACCACACACCACCAGCTTCCATAAGCACTTGTTCAGTGGATTCAGAATTGGCTGGATCAGCAGGAATGATGTTTTCAACAGTACGTGTTTCAACAGCGACAACGCCCATAGGAATACCACCAAGACGAGCACGACCAACAACAACAGTACGAGCCCAACCACTCAAAGTTTCAACAAATGAGTCACGATCAAAGAAACCTGACAACCAACGACCATCTTCTTCTTTACCATTCAAGAAGAAACGAGGATCAGAAGGACCTTTGGGTGGCATATACTCAATTTCACGATCAATAGGATCAGCACCAATGCGAGTAATAACAGGAGCTCCACGTACAGATGGCACAAATGACAACCATTGTACAATCTTGCCAACACCTTCGAGATCATTCTCAGCTGTCAAATGAGAAACACCATTCTTGTACATGATTTGTGTACCACCAAGTTGCAAGTTGGATGTATAAACTTCACGACCAAGCACCTTGTTAAGAGCTGGAGCACCAGTCAAGATGATAGGTTGGCCTTCATTTTGCACAGCACGTTGACCAAGACGCACCAAATAAGCACCAATACCAACAGAGCGACAAGTGACCAAAGTGATGGTGAAAATGTCATCATAAGCACGAGCAGTTGCACCAGCAATAAGACCAGATCCACGCAAGTTTTCAACACCAAGACCATCAGTGTAACCAATCACATCAGTGATACGGCATCGCTTTTCACCTTCATCTTCAATTTCTTCAACATTGACACTCTTTTGGCCATTGGTTTGTTGAGCAGCAATAGCTTGGTAAGTCTCTGGAGTGAGATACAAGTACTTGAAACCAGCAGCAGGATTAGAAGGATCCTTCCATGCAGCCTTAAATTGACTAATAAGCTCATCAGCCAAACCAATACGAGCACCAGAGTTGGCAGACAAGTAAATGCGTGGTACACCAAGTTTACGAGCCAATTCAGAAGCCTTGTAAAAGACATTGTCTTCAGCAACACCAAATGAACCAATCTTGAAAGTGATATCATTGGCAATAACGACAACACGACGTCCTTGGGGATATTCAGGCGTGCGCAAAGTCAAAAGCCATGCCACCATACCCACTGTATTGGTACCAGGAGCACGTTCGATCTCTTGAATAGAGCCATCTTCATCCACAACCAACTCCTTGCCTTCAATAATGTGACCAGGTTCCTTCAAAGTAGGATCATTCTTGATAGCTTGTACCCATTGCTGATGAATAGCTTGCTTGAACAATTCTGGGAAATCATAAACATAAGTGGTTCCCATAAGATGAGCCTTGTAACGACGTGGCTGCAACCATTCCTTTGTAGGATAAGGAGTAAGTACAGGCTGCATATGCATGGCACCAGCCACACTTCCAACAGATTTGAGGATCCAGCCACTCTTATCAGTCTTGACTTCTTGATAAGCTTCCATCTTGAGAACATAACCAGAAACATTGTCAACAGTAAAGCGCATAGGGATCACAGGTGCATCAGGACGCTTGGATTGAATGTTGAAACGAATTTCTGCACCAGTGACACGCAACTTCCAAAGACGCTTGCCATGACGATCCACAAAAGCCATCAAAGCATGTTCCACTTCATCAGGTTCAATAGCAAAAGTAGGGATAAAGTTGATGAACAAGTGGTTGCAGTCAGAATTCTTGTATTCATGGCTGACAATCTCAAGTGTATCCAAAATCTCAGTCAACAAGCGATCACTTTCAGAGATAAGATAATCAGCAGTACGCATTTCTTCCTTAACACGACCAGGTCGCACCAAAGAGCGAATAAAGAAGCGACAATCACTTGGATTCTCCTTTGCTACAGCATAGTAGACATGCATTTGACGATTTTCAATAAAGCATGGCTTGATGTCAAAGTTGGACAAACGTGCAAGTTCCAATTGGTAAGCAAGAGCTGGTTCAATGTGACGAATAGTAGTATCTTCAGCATAATCTTGACGCTCACGGAAAGTGTAAAAGTCAGGCATTTGGTTGGTACGATACACAATCACTGTGATACGACGCAAATGGGCACGACGGAAAGCATCCTTGTATTGAGCAACAACCTTTGGAATCTCAGTTTGCCAGAAAGACTCATCCTTATCCTCATCACTTTGAACAACGATGTTGAGAATATTCTCCATACGAGTAGTAGGTTGTTTAGCAGCAGGATCTTCTTCAAATGCAGTCAAGATACGTGGCAATTCACTTTGCACTTGCTCAGCAGACTTGCATGCAACCATGGCACCAGTACGTACAGGCTCTTCTTCAGTGCTGTTGAGCAAGAATGTCAAATCAGAGTATGAAGCAATACGCTTGTTCGAGTCACCGCTGTTACGAGCACTGCTGTTAGGCAATGTAAACTTCCAAGCAATGACATAAGGCTCATGTTGCAAGTTGTATGCCACATCCAAAATCTTGTAAGCATGATAAGAACGACGAGCATAAACTTCAAGAGCAGCCAAGGCAACATATGGATCGCTGTGGTAGAAAAAGTTGGGCAAGACATCAAACACATTGAAGTTGGTGTTGATAAGATCCTTGAAAGCTTCATAGTTGGGAGGACGACGTTCCACACCACCACCATAAACATTCTCAGTAACAGAGCGTTCAAGAATTTGAAGCATTTGGCTGTGGCGTTCTTCATAAGATGGTAACTGACACAAGATCAACAATTCACGAGCCTTAAGTGCCACCTTTTGAGAAGCACGGCTGTCAATTTCTGAAAGGCGCTTGAGCATGGGAGTGAACAACTTGTCAAGTCCACTGGAACCAACATGAGGAGCAATGAGATCCAAAAGGATAAGCACCAAATTGTTCTTGCTAGACACCTTGGCATGAGACAAAATGATGGCAAGCACCTTTTCAAGATCATCCTTGTTCTGGTCACGCAAAGACAAAATGACTTCTTCATAGCGGTTTTGGCCACTGAACAAGGTTTCAACATCACAGTATTGTTCCATCAAATCGACATAGACCATGTACTCATGATAAGCAAGTCCCTTGACATAACGCTCGAAAATAGCAGCCAATGGAGCAGTTTGTGTCTTGACAGCTGTTGCTTCAGCCTGAGTATTCACGTGTTCACGAACATAGGCTTCAATAGCATCCAACAACTTGGTGGCAGGGAATTCATCCTTATTGGCATCGAGACAATCTTGCAAACTGGATTCAAGTTTGGCAGGAATACGACCAGACATGGATGACATGAGAGCTGCAGTTTCTGAATATGGCAACTTGGGATCACGCAATACATCAGTAAGATCCTTGATAGCAGTCTGAACAAGTGCTTGATTGTCATAGCCCTGAAGAATGTATTCAAGAGTGCCTTTGGTAGCATGGAAACGTTGCACAGGCTTGTCACCAGTGAAATGAGGAGGACCAAAAGCAGGAATAGTTCCAGTGTAAGGCAAGTATTGCTTAACGCGTGAAGGATCATCAAGTGACAAGACACCAATGATATCACCAGCTTCAAGAGTGGCACCAACTTGCTTGATGAATTGAACACAGCCATCTTCTTGAGCGAGCAATGGCATATACATCTTCATGACCTATAAAATATATCATCACATAAGTCATCTGATTGCTTGATCATTATCCTTTTTGATTCATACCTCAATTTCAGCATACGCTTGACCAGCCTTGACATGTTGTCCATTTTCCAACAGCAAGCTAACAAGCTTGCCAGGCGAAGGTGAGCGTAACTGAGTAGGATCAGATTCCTTTTCAAGCAAACAAGTCTTGCCATCAATCATAAGTCGAGTAGCTTGAACTTCTTCACGAGAATAGGTTGTATGAGACTTGCCACCAAGAGATACAAGCAAACCACCATCAGTGAGATCACGAACACCCACTTGGGTCTTTGTGCCATTCAAATACAAGGTGTAGATGCTGGGTGATGATTGAGTGACAGTGAAATTGAAACGTTGATCTTCATAGATAAAGTCGACTGTAAATACGGTCTTGAGCATGTCACGGCTTGGAACTTGACCACGTTCAAGACTTTGCTTATAAAGCTGACGACAATCGAGTGATTGAGAATGTGCCTTAGTAACAGCACCACAGAAAACAGCAAGCATTGGATCAGGTCGTTCAGCAGTAAGCTTCTTGGAAATAAGCATATCAAGCCATCCAGTGTTGATAGTGTTCTCTTCAAAGTCTGGAGTCTCCAATAAGCGAATAATGTATTCAACAGTGGTGCGGAAAGCAGCACGAATAGAGATTTCCTTCAATGCCATAACCATGTTCTTACGAGCTTGTTGACGATTTTCGCCATAGGCAAAAATGTGACCAAATTGTGAATCAGCAAACTCGTGAAGACCACCAGCTGATGCAACAGAGAAATAACCCCACACATTGGTACTGGATCTGAAGTTCAGTTCTTGCATCATGCCTGAAGATGGCTTGAAACCAGCATCTGGATTCTCTGCAGTGATACGGACAGCAATAACGTGACCCTTTGGTGTAGGACGACGTAAGACTTCAAATGATGTAGGATTGGCAAAGTCAAAATCGATAGGAGAAGCACTGTTGGGTTGAACACCATAAAGAACACGAATATCACGAATACGATGAAGAGGAATACCCATAGCAATTTGTAACTGAGCAGCAGGCAAGTTGACACCAGAGACCATTTCAGTAGTTGGATGCTCCACTTGCAATCTGGGATTCAATTCCAAAAAGTAAAAGCGTTCATCTTGATGACTGTACAAGTATTCCACAGTACCAGCTGATACATATCCCACAAGCTTGCCAAGTCGTACAGCTGCTTTCTCCATTTGCTCAAATACATCAGGCTTGGCAATAGTGACTGGAGCTTCTTCAATGATCTTTTGATGACGACGTTGTACTGAACAATCACGACCAAACAAACTGATAGCATTGCCATATTGATCAGCCAAAAGTTGTACTTCCAAATGACGTGCGTTGCCTGCCAACTTCATGATGAAAATAGGAGAACCAGGAATTTCACCTTGGACTTGATGAAAAGCTTGCTTGAAACTGGCAGCATCTTCCACTTTACGAATACCCTTGCCACCACCACCTTCAGATGCCTTGATCATGACAGGGAATCCAATCTTTTCAGCAGAAGCAAGACCTTCTTCTGCAGTTTGCACACATGCATCCAAATACACCTTATCTTCCACCAAAACATGTCCTTCTTCTGTTTGTGCCACTTGACTGATACCATCACCGCTCCAGCTCATGGTGGGGACATCGGCATGTTGTGCAACAATAGTAGAAGAAATCTTATCACCCAAAGATCGCATAGCTGATGCTGGTGGACCAATAAACACACACTTGTTCTTGCTTTGAGCCAACATCTCTGGTAACTTTGGATTCTCTGAAGCATGGCCCCTTCAATGTAACCAATGTTAGAGAAGAAAAATTTGACATGTAACACAATAAGCATTGGCAACTTACCATCCAGCCCATACTGCATGTACCCCGCTACGCTCAGCAACATCCACAATAAGCTCCACATTGGCATAGTTGTTGTTGTTGGTACCACCAGGGACTTCGACATAGTTGTCAGCCATACGAATGTATTCACCATTGCCAGCCAAGTCTTCGGGAGTAGCCATGACAGTGAATTCAATAGCACGTTCATTGCCAAAAGTCTCGTATGCCCACTTGCGAACGGATCGGATCTCCTTCATGGCAGCCATACCGTTGTTGGCGATCAAGACCTTGGTAATGACTGTATGACCTTGATGGGCTTTGACATAATCTCTAACGGGTCCTTCGGGAGCTTGGTCCAGCGAGTTGCCGCCTATTTGAATGTCAGAGACCTTGTACTTGCTTGTTTTGTCAAGCTGTCATTGCTTACCTAAAAAGTGACTTGGCAAGCTCTTATGGTCGACCATGTTGTGTGTATGTGTGATGTTTTGCCAAAAGGTGAAACCGGAAGAGAAGAGGAAAGAGAAAAGTGTTGTGTGTGTGGAAGAGAAAAGAAACCGATCAATATTGGCTTCCGCTATTGGGTTTGACTCTTTTGATGGGCCATGTTCCTTTACCCAAAAATTAGGTCTGGGTTGGCCCACTACCCCAACCGTAGTCCTCAGCTTGGGGCGATCTTGACCCATCAAAACACTTTTGTTGTCCTGCCCCTTTTTTTCTATCGTTTCCCCCAAGCATCACCCTTTTTTGTTATAGAAGAACATAATCTTTACTGCTACTTTTGTTGCACAGACCATCTTTCCCCCAAATGAAAATGAAAAACTTATCGCTTTTTCTTTTATTCTTGCTCCGATGGCACAAGTCAAAGAAGCATCATCATCATCATCATCATAATGGTTGTGGCCGGCATAACGTAATGGATCAATCCTAATACAAAACTAATGGGATGGTGGGATACAACAAAAGAGAGATAACCTTGGGGATATATGTACATGATTGTTGGGAGATAAGGAAATGATGTGAAGCATAATTGTGTCAGTGTGATGGATATATATATGATAGACGTGTGCATGGGTGGAAAGGTAAATAGAACCATTAATAAAGTGTACCAGCAAGCTCATGATAAGGTGTATTATGTGTTGGATTACTGGGTGGTAGCAAATCATGTTGCTGATGATGTGATATGATGGAAGGAGTTGCTGCTGCTTCTGGTTGATGATGATGCAATAATGCAGATGGTGGATGATTTGATGCCATTGTCAAAGGTGCTGCCATTGGCGTAGTACTAGTTGAAACATCATTATCAGACACTGCTGCTGCTGCAGGTGTGGATGTGCTAGTCGTAGATGGTGATGAAGATGTCGATCCTGTTGTTGCTGTTGCAACTGCCTTGTTTGCAGCTTGTTGTTCACGCTTTTGTTTACGCCATTGTTTTCTTAATTCCTTGAATTCGGAAGGATGACGCTTGGGTCCCTATAATTTTGACATGTCAACTATACCAGATACAGCAAGTCATGCGATCAAGTTATACTTACATGTTGTTGCATACACACATGTGCATTCAAGTGGTTCAATGTCCCATATGCCTATATCAAGATGTGAAATCAGCATTTGTCTTTAATATACTGTCATGGGTGCACAAACCTTGTTGCATCCAGGGAAATTACAATGATAAAGTCGCTCAATCTCGTGATACTTTCGGCGTGGTCTCTTCTTTTGGTTAATACCAGGTAGCGACACAAATGCAAACACCTTTTGTTGTGGCTGATGATGTTGGAATTGTTGATGATGTCTTGGTGACACACTATCAACAACTGATGGTGGTGGAGATGGTAATGTGGGACCAGATCGTGTATGAGATGGTGGTGGTGGATAACCAGAAACAGATGCAGCAGCAGCTGCTGCTGCTGCATATGGATCCATAGTAGAAGATGGTACAACAGGAGCAGTGGCTGGATACTGATGATGATGTGCATAACCAGCAGCACCTACAACATCATTTTGCAACACATATCGACCGCTTTCGGAATAATCAGCTGATGGCTGGTAGATCATATTGTTGTTGTTTCTGCCATTATTGTTGCCACTTTGAGATGAAATGGGGATTGCTGGTGCTGCCATACTAGAGCTCATCACTGTACTACTTGTAGGTACATGGCCATGTTGTTGACGTTGTTCTTTCTTGTCAGATGGTAAAAGTTGTGATAATGGAGGCAAAGATGGTCCACCTGAAAGATCAGAAGCAGCTGCTGCAGCTGCTGCAGCTGCAGCGGCAGCAGCATCATGTTGTTGTGAAGTAGTATTGGTAGATGGGACACCAGAACCAGTAGCAGGATTGTTAGGATGAAACTGCATATGGTCCATATAGAGTGGTTGCTGTTGTTGTTGATGATGAGCTTGTTGTTGTTTTGCTGTATGAAATGGTGAATAGAGATCAGAAGCAGCTGCTACAGTATAAGGATCGTATGTTGTAGGATAAAATGCAGCTGCTGCTGCAGCATGTTGTGGATGATGATTAGCAGCAGCAGCAGCAGCAACAGCTGCTGCTGAAGGATTTGCTGCTGTGACATAATGCTGTCGTTGTTGTTGTGATGGCTGTTGTTGATGGTGGTTCGTTGGAGCCACTGCAGAAGTAGTAAATGATGCAGATGACGAAGCCATAAGCGCGATAGACACAAAATGGAAGCAAGGAAGAAAGAGAAAAGGGGGCTGTAAAGCGTTTGGGAAAAAAAAGAAAAAGACAGAATTGGGCAAGGTCAGTTTTATGTCGTGTGTGGAGCACGAAAATTTGGGTTTTAAGGTTGGACCTGGGTACACATGCAATAAATGATTCAGCCAACCACGTTCAAAGACCACGATCTTCGCTCGTAGATCCCAATTTCAAAAACAGTAAATGATCCACGTCAGAAACACTTGAATCTTGTTTCCTGGCGCTGTGTCACCAAGTGATTTAATATATTCCTTCGTCTTCTCACACACATAACACACATTGTCCGCCACCTTTTCAGGCACATTGTCGATCCCAATCATTGTCTACTTTCAGTATAGCTCATCAATCTTAATAATTGATCCACAAATACATGCATTGCATGATGTGGCACTGATGCTCAGCCATTATTATACATGTATGGATTCCTATATCTATCAATTTGCCGCTGCCAAGCCTCTCACCACCTTGACAAAACCTGTATATAAGCTGTATAAGGGAGTGGTATTACAACATATCACACAAAGGTATAAAAATGAATCAGCATATCTCCTTCTTTCCCATGCAAATAAAAAACTGGTATGTTATCTCCTCAGCTGCCAAGAGCTGACAATGATGCCATGTGTCTTGTTCTCCGTATATTAGGAGATGACGTGTGCATCCGCGTGTTTCACGAATTCCGATCACTCCTCCCATGTCCATTTTGTTCACATCTTGTTGGCCGACAAGCTAAAGCACTTTCTGGCTATTTGTGCCATGTATAGTTATGAAATGATCACATTGGACTGGTAAAAAGTTGACAAAACTTGCCTTTTCCTCTTGTTATCACCCGATTGGGACATAATCATTGGGGCCAAGTTTCACAAAAATGACCGTACACATCATAAAATTGTCAAATGGGACAATGAAGAAAGGGATCTACAAGGTAGAAAGGGACATTTGTGTATCTTGTAGGTGGGACGCTACAAAAGTGGGAATTGTTGCCATGTTTTGAAAACGTAGATCGGGTGTGGCAAAAGTGATGCGAGTTGCGCACAGAACCAAGACCAACGCAGTTTGGTCAAGTCTGCATTTTTGAATGTCGCGTGCCTAAACAAGCTTGTTTGCTATTTGTCAAATTACCATGGGCTGTGCGCACATCTGCATGACACGCATGATTCAATTATGCAACATATCACTCTTCAACTCACATTCTTTACTTGCAGATGACTTGCTTATCATAATAGTCAGCTGTCTTCATCGAGTGTTGATGACTAGCTATAATGATATCGGGAGAATAGCATGTATCCCCAGCATCATGTTTGTAATGCAGCATAAATGACCGGCCATTTATACTTCTTATTGTATGTCAAAATGCTGCTCATTTCATGCTACCAGGTATCTACTACATGATATGTATCAATGAGAAGCGGCAAAGTTTGCACAAGATTGTTACAAGGTTTCACAAAAGGATCTTCATGTGCAAATCCCGTTTGTACGTGTGTTTTGGTAATCGAAAGCTTGTTTCCTTTGTCCTTCCCACTTTTCTATGAGTTTCGGTTACAATGAACCACTATCATCCAATCATTTCTACCACATATGCTATCAATAGCAATTCTGTAGAGCACCAATTTGTGCATCGCTATACATGTCATCTAATGTCTACTTTACACCTAAAAGCAGGATAGCGATGATGGATGCCATTCACTAAAAGTGAACTCTGCTGGCAACGATGTGCAGTAGCCTATCATTGCTATCAAACCTTGTCTCATCATTGATGGTGTAACGATTCACATAAGAAGAGAAAGCCGACAATCCTTATCATGGGCCCATTGCCATGGATCTGCTGTAATACTGGGAGGAGCCATCCACAAGATCGTGTATACCAATATCATTATTGCATGTACACAGATACTGCATGTGAAAAAGCTTGTGTGTTTCTGGGTGCTTCGATTGTTCATATGACGAGACAATGGCATGATCATTCAAAACATGGAACTTTGTTTCATTCCATTGTGCTGAACCATGCTTTTATTATGGTAACAAGTGCGATGGCATCTATCTTACTTCACGTAGTACTTCCATGAATGCAATATAGTAAAAGCTGTATCCACTACAAGTCATGAAGGTGGATGTCCCAAATGATTACAAAGAGTCAATACAAAGGTGAATTCTGCTTTACCACGCATGTTTAGGTTACACCATGGGCTGATATGGCAAAGATGCATGCATGATGAATCGTTGCTGTTTAATTGCTTCGACTCAGATCCGCGGCAAGATGTTAATACTATGGATCAACTTTTGGAATGGCTACATTATGTATCTCATATCAAAACATGTGTGTCATCTGATGATAATATTGTTGTACAAGCAATAGATTGGCATAAAGGATGAATGTATTAAGTCAACTTGGTATAAAACTTCTTCTATGAACTATCATCGTCACTATCATCACTACTAGCTGGGCGTTCTTCCAGTCCTTCGATTGTAAAGCCATTATTGTCATCCTCTGGTTGTTGCTCCACATCACTGCTGTTTTCAGCAATCCTTTCCTTCTTCTGTTTGAGCTTTTCAAGCATCTTCTTGGCCGTATCAAAAACACCACCTGTAGATGCGCCACATGCATAACATTTGGGTGACTTTTTGTGATTGTCGATGGCACATTGTTCGCAAAAGTAATGATTGCACTTGGTAACGACTGGATTCTTGAATTCTTGACGACAAATCAAGCAGGCAAATGGTAACTCCTCATCCGAATCATCATCATCACTCACAGCATACTTGTTTGGATCAGTGCTGCCAAAACGTGTCTTGTTACGCATTGCTTCCTCCCATTCCTTTTCTAGCTGCCATCCAGTCTTGTAATCACCACGATCATGCAAAAAGATACATGAATCACCATATCCACAGAATCCAGTTTCTGCATAAAACAAGATAATGCATGAGCAAACCTTATCTTGATCCTCTTTTCTCTCTCTTTATCTTACCTTTGTAATCCTTGCATACATCAGGCTGATAATCAAATCGTGCCGTTACTCGAATATTGGCAGGTGCACGTTGGGGTCCCACTTGCATCTTGGAATTGGATGCCTTCTTGGCTTGTGGACCAGCTTGCTTTCGTTTGGCCAACTCTTCATTCTCGAGCTCCCATTCAGTAGAATAACGTGTAGCGTCACTCTTTTGCATCCTTGCAGACCTGTCAGCAGCATATTGTACACCAATCTTCTCGACAAAGTCGTCTTGTTCCTCTTCATCGTCATCGTTGACACCGAGATCTCGCTTCTTTTTGCTACGACGTGTGCTCTGAACAAATGGAGTTGCTGTATGCTTTCTGTTCTTGGTCACCACTTGAGAAGTAAGCTCGTCGTCGTCGTCGTCGTCGTCGCTTTGTAATCGAGTAGGTGAAGTCTCTGCTTTTCGTTTGCGAAGATTCTTTTTGGTTGAACGTTTCTTGAAAAAGGGCACCTTGTCCGATGCTGAATTCAACAATGAAGTATCTGTTGCTGCAGTGGAGGACGTTGAATCAGCCATGGTTGGATAAAAGGTGTATACAGAAGAAGGATGAGTGACGCAGCAATGCAGATTTCTATAGCTATTTCCCTTTCAATCCCACCAATCATATCAAAGCCATGCGACTCTAAAAGGATCCAGTGAAGCACACTTAAACACAACCAACAACATTGCAGTATCCAACATTTGGTTTCGATCTTTCTGGAAGTGGTCAGTGCTGTTGCAGTAGAATCTTGTTTCAAAGGTACACAATGCTATCATTGATTCTGCATAGCTTTATACACGTGGTAACCAGATATAGCATCCAGGAACAATTCAACTGAAACTTGCTGACAGCAATGCAATGAGCTGGTTGGTAGTCCAATACTGTGGTCCACGAATAGCAGATGCAGAAAGAGACACCTTTTTGTAGATCAATTAGGTAAGTACTTGACTGCTTCATACTTTGGCTAGGTCACTGATTGATCATTTTAGAGCCATCCTCTTGTTTTCCAATGCTCTGGATGCTATCAAGAAGCTTAGCTAGTATACTTGACTTGTGAATAAAGTGATGTTCTCATCACAAAGGAATACTGTTGCTTCAGCAGTCTCGATGTTGTTAATTTTAGACACTGATTGACTCATCTATAGTTCTGGACCAAGTTGTCAATGTTATGTTATAAAAAGATGGTTTGATGGAAAAGTACCGGGTTTCTATACTCCTCACTGATATCAAATCTTTTATCAACAAGATGTATCGATGTTGAATCCACACCATAAAAGCCCACTTTTTGGCCGTCTGTTGCACAGCCACTTGGCAAAAGCGCGCTAAAATATAATAAAACGGGAGTAGGGGCAAATTGTGTTGAGCACCCGGTACACACACTTGCAGCAAGCTTGTATGCTCTATTTTGTAACCCCCACGTATGCAGGTCTTGAATATAACGTGGTCCATGTCATAGACAACATCTTTTGACCTTCCGCATAGTCATCACCGCCACGTCGATCCCTTCATGTATCGTGTGCTTTGTTCAATGGAGCACAAGGCGGATCCTCTTGTCCTCCCAGACTGGCTGTCAAAACTTATTGACCCATTTTTAGGCAATAAGGGCTCTTTTGAGGAAACAGTATGGCGAGATGGCATGCTTTATAAGGTGTTGTTGCCACCCCATACTTTAGGATCTGCCACGTTGTGCACGTTCCTCTCTGAACATATAATCCACATTCACATTGCAAATAGGGGTATATAACTATTCTAGTATATCCAAACATTGTTCCATTCTATTGTGCGAATCACCTACATGAATATATTGATGAATGACCATATCAGACATGGTGTGGCGGTGCCAAAAAGTATACACACGCTGTAATTGGCACCTGCATCTTTTCGTAAGTCGGTAACACGATTTACTTGGTTGGAAAGTAGCGGACTAAACTGAGCCAATTTATCTTGTACCACACATCAAGCGTGAGCATGAGCAGTAAAGCTTTGGGATTGGAAGATGTTGATAGGTCCGCCAGCATGACCAGGCCATTTCGCTTCATACTACCCCCCTTCTTACGCTGTTGCTTCACTTGAAATTGCATACGATATTTAATTCAAGCCATGCTACTGTAGGTTAGAACCACCTTGTGTTCCCCCCTTTCTCTTTATTTCTTTTTGACTTTGCTTCAATCCACACCAATCTTTTCCCTCTTTTCTCTCTTTTGCTTTTGCATACACACACATTCTTTTTCTACAACACCCAACCCTTTCCTTTCTTTCAGCAAAAATGCTCAAGACTTACATTCTTTTGATGTGCCTTGTCATCTTGTCGGTGACAGCAGCTCCCATTGAAAAGCGTGCAAAGAAGTATCATGGAACTGGAACTTGGTACGACCTTCTAACAACATTTATTCTCGAAGATATATCATTCAACTAGTCAAATCTAACATCATGTACTTGTGTATAGGTTTGTCCCTGAGAAGGAAGGTGGCATCTATGGTGCCTGTGGTCCCAAGGAAGACAGCGAATCAATGATTGTCGCCATGAACGCCGAGCAATACGGCAACATGAACCAAAAGTCCAAGTACTGCGGAAAAAAGCTCATGCTTAAAGGTTTATAAGAACACATTCATACTTTTGTTATCCTTGACAACTGAACATCATTATAAATAGGTCCTAAAGGCTCTACCAAGGTCACGGTAAGGCATAAAACACACCTTTGATACCTTTTTTCAAAGCTTATTCATAACGTAACTTGTTGAAACTGAATAGGTGAACGATGCATGCCCTGGCTGTTCCTTTGGAGATTTGGATTTGACTCCCAAGGTCTTCAAGAAGGTCGTTGGCGACTTTGATATTGGTAAGAGAAATGCAAGTTAAAGTTGTATTGAAGCACTAACCCGATTTGTCTATCTCTGATACAAGGTGTTGGCGACATCACTTGGTACGAGATCTAGATACTATTCTTTGTAAATGCTTTCCACTTTATAAATGTGTTGAAGTGATACATCTTATTGAAGAAAGCGTCTTTAAACTGCATGACAATGTAACGTTACGTGTATACCATAGGATGAATTATAAAGCCAGTTTGACATGTTTAATGCTGCAAAGATTTGTGTAAGATAGCTATTGTGTAAGGAGCAATGATACAATTGATTTGAAGAAAGTACATTGGAAACATGTAAAGATCACTATTCGTCACATGGGGATAGCTCTGCTGGATGGGTCGAAATGGGATGTCTTTTGAAGCATGATACGATCACATCAGTATGCAGATCAACGACAATGGTTCTGATAGCTCGTGTGCTTATGACTGTGGATTGATGATGTGTCATCCTTGTCCATTGATATACTGCCTATTGATCGTGATCGTGATACAAATCCATCATAGTTGTTAATCAAAGAAGCTGTTGTATATGTGCTGGCAGTGATCTATTTGTATTCCATCATCGACTAGCATTGGTGAATAATGTAGTGTTGAATTCCTTCTTTTCCATCATTGTTTGCTCAAGTGTGATCGATAGTGTAGTATTTGATGGATGAATGATGATAATGTCCAAAGACGATTGAAAGGATGCACTTGGACCTTGGTAGTGATCTTTGCACAATAGGTTGGAATCCATGCAGTTGACAGGTTGCACAAAGGGTGATGACTGTTGCTGCCATTGAATAAGTATCTAGTGAACAAGTTGACAATGAATAGTATGCCAAGATATGTAAAGCACATAAGAACCAGCTGATCTTCTTTCAACGAGTTATATGTCCAGTCCCTCCCATCCCATGTTGCCAAAGTAGTATTCAGAGTCATAGATTGTTTAGGATTCATATGTATTGAAGCAAGTTGCTACACTAAAGCGAGATATCTCTATATACAAGCTATCCACTGTTGACTAAAGAAAGGCTGCCAAAGCAAACGCTGTTATGTTTGGTCGTAACAGTGCAGGAGAGTGTTGTAGTGTCAAGTAAGGTTTGTTGGAAGAGAGTGACGAGCCATTGAGTCATATGCTTTGGGACCAAGACCAATGCAGTACTGACATGACGGGTTGAAGCAGAACAGTCGTGTGTACACGTTGTAGTTGTGTTGAATGAGACAACAGGTGCAAAAGAAAGGTTGCAGTGGAGGAGAGAAAAGGTGGCAGCGGAAATAGGTGGCAGGTATTGAAATGCGCATCACGTGAGCTCAGCAAATGAACACAGTGAATATAAGCATTACAACATAACCAGTGATAAGCTATTGAATGTTTGCAAGCAAAGCGAGTGGTCAGGGCCGCTAGTTACATTCAAATGGATGATGCACAGCAAAACAAAAGCATGTCTATATTGTAATTTTGGTTCCAATGGGATAAAAAAAAGAGCTGTTGAGAGAGGTGGAGGAAAATACATGAAAATGGGAGATGTACGTTGTAAATATGCGTGAAAGACAGGGATAGTGATAATAATTACAAGATGCCATGTGCTTTAGAATCTTCTCTTGGCAGCACGTCGTGCCATGACAGCTGCTCGTTGACGTTCACGCAATGCTCGTTCTTTTTCCAGCTTTTCATGGTGCTTGGTTTGTTCCTTAAAGTTCTCCCAGAATCCCTTTTGGTTCTTTTGCAATTCAGCAGCAGGCTTGACGAGCTTGGGAATGTCGAGAGCTTTACGAACAGCTGGATTCTTTAGGGTGAGGATCTGTGCAATGGATACGGCATTGGAAGTAATCCAGTAAACAAATACAGACTAAAAGGACATGTTAACCCAATTGAATATCAGACATAAGAATCATACTTACACTAGGCATCCAATAAGTGAATGGGACCATGGCAACAGCCATCACTCTGAAAAAGTTCTTCATACCACGGCTTTGAGGATTGGCAGCACCAACTTCAGTACCAGCTTCCAAGACTGCCATGACACCTGCAGCACTGACAGCAGGGAGAATGTAATAAGGATCTTGTGCAGTGAGATCAGTGAACCATCCAAGACCACCTGTAGTCATTCCTGGTACTGGCAACTCGGCCATGGCACGTAATGCCAAAAAGAAAGAAATCATCACTGGCATTTGGATAATAGGCAAACCAAGAGACTTCATAGGATGACATCCATGCTTCTTGAAGAGGCTTTGCATCTCATTGGTGTATTTTCCAACAGCTACTGAATCGCCATCTTGTTGAGCTGTTTTGAGATTGTTCATGAGTCGAGAAACTTCAGGATTCAAGTTCATCATCTTTGCATTGTTGCGTTGAATCTTGATCATCAAAGGAAGCAAAGCCAAACGTACAAGAACAGTAGCTGTAGCAATAGTTCCCCACCATGGCATTCCAGTATAGACATGGAGAGCTTCCAACATGGCTTCTAATCCACCAACAGGAGTAAAGTTACATAGACCCATTGCCTTGAAATCACCAATCTTGGCAGCTGCTTCAGTCAAATTCTCAGGTGATACAACTTGATTAACAGCATCCGAAACTGAAGTGGCAGTTGTAGTAGCTGCTGCTGCTGCTGTCTCTCCAGTAGCATCTGTTGTAGTGTAACTGCGCACAAATGCTGTAGCTCCCAAACGTTGGCTGATAAAAACACCAGGTTGTTGCTGTTGGATGTTGAACCGAGCACTGGCAGTCGTGTTTTTGTACATGCTGGAACGCTATGGTTTCTTTGTCGTCAGTTTTTCCCAATGGCTGTCAATATCAGGTGCATATATTTGTATACTTTACCATGCCCATGCGAATGCCATTGACACTATAATAAATATATATATGAGTATACTTGTCTTGATACTGTTTCTCTTATTGTTACCTCTTGAAACCCTGTCGAGTGGCGATTCTCAGCATTGGTATTCTGTGTTTATGTGGGGTGGAGGGGGAGAGAGAGAGGAAGGAACGAACAGGGACACCAACAACCCGGAAATGTCAACAAGCCACAAAAGAATCCTAATGCATCATGTGCTCATTGTTTCATGCTCTCTCTTCGGGACAACGAACGACAACTGCCTTTTTAAACTATGAACCCTTCACAAGACTTCGAATCGTCAAAGTTAGGCACCAAAGAATAGTAAGCTTTGTCCTTGAATACTCCATTGTATCGAAACCAACCCATTGCCCATTGCATAATAGTTGGGACTCGTTATACGATCGTGAAAACACCAACTTTAACGACTTTGGTGATATTGGCGAAGTATGGTAAGCTGAAATTCATATCACTATCTCATTGATATCACTTACATCCACTATAAGGTTTGGTGAAGAAAGCGTAGAAAAGATGGTTGAATGGGTGACAGAAAACGCAGAATGCGGGGAGACAAGCATGGTTGATCTTGGTTGTGGCAACGGTCATTTGCTGCTGGAGCTATCCAATGAAGGATATCAGCAATTGACAGGTATTGATTATTCAGAGCATGCCATCACTTTAGCCAAATCAGTTGCCAAGGAACAAGGTCGTGATCACATTCATTATCAAGTCGTTGATCTTTTATCCATTGAACCTGGATCTTGGGCTGATTCTCATGCATTTGACATCGTATTGGATAAAGGCACCTATGATGCAATCTCATTGAATCCTGAACAAGAAGCAGCCGATGCCAAGGGTCAAGATGGTCCAAGAGAACGTTACATTAAGGCAGTGAGCAAGATTACAAACCAATACTTTCTTATCACTAGTTGCAATTGGACAATGGATGAACTTATCGAGCGATTTAAACCCTGTAAGTGATAAGTATCTCACTTTATATTCCTTTCATACTCTAACAGACCATATCTTTTATAGTCTTTAAATACCATTCCCATGTAAAGTACCCCACATTTTCCTTTGGTGGACACACTGGATCCAAAATTTGTACTGTAGCATTTGAGCCATTGCCATAGTATTCTCTTGTTTTCATGATAAAGACATAAAGTGAACACTATACTATTCAATGACGTTCCCATCCTCCTCCTCCTCCAGGACTTTTGGTGAATAAATGGGGTGGAATACCTGCATTACCTGTAAATGATGATAAGTATCCATTACAAGTACACATAAACAAAACACATACCATTTGCCATCATGTGTGGAGGAGGCATATTTCCAAGTGCACCAGCAGGAGATGCCATCATATCACGTTGCATAAATTGTGGAGGCAATTGACCTTGAAGATGGGGTGGCAAATGATGGGGTGGAAGCATTGGGTTGGCGACAGGTGGCATATGATGATGAGGAGGCATTGGATGTTGCATCATGTGATGTTGATGTGGTGGAGGAATGAATTGATGATCCATGCCTTGTTGTTGTTGTTGTTGAGCATAAGAAAGTTGTGGAGGTATCATTGGATTCATGGGTCCACTAACACTACGTCCACCTGCATTGTCATATTGAAAGAGTTGTTCTAATGCTGGATCGTTACGAGGATGTTGTTGTTGACGCATATTGCCACCAGGAATACCACTCATAGGAGGTGGAGGAGGATGAGGATGATGAGCAGCTGCTGATGCACCAACAGGACTACCTGCACTAAAAGGATAGACTGGTGATGGTGGCATACGATGATGATGATGATGGAAACCAGGTGCTGTTTGAGCATAAGGAATACCATTGGGTGAATGATGTCCTGCATTAGGTGATGAATCAGGTAAAGTGTTCTTTGGTAATGCAGGAGAACGATTTGACAATGCAGGAGAAGATGCACCCAAAGATGATCGAGCTGTTCCTGATTTGGTAGATGCAATGGATGGTGAACGTCCTTCTGAAGATCGTGCGCTCATTTGTCGTAACACAGATGTTGGCAAATTGCCTGCAAATCGACTATTCATCAGTTTTGCTTTAGCTGTTGCAGGTGCTTGTTGCTGTTGTTGATTACTGCTTTCACTTGTATCATCACGTTGCTGGGATACTTTGTCAGTAGATGATAAAGAAGGAGAAGCTGTTGCAGATCGATCACCATTGCTGCTGTTACTACCCATCATTGGCTTATGTTCACTGAGAGATTCCTTATTGCTTTCACTATCGACAACTGATGCAACAGTAGTAGCTGGAGATTTTGGTTGTTGTTGTCCTGGAGCTGCTGGTTTTGGTTGTGATAAAATCTGAAGCACCTTGTCAAATCCCAAAGTATCAGCAGATGATGACTGTTGTTGTTGTGGAGATAATGACTCGTCAAGTTGATCAGGTGTACCTCGTTTGGCTCCAAGTGTACGTAATACTTCTTCCTCTGATAACATACGCACACTGCCAGGACTATCTGATGTTGGAACTGATAAAGGAGATTGTGATGCTATTCCACCAAGTCCTCTGTTTCCACCACCAAACAAGTCATCCACACTAATTGATCGTGCTTGGGGTTCAGATTGTTGTTGTACAGGAGTTGATGCTGTAGCTGCTTCTTCCTCACGTCGAGCAAAAAACTTGGCAAAGCGTGAGCCCCGCTCACGTCGTCCTGTCGATAATAAAGGAGAAGCTGTATTCGTATCAAAGATGCTGGCTGATAGAATGTCCATAGGTGATCCATTGGATGATAGGCTTGGAGATCCACCATTGGTAGGCTTTAGCTGTTGCTGCTGTTGTTGTTGAAGACTCAATGAACCAACTCCCAAAAGCATTTCCAAGTCTGAAGATGCTGTTGCTATGGAAAGTCAATAAAATGTCGATCATGTATATCATGTATATTACCTGATGCACCTGGTTTAGGTTGTAGAACAGTATCATTCCCTGCATCTTGTTCCTCCCTTTGTTTCATATCCTGCTTCCATGCTTCCAAATCTAGACCAGTCTCAGGTCTTGGTGCAATAGGCATATCTTGATGTGCACTTTGTTCTGTGACAGGGCTGTAATCCATCCACTCTGGAACTCGATCGGATGATGATGATGATGAGCCACGTGTTGCAGTTGATGTTGTTGTTGTATTGTCAGATACAGTGGTACGTGTTGGACGATCTGTTTTATGCGAATGTCAGAGATAGAACACAAAAGAGAGAACTAAAAGAACACTTACTGTCTTTTCGTAGTGGAGATAAGTTATCATTGCCATTTATACGATCATGCTGCTGATGTGAGTGATGATGCTTTCTGTTGTTGTTATTGGATGACATTGGATGATTGTTGTTGTGAGTTGAACGTCGATCACTCTTGTCACTACGCATGAAATTCCTATCGCCAGGACGCAATAATCGATCCTTGTTATTGGACATGTTATGATCTCGTGTTCGGCCATCATCATTTACCTATACACATAAATAAGCATATACACACCCTTGTCATTTCTTGTCCTTTTTAACTTACAGAACGATAGCGTGATGTTAAGGATCCACGGCCATTACTGAGCACATCTTCTTGTCGTTTGTCGTATGATGCTGATGAGAATATGGACTTGTTGGGAGCAAGAAGCACGTTTTTATCTAGCGTATTGTTGGCTGCTACTGCATGTAAGCATCCATCATTATGACTAATATACAATGACCCATCATCTTTTACCTGGCAATCGAGTAGAAGCAGGTGATCCATTCAGAATGCTCTTTGATATGTATGCGTCGTGGTCGTCACTGTTAATATGGAATAAGTCTCTTTTCGAGAGCCATAAAACCAAAGCAAACCATGATAGTTTGACCATGATAAGAAAGAGATGACATACCTAAACCAAGTGGACAATGGGGGCATATCGGGTGGTTTGGCAACGAGAGGACTGTCATGCAATGACAGTAGTGTTTCTCTTGAATAGCGAATGATACAAGACGAACTCATCTCTTGTGTTGGTGTCTCGGATGGACTGCATTTAGCAGGTGTTGCTTCTTCTTGATCTGACATGATGGAGCAAGTGTACAAGTCCTCGTTCTTGTCAACTGATCTGAAAGGGCAAAGAAAGTAGACTCGTTTTCCACTCCCTCCCTTTCACTCCACTCTCACACACACACTTCTAGCGGGGCTCTGGGTAAATCATCTGCCAATTAGGATGTAGTTGTCAGACACCGATCATCTCAAGGGATAACAATCGAACACACCTTACTTTCTATCTCATTATTCACTTTAATTACTATGTCTTTTCCTCATCTGCTGCTTATCCAGTTACTTTAACCCTGTCTTTTGTTGGTCCAAAAAAGATAAAGAGGACAGCTTTTAGAGCCAACAAGTCTTTATGATGAGATCTTTATGGTACACTTTCAAGAGCCATATCAGCTGAACCATGACAACAATGACACTCCCATGTTAAGAGTACTCTTTATGAAGGCAAGTCAATAAAAGACATCTAAGCTATCAATAAAAGGTGGATGTGCTAAAGTAAATGACAACACTGCATGATGATTGCTCAAAACGTCACCTTGTGTTACCTTAATCGGATGTGGTATGATATGGTCGAACCAGCTGTTTTTTCCTTTGCCTTGTTTTGCTTTCTATTTCAGTTCACTTGTCATTCGCGTAACTCTCTCAATGTCGACAATTGGAGTATTGGGTGGTGGCATTTCTGGTCTTTCAGCAGCATATTACTTGGCACGCTTTGGTCCTTCTTCCAACAAAGTCGTTCTTATTGAAGGGTCAAAACGTGTTGGTGGTTGGGTGCGTAGTCAACGTGTCGGTCCGGGATTTTATCCTTCTCCAGCAACTGCAACAGAACACAACAAACAAGATGGCATTGTATTTGAAGGTGGACCTCGTAGTTTAAGACCTGTAGGCGTTAGTGGTGCTATCATGTTGGATATGGTAAGTTGAATTAGAGTGTCTATCCTATCCATATCATTGAAGCTTACCATGCTAGATCAGGGATTTAGGTCTTGCTGATGACCTTTTATGTGTACCAAAGTCTGATCCCTCTTCCAAGAATCGCTATATTTACTATGATGGCTCAATCAACACATTGCCTAATTCCATGAGTTCCATGTTATTTCATCGACCACCTATCTTCAAAAATGTGCTGGGTGCTGCTCTTTGTGAGCCATTCAAGAAAGCCAATCGATCGGATGAGGATGAGTCATTGTATTCATTGGTATCACGAAGATTCAATGACCACGTGGCACTAGATTTGGTTGGTGCTATGGTTCATGGTATTTATGCTGGTGATGTCAAGGCTCTTTCAGCACAATCAACATTACGCATGCTATATGAGAATGAACGTGTTCATGGAAGCATTGTCAAAGGCATATTGAAAGGTGGCGTTAATCTTGAAAGCTTTCGTGAACGTGGCATGGCAGCAAGAGCACGAAAGGATGATCCAGACTGGTTTGGTGAATTAGAGAATATGAGTGTCATTGGCTTCAAAAATGGCACCGAGATGGTGACACATGCATTACGAAAGCGACTTGAAGACTATCCCAATGTTGAAATCATCCTTGATGAACCTGTATTGCAAGTCAAGATGAACAATGAAGGAAAGACATCCAAGGTATATATATCAAATGGGAAAAGTGACCTATGTCTCATTCATCACTATGTAGATCACTACTACACAACAAGATATTCACGTGGATCATGTCATTTCAGCATTACCTTCATATGCATTGGATAAGGTGCTTACAGACAACAAACTTCCCCACCTTTCACACAATCCTTTTGCAGATGTTGCCGTTGTCAACTTGGCATACAATCCAGATGTCAAACTCAACTATGATGGCTTTGGCTTCTTGACTCCTTATCCAACAGCATCTTCTCCATTACCAGTTCCTGGCACTTTAGGCGTTGTTTTCGATTCCAATGCAATGGTAGGACAAGATACTAGCAATGATCGAACCAAAGTCACTGTCATGATAGGTGGACACCAATGGTCGAATGCTTTCAATCATGTACCTATTGAACAACTTGATCCCCAAGATGCCTATGATCACGCCATCAAAGCCATGCAAGCTTATTTGTCGATTGATGCCAAACCAGAGTATGCCATGGTCCATCTTCAAGCCAAATGTATCCCACAATATGTCGTTGGTCACATGCATCGTATGGACGAATTGAATCATGTTCTCAAATCCCAATATGGCCATGCTCTTAGTGTCACAGGCGCAAGCTATCTAAGTGTCAGCGTACCAGATTGTATCAAGAATAGTCGTGAACTTGTAGAGGATTTATTGGTGGCCGGTGCTTTAGGATCAAGGGCCAAGATCGTTACTGGATTAGGACGAGTTGATACCTATAAAGATACAAAGCAGATGAAGGAGAGTGCTAGATTAAGTAAGAGTCATATCAATATCCTTATGAAATCATGAACTTGTATACACAATAAAGAGCATTTAATCAAAGACAAATATCATTCACTTGTAAAGTGCTTCTGCTACATCCATGTGCACACCACCCAGTCTTTGACTTCATCTTGTCCAAGATAGAAACGATCTACACTTAAGATATACAAGAGTATTTATGGATGGGAATTAAACATGATGGATACAAATATATAAAGAAGGTGTTCTGGATTCACAGGTTACTATGGTATCATATACTGCTTATTTCATGACTCCGGCGGCACCTTGTGTCAAGAATCGCGTCAGTAGTGTGGATAGGATATCTCTTCGCTCATTCACAGAAAGTCGTTGAAAAGCTGTATACACGGATACACCTATGAAATACAATATCAGCAAGATGCATGCAACAACACTATGACAAAGCAATAACTACCTTTGTGATCTCGTATTTTCCCCAATGTCCTTCCAGCCATAGCACCCTATAACATTAGAAGCAATGATGAATAAAACATACAAGCCATATCCTTATCCCATATACTACACATACCACTGCTGCTCCAGCAACGTTGCCAATTATAAAACCCAAAATGGCACCAGCACCAGTACCCAAAATACGCCATGCATAGGATGGATGTTCCACTAAATGTTACAGACATATATCAATACATCATACCATGATTGCCACTGTATATCTAATACCTTCAACGCGTAACAACTCTTCAAAAACATCACCAAAGACACGATTTGCATCTGACTGAGGATCTCCAGAAGTAGGCGAGTATCGTCGATGTGATCTATCATAAGTTGCACGACGTTCTCGATCACCAAGGATATAATATGCGTCTGCTATCAGCTGGAACTTTTTGGTAGCTTCTTTTCGTTCCTCAGGACTTGCATTGTCCTTGAGCCGATCTGGATGGTGCAGCAATGCTTGCTTCTTGTAGGCTAGTGTTGGAAAACGTGAGCAATGAGCAAAAAGACTCCAACATTGTCAAGGAACTCTAACCTTCTCGTATTTCTTCTTGAGTAGCTGTTGGTGGTACTTCAAGGATACTGTAGTAGTCAGGTACGTTTGCCATAGTGCACGAGTGGAAAGAAAAAGGTGAAGATCACAATCACTGAAAGGAAGGGGGTGGCACAACACACCTTTTTATATGCAGCAATCTGCAGATCATGACGTACTACCACGCCAAGCCAAGCGTTTCTTAGCTTAGGTTCCTTTTACATTACAAAAGCCGTTTCATTGTTTTTTTTTTTTTTGTTGTTGAATACCAAATACTTCTTTTGACAATCAATGTACTTGCAACAAGTGATAGTTTGTTCGTAGTGTTGGACATGTAGAGGATGTGACACAATGTATGTCACCATGCTGATAGTTACGTATCATGAGACACCTTTTTTTATTACATCAATCTCTCTTTCTCTGATTCTCAGCTGATGGGGATATGGGCTGTAATAAAAGGCACATGACAATGATTGGAATAGCAATGGCAATAAGGATATTAGCTCCAGTTGCAAGATATCGAGTACGATCATCTTCAATAGACAGCAATTGTTTCAGAGTGATAGGAAGCATAAAACGAGAAATCACATGCAAAGCGAGCAAAAATGCATTGGCAGCTATAGTACGTGGCTTACGCGCATCAGGTGCAGCACATGCACAGGCCAAGATGAATAAAGCTTCAAAGTAAAAAGATAACACTGGAAATCGCGACCAGAAATGTGTGCCACCAAGAAGAATCTTGCTGAAAGGATCGAGAAACAAGTCATCATTATGCACTATCCAATCTTGTATCCAATGAGAAAGAGAAGCCACCATGCCAGGAATACCAAATACGGCACCAAACACGGCAGATAACACAATTGTCCCAAAAAGACTATGTGAATAGTCGCAGAAGCTACTTGCACCTTGATATCCTGCCCTAGGATCCTCTACAAATCCTTCAACACCCCACAAGCATAAAATGGCATATATCACATCAAGCCAGCCAACACCAAGGACAAGGACATAAGCTGGTGTATCAGGATACCATCGTCGTACCACATTGGCAAAGGCAAAATGACCACTGTACATGATATGTTGGATTAGACAACAAAGAAATAAAACAAGGCGTGTGGATCCAAATGTGCCATTTATAATAAGTGATGGTGTCACCAATTGGGCTTACGTGGTTTGAATTACGTGTATACATGGATGTTGTTCACTCTTTATGATTGCTGGGTTCTGACATCTTTATGTACCATTGACATGTGCATTTAACAAAAGTCAATTCTAGTGATACAACAGTAATAATGACTCTTTATCCAAAACATTGATATTGGTTATATCAACATGACATGATAGGAAAGGCATGCATCAGTTGAGGATGAAAGGTACACTAATAACAAAAGGATCATTCTACTCTATATGAGATGAAGAAGCAGTAGATCTATGGGGAACACCGACATCCAACGTGTCACGGTATGTGCATCATTCATTGCGTCATCGAATGTGTTTTCTGTAAGCTGGGAAGATTGCCATGCAACGCACGTCCATAGATTGTAAACATGCGTCTAATGTTTGTACCACTAATTGCATTTGATGGCTCACAGTGAATGAATTGGCTTATTTCGCAGTAATGTCTCATTTATTGTATGTATAAAACGATTGGTTGGATAAAGAACAAGACCTATGATAATGATACATTCATTTACCAATTTAGTGAGCAAAGAGACAAAGCTCATTCGTTGTGATCTGTGAAACAGTACCGATTGAAAAATTTTATCAACAGCAGGGCAACAAATGTAGTGTTCCTTCCTTTCTTTCTCCTCTTCGGGCGTACCCCCTTCTTGTGTTTGTTGCCCATCCCTTCTCTTGTCATATAACACCATGCCTGCCGCTGCTGCTGCTGCAAACAACGTCAACATTCAAGTCAAGAAGTTGGCTACCCCCAGTGAAACTGAGGCTTCCAAGGCCAAGGAACTCTTGAAGACTCTTTCTGGTGCTGCCGATGACGATCGTGAAGCTGCTGCTCAAGAGCTTGCCACTTTTGTCAACACCACTGGTGTCCATGCTCTTAAGCAATTTGGTATTGTTGATGCTATTGCCAAGGATCTTGGTAACAAGAAGAATGCTGGTGCTCGTTTGTCTGCCATTGCTGCCATCAAGGCTTTGGCTGACAAGCCCGTTGAAGGTCAAGCTGAGCCTTACATTTTGCCATTCCTTGCCACTCTTTTGGAACTTCAAGCCGAGAAGCAAGCTGCTATCAAGAATGCTGCTGCTGAAGCTGCCAAGGATTTGATTGTCAAGGTTGAAGCCAATGCTACTGCTATCATTGTTCCTTACTTGTTGGCTGGTCTTGGCAACTCTTGCAAGTGGCAAACCAAGGCTCTTGCTTTGTCTTTGATTGATGAACTTACCAAGATCAAGGCTCAACAATTCTTCTTCACCATTCCTGATGTCATTCCTGTTGTCTCTGACTGTATGTGGGATACCAAGTCTGAAATCAAGAAGGCTTCTACTGCTACCATGGGCAACATCTGTGCTCTTGTTGATAACAAGGATATTGAACGTTTCATTCCTGCTGTCATTGCTTGTATCAACAAGCCTGAAAACGTTCCCGAGACTATTCACTTGTTGGGTGCTACTACTTTTGTCCAAGAAGTTGATTCTGCCACTCTTTCCATCATGGTTCCTTTGTTGAGCCGTGGTTTGAATGAACGTGCTACTCCCATCAAGCGTAAGTCTGCTTTGATTATTGACAACATGTGTAAGCTTGTCGATGATCCCGAAGTTGCTGCTCCTTTCCTTCCTCTCTTGTTGCCTGCTTTGGAGAAGATTCAAGATGTCGTTGCTGATCCTGAATGCCGTGGTGTCGTTCAGAAGGCTTTGGCTACTCTTAAGCGTGTTGGTACTGCTGACTATGAAGTCTTGTCCAAGTCCATGAAGGAAGACAAGGTCAATGCTGCTTTCAAGGAACTCTTGCCTGCTGATATTGATGCTGTCTATGAGCCTCTTGTCAAGCACATTTCTGAAGTTGCTCTTGCTCTTTGTGTTGCCAAGGATTTCTTCAAGAACAACTGGATCCAATCTCTTTCCAGCTACATCAAGGCTTTCGTCTCGGCTTCTGATGCTGAAGTTCTTGTTGGCAAGGCTCTTGACAAGTGTGAGGAAGCTGTCACTCCTAAGGATACTGAAGAAGAAGATGACGAGGGTGAAGATCTTTGCAACTGTGAATTCTCCCTTGCTTATGGTGCCAAGATTTTGCTCAACCGTACTTCTCTTCGTCTCAAGCGTGGTCGTCGTTATGGTTTGTGTGGTCACAATGGCTGTGGTAAATCCACTCTTATGCGTGCCATTGCCAATGAGCAAGTTGAAGGCTTCCCTCCCAAGTCTGAGCTTAAGACTGTCTATGTTGAACACGATATTGATGGTTCTGAAGCTGATACTCCTTTGGTTGATTTCATCATTGCTTCTGAAGGTGTTGAAACCAAGGACAAGGAAAAGGTTGCTCAAATCTTGCGTGATTATGGTTTCTCTGAAGAAATGGTCACTTCTCACACCATTGGTTCTTTGTCTGGTGGCTGGAAGATGAAGCTTGCTCTTGCTCGTGCCATGTTGATGAATGCTGACATCTTGCTTTTGGACGAACCTACTAACCATTTGGACGTTGTCAATGTTGCTTGGTTGGAGAACTACCTTCTTGGTTTGAAGACTGTCACTTCCATCATTGTTTCTCACGACTCTGGTTTCTTGGATCACGTGTGCTCTGATATCATTCACTACGAGAAGAACTACAAGCTCAAGCGTTATAAGGGTAACCTTTCTGAATTCGTCAAGAAGGTCCCTACTGCTGCTGCCTACTACTCTTTGGAAGCTGCCAACATTGCTTTCAAGTTCCCTGAACCTGGTTATTTGGAAGGTATCAAGACCAAGGAACGTGCCATTCTCAAGATGAAGAACGTTGACTTCCAATATCCTGGTACTGCTCGTAAGCAGCTCAAGAACATCAGCATGCAATGTTCTCTTTCTTCTCGTGTTGCTGTCATTGGTCCTAATGGTGCTGGCAAGTCTACTTTGATCAAGCTTTTGACTGGTGAAATGGAAGCTGATACTGGTACTGTCTGGAAGCATCCCAACTTGCGTATCGCTTATGTTGCCCAACACGCTTTCCACCACATTGAAAAGCACTTGGACTCTACTCCTAACGAGTACATTCAATGGCGTTATGCTACTGGTGAAGATCGTGAAGAACTCGACAAGGTTGATCGTCAAGTCACTGAAGAAGAAGAGAAGCAAATGAACCAAGCCTTTGTCATTGATGGTGAAAAGCGTATTGTTGAAGAGATTGTTGGTCGTCGTAAGCTCAAGCAATCTTACGAATACGAAGTTTCTTGGGTTGGTCGTTCTTCTGTTGACAACACCTGGATCTCTCGTCAACGTCTTGAACAAATGGGTTTCGGCAAGAAGATTGCTGAAGTTGATGCTCAAGAAGCTGCCAAGTCTGGTCTTAACCGTCCTTTGACTTCCAAGGAGATTGAGAAGCACTTGAATGAAGTTGGTTTGGAACCTGAATTTGCCACTCACTCTCGTATTCGTGGTCTTTCTGGTGGACAAAAGGTCAAGTTGGTTATTGGTGCTGCTATGTGGAATCGTCCTCACATGTTGGTTCTTGACGAACCTACCAATTACTTGGATCGTGACTCTCTTGGTGCTTTGGCTGGTGCTATCAAGGAATATGGTGGTGGTGTTGTCATTGTTACTCACAACCGTCAATTCTCTGAAGCTCTCTGTGGTGAAGTCTGGAAGGTTGACAATGGTGAACTCGTTGCTTCTGGTCACAACTGGGTCTCTGGTAATGGTACTACTGTGATCAAGGAAGAAGAACAAGAAGACATGGTTGATGCTCAAGGTAACACCATCAAGGCTGTCAAGAAGAAGGAGAAACTCTCGTCTCGTGAGCTCCGTAAGAAGAAGAAGGAGCGTATGGAACGTCGTAAGCGTGGTGAAGAGGTCTACTCTGATGAAGATGAGTGGTAAATTAGTTGATCTTTTTTTCCCTATACACTCCTATATCATCATCACACACTCTTATCCTTTCTCCCCGTTTACACATTCTATTCCACACTTGTATCGAGCATTGTAAAGAAGAAACAGCATTGTTTGTAATTCATTAAAATCCTCTGGATTCTGTTGATCTAAACCTAATCTTCTATGTACTTGAATTGTCTTTTGGATTTGCTCTTTGGCTTCTTGAATAAGATTGCTATGAAATGAAATGTCAAAATAATGTCATGTTACACATGTGATTGTACTTACGCATTGAACAAAAGAGTTGATAACTTTAACATTTCTTCTGCAGCTTCGATACTTCCAGGTCCAAAAGTCTTGCATACAATGGCCAATGATTCACGACTGTATTGTGCTGAAGTCTTGAATGATCCTCGCATAGCATAAAAGTGAGCAAGTTGATCCAAAGTTTGACCAATAACATGGGCATCCTTGTCATATATTTGGCGTTGTATGTCCAGTGCTTTTTCAAATGCATCACGTGCTAGATACATTTCAATCCGCTGTTCTTGCTATATAGATGATTTAGCTCTTGTTGAATAAAGTACCATGTGGATATCCTTTTACCTTTGTAAGCTCATTCCAGTCATATGCACTATGACATTCATCACATGCTGCCTGATTGCGTTTCAGTCGTCCTTTCATGCAAGCTTGACACTGAAAAATCCATTGTTGAGAAGATTGTTGTTGTTGACATGCATCACATTGACAATCAAAGAAATATCGCTCTTTAAGCTTTTGCTTTCTCTTGGATGTGGATGGTTCACGACTCGCTAATGGACCATAGCTGATAAAGATTCCTTCACCCTTGTTGATAAGTCTGCAAGTGCGTATTTGGATACTATTGTCGTGATCATCAAAAAAGACCAATGCATTGGGATCACATGCGTGATTGATCATGCTGCCAGTCAAGTATACTGCTTTGCCTCTGATTCCACCATCTGCCTGTTTGACAGCAAAGCTGTTACATCGAATTTGACCAAGTGTCCTTGTCAATGTCTTTTCAAAATAAGGTGATGACATGTAAAAGAGTCGACAACATACGCGTTCAATTTGGCTGTTGTATATTGAATCATGCATCCCAGGATCAAGATCATCCAATGAACCAGGTAGTAACTGAAGAGCCAATAGCAAATCAACTGTGTCAAGTATGTCAAGTTCAGGAAACCGACATAGCCAACGATGCTGTCTCCACCACCCAAGTGTCTCACACTGCTTGGAACAATATACGATATCCCAATGACAAGCAGAACTGCTACGACATGACACGGTATGACTGACACGTTGAAAGCAATGGAAACAATAACATTGTCGTTGTTGTCCCTTGTACAGCCATTGAATACAAGCACGTTCAGAAAGTAATAGCGATCCAGACGATAACTGCCTAGTAGCCATGACTGAACGACCTGCACTGGTAGTGTTGATAACTTGAGCTTGTTGCTGTTCCCATTTGGCTGGTGTTGGAAGTTGAATGGGTGGCCATGGTCGTAAGTCAATGTGAGCTGGTGTTAAACGACGAGCGAGCAAGTGGTTCTTGTCAAGCATAAGATTGATGTCTTAATTTTAGGAGTTGGTTGACTAGACCCCTTATCTGCAGTCCATGCATTGTCACCATTTAGTCGTGTATACGAAAGAATAAAGTAACATCCTAATTTGTTCATCCAGACAGCTATGCTCTTCTTTATTATGATTTTCCTGCCCACGCTACTACTACAGTCTATTATACGTCAACAAGATCAAACCAGATGTTGTCATATGACATTACCAGGATAATAAAGCATCATTCATGCTACTCAAACCTGTCTTCTTAATGTTGGAGGAAATGACTTTCAACTGGGGATCTCGGATGACATAGCGTTAGTGTTATTAGGGATCCATGCATGAGTACAATCAAAAGACACATTTGCATTCTGGGTATCTCTCTATGAGATTGCATGGTCCATAACCATGATTTACACTTGCTTACATTCATACATCGACTCAGACACCATGCAACATTGACTATACACCATACTTCATACACTACTTGATCAATCACATAAAGACAATCGATAATGGTACCTTGGTTGTTTATTTCTAATGATCATATTTGCTGATGACCAAAGAATTACAATCCGAGAGCAGCAATACCAGCATTGGCATATTGCTCATCAATTTCTCCATTGGGAGCTCCACCAACACCAATAGCGCCAATAGGAACTTCCTCATAGATAATAGGCACACCACCAGCCAAGAATAAGGTGCCAGGGATATCATGGATGGTGACATTGGTACCACTAGCAGCAGCAGTCAACTTGGATGTGGGTTGTCCAAAGGAAACAGCAGTGAAAGCTTTACGTTTAGCAGATTCTTCGGTCTGAGGACCAGCATTATCATCACTAATCAATAAACGGTACTTTCCATTGCGATCAATCACAGAGACTGCAACTTTATGACCTCCCTTGCGAGCAGCTTGCAACACGGCTTGAGCAGCGGAAATGGCGCCATCAGTAGGGATCGTATTGATTGGAGTAATATCAACAGCATAGACAGCTGCGATAAGCAATGCAACAATGCAGAGTAAAAGCTTGTTCATTTTATATGTCGATCAAGCAATATCATCTTGACATTGTGGGGTATTTATGCCTTTAATGTCTCCCTTACTTTTGACATCGGGACAACAATTCACTTATACATAAACCCCTAACCAATTATTTTACATGGCGCCGACAAAGACGCCATCATGAATGATTTTACCTTGAATTCGGGTAGTACACGTGTCTAGAAGGTCCTACTGTAACACATGAGACCAAATAGCGATAAGTAATACCTTCCTATTGCAGTGTTACCGACCAATTGGGATAGTAATATTCATCAAGAAGTGCTTTGTACACCTCTTGGCAAAATGATGCTGATGCGATATCGAATATCACTATCTTTAGTGCTATCATCAGTGAATTGTGATTTGAAGATCATCTTTCTGAAACATTCACCATGTCAATATCGAGGAAAGGGATAGGTACATCTTACATTGGGACAACATTTGGGACACAAGGCTATAAAAGTCCAATGACAGAGTGATTGTACAATTCGCGCGAAGGCTACAAAGACCTTGTAATACATGCTTGCATTGATTGTGGAGATGATAAAGATCAAATATACTAAGCTGGGATTTCTACCTAATTTCAGTTACTATTGGCTCACCCAATTACTGGAAAGTTTTGACAGATGCTGATAATCTAGCAGGGGTTGGTATTGCGACTTGGGTTTGAAAAATTTGCCATCAAACACTTGCCCAATAACCTTCTTTTGTATAACACTTGGCAAATATACCTATCTAATATAAGGATACCGACTGTATGCATGAATTGCATTTGAAAGTGCGAAACGACATCATCCAACTGGTAAATACACACCTTATCTTGCAACACAGGTACAACACCCGACTAACTGCATATTACAAGGTTTTGTTTATGTTATGATCACACATATCAAAGAGACTAAGACAATAGCATCAGTGGAAGGAAACCAAAGTGAGCATAAGGCTTCCAACAGAAACATGCGCAAAGTGCCAATAAGGAGGAAGTATAATCCTACTAGATAATGGACCAAGCATCATCGTTTTGCGATATGATCATAGACTACTGTAGCCTGATAAGGTACTCGATTTGTGCATTAACATCCTCTCGATACAGCAATACCAGTTTATTGATAATCGTGTTCCGCAGAAAAGATAATGTCCAACAACAGGCACACTAAATAACACTACAAAGCAATTGGGGATTGCAATCTCTAGAGAACAACGCGGCAGTATCAAGTATGTATTAAGTTCAGAGCTTTATAAAGAAGCAGATAAAGTCTAATTCTAATCCATCAAATGATAGAGAAAAGCCATCTTGCATGTATGGGCAGGTGAATCCAGTAGGATGTCCACGACCAAGTTGATTGGGTCTACTTTGTTGTCGCATTGCTATGCTGTACAGCCTACACATATCGTAGGCGAACTTGCTGGTCATTCGGTATCTCTTGTGGCACACACTGATATGACAAGCGCCAAATTTGCATAAAAGGTATGATCCAACATCTGTACTAAAGACATCTGTCGAGTATCTTGATCATTGCTGGAGGTACATCGTGTAACAAGGCTGAAAGTACGTATAACTGCGATGCAGGGAACATAAGATTGGCTGGTATGTAGTAGCAATGGATGGAGTGGTCGATCCATAGCAAGAAATACTACTTAAGACATGTATCAATATGTAAATCAAGAGGAAGGATATCTACATATACCATAGAGGATCCATCAGGAGATATTGCCACCAATACAAAGACACAAGTGATAAAGTAATGTCAATGTATAAGTATTCCCACTTATGCAATCACACTACAGGATATCATGACACTTACCAAAGGATGCAGCTCTTGATGGCAGACATGTAATCCAAAATAGATGAAAAAGATGACGTTCGTGTCAAGTGCTACGTGGCAGAACAGTATACATTGTCTTGTTGATCCCCAGCAGGAGGAAATAGGATGTGAAAGTATACAGCTGAAATTTGATCTGATGACTACATGCATAGTTGATGTAGTGGATGATGTAGGATATTCGATAGGATAGCTGTAGCACACATCAAGCAGTAGGCATATGCATAGCTGTGAACACTGACAGATAGCACCAGGCAAGTTGACCGATTCAACCGATTGGCAAAGACAATGCAATTGACAAGACGAGAAGGTGCATTGAACGCTTTTCGAATGCGTTGTGTATGAACAAGAAAATAGCAGGAGAACCTGAAGTGGAGTGTTGAACAAGAAATTGACTACAGTGAATGGAAGAGGTTCAATCTTGTGCGGAAGACATAGCTTTATGGATCATAGACCACTACCACTTGTAATACATGCAATCCTATTCTGTTATCCACATCATCATCAATAAAGCGTGCCCAATGGGTGATGAACCTATGGCATGCTGATGCATTGATTCAGACTAAAAAAAAAGACTTCATTATGAGCCACTCTTTGATGATGCAACTTTTGTTTGCCAACAAGACACAATGAAATAAGCCATTGTCCGCCTGATACAATCAACACCTCCTCTTACTGCTAGAATCTAGAACGAGGAACCTGGTCTAGCTGTTGGAAAGACGTAATGTCACCTAATAACATCATTCACCTTCTCTATGTTATTGTATTTCATTCTCATTATTCTGTATCCCCAGATGATCGATACACGATCCACGACATCTTTTGATAGAACATTTTCAAGTAGTGCTTAGCTGGATTACTGTAGAGCATATGTGCAAGTCGCTTATGATGGTGGGACCTTGCTGCTTGTAAGTTGATGCTTATTTGGAAATGAAAAGATCATGCAGGGGCTTTCAATGATTTGTGCAACACAGTAGCATGTTTGACAGCTAAAGGCACATTGGTCATAGAGTGATGTTATGTAAGCCAGTATGCATATATAGCTTCTGTAGCTTATACAAAAAACTTGAAGGGGATCCATATGTCAAGCTACAAGTAATGATGATACAATGCAGGAGAATAAGTCAAGACCAACATATGAAGGAGCACAACAATGGCTATTTATATTTCATTGTCAAAAGCAATAGATGTCGACTGGATATATGCGATAGCTAATAGATGATGCTGTCGTAAGGTATTATCCCATGCGTTGTGGAACAAACTCTTCTTTCAAGTGTATCCATGCAAGCGATGTCTTGGTAATGTGATTTTAGTGAACAAGTACATATGATAGATTAAAACTGTGTTCTTCTTTTAGTGTGTAGTCAAGCTCTTCTTTATTCTGAATGAGTATATGGATTGGAATCTTAAAGTAGAGGCATCGATCAATTACTAGAATAGGTTGTGTAGTATGCTGCACGAGATTGTTGTGTCAGGAGATAGACTTGTGTTTTTTTACCGCCTGATTTGACGGCGACTACAAGGATCTTTCTTTCACACCAGTGTCGTACACACACATACACGCTCGACTTTTGACCAACGAATATGGCTCACCCATCGTGGAATCAGCAAACGTTGGCTCAAGACGACTACGATGACGATGACTTTTCTTCGTATGAAGATTCAGAAGAAGAAGACTTGCCTTTGCAGATCAGTAGTTGGGGAACACAAAAGGTCAATGACAGTGGAACCACCGAAGTGAACCTGACAATGGAAGGCTGGAAGTCACTTATTGATCCCAATGCCAAGATCGGTCCCAATGGTATTGGTACTGGCAACTTACATCGACGTGGAGCCAACTTTAAACCTGTGGACGAAGAGAATATCTTGAATCATCGTCTTAAAAAGGGACCTATTCAACCCAAGGCACCAGGATCCAAGAAGAAAAAGAAGAAAAAGGCACCAACACCTAGACCAACACCACCACCACCTTCACGTGGCAGAGGAGGATATGCAGGAAGAGTTCCAAGACCACCACCATCAACTACACGTCCACCACCTTCTGGAATGTCTGGCACTGGTTGGGGATCTGGTAAATTGGCTGAAACACCATTTTGGGAGCAGCCAGCACAAGCGCAACAGCCACAACAGCAACCAAGCAACAACTGGCAGTCGCCTAGTAGTGGAGCAGCAGCATCCAAGTATGCAACAGGTGCTGCAGCATCGAAATATGCACCACAACAACCAACACCACCAACATCCACAGGTTCTTCAGCATCCCGTTATGCTACTCCTCCTACAGGATCAAGTGCATCCAAATATGCTACTCCACCACAACAATTATCACAACCACCATCTGCTTCTTCTTCGACTACCTCCTTCTCATCTCCTGCCACTGGTGCTGCTGCTTCAAAATATGCTCCTCAACCATCACAAGTACCACCAACTATTCCTCCTCCACCACTACCAGCTTCTCTTGAACGTAAACCCATCCTTACTTTCAACATTGAACTTGTTCCAGGTGTATCTGCTCCTCTCAACGTATATGAATCCAGTGATCCAAGAGACGTTGTTGATACATTTGAACGTGAACATCATTTGACCATGACACCTGAAGCAAAACAAGCCTTTGCAACCCATGTTGCTGCCTTTGTTCAAGCTGCTCACGCTAACAAGAATGCCATGATGATGCAGTAATTCTCTTTCTCTGTCTCGTTTACCCCCTTGTTGATTGGAATCAAAATAAAAAGCATTGTTCAAGTCATTTGTATTCGTATCTTAAAGATGACTCTATCTAATTGCCTTCTGCACCCTTGCGTAGTTCGGTCAATAGTTGTCGAAGCTTTTCGCGTAGTTTGGTCACCATAGGCTCCTCATCAGCTTCAGGTGGTGGTACTTGGTCAAGCAGGTATTCGGCTTCGTCGATTGTCCTTTTGCGTTGTCAATGTCAACTGTGCACATGAGTCAAGTTTGGATACTTACAGTACAACGGGACCACGGTTCATTTTGTTGGAAAGAAGGTGAAGGTGGCGGTGTTTGTAGCAGGACGCAAATATAATGGTGACATGCATGATCCCGGAAACAAAATCTAGTACTTAGTTAGCTACCTTGCATCTTAATAAAGATTCATTGATCTCTATCGTAGTCATGGATACGTTATCAATCAGTGTCATTCAGAGATAGAAACTTTATAAGAAGTGCACTGGTAGTTGACAAAGTTAGGATAGCAGGAGTGTACATATCAGGAAACACGAAAATTCACGTGTAGTTACAATCGATCTACCTTGAACTCTTATCGTCATGACAACCGATACGCAAGTCAGAGGATGATTCATTTCAATGTGTTTATTGTGTCTTAGAAAAGGAAATGCTGTATAAATGTGAACGACAAATGGGGGATGGGAGGTGTGGATGTGTGTGGATACGATTGATAAGCATTGACGAGAGCGAGCGACATGAAAGGGAGAATATAGAAATATACATACGCTTGTATCTAGCCTTGGAACTTTTTGATTGTGAGCATTTCGTTCAAGAGCTCTTGTACCTTGTCATCGTCAACTTTATGCGCAAGACTAAAGTCGTTCTTATATGAGTACTCTTTTGTATCATGAATAGTGCATATATATATACCTGGGTATGAGCGCCTTGGCTTCTTCAGCATCCTCACAACATAGATTGGCAAGTTGAGCCACTTCGAATTGAGCCAAATCATCCTTGCCCAGCAATCTTTTATCCATATGTTTAATACACTTTCAAGTCAATACGATTCAATATATGCTTACTGTCGAACTTCACGGACTGAGTCTCTATTAGTAAACCGGCTAAACGTACGCACGTAATCCAAAGTTTTGGTGGTAATACTGTATGCGTATAAAAGCAGGTTGAGCTCTTGAACAGGCTGATATATATATCACACTTTATACCTTGTTGTTGGTCTGTTTTCAGTTCCACTTTCTTTAGAATCCTGCTGTGCTTCGAGCAAGATGCGTACTTCAGAAATGTATAGACATTGGGCGTTGTTGAACTCTGAACAAGGCGTATTTGAAAGCGTTTGACGTTGAATCAAGCTGTCCATCCAGTGCAAGTGAGTCTTTATTTACCTTCTCCGAGACTCAGTGTCGCTGCATCTTCATGTTCAAGAGCTCCTCGTCGAAGATGCCTGCGTCTGGTCGTCATTGAACTCAAGGTGTGCAGCACCGTTGTAGCTCCAAGGTCGTCTTTTCAAAGCCACTTTCAGCTCCTACTACTACCTGACGAATCAAGATTCATCCTCCACTCTTCACATCCCCTATTTCCTTAGTGTTGATATACAATGGATATTCTATTGATGGGTAACAAGATAAAAAATGCTAACTATGACTATGACTATTTGGTACTTGGCATCACTGGCATGGTTCTCCTACGTTCTTTTTTGATCGCATCCCAATCAATAGTCGATTTGGCTTGTTGCTTGAGTCGTAAACTGACATTATTAAGTTGAGCAGCCTTTTGTTTACGTTCTTCAATCTCTTGTTGTTGTGCTTTGGCACGTTCAGCTCGTGCACGTACTGTAGCAGTTTGCTTTGGACGATACGTAGATGATGTGCGTGACATGGGTGCTGAGGAAGGTGTCTTTGATGCACGTTGCTGCTGTGTTACAGGAGTCGTGGATCCTACAGTAAAAGGTATAAGATTCTTCACACTGATATCTCTCAACTGATAAATATATATATATACCTGATGATGACTTGACAGCTGGTACAGCACTGGCACGTTGAGAAGTAGCACGACGTTGTAAAGGAGGACTAGCAGGTGTTGACTTTTCAAGATAAGATCGTAAATCAGGTATTGGTTTGCTATATGACAAGTGTCAATGATGATTGCATACAATTTGGATTTCACCACATACCTCATACTTCTTTGCATGCGACTGGAAGTATCCTTTGCATTGCTTGGCTCATCCCCTATATCACCATGTTAAATCATATCCATATAATCTGATATAAACGAATCATCCTTACATGGCACCCAAGTGCTTACTGTTTCACGCCTTGATGGCTTGTTCTTTGCTGGTTCCTGAGGAATGATGGATACTGGTTCTTGTGCTTTGTGTCACATGCTGTTGTCAAACAACTGTATTCTGCATACACACTATAAATGACCACTTACAAAGTTCTTCTGTTGATGGCTTTTTTTGAGCCCTTGGCATGGGTGATTCATCGCTACCATCATGATGTCCCCACCAATCCGGGAATGTCCAAGGCATGTTACCTTTTTGGCCAGAGTTGCTTGTCGCTTCTTGATGGCTGATTATATCAACATGATGCGATACCTGATCTCCATAGTAATGTTAGTTTGGTACCAAATGCACGTTCCCAAGCAACTCACCTTGTCTACAGCTTTGTTTACATCATGCTTTTTCTCGATGGACTTGTTATCACTATCATCGTCACCAGCTGCTGCTGCTGCTGCTGTGTTGGAAGACTTTGAAGCAGTTGTAGTAGTGCTGTTGTTGTTGTTGTTGATGGTTCCCAAAGTCTTTTGGTCACTCATACTACTAGTGTCGTTATCCTTGGAAACAACGTCTGCACCACTGTCGAGCAATTCCTTGGTCTTGGCTGCAATGCGTTCACGGTCATTGGAATAGAGAACAGCAAAACATACAAGTTCCCGAAGGACATTGAAGACATCAGTTGGTGGATGCTTGTTCAAAAAGTCGTGCACATATGGCGGTAAAGTAGACAAAAAGGACTCCATTAAATACGAGGGTGATAAACAAGGAGAGAGAAAGAAGAACGGATAGCCAACAAGCTGGCTTCTTGTGGAACAGATACATTTTGGTGTGTTGAGAGGAAACGAGGAACATCCTAATTCGGCATGGATAATGTGGCAACAAGAGAAGGAGCAGTTTCAAATAATGACACATGGCCATGGATACAATGACTAACTTGCTTATTCTAATGGTGATGTTTGCTTCCTGACAGTTCCTTAAGAGAATATTGCTGATCTGGCTGCATCAACATGTCAGCTCCGGGTGAAATCATGCACATGCCACAACACAGCTTCTTCCCAAAATAAGATAAAGAACCCCTTTTCCTTTTACATTGTTCAAGTTACTCCTTTTATCACATCCGACATTTCACGTTTTGTATTAGAATACTTTAGTTCAAAGAATATAATTGTATCCTCTAATCCCAATACTTGATCAAACCTGTTATAAATAAGCCTGTTAGTAAATGATTGACTTTTGATCCCAAACACTCTTATTACATACCATCCCAAGAACATGTTGCCATCTTGGATGTCTCATGAGGATGCCATTCTGTATTCATCACCACCTTGTCGTGTGCCTTGAACTTTTTCAATATCCTGCATGTCTTCCAATCCCAAGTCCACACATTGCCATTAGAGTCACCACTGGAAATGAAACGACCGTCTGGTGAAAAGCCTGGTTTGCATGCATAACCTGCAATCAAATGGCCAGCAAAACGTTTCTTGCGGTTCATGCGGAATCGATCACGAGCACCATATACAACAATTTGATTATCCAGCGACTGGCATGCCAACCATTTATCTAATACATCTTTTGTTAGACATCTTTTCACTCCTCCATAGTCGTTTAAGTACTTACTGCTAGGATGAAGCGTTACAGCAGGCATGGAATGCATATCTGGTTCAGCAATATACTTGATGACAACAGGGATGTCATATTCCCAGGCACGCATCGTTTTATCATCGGATGTAGTAATGAACCGCCTATTGTCATCGACAAATGTGATTGTGTTGACTGCACCCAAATGCTGATCATATTCTTGAGTAATCTCGCCAGTGTTGGCATCAAATTGTACAATCTTCTTGTCAGAACAGCCAGCCAAAAAGATGTTTTGCTTGTCTTCATCAGGATTGAAAGTGACACAATAAGGAACCTTGCCTGTGCTAAATGATCGAATACATTGACCTAGAATCATATCATCCTTAGTATTCATTCTTGATCTCCACACAAGTCTCTTTTTGACTTACCAGTCTCTGTATCCCATAGTTTGACATATCGATCATAACTTGCACTGAGGAATCTTCGACCATCGTTGCTGAATGCAATGTCACGTACAGCTTTGCCATGTCCAATCATGGTGCGTAGTAAATCTCTGTTGTGATATACATCCCAAATCTAGATATGCCATTTGTCAATTCCTTTTTCTTCATCATTACTGAAATCTTTGTATATACGATACCTTGATCTTGTTATCCATACCAGCACTAAGCAGTAAATGAGCTGATTTAGGCAAGAAACGAATGGCCGAGACACCTTTGGAATGACCAGCCCATGTATGAATGCACTTTTTGGGTATAAAGCATTCTTGTGTTCCAGCTTCACCAAGTAAGTTGACATCAGTGTCTTGAGGAACAGCCATGTATGTTCGACCAAGATAATCAAACTCGGATTCGCCATGAAAGATAGTCTTCTCATTGCCAGGTTCCATCATCTTTTTGCGCTTGTCTGCTGCAGTCAACACCATTTCACCAGCTTCTTGTGCTCCAGCTTCTTCCTTGGTTGTCTCCACTTGTTCTTCCTTTGCTGTATCTTGTTCTTCTGGTTCAGTATGAACAGGCAAAGTCTTGTCATCATTGTATCCAGCCCAAGGTCCTTTGTATGCATTTTCACCATCCACAACAGACAAATCACCCTTTGCCATACGTTTCTTCTTTGCTCCTCGATTGGGTCGCATGGCTTTAGGAATACTGTCATAGATACTGACTCCACCCAATTCTGCTGCTGCTGCAAGATTGCCTACATAGCCTGTTCCCATCACGCCTTGACCTGTTTGTCCTGCAAGATTGTTGCTGCCAAGTGATGGATCACGTGCAAATCCATACGTTTCAAAGGTACGCATTTGTGTTCGAAAGTCTGATTCAGATATAGCCTGCTGTTCAACATGGCCTGTCAAGATGTTCTGCGTTGCAAGTCTAGGATCGCGATGCGGATTCTCGGGACCATATACTGGGCGCATCATGTCGTCGTATGGTACGTTGACTGTAAGTTCTGTTGCTGTTGGTGCAGTGTAGATGCCAACCGAGTTGTTCTAAAGATATGCGTATTAGGAAACCGATCCAGCAAAGATCTGTCGCCAACGTCCATGCTTACATCAAAACCTGCGTCTGGTGTGGCATTTATTTGGATGGAGCTCTTGGACATGGTGCCAACAGTCTCTTGGTGGTCCTCTTCGTCACTTGAGCCGTAATGGTTGACCAGATCCATGGTGAAAGTTGTGAAAGAGAAAAAAGAAAGTGTTGTGCTCCAAGCTGAAAGATGCGTGGATCGCTTGAAGTTTGTGCGGAGTCAAGTCCTTGGCCAGTAGCAAATAGCCTTATCACTATTACCCATTGTATCTGAACAATGATGTAGTCTTTATTTGATCTAACATGTTCAGATAGACTAGAATCTCATTAGATGTACCATCACCATAGTCTTCATCTCAATATATACGACAAACTGCTGGATCACTTTTTATACATTGTACAAGTTGTTTTGTGTTATGATTAAGCAAGATTAGAAATAAAGCTCTTGATGTCAAAATCCTCTTCACGAGGCTCAAGTTGCAGACTTCGGGTATAAAACACCTGGTCATCCTTCTCGACAGTCTCCAGGCAATGAACGAGGTATCTTTGGATCTCTTCTACCTCGGTAAACTTGTATGGGATCTGAAATTGATCAATCTCATTCAGGATACGCGTAGTTTTGATATACTTGTCAAAGTTAATCAGCTGACATCCTCCAGGTGAAGTACGGTAATTGGAATTGCCATCATCAATAAATGTCATGTCAGTAAGATATACGCCAAGAAATGGTAAGCATGGTGCAACAGCTTCACGTAATTGACGCCGATACTCTGCAAAATTGCGTTTTGAATCGGTAGCTTGATAAATGGGATCATACATGGCCTTGTATTTTGCTGACACAAACTCCCAAGTACGCTTTAGTCGTGCAACACTTGTTGATACGAGAGCAGATCGAATTGCCATTAATGTGTTATAGTTGCGTAATTGAAGACAATGCTGAAAAGATACATATTAGCGATCATGATAAACATACCAACAGCTTGTATATGACTTACATCGCCTACTTTGATCCATAACTTGATCATTTGGCTACGCTTCTTGATATCCGATTCTCGTAAAATGGTGTCTGATACCCAACTAGTAATCTGTGTACTGCGTTGAATCATAGCTTTGACATGAACAGCTGTGCTGCATCCCACTTTCTTCTTGAATTCTTGTCCAATCATCTCATTGGGCTCGATTTGGCAGAATAATGCACTTTCCATCAGTGTGAGCTGCCTAGCCAATTCCAGTGGATCAAATTCGCTAACGTGTATGCTTGACAAAACACCTTGACTCATGGCTTTTCGCAAGCTGTTACGCAATGATCGAGTGATGTTTGGTGGCCCGTTTGATCCATCTTCAAAAAGTGTGGAAAAGAGCAGTGTACCAGATGATAGCGAAATGTGTGATCCTGAAGGCTGCTTGCGTAATGAGCGTGGTTCACTGCTAAATGACAATTTACGACCTGTTGACAATCGAGATGTGTACTATAAAGGGATTTAATAAGGTCATTCAATGTCACTGTCTTGATGATACTTACTCGTTTTCTTACAAGATCCATCATGCGTTTTGCAGGACTTGCCATAGCTTGCATCATTGGACCAGTGACAAAATTAACAAGAGTCTTTTCAGTGGGACCATCAGTTTCATAATAAAAGAAGGACTCGAGCCAAGTCTTGATAACATTGTAGACACGTAAGCGTACAGGTAGTAATACGCGATTTGTCCACAAAGCCATATCGTCTGGTGTCAAAGGAGCTCCACCACCAGTAGGTGGTTGCAAATGGAAGCGTTTGATAAGCAAATCCAAAAAAGTGATTGGATCAGTGAATTGCCGAAAGTTGTAAAAGAAGGCACGCATAAACAAGAGCTCTAGATGCAGTGTTACACGTTAGCAAAACAAATGACGACAAATGTACCCATTGCATGATTTATGTGTTACCTGGTGACTTTTCATGTTGTGTCAATTTGTCAACCAATGCTTCCACAGTGGCTCCAGTGACTTGTCCCTCGCTGTTGTACATGATTTCATCTTCTGAAAACTCACGCTGTCGCAAAAACCAAGGCTCATGCTCCGGCTAAACAACAAGTATTAGTACCATTTGACTTTCTATCCACTTTTTTTCTTTACCTTGAATGCTTGTAAGCTGTCACGACGTTCACCAACACCATTGATAGTCATCCATGATGATGTTCTTCTGATTTGGGGTGATGGCTCAGCCAATGTTTCAGTCGATGATGACAATGAATCACTTCTTTGCTTTGTAGACATGCGAAGTGAAGATAAGCTTAAACCACGTGGGCGATGAGAACGACCTGGAGCCATGGGTGTTGATTTACTGCTTGTAGGCTTTACATCATTCTTTGGTGGTACCGGTGGAGGTGCATTTTGATCTTCATTTGTAATAGCAGCTAGACGTAATGTGGAACGACTTGCTCTAGATAATGCACGAGCTCTTCGCACCATTTGTTGTCCTGGTCCACTTGCTTCAGAAGTACTTGTGGTGTTAACACTGCTGATACTTGATCGAATACTACTGGTAGTCGTGTTGGTGCTATTTCGATGATTGTTTTCTGCCACTTCAAGCGAATCGACAATGTTTTGTTGTTGCTGGGCATATTGATCCTGCAATACATTAAGACTGGTTGCCTTGCGTCCAAGAATGCTAAGTGTTTGATTTCGTCTTGATTCAAGTGAGCTTTCCAACTTTTCACGCATGACTCCAACATCCACATCTTGTTGGTTTGTATCAAACACATTGTTGTTCTCCATAAAGCACGATCGCACGCGATCAGCACTATCATTTACGGTATTGGTGACTGTATCACAGCTCTTGTACAAATCATGCATATCATCATGTGTTGGCTTGCCAGCTGCAAGTGCACGTACACATGTAACCAAGCTGGTGATGGCACTGTAAACTGATTCTTTGGCAAGCACCAAGGCAACTAGTTGTGGATCTTGAGGAATAACTGAATGATGGCCATAGTCAACATCTCCCACGTTGGAACACACATGCTCAATCACAGCCAAAAATGTGCGCACTGCTTCTACAGCTTTACGTGTTGTCTCGAGCATATCAGTGGCACGCTCTTCATGCTTCACAAATCGATCAATGGTTGATCTTAAAGCACCCATTAGCTGCATAATTGCCGTCTGGTGATCTTGTAATGTCTGTAAAATATGACGTGCATCATCCAGTGGCACTGCACGTGCAATCAATGACATACTTGATAACCGACCACTACTATTGCTGCTGATGTCACTGTCACTATTATTGTTGATGCTGTTGTGGGATATAGAATGAATCGGTGAATCAGGTGTCTTCTTTAATTGCTGCTCAAATGCATCCATTTCCTTGAGAAGCTGTTGTGCAAGTGATGAAAGTTCAGGAGCTGCCTGCAACTCCTTGCCTTTTAGCACCAAACGACTCAATGTGCTAAGAATCACTTTACGTTGTCGTCCCAATTCTGGATATGACTTGAGTAATGGTGCATCATTGCTTACTGCACATGCAGCTGTTAACATGGCTCTAATTGATGACACCACGTGAAATGTCGCCATTTGTACATTGCCTGGTGGATTTTGCTGACAAGCATCAATCAATTCGGCAATACGTCTCTCCATTTCGTCTCGTAATGCGCCCCAGTCACCTTTACTAGTTGTAGTTGTAGTTGTATCTTGATGCTGTTCATGTCCTTGTTGCTTTTCTTTGTGCCGATCTTCACTCAATAGTGCTCGTGCAAGTTCTACACGACTTGATGGCTTCTTGGTGATAGCAGAAGCACCAGCAGTGGTATTGGTGTTAATGTTGGCTGAAGGTTGTGCTGTTGAAGAAGATGATGATAATGATGATCGTCTTTGCTGATTTTGGATCTATTGTTGTTTGATATGGTGAGTATTGCGGGGTATGCATTCAAATTGTGTGAGACCACTGTTTTTGGCAAGGATTCATTTCGAAAAGTTTGCTGTGAAGGGATATAATAGAACTATAATTTCTTACCTTGCTTGATAAAGATAGTGATGATGTCGATGAAGAAGCAGCTGATATAGATTCATCACCGCCATCGATTCCCAAAGGCAGTGTTGTATTGTTCTCATTGTTGTCTTTTTCTACCACAACATCACCATTATCATCATTGATAGTAGCTTCCCCGGAGCAATAATCCATGCTTGCTTCTCCGATTCGTCCCACATAGTTGCTTGGAAACCACCCACGCACTCCATTCGAGACACCATCCCACCATCCTGAAGAATCACGATTAAAAACTTCAATGATAGCTCCTTTGCGAAAGAATAAACATGACACGCTTTCATCAGTTGGTGCACTGGATGGTTGATAATCATGTAGAGCTTGTACAAAATGGGAAGTAGATGCAGATGGTGGAGCTTCAACACTACGTGGTGAACTTGGTAAAGATGCTGGTGGTGAAAGTGAAACAGGCTTCATGTCGTGTTGCTGAGTGGTAGTTGTCGTCAAAGTGTCTGTTGACATTGTTGGTATTGTATGTGTGTGCTATATGTATAAATGAATGATGACGGTGATGCTGATATGTGATATAATCGAGTGGCTATGACGGGAACTTGTCTGTGTGTGAGAAGTGAGTGAGATGGAAAAAAGGAGAAAGTCAAGTGGGGGATATGGAGTATATACCGCGTGCTTGTTTCTTTTCGTGTGGTGATGATTGAACAGATTCAGCAGCAGTAGCAGGATGACATGTACACCTTTTGGCCAGGTGTGGTGATAGCGGTGATTAATGAGGGATCTCCACAAAGAAACTATGTACAAAATGAAAGAAGATATAAAGATTGGGGGTTGAGGAGACTTTGAGCAAAGAAAAGAGAGGAAAAAAGAGAAAGAGAAGGTGAAGCAAGATTAAAAAAGAGTGCGGTGTCCAACAGCAGATTTGTCGTTGCTCCCTTCCACCCCCAAACCTCCCCATTTGAGAAAAAGGGGAATCAGTGTTTTGATGATGGGTTTATTTTTTCATCCTAGTGGTACTACTGTCAGCAATAGGGTCCTCCCATACTGGTGGATGTTATTGTTGTGTATCATGTAAGGTAGATCTGCATATGTGATGTGATGAGCGCGATAGTAATAAATGTGATGAGCAAATCATCGTATGGTTGGGCAAACAAATCGCCTCTTTGTCTCCTCTCTTTATTCTCCTTTGTTTCTGATCTGCAAGATGAGCACGATTGTTTCGTGTTGCCGAGATAAGACATGCAGTCTTTCTTGTATACCCCTTGAATGGATGTCATTTCCATGGATAGCATGCAATTATCCTTACACAAGATTTGTTCGTGTCACAAGCACAAGCTTGCCCATTACACGTTAATGCTTGATGTTATCCTGCACAAGGTGCTTGCACACGTGGATCAATTGGGGATGCGCATCTACCGACGATAACATGTTACGTTTTCATTTCGAGCTGCAGTGTCTGTGTGGTCAGAATAGTGCACTAACACAATTCTAGTGTAACGTGCCACATAACAGCGTTAAAAAAGACATGTTTGATGCCACGTTTACACATAATGCACATGGCTTGCTGTTGAACAACCTTTGCCATCGATCTTCCATCTCGTGTATTGTTTCTGATTCTGAAGTTTTGCTTTAATCCCCATCTTGGCTCCCATTATCCACGCGTCAAGTCTTTGTCTATGTTTGTGCAACCAATGTTTCAAAGCTTATATATATGTATATTATTGTTATGATGATGAATACACAAAAAAGGAGAGTGAGGAAATTGGACTCTAGCCAGTAAAGATCCTAAGGATAAGATATAAAGTGGCACCACAAAAGCGAATAACTGACAAGCCGGCAACTGACCAGAGAATGAAACCAAGATAAACAGTGCTACGTCTGTCAAAGTCACCCCACCAGCCAAACACTGTTGCACTGGTAACGCAGATCACGAGGATCAAGTTTGAAATGATCCAAAAGAGAATGAGACGTGTACGGAAAGAGCGATAGTAATCTTCTTGTTTTGTCTGTGCGTCGCGATGTTGCTCCACCACTTCGGGTTTTCGCTGTAACTCAATGCATGCAGCTTCGTATGCTTCATTCATGTCCTTTTGTTCTGTTGGCAGATCAATTTCGGCTGTGTGCTCACCAGATTCATCCTTTTTGGCTTTCACAACACCAAGATCTGTGTTCACTTTGTTGTCACCCTTGGTACCCCATGAAACGTCGTGGATATTGCAAAATGCATATACGTTAAGGATGTTGGTGTAGGATGGCGACAAGAAGATGTATTGTACAAAGCTATGAAAGTGTACAAAGATGAGTATTCTGTACTGATACACAAAGAAACGATCACCATCGTCCCATGTATAGTAAAATGAAATCGCTTACCTTGTGAACATGTGCCAAGGATCCAAAAATAAGAAGCTGGCCACAAAATACATGACATAGGTTGCACACACTGATACCACAATGTTGCGAAACAATTCTCCACCCATCATTGATGTAAATGATCCATCCGAGTCTTCGATTGCTGAAGTAATGCCGACAATAGTAATCCAAACAGTGGCGAATAGCATGTAACCCATCAATAAAGCAAAGAATACCATACTGCCAGTGTATAGCCATTTAGATCCTTGTGGCCGATTACCCAATGCAATCACAAACTGCACAATCATCAAGAGACCATAAATGTAGTTGAGCACGGTATGCAAAATGTTGGCGATATCGGATGAAAATGGCTTGGGATCAAGTGTATCGGCACCAAGAGCCTTCGTCAGAATATAGAAAGTAAGATAAAAGTTGCCCTAAAAGATAGCTCGTAAGCTTCAATCTTGTTATCAACATTGAACAGAACCACTTACAATAGCAAACCAAGAGAAAATCAAGTTGTAAGTATTATACAAGTTCTCCACCATGAAAACAAGCTTGCGAATGAAGGAATGATCAGACGACCACACTTTACGCCAATGCCAAAGAGCATATACACCAGCAAAAAAGGAACCTAAAGCAAATAATGTATCATGATTGGCATCATCTTCTCCTCTCATAAAGTCTTTCCTTACCATTCAGCCAACGTCTTCGTTGCGAGATCAATTCATCCACCTATAGCAGCAAAATGGTGTCAGTATATCACGTGATTCATGGTCATTCTTCTTTCATTACCTTGTCAGGAACATCAGTCTCACCATAGCTGCTGTTGACGTAATGCAAGACATAATGTGCATTCTTCTTGGCGACTAACTCGTAGCAAAGAATACGATCTTCAGCCAAATACATGTTGGCAGTAAAGATATCAGCATCGCCACCATGCATGGTTTCACCCAAAAAGTACTTCTCCAAGGGACCATGGCCATTGACGTCATTTTGCAGAGCGGTATAACGATATGCAGAAAATGCACCTGGTAACACAGAAATGTAGCCAAATACTGATTCAAGAGGCTTGTCAAGGATATTGGACATTTTGTATTCAAAGTTTTGTGCTGCCACCAAAGGATTGAGTAATGCAACACCAGCTGTACCAGTCATTGCACGGATTTCACCACAAGCACCAGCGATATTGGAATTGATGTCAAAAGCTTTCCACAAGTGATAAATGGATGTGCCACCAGGGCGAGTGCCAACATCAATCAGAACACACACATTGGGACGAATCAATGGACCAAAACCTTGCAAGAACCAGCGATGTGAATTGATCTTTTTGGCATTCTTTTCCTTGAGACAAAAGAGCATCTGGCATGGCGTAATTCCTTTATCAGCACCCTTGAACTTCATATCGGGATCCACTGAAAGTTGTGTTGTGTACTACATTGAATGATGCCATCTCGCGTTAGTCTTTTCTTTTTGTTGATCTCCTTTTGGTTCTTACCTCGTAAATATGTGCAGTAACTTCTTTATCACCCACCATATTCTTGGCAACACCATCTTGATATACACCCAGTGTAGCAAGCAAGGAAAGAGTACGTTGATTGATCTTGTTACGGCCATCAGATACAACACAAACAACAATTCGCTGCCATCCTTTATGTCCCCATGTTCTTGATCGATCACGTCCACACAAGTGAGCAATATTCTTCATAACGCCATGCATTGTACGTGCAAAGAGAACTTCATCTTCCTATTGGTGTACAAGATCACAAAATTAGCTTTTGCTCTTGATCTTCTTGCAAATCCATATCCCAATTTAACTTACGTTGTACATGGTCAGCACAATAAAGAGTTCTGTGTCTCGTTCCAATAGCTGTTGACGAAGTGTATATCCTTGGGATGCAAAATCTTTTGGATCACAGGTAGCAGCTGTATAACGCATATGTGTAAACTCCTTGCCTTCCTTGATTGGAACAGCTTGTAGATATCTTGTAGGCACAGGACAATCAAGAACCAAGTTACCACGGGTAAGCTTGACTTTACGGGCTGTAAGATAGTAATAGCATAATTAGCAACATGATTCAAGCAATAAAACAACAACCCATGTGAAAAGTGAAAAACTTACTTGTTTTGTATCTGCGTGGTTGACGTCGAGGAGCTTCACCATAACGTGGATTGGGAGAACCAGGCATGAATTGTACAGGGCGTGGTGATCCTCCTACATAGGGTGATGCTGGTTGTTGAAGTAATGGCTGATGATCAAAGTTGTTGCGTTGCATTGGTGGTTGATCCATGTATGGGTCTGCAAATGGTGATCCTCTGTCACCAGGACGAGGGGAAAAGTTGGTTTCATGCATCGGGTATTGATCGTACTCGGATTTGTGATGTGTCGGTGGTGGACTGCGATACATGATGATGCTGTACGTTTATATGTCGAAAGGACTGTGAAAGGGGATAAGCTGCCTTGAGGAGATATTCCAGATACACCACAACAAGAGATGAGAGATGTCTTTTTCTGCCTGAGAAATATACAAAAGAAAGGAAGGGGCCAAAGCGATAGACTTGGAATCGACAAGGAAAAGAGGAAAGGAAGACAAAGTAATGAAATGTAAAGAGGAATTTAAGGTGATAAGTGATGTGTAACAGTCGTCAGGAACACAAAAGGACCAAAAATAATTGCCTGCCAAATTTGAACCTCCTTTTTGGGATTAGCCAAATCCATGTATTTTCGTTGTCCTTTGCACACAAACTTAAAAAACGTACCCAACCACAGTAATGAGACTCATTGACAATAAAATGATCATCCCAATACGGCAATCCCTCCTTCTTCTAGGCATAGGCTTGATAACACTGACATCTGATCAATTCCACAATCATGAATCCTTTCACTGGTTCTTGGGCAGATTATAACAATGAAACAATATCAAGGAGAGTCGTAAGCATAAAACAAAGCAGGTAGATCAACCAGATCATAAGCAGTGAGCAAGAAAGTCATGTATAATGTCCGGGCGTAATGGCTGGACCCCTGAGCCCTTGGCTGCGTGTAAATTCGAGTAAACATCATTTGTGCATTCATTGCTGCCGCTTTATACAAGGTTACGTCCAAAGTTTTGATTCCATTTGAGCAGTTCATTTATATCCTTGGCCCAATCAGTCCCTTCACTGACACGCGTAACACATGGAATAGGATACTTGGACATTCGCACCTATATATACAATCATTCATTAATCACTGCGCCTTCTTGTACTCCTTGACATTATCATTTACCTGGAGATATTCACCCTTGTCGAGTAAAAATACTTCTTGTCCATCCATTGACACCTCTACTTGACTACGACTTGCATCACCAACCTATATCCATCATCCCATTCTATCAGATCAACATGATTATTGTCCTGCTTGCTTATTATCATACCTCCAAACGAATATTGGCACTGGGTGGTAATAATACAGTTCGAAATGAGAGAGAACGAGGACAAATGGGGGTCATGACAAGGCTTTGCACACTTGGATGTACAATGGGTCCTCCTATGGTAATAGCATATGAGTGAATAAGCCTGGGAAAAAGTAAAAGTTGAATGAGAATACCATACCAGCTGATAATGAATATGCCGTCGATCCAGTAGGCGTTGATACAATGAGCCTAAAAGCATCTTGATCAGCCATGTTCTACTTTTGATCTCTAACATTTGCCCTACCCATCAGCCTAATAAAAGATCTGAATAAGCTTTCTTGTCAACTTTTAAAGCTTTACTATCACTTACCACGCATTCTGTCAAATATTCGCCATCCACAAAGCAGCCCAAAGATGTCAAGTGGGGAAATCGTCCTCGGTGAAGTGTGACTTCATTCATTACTTGCCGATCTCCTTTTATCCATGTTAACTTGTTGAATCAATTGTGTAATGATTGGGTACTTGCCTACTTCTTTGCCATCCACAGATATACGTCGACCATCAGGTTGATGAAGAGAACAAAAGAGTCGCATTCGAAGCATCAATGACATTTTCCCTGCCGTCATATCATTCAACACGCGTCTAAAGTGCTTGAGCCCTATTTCATGCATATACATAATGAGTCATGTAGCAAGACAACGAGTCTGTATGTCCCATACTTACGAAATGACATGAGGAATCCAAGTGTACCAAGTGAAAAGCTCACAACTGGAGGCGCTGCTTTTGGAAATAGTGAAGCCAAATGCAAGAGTGTTCCATCACCACCCAATGTAATAGCAAAGTCGACTACACGCGTATATTCATTCTTGTGATCTATTAAGAAGAATGAACATCATTTCATATACACCCAGTACAACAATCTTCCTACCTGGTGGTACAACATGGACAAATGGCAGTTGTTCTTTGAAATGCTCTGCAACACCAGGTTCGACAATAAGATTGAACTCGGGATGTTCTTGGTGAAGCCAGCTAATGGGATCAATTGTGTTACCAAGCTTGTCGTTTTCTCTATCTCCCATTGCTGTTATCAACTTACTTTGCTACATCCAATAATGCCTTTTCAGTTTTCACGTCATTGAGCTTCTTGATGATCAGCACGTTTCTCGGTTTTTGCTCTGTCCAATCCAGTGTAAACTTGCCACTATTGGATGTAGTTGTCAGTATGCATCCCCCCTTTTTCAACCAGCTTCTTTCTTACCCATAGGTGCTTCCAGGTACTTGAAGGATATTGCTTGTCTCTCGAGTCTTGATCAAGTCAAACATGGACTGCATTCGTCTGTTGCCGTCTGTGTGTTCGTAAGAAGAAAGTCAACACGTTGGTCCATTGGTTATGCGCATAATATAAACAGCTACCCAGCGCCCATTGCTCCCTTGTCAGTTGGAATGGCACCTTGTCTGGCAGATCAAGTGTTGTCTTGTTAATGGCGCTGTAGAAACGTCGTAGTGTTTGGTGGAAACAACATGGTCGAAGAGATCGTAGCATAGCTCTGTTAGGGTAGAAAGGCGGGATACAAAAAGACATAAAGAGATCATCTGCTGTCATTGTTAGCCATCAAATCTCCACAGTCATGTGACCCTGGTCTTTATCTATCATCACTATTCTCTACACTATCTCAATAATGCGATATCAGGAAACGTTCAAACTATAAATGCATCATGTGATACTTACATCGATTTGCCTTGATTGTTATATTACCCACGATAAGTGTGGGTAAAGTTGTATTCCCTTGACTGCCAATAAGGCAATACAAGAAAAAAAAAGTAGACACGGTGGAGATAGGTCTTGCGAAAGGCTTATCATTTCTTTGAAGAGAGAGATAACAGATAAACCACACGTAGAATGAAGCTGTCATGTTGTTGAAGAGTGCCTAGCATGTATTGTTGTATTGTCAGGACTTGAATTCGGCATGATGATGATGGTTTGACCATTGAGCGCCACTCTTCTAGAAATCAGATTACATCATCATGATAGTGTCAAAGTGATTGTGCATGTAGTCAAAACTTCTAAAGTACCAATTAAGGAAAAAGTAAAAAGTTCCCTGATAAGTGAATTTCCTTCAGTAATGAGAAAAACTATTGGTAAGCATATCTACTCTTTCCCAAGCTTGGGTTACAGACGAAGCGCATCTTTGTGTTGCATTTGTATTACACAGATCCACAGATCAAGCAATCCCTGGCAACACATATAAATGCCCATTGCTTGATCCTTTCCCATAGAGCAATACTCCTCCGTTCAAAACGATCAGCACATGTCACAGATTGAAGAGAAAAAGGAGACAACAGTCGACTTTCATGAACATGTCCAGTCATCCAACAGTGACGATATATCATCGGCTGAACAAGGTGGATCTGCTCCATCCGATGCGGAGAAAAAGGTTGTTCGCAAGATCAATCTGGCATTTGTGCCATTGGTTTGCCTCATCATATTCACACAGGTAAATCCTTTGCATTTCATAACATAACAACATGAGTACTGACATTTTCATCATAGTACATGGATAAAAGCGTGCTCAACTTTAGTGGGATAATGGGAATATACGAGACTGGTATTTCACATGACCAGTTTGCATGGCTAGGCTCCATGTTTTATGTTGGCTTTTTGGCGATTCAGGTAGAAAAGCCTTTATACTTCTCTCTAAAGTATAGCTAACAGTAGAGTCGCAAGTTAGATACCCAATCAATACTTTATTCAGCGCGTGCAGATATCAAAGTACCTTGGCACCATCCTTGTGATTTGGGGAGCATGTCTTGCTCTCACGGCTTTGGCAAATAACTTTGCTCAGTTGGCAGGTTTACGATTCCTGCTTGGCTTTTGGGAAGGCACAACATACCCAGCGTAAGTGAAACGACTAGATGTTTCTTAAAAGAAGCACTCTTATAACATGTATCATGTAGCATCTTTCTGTTAATCAGTACATTGTATCGGCGCTCTGAACAAGTTGTGTGGTATGGCACAGTATTCCAGTGTAATGCTGTTACAGGTATCTTTGGTGGATTGATTTCTTATGGCATTGCAAACATGGATGGTGAGCGTGGTATTCGAGCATGGCGATGGTAAGAATTGACATGATATGCAATGAATTGTAGACTACAACTACTAATCATGATCCCAGGTGTAACATTATCTGGGGCGCTTTTACATTTACACTTGGTTTCTTCTTCTTCTTTTTCCTACCTGATCGACCAAAATCACGCTGGTTTCGACTCACAGCTGAAGAAGAAAAGATTGTCGAGGAACGCACATTGGATAACGCTGTAGTCCAAAACAAAAAGATCAACATGTCGCAAGTATACGAGGCGCTACGTGAACCACGTCTATATTGCTACTTTTTCTTGTCTTTGCTATTGAATCTGCAAAATGGAGCGCTCACACTTTTTAGCAGCCAAATCACAACATCCATGGGCTTCAGTGTAAGTAAACATTGCTTGATACCATTCAAGATCTAAACACAGACTTTCCATTACAGCCATTGAATACTGTGCTGCTAGCCATCCCACATGCTTTTGCCTCTATCATTCTCCTTGCAAATGTCATGTTCCTCAGCAAGCGATACAATGACATATGCTATGTTGGTATGCTGAGCACATTTATTGCCATGATTGGTGCCATTCTACTAGCTGCTATTCCACCAAGTCCAGGACAGCTTGCTGGCATTTACATTGGCGTTTCAAGTCCTCCTTATACCATGCTACAGACATCAATTAGCAACAACGTCAGTGGATACACGAAGAAGACTTTTTACACGTCATGTAATCTTTTGGCATGTAAGTAAAGCACTAGAAAAGTAGAATGAAGATCTTTACAAGCATTCTTTATTAGATTGTCTGGGTAACTTTATTGGACCCCTTATGATGGTTCAAAAAGAAGCTCCAAGATATATTGGTGGTCTTACTGGGTATGCTGTGGCTGATTTCATTTGTATCCTGTTGTTTGCTTATCTACGATGGTCAATGGGACGAGAAAACAAGCGTAGGGAAAAGCTTAAACAAGAAGGCAAGATTCCACCACCCCCTGAGAATCGTATTGAATATGATCTGACAGACAAAGAGGATCTAAACTTTGTATATCGTCTCTAACATTGCTACTTTATATTACTACATTGATTGCATATCCCTATAATGTCACTTGTGTCTCTAATGCTGTCAGATCAGCTGACCATGTCCAATCATCCACACAAATAAAGCATGCTATCATCATTTCACAAGAACTGCCTTGATCTTTAATTACTAGTCAATGCCTTATAAAAGGGACAAGGGGTTGATTCCACCAATAGCATGGCAAAGTGATATGTAAAGTACTACCAAAACAATGAATGCAGCAGTGATCCATTGTCATGGATATGCTCAGCCTGTCCTCATCTCCAATCAAAGCATGGCTATGGCAGTAGTGGTGTGATTTCGGCTATTGAATCATACGATAAGAATAGAAATCAAAATGCAGGATCTTGCATCCTTTCCTGTCAATGAATCTTTCAGTCGTTTCTTTCTTTTTGCTCCTATTTCTTCAGCTTGTCTTTGCTCAATCGAATACCAATCTCGACTACGATCCTCCTGAGCCATACGTTACTCATCCTGTCAACTACACTGGTGACTTTGAAACCTTGCATGAGGAGCTAGAGCGACCTTTAAACGGCAAAGTACGAGAATACTACATTGCAGCTGAAGAAGTGATCTGGGACTATGCTCAACATTCTGGCAATGTTGCCGAGGATCAAGCTGTTCACTTTTGGATAGCCAGTGGTAAGAAAGGATATAGTGCATAAGCATATCATTACTCACATTGGGATGCTATTACCAGGACCCACTAGTATTGGCAGTCGATATTACAAGGCGATCTATCGAGAATATACGGATGCATCTTACTCGACCACCAAGCCCCGTCCTCAATGGCAAGGTCTTTTAGGTCCTGTACTGCGTGCTGAAGTCGGTGATACCATAAAGGTCCACTTTTACAACAAGGCATCTCACAAGTTTTCTATTCATCCTCATGCAAGTATTCAACTTTTACCATATGAATAATGTACTCACTCTAATGAATAGGGCGTCTTTTACGAGTTTGAAATGGAAGGAGCTGTATACAAGGATGCAACAGAATTCTCATCAGTTGCCCCAGGTGGCAATTACACTTATACTTGGCAAGTCTATCCACGAGCTGGTCCTGGTCCAAATGATGGCGACTCCATTGTATGGGGATATCATTCTCATGTCTCTGAAAATGACATGTACGTACATCTTGACGAACATTATTTTTATCTTGATACTCATTGGTATTAGATATGCTGGTCTTTTTGGACCTATTGTGATATACAAGACTGGTACTATGGATCAGGATCACATTAGCAAAGAAATCATCACTGCCATTCTTGGTAAGCATCGATGGAATAGGTGATTGATGACCCTTTACTCATACATTTGTAGGATTCAATGAAAATATCTCACCCTATTTGCCACAAACCTTGGCCCAACTTGCTCCACAGATTGACTTTGATGCCGTGAAATCCAATCGATCCGCACATGCTCTGTTTCGTCGTGCCAACATTAAGCAATCTGTCAATGGATTGATTTCAAGTCATCCTGAAGATTTGGTGCTAGAAGCCGATACAATATATCAGTGGCATGTATTAGGCTGGGGCTCAGTCAAGGATTTACACACCATTACATGGCAACAAGGCCAAGTAACATTGTTTGATCAACCTATCCGACAAATACGCTTGATGCCAGCATCATTTCGCACATTACAATTCAAGATCGATGAGCCAGGATCATGGCAGTTTGGTTATTTATATGGAGAATCGGCCATTGAAGGCATGATCATGTGGTACAAGGTGATGGATCGACATGAACAAGAGTAAATAGCATTCAAAGCAACAATTTACAAAGGATGATACCCGTCTTTTATTGACAATAAACACGACATTATGTCACTGTACTGTAATTGATGACTGAAATCTTGTACCTGTATTGTTCTAAAATGACAATGGTGGAATTGGGTTTTGTCTTTTAAGGAAATGTAAGGGGGTGGATTGTCACTTTTGCATCAGTACGCATGGCATGATTGTTGTGTTACATAGCATTCCCCAACTGATATTGCTTTCTACTGCTCCAAACAACAATACATTATATGCTCGACCAAAGAAACGAACGACTATTTCCTATGTGTTGGAACATGTCAGATATGCATGCACTAACTACCCTATTTGAAATCCCATCTGGATCAATAAAGCTGCTGTAACTAGGCAACCTAAAGAGCAAGTTGATGCACATACAATGAAAACTTGGGCAGAATACAACAACTACATATAGTGGCTCTCTGCTGTTCACTTCAGGGTGCTTGAGACAGTAGAGCAAAGGCAGTGGTAGTGACAGGTATTGGGACAAGTGCAAGAGAGTGACAAGCCATTCAGTCAAACGCCTTTCAAAACAAGACCATTGTAGTACTGACATGACGGGCAAAAGAAGGGCAATCGAGTGTTCAAGTCATAGATGGGTCGAATGGAGAAACAGTTGCAAATGGTAGTATGGTGTCAATTGGAGGAAACAAGTGACCAAGCAGCTAGTTTAGTATTATTCCAGACATGTTGATCCACCACCTGGTCAGTCATTGATGACTCTGGCTCACATTGATCATATAATCTATCTAGTATATCATTGACATTACACAGATACGTCTTTAGCAATAAAGCATCACTCTTATCCTGTTGGAAAGCACCTGGCACCCCATTCTTTACAGCATGACACGATAAATGATCATGTCTTGTTCTTTATGCATATACGAAATGACCTAATCACGTGACCTAGATCAAAAATGTCAAAAAGCATAACTGATCTACATCTTGGATCAGATGTCAATCATCTTCTAAGGGGGCTAACCGGGAATTGAACCCGGGACCTCTCGCACCCTAAGCGAGAATCATACCACTAGACCATCAGCCCCAAGAACGCTGTTTTTTCGTCCTCCACGGTGCATCATAAACCCTTTACCTTCCTTATTTGGAAGGTTACACAAGATAAAAAGTAAAAGATACCACTGGCAAGTTGCATATCATCATGTAGCGGAACATTGGCTGATTACAATACAGAAATCGTGCAAGTAGTAGGGGAAGGCAAACGAGAGTAATTTGTATCCAAAGAGAATTCAGTGTCGGGTATCCAAAGCATCCATCACCCAGCTGGGGTGTGTTCCGCCCAAGAAATTTCCAGCCCAGAATTTGAAACCAAGGCAGCTCTCCTTTCATTCTCATGCCTTGAAACCACCCAGTGCCATTGGCAGCAGGAAAGAAAAAAAAAGTCAACTCGTGCCATACAGCAAACACTTGTCACCAATGGCAACTCCATTGCAAAAAGTAGACTGACATGTGGACTGGAGACGTTGTTCATGCGCAACACTGTGCAACTACACGACTGACTTTATAAGCAGCTACATTTGCGCGCTATCAACGTATTCAAGGACATTGCATATCCAGAATATATGACTTATTTGTGCATGTATTCACTCGTGTCAACACCAGCTTCATTTGTCTCTAGTACTTTTTAGCAAAACATCCAACATCAAGGCAATATTAGCAGCAATCAGCAGCTCTACATTCTACCAGTACTGGCATGGTCTTTTGGGTTGCATTAGATGGTATGTTTGGCTTGGATCCAAGGAGAACTTTTTCTCAACGTGATTGTTCTTACAGATCCCCAATAGTACAACATCTATCCCTTCTTCAAGACAAGCAACGATCTGATAAGCTTGCAACATGGCCCACAGTTATCATCAAAAGAGACAAATCGACCTAGATTGCCACATCATCTCATTCTTGCATATTATAAAGCATCAGTCAATTGCCTTGTTCTCTTGCCATCCTCTTTGTGCTTCTTCACATTTCTGCTCCATGTCTCGACAAGTAGCTGGTATCGTCATCATCTCTTCTCTGCTCCTTATTGGAAGGCATCTAGCACGCTCCACACCAGCATAATCACTAGCACCCATTCTATATCTCTTGGATACACCACCCCTTGATTGATAACTACTCGAATGAATAAAAGGGCACATGGGTAAGAAAGAGATCCACTGGTTGATCTTTTAATATGATGATTGCACTGGGAGTTTTTAAGTCGATCATGGGACTTTATATCAACTTTAATAAGGGATGATAGATCAAGACAGGTTGGACGTCAACATTGCTTTCAACATGCTCGTGCTATATGGCTTTGTATATACTAGATAATACCTGAAAACTGAACCAGCTTTTATTCCATCTACAAACAAGGAAGGATATACTACATATCTTATTGCTTGACCAAGTGAAAGTGGATAATAAACAATGCTTCTACTAGCTACTTTTGCCATTGTCACCTTGATCATGAGCATTATCTTGTAGAAAAATAGTGGACAAGAAAGGATCTTGCATGTTCCTTTTGACTGACACCAAGATATGGGATTCGTCAAGCAGCATCTCTGGAATAAAGTAAAGGTGAAAGCATGTCGTCTGCGCGGTCAAAAGACAGCTGGATCAGAAGTAATTCACATGACCAAATCACCATCCACGAGCAAAAGCACTGCACGATTCATACAAGATCGATTCCATCCATGACAATGAAGAACACTATTAGCATCCAGGCTCATTGTTGTCCCCATCCATTCTCTAAATATGTCAAATAGTCCCTAGTTGTAGATACAGGCTGGGAGTCGAACCCAAGAAGATGATGATGCCCAAAGTTGCATACTGCCTGACCAATAAACCTTCATTCTACTTGCCTTGTTCATATATAACAGCACCATGGTAACATGTACGACGTAAAGAGAAACTTGTTTGTGTGGAAGTAGAAAGCCATAGTGTAGTAGTCAAAGCCAAAACCAAAAGAAACAGCCAAAGTCTTGTTGCGTTTGTTCTTGAAGTCTACACAAAGCTTAAACGGTTAATGCAACACGTTCTGCTGCAGCAATGAGCTCCTTGACTGTACCTGTAGGCACCAAACTTGAAAGCGGCATAACAAAGAAACAGAAGAGCGACACGTCTGGCTACAACAACCACTCAGTCCGCTTGAACACTTGTTGCCTATGAATGTACCCAACTGTATGAATACAACAACCAACATGAGCTTCTTTATAACACATACCTTGAATGCATGGCGTCAATGGGAGTCGTGTACGTGTAAGTGAGTATGAGCTTGAAAGAAGAGAAAAGCAGTTGTCTTCTAAAATTCGCTGCTGGGGTCCCCAAGATAAATTCGACAAGAGAACTGAGTTCCTGGACACTTGCCATCCAGTTGAATCTACCATTGGGACACAACACTGCCTGTACACACTGCACACCAGAGCACATGAAATTAGACACTGCCACACTGTCATCATAATAGTAGAGATTACTACACATGAATATAATAGTCATCATAACATCTTGTTGCAAAATCGAGTCATTTTCATGCTTGCAGTGATCATTGTCTACCTACCAGCATCATCTTCTTACATGCAAAGACCAGAAGTCCTGACTATCGTAAAGCCGAGTATACGCCACGTTCTATGTGGTATCAGGGCACTTACAGTAGTATGAACAGGATCAAGGTTGGATCATGTATGATGCTCTTTGTCGATTTTGGCACCAAGAAGCAGTAAACAAAGACCCAATTCAACCTCCCTTGGAATCAAGACCAATCATGCGCTTGTTACTTTTGTAAAAAGAGAAAGTGAATAGACATGTAGGTTGCCACCAGTGTATTGGCACGATCCCACATCTCACGTAACTGCCACTGGCTTTCATTTTCCCGGTCTTTTCCAAAGTAGACACATTGCATATGGACATAGTCATGTATTATGAGACATGTTTAGCATGAAAGGAAGATCATTTGTAGTAAAGTAAGTAGCTGACAAGTATGTTATGTTGATTTCTAAAAGATTGGTGTGATGCTTGTTGCCTTTCTGCAACTCTTGTTTCATCCAGCGCGTTTTTGGTGCGAAGGAAAACCATGGAGGATGCAATGCAGGTGATGTTTGCTTACATTGTTGTACTAATGGGTGATGATGACTACCTTGGCAGTATTGGCTCATTATACATAAACTTCCAATGATGAAAGGCTTTGTGACTACAAGAATGAGATAATGTCAACAGCCGTATTAGGTGATGGTACAGATTGGTTGGTTGTACAAAGTTCAGGAGCTGCATATCAAACTTACGCACGGACCTACCTTACTACTTCCGCCACAGTAAGATCATATATGGAGGACTATTTACTATTACAATAGCAAGTGATAGGGTACTTTATTGATAGTCTATGTATACATTGAGCAGGTGCAGCAGTAGTAGGCGGGCTGGCATGGTGTGAATAAAAAGGCGGGGGGACGAGAGGAACAAAGAAAGTGCTCCTTGTTCTCCTTTTACATTTGACAAAGGTAAGACCAACTCTATTTCCTCTACAATACACGCACTGACTCCCATCTACTTTCCAAAGAGCATTCAAGATGGTCGTCGCCTTCAATGCAAGACGTCAATGGTGGACATGTCACGCGATGGTTGGCTTTACAATGGCGCTTCTTTCCAGTTACATCTGTCAGACAAGTTCGCGTGATCTACCCATGACTCGACCTCCATCTCAATACAACACGTATGTTCAAGCAATGCACATGCTTTATTGCTTACGTTTGGCCATCTAACCCCTTAGATCTATTTTAGCTTGCTGTTCTCTCGTTTACGAGTTCCAAGGGGTGTCACGTGTACTCCTTTCGAAGCTGTCCACAAGGAGAGGTTCCAACACGTCTTTGCATTGTACCTTTTGGGTAAGTTGATCAGATACGCGCATGTGATGATGTGCTTGTTATCTCATATCACATATATGATAGGTCGAGCATGCTGGATGATGGCATTCCTGGCTAGCAAGAAGACCTGGTTTGAAAAAGTGGTACATTGTTTCACTGGTACGTATAGCATTGGATCTACCAAACAAGCACCATTAACTAACGAGCCTTACAATGAAACAGCAGCGGCATGATATCGATGGCACGAAGATGCAGCAGCTTCCTTGATGTACAAAGGTCTTTCTGGTTTTTGGCTTTTGGCTTTCGTTTTGCTTTAGGGTGGCATCAATATCTTGTGATCATCTCGTTGGATTATCAAGACATTACTGGAACCTGGCTTTGGATGGCATTTGGGTGTATTCAATCATGACATGGATTTAGTTATCAAAACATTGGCATCTTCAGGTATGTTTGACTTGAAATGTGTATGGCTTGATTGTATCTCATGTTGCATCTACTATAGTTGAGCATATTGGATGGCATTCATTTATGGCAGCGACAAGGCATTGGTTTTGAGCAAGAAGTGGCACATAGTTTTACCGGTATGTTTAGCATTAGGTGTACAAAGCAAGTATCATTGACTAATGAATCTTGCAGTGAAACAGCAGCAGCACAACATCGGATGACACAAGAAACAGTTGTTGAAAGCAAGAATGGATTTGAGGAATCACCCAAGGTAAAGTATTCACTCTGGGATTATTGCATGCAGCGCACTTATACAAGATACCATATAGCAAATGGCAGGATCAAGCACTTTACAGCAATCACATCATCATTCTACAGCAATCGGATCATCACTTCACAGCAATCGGATCATTTTTTACAGCAATCGTATCATCATTTTACAGCAATCGATCATCATTTTACAGCAATCGTATCATCATTTTACAGCAATCACATCATCATTTCAGCACATCAAGATTGTCATTGTATCGCTCTGTACTGTCTTTTGGGGGATCATGTTGCATTAGCGTACCCCGGCATCGGTCACGGTGGGATGGTGGCATTGAAACCACCAATTTAAAAATCCATCCTATGGTTTGATGCGTCGGGCGACCAAGTGTAGGGCTCCATCTTTATATGTCCTTATCTTGTTCGGCTTGGAGAGAGGATGGATATCTCCTTGGCAGCATGTTGAACCACGGCTCATCATTGGGATCAAAGTCGACTGGTTCGCCGTGGAATTCGGTGTTTTGGTTCCATTCCTTTGGGAGTGAGTCGGTAGGCAGTACTTGATACTTTGGCATTCTTTGGTGTGGCAACCTTTTTATTACTATTATCACTTCATCCAACATTGGCAGTACCGATACAGATATGTAATGATGCAGTGTGTCTGAAGATCATGAGCTGATGTGTAATGCTTTTCCTAGTGGATTTTTCACCCGGATGACCTATATGATGCCCAGTCTCTGTGATCATCGAGATTTAGTAAGTGCCATATTGTTCCCGTGATATGAAAGAATGTATGCCCGTTTATGTCTTTTCTAGATCGAGTGTCTTGCAGCTAGGCATGTGTACTTATTGGCATTGGGTTTACTTGATCATTGGCTGGTATTGGTAAGTATATCACTTCGTTACTGGAAAGAACTTCTCCCAACAACACATATTTTATAGGTGGATCTCTTCAGCACCAAATAGCATTGTGATTCCAAGTTCTATACGATCATCTTGTATATTGATTACGGTAAGTATTGCACCTTTGCATCGGCAATAGACTGCTTAAACTTGTTTCCTTAGGAGATTTCTTTACCTCTTGCGCTATGCCTTTGAGTGGAATCAAGCTTATTTGGTCATGCAATGTATTCGGATACAGTAAGTATAACTTCTTCTATTACATTCAGGACACGCTGCCAACAATTGACTTCGCTAAAAGCACACGTCTGCGTCAAGGAATCTGGTTTTGACTTTGGCTTTGGCCTTTGGATGACATCAATGTTATTCGATCATCTGCGGATTTGGCTACTGTAAGTACATCTTGCTCTTTTACATCAAAAACGAGCTGCCAACTCTCGATTCGTTAGGAGGACTCCCATGCATCAGGGAAGCTGGTTTTGGCTTAAGAACAAATGGAATCACAATCATTCTATCATTGTATGTGTTTGGTCACGGTACGTACATATTGGTCTTTTACATTGAAAACAGGCTTGCCAACATTCGATACATTAGGAAACTTCTTTGCATCATGTAATCTACTTGTGGATGGCATCCTGATTCTTCGATCACGGCATGGATTTGATTATCAAACCACTGACTTTTGGGTACGTTGACAAGAAAAGCAAATGTCTTTCTGTTATCTCATATTGCTCTCATTATAGATTGAGCAGCTTGGTTCAAACATGTCAGTGACAAAGCATTGGTGTTTTCAAGGAAGTTGTACATTGTATCACTGGTATGTATGGCATTAGGAGCACAAAAGAAGCATTGTCAATTAACGAGTTTTACAAGGGAACAGCAGCGACACAACATCGATAGCATACAGTTACAGCTGTCTCAAGCAAACATGCATATCTTTGGCGCCATCAAGCTTTATTGGATCATCTGCTTTGCTCTTCTCAAGTATGGCTCCTCCTTTGATTTGACTTTTGACTATCAAGATTTGACATTGGATGGATTCTTTGCAGCAGCAGCAAGCAAGCAAGTCTTTGGGATATCAACAAGACATTCGATCATTTTATGGCGCATTGCCAAGTGTACATTCGATGCCCTGGAAATCAGCTTTCAGCAACCCGTGTCTTTCATGGATGGATCTTTTTCAGCAAATATGTTGTCGTTGGTGTTATGGTTCTGGATATATCATTTCTTGGAGTACCTGTACAAATCCCTTTGGACTATCTTTCATCAAGGCCTGGTTTATATGTTCCCTACGCTAGTTGTGATGCATGATGTGTCTTATGACGCCAACCAAGAAGGTCGCTTGAGAGCAGCAACTACTGATATAGTGAATGTTTTATATATTTGCTATGGGTAGAACAGGATGGTGCCTTACTTGATTGTGGGGTGCTGTTGGCAGTCATGATTTATATGCGACAGTGTGGTCAGCCCTATCTTGGCCCTAACATTTGCATATGAGGAATGGCTGCCTTAGCTGTTGGAAGTAAGCCTGTTCATTCAGTGACCTGTGGTAGATATGGGAGTCATGTATTTTCAACTAGTGTTAGGTTCACTCTGTGCAAGTCTACCTCTGTGGGCTTGGGATATCAATCCTTTTATCAGACCGAACATGTTGGCTTGCACAAGTGGCACCTTTATCAGAAGTTGTTCATTGTTTTACAGTGACAGCCCCCGTTATCCGGCTTGGTGCACCGTAGGGGAGAGGATGAATGGGCAAAACCTTCGCGTGGTCATCCTTGTCAGTACATGATTATCATGGAAGCTAATTTGCCTACTTTTTATATTCTCATATGTTGACGCGAAGCATTACTGACTTTAGATTTATAGGCATCTTTTGTTATGAGGACCTTAGTAGCATAGAAAACGTGACCTATCAACAATCAATAAAGAGCTATCTTTGGCTATCTACCAGTAGATTCTGCAAAAGACTTGCTCCATGATGGATGATAAGCTTTAAGAATGAATGAGTCCCTTGCAGGAAGATTTATTGGAATCATGGACAATGATGCATATCAAGTCAATTCATGGGAAGCTATCAACATGGCTATTGTATACTTTTTGGTGTTGCATATCATCTTGGAGGATTACTTTGGACTTGTCATGTAACTTGTGATCATCATTGGTGCTCATGCATTATTGTCAGCGTGTCTGGTGCATGTGGATCAATGCGGATGAAGTGTCGGGTGTTGTGTTGTCCCAATGGTAGATTCAACTGGATGGCAAGTGTCCAGGAACTCAGTTCTCTTGTCGAATTTATCTTGGGGACCCCAGCAGCGAATTTTAGAAGACAACTGCTTTTCTCTTCTTTCAAGCTCATACTCACTTACACGTACACGACTCCCATTGACGCCATGCATTCAAGGTATGTGTTATAAAGAAGCTCATGTTGGTTGTTGTATTCATACAGTTGGGTACATTCATAGGCAACAAGTGTTCAAGCGGACTGAGTGGTTGTTGTAGCCAGACGTGTCGCTCTTCTGTTTCTTTGTTATGCCGCTTTCAAGTTTGGTGCCTACAGGTACAGTCAAGGAGCTCATTGCTGCAGCAGAACGTGTTGCATTAACCGTTTAAGCTTTGTGTAGACTTCAAGAACAAACGCAACAAGACTTTGGCTGTTTCTTTTGGTTTTGGCTTTGACTACTACACTATGGCTTTCTACTTCCACACAAACAAGTTTCTCTTTACGTCGTACATGTTACCATGGTGCTGTTATATATGAACAAGGCAAGTAGAATGAAGGTTTATTGGTCAGGCAGTATGCAACTTTGGGCATCATCATCTTCTTGGGTTCGACTCCCAGCCTGTATCTACAACTAGGGACTATTTGACATATTTAGAGAATGGATGGGGACAACAATGAGCCTGGATGCTAATAGTGTTCTTCATTGTCATGGATGGAATCGATCTTGTATGAATCGTGCAGTGCTTTTGCTCGTGGATGGTGATTTGGTCATGTGAATTACTTCTGATCCAGCTGTCTTTTGACCGCGCAGACGACATGCTTTCACCTTTACTTTATTCCAGAGATGCTGCTTGACGAATCCCATATCTTGGTGTCAGTCAAAAGGAACATGCAAGATCCTTTCTTGTCCACTATTTTTCTACAAGATAATGCTCATGATCAAGGTGACAATGGCAAAAGTAGCTAGTAGAAGCATTGTTTATTATCCACTTTCACTTGGTCAAGCAATAAGATATGTAGTATATCCTTCCTTGTTTGTAGATGGAATAAAAGCTGGTTCAGTTTTCAGGTATTATCTAGTATATACAAAGCCATATAGCACGAGCATGTTGAAAGCAATGTTGACGTCCAACCTGTCTTGATCTATCATCCCTTATTAAAGTTGATATAAAGTCCCATGATCGACTTAAAAACTCCCAGTGCAATCATCATATTAAAAGATCAACCAGTGGATCTCTTTCTTACCCATGTGCCCTTTTATTCATTCGAGTAGTTATCAATCAAGGGGTGGTGTATCCAAGAGATATAGAATGGGTGCTAGTGATTATGCTGGTGTGGAGCGTGCTAGATGCCTTCCAATAAGGAGCAGAGAAGAGATGATGACGATACCAGCTACTTGTCGAGACATGGAGCAGAAATGTGAAGAAGCACAAAGAGGATGGCAAGAGAACAAGGCAATTGACTGATGCTTTATAATATGCAAGAATGAGATGATGTGGCAATCTAGGTCGATTTGTCTCTTTTGATGATAACTGTGGGCCATGTTGCAAGCTTATCAGATCGTTGCTTGTCTTGAAGAAGGGATAGATGTTGTACTATTGGGGATCTGTAAGAACAATCACGTTGAGAAAAAGTTCTCCTTGGATCCAAGCCAAACATACCATCTAATGCAACCCAAAAGACCATGCCAGTACTGGTAGAATGTAGAGCTGCTGATTGCTGCTAATATTGCCTTGATGTTGGATGTTTTGCTAAAAAGTACTAGAGACAAATGAAGCTGGTGTTGACACGAGTGAATACATGCACAAATAAGTCATATATTCTGGATATGCAATGTCCTTGAATACGTTGATAGCGCGCAAATGTAGCTGCTTATAAAGTCAGTCGTGTAGTTGCACAGTGTTGCGCATGAACAACGTCTCCAGTCCACATGTCAGTCTACTTTTTGCAATGGAGTTGCCATTGGTGACAAGTGTTTGCTGTATGGCACGAGTTGACTTTTTTTTTCTTTCCTGCTGCCAATGGCACTGGGTGGTTTCAAGGCATGAGAATGAAAGGAGAGCTGCCTTGGTTTCAAATTCTGGGCTGGAAATTTCTTGGGCGGAACACACCCCAGCTGGGTGATGGATGCTTTGGATACCCGACACTGAATTCTCTTTGGATACAAATTACTCTCGTTTGCCTTCCCCTACTACTTGCACGATTTCTGTATTGTAATCAGCCAATGTTCCGCTACATGATGATATGCAACTTGCCAGTGGTATCTTTTACTTTTTATCTTGTGTAACCTTCCAAATAAGGAAGGTAAAGGGTTTATGATGCACCGTGGAGGACGAAAAAACAGCGTTCTTGGGGCTGATGGTCTAGTGGTATGATTCTCGCTTAGGGTGCGAGAGGTCCCGGGTTCAATTCCCGGTTATCCCCCTTAGAAGATGATTGACATCTGATCCAAGATGTAGATCAGTTATGCTTTTTGACATTTTTGATCTAGGTCACGTGATTAGGTCATTTCGTATATGCATAAAGAACAAGACATGATCATTTATCGTGTCATGCTGTAAAGAATGGGGTGCCAGGTGCTTTCCAACAGGATAAGAGTGATGCTTTATTGCTAAAGACGTATCTGTGTAATGTCAATGATATACTAGATAGATTATATGATCAATGTGAGCCAGAGTCATCAATGACTGACCAGGTGGTGGATCAACATGTCTGGAATAATACTAAACTAGCTGCTTGGTCACTTGTTTCCTCCAATTGACACCATACTACCATTTGCAACTGTTTCTCCATTCGACCCATCTATGACTTGAACACTCGATTGTCCTTCTTTAGCCCGTCATGTCAATACTACACTGGTCTTGTTTTGAAAGGCGTTTGACTGAATGGCTTGTCACTCTCTTGCACTTGTCCCAATACCTGTCACTACCACTGCCTTTGATCTACTGTCTCAAGCACCCTGAAGTGAACAGCAGATAGCCACTATATGTAGTTGTTGTATTCTGCCCAAGTTTTCATTGTATGTGCATCAACTTGCTCTTTAGGTTGCCTAGTTACAGCAGCTTTATTGATCCAGATGGGATTTCAAATAGGGTAGTTAGTGCATGCATATCTGACATGTTCCAACACATAGGAAATAGTCGTTCGTTTCTTTGGTCAAAGTAGTATCAATTGGTACCTGATTTAACTACAAAGGCTTTGTCACGGATGGCTGGGCAATTCACGTGTTTCTCCCATCGACCGGAACGACATCCGCTTCAGGTCCGCCACAATATGAACTACCTTTTCCTTTCGCTTTTACAACATGTTATCCGATAGTCAAAGTAAGCAGCCATTCTAGTCCTGGTCACTTTACGTTGCTCATGCGCAACATGCTTTAGAAATTGGTGTTGGTCTTACTGCAGTTGGTGTACTGTTTATGCTCATGGGCGTGTTCACTTTCTTTGATGCTGGTCTTCTTGCCATGGGAAACGTAAGTGAGATCAAGACTTGGATGGATGGATAGCTCAGTAAATGATATAGATACTTTTTCTTTCAGGCATCACCTTGACAATCGGTATGCAACGTACGTTGACTTTCTTCGCACAAAAAACCAAGATCCGTGGTACTATTTGTTTCATTGGTGGTATCGTGCTGGTGTTTTGTCGATGGGCTGTTATTGGTATTGCTATTGAACTGTTTGGCATCTTGAACTTGTTCGGGTAAGTGTGTGGATTCAGTGATAGGATATGGATCTTCATATTGATGAACATGTGCATGTAGTGATTTCTTTCCTCTTGTGTTTGCTTTTCTTCGACGACTACCCATTATTGGATCAGTATTCAGTCATCCTGGCCTTACAAGCGTAAGCATCATGTGCATGTTTTGGTTTCTGATACATCAGATTAACGTTAGTTTTTCTAGGTATTCGATCGATTCTATGGACCAGCACTTCCAGTCTAAACTTTTACATTCTATAATCAGACACCATGTACACTTTTACAACTTATACAACTACTACTATAAACGCTAATACAACCTTCTTAATATGATATGGAAATACAGCAACATCTGAGATTTTCGGATATGACGCCGATGGGGGAGAATGTGCTGATAAAGGAGTGTGGGAGATAAGCTTGGACTATAACATCGAGAAAGCAAATGAATAGTGGTCTCATTTCAAGCACAATGACAGTCGTGCATGTGTGGATAATGAGCACTCGACCTTTTTGTGTGACATGATGTAAGGAGATTAGAAGGAGCACTTTTATGCAGTGTTCACAAGTTTTGGGGGAGAAAAGATGCCAAAGAGAGCGAGTGAACTTGCTTTGCATTACTTGCATGACAAGAGCTATCGTTCAAGTTGGCGACATAGCTTTTGTAAAACTATTCATATAAAGTGCCAAAAAGACAAGAGGAATGATACATTGTAGCAAATCACAAAGGAAGAGTGATAGAAAGAGTACAAATCCAAAAGGTCTCCTGATATGTATGGGTCTTTAAAAAGATAGACGGCATATCCCTGCTGCTAGTGATAGAAAAGGTTCTTTCTTTTCCTTTTTATTTCTTTGTTCACTTTTCTACTTGTCCCTTTCCCCAAGCAAAAACATGTCTATCACCATCAATGATGCATCAGAAGAATCCGAAATGATGCGAGAGCTTCATGGAAAGCTTGTTCTCGATGAGAGAGGAGGATTTCTTAGAAAAGTCGCCCAAAAAGACCCCAAACTAAACAAGCAAGTTGCCGACCAATATTATAGCCACTGGAGTAAAAATGAGACCGAGATCAACGATAACGAGTCATATGTTACCAGTCGTCGTGAACAAGCACAAAACATGACAAATGCATTTTATGATCTGGCCACCGACTTCTATGATATGTAAAAAGTCTATATCTCCATGATGATTCTTGTAAACTAACTTGCCTATACAATATGGTATGTGTAGTAAATGATGAAATTGATGATGGGTAAGGATGATGAGACCTAAGAAAGTATCTTAGGATGGGGTCAGTCTTTCCATTTTGCTCGGCTTTACAAAGGTATGTGTCATAACAAGTGGGCCGTACACATGATGGAAACTTATTTGTTACTAGGCGACACATTTGAAGAAAATATCAAAAGACACGAGGCATTTTTGGCACTCAAGCTTGGATTGAGCAAAGGAATGCGTGTATTGGTAAGAAAGGAGAACAAAGTTATGAGCAACTAGCTTAGTTGGTATGTATCATTGCATAGGATGTCGGATGTGGCGTTGGTGAGTGTTTATTATGCAAATACAGGTCGTAAACTGATGTAGTGTCACCACAACAACAGGTGGACCACTGCGAGAAATTGTAAAGTCATCAGGTTACGCACATGTCACAGGGATCAACAATAATACATACCAGATTCAGCGTTGCTTTGCTTATGCAGCAAAATATGGTCTTGAAGATCATACCGACTTTGTAAAGGGCGACTTTACACAAATGCCAATGGCAAATAGTACCTTTGATGCAGTGTTTTCAGTCGAGGCAACAGTACATGCACCACGACTCGAGATGGTATACAGTGAAATCTATCGTGTCTTGAAGCCTGGTGGTAAATTCGCATGCTATGAATGGTGCACAACACCCAACTATGATGAAACAGATGTGGTACAACGACGTGTGATTCATGGCATTGAGCAGGGCAATTCGATTTCCAAATTGTACTCGACAACACAGTGTTTGGCAGCAGCCAAATCAGTTGGCTTCAAGATTATTGAACAAGGTGATCTTGCACCAGTCGATAATGCCACAGAACCTTGGTATAACACCTTATTGAAACCACAAGGCATACACGGCATTTTACGATCTCCTTGGGGTCGATTCTATACTCACAGCCTATTGACATTCCTCAACAAGTTTGGTATGGTTCCTCCAGGTGTCCTAGAGACATCACAACTACTCAATAATGCTGCCGAGATGCTTGTTGCAGGTGGTCAAATGGGAATTTTCACTCCAATGTACTTTTTCCTTGTTGAGAAACCACTGGATGCAGAGTAATTTGATCTTATTGGACTCTTTGATAATAAAGTGGCGATTGAATTTCTCCATACATCTTTGCTCAAGGGGTGTTCGACTCTTTAGGAATCTTCCAGAGGCCGACTCTCTCTTTTTTTCCCTTCTCTTTATCTCTTTTTGTTATCCCCCTCCTCCTCCATAACATATCATCATGTCCAACTGGAAGAACGTCAATAATTGGTATGTCTATTATTGTATTATAACATACAAGCTATCTAACTCTTCAAACTCTTCTTCAGGCACTGGTAAGTCAACCAGAAAAGGAGAAACCGGTTTGCGTATGCTTGTTCCTAATGCCTGTTACAGGACCAACAAGAACTGCATTAGCTGGGCAAGAACATACTTTGCTGAACAACTGGAAGGATTGGAAGCAGAGGATAAAGGCCATAAGATCCGAATCAGCAAGATGGAAGAGTGCAATGGAGACGTCGACCTGAATCAACGCAAGGGCAAGATCATTACCATATACGACGTTGCCTTGAAGTTGATCCTGGAAGGTATTGTATCAGGCATCTGAAAAGCACATGATCGACTCATAGGGATGGATTGATTTTGACAGGTGCTCTTGCGGATGGTACGGCTATTACTGGCAAGATTGTCATCCCCGAAGTCGCTCATGATTCGACTGAAGACGATTATGTGGTATGGATTGAAAAGATGGCATGAAATTGCTTATCACGGCAACTTACTCTATGCAACATATAGTTTGAGCTCACTATCAATGATGATTCAAGTGAAAAGAGCGAGATTCGACCTGTCATTCGAAAGGGTTTGCAGCCTTTGATTTGCGAAAAGTTGAGCAAGTTTGCTCCTGACATGATTGCCAGTAAGTTTCAAACAATAGTGTTGGATACATGGATTGCTCATCATCATATCAGCACACGCTTCTGATGTCTACATCGATCCTGCCAATCTCAACGTTGCTGGTGCTACTGCCTAGTCGCTGTGTATCTTTGGTGATCCAATTTCTTCATTCATGCATACTGTGTTTTTGACACTTTCACATCTTTTCCAACATATAGAAAGAGACTTTACCCCAGATTTGTTATTACAAGATTTCACATAATTCAAGTCTTTGTCATTCTATATCTCATGGTTGTTGTATTTGGAGATGTTGGTGATTGAAAGGATCGTATATTGCGTTGTATGGCTATTGGATGATATCATATCAGTTGATGGGTGCAAGAGAGGTGTTATCTATATTTACTTGGTCGAATATTGCCATCATGATGCCGATGACGTTCCATCAAAGTGGATTCTAGATATCGATAGCGACTTGAAGACAAATCTTGGATCCGTCGTTGAAGATTTAGAGATATTGAAATGACTCGACTATATCTTTCTCGATCATCAGCCGATTGAAGATTGGCTGCAAGTGCTGATATATCCTTTCGTTCAGTCTTCATTTCACTGCAAAGTAGAAAAAGAACAAGGAGAAAGATGTTTGCATCATTGAAAGACATGAAGGTGGTGATAGTCATTCACTAATTTACCTACATAATACGATCATGATCCCTTAAGTGGCTCTCTTTACTTACCAAGGGATGTTATGAGAAGCATAAGCATGTGTGCGTGTTGCAGATCTTTTTTCCATTTCAGACTACATGACTATTTTTGTTTCTTGGGATCCTGTTTCTTCATTACAATTCAAGCCGTTTGCATATGTAATGTGTGGTATTGAAGAATAACACTGCATTTGCCACACTTGTTCAGTGCTGAAAAGAGATATCAAGAGCATCACTCTTTCAAACAGAGGGGTCATCACGAGCCAGTTACAGCATCTAAAGCTTATCAAAGTGAAAATCAGTGGACAAGGTGCAACCAACACTTCCGGGGATTACAGTGCCCCACGCCAGGATGAAATTCTATTGTTAATCACCCCATCTATGAGCTATGACGACATTCTGGTGATGTGTACTTGACTATCGTATTCACACATGGACATTACATAGCCTAGTAGCACTCCCTGGGCTATCGTAATTGTGCCATCATCATGATACAAGTGCTCCTTTTGTTTCCAAGATGTTCTCCGTCTCATATGCAAGTAGTCTTGTTCGGAGCTAGCTGAGTTGGATGTTCATTGCTAATAGTGCTTTGCTTCGTGCACGCCCCACCAAAGCAGATTTTTCGGATGAAGCACCCGTTTACATTTTGGAGAATCAAAAACACTTGCATAACACATGCTTGTGTCACTACTATCGGAAATGTGCAGGGGTTCAAGTCTATTATAGCGAGATTGATATGGCAATGTGTGAGAAAAATCAGGGTCGGTGTGTATGCGTGGTTTCCAGCCATATAGATTTCGCCAAGATTGTGCTACACTAGTCAGTTTCTGCTTGTTTCCATGTACAACACAAGGTTTCCTGATTTCTATAACGTAAATGTTGCAGAATATATTATAGCAAAGATCATGTGCTTTATTTTAGAGAAGAAGAAATCATTTTGTACAAAGTATTGTTGCTTGGTTGATTGTGTGATGATGTAACATCAACATGTATAAGCGTATGCAAAAGTGGTGTTGTGCGTATGTTGTATATGCTGGATGGGATAAACATTGTATAAGAAAGTGGGCGGATGTTGTTGGTGATGGTATCTTGTGTGTTTGTTGTGATGTGAGCAATATGTGCTTCAGTTAAAGGAAAATGGGAAGATCCCAGCCTTTGATAAGTGGATCATTAAATCGTAGGCCCATGTCAAGTTGATTGATAGCTTGAATATCCTCCTCATCCATTTTCCAATTAAGAGCATCAAGGTTAGTCTTCATACGCTCAACGCTTGTGCTCTTGGGAACGACTCCAACATTACGTTCAAGTGACCAACGCAAAGCAACTTGAGCTGGAGCACGCTTGTATTTGGCTGCAATGTCCTTGATGACAGGATTGTCAAAGAGAGACTCGACTGATTTTGCATGTTTTTGTCCACCAGCAGCAAATGATGCTGGTCCAAATGATGAATAGGCAGTGACTGCAATGCCTTGCTTTTGTACCCATTTGACAAATGTATCTTGCTGTAAATAAGGATGAAGCTCAACTTGAAGAAGAGATGGTGGGATTTTGCAATAGGCAAGCATATCCATGAGCATTTGTGCATTAAAGTTGGAAACACCAATGTTGCGTGCCAAGCCTTCTTCAACCATAGCTTCCATCTGTGCCCAAGTCTCATGCATTGGCACACGAGCACGAGTTACTTGTGTCTTGCCAGGTTGTGTCCAACCTGGTGGATACTTTGTTTCAATCGGTACATGTTCAAGTGCAGTTGGGACTATATACAACATCTGTAAGTATATCAAGTAAGGATTGATGTCTAATACTTACAATGAATGAGATACATGTCCACATAGTCAAGACCAAGATCATCCAAGCTCTTTTGAAGGCCTTCACGGACATTTCCATGGAAAGTGCACCACAATTTGCTGATTACAAAGATTTCCTTACGAGTAACTAGTCCATCCTTGATAGCCATGCGGATGCCTTCACCCACTTGCTTTTCATTATAGTAGTTGGCACCACCATCAAACAAGCGATAGCCGACTTTGATTGCATTATAGATGACTTGGGGTGTAGCATCAATGTCAATCTTGGCACAACCAAAACCAATCAAGGGCATCTTGTCGCCAGAAGGTTGAAGAGTCAAGTATTCAATAGTCATTGTTGTTTATAGAGAAGAAAAAGTGATATGTAGAATGCAGAATTCATGTTGCAACAAAATGACGGGATATTTATATTTGTTCAGATATTGGTATGCTCTGGAAAAGTCTTTCACGACAGGCGTCATGGGGGTGATTGTGTGAGAGCGTATGTCAAGAGCAGCAGTATCGGGTGCAGGTATCTGATTTTCTTTTCATGGAAAGTATTCGCATCATAGTGTGGATCAGTTTTGATAAGCAAAAACAGGTTGGCAGCAGCGCCCAAGTTTGCCCAAATGGAATAAGCAGCATTTGGTCGTCCGAATGCAGACACACATACCTCTTTTTCATTATCGATTACGTATGACCTGATATGGCAATGCGATGATGACAAGGTTTGATTTTGTGGATTCTGCATGCTTCCTTGGTATTCATGTACTTATTGTGCACCACGTACACATATCGATAGACCGCTTTACTTCTCACGACTTGAAATGTGTGGTAAATACATCCAGTTTTCGATCTTGTGTATCAACAGTTGCATGTGGAAATCATTCACATCATGTAGTGCTGTTACTTGTTATTGCTCATTATCAAAAGGATCAAAGAAAAGGGGCTCAAAGCATGAAATGATGTATGTTATCGATTGTTGATGGAATAGATACTGCACACTTCCAAATCAACAACACGATGTCATACCCTGATATCGGGTATATAGGTTGCATTTGTGTTTATGTTGCCCCTTTTGCCTGATATCTTTGATTGTCGTCATTCGAGATAGGAATGTCACATGTAAAGCAAAAGGAGCAGGCAGTCCCTGATGAAGTGATGATGGTAATGGGGGTCACTTTGACCAAGCTTTACTCCCCCCCTTTACTTTCCCCAGATTTGATTGACATACTTTCTAATCGATAAGGTCGGAGCACTTAAACACTGCAGACAATAAGCGTTTGGGCCAGCTGATGCATTTTAAGAGCACATTTTCCTTTTCACTGACCTTGGCTCATGCTGTTGTATCACAGAACAAAACGCGGATACTGAAATACCCATTCGGAAGCATACTTGGCCAACATGATATATCATGTTGCAAATCGTGTGCGATTAGACCATCTTTTCTCACACTTCTCTCACTTAATAGTGATCGGGCGATATCAGGGATATCACCTTATGTCGTGCAAGCAGTATGAAGTGCGCTATGCGCATAAGATCGTTTCCGAGCCTGTGAGCGTCATCATTTTGAGCCACCTATATTCCCAGTCATCACCTATATTGGTCATTATGCACGAATTTCTTCAATCTTTTATGCTGTTATGCATTATGCAAAGATGCAAATGACTTCCCAAAAGCCATGAAAGCCAATATGTTCTAAACACATGTATGTTTCTTTCAACAAGTTATCGTAATGCGGTAGATTGTTACTGCTTTCGAGAACCTTCTAATACAGCCTTGATGTCAGAGAGGCGGTATTGTCGGAAAGGACCTGTGTATTAAGCTAAAACTCAGATACAACATGGCAAGGCCTTTCCTTGATGGTTTCACAATGCATGTTGTGTTGATTCTGCAATTAGGTGAATCGACGAGGTCCCAATTATGGCTTACATTTGCCAAAAGTAGCTTTTGCATGATGATGGTATGCTGTATTCTCATATCATGGCAACCATGGTGTGCAAGATCGTCACTGACAGACCAGATCATCACGTTGAGCATGACTTTAATGTTGTCTGTGCACGATTTTATCCAGCCATCATGATCATACTTCCCACGATAAGGCTTGATTGTCGTCTCATGTTCTGTATTTTAGAAACACAGCAACAAAAAATGAAGTGTCATGGCTTGTTGCTGCGAATAGTCATCAGTCATTTTGATTGACTGCCATAACAATGACTTAATAATGCCGCAGTGCTCATTGTTGGAGCATCATTGTTTGTTCAAGCCATCAAACTGCGCCGCCAATATGATCACAGTACTTGGTGGTCTTTACTGCCACCACGTGCAGCTCATGGTATGCATCGATAGAATATAGATCGGGATGCATATCGATGAATCATCAAAAGCACTAAAAGGAAAAGACACAGCTCTATAGACGGCACATTCTGCATGATGGTTGTATTGCTCGTTACACCAAGGTTGGAAGCAAGTGATGTACAATTACGTCATATCATTAAGCCATTTCAGCTCTGCTGATTGCTAGCATCAGATGGCGGCATAGGGTCTTTGCCGAGATACAAGCCGAAAGTTACATCCACATAGCATCTATCTTGTTGTTAATCATAAGGCTCCTTTCAAGGAATCTGTGTTTTGGCAGCTGCAAAGATCAACACCAATATAACGTGATTCTCTTTGACATTGTTGTAGTTCTGAAATGACGCTTATAACACTTTCTTTATGCTAGATGCATAGAATATGAATACAGAAGGATCTAAAGAATAAGTTGGATACTGTATGTACATGCAATTGTATGCAATCGTGCAGCTGTAATGTATCAATGATTTGATGTAGAGTGCTTGATATGCAAGTAATACGAGGAAGGGTCTTATATACCTACCATGATTTTGCATAAGTTATATTATTCTCAGCCTATGACAAGGAAAAAAGCATTCTTCTTTCACTCCTTTTTCATGAATCAATACTTGTTATCTTCTTCAGGTGTGCAACCAAGCTTGTATTACCATCTTTTTGAATCAAGAGCGAAACGATATGTCAATGACGATGCGCCACTCTTCATTGATGCAGCTGACACCAAGAGTTACTTATCATTTAACCAGTTACGCAGCCATGTTCGTGAATTCGCTGCACATCTTATTGATAAGGGCATGAAACAAGGTGATATTGTAGCTATTTGTGCACCTGGCGCTGTGAGTGTTGCTATGTATGAGCAATATGGGCTTGTTGCTAATGCTAATGACAATAACAACCAGATTGAATATCCCATTGTCATGCATGGTGTGATTGCTTCAGGTAAGAAATATAGCAGTGATAGAGCTTCATTGATGAACATGAGTGACAATATCAGGTGGCGTGGCAATGCTTGTCCCAGACGCTTTAATTGGCCAAGAGATTGCAGCATTGTTCAAGATGGCAAAGCCAACCATGGTGGTGACACATGCCAAGACCCAGCTTGCTGTACATGAAGCTATTCATGCGTGTAACTTGGATGCATCAACACATGTGCTGCTTATGGATAGCTCACTGTTTTTGCATAAAGTTGCTTCATCACTTACAAAAACACCAGCAATGCATGTCGATCCAGATGCAAATGCTTTCTTACTAGTAACTTCAGGTTCATCAGGACCACCTAAATTGGTCACCGTGTCGTTAGTAGCAAAATATATTACTGTATGTATTAAAGCTAATCAAATGTCGGATCTAATATAGACATCGAGCTGCCATTGCACGTGCATCAGTGACAAGTAGCCACTTTTTCCCTTTAATGTCTGATGGATACAATCACCGAGTGCTTGTAGCAACACGAATGGGTGGTGCAGTGCAAGTACACAATGCTTTGCTTGCTGGTGTCCAACTTGGACTACCACATTATGTATTTCAAACTATTGACTTACATACAGTGTGTCGCCTTGTGGAAAGGCATTGTATCACCGCATTGTATCATTTTGGTTGGATCACTGCTCAACTAGCTCATAATCCCCTTGTAAGCACTTTTGACATGAGCAGCTTGCATTATTGGATCACAGGAGGACAAGTCGTCAGCCGCCATGTGTCAAATCATGCCACACGAGCTTTGCTTAGTAGTCGTAAATCTCATGCTCCTCAGCTACCACGTGTCTTATGTAATTATGGATCATCAGAGGCACACAACATCTTTTACTATCGTCATGCACCTGATGGATCATGGCAAGGTAACTATATATAACAACATATATGTCACATGTCATGTCATTAAGAGATATCATAAGTGATATCACAGGATGATGTCAAGATCAAGCTTGTGGATGATCTTGGAAGGGGTAATGTCCATCGTAAAGTGAATGGTGCCTTAAGTTAACAAGATCAAGTAGTTTTAAAAGAGCCTGATACTGTTGGGGAGTTATGTATCAAAAGCAACATGAATGCATCAGTGAGTATACATGTATAAATGTCATTCACCACCATCATTCATCTTGTAACAGGGCTATTACAATAATCCAAATGCTACACTTGAAGCATTTGATGATGATGGCTTCTTCCATACGGGTGATCTCTTTACGTCTGACTCACACAACAACCTAAGATTCGTGAATCGCAAGTCTGAACGCATCAAACGCTTCACCAAAGATGTATTTATGCATGTATTTCTCATCATGTGAATCACTCATTATGTTTCATAGATATGCCCTAGAGATATTGAAGAGATATGTGTAAGTGGAAGTATGTCTTCGAAAAGGACAAGTAGCTGATGGTGGATATGTAGATGGTGTTCAGTGACCTGATCCAAGAATGTCGCGTGGTGGGAGCTTATGATGCAAGGCGATGTCTTGAAATTCCTCGTCTATATGTTATTCTTTCACGCGATCATGAATGTGACAAGGAGATATTTGCAAAAGAGCTGATACAATTTGTCAATGCAAGAGTACCAGATTTAGAGATGAAATTGGAAGGAGGAGTGCAATTTGTCTTGTCATGGCCTTTGACTGCAGCCGGCAAAATGGATTTGTTTGCGTTACGCAAAAGGGCGCAAATCGAGTTGTTGCAGGATCAACACTACCAACATGGCGTAGAACAACAAGCAGGAGGAGCTATGATAGTTCCCGTGACCAGCAGCAAAATGTAATAATGCCTCATTTAAAGGCCTGTGCACCACGTGAGGACACGCCATACACACATACACAAATGTTGCATATCCGACAAGACAGTTCTTTTCCTTTTATCCCACAAGGGTTCCTTATAGTAAGCATTGTAATGATTATTACCACCCATACAATGCTTTACTGCCATCCAATGAATAAAACGGCAATGTCGTCATAATCTGAAACCACTTTGAGTCTCTGGGGGAATACTGAGCTTGATCATTCTACTACAGCGCCCATCGGGTCGCGTTGTCCTCTGATATTTCACCAAATGAGAACAAAAAGACATGATTGGCTGGCTGACCATCACGAGGGTTTCCAAAAAGGATTCATTTTCTGGGTCAACATTTGGATACACTTTCTTTCTCTCCTATTATACTTCTTTCCACACTTTTACTTTTTCACTGCAACTTTTCCTTCTCCCATAGCACATTGTATCATATATATTCCTTCCCATTGTAGGGTGGACCAATCATGAAGTTTGCCAAGCAGATAGAGAACGCGGCACATGATCTGCCAGAGAGCTGGCGTCCTCACTTAATTCACTACAAGATGCTTAAAAAAGTGATACCCCTTGTTGTTGGAGAACTTGAAGCGCGTGGATTGTTAGAACAAAGCATCCCATTTGAGTATCAGCTTGATGGTAAAAAGAACATGACAACAAAAAGGTCTAGGCTGAGAATGAGAAAAAGACTAAACATTATTGTTCTCTTTCAAAAAGGCAACCCAGATGATCCACAACCTTGTGTCGAAGTTACCCAAGATGACGCTGCAAGACTTAATATACCCAACACTACATGCAATGAGCAAGACAATATCATCAAGATACCTCTTGTCAAAGATTCTGAATTCTTTTTGCTTCTTCTTCAGGGCATGGCTCAGGCAGCTATGCTTTATGCTTCGGAGCAAAAAAGATTCGCCGATACTGTCAGTCGACTAGAATCACAATTGGCTGCTGTTGTAAGTCTTTTCTCTTGTTATCATGCCAAATGCATCCTATTAACACGCCTCTCTTGACTGACGACAGGCATCGCCGTATAAACAAAAGGAGATGTATATATGGCGTCAGATTCTGAAATTGTATATGGATGCAGCTGTTTTTGAAACCGGTACACAAGTCGACTATAGCACACAAGCATTTGAGCGTAGCAAGAAGCAATTGGCGTGGTTCAATGAAGAATTGGCTCGCACACAGCTGGTAAGGAAGTCAATTATTACAATATAGCACAGCAATTGATCCATGTCGTTACAGACACGTAAATTTGGATGTAAAAAGTCACGAGAGGTGCTCAAGCATTTTGTGCAATTGAATAACGAGCTCGTAAACTTTAAATGGTTTCATGCATTGAATCACACAGCAATGATCAAGATTCTCAAAAAGCATGACAAGCGGAGTGGATTAAAGTGCGTACATTCAACAATACATGCATCAAGATTGCTCATGCATATTCTATCTAGGGCCAAGACAGAGTTTCCTGCATTTGCCAAGACAAATGCTATGCTCGTTGAAAATGTAGTACTTGCATTATACTCTGGTATCACATCACAGCTGGTATCGGTGGTTCCTCAAGTGGATAATCACTCTTGTCCCATTTGTTATGGTATGTACCACCTATTTGGTAGAGTAATTGCTATTATACTGACAAGGTATACATGTATTAGCTGTCGCTTGGCGTCCTATTCGACTTGAATGCAACCACGTTTTCTGTGTGCGTTGCTTGATCAAGGCACATCGCAAAAAGTTATATGATTGTCCGCTTTGCAGACATACAGGAGCCGTTGTTAATGCTGATGCAACCAATCTTGATAAGGGATTACAAAACTTTTTGTTATTATACTTTCCAAAAGAGATCAAGGAAAAGCGACGAGACAATGAACGTGAACAAGCCTTAATGGACATGGAAGCTCTTACTGGGCGAGCATGGACCACTGTATATGGCAATCAATCATATCAAAAGGACATGTGCTTCATTATGTAGTCATTTTCATAATGCATCATTTATCTCCCTCTCCTCTATCATCCTTTCATATTCATTGTGTATATATAATAGCCAACAATTTCATTCATATTGTCATATTACTCTAATGTCTACTAGATCATGTGGATTGGGTGGAATGACAGCTTGAAACACCGCTTTGCTGGGAGTGAGTGTGTGGGTGGTCTATTCATTCCTTGTGGCAGATTGGATATAGCTCCTCCTCTTTTTGAACAGCCCTGACAATGGTGAGTAAGATACAACATACAATACATCAATAACGCCCATTACATCATACGATACACCAACGACACTCGATATTGAAGGATGGATGAGTGAATGGATGGATTGATATTGTGGTGGATGGATGCTTCCTTCTTATTCAACTTGACCAATGACGACATTGACACACAACTCATTCGACTTTTTTGAACCATTCTAGAGCGCCGAACAACAGGTCAAGAAGAATCCTATGCGCCAGCTCAAGATTGAGAAGCTTGTGCTCAACATTTCCGTTGGTGAGTCTGGTGACAGACTTACTCGTGCTGCCAAGGTGCTTGAACAATTGACTGGTCAAACTCCTGTTTACTCCAAGGCTCGTTACACTGTCCGTACCTTTGGTATCCGTCGTAACGAAAAGATTGCTGTTCACGTTACTGTTCGTGGTCCCAAGGCTGAGGAAATCTTGGAACGTGGTTTGAAGGTCAAGGAATATGAACTTCGTGCTCGCAACTTCTCTGAGACTGGTAACTTTGGTTTTGGTATCGATGAACATATCGATTTGGGTATCAAGTACGATCCTTCTATTGGTATCTATGGTATGGATTACTTTGTCGTCATGGGTCGTCCTGGCTACCGTATTGCTCGTCGTAAGCACCAAAAGAGCGCTGTTGGCTTCAGCCATCGTATCAAGAAGGAAGAGACTGTTGAATGGTTCAAGAACCGCGTATGTATCATGCATCATGATTATGGATTGTATAAGTTACTGACATTGATGTTTCCTTGTAGTTCGACGGCATTGTTCTCAACAAATAAGCAGCATCGCTCAATTCACATGCAATTCCATCATCGATCGTTGTCTCTCCTATCCCACTTGAATAAAAGCTGCCAGTTCAGTTGCGCTGTTTGACATGACTTTCGATTTATATCACATTCTCGTTTATAGTGACATGATTAAGCATTGACTATGGATATTTGAGCTAGCTTCAGCCTATAGGTAGTGCATATATACACTCTTAACCAACACACTAAAGCTTCACATCACCCTTTCGGCTTAATTATAGTCAGTTTATGCATTAGATCTTATCTTACTCCCATGCATCACATACATAGTTTAAGTGTTTCTCTCCTGATTAAACAGATGTTTCTGGTATATCGTATCTTCTGCGATTATGTCCATCATCCACATCCTATCTTTAAAAGGGTATTCATCCTTCATCATGAAAAGACACCAATATGCTAAACGATCGCAAGAGATCCTCTTTTATTTTCCATCATTTGTACTATAAGAGAGACATAGCAGCATAATGTTGTTGTCTAGTGAATTAGAAGAAGGATGCTTTATTGCATAACGCTTAATACATATAAAGGTCGACTGCGAGATCATGGATACTAGCCAAGTTGGGGAAAAGCAAGACGTATCGCATGCATCCAGTACACATTCGAGACAAACCTTCCTTGATCAACGTAGCACATTCTAGGGTTCAGCATGTTCAATCTTGACAACACGTTGGGTATCAGCTGCTTCAAGAGCTGCTACAATAAATGCCAAATGATGGAAAGCTTCCTCAGGGGTCACACCAAGTGGTTCACCATTGCGAACAGAGTTGTACAGACTCAACATTTCGGCTTCCACATCTTCAAATCCAGAAGAGTTGTCAACTTGAATCACTGATGATGTATCCACAGGCTTGCCAGTTTCATCGAGCACTTGTACATGCTGGTCATTGGTCAAACGGATAGTACCTTTAGTGCCATGTACTTCCAATCGCATCTCTTTGACACCAGCGGATGACTGAAAAGAGAAAGTATAAGCATACATGTATATAAAATGCCAATCCATCCGACTTACAAAAGTAAAGTTAGCTACACCAATGCCACCATTTGCAAGCTTGATGCTGGTAGCCAAGGTATCTGCTGTCACATGGATGCTTTGACGCATAGCAGTAAATGCACTGACACTTTCAAATCGGCCAAGGATAGGAACAAGATGTGCCATGTCATGAACACCACCATCACTCAAGTATCCACTACATTGATGAAACAATAGAGTGAGATTATATGACATCATACTTGATCATTCAAGACATTTACCCTGGATGTTGTGGTTGTTGTCGCCATGCAGTAGTGTGATAAGGTGAAGAAGGGTTGTATGGACGTGCTGAATCATAAGTAAAGTTGATGATCTATTGTATGAAGCACATGGATTGTTAGATATGATACTTGTCTTTGTGTTGATATGCATTTACCTCGCCAATACCGCCTTGTTGTACATATTTTGCCACAGCACGAACAAGAGAATGATATGACCAGTTCTCGGCTACTGCTACGATTGTCTTTGCACCACGAGCTTCTTCCACAATTCGACGTGCATCAACCAAGTTATGAGCTGGTGTCACACATACTTTAGTACTTGTATCTTGTTGCTCCGCTAGATGACTTACCTATGGGCTTTTCAAAGATGATGTGTTTCTTGGCAGCTACTGCAGCTTGAACAATCTACCATCCATATATAAGAGACCTGCTGTATTCCACACGTACACATACATACCTCCCAGTTGTATTGCACGGGTAACAAGGCATCCACCACTTCGACGTTGGGATCGTTTATCAACTCCAATGGATCCGTATAGATAGCAGACTCAGGAATACCTGCCTAGAATAGATATGTTTGAGTCTCCATGAGCATCCTATGGTGGACATGACACGTACTTCTTGAGCAAACTTTTCGGCCTTGTCTCGGGATCGGTTAGCACATGCGACGATTTGGAACTTGTCTTGACCAACAGCACGATAGGCACGCAAATGACGATAGGCAAAGATACCAGTACCAATGATACCGATACGAATAGGTTGTTGTTGTTGAGAAGTAGACATAGTGGATAAAGAGTTGGAAAGAGTGCGGAACACAATGCTTGGTTTTTGATGCTAACAACTTATGTCAGCAAGGCTCCGCTCAAAGTCGTTCTTGGTTCCAGATGCTCCAAGGCGGGAAAGAGCTGAATGACCCTTTCATCCTACCCAGCATAGATAGTGACAAATATCCTATAACACATCTTTATACTCTTGACAAACCATAAAAAGTGATTGATTCCTTTGTGACTTTATTACTCTAAATACATGATGATATGATGCAGATCTTAAGTTAAGATGGTTCTTCATGAACCAGTAGTAGTGCATGTCGTCAATTGTTGATCCTTGTTGGTTGCTAGCGAAACACCTGCTTATATTAGGAGTCATTATATTGCATCATTGGCTCTGTTTCATTGTCAAATCATCCATGTAGATGGTTTTGCTTTGCAAATAGGGAGCTTATGACAATGGTAGCACAAATCCAATCTCATTGATCTTGTTCTTTAAGCTAGCTTATTCAAAGTAAACTTGTTTTATGTAAAGGTAGTAAAGAAGGTATCAATGTGGATAAAAGTCGTGTAACAAGAAGAATGGTCTGTTTATACAAGTTTGATGGTGTCAGCATTAGAGTGCTTAATGATCAAAAGGTCTCAAGTCTTGTACATGTCATGTTGGGTCCAATGTATTCATGATAGAGTCACTAGTATATGGATGTTAGTACTTGATAAGAAACAAAGGGACAGGATGTGATACGAGCGTGCATTGATAATGCAAAGAGTACGTACCTCGCATATGCAACGTGTAGTGTACTTACAGTCACAAGACTGGATTATTACGCGTCCATTGGGTCACATCTCCCCCCTCCTGCTACTCTTGTCTCTTTCTTTATTTGACATACATACACGTATACCAACTATGAAGCAAGGCGAAGTCAATTTGGGTGTAGGTCACCTACTTTTCAGTAATAGTCGTTCTCCAATGCGAGCCTTATTGACACGTCATCTCTCTTTAGACATCTATTATGGCTGTGGCCTATGCCGACGGTGTCGTTATTGGTGCCGACTCGCGTACAACTACTGGTGCCTACATTGCCAACCGAGTAACTGACAAACTGACCAAGGTGCACGATCGCATCTATTGCTGTCGATCTGGATCTGCGGCTGATACCCAAGCTGTGGCCGATATCGTCCATTATTATCTTCAAATGTACAGGTAAAGATATCAGTAACGATAACACTGAGCATACAACAAGACTTATGGATGTAATACTATAGTGTGCAGGAGAATGAGTTGCCCAAGGTCCGTACTGCCTCTGCACTCTTTCAGGAACTTTGTTATCAGAACAAGGATGCGTTGACGGCAGGTATCATTGTAGCTGGATGGGATGAAAAGGATGGTCCATCCGTTTACAACGTTCCTCTCGGTGGTTCTTTGCACAAGCAGCCTTTTGCTATTGGAGGTAGGATAAAAATAGGTGTGACAATGGATTACATGTATTCATCATGTCCATAGGCTCTGGATCAACATATATTTATGGTTACTGTGATTCAAAGTACAAGGACAACATGACTCGTGAAGAATGTATCGATTTTGTCAAGAACTGTAAGTGAAGCACATTATTTTCTCAAGTCAAGTATGCTGATATTGGTCCTTGTAGCACTTGCACTGGCAATGGCACGTGATGGTTCCTCAGGTGGTGTTATTCGTTTGGCTGTGATTACAAAGGAAGGTGTGGAGCGACTGTTTATTCCAGGCAACGAGCTTCCAGGTAAGAGAACTTGAAGTGAATGGTGATCAAGGCTTCGTGATTAACATGTTTATCCTATACTAGTTCACTGGGAAGGTTAATTGTGATTACAACGTGCAACAAGATGTCATGGCATGCTTTACTCTTTCCTTTTCGCTGGTTTATGTAAATAAAGCTGGCAAGATATACCATGCTAGCTAGTACTTTCACAATATGATCGATTATATACACTTGTCAATGATAAGCACATTTCATTTGTCTTTGAATGGTCCTAGGCATATCGCCATATCAGCTTTGTAAGGGAGTAGAAAACAATGTTTGTTTGAATGTCTTTTGATGGGGGGGTATGTACAATTACATTTTCTTTTCTAACAATTACATACGGGGGGGGGGTGGAATGAAGGATAAAGATGGGTAAATGATTGGGGAAACAATATGCGTGTGTGACATTGAAGAAGGAATACCAAATCATAAAGGAGTGTGCCTGGCAGGTTGTTTTCCCTTGAGCATATTCTTGATAGCACGTAATGCAAATACAGTAAGACCAATGCCTTCCCAATCTTCATCCTGCAAATGACGTAGATCACCGACTGTCATGATATCTTGGGCTTGAAGCTTTTGTATCCATTCCTGTGCTTTATCCATATCACGATGTGCTGCCTGTGCACAATCTTGAATAAAGGTCTGGATAGGAATATCATCTGAATAGTCTATCGCAGATGGTGTTGTGTCAATCACTCTGTAGAAAAAAGAGAGTTGCCACTTACCTTTGGGAGCAGTAACAGGTTGATCATTCACTGTTGTTGATGCTTCTGATCTACTGCTTTTGATATCTTGTAACAGGTGTGTAACTTCCAGCCATCGCTCCTCAGTCTTTCGTAATCTTGTCTCGCATGCATCACATTCGGCTTCTTTCTCAGCAAGCTGCTCAGACTCCACTTGTAACTCGTCTCGTACTTTTTCCAGCTCAGAGCCATAATCTTCAGCTTCTCGACGCCAAATCGCTTTGTGAGTATGATTGTAATCCTTGTCCCATTCTCGAAGAATACGTGATATCTCTTTGGTGATATGTCGCTGGTATCTTTCAGGCAATATATTCTCTTCAATCTATATGATAACAAAATGAGCATTGTATATGTTGCTATGCATTTCATCATACCATCTCAGTTACCACTTCATCAGGTGTATCCATTTCCTATAATAGATTGTTGCTCAATTAACCTTATCCATACCCAAATAGAATGATGATACGTTACCACATTGAAGTCAAACTTGACTGATCGTTTGTCAACACCCTTGAATACGACTTGAAGAGTAAGATGGACACTGCTTTCATCTGTAGTTAACAAGACGACTTCTGGCTCAATGACAAAGAGAGCATGTTCCAAGATCTGTTGTGCCGACATTCTATAGAACAACACGTGTGTGAAAAAACCAATCATCCATAAATGTCATTCTTGTACCTATCATCTTCTGGACCCAAACAATTCTCAATGACAGCAAGCATATCTTGATTCTGGACTTTGGCAAGAGTGACAGGCTTGACACCTGCCATGACCTTCTTGTAGATCTGAGCTGGATTGGTACATTCGCCATAAGGATATTCACCCGTAGCCATCTCGAGAAGACACATGCCAAATGCATAGATATCCACCTTTTCACTGTATCCACTCTCTTCATACATTTCTGGTGCCATGAATTCAGGGGTGCCAATCACAGTATACTTTTTGCCCATCTTCATCTTTGCTGTACCCATATCACCAATCTTGACTTCACCATAAGCACCATTGATAAAGATGTTGTCGCATTTGATATCACGATGAATGATGGGTGGATTGTGACCATGCAAGTAACTAAGACCTTTAAGGATCTGACGTACCCAACGCTTGACAATCTTGATATTCGGTAAACTAAGCTTGCGAATGTATTCTCGAAGTGTACCCGAAGTCATAAGTTCAGTGATGAAAACAAACTCATTGTCTGTGTGCCAAGCGTCATGAAAAGCAATGATGTTGGGATGGCGTACTGATTTCAAAATCTGGATCTCATGTGCAAGGTCGGGGCTGTCTTTAGCATTGGGTGCCTATGCAACAATAAAGAAGTGAATTAGGTGACACTAGTTCATGTTCAATCACTCTTCAATATACCTGCATTGCATTCCATGCCACTTCATATCCTTCTTCACGATCAATGGCTTTGTAAACAATCTTGTAGGCACCTTTACCAAGTAAGCTATTCAGACGCAGATATCGACCAGGATCTGGTGATACTTCAATAACACGTTCGCTGTCATGTGCACGTGACTGATCAATAATAGTGCCATTATTGTCATGCATGTTGCGTAAAGATGAAACTGAAGTAGAAGGAGGACTTGTTGCTGGTGGAGGATAAAGTGCAGTGATAGGATGATGATGGTCTTCAGGTGAAGAAAAAGACTCTGACCCTGAGGATGATGCACGTGTCCTGGTTTGTGCAACGGGAAGAACGCGATCCATTCCTCCTCGGGCACCACCAGCTGAAGAAGGAGGTGAAGAAGGAGATTCAGGTTGCGTATGGTTTGCTAAAGGTGCATAATAGTTGCGAAGTCGCTTGTAATCGTCATCGTACACTCCTTCAGTCGTAGGTGTAACAAACTGTACTCGATGTTGGTTGTGCAGATCTGACATGGTCCTGCTTCAAGATGAGTGACTGAAAAGGACTTTTGGCAAAATAAGAGTCGAGAGAGAGAAAGAGAGAGAGAAAGAAAGAAGAGATAGAGTTGTTCAAAAGAATGCGTGTGAAAAGACGTTGTTGTTGTATGAAGAAAGAGACACAAGATAAACCAAGAGGATGTAAATATGCAGCAACGGGCTCAAGATGGGATGGCCTTATGCTTGTTGTTGTTGTTGTTGTTGTTGTTGTTGTCTTTGATAAACAGGAATTGCCAAAGGATAAAGTGTGAACGGGAGAAGGAAGAAATGAAGAAGATTGTTGAGAACACAAAAGTCCAAAAGTAGACAGGAGATCCGCTGGGACACATCATGGCTGTATATACACATACACATGTTGTATTGCTTTATCATCTACTACTGCTATTAGTATCTTACATATGTAAATGATATGTTGTCTTGCTCCATCATGTAATCCATAGTCTACTTTATGCATTTACCAATAATGAAAATGATAAAGATGTTCTATTACTTTGGCCGTGCCACCCAGAAACTCGTGTTTCGCAAATGACAAGCTTGTTTCAGTTCCCCTGTAAGGCACATACCATCCATGTTGGCTTTTGGATCCACAATAGCATTTACTATTGAAACAATGAAAAAGGCAGATTGCCACTTTAAGCATGCTGTCCATGCACATATGTTTATCTTGATACAATCCCAAATGACATGCAGAAATGAAGTCTACAATCACCTTTATTTGTCGTGTTGCACAATACTTTGGTGTTGACATGTCCACAATTTTGCACCAGCATAATGGTGGCACACAAGGGATGAATGCTGGATCACCACTTATCAAGGTTTACAAGTTTGGATGGATTTACTTGACTTGTGAAATGAATGCTACTCGATCACGTTTCCCAAAAACCCATGCCTGGTTGAACATTGTCGGCCTTTGCATGCTTCATGATCACATTGCTTTATATTAGGATGGTTTTCACGGGTTCTGAAACAGATGACTGACTATTTTAACCAGATACCACCATCATCATATGTATTCACTATCGTAATCAGTCATGGTCATTGTGTACCAGCATTAAATGGTAGCATGGTTCTATTCAAAGTATGGCCATGGGGTATTGCTGACCCTTACAATTGCCGGTTGTTTTCCATAGTATTCTGAGAACACTCCCATTTCATGGCTTGGCATGAATTGCTTGTTTGCGTAAGGATATGTTATTGCCAAAGCATTGTTTTGCCTGATTGAGTAAGACTATTGGAATATATATACCATGTTATGCATTAGAGTGGAAAAAATAGTTCACTGTGCCATTAAAAGCATACAACAAACAAACCTTTGCTGCCTAATGTATCTTGCTCCTTCACTTATAGCTTACATCCAAATCGGAGCTATCGGTACGTAGCCGACAACGATACAACAAGATAGCATCTGCAATATGATTCGTGTCTTTGTTTGAAAATGGCAATTCTGCAGCTTGTTCTCCTCTCTCATCAATCCCCCTTCCCCCCGAGGAAGGACATATGACACCACGCTGATAGCTAACCAGTATGCACCCCTAACATTCCACCAGCAGGAACATTCACGATTGATTATGCACCCATTGATAACAAATTGATACTTTAGATAGATAAACAACCATGATAATAGACATCTAATGACTTGCATGTTTCCTCATACATCCAATTTCCTGTTTTGCTCTAGTCCCATCAGCTTAAACCAGCACGCTATTTTTCTTTGTATGGCGTAGAATGCCTGATTAAGCGGCGATGAAGGGGAAAATTGTTGTATTCGCATGCCGGCTGTCGTCGTTTATCTCTGCATGGTCATTGTATCTAAGAACCAATAGGAAAACGAGGCACAATGTGAATGATTATGTGCTTCCGTCTTTGTCCTCCCATTCCCCCACAAACACACACGCACAAAGGTACGCACATCAAGTACTGGGACCTTTCTCATCAGACTTGCACGTGGCAACAAGTCGATAACAAGTGAAAACATATACCTACAAATGCATGATCAAAAATGATGACGGGTGAGGACATTGTTTGTGTAGCATTCTGCTGCGGGAGCTGCTGGTAATCTCTTTCGTTGATGGCGATCATGTCCCTGATTTTACTCCTTCTCCTCGCATATATATAAACTTGATTCATCTCCCTTGTCTTTTTCATTCTTCTTTCCGATTTTCCTTGTTATACGCTCGATCACTTTTGTCACTCACTTCTATACACCTCTACTTGATCCTTTTATCACTTTCTCTTCTTCACTCTCTCACTTTTACTTTTACTTTTTCTATTGCACACACAAATATTACATCATTTGAATGTCCAGTAATAATTACGGCAGTATATCAAAGCAGCAGCAGCAGCAACAAGTCCCATCCCAGTCATTGTCAAAAGCTGAACGTGATCTTTTGCAAGCTGACCGACCTGGATATGGTGACCGGTCCAAAGTAGAAGTTGCTTTCAATCTTGTCAATGCTACAGTTGGTGCAGGCATTATGGGTTTACCCTATGCCATCTCACATGCTGGGTTTGTCACTGGCATAGTGGCATCCATTTGGGTGGCGATTTTATCTCAGCTCGGATTATACATAGTCATTTTGGCTGGCAAGCAAACAGGCATCTACAAATACGCTGTATTGGTCGAATACGTGATGGGGCGCTTTGGATATCATCTGCTTAATTTCATGATCATTGCTCAAGCAGGAGGCGGTGTCATTAGCTATTTTATATGTAAGCATATGACAACAATTGGCATGCACTTTATATACCCAATCAATGCAACAATGACTCATCATATACTGCTCTTGTAGTGTTGGGAGATTGCATGCCTGTACTATTCGAACGATACTTTCCCTCCATTCCTCTCTTGGCCAATCGCACTTTTGTCGTCGGCATAATTGGTATCTGCTGTGTAAGTGGATTCTTCTCCTCTTTTCGTTATATGCAATGCCGATCCACTGTACATGTCTTCTGACACTACAAATCTTTCTCCAATCTAGATCTTCCCCTTACTTTTAAGACGTGCCATTGGTTCACTTGCACGATGGTCAATGGTATCTGTAATGTGTCTTCCCATCATTATTGCTGCCATTTTGATTCGAGCACCTGCCTATTATACCAATTCACCGAGCAATGATACACATGAGGGCCCTACATGGTCATGGGTTGGATCAGACGTCTTTGGAGCCCTTGGCATTATGGCTTTTGCTTTTACAAGTGCGCAGGTCGCCTTTAATAACTTTTTGAGCTTGAGTGATCAATCACATCAAGCATGGCGTCAATCAACTATTCTTGCCAATTGCATGAGCTGGAGTGTATCCATGACTTTTGCTATTGTTGGCTATCTTTGCTTTGGCACTGATGTTCAATCCAACTTGTTTATGAATTTTGATGACGATGATTTGATTATCAACATTGGACGCTTTTGTCTTGGTTTCAGCATGATCTTTACTATTCCGTAAGTGTCTCAGAGACTGTTCTATGCTTAATTCTTGTCACTGATCATTTACGATTACTTTATAGAATGTGTTTTTATCCCACGCGTGAAGCTGTGCAAAAAATGTTGGGATTCGAGACTGCAACTCGTCAGCCGACACAAATGCAACATTATGTGGTCACTGTACTCTTGTTTGCACTGCTCATGGGTACCGGCATTGCTGTTCGGTCACTCGGCAAAGTGTATTCACTCTCCGGTGGTATTGCTGCTACATCTTTAGCTTTTATTCTGCCAGCTACTTGTTATCTTGTTACTCGTTGGCGTTCCACAACACCTTATCGTGTTCCTACACTTACAAATGCACCCACGCTCTCTATTCCACCACCACCTATGCCACCTGTACTTGGAAGTACACTTGCCAGCAAGCTTATTGATGATAAGAGTGCTTTGTTATATGCATCTCCTTTGTCATCTGATACCCAATCCTGCTCATCACCACGCTTGACTCCTGTGTATCCTACATATTCATATTATGACGAGGAAGATGTCTCTACAGTCGATGGTGGTGAAATTCTACCTGACGACAGTAGTGATTCAGCTAGTGTCAAGAGCGTTTCATCCATGATGGAACGTACTACATTTGGCTTACTTGATTTTATGGCAGTGTGTCTCATTCTTTGGGGCTTTTTTGTCATGTTCGTCAGTGTTAGCTCTGTTCTGACAGAGTAAGAGATGTAATAACCCCATCCATTTGTGAATGATATACCCTTTTACCCCATTACCCCACATATCCGCCTTGTATCATAGATTATCCTCCCTCTTTTCACGACATCCCATACAACACCCCATTATATCATAATGCAACAATCATATACAACATCATTCAATCGTAAAGGTGATATATTCAACTATCAATTGGCTATAAATCATGTGCGAGAAGGATGCATACGCTAATAAAAGTGGATTGAGTGATCCCAATGTGTGTATAAACAAGATCCAATATCACTTACTGCTCGCCGTCTGCCACCACTAGCTGGGGACATCATCGATGCCTTTCCTGTCATCATACTACGTTCATGGGCACCAGGACCTGCAGGTGCTGCATGTGTTGCACCATACGCCAAATTGAACTTGTCCACAAGATCATTCATTGCATTCATCCCTTTGGTGATGGTTGTCAAATAAGCTGCTAAAAGCACGTCATTCATTTCCTAAAAAGATCATCGAGTCAATCCACTATTGCATAGAAGAAATAGCCATCGTTTTCTTACTGTAGAGAATTGTGCATCAAATTCTGGGCTTGTTGTCAATGGTGCACGTCGACATACGCTGACGATTTGTCGTATGATATCATGATCCATGGGGATTTTGCCATCTTTGGTGTCTTGAAGATATTGATGCAGAAACTGAATACGAGAGTGAAGCATTGCAATAGCATTACGTTGTGTCGTAAGATGTGAAACCACTATTCAATCATTGTTAATATCCACAAGTTGCTTCTTTGATTGACTTACATGCACTAGTAAGGCTTGAATCAGCACCAGTAGTACTTGGTTTGGCGACATGATCCACTGCCACACGTTCTGCCTCGTTGGTTTCAATCTTGTAAGTTGACTTGACAAAGACCAGTCGCACTTGTTCTTGGATCATATCCATACTTGATTCATAGATTGTAACAGGGAATTGTTTGCTGCTTCCAGCTGGATCCAGTTGTAGATAAATGGCTGATTCATTCACTTGTAGAAACTATATCGAATACGACTGTCAATGCAATTCTAATTTGTGACATGATTCACTCTACCTGCTCATGCAACTTGAGATCAAGCTCTGTAGGTTCTGTGCCAATCGAATACCATCCCATAAAGTCAAGATTTGGAAACACTTGCTTGACTAAAAGACAATCATTTGTTAGATCAAACTATCATCCAATGCTCATGTCATCCACATACGTTGTTCAGTCTTGCTGGCAAGATAAGTACGATCCACTTGGCCATTACTATTTGGTCTCGGCAGCTCAAACGAGTTGATTACATCAATATCTCGACCGGATTGCTGAGCAAGAAGTGCGCCATAGATACGTCCTATTATTCGCCACACACGCGTAAGCTTCAAACTTGCTTGTATGGTGGAATACTTACCTCCATTAGCAAACTCTGGTTCTTGTAACTTGGTACGTGTGTAGTGATCCGAAATGTTGAGCAGCACAAGAGGATGTCTGTATTCAATCGTAGTTCGTCTATTAGGTACAACGTGTGTGCCATAAGTGTCCCAAGAAGCTTACATGGAAATGGATAAACCCGAACTCGATTGCGAATCGGATACGATGGGTGCTGTTTGCAAGTCGTCTTCGCTAGTATCCATAGCAGTGCTCATTATGCAAGTGTGAAGGTCAAGTGGTATAAAGTAGAAGAAGAAGCCTTGTCCGCTCTACTTTCAATGCAGCCCCAGAGACCCACTTTAGTACCTGATACGCCCCACTAAGTTATCTCTCCTCTAAAGTAATGATATGTCATCCATTGGATCCACAGTCATCTAAAAAGTAATAAAGATATCAGACATGATGTGTCAATCATGTGCCAAACCAACATTGTGTTGCAGGACTCGCATGATACTCGTCAACAATGATTGCTTTATGCATTAAGGATCATTCCCAATCAAGATACCCAAAGAATCAACAATAGCAAATACTACTTTATACGATCCAGATTGTTGTTATGTTATGTATGAGTGATAGAAGAAGAAGAAGAATATAATGTTTTATCTACAAATGCAATACTACTTTTTGGGGGGATGAATCTAATTCTTTTTGTCGTAAGCAGCGTCGTGAGCCTTTTGAGCACGACCAGAAGGATCTTCAGGACAGCCCCAGTCTGCTCTTGGGATCCATCGAACAACGCTAGCAGTACAAGCTTCTTGTGGGAACCATTCTTCAAACATAACACGATACATGTAAGCTTCCTTGGTAGTAGGAGTATCCTTTGACCATTTTTCTCCAGCCTTGGCAAATTCCTCATCTGAAACCTTAGTCAAGCTGACCTCCTTTAGGGTATCGATCCAACTGTAACCAACGCCATCAGAGAATTGTTCCTTTTGACGCCACAAGATGTTGTCAGGCAAATAAGGCTTGACATCTGGTTCATCAGATGTATCAAATGCCTTGCGCAAAATGTACTTTTCCATACGACCTTGTTCACGGCTAGGACGCTTATCTTCAGGACGAATGTTCATACAGACTTCCAAGAATTCCTTGTCAAGGAATGGTACACGAGCTTCCAAACCCCATGCCATAGTGGACTTGTTGGCACGTAAGCAATCAGCATAGTGGAGATTCTTGACACGTGTGACAGTTTCAGTATGGAAAGAAGGAGCATCAGGTGCAGAATAAAAGTACAAGTAACCACCAAAGACTTCATCAGCACCTTCACCACTGAGTACCATCTTGACACCCATAGCCTTGATCTTGCGAGACAAAAGATACATGGGAGTGGAAGCACGAATAGTGGTAACATCATAAGTTTCAAGATGATAAATGACATCGCTGACAGCATCAAGAGCTTCTTGAATAGTGAAAGTGAATTCATGGTGAATTGTGTTGAGATGTTTGGCAACATCACGAGCGGCGATCAAATCGGGAGAACCCGGAAGACCAATAGAGAAAGAGTGCAAACGGGGCCAAAGAGTAGGTCCTGTCTCATCAACACGATCATCATCTTCACTCTTGACACCAGCAGCAATCTTATCAGTTTCACGAGCAGCAATAGAAGCAATCAAGCTTGAATCAAGACCACCAGACAAAAGGACACCATAAGGAACTTCAGCCATCAATCTCTTGCGAACAGCACGTTCAAGAGTCTTGCGCACCAACTTGTAATCAACAGGGTTTTCTGGGATACGTTCACCATCCCACCAAGAAGGAACGAACCAACGCTTAGTTTCACCAGTCTCAGAGTCATAAACGTGACCAGGAGGGAAAGCAAGAATCTTGTCACAATCCTCATTAAGAGACTTGAGCTCAGAAGCAAAGTAAACAGTGCCAGGCATTTTGCTGTTCCAGCCATAGTACAATGTAGTAATACCAATAGGGTCACGAGCAGCAATCACTCTGTTACGCTTGACATCGAGTAACACGAATGAAAACATACCATCCAAGTGTTGAACAAGCTCAGTGTCCATTTCGTTGTACTATAAACGGCAAAACCAGTCAATCAAATCTTGTCCACATGCAATCTCATCTCTAAAAAACACATACCAAGTGCATAATCACTTCACAGTCAGAACCAGTCTTGAAGGTATACTTGTTCTTGAGACCATTTTGAAGGTGCTTATAGTTGTAGATTTCACCGTTGACGCAAAGAACAATGTTGCCATCCTCACTGACAATAGGCTGAGCACCAGATTCTGTCAAAACCCATCAATATAGTGTTCCCATGACCTATCATTATTCTACTTACCAACACCAACAATAGCAAGACGCTCGTGACTGAAGATATGGTTTCCAGTGGTGTAGCAACCAGACCAATCGGGACCACGATGTCTGATCCTATAAAGAGTTGTAAGCAACCAGATCTGTCAAGTCCAATGGCGACGACGTACTTTTTAGAAAGATACAAGGCACGTTGGCGATAGGCTTCCACATCGCCCTGATAGTTGTAAACAGCAAAGATGCCACACATGATGAATAGTGTTGAGGAGAGAGGAAAGGGAAAAGGGAATAAAAACCAATGATGCTCTTTATAAATGTTTCTTTTTCCGGGGCGCACACCACCACACACTTGAACCGATCTAACACAACCCCGCTTTCCTTTTCTCTACTTTCCATGGTTGGGTCTCTAGTGTTTTTTTGACAGGTTTTGGTTGGTTCATCTTGTATTGGGTATCACTCTATGACTCTTTATTCTGTATGCTACATATCATTCATCCTATTCAATGCACAATGGCAATCAATTCAGGGGAAAAAAAGTAAAAGACAAGGTTTACGAGTGAGTCACTCTGACGGAAAAGTAAATTCCACAAGATAGCGTTTATGATCACCTGAGTGTCAACACATTTTAGGAAGGTACATCTCTCTCCTTTTCTTGCTCCGAGATTTACTTGTGTCACCCCAAGCCTATACTTTTATGCCCTTGTTTGATTCGGCCATCTTGAATGATCTCCTTTATTCCTTCTTGTAAAACACACACATTACAACTTGTACTCATCCCCATAGATAAGATAGGCTACTTTCTTCTTTGATAGGCTTCTCATGTTGAACATATAAATGGGGTCCGTGCGACAAGGATAAAACTTTTTTTTTTTACTTCAGCTTTGTCTCTGAATGACTCATTCAGGGCACTTGTGGCTTGTGACTCCGCATGCTTACTATTGCTTGCTGGTTTACTTGTTGGATACTTATTCTTGGGTACATGCAGCTGCAGATGCCCTTGTTTCGGATCATCCACTATCTTTTAAAAGTGTCGTTGCCATCAATAAACATAAACATGCATACACAACACGCCAACAAAACAAGACACTGCAGTGCATTTTTCATGTTGTGATTGTAAGCGAATGGTTCCACTTGTCATCAAATGCCTGCTGTCATTGGTTATCTTGCTTGATTTAGGTATTGCTTAGGTATTGTGCTTCAATGCTGATGCTGTAGTCACGTGGTTGTATAAGAGTGGATCTGGGAGAAAAGAAGAGATGATGATGATGCGTATTCGTTGGGACAAATAGTGCAAGAGCAGAATATAATGGGGCACAAAGAGATAAGAAGGACAGCAGGATAACTGACTTTTGCTTTTATTGCTAAAGACAAGCTGGATATAGATGTGTGTGATAAGGTATGTCAATGGTTCTTAAAGGATAACCAGTGTATACGAAAAGAAGCAATAAAGTGAGGAAAGATGTATGTCTAAAGTCAAGCATAGGTGTTCTTTCTAAAAGGACATCATAATACAGACTTTATATCATCATTTTCTAAAGCGATTGTCTCATGGCTATCTTCTTTAATCCTCAATGCAGCCCAAGTTGATTCATGTCCTTAGTATCAGATTCATGCATGTATGATGTGGATGGTGGCAGGTCAGTGGTGGCAAATTGTCGGTGTCTTTAGGAATCTTCTGCTCTTGAACGACTCGTTTCTTTTACGACATAGACGACACACATAACACATATCCCGCGACATGTCCGAGAACGCACCCAGTCAAACACTTTATCTCAGGAATCTGCCATACAAGATCAACATGGATGGCAAGTAGTTCAGTCGTGGAGGACTCGATCAAGCCAAACCATCTAACATCTTTGACTAGAGCTAAGAGCTTCCTTGTACGCACTGTTTATTACACACGGCACGATCTTGGACATTGTGACCAAAAAGTCAAACGAGATGCGAGAACAAGCCTTTATTGTATATGACAACGTCGCGTCTGCTACTGCTGCTTTGAGAAGCTTGCAAAATACCAATTTCTACAACAAACCTATGGTAAGCTGGATGATGATGCTTATCCATTATGTATCACTTATCCTTGTTGATAGACTATTGAATATGCAAAGACCAAATCCAATGCAGTAGCCATGCTCGATGGCACCTATCGCCTACCATCACTTGATAAGAACAAATCATCCACAGCACTCGGAAAGCGTAGTCAAGCAGATGAAGAAAAGGAAAACAACACTCCCATGAAGATGGCAAGGCAGGAAGAGGATAGTGATGATGAATAGGATAGCTTGTTTTATTTGATTGCATATAAAAGAAATGAGGAAAAAAGAGCATTGGTTGTGGTATATCCAATCTGGAAGAAGGGTGAATCGTTCGCTTGTTATGCTTATGTGATCGTTTACGCGTCAAGTATCGATATAGTTCTTAAATCCCATGTCTATTCGCCTTGTGTTGGCTAAGTTAGGCTTCCAAATGGTTCATCCAACATTCTCTATCGCATGAAAAACAAAGCTTCCTTGTATCAGCAAGTCTGGTCATTGCGTTTAATGAGTATAGTAAGCCATTGTCTACAGGACAGTAATAAAATATTTGTTCAAACAATGGCACCATCCTTCCATTAGAGCAATCATTGCTTCAATTCATCACTTTTACATAAGAAACGTAACATGACTTGTACTTGTAGATCCAACATCTAAGCTCCCCTTGACACCTGGCAAAAAGGCATTATTGCAATAGAGAAATAGATTGAATTGGTAGTCAACAACTCCCAATACTAGATCAGCATCAGCACTTGAATCACTATAAAGAAGCGATATATCCCTTTATAACACTTGTGGATGGCAATGCATGTGTCTAGGCCCAAAAGTATATGATTGGCTATCGATTTGAAAACAACTGGCTGAGGTAGACTGGGATTTCAAGTGCTTCTTTTCCTTTGGCTTACCCACCCCCACTTGTTCAGCAACAACTGATATGGATTTTGGAGGAGCATACGGCAGTTTGGGTGGTCCCAACATTACCATCAACAGTCTTACAAGAGACAAGATTTCCTTTATTCTGAGTGATACCGACTTAAGGTGTGTAGGGTGGCATTACGCGTATGGATCTTGGAGAGAGATCGTCTTTAACTCTAGTGTTTCCAAAGTGTTGCCAATGCGTTACGTCGAGTCATGATTGCAGAAGTGCCCACTGTAGGTCCGTATTAGCAGCAAAAGACATCGAGTATATACAATATGAATGTCAGCCTTACTCTTCTTTCTATCAGCCATCGATATGGTCGAATTTGAGACGAATACCACTGTGCTTGCCGACGAGTTTCTTTCACATCGACTTGGTATGGTACCTATTGACAGTCGTGATGTGGAAAAGTTGAGATACACCAGAGTAAGTCCCTTTACATATCTACATTTGGATGATGCTGATATAGGTATAGGATTGTACTTGCTCCCAATACTGTCCAGAATGTTCTGTTGAATTGACAATGCATGTCAAATGTACCGATGATCGAACAAAATATGTCACCAGTCGAGATCTGATATCATCCAATCCATCCTTTGTTCCTGTGATACAAGGTCAGTTGTAATGTCATTGGTAGTAACCCTATTGCTGACAAATACATGATACAAATAGATAAGGATGATCCAGGTGTATTGCTAGCCAAGTTACGCAAAGGACATGAGCTTAAGCTCAAATGTATTGCAAAGAAAGGAGTAGCAAAGGAGCATGCTAAATGGAGTCCAGTCTGTGGCGTTGCTTTCGAATATGATCCTTACAATAAGCTGCGGCATACCCAGTATTGGTATGAGGAAAGTGAAAAGGAATGGTAAGTACTCTAGGAAGGATTGATCAAGATGGGAGTCATTCATATCATGGGATGATATAGGCCATTGAGTCACAATGCAAAATATGAAGATCCACCTGATCCTGAAGCACGTAAGTCATCATTGGAAGTGTCTAATGTAGAGATCAATGTCTAATTCAACAACAAATAGCCTTTGATTACAATGCAAAGCCAGATCGATTCTACTTTGAAGCAGAGGTATAAAGGAGACAAAGGGAGAATCGGATGACAAAGAGAATTGAATGACATTGTTATAGACTGTTGGATCATTATCACCTGATGAAGTTGTTACCATGGCACTCAAGACGTTGGTTGACAAGTTGGCCTATGTACAAATGCAGATTCAAGAAGAAGTGGATACAAAGGATCAAGATAATGTGAATGCATGGAACTTTTAGATTGCTATTATCATTAAAGTGTTGTCTGAAATTGGGATATTGGACTCTTTTGGATCGACGGCTTGTGTCACCTTGAAGGGAAAGGAAACCTTTATTCAACGGCATTTTATTATTAGAAGCATCTCTTTTTCCCTTTTTCTCTTTACTACACTTGTATCAACCTATCATTTACGCCACTTAATGATGGCAAGACTTACTATAGACACTCTAGAAACTGCTACTAGACCTTTTGTCTTTTGCTTTTACGTATCTGGCCACGGTAAGTGCCCTGCCCTTTATTCAACTTGACTTGAGCTAATGTGAAGTATAGGATGGGGACATGCCACACGAGCCAACCAGATCATAAGCGACATTCTTGCTCTTCCAGCAAAGCACACCGTTTACGTCATTTCCAATGCTTCAGACTTCATCTTTCAAGGCGTCATGCAAGTGGGTGCCATCTATCGACAAGCTGATATCGATGCTGGTGTGGTGCAGCCCCTTGCTTACACTGTGGATAGACAACAAACAATAAGCAACTTGCGACTCTTTTTGCAACGACGACCAGAGACGTTGGATACTGAAGTAGCATGGCTCAAACAAGTGGGAGCAGATTGTGTTGTGTGTGATGCCCCTTTCCTTCCTTGGTAAGTTACAATTGACTATAAATGCATGTTTATTGATATATAGACTTTCTATCTATCTAGTGCTGCAGCTGCCATGGCAGGTATTCCTGCTGCTATAGCAAGCAATTTTACATTCGATGAAGTCTACAATGGACTATGTGAAGGCGATGAATTGGATAAGGAGATTCGAGACATGGTGGACAAGACAATCTTGGATTATCAGTGTGCCGATTTGTTGATACGTTTACCAGGTGCCATTCGCATTCCATCATTTGACGACACCGAGAATTTGGTACCACGCACCCCAATTACTGGATCCTTTCCTGTCAGAAAAGGTGTTGTCAATGGCAAAATGCAGCTACCATGTACAAGTGCATCCAATGTCGTTACCAATGACAAGAAACGCCTTATGGAACGTCGCATCGTGGATATACCATTAGTCTTTCGCAAGTATCGTCATGAGCGCAAACAAGTCTTGGATGAATTGGGGATTCCATCGTCTGTATACGAGACACACAAGATCCTTTTATTGTCATTTGGTGGACAAGCATTAGGTAAAGGTGGATGGGTGGATCCACTTCCACAAGGATGGATTTGTATCGTTTGTTGTGCTCCTGATGGTGTTGAATTGCCACGCAACTTTTATCGTGCATCACGTGACGCTTATGTACCTGATTTGACCAATGCAGCTGACGTTGTCCTTGGTAAACTTGGCTATGGCACATGCAGTGAATGTATTGGACACGGCACACCTTTTGTTTATGTTCCAAGACCCCAATTTATTGAAGAATATGGATTGCTCAAGTTAATGCAAGATCAAGGCAGTGCTGTTGAACTTAAACGAGAGGATTTTGAAGCAGGATATTGGGGAGAAGCTATAGAAAAGGCAGCTACTTTATCCGGTCGATGTGAAGAGCCAGAAAGATTGGTGGCACATAATGGTGGTCCTATTGCAGCCAAGACATTAGAACAATTTGTGATCGAGTGGCGACTTGCAACAACACGTTCATTACACAATGTCACTGAAGAATGATCATTTAGATATACCCAATCCACTTTTCCCCCCCCCTCCCTTATTTTGTCGTTATAAAAACAAATCATTAGAGATCAGAAAGGCTTCTGCATGTTTATTGGGGATACCGTAATGGGATTGTCTTATTGTCATTGGTGGATGGTCTGTTGTTTCGATAGCGATCATATAAAGTATCTAGGAAGGATGGATCATTCTATAGGATATATATACACTTTTTAGTGAAATGCATCTCTCTCTTTTGTATGTAATATTTACCTTGACCATGTTCAAGAATTGCTGTATGAATTCAGGCTTGGAAAGTGTAGGTTGTTGTCCTTCTTGCATACGACGATCCAATTCAGTTTGCGTCATATCCATAACTTGTTGCGACGTCAATGGTGGTGCATTGCTCAAAGGTGATGAATAATTACCACTTGCACCAGCAGTTGATGGCCAAGGACGATTACCCAAAAGATAAGGCGAATTACGAGGTGAAGATGTAGATGACACAGGTACAGGACCATTTGAACCACCACCTTGAAGAGCTTGCAAAAGTGAAGCAGTCTTTTGTGGAGATGCTGCAGCAGCTGGATGAAGCGATGAACCAGGAAAGAGTGACTTGGACAATTCACCATCAACAGCAGAAGATGTAGGAGGTGGTGGTGGATGAGTTGGTGGTGGTGGAGGACGCATAGGCGATGATTGATGCTGTGGATACATCATTGGATACTCATTAACATGTGCTGCTGCAGCTGCCATATCTTCCATTGGATAAGGATGATGATGTTGATAATGATAAGGTTGTGATGGAGGAGGTGGTGGATGTCCACCAAACATCATAGGAGGAGGTGGTTGTGAATAATGATTGTTGGGTGGTTGAGGAGGTTGTGGCATTTGTTGTTGCTGTTTCACACCTTGATCCTCTGCTGCCTTGTTAGGTTGCAATAACTTCAATAACTCTGATGCGTGTTGTTGCTGTTGATTCTCTGGTTTTGGTTCATTTGCTGGTGATTGTGGTGTGATTGTTGCTCTTCCAAAAAATTTGAGAATGTCGACTTGATCTTGCTCTTGTTTTCGTAACCTAGGATACCAACATGAAGGAATCAATCATGTATCTTGTTGGATAGTAAAAGAGAGACACTTACTGCAATATACGATCCACAAATCTTTGCCTATCCTTCTCTTCAAACAGCCATAAACCGCATGCCTTGCCTAGCATATGCCACCAACATGTTAGGGCAAACGCCAAAAAGAGATAGTAGCCACCTCTTTTCCTTAAAATCTCGAACCTTCACTCGTTTGGCACATGACAAATTCCTCATTCAAACTGATATCCACAATGTCGCTTAAATAGAGCCAAAAGTTGTCCATGCTGATCCGATTAAGTATGCATAATGCGTATTTCGGTGATGTTTCTCTATGGATACAATAAGCAGGTGTTGAGTAAAGACCATGACTGAACAAAAAATAGTTACCTATGCACTAAGAATAAGACACCTTCCATTCCCATCTTGTCCTAAAGAAAGGAATAAATAAGACGATCCAAGTCGAACAAGGTCACGACGAGATTTACCCAACCATTCTTGTCTCTTATAAACTTGTAAACGACAGCATGGGGAGATTGGTCACAAATGTCACAGATGGAAGGGTCGTGTCGTTTAAGTACAGTAAGATTGAGCTTTGCACGTTCCTCCAAGTCCATTGTACAAGTGTGTGTGTGAAAGAAAAAGAACAAGGAGAGAGAACAACGCGTATTGCTCTAGCTTTAAGATGCCGCCTATATCATTGGCTGATTGGGGACGTCTGCTGGCTGTCGCAACCAACTTGTACAGTACCACCACTAAATAGCAAGCTCCTTCTCTCTTTTTTCCCGACAACTCATCATGCCAAAGGGCAAGTAATCATTTCCAATATCATTTGAAAGGGACAAGTGGATGAATGAATGAATAGATGGATGGATGGATAAAATACGATCAAGATGGAATATGGATTAACACAAGACTACTTCTTTTTACAACAACAGTTAGCATTTCCGGCACCAAGTACCGCATGACTCTCGGTTTGCCCACTGGCGCTGTCATGAACTGCGCTGATAACAGTGGTGCCAAGAACTTGTACGTTATTGCTGTTCGCAACATCAAGGGTCACTTGAATCGTCTCCCTGCTGCTGGCGCTGGTGACATGATTGTCGCTTCTGTCAAGAAGGGCAAGCCTGAATTGAGAAAGAAGGGTAACTATGACAACTATCATCCTATGAAGAATAAGCTATATCTAACTTGATGTGTCTATTTTAGTCATGCCTGCTGTCGTTGTTCGCCAACGTCGTGCCTGGCGCCGTCGTGATGGTGTCTTCCTTTACTTTGAGGATAACGCCGGTGTTATTGTCAACGTAAGTGTTCATTGATATCAGCAACAACCTTCAAATTGGATATTGACATGTATATGTTATAGCCTAAGGGTGAAATGAAGGGTTCTGCCATTACTGGTCCTGTTGCCAAGGAATGTGCTGATTTGTGGCCCCGTATCGCTTCTGCTGCTGGTACCGTTGTCTAAGCATACATCCCATCTCGTTCATCCCATGTTGTCCTCTCTTTTTATAAAAAGTGAACACTTTTGGCTCCCAAATGACTTTTCACACATGATTCGACTTGGACTTTTTTGAATGTACATGAGAACAGGAAATGAAACGACGCATTATCAACAGCAATCGATTTGACAGCAACTTTATTACTATTACAACATCTTAAACGAACCATGCTGACAATATAGCAGCTGCAGCCAAAATGATATTCTCGGGAGATGTGATTGAACCAGAGGATTCTTCACTTGAGGATGCTTTGTTGGAAACTGATGTTGCAGTGCTCGATGATTCTTGTGACGATGAGCTTGCCGATGGGGTCTTTTTAGAGGATGTGCTATTGGTCGATGATGCATTGATAGCTTTGGCAAAAGTAGGGAATGTCACAGTCTTTTCCATGTAGGGATGAGTGATATTCATGCACGTGGCAACATCAACAACATGCTTGTAATTCTTTTTGATCTTGGGAAGATATTCCATAGCGAGATTCATGGTTGTAGCATCAATTTCATGCTGAAGAACAATGTTACCATGCTTTGCATAAGTGCCATTCTTGCCCATCTTGATGAAATCTTCATAGTGCTTCTTGACAGTAGACATAGATTCTTCAGCACCAGCTGCCCAATCATCAGTATCAAGATCCCAGAGGATAGTAGTCAAGTTCAATTGAGTGGCAATCCAGCGAACACGATCATCAACATCACCAAATGCCTACATTAAACAAATGATAGAAGGATTAATATACAATGTCAATAAAAGCCTATTTGCATCCACGTACAGGTCTCCAGTACTTGGGCGTAATCCCTGATACGTATTTGATGGCTTTCTGGGTGTAATAGAGCTCAGCAAGAACTTGCTCATTAGTAAGAGTAGTCATCAATTGGTGACTCCAAGTATGTTGAGCAATATGATGGCCATCCTTGACACCACGCATAGCACCATAAGGCCAATTGATGACATTCGAACCAATATAAAACATGGTGGCCTTGACTTTCATATCTTGCTGCAAAAAGTCATAAAAGGCATTATGAGAGCAATTGGGACCATCATCAAAAGTCAATCCCCAAGTTTCAGGTTCAGGACAGCGGTAGATATCAGCATTGACTCCCTTGTGTTTTGGCTTGGTACAAGTGGTAGCTGACCACCAGCAATCAGGATCTTTGGGATCATAGCCAGTCATATTCACACCACCATCAGCTGTAAGTTGACGTACAGGGATATCAGGCATTGATTTCCATGGAATTGACTTGTACAAGGCAGTAAATTCAGCACTCTTATCCATGCCATTGCTTGTAGCTACTTCCCAAGTGGTAGGCCATTCCTTAGGATCAAATTGAAAAGAAGCAGAGGCATCATAGGGTGTACATTGGGTAACTTCATCATGAGAACTGGTTTGTTTGATCTTTGGAAGAGTGATTTTGTTAGGATCAACCTTGGAAGACCAGGATTCCCAATACTCTGCAGCATTCGCCATTGGCGCTGCCACAGCAAGAGCAATGGCAAGATACTTTGTAATCATGTATGTAAAGATTGGAAGGGGATAAGATGTTCAATGATTAATGAAAGGAAAGGGTAGTGGTGAATACAACCTGTAATCAAAAGATGATTATCTCTTGCCCGCCTTTTATTGATGAGCGGAAGTAGTGGTATATTACCCGGTCATAGCAATATAGTCTTGTGTCACGGTAACGCAGTTGTTTACCAGGTACAGAGCTACTGCCATTTTCCTACTTGGGATAAAAGCGACATGTCTTTTACCATACAGGTCCTTTTTCCTTTTGACTCTGACACACAGCCTGTTGTGCCACGCGTACCTTTATCAGAATAAAGCTCAATTGGATTCCAGTATATCCAATTCTCTGGTTGATCTCGTGTATGCAGTGCCTATTTGCCAGAAAATGGGAAATAAGTGCATGGGATAATGGATTGTTGTAGTAGTATGTGATGACTTGTATAATAGAATAGTATCCCAGCTTGACATAACACATGATGCATGCATGTATGTAAAGCTGATGCATCAAGATAAGCTCATGTATTCTTTGAAAACTCAGTTTGATCCTCATTTCATCACATCCTTCATTCATAACATAAATCCAGCATATACATCAATGACATGAAAACATGCATATAACGACAACTCGTCAACATGTATGAGAGGAAACTTTCATTGTCAAGACATGTCATTGTGTATATGATGCAGCCATTAACCTTGTTTGGCTATGGTCCGTGCTAGTGTACATCTGCATGTTTGATCTTCCAAGAAACGTGACATGCAATGTTATGTGATCAATGATGTCATTCGCATCCTATTAGGGCAGGTATGTTGTTCATATATTGACAAACACTTTTCAAACCCATTATCATCCTCATTCAGCTGATTGACGCAAGTGATTCTAATATGCAACTGCATGTATTCTAGTGAAGTAATGATTGAGAACAATAAAAGGGGACAGGCAACAAAGAGAAAGATGTGTCGATAAGGCAAGGACCTGCCATAGGCCGGATCGATAGAATGAAGAGAAAGGTGAAAAAAAGGAGATTGAGAAAGCTTGTGTGTACATAAATAGCTGATACAACCAAAAGAGGGGGGATGTTGTTGTATAGTCTTGTATGCAAAAAGAAAAAGTCAAAAAGTGTGTTGTTGGTGTGTAAGTATACATCGATGCATGCCATATCATGGTCATGTTTCGTTTATGCGTTAATGATATTCAATGACCTTGTAGGGATTGCCAGTTTTCTCCAAAAGTGCGCTCCAGTATGATTCGATGTCGTATTTGAAGTTGTAATCACCACCATACTCGCATTCAAGCATGTTTTTGGGGATATAGTCAGCAATATGCACCCATTCATTCTTCAAGCCCTTGGTATCATCTTTGGTACGCTTTTCATCATCATAAACAAACTTGATCTTTGCCTTGGTGACTGGATCCATGAAAGGAGAAATAAGCTTGAAAGTGGTAAAGAAGAACCATGGGGCTGAAAAAACAAACAAACTGATAAGTATACTCTTTTGGACCAGCACTTTTCTTCCTACAATGGCCCGATGTCACTTACATTTAACAACAAACGCAATACCAAGTCGTTCAGGATAATGATTGCTTAGGATATCCAAAAACTTTTTGCATGTAGCAACACTTGGATTGTGTGCATAAGCAGAATCCTTAAAGTCAACAATGATAGCAATGTTTTCAACCTTGGCAGGCATAAGTCGGATACCACGCTCCAAACAATAAACAATGTGCTTGACTTGACGCTCATTATCCTTGGAGTTTTGAAGGCGGGGACGCATGATCCAAATGGGACGACCAGCATTGTCAAAACCATCAAAGTACATTTTGCCTGTTTCAGCCTATATGTAATAAGCATAATCATGACGTTTAGTTGACTTTTCACTTACAACTTGCCACCAGAATGTCATGGACAACACCCATACACATTTTATCTCCTAACCCCTTCTTTCTTTACCTCTGGCTTAATGTATTCAGGATCCAGTTCATCTGGACGATAGTCACGACGCCACTTGATAGTATTCTCCAACATGTTTTTTGCTGCCTATTCATCACATGGATATACATGTTTAGAACCAGGGTTTTGATAGGCATAACCCAAATCGAGATTGTTATTGTTACCTCGTAATCCCATTTACGTGCTCGCATATAGCGCTTCAAAGTACCATCTGTGACAAATCCTCTTTCACTCGGGTAATATTCATGATCCTTGGGAAGCATGATACTTTCAATATATTGTCTTAGTTGCTCAAGCTTTTGTTGCTGTGACTCATCCAATGCTGGTGGTAGACTTGGGCTATAGTCAGCTGGCGGGGTAAGGATGGGTTCGTGTGTCACTGGTCCATTATCAACCACTTTAGGCTCGCTATTATTAACATTTGCAGCAGAGTTTGACTTGAAACGAAACACGTTCATGGTATGTGAGTGAGAAGAAGAGTGAAAAAAAGAAGAAAGGAAGGTGGAGATACACTAGAAACTCTCTCGGGTAAAAAAAAAGTTGAGTTTTCGGCCTTTGTGACGATCGGCACCGGGCCGCTCATTATCATCAATCATAGCTTCAACTCGGTATGCTAGTTTACCCGTGTTTGGAAAAGACCGTGGTAACCAGGGCACGAGGCTGATTGTTCTCATTTCACCGGCATTTGGCGCCGAAGCAATTAGATGAATGTGCTCTTTCACATTATTCAAAGTGGTAACATTCCCGGTATATTAGACATAGACACATGTGTCAAATTGTAGGAGATGCTTTAGCCTGCATGAACCAACCCCTTCTATATCCCTTTGTCTTGTTTCCCCCTTTGTCTTGTATCAAAACTACATCATGTTTGCAATGTATCCAATAGATCACGAGGAGTTGTATGTGCGTATGTTGATATGCTATCATGAACGGCAAAAAGGCATATCCATGATATGCATGAATAGCTGCTGGTAGTAAGACTTTTCAACAAGGAAAACGAGAAGAGTATATGATGATACTGCAGATGGTATTGCAAGTTCCAGCTCCCATAGTGATGTTTGTCTTTCTTCATATACTTTGTATCTTGGTTTCTCTCTCTCTCTCTCTCTCTTTTGTCTTTAAGGAACTCTTTGTGTACTCTTTATTCAAAACTAGCAACCACGTGGACATTACATGGAATGCAAAAATAGAAAGGATGTATCATAGCAATAGCTTTTATGTTGTGGATAAGATATGATGATATGTATATACTTCAGATCTAATGTGTAACTGATGAAGAAATGAAAGATGGTATGGCATGTGGCAAATATCTTGTACAAGTAATCCAAGCACATGATGGCATTGGCTGGCAGAAGGCTCACAACGAGCAGGGGCGACCCCAGTTTTGCTTGCTTTCGGCAGTCACCGCGCAAAACAGCCTTAGAGCGAAATTTGTCCTTGGTGTTGTATTCGTCTTCCTCATTCCTTATATACAAATGTTGAGAAACGCCGTTCGTGTGGCACGTCCCCATCTCCTTACCAAGAACGCACCTGCTGTGAGTACAACCACCTTGACTTTTTTTCAACAATGCGACGTCAATGACACCTCTTGAACGCGTTTCCTTCACACCTTTTTTCCAACGACACTTTGGCTCACGAATGTCTTTACTTTCTTGATTCTAGGCTGGCATTGGTGCTTTCAGAAGCTATGCTACTGCTAAGGCTTCTACTTCTGAAGTTTCTTCTGTTCTTGAACAACGTATTCTTGGTGCCGAGTCTGAAGCCAACCTTCAAGAGACTGGTCGTGTCTTGTCCATTGGTGATGGTATTGCTCGTGTTTATGGCTTGAAGAACTGCCAAGCTGAAGAAATGGTTGAATTCTCCAGTGGTCTTAAGGTATGTCAATGAAGAAGAGAAACAGTAATTGGATCATCAGATAACTCATGTCATATCTGGATATTAGGGTATGGCCCTTAACTTGGAACCTGACAATGTTGGTATTGTCGTTTTCGGTAACGATCGTTTGATCAAGGAAGGTGACACTGTCAAGCGTACTGGTGCCATTGTTGACGTTCCTGTTGGTCCTGGTGTCCTTGGTCGTGTTGTTGATGCTCTTGGTAATCCTATTGATGGCAAGGGTCCTCTTGAGACTGTTGGTCGTTCTCGTGTCCAAGTCAAGGCTCCTGGTATTTTGCCCCGTCACTCTGTCAACGAGCCTATGCAAACTGGTATCAAGTCTGTTGACTCTATGGTTCCTATTGGTCGTGGTCAACGTGAATTGATCATTGGTGATCGTCAAACTGGCAAGACTGCTGTTGCTCTTGAAGCCATTCTTAACCAAAAGAACTGGAACAATGGCACTGATGAAGCCAAGAAGCTTTACTGTATCTATGTTGCTGTTGGTCAAAAGCGTTCCACTGTTGCCCAACTTGTCAGCACTCTTGAAGAACACGATGCCATGAAGTACACCACTGTTGTTGCTGCTACTGCTTCTGAAGCTGCTCCTCTTCAATATCTTGCTCCTTTCTCTGGTGCTGCTTTTGGTGAATGGTTCCGTGACAATGGCAAGCACTCTTTGATCATCTATGATGATTTGTCCAAGCAAGCTGTTGCCTATCGTCAAATGTCTCTTTTGCTTCGTCGTCCCCCTGGTCGTGAAGCTTACCCTGGTGATGTCTTTTATCTTCACTCCCGTTTGTTGGAACGTGCTGCCAAGATGAACAAGGACTTTGGTTATGGTTCCATGACTGCTTTGCCCATCATGTAAGTGTAAAGAAAAGGATCATTTTGGGATATAAGCATGTATTGATTTACAATTCTTGTTATATCATAGTGAAACTCAAGGTGGTGATGTGTCTGCTTACATTCCTACCAACGTCATTTCCATCACTGATGGTCAGATCTTCTTGGAAGCTGAACTTTTCTTCAAGGGTATTCGTCCTGCCATTAACGTTGGTTTGTCAGTCTCTCGTGTCGGTTCTGCTGCCCAAACTAAGGCTATGAAGCAAGTTGCTGGTTCTCTTAAGCTTTTCTTGGCTCAATACCGTGAAGTTGCTGCTTTTGCCCAATTTGGTTCTGATTTGGATGCTTCTACCCAATTCTTGCTCAACCGTGGTGCTCGTTTGACTGAATTGCTCAAGCAACCCCAATACCATCCTTTGGCTATTCAAGTCCAAGTTCCTATTGTCTTTGCTGGTGTCAATGGTTTCCTTGACAAGCTTCCTGTCAACAAGATTGTCGATTGGGAAAAGGACTTTATCAGCCATATCCAATCTGAACACAAGGATGTTCTTGAGGAAATCCGCACCCAAGGTGTCCTTTCCAAGGATCTTGAAGGCAAGCTCCGTGACATTTGCGAGAACCACGTCAAGTCTTTCCAGTAAATTATTCTGTTTCCTCTCTTTTCAAGACTGAGAAATGCTGAAGATCAAAAGATCTTGTTTTAAAATATCAACACATGCAATCATGCACAATCACGCAACAACATATACACATTTGAATACACATGCATTTGATCTGAAATCATAAACGTGTCTTTCTTTACCAGTGAATTGGAATAATGATTGATGGGACTTTAATGGGAAGAGATGAAGGATGAGACAGTAGCACTATTTGGTATACTAAGTGTAAGATGGGAGTCTAACAAATGTTGTCAATAGACAGAAAAGTTTCAATAGTATGTTACATGTATGTAGTGGTGAATGATGACAAGCTTTTCTAACTATATCCTCTATGTAAAACACTACGTGTCAATGTAAATGCAAGTCCAAGTGATGATGTTGTGAGCCAGCATTGATATGTCCGCCGGAGACGACGACGACGTGGGTGGACAAACACGGCTTCCCTTTTTTTCTTTCTCCACAGAAAACAAACCAACCATGGCTGAAAAGAAGTTGAATGCAAACACATGTTACAACCTTTCTTTCTTCAAAGGTATACTTATGTTCTCGATATATACATGGCTTACAGGAAGCTCATTGGGTCTTTGAATGGGTGCATAGATATCATGAAGGAGCTTCGTCGCGTCGACGACAATATTATTCCTCGTCTCAACAGCACTGATACTCATTCCGAGAAGGCATGTGGCGAGTTCTTTGCTCAGCTTGCAGAATCGTACAAGAAACGTGAGGAGGCTGTAGACTATTGTCTTAAGGTATAGAGTCTGACAAGGAGTATTTGGATATGTCATGTTCAATGCGTTGGGTAGGTGATGGATGAGCAAATTGCCAAGAAGACCAAGTTGCTTGAAGAAGATCCTGATGACTATGATACGCAATCCAGCTTATTCTCGGATGAGACCAAGGTAAAGCATGATACTGAGGAATAGTGATGTATGTTTATGCTGACATGTATCCATGTCATTAGCGTCGCATGATCGCCAATGAATTGGTGGTTGAAGACATTGTTCGTGCTCGTTCCCTGCAAGTTTTCAAGAACAAGTGCAAGATATTTGACACTTCCTCGCTAGAGCTCAAGTCATGATCGATGATTACCACTATTACCAAGATAGATCCCATACACAATAGTGCATTTGTATTACCAACACGACACGCACACGCTAGCACGTCAGTGAAGTCAATGCCAATACAATGAAGAGTCAACACAATTGTTTATTTGGAACACTTTATGATGGATATGGGTGATTGGGATATTGGAAGAGTGGGACTTGGATATGGTGGAAGCAAAGAAGCAGTGGAATGTTCGAGATGCTTTCCGACAGGGACAAGGACAAGAGAACGATCGGGATGAAGACAAGATAGCTGATTGAAGCTTTATGACTAGAGACGAGCTGTATATATATATACATGTGTGATAAGGAATGTCAATGATACTAAAAGGATAACTAATACATAGAGGAAATGTTGTAAAGAACTGGGTACAAAGGAGAAAGAGAAGCACATGTCAATCATAACTGCTTTGATGGTATGGATTCTTCATGACAAGCCTATGTTGCTCTTCTCTTTATTCGTGTTGTTGATGATAGAATGATAAGCAAATATTGTTTCTTCAGGGTTGGAAAGTCTACACTAAGATATCTGGTTGCTAAGCACGCTGAATAAAGGTGGTGACATCCCTGCAGTATATTTAGCTTATGATTGAGTAAACGATCAAGTGAAAGATGACATGTAAGCCGATATATCAGTAAACTTTGAAGCTGCATTCATTGTCAAGTTTTGGTGCATAGGTGTCCTTAACCAGGTTGTATATACTCTGAGCTGTGTATTTTCCATAACCCATTGCTGTAATCAATGAATGATCCCAACATTTACAGCAAGCAATACACATCTTTTCTCGTATACAATTGTCGTGCCGTGTATCCACAAGTCAAACAAGATAGCTGTGCTCGTATATTCCCCCATTGTGTATATAGATAGTGTTCCAACTGTACAGGCGTGTTTGCTTTTATTATACGACGTGTGGGTGTTGTTGACTACTTTTAGGCAAGAGGACTGATAAGCCTATGAAGACATATGTAAGTATCCATGTTGCCATTCTTGTATGATATGCTTACTTGAGCAACGAAGGCTTGGGGTTGCTACGAGTCATGCCAAGGTAAATGACGACGGGAATGAAACCCCAGTGCAAGACTTGCTTGGAAAAGTCAATAACCTATGACCAAAGTGAAGACTATGAATACAATGAAGGAGACTGGTAGTGTTGTAGCTCATTCGCACCTTCCAGATAGATTCCTTTGTAGAGTCGTTCATGGTATGAAAACAACAGGTAAAGAATTTGCAGCTCTGGTTGAACTAAAATATGGACACCGACCGATTGAAGGGATCCATGTCATCCACCAAGACAGTAATCGCTTCCTGCACTCTTCCGATCACTGTCATTACCATATCCAAGGATCTTTCTGTTTGTTATTAGCATTTAGCACCTCCAATGACCCCATATCCTGCCTTAAATACAAGTGTACTCTTCATCCCAATCATGTATCCTACTCTTCCACAGCAGTCTGCAATGAAATGCAAGTAGATAAAGCAATGCATTGACAACATACTATCCACCTTAAGTTGATCTTCATTCACCATGATTGACTAATGACGCAACAAGGATGCTTCTTTCTCTCCTTTTAATGCAACTATATAAACGATAACTCAAGGGGAAAATAGGGTAACTGACAATGGCGTTGTTGATGTGGCTATAAGAAGGGGTACAGAAGAACATGATGGGGAAAAAGTACAGATCATAGCCTAAGTAATAGAACCAAGAGTACAATATAAGTCGCCATAGTTACTGCAGTGGTGAGAATGACCCAATCCCCACTTGTCTTGAAAGGTATACTAAGGTCAAATACATCTCCTGCCGTTCGCCGCCTCCAAACAGCAATAGCCAACATTGCCAAACCAAACACAAAGAACGTAATGCCAATCTTGTAGAACTCACGAGTAAACACCTTCAGAATGAGCAATCCTGTCGAAAAAGCTGCAAGAGCAGTACGCCAGTAAGCACCTTCAAACGTCCGTTGTCGAGCTAATACCTTGCATAAGTACAGTTTGCCTGCAGACTTTCTCTTATTCACAATGCCCACCTCGTAGATCCTGCAGTTCAGTCTGTGTCAAGAGAACCGATTGTTCCCTATGTCCTCGAACCATGCGCGGTTCCTTTTTGCGATGGAAATGCATAGTGTATAGTATAGTAGTTGAAAGAAGAATAAGACCAGTGAGAAAAAAGAAAGGTGTGTGTATTCCGCAAGCGTTTCAATTGCATTGCTGGTCATTTGATGGTATCCTTACACCGCTTTTTAGCACCAACATATTCCAACTTTGTCTCCTGTCTCAACTTTCACTCTTTTTCATTCTTCCGTATTGTTTTGTTAGCTTCTTTATCCCAAATACATCTTCAACATGAATAAAGTCAAAGCGTAATGTGTCATGTTTGATCTGCTTTACTGTGAACTACATGCATCTTCTTGCAGAGACTACTATTGCTGCTTTTGGTGGTTGAAAGGAGGTAAACGTGCTTACAAGTGGTGATGATTTATATACGAGATGAGAAAGATGATGGAGGAGGAGTGTGAAAGTAAAGGCGGATAAAGGGGTACAAGGTGTGTCCTACATTGATGATTTGATAAGCATGTACACGTGGTACTATACCGAAAACTGCCAGGCCAATATCCATCATGAATGCCGTTAGCATAAACACAACTGTGTCAAGGAGTGCAGTGAAGGAATATGTCAATGTAACTTTTGGTGTTGCCTAATGTGTGTACAACAAAGAGACTAGATCTATCATGTCTCCTCTTCTTTGTCATTGTCTTTTAATCCACTTTGTATGACTGAATATAATAAGACCCCATATTATTTTGTCCTGTGGGGCGGGTACAATACATTGGATGGAACCCAGATCAGGTCTTTGTTTCCTTTTGACGTTGTGTTCTCTCTCCTCTCTAAAAATGGCGTCAGTGACACACGATAAAGTAAAAAATAACCCCATTGCCTTGATTGGGCCATACGATACTTTTCCAATGTTTCTGTGCGCTATTGATTCAATTACAACAATGAAAATACACCTTCCTTTCTTCTTCTCTTTCTTTGTTTCCTCAACACTGACTACTATCCTTCACCCATTATTTCCACCCTTTACATTCCTTGATGCGTTGGCTCTTGTTTCTTCTTATCGTTCTTCAAGTTGTCGTTCTTGTGTGTCCACAAGAAGTAGGTGGAGGTTCTGATCCTTCTGGAGGTGCCCAACTACCTTCTGCAGATCCACCACCAAAACAAAGTGAATCACAACAGCCACCTGCAACTACACAAGTACCTGAACCAACTACAACAGCTGATAACAAGCCGCCAGAACCAACTAGCCAACAACCTGATCCTACCACTGCCAATCCATCACCACCTGCAACTACTAATAATCCTCCTGCTGAACAATCTTCATCCGAAAACAAGCCTTCTGCCACCAATAACCCAACACAGCCTACTACATCCTCAAATAATAATAATGATAAGCCATCAGCCAGCTCATCCAATGATGGTAACAAGAGCAAGGAGTCTGATAAACCTACAGCTACCAATAGTGATTCGACAACTGGTGATGCTTCAACAACTGGATCCGCCACATCAAGTGCTTCAGAGTCATCAAGCAATCAACCTAAGAAGAGTGATGGTGACAGTGATGTTCCTGTAGGCACTATAGCTGGTGCTGTCGTTGGTGGTGTAGGTAATGTATCTAAATTTGCCTTGTACCATATTGGGTTATCCACTCGTGATCATCTATATTGACATTTTCTCGTTTTACTTTTCCCCAGTTGGCATTGCCCTACTTGGTGGTTTGATTACATTTATCAATAGACGTGGTGGTTGTACCAAAAAGTCCAGAAAGCCAAACAAGAGTGATTATCAAGACTTTGGCATGTCTGAAGCAGATTATCCCCATCATCGTGATACGCCACCAATGTCATCACCTGTATTGCCTACAACTACAACAGCTGCTGCAATGGGTGCTGGTGCAGGTATGGGAGCTGCTGCTGCTGCTGCTGCATCATCTCCGCACATGGATAATCATGCCGCTACTGCTTACTATGAAGGCCATCCTTCTAATTACTACCAACAAGATCAGCAATACTATTATCAGGATCATCAGGATATGAATGCTGCTACTGCAGGTGGATATTACCATGATCCTTACGCTGATCCTACTGCAGCAGCTGGTGCAGCTGGTATGACTTCACCTGTGATGGGATATGCTGGCCAACATCAATACGCAGATCCCAATGCTGCATATTACTATGAGCACCAGCAATATCAACAACAACAGCCTACAGCAGCTGATCCTGCAGGATTTTACAAACCTGATCTTGCCGATATTCAACATCGATAGAAGTCAAGAAGCACTATTCCCCAGAGAATCAGCTCTTTTCATTCATTTCATCGGCAATCACATACAAAGCCACGTCATCGATCCATGTGCCTTCCTTTATATATTCTCATTGACCATCTAAAAGCCCAACATTCTCACACAATCACATTCCCCTTGTATTATATCGCCTACTTCTGTAGTACACAACACTGAAGACATACACGTGATAATATAATAAGGGATCTTTTACACATTGATATAAATACAAAGTGATATACATATATAAGAATAGAGAATGGTAAGGGATTGAGAAACGAGAGAGAGAATGTGTACTAGATGATACAAATATTACATGATGAAAGTGATAGAAACTTAATATGAAGGTGAATAGTCAAAACAAAGAAAGCGAATACATAAGAAAATGATGAAGAAAAGGTGCTATAGTGTCAGGAATGGGAGGAAGATGGACTGGGTATATTAATTTGTGTAGCTTGATGCCGAGGAAGATGCAGTTTCCTCTCGGTCTTCTGATGGTACAATGTTATCCACTATAATTAGGATCACTTGGTTAGCATACATTATGTGATCGACAAAGACAACATACCTTGTGTAGCCCTAAAAGAGCGTTGGGCACTTTGCAACTCCTCATCAGTTGCAATACCATCTTTGTGATATTCTTCTACAATGACAAGTGCATTCTTGACTCCTAATTCACATAAGCGTTTCCAGTGGAGAAGAGCTTGAGATAAATCTTTGGTGGTACCAATCCCGTTTTCATAGCAACGAGCAATTTGTTCCTTAACATCACGTTGAACATCATTGTTGCCTTCTCGCTCAAGCTGTAGCAGCATCTGGAATCCCTTTTCAGGCTTATGTTCAGGTGCATACCATCCATATAGATGATACAAGGCAACCATGATTTGAGCATTAGCAGTCGAATAATCAGTCTGTGTGTCATTGTTGCTATCAGACAATCCTTGGTTCTTGATATTGGCAGCACGTTCGAAACGAATAAAAGCTTCTCGATGTAAAGCAGGTGCATGATCAGCCATAGTGTGAAATAAGCGACCAATGACAAATTCCAGAACAGGATTGGTAGATTGTGCACCACCAGCTTTTTCATAGAAAGCAAGTGCCTTTTCAAGTGGACTATCTTCTTGCAAACAGCTTGCTTCATAATATGATCCCAACATAAGAATGGATGCCTTGTCATTCATGTCAGCTGCCTTGCAAAAGTAATCAATGGCTTTCATGCGATCTTGTGTGACAGTAAATAACTTGCCAGTACGATCAAGCTCTGCAAATCCACGATCATAAAGAAATCCTAAAGCACGTAGTGCTTCAACAACACCTTGCTTGTCTGCTGCATCTTGGAAACACTGCCATCCTTTAGGATAATCACGGATTTGCCAATATGTATCAGCAAGCTCATATGTTGCACGTGGATGACGCTGAATCATAGCTTTGCTTAGATATGATGCTGCTGCTACTGAATTGACTAGTAGTCCACCACGACCATACTTGTGAAAAAGTCCTACTTGGTACTGAGCTTCACTATCACCTTGTTCTGCTGCTGCACGTAGCCATTCCAACACTGAATCATCTTGCTTCTTCTTGTCATATATCTGTGCTAGTCGATGCATGGCACTGATTGCTCGTACACCAGCCAAATCAGCACTACGTGTGTACCATAAGATAGCTTTATCATCATTCTGATCAATTCCTTGGCCACGTTCAAAGCATTCACCAATACATTCACAAGCTTTGCTCCAGATACGTCTTTCATAAATACTTGAAGAAGGTGGATCAATAGGAACTGCATCACAAAGAGTGGCAAACCATGTTCTTTCAGCATCTGGTTCAAGCTGTAATCCATAAAGCGCCATACGAAAGCGTGCAATCCAGTGATCTGGTACTTGTCCAAACCAATCAAGTGCTTCTGTGAATCTTTTTAATCCATAGCACACTTCACCAGCATATACACATGCAAGTTTATGATGCAATGAACCTGCCATCTTATACAATGCATAGGCTTCAAGTCGATCAGCAGGAAACTTCTTGCCTAGGCCATGTTCGTAAAGTTGTCCCAATTCAAACATTGCTTCAGTGTCTTGCATATCAACCGCCTCTTCTAATAAGTACTTGATCATGTCGATATTACGCTCATCATCATCGTCGTCATCATTTTCATTGCTATCAACATCTTGTAGCAATAGTAATGCCAATTCGCGCTTGCTGCTTGCATGGCCCATGACATGTCCTTGACTAAATCGATGCTTGGCTTCATTGTGATTGTCTTCACGCATTGCTTGCTTGCCAAGCTCATACATTGCTCCAGTATGGCCTTGAGCAGCTGCTTCTATCAGCCATCTCTTAGCTTCTTGTGCTTGATTTTGATGATGTAATAAGAGACATCCTGATGGGAAAATGATATAAGTATACATATATGTATGTGTAATATGAGACTTACCCAAATGATAACGTGCTTCACGGGCTTGAGTAACAGTCTCGGAAGAAACATGTCCTTTCATTTGATCAAGATATGGCTCCACTAGACGTAGTTGTTGTAGCGCTTCACTGTATTTCTTCTCATCAGTGATCAACAAATGTACTAGGCGACATCGTGCACGAGCTTGGTCTAAGGCAAGGGATGTATTGCTTGTAGGAATACTTAATTGGGTAGCTTTTCTATACCACGCCATGGCTCGAGTGATATCACATTGAATTCCCAGGCCATTTTCACAGCAAATGCCTTTTTGTACAAATCCACATGGTCAGTGTTTCTCTTCTTACAATCATCATGCTTCTTTTTCTTCTTCATCCTACTTACCAAGCAGCTCATACACTTCAACAGCTTCAGCTTTGTCCTTGTGTGTCTTCACCATTTCACTAAGTGATCGATATGTCTTTTGCTCACGGACCGTTTTGTTGCTATCGGCACTATTACCACCAGCACCATGTAAGACTTCAAGCCGATGTTTGGCCAAAAGAGCATGCCAGCCATAGGTATGAGTATCAGCATCAAACTTTTGTAAGATAACATCATATTGACGTAAAGCAGATGTCCACTGTGATCGCCTTTCATAAAGCAATGCAACTTCAAAGCTTGCTCTATAATAACAACCAAGTGGTTGTGCACAGACAGTATGAGAAAGTTAGTGTTTTGGCGGGAAAATCTTAAGCTCACACAAACATACCTGATATAGCCAAGTGCTTCGGCATTCCTGAGACATTCAAGGGCCTTGTTTACATCAGGCTCTGATTCTTCACTAGGACAACACCACCATCCTTTTTCATAATACTGGGACAATGCATACCAAGCACGTGGATCATTATATTGCTCTTCAGTAGCTCGCTTCAGCCATTCAAATCCAGACTTGTAATCACCATCAGACTCATAAATGTTGGCAAGTTCACGCATGGCACTTGTATCATCTTTGGTAGCAGCCTTAAGAAGCCAATCAACAGCTTCCTTCTTCTTGTCTGGTGATGTCTTGAGCAATACTTGAGCAAGTCGTACCATGGCTTCTGGAGATCCTTTTCTCACAGCACATCGTAACAATGATTCTGCTTTTGAAAGATCAACCTTGGTAACAGGTAAAATGGCTTGTATGTAATACAGTGCTTCACACAACTGTGATGTTGCATGTCCTTGAGCAGATGCTTTGGTATACCAGTGATAGGCAGCTACATGATCCTTGGAAATGCCTAATAATCCATTGGCTAGTATGTCTGCCACATGAAACTGACTCAACATGTGACCTAATTCTGCAGCGTGCAAGAAATGTTCAAGTGCTTTTGGTGACTTTTCAGCCTTGTACCATCGACCAAGCCAATAATGTGCTTCATCAGGAACACCAGATTTGGATGCAAGTGATTCAAGAGCTGTACGATCACGTTTATGTAACGCAATACGAAGTTGAGCTGTACTGCGATATACTTTGCCAAGATCATCTTTATCAGCATTGGTAACACGTTCAAACCAAGGCAATGCATCATCGATACGACCAAGTTTCTCGAAAATCATAGCAAGTGCAAGTTGAGCAGGTACACAGCCACTATCAGCAGCACGTCGATAACATTGAATTGCTTTGTTGGTGTCACGAATACATCCACGACCCAATTCGTATTGTTTCCCAAGTGAGCCAAGTGCAAGTATATCTCCTTGTGCAGCAGCTTTGGTGAATAATGTATGGGCTTGGTGTTCATCAGGACATGAAAAACCAATTCCTTGTTCATACATTGTACCCAGAGCACGCTGTGCTTGAGCATGACCAGCATTTGCAGCACGAGTAAGGTGCATAATTGCTCGCTCATGGTCAATTGCCAAATTGGTAGAGTCATTTAGAAGACTGTTGTTCCGGAAACTGATGCCTATAAGATAATGCATATTGCCATATTGGGGATCCGACACTGGTACCAGGCGCAAATATCTTTCATAGTACTCAAAAGCAAGTCTCTTATTGGGCATCACTGTATCACCAAATCCTTCTTCATATACATATGCAAGTTGTAACAAAGCATCAGGATTCACATGTTCCTCCTATAAGGTGTACATATGTAAGTAATCGGTAAGTATGATTATGAAGAGAGAAAATCTTACCTTATCAGCTGCAAGATGTAACCATTTCAATGCTTCTTGTGCTTGTTGACGATCCAACAACAATGTGCCAAGCGCAGTTTGAGCCTTATCATGTCCTTGCTCAGCAGCAAGTGTGTACCACTCGATAGCTTGATCAATATTCTTTCTTGGTTGCTCGTTTTTGCTCATAGCAATCCCATGATGACAATAATGGCCCATCATATAGCGTGCAGTAGCATGTTGATTGTCAGCTGCTGCTTTGAAGTATTGAGCTGCTTTGATAGTATCAACACGTGCAACTCCTTTGCCATTGGCCCACATTTCACCAAGGTTGTATTGTGCATTTGAAATGATGCCTAGAATACGTTCACGCTGTTCTTGATCTCGACATGTCTGCAGCAACACCATATTCTCCTTTGCTGCTTGTTGGAAATACTTGTATGCAAGTGGATAGTTAGGCTGTCGACTTGGTGACAATCCATAGTAGTGGAATACTGCATATGGATAATAGGCTTCAGCTACCACTTGACGATCACTGATATCAGGTTGCATTATCCATCTATCAAGCGTATTGTATGCTTCATCCACGCGCTGGTTCTCATCATCATCAACAACAGTTGCTGTGGTAGGTGAAGTAAGTGTTGATGAAGATGCAGTATGTGAAGTGGTACAAGTGTGATGATCAAGAATTGGCAAAGTGGCATCATGTGCTTGTTTGATATGGATAGATGAAATTGATGATGCAGTGCTCGACAGTGACGATAAGGTGGAAAACAAGGCAGTGTGTGCTGAGCTGGCAGATGAAGAGGATGTGATGGATGACATGGTAGGTGGAAGATATAATGGTTGGTCATAGCTGCTTGATAATGATGGCGATGATGCGTTACGTGATGATGTGCTTGAAAACATACTTTCACCACCAATAACAGCCGAGAATTGATTCTTTAGGAGAATACTCGATTGTGAATCCATAAAGTCTATCGATAGTCGATGTTGCACGTCATCATCATCATCTTCAAGAAGTAATGGCTCAGCTGTGTATCCTGGATGAGGCGGTGATACAGGAAGATGTAATTGTGATTGTTGTTCAGGAACAAAGTGGTGTGATGAGGAACTTTGTTCTTGTTGCTGCCTTAGACTTGCACGTTGACGCTGTTGTTGTAGTTGTTGTGATCGAAGTGGCTGACGAGTGACAACATGATGATGATGTTGTTGTTGTTGCTGATAATTTGACTGACTCGGTAACGGTGCTGGTGATTGGTGTCTTGTTGATGAAGCATGTTGAGCTCGCCGCTTACTTTGTTTGCTGTGATGTGCGCCCATGTCGTCTTTTTATTTACGACATACACAATAACAAAGATGAAGAAGGATAAATGAAGAGAGAGTGAGAAACAAAGCAAAAGGAAAACACACAGATCTGGGGATCTTCAGTATTGGGTAACGTATTTTATAAGTTCTCAAGGCGTATTTTTGTGGGATCACACGAGTCATTCCTAATTTATATGGTTGGGCGGTAACTTTAAAAGCATACGTACACGCGCATTCCAGAGAATGAAGAGTGAATATAGCCACTTGCCTATGATTTTCATGATGCATTTGCTACATGTCTTATCATTCTTTGCTTCAAAATTGTTGATTCTTATGATAGCAAGATATGTTTCAACCACATATTGGGATGCTGTTGCAAGTGTTACTGTGGCCATTGCGCAGCTGTAACGCAGTGATGGAGAAAAAGGAAATGGGGGGAGGGATTAGACGACAAGGAGCTTGGTTGTGATTGTGTCACGGTAACCACGAGAGCACATCGTAGAATAAGAGAGAGCATTTATGCCATTGAAATGTGTTGCTGGATTGTCAGGTTGTATAGTCAAGTGTATGTTGTATATCAAGGGGATTGTTGCTTTGTAAACCTTCATCTCCACAATCAAGATCTTTTTGGTAAAGACAAATGGGGATAAAAGCAACATGCAATTACAAGTTCCCAGTTTGTGTACTACAGCGTCAATGTTTGAAATCGATTGGTCTTGTAGGATGTACCTAATGTTCATATGACTATGCAAGGTGATGACGATAGTGTAAAAGCAGGCGGCGATAAACACTTACCAAGCATATAACAAGATGAGTATTCTTGCAAAGCACACGTGAGCAGTAATGCGCTGCGCCCTTCTCGGCAAAACCTGCATAAGTTGAACAAGAGTTACACACCCTGATGAAAAAATAGAAAGGAGAAACGACAAAGTCGATATGGTGCATCCACGCTTTTTCACAGGCTATGCCAAATGTGTGTGACAACTGACATTGTGCTATTTCACTTTCTCCTCTTCGATAAAATTACCTTGACACACTTGTTAACAGTGATTTTAGGCTCATTGAAGGCCAATTCAGCACTATCCCCTTTCTCAATTTGCTTCAGCAGCAGCAAGTGGTGTCATACAGCCAATGATGCATCTATCAAGATACATATGATGTGGATTGACTGATATTTCAATGCATAGATAACAGCGGCTGGTTTTGTTTTACCAGGGCAAGAAAGTACTTGTATATCCACAATCAAATCAAGTGCATGATTAGTGAAGATGCGCGCGTGAACCACATGATCATGATGATCTGCTGGGGACAAGAAGAATTAGGGGAAAAGGAAACATTTGTCATTCAGCCAACAAGAATGCAGCTCCATGATCATCATCATATAATACATGTGCTGGCAAAAGGGCTTGCGTGATCATGAACAAAATATAGCACCATGAGAATGACAAAACAAGCATATGTGAATACAGCTATAAAAGTACTTTAAAAAGGGTCTTGGTAGTGGGGTAATAAGGCTTAACGTAACGATGTTTGTTTGTTGTTTGTCTCATCTTATTGCGCGCATGCAACGCTGCTTGCAGCCAGGAACACGCACATCTACAGAGCAAATCCAATTTGTCACCATGACTATGTAACTCGTTAGCACTTGTCCCCAACTTCCAGTTTCACATTGAGACACACGTAACAACAAGTAATGTTATATCGACTATATGTGCCTTGCCATCGGCCACCTAACGAATATAGTACTACCACAAGTAATATATATGTGGCGTTTGCATCTAGAGTCATGTAACGTATGGCAGAGACAAGGTGATACAATCTATCCATCCACGTTTTTACTAGAGTAAATGAATGCACACCAATGATTGCAAAGAAGAACAGATGTTTTGTATGTATATCTTCTTTCATGCAGCCATTTCGTATCAATAGTGACCATAATGTGTGTGCGTGTGTGAATGTATGTGCGCGCATGAAAGAGTCTGCTGGTGACCCCCATTCACCCCTCGAGAAGAAGAGCTTACCCATCTGCTTTAGTCCATGGCAAAAAAGGATCCTTATGTCTCTAAGGAAAAAGATATGCGACTCTACTCTTATTGCTATGTGTTTCACAATCGACATTTTGTCTGCTGCAAGTCATTCTCTTGTGCATAAAGCGACATAAGAACCCCCAGTTCGCCATATGCTACCCCCAAATTCATTCACACGCTTTTGTCTTGTGTCTGTGTTTATGTATGCATGTACATATGCCAAGTAAGAGATGCATTCATCTCAAGTGAATCTATTTCCCATCACCTTCATATGTGTATGTGAAAGTAAAGAAAGATCTACAACACAGTATCCTTTTATTTCTGATAAAGATGAATGACAAGGTCTAGAAGAAGAATGCATTTACCACTGTCGCGCGATATTGAACCCCCACTCATCGTCATGTGTGCAGTCGTTTGACTCATCCCAACTCTGGCATGTAAAGGTCTATTACATATATATCCACGTCAACAACAACCATCTTTGTTCCCCAAAAACGCTCCTTTCCCCATTGCATTATTGGTCATCCATGTCAACTGATCGCGTTCATTTTCTTGATACAGTGTATTAACGTGTCAAAACATACACACATGTTGGTTACTGAAATAGGTGAATGTTGAGTGATAGGTGGTGTTGATAATGGGCGATAGTGATGAATAATGATAACGATTCGTATGTGATGTGATATGCCAGCTGCAATAAGCAAATGACAAGGAGTATGATACAAGAGAAGTGGATGGCCGGTATATGTGCGAATGCATGCAAGTGAAAGTGATGGCATAGGCTTGTGTCTAATGATTGGTAGTGGTGGTGGTAGTGGTATCCAAGATTCTATCCAGGGTATCAATGATCTAAAAGGTAAAGAAAGTGAGAAAAGCACAAGTTGATACCAAAGAAAGATGAGTCGTTGGGGATAAATTGATCCTTACCGTTTGTATATCAGCACGTTCTTTGGGATCAGTCACCAGCATCGACCTTATAAGTCGTCGTAAATCATCACTGTAAGGATCATTCTCACTTGGAAACTTGTATTGATTGTTGAGAATTGCCAAGGAAATTGAGCCACCCATTTGATGAACTGTTGCTTCAAAAGGATTTTGTCCATAGGCAGTTGCATATAATAGACATCCTAAACTCTATTGATATGTGTGTTAGATATATCAGTCTCCTTATTTATGTTTATCCGTGACACTTACCCAAATATCCATTTTCTCATCCAGCTGTTTTCCAGGTCGTACGTCATAAAGTTCAGGTGCTCGATACGCCATAGTAGTGTGTTCAGCTGCCAGATCCTATACATTCAAGTAAGTAAAAGGAAACAAGCATTCAAATTGACTGGATGTTACCTGCTGCACCATGGCGTCTTTCTTAGTCTTGATCGTGATACGAGCACGCGTGATCGATCCAAAATCAGTCAAGATCGGGGTCTTACCGTCATCCGCTATCAATATGTTGCTGGGCTTAAGGTCGCGATGTGCTGCATAATAAAGAACAAGGTCAGTAACAATGACTTTTCAAGCATAAGGAGTAAAGATAGTTTACCATAAGGAACAAGTGACCCATCATCTTCACGATGTCGGTACCCATTTGCATTGTAATAACTGGAGGATAAGGGCATCACAGGTTGCACGTGAGGAACGTCATCGTCATCGTCAGCATTCCGTTTTGGCACCTGAGGCAAACAAAACATGTGGAGCACTCGTACAGCGTAGCAAAGATTGCGGAAAAACATCAGCAAATCCCTTTCAGGAAAGTGTGTCTTGTTCAGATTGTTGGCATTGATACTATCTTGGAGATTGCCCCTCTAAAGAAAGTACAAAACGTATCAGGAGTCAAAACAAAAGAGATATCATTGACAAAGGTAAAAGTGTAATACCTTGTAATAAGGAAGGAAGATGTAAACGGTTTTTGTACCATCCTTCTCCATGGCGATACTTGTATTCTATAATGACCCAGTGCATCATCATCAGCCCCATCATTCATCATCATGCAGTAAATAAAACCACAAAATGGGATAACAAGAGAGGACAACATACCAAGACACTGATAATGTTCTCATGCTGAAACATGCGATACATATCCACTTCTCGCATGGCTTCCGAAACTGCTTCTTGGTCGCCAGGTGGGCATTGAATCTTTTTAAGGGCATAAAGCTGGTTGGATGGCTGTGCTCGGACAAGATAGACAAAAGCATATCCGCTATATATGTTATATATGTCAAGTCTCCAATAAAAGTTGACTGAAATGGTGTCTTTTACCCTTCGCCAAGAAGTTGAATGACGTTGAACTTTTGTCTGTTGATCTGGATACTCGGATTTGGAAAGCAGCAGGATGTAATGCCGTATAGAGTGTCGCGAAGGATTGACGAGAGTGACATGCTGGTTGAATGCGTAAAAGAAAAGTGTCGGGGACAAGGAAAAGAGAGAAAAGGGAGAAAGAAAAGAGAAAGAAGGAGCGAGATAAACAGGGAGATACGAAGCTAATAATGGTGGGCGACATGCTCTCCTGTCATTTTAGGATTACCTTTACCGGTGTGACATCCTTGCCCAATTCCACATGGTTGCATGAGCTACACTTTGATCATATAAATGTCTCATTCATGCATCCCTTCTTATTGTAATAGCTCATTGTATGCCAATCGCCCTTATTCATTAGCTGCTTTGATTATGTCACTGCTTGTTCATAAACTACATGCTGTCTGCATATCATTCAATCAACTATACGCATCAATGTGATTCAAGATACAGCTATAGCTTATCAAAGTACTGTCGTAGAGTGCTCTTGAGTAGAAAAAAAGATCATTATCCACAGTTCACTGTCTACCATCCATGCTTCAAGCTTCCGCCTTGTGTATGTACTCAGCCAATCTGAATGCATGGCTTTACCAGTAACCATTAAGATCCTCCTCTTCATTACATGACTATTTAAGCCATATACATCGACCACTATCCCAAACCATAAGCTGCATGAATCAATTTCTTGTCTTCTTGAGCCAAAAATGATCACTGCCGTGAAAAGCAATGCCGGTAAACTGCGAATCCTGTAGTGGAAAGTATAAAGATACCACTGTTTCCCAGCATTAGCCATGAATTTGGCACTGAATGCACATATAGCTTGATTATTAGAGCTACTAGATAGTTGCTTGAGAAGTGGAAAGTGTCGTGTGGCTGTACAAGCCCAATTCATGTGTAACACAGCTTCACCTGACATGCCATAATTATCCTACAGAGTGGAAGGGAATAACAGCTTTTTTTTTCTCTTTCTCCCTTTCATTCCATACCGCAAAATCTTTACAAAAGCATCATCATGACAGCATCAGTATCCGACAGAGGTCGATCTCGCACACTTCCAAGTCATCGAACTGCTAGACGTATGTCTTTTTACCCCTTTTGTCACTGACTTTGTTGCATTTCAGTCGTTTCACACTTATTGTGCTGTAGGTGGTGCTGAAAGTCGACCATCACCTCGTTCCTTGTCGTATGATTATTCACAATCACCATTGCCTATAGCTGGAGCAGCCAATAACAACAACTTGAATTACGATGATGGCAATACATCCTCAGATGATGAAGATAATGCATTTGGCAGCAGAAAGCGATTAACACTAATGGTTGTTAATGCTGACATTGATCTATCACCATCATCAAGTGATGACGAAGATAAGATACCAAAGAATCATGATCCACATTTAATGAAATCAAACATGCAGTCATCATCATCAACAGCGCCACAAACTTTTGATTCTTCCATCTGCAGTAATGAAACTCACCCCGACTATCATGCTTCACAAGGATCTCCTCCCCCAACACCGTTGCACAATGACGACCACCTTTCTGACATTCAACAACCGATTCATCATGCACTGAACAGTAATCATTCCTCTAGTAGGAACAGCCTTAGTGCTGATCATCTACAACAGCAGCCACATACTTCAGATACATCTGAAATGGGATCATTAAAGTGTCAAGTGGAAGCTGATGAAAGGTTGACTTGTACACCACCACCTGTACCTCCATCCATGACGACAGATGCACGATCCATGATATCCACCACCAATGAAAGTGTTCTTGTAAGTAATATGCATATCATAAAGTGTTCAATTTGCTCACAAGTAAACTGAAATTCGTGTAGTCTGCCACCATGGCTCATGCATCACAATCTAGGTATAGCAAGGCATCATTCACTTTGACCAATCAACGCGATTCACTGCGAATGTATCGCGATATGGCTGAAAAAGTAAATGATCCACATGTCCAGTTGAGCTATGCAAAGTATCTTTTGGAAGTAGCTGAGCTATATAACACCAGCAATGAGGACATGAAACAACAATCCACAGCAGCTGATGAAGAAGTAATAAGCAGATTATGGGTGGACATGGTGAAACGTGCATCTGGACGTGCCAATATAGCACGTGGAAGTGCACCATTTATTAAACCAGAGATGGATGCAAAAGCTAAAAGAGAAGCATTGGAAACAGAAGCTGTTACATGGATCAAGCGTCTTGCAAAAGATGAAGTAGGAGAAGCAGCACATATGCAAGCCACGTGGATTGATAATCAAAAGTATGGATTTGCTCCCAATCCGGAAAAGGCATATCGACTTCATGTCATTGCAGCTCGATCAGGAAATCCATACTCGATGTATGCTGTAGCCAAATACCTGGAGCATCAATTAACATCATCATCGTCAAATGGAGCAATACTTAAATACTATCAGTCAGCAGCTAACAAAGGACATCTGCCTGCACTATTAGTAAGTTGTGTAATGTGAAAGATTGACACATAAGATACAAAACGATTAAGAATGCAATGATGCTTTTCTTTACATAGCGAGTAGCCAAGATATACATTCATGGGCAATTTGGACAGAGGCAAAATCTCAGTACAGGACTTGCTTTATTATCCCAAGCAGCTAATAATGCCACAGAAGAATATCCAGAGCCCATTTTTGTGTTTGGTCAGATGCTTGCAAACATCTATCCAGAAGCTGATATCCCTAGTGAGCTGCTCCAACAATATGGTGGCTCGAATGCAATACTGCCTACCTTTGAACGTGCTGCTGAGCTTGGTCATATACGTGCACAAACACAATTGGGATCCATGTATGAGCATGGTATATATGGCGTTCCCATGGATATGGAAAAAGCCCATCATTACTATAGTAGGGCAGCTTCAGCAAGTGATGGTGATCCTGTAGCTATGCTTGGGCTTTGTCGTCTTTACAATGGTGGTATTCATGGACCAGATGACAATGAAGAGCCCCAAAGATTGGCACAAGATATCTCAGGTTGGCTGGCACATACAGGTCGCAATGAAGATGAATCCTTCAAATGGTGCGAAAAGGCTGCTAACAAAGGACATGGTGATGCCATTTACATGCTTGCGTAAGTCATTGATAACAAGAATAAGGTGAATGACCTATTGATCCCCATACTTGATGATAGATGGTATCTTGAAACAGGATTTGGTACTCCTAAAGATATTTCACGAGCAAACTTGTATTATCGGCAAGCAGCAAACAAAGGCAATCAAGCAGCACAACAAAAGATCAATCAGCATATGGTACCAATAGCATCACAATCAGCTGGTGTAACATCATCAGTTACTTCAAGGACATTGAATACTCGCTCAAAGAAACCAAAGAGTCGCAGAAACAAGATTTGTATAATCACTTAGAGTCTAAATGTACCATGATGATTACTTAATAAGCACTTGAATAATGGATGATTGGTGTTTGAAACTATCAGCTTTCATGGCGCGGGAAATATTACGTGATATGGGGTAGATTATATAATCTAGATAAGATCCAGTAGAATGATGTACAAGATCTATCCACATGTCTGGATGCAAGTTCTGGGGAAATCGCATTGGAGGTGGATTAGCCTGTGATTATGTAATTGCTTACTTGTGTCACCTATCGGATCATCATGGTATTCCTGGCATATGAAAAGTGAAGGTTTCTTGATGATGATGATACTAATAGCAAGATATAACAAAATGAAAAGATGGAAAGCCATCTACTATGCATCGATCGCTCCAAAATAGGGATGAAGTTTCCATATTTAAGGTAGTGTGATAGAAAAGAGGAGTCGTTTTATTGCATGACAGCTACATGTATGCATGGTTCCCACAGATGCAGGGGAGAAAAGATGGACTACGGATTATGGAATCATGGGAATAAGGAAATGAATATAAAAGGACATCACACTGAATCTTCTTGAATGACTTTGGTAGCATGATGACATTGTCGATTCATTCTATCACAGTCTTCCTGCTGGTTTTCACGGCATGGACAGTGGTTGTAAATGCTGCTCTTGATGTTGGTATACACAAGCATCCCTCTTTCGAGACATGGTTCATGGTGACAAAGAAGTCTACATACGTGGTTGGTGCTACAGCAGATGGATATGTTATCAACCTTCACTGGGGAAAGCGTTTGACACAACTTGATGACTTGAATGCAACTGTACCTTTGAGTGATCAATCACAGAATCCACCAATTAGCTATGCCATGGAAGAATTACCAGCTTTTGGTGGACTAAGATATCGTGACAACGTGCTCAAGGTGGATTTACCAGATGGGACTCGTGAACTGAATTTGCTGTATTCAGGAGCAAAGAGCAAGGATGATACTCTTCTTGATATCGAGCTGTCCGATGGCAACCGTACCGATTTCAAGGTGACACTGCACTATGAACTGGACACTGAGAACGATATGATACGTCGATCGTATACTGTTGAGAATGGACTGAAGGGTCGTGTCAACCTTGACTTGGCATTGTCAGCTGCATGGCATCCACCAACAGCACTTGACGTTGACGAGAAACGAGAGTTACTGACATTGGCAGGCGAATGGTAAGATGGCGATAAAACAAGTGTTTGCATGTATTGATATAAACAATGAACTATTAGGAACAATGAAGCACAAGTACAATCAACCGAGTTGAAGCCTGGCATAGCCCATACGATCCAGACACCCAAAGGATTTACTGATCATGTGTCATATCCATACTTTGCCATCAGACAAGTACCAAGTGAAGTGAATCCTGGCACTGAAGTTTACTTTGGTACTCTTGCATGGGGAGGTAGTTGGGAGATTACAGCACATACCAACACCTATGGCTATACTCGTATCACTGGTGGCATGCATCATCTTGATTTTGGATGGACACTTGAACCAGGAGAATCATTCACAACACCAGTGTTTATTGCTGGATTCACAGATGAAGGCTTACCAGGCGCACGTAGACGCTTACCACGTCATGCTCGAAAGTATCAGCAATTGAGCCTGCAGACACAAAAGAATGACAGTCTTTATCATCCTGTTCTTTACAACTCTTGGGAAGCTGTTACTTTTGATGTCACTTTTGACAAGCAAGTTGCCTTGGCTGAAAAAGCTGCTCCACTTGGTGTTGAATTATTTGTTATTGATGATGGCTGGTTTGGTATGTTGTGAATAACATGTCATCTGCATGTTGTACTCATTCTTTTTTCTACTTTCATTATAGGGGATCGTAACAACGACTCTGCAGGATTAGGAGATTGGTATCCCAACAAGGAAAAGTTCCCAAATGGTCTCAAGCCCCTTGCAGACCATGTGCATGATCTCGGCATGCAGTTTGGCGTGTGGTTTGAACCCGAGTCGGTGAGTCATTCATATACTTGGTGCTTTGCCTTTATCCTTATTTGAGCTTTTATAGGTCAATCCCAATTCCAATCTTTATCGTGAACATCCTGATTGGGTGCTTTATTATGACGGTGTCCCAAGGTATGTGAATTCACAAAGAATATGGATCAATGTCAGTTAATACTGTTCACTTGTAGATACGAAGCACGTAATCAGCTGTTACTCAACCTTGGATTACCAGAAGTGCAAGATTACATTTATGATCATGTGAGCAGCATCATTGAAGAGAATGATATTGACTATATCAAGTGGGATATGAATCGACCCTATCAAGGTATGATGTTATGATATGTATAGTGTAAATATGAGGATGCTTATATTCATTCAAATCTTCTACTACATTTAGGCGTTACTATGCATCATTATGATAGAAATCCTCGAGAAGCATGGGTGCTGATTGCGCGTGGATATCAAAATTTGCTAGCCAAGCTCAAGAAACGATTTCCCAATCTGTGGATTGAAAGCTGTGCTAGTGGTGGTGGACGTATGGATCTCAGTGTGCTTGAACATGCTGATCAAGTTTGGACCAGTGACAATACAAGACCTGATGCTCGTCTTAAGATTCAATATGGTGCTTCATTGTTTTTGCCTCCAAGAGCCATGTATGGTAAGTACAAGACAAATACCTGTATCTAGAATATATATTGATTTGGATGAATGATGATAGGTTGGGTGACTGAAAGTGGGGATGATAACAATGTGCACATACCTTTATCCTTCCGGTTCCACACATCTTTCATGGGTGGCCTTGGTATTGGTGCCAACTTGAACAAGTACTCAGACGATGATATGAAAGAGAGCACAGCTTGGATTGCATTGTATAAGAAGCTTCGACCAGTGATTCAAAATGGTGATCTCGATTGGTTAGTGCCACCTTCAAAGGTTGGTGAAATGATTGCTGTATCCCAGACAACATCAAAGGATCAACAAGAAGCAGTGATCTTGGCATTCCGAATCAGCAGCCCTTTTTCAGCTCCAATGAATCCAGTACGACCACGTTTTCTCAAGGATGATGTAGTATATCGGGTTCAAATCTGGTTACAGGATCCACACAAGGTTGCTGAAGAATACGACATGTCTGGTGCTTTACTCATGCACAAGGGAATTAGTCTTGATGGATTGAATAGAGCCATGTTTACTAGTGCAGTTGTTTATTTGAAAGAGTCATACGATTAAATGTGAACAATAAAAAGTTGTATGTCATTGTAAGGAAAATGTTGTCAATCCACTCGGAAGAAGATGCCGCTGGCTTTAAGTGCAAGTTTGGGGAGAAGGAAATCAATAGGGGATGCTATGATTTGATTCTATCCCACGCCCATTCACTTCTCGCAGCAAATTGGAACATGTGTTCTCTGGTGTATGAGTCAGGTTAGATACAGAGGATGGCGTAACTGATGATGATAGCTGTGGACAATCGCATGTGCGTCAAATACTGCGGAATCCCAATGGAATACTAAAGCGAAAGATTTTTTCTTGCTGTCTCTGCACTTCTTTCGGTCTTTGTTCGCGAACGTTTACCGAAAGGCGACATTCTCGATAACAACCAACCACCCAATCTTGTTCAGCCCATCCACTAGACAATTGACTTCCATTCCAGTATTTTCACCACTTGTACAACACATTGAGACGTGTCGACTTGTCCTTGTCACCTCTCGAATTGGATCTATAGCACCCATCGTTCAGCTTCGATCGCAATCCACGCACCTGTGAACATCTCCCCCCTATTGGACACCAAACACTACTAGAGAATATACATATATCGATTGTATCATCATCATGGAAGAACAAATAGAACAAGCAGTACTTTGTGCCTTGAGTCCTCAAGTCGATCCCAACATGAAAGCACAGGTAAAGAATGACAGGTGGATAGCGTGTCCATATGCTACTTTGGATCATGCGTGGATATATTGGATTGGGATGGTGGAAGCGCATGAGACCATGTGATAGCACACATGCACCATCGATTATCACAATGGATCACCGACTGACATTATAATTCATCACTTAGGCTAGTGCTTATTGTGAACAAGTAAAGAATTCGCCTGATGGTTGGCAAATGTGCTTGCAACTGTTTATGCGTCAACCAAAAGCGTAAGTGTTGGATTGGATTGGAGTCATGAAATTTGGATCTCATTTGGGTCATTTCCTTTGTTTAGTGCTGCAGAAGCTCGTTTCTTTGCTTTACAAGTCATAGAGAATACATTGCAAAACAGGTGAGTCATTGATTGGTGCTGATGATGATGATGATATTCATAAGTGTAAATAGATACGAATCCCTTGACAATAATGCAGTGGAATACATTCGACAGACTATGATGGAGTATTTACGTCGAGAATTCGTTGACAACACAGATGGTGCTTCTGAAGAATCATTTATTCGCAACAAAGCTGCTCAATCGGTGACACTACTCTTTGCTCATGTATACCCTACAGTGTGGCCGACATTCTTTAAGGATATGATGGCTCTCGTCAAGACATCTTCAGGCAACAATGAAAAAGCAGCTGACTTCTTTTTACGACTATGTCTCACTGTCGATGAAGAAATTGCACGTCTTGACATTCCCAGAAATCGTGATGAAGTTGTTCGCAACACCAATATCAAAGACAACATGCGACTTGGTGATATTCAGCTATTGGCATCATTTTGGTTTGAGCTATTGCAAGAATTTCGTTCACGTAACACCAATATCGCCCAGCTTGCTCTCAAGAACATTGGTGCATACATTGCTTGGATGGATATCTCACTCGTGGTCAATGATCAAGTGATGAGCGCATTGTATGAGCTATTGAGTGATCCCAACTTACGTATTGCAGCTTGTGAATGCTTGGCAGAGGTATGTTGAGTCATAAGGATGGATTGATATATATATATGTGAAGGTGCTTATGGTGATGTATACATGTGATAGGTTGTCAGCAAGGGTATGTTGCCATTGGATAAGCTTCGTATGATTCAAATGCTCAACCTTACCGACACTTTGGGAAGATTGGAACTGGTAAGATTGGAGTCAAGAGCTTTGGATATTCTTTATGCTAATACTGGTAATAGTCCGATTCCGATTTCGTGGAACATGTCGCTCGCTTGACTAATGTACTTGGCATTGAGCTATGCAAGATCTATTCTGACGGCATTCCTGATGATGCAAAAGGTATTATTACATCATATGGCAGATAGGAAAGTGAATCATGTTACTGATGATGACATTTACAGCCACAGCTTATGGATTGATCGAACAAGTACTTCCCTATTTGCTCAAGTTTTTGGCTGACGAATACGATGACACTTCCACTGCTGTTTTTGCCTTTGTCAACGACATTTTGGCTATTGTATGTATACACAGTCTTATATCAATAAGTGCTAACTTGTTATCAATGTATAGCTCAAGAAGCAGAAGCGTACTATGCAGCCATACACCCAATCACAGCAGGAATTCTTGGGATCCTTGTTGAGTGTTGTTATCATGAAGATGAAATATGATGACGAAAGCGATTGGGGAAATGATGAGGATGAGCCTGAGGAAGAAGCGCTGTTTATGGAAATGCGCAAGGTGAGTGATCAGGAAAATCATGCATGAAAGTCATTGACTAATTGGTTGTTACACAGAACTTACGTATCTTTGCTGATCATATCGCTGCGATCAATGAAGAACTTTACATCAATTACGTCCACTCGGTGGTAATGGATACCTTGAGCAAGTACAAGGCTGGTAACGAGCTTGATTGGCGTACTGTGGAACTTTGCTTGTATGTCCTTTTTACCTATGGCGAAGCACTACCCAAGGGTGCTATGCATTTTGTCAATCCCAATGATCCAAGTGTGTTGACTCCATTGGGCGAAATGCTTGTAGGCATTGTCACTTCCAGTAAGTTTCAGTAAGGATGAGATTATACTCTTATTGACAAACTATTGTTGTAGATATCTCGGCTTATCCACATCCATCAGCAGCACTCCAGTTTTTTGAAGACATTGCACGCTATTACCAGTTCTTTGAATATCGTCCTGAGCATCTTCCCCAAGCTCTTGCAGCATTTGTTGACGCACAAGGTCTTCATCATCCATCCAAGCCTATCCGATCTCGCTGTTGGTACTTGTTTCATCGCTTTGTCAAGAATCTTAAATCTCGCATGAGCCAATATGTCGACACAATTCTCAACTCTATGGGTGATTTATTGACTGTGCAAGCAGAAACACCTGTACAGGCCAATACTGCTGATGGAACACCAATGCCAGCTGCATCCTTATTCGACAGCCAGTTGTATCTCTTTGAAACTGTCGGAATGTTGATCTCGCTTGAAGGAATGGACGTCATGAAGCAAACTGAGTATCTCAAAATTGTACTTGGTCCTCTTGTGGATGGTATTCAAAAGTATATGGAGCGTGGATACAATCCAGATGACGAGTTGTACCTGTTGCAGCTGCATCATTACGTCATGGCAATCGGCAGCGTAGCAAAAGGTATAGTAAAAAGGATCAACTTGCATTCTTGTTATGCGCACAGACTCATATTTATTTGCTTATAGGTTTCCCCAATGTTCCCAAAGAAAGCGAATGCACACAGCCATGGGCTGCTTTGTTCAAACAGGCCACTGAGATCATTTTGAATGTATTGCAAGCATACAATCGATTCGAACAAATTCGTGATGCTGCCAGATTTTCATTTGCCCGATTAGTCAATTGCCTTGGTTCCGCAGTGCTTCCTTATTTGCCTACTTTGATCAATGGCTTACTAGTTGAATGCCAATTGACTGAACTGGTTGACTTTTTGCCTTTTATTGGTCTCATCACTTTCAAATTCAAGGTAAGATGATGATAAAGGAGATGACATGTGTCTAACGTATTGGTTTTAGCCCATGATCCAAAGCATTATGGATGAATTGCTGTTGCCACTTGTGAAACGCGTCTTTGATTTCCTCAATGTGGCTCCCAGTGGCACAGATGAAGCAGTACTCTTGATCGACTTGAGAAAAGCCTACTTGAACTTTATCACTGGTCTATTCAATGCAGATGTATCAGTTGTCCTCTTCAGTGAACGTAACATTGGTTATTTTGATACCATTCTACAAACCATTTTGCACTTTGCCAAGGATAACAATGATCCAGCAACACAAAAGATGGCGTTTGGTGTATTACTAAAGATGGTGACTGCATGGGGTGCCAATGGAGCTACACCGGGATTCAACCAGTTTGTGTACAATGAGATTGTTCCTGCCACATTTACAGTCCCGATGCAAGCTACCTTTAACTTATCTGATGGACAATCCACTCTGGTATGCGTTGCTGCTAAGTATAGCATGTGAAGTGAATCATCTAATCATCATCATTTGAATAGGTATTTGGTGAATTAACAAGTATCCAAAAGATGCTCTACGAAAAGCAAGGAAACGAGTTTCTAGAATACATCAGCAACGTCTTTTTGCCATCCATCCAGTGTCCACCAGAGACAGCATCCAGTTATTGCCAAGCATTGCAGCAATGTGATGCAAGGGCTTTCAAAAAGTATTTCCAGGTATGGAAACTGCAACATGTGCCTATTCTTTGTTGTTAATTGATCTTGCCTTTTAGACATTCATTCAAGAAGCCAAAAGCTCATAGTTTAATACCTTTAATCACCCATTCTTCTCCCCATAACCTTCACACCAATCCTGATATATACACTTTCGCTTTCACTCACGTCCACTGCACAACATATACACGCACATACAACCCCTTACATAAAGAAAGAAAACATCATAAAATATCATCGTACCCTACTTTGTTCCAATATTTTGATTTTTTCGCTAGGCACAAGCCCTATCTCTCCACTAATCTTAGCTGTCAACCAACCATCTTGGTTTTGGTCTGTGCTTGGAAGTATGTCAATTTGCTGGTTCTTGTGAAAACTGATATCTCCCACTCCTTGTGATTCATAGTCCTCCAAGGCAATAGCATCAAGACACTGTGATGATCCATCTACATCAGCAACGACAGCGGTAGGAGTGATACCAAGACCAATGGCTTCGTGACCATGTTGAATATCAGGATGGGGAATCGTAGTACTACCAGTATTGCCATCAATTGACTCGCTATTGTCATCGTTTGGATGTTTGGGTGGTGGGATGGGCGCATTAAATTCGGATGGCGGAAAGATTTGGAATAAGTCAAGCGTGTTCATGATATGAGGAATATGAGCGATATGTTGGTAGTAGTCGTCAATGATGTTTTCATGGATAGTAGAGAAGTCAATGACCTTATGTGCATGATCCATGTATCGCTTATAGATCACACATTGGATGCGATGTAATCTTGCAAAAAGACTACGTACAACACGTTCCACATGATCAAATAGGATTGGCAACTCGGATTTTAGAGCAGAATTGTAATGCTCATAGTCATGAGCAGATGTTTCTAAAGATGCATCCTATATTCATAATCAGCTTTCTAAGATCCTTTAGATTAGAGGACTTGCATCATGAATCTTACTTTATCACCCAGCTTGAAGCGATCATAATCCAACTTCTTCCTATTGCGTTTTGCCATTGTTCTTTCAGCTTGCTGCATCACTCGACTCATTTCGGTCAATGGCATAAGAACAGTGGTATGCATGCAATCCTTGGCGAGATCATCTTCGATTAGAAAGTGTTTACATGTTAAAGATTAAAGTGTCTCATACCAAGTCTTCTCTTATATACTGTTGCATTTCTTCCATGTTGCTTGCATATCTTTCCGGTAGTGACTCCTCAGGCAAATCGGGATCATAATACACGTCTGCAATAAGGTCGACAAAGTGGCTATGACGATCAGTCATGTCTATTCACAAGGTTTAATCTTCTTGCCCATGATGAATGCATTGAAAGCAGCATATCTTCTTCCTTTATCCATGTCAGCTCTTACTAACCTTGTATGGCATCCTTATACACAGCTAATTCTTTTTGCAAGCGCATAATGTAATACGCAACTTGATTGAATCGCACTTGAAGCTCATGATACTCATTGTCAATAGGCACTGTAATACATTTGAGCATATAGATTCATCACCTGGTAATACAGACATTCATATATACCTTCAATTCGCCCAGTTTTTGCCTTGACCTGATGTGGCAGCCTTGAAAGCGCCTTTGATAATCCTTTCCTATATACATGTGAAGTTTCAGCTACTGCGCTATTCTTATCGCACTATGCACGATTCACATATCTGCTGACTGACCAGCTCATGATGGGGATATAAGAAAACAGAAAAGAGCAAAGTCATTCAATGATTTGCAAGGGAGACACACTTAGAAGCCAAAAGTAGGTGTCACTGAGCAAGGGTAACAAAGGGTTTCAAACACTTGTTCCTTCCAATGGGTATGCATTTAACTCCAGTCCCCTGCTTCCAATTAGTGTCATTATACTTGGTTTCATCTTTGACGTCGATCACGGACATAATTTTATCCGATTCAGCAATGCCAAATCGATTCAAAACATGCAACTCTATCATGCTACATTGCCAAGCTTTGTATTGTCACAATGCCCGGATCATGTCAATAATGCTTGATGGGATACATTGTTACATCTTTTGCATATGTCCTTCCTTGTGACTCACAATGATGGTGACATATGCTCCAAAGACATAGTAATATAACCATGCATAGAACAAATGTTTACAAGTCAACAAGATAAAACGTAGCACACGTTGTGTAGTCAATGTTTGAAGTCTATATCTTATTCTCATGGCTAACACGTGACAAGATTGCCTTTGAGACATGAAAATGTAGAGTAACATGTCCTTTTGGTAAGAACAAACATCACATGTTGCAGCGTTTGCAAATATAGTGAGCCACTGGCTGCCACTGACTGTTTGCACGCGATACAAGGATCGCTCAAGCATGAGCCAAGATGGGAAGGATGTATAAGGAGTTGACATGTGTATCATCATGAGTCCTGTGCATGATGTAAATTGGTCCCAGCGATTATTGGCTATTTCTTTATTGTATGGAATAGGGTGTTCTTTTGTTCTAGGCACTAATAACTCGACTCATAATGACGCTAAGATCAAGTTAAAGAGTCAGTGAAAAGAGATACAAAGCAGATGGTTCCAAAAAAGTGCAAGGCGACTTTTTTAACAATGTCGCACGGCCTTACAACATATCATGTGCATGTCGTCATTCCTTCCCAAGTTTACGTCTGCTTGCCATTAGCTGATATTACTTCTCAGAAAGTGCATGATGGATCGATATGCAAAAACATCGCATCCAAACGATGTCCTTTTCATGTGGTACTAGTGCAGTATGCTGCATTAGTACCACATGTACATATTGACGTATTGCTAAATGCATTTGACTTCCTTCGATTACATTATTCTTGTTGTTAGGGGGAACATGAGATAATGTAAGAGCATGTGTAAAAAGTGCCAAGTCATTTGGGCTTTAGAATGATGTTAGTGATCAGAGATGGCATTATATATCATCTGTTGCACGTTTGACTTCATATATGACAGTGGTGGAAGCAAGTATGGGTTAGGAAATGACATGATCTAGCTCCCGTGATGCGCCCTTTTAGTCCAGCACTCTTGCAGACGCTTATCGAAAACTGGATACAGATGACTTGCACTTTCACCCCTTGTAGTTATGCCTCTTATTATCTTTATCTCATCACCGATATCATCTCTGCAATAAGTCATAACTACATGCATATAGGACATATTATGAGCTTCATTTGCTGCCTATATACTAAGATCAGTAATAAATCACATCGATCAATCGTCACTGCTCCTTACCCGGAAGCCTATACTGATTCTGCATCACATATAAAGTTTGCGAGCAGACGTCATTATCAAGATGTGCTGAATATATCCTGCAATTCATGTACAATAGCGTCAATCCGAAGGCATGTGTCATCTGCTCAAGGGCGTCATTTGGCGTAAACTAGTATAAACCCATGTATCACGACGCACATTGTGGATGGGTGAATCGAGAGATGAATGTATGTACTGTATTCAAGTGATGATGATCGATCTTGAAAAAAGCGGATATAGATATGAGTAATGTCGTCATATAATGAAGCTGCAGTATCTAGGAAACACCAATGAAGATGCATTAAAAGGTTTGAGAAAGGTTTTGCAATGAGTGAACAAGCTGTCATGCATTGACAGTATATGAAAAAGCGTCCGTGCTCCTGCTTCTTTCTTCCTGCTGTATACCAGCGTCATAATGGGAGATCACCTGTGATCTTGTGACACTGATTCTCCAAGCTCGGAAGGTACTACCGGATGTTCCATTACAACAAAAAGTGTTCTACACAATGGCTCATCTGCCAAAGTAACAATTTGTTTGGACTTGCCTGCATTTAAGGAGAAGAAGATAAGGAAACATGAAACTCGGATACCGCGTGTTGGATTGTTTGTATATTATGTCTCATACCAAGCGGAATGTGTGAATAAGCATCAGCTCTTTCTCTCGTGGTCGTTACACGACCCAGGGTAAACAAAGGGGGAAGTTTAAAATGGCTCAGTGTCGTCATATGGGCAACTGAATGAAAAAGACATAACCTGCTGCTGCCATATAAATCCAGGTGGATGTGTGATTGTTTTTCTGACACACTCTCTTCTTTTTCTCTTTTCAACGTGGTTCACGTTACTAAATTGTTGTGACAAGACTATGCTGACACGATTCAAGAGCATCTTTCGACCACGAAAACAACATCAAAAAGAGAAATCAATGCGTGTCGTTGCTTATACCAAGGACATGAAGCGTATCAGTGAAACTTCTGGTCACCCAACAACAACAACAACAACAACAACAACAACAACTGCTGCTGCTGCCAACACTGCTACTGCACATTCAGCAAAAGAGAAAAGATCATCACGAGTACCTGCAGCCAAAGAAATCTTTGACCATGCTGATTCTAGTGAGAAGCAAAAGGCTGAAGAAAGAGCAGCAAAGTTGGTAGAGGAAGAACGTCGTCGCAAACATCAACTCCCTTCATATGATGGCTTGGAGCAGTATGAAATCATCAAAAAGCTTGGCGAGTATGTATTGTTGTACAACAGTAAGGGGGCCAGGGAACAATAGCTGCAGGAGGCATGATTCTCATCATTGTTTTAGTGGAGCATTTTCCAATGTCTACAAAGCTCGTGATAAGACATCTGGTCGTAAAGTAGCCATCAAAGTGGTGCGTAAGCGTAAAAATGAGGTATGTGAGTCTTTATTGTGACATGATGATGCATGGTGCCTGTTTTGATAATGATCCCATGGTCTTTATAGCCTGAGCAAGACAATCACCTGCATCCGAGTATGAAAAAGAAGCCCAGAGCAACTGAAGTAAGTAAACAATCTGGCGATACATTCATCCTTGTATATTTGTGTATTCATTGTGGCGTTATAACCAATAGCGAGCCAACATACTCAAAGAAGTCCAAATCATGCGTAATGTTGATCATCCCAACATTGTACAGCTGATTGATTTTGTCGAATCTGATGAATTTTATTACTTGGTTCTCGAGTTGTGTGAAGGAGGAGAACTATTTCATCGTATTGTCAAGTTGACATATCTAAGTGAGCCATTGGCACGCCATGTCATTACTCAAGTAGCACAAGCGGTGCGTTATTTGCACGAAGAATGTGGTGTGGTGCATCGGTAAGAAGAATCAAAAGGAATAGGCTCATAACGCCAAAAGAAAACAAATGCTAACGACACACATATAGAGATATTAAACCAGAGAACATTCTATTTGATCCGATACCATTTATCCCAACATCACCACTACAACGACATCGATATCCATTTGATGAAAACAAAGAAGATGAAGGGGTGTTCACTAAAGGCTTTGGAGGAGGTGGCATTGGTCAGGTGAAGATTGCGGACTTTGGTCTCTCCAAGGTGATCTGGGATAGTTCAACATGGACGCCATGTGGTACAGTTGGATATACAGCACCAGAAATTGTTCGTGATCAACGCTATTCAAAGTCTGTCGACATGTGGGCTATGGGATGTGTCCTGTACACCTTGCTATGTGGATTTCCTCCTTTCTATGACGAATCGATCCATGCTTTGACAGATAAGGTGGCCCGTGGTCAATATGCCTTTTTAAGCCCATGGTGGGATCCTATTTCAGATTCGGCAAAAGATCTCATTAGTCATTTGTTATGTGTTGATCCCACCAAAAGATATACCATTGACCAGTTTTTGAGCCATCCTTGGATCACTGGAAAAGAACCAACATTTGTTACTCGATCATCATCAATCCCATCACGTCCTTCACCTGCAACAACTATATCCACACTTAGTGATCTTGATTCACCAGATTCAGCACGTAAAAGAAAGGATGCTTTTTCACCAGGTGTTCCATCCATCAAGGAGATTCTGGATATCACATATGCTGTACAACGTATGGGTGAAGAAAAGACTTGGCGAGGTGCAACTGTCAATGGATTGGCTGATCAACCCCATTATGAAATGGATGAGGAAGAAGAAGATGATGCAATGCTTGCAGATAGTGCTAACGCCATCATCACAATGAACAAGGATCGTAAACATCGTCGACAATCAATTGAGCAAACTTCAAAAGGAGCGTCAGGATCATCATCTCCATCACAACAACAAGCATATGTGCCATTACCTAATCTTGCTATAGCACCAAAAAAGAAACAAGCAGTCAATCATCGATATAGGCAACAACAACAACCACCTGGTGGATTCCAGCTCAACATGGATAATGCAACGCTTCTCAAGAACAGACGTCAAGCCGTATGCTGATTCACCATATGATGTCCATAGTGAAAAAGAGAAAAAAAAAAGCCATCCCACTCTATCATTGTCACGTTAAATGCTTCTATACCTATTTCCTCTCTCTCTTTCTTTCCTTCTCACCCGTTTGTGTATATAATAGTTGTCTCCTTTTCCTCAAAAGATAGCTCAAATGTGTAACGTGATATGTAATTGGGATTGAATGGTGGAGTGTAGTCGTTTTATTTGTTGTTCATTGCGTAGAGTTGGGTATACATGCGAATCATACTTTCATAAGCAAGTTGATCTCCACAACGTAAGAGATTGGCTGCATCACAGTTAAGTGGTGAAGATGGTTCAGGATTGGAAAGCAATAAAGATACGGCTAATACTGTTGACTTCAATGTCCATGCAGGAGACCATTCTGTCTTCAAGATATCCAAACATATCTCCCCAGTCTAATTGTACTTGTGCGTCAGCTAACATGCATGTGTGTGTGGGAATCCAAACCCCTCCCCAACCCCAAAATATCTACCTTGAAGTGAACATTGGGATGGCAAATCTTGGTTGTGAACTGCATTGTTGGTGGATGAATAGGATAGTTGTGTGGGACTTGTATCGTAAGGTCAAAGACTCCACCTAATAAAGACTTGGGTGTCAATGGCAAGTGGTAGTGGGTCAAGCATTGCTTAGTTACCTTCATAAGGTGTACCAGGTAGTCCTGCTAACCGAGCTTTCCAATGCGTCAAGTCATGGTCTGAATCAGGTGACAAGTCGAGAATCTCGGGATGAGCGTTTGCTTCTCGTTGGAAATCACGAAGTTCTTTGATAAGTCGTCGGGAGACAGTATCCATTTAAGCTGACAAAAGAAAAAGTGCAGGAAAGAGGTATAACTCCTACCAGCTATAAGTGTGTGGAGTGTCGGAGAGAGCAAATCAATGGCCTGACCATATGCAATGCAGCTTTGCCCTATACTATAAGCATTCACTTTTTACAAGCATCTTCCTTCCTTCATTCTAAGAACCAGTTAAATCATCGCATCATTGTACATGCCAGAGAAGCTTAAAACTGCTAGTTGTATTATAACAAAGACATTAGAAAATGCACTTGTCATCATCATGCATCATACGTCAATCCATTTCCTGTTTTGTTGCATTCACTTTATGTTTGACAAAAGATCAAAAGGTTATATCTAAAAGAGCAATAAGCGCTATTCCCTGCATTAGTAACTTTGGAACAAGGGAAAAAAGGTGTGTCATCTCCTGTCAAAACCGAGTGATGATCTATCTTTACCCTTATCATTGTCCACATTGATTTGGATGTATTGCTTTGTACACTTCCAAGGCTTGATCGAGGATGAAGCCCACAGTCTCATTGAATCCTATACCAAATGACTACAATAGTATATACATGATGGAAAGAAAGGCAGCAGCATTTATAATGAAGAGTATGTATATGTGTTTTTGGTATAATGTTTGTAAATCTTGGGGATATCGTGTTGACTGATAATGTATTACATACATTATTGATGTCAGGAGGTATAAAAAGAAGCACAGTAGAGAGAGAGAGAGAGATCTAGGAATGGCTTTATATATAGATCTCTTGGATGGTATGTGCGTTGTGACATATTGGAGTTATCAGTATATAGATACATTGTTGTACTTTTCAGGCTTGTTGTACACATGGCACTATAAAAAGATCCCATGGTGTAAGTTTTCTTCCTTCAATATCTTTAAAGAGCATCGTTATTACCTTGTGAGCATGTTTGTACCATAAGATGTTGTTACGACGTCGTTTACTATTACATATAGGTACATAAGTCTCACATTGATGACAAAGACCTTCAATGACACCTTCAGCATTGAGTCGTTGCTCCAGTGGCTCTGCAAAGTGCTTGCCAGAAACAGAGGATATGCCATGATAAAATTGCTTGTGGTACCAATACGCGCTGTTTTTTAATTGCAGCCATCTGCCTTCAACACAAGTATCGCAGTATCCTTCTTTAAGATGACCAGAGTAGCGTACCCACTTTGGACTGTATTCGTCATCTTTATAGCGTGGCTTTTGTCTTCTTGGCATTGCATCTTGATCCATTTGTACTTCTGGAAGCCATGTAGGCGGCATATTGCTAGATGGATGATTATAAGGTAGTGATGGAGGATGCTCTAATATGCCAACTGCATCTGGTTGCTGCTGTTGTTGTGTATATCCCATTTGCTGTTGCTGTTGTTGCTGATCATGATGATGACTATGATGATGATGTGATGATGGTGGTGAAGGTGAAACTGATGAATGATGATGATAATGTTGTTCTCTTGCTGGCGTTGTCAATGGCTCACTGAGACTTGATGCTACAATCACATTATCATCCACATGTTGTGATACTGCTGGTGTTAATAATGGCTCTTGTTTTGTCTGTGCTTGATGAAATTGGGCAAAATCAAAAGAGCCTTTACGACTAGATAGCATATTGATGCAATCACGTAATGTGTCGTCAAAGGATAACGGCTCTGGAGACATAAAATCATACCATGGTCCACCAGCATTGGTTACTAAACGTATGTGATTAAGTCGTTCTTCACATCGGGTATTGTATCTTCCTTATTACCTTGGGATGAAGCTGGATGACTGAGCGATGGTACTGAAGATGAAGTTGTGTATGCTGGTGGAGATATAGGCATTGTAGCACTTGTTTTGCTGGTAGCAGCTACTGTAGTGATGGTAGGACCAAATAAAATGCTATCATCGGTGGAACTAGATGGTGCAGTAAGTGGTGTTGATAAAGCTTGTTGCACAGGAGTAGTAGCTGTGGTGCCATTGGAAGGAAAAGAAGTGTTGACCCATAAAGGAGCTGCAGTATCTTGCCATATGTGTTGTTGTTGCTGCATATCTTGTTGATCGATGTTGTGATGGTAATACATAGTAGTAAGTAAAAGAGAAAAGCACGATTGTATGCCACAAAGAGAAGAAGGATGAAATTGGAGAAAGAGGAAGAGAAAGAATGGGGTGGGCAAGTGAAGGAGCTTTATAAATGGGAAAATCAATAGCGATTCGTTGTGCAATAAAGCTTGAAAGGGGATTGATCAACAGCATCCAACGAGTCACACAGGACAACCAAGGACAAGATCAATGACTATAAAAGAACCAGGTGCTGTCAAACGAGAAAATATGGGCTGTAGAAGGTGTTTTGTATTCTGCGAATGTAATTTTAACCCCGTGCTTAACAAATGTTGACCCCATGGTTTTCGGCTTGAAGCAAGTTTTGGAAAAGAGTGAATAGTGCGCCGCATGAGTGGCTATTATCATCAAGGAGCAATACGCATGGACATTCGATCCAACATTGGACCCTGTGGATGCAACACAAGACGCGCTTCTACTGCGTGATCATCGCATGGGCCTCTTTTTTTTATACTTATCAGTGCAACAATCACACAACCTTATTGCAATGTCACTTTTTTGCTCATTTCCTTTTACTGGCCCGGTGCACGGTATAATAGCAATCACTATGAAGCCATATTCTCGGGTAAAGAAGACTGCGGAATAGTGGCGGTGATGGAAGCTGGTGTTGTCATGGGGGGACGAAACGACAAGCAGATGCAAGATATGTGTACACACATACACATACAACATAATATAGGCACCTGGGTCAATATTAATATTTTGGGTGCCCGCGTTATTTTGGCTTTGTCTCTTTTCATCTGTGTCACATCCACTTTGAGCACGGACATTTCTTTCATTGGATTGTTGCAGAATAGTAAAGTGAAGAAGGAGTAAAGATGTTGTATAAAGCACTATATCATCAAGTAAGTACATGTATATGTTGGATCGGTCTAGGCCGCTCATCAAGTCCTATTGTTGTTCCGGTATTACCACTTCAGGAAAGGAGCAGAAGAGCTAGAATGAGCAAGATGAGCGGTAGTAAAAAGTGAGAGCAATACACACATATGTACACGTCAATAGAGTCAATGGCATAAGAAACGCGTCAAATATTAGTGCATAGAAACCGGGTCGATCCCTTTCGATCACTTGGGTATCCTCCGCTATTTCTTACTAAACTCACGGCCGGTGCAAGCCGTTTTTGTGGGCTCAAGCTTATGCTCTTGGTTGTATAGAATCATCCTTGTTGTGCTAAAAGTCTCCCCCAATCACTCATTCATGGGACAAAGCGCGTATTACGTTGTACCAACCAAAACTTGCTCCTTTTACCTTTCACACACTTTAAACATCGGCTTATATCGTCTCGAACCTCGATCGCTTGTTATTTTTACCTTCACACACACATACACAAGTATCACCCGCCACATTGACATCTGGCAAATGATAAATGCTTACACATATGCTCATATTATACCACTACATGATGACATTATGCATATGATTTGGTGTACATGATGACTATGATGGATGCTATTTGCTGTTATGATGTTTCTTCGTGCTTGGGAATATCTATCAATTGTTCAGCACTGCAAAGTAATAGTGGCAAGTGCAGCGGAGTTGCGAACTACCTTTGTTTTGTGTATGTACATGCGTAACATTAGAAGCATCTCTCATTGCCGATCCAACAGACCGGGACCATATTGTGTAGCGGATGAAAACAACCTTAATCACAGCTACATCATCATATTGCTAGAGAAAAGAAGTGACATTATCATCTAACTTTTCAAGTAGCAGCATAAGAACATAAGAGCTTTTCGTACTGCTAACATAGACTTGCATAAGGAGAAGGACCCCGTGCAGTGTTGCAGAAAAAGGGGTTGGATTGAGTTTTTGCATGAATACAATTCCGACATGGTGATCGCGAGAGAGCGACACATAGCTCCGGGTCGTTTGTTGAGCACTGTGTTTCATGTTGGTTTTCTATCTGCAGCAAATCAACCCCAGAATCCAATTCGATGGTCATTGTGATCGTACCACATGTGTAAACAAGCCTAAAGTTTAGAAAAAGTGGTGTGAGCGTCATGGATATTATGAAATCGATAATATGGATGTGTTGTATATGGCAAAGGGCCACACGGTGATGTTGTGTGTCTGACACCTTCCCTGGAGTTTGGACAAATAGGCTCGTGCGCCACTTCTTTGGTGTCTTTTCCTTCTCACCCCCAGCAAGGAAAGAGTATACAAAAATGACAATTCTTCCTGTGCATGGATTGAATGTGTCAATTTGCCATTATGTTCCATTTTTTGCTATTCTATCCTAATCAACATGCTGTCTGTGCTTCTTTAGCTAACCTGATGTGGATACAATTAGCCAAGCAAGTCGATTTGTCAGCTAAAACACATTGCAGCAGCTGTCAACAAGTAATGGTTTAACATGTTGGGTAATACAACTTCAGAGGACCAATTTTGCAACATGATCGTAAGAGTAGCAGACCACTCATTAAGGGTAAACGGATTAGCAAACAACAAGAGAATAGTGGTAGACATTCGATCATACATCTCCCCCTTAGTAGCAACCAGACATATGGCTAGCATGTGTTTATGTGTGTGAAAGAGAGACTTGACAAACAACAAAGAGGGTTGGTTGTAAACTGCAAATGGGTAAACACGAGGATTTGACACGCTTGAGTTATAATAGCTCCTACTTCATCTACTACAGATCACATCACAGTCATGAGACATCCATCAGTTGCAAACTTTATTTACTTCACGGCGGATTAGCCGCGACTTGGAGAAAAAAGAGTCAACAAACAATCTGCCATAAAGACATTCTCAGTGTTCACATGTATACAATCATTGTCCTTGACATATACGTTCCCTTGTTAAGGCACATCAGCCATTTTCAGCATGTTATTGGCTCTCTGATGACACAGAGTACAAATTAGAGACACATTGATTCCTTCAACAGATCACATTAATGATAGTACTATCCCAATCATAATGGATTTATCTCTCGGTCATATTCACACACGCACTTGATGCTTACTTTATGCTCTTGTCTTACCAACTCTTGTTACACCACACGAATACAGCTGTTGGACAAGTATCATTCATGTGAGACATGCCCATTTCCAACATCATGATAAAAGAGTACCATACCCATGCTGAAAGAAAGGAATTTAGATGTGCGATATGGAAAGTATAGCCACAGATTTATAATGTCACTATGACCGATGAATAGCTCTTGTACCGGCAAAGGAGTAACATGTAACACATCATTGTTCAAGTGACCAAAACAAGGTATAAACCTCTTATCATAAGCGCTTTATTCCATATATGATCCATTTTGTAACAAGGACAATATGATTGCTACTAGACACCCAATTAGGTGGGAATACAATGCTCCTTTTCAAAACGGGTGATGATTTGGCAAGCCTTATTGATGACTGCTTCAGGGGTGATGTCAAAATACTTGTAAAGATCATCCATGGGCCCAGAAAGACCATATTGTGTCATCCCAACATGTGCATCAGCATATTTTTCCCATCCAAAGACACAAAGAGCTTCGACTGATATCACTGGTACACCAGGTAAAAACAACGCCTGCTTGTACTCATCAGGCTGTTCGTCGTACAATTCTGTACACGGCATCGATATTACACGTGCCAAGATCTCTTTCTCTTGTTGCAATCGATTTGCTGCTTCCATGGCTATAGATACTTCCGAGCCTGTTGCTACCAGGATTACTTTAGGCGGTATTGCTTGGCTATCTTGAATAATGTATGCTCCTTTGGAAACATCTTCAAAAGATGATCCTTCAAGTTGGGGTACATCTTGTCTTGAAAGGCAAAAGACACTGGGACGATGACTGTTTTCTTGTTTCAGCGCTGCTAACCATGCACCAGCTACTTCTTTACCATCGGCTGGTCGGAAAGTAAGAAGATTAGGCATTGATCGTAAAAGCGCCACAATCTCTATTGGCTGATGTGTTGGTCCATCTTCGCCTAAGCCAATAGAGTCATGCGTCATGACATAAATGGTGTGATAACCTGTTAATGCTGCCATTCGCACTGCAGGATAGCCATAACTATTGTAGCAATATCAAATCAGTTAGTATATTAATGATCTTACAAGCTGCATGGATGTCATATCCACCTTAAGAAATTCAAAAAAGTAGCACCAATAGGAATGATACAGCCATAACGAGACATGCCATTCATGATGGCAAACATAGCATGCTCACGTACACCATATCGGAAATACTGGCCGGTATAATCACCCAAGCCAGTGGATGGCTTTGTGATGGTAACAAGAGAAATGAAAGAAAATTAAGGTCAATGTTGTCTGCAGATCATTCAGAAGATACAAGATACACCTTACATGTTGAAAGTCCACTACATCTTTCCACCTATTGAGCGTTGAATTGGTGATATCGGCACATCCACTAGTGAAATCAGGAATCACGCTTGCCAAAGCATTGAGCACAACACCAGAGGATTTACGTGTTGCAGTAGGTGGATCATTTGCATTGAAATGCGGAATAGCCTTTTCCCATCCATCAGGTAGCTCTTGTTTAAAGCGTCGGATAATCTCGGCTGCTTCGTCATTGTATGTCTTACTATATTCCTCAAACAGCATTGTCCAAGATGCATGATGCTCTTTTCCATGTTGTGCTCTTGCAGCATACAATTGACGTACCTAATAGATTAGATGTTGGTTAATAACATCTCCTACTTTCCCTTATGTTCTCGGCATACTTGCCACATCAGGGACAGCATACGTGTTGTTGGTATCAAGCCCAAACTTTTCCTTGAGCTGCGCGACATCATCAGCTGATAACTCATCATTATTAAATCATTATGGAACCTTTTTTCTCCTTCCATCATCAACACACCTGTAAGTGGATGACCATGCACCTTGCGATTGTTCTCCATATTCGATCCAAAACCTGTTTAAAAGACTTTGTAAGCCAATTTATGATAATAAAACATGCTTATTGCCTTACCAATGGTCGTGTTAATCTTGATTAAGGATGGCTTGTCATGCATTGCACGAGCTTCTTGAATAGCTTTGGCAATTCCTTCAATGTCATTATTTCCATCTTGGACTTCTGTAGTGTGCCATCCACATGCTTCCAAACGCTTAGCAACATCTTCTGTAAATGCATATGCTGTGTCACCATCATCTGTCATCTTGTTGGAGTCATACAACACTATAAGCTTGCCAAGCTTCCAGTGACTAATATAATCAAATGAGCCAAGAGATCTTTACATATGAACACGTGATGTGATTGTGTCTTACCCTGCCAAAGATACAGCTTCTAAAGTGACACCTTCTTGAAGACAGCCATCACCAACAATTACATAAGTGTAGTTGTTAAAGATATCATAACCAGGTCGATTGTACTTGGCAGCAAGATGAGCTTCAGCAGCTGCCAAACCTACAGCTGTTGAAATGCCTATTGCAAATTGTCAATGTCAAATGATATAAAGCGTAACTCTTATGACATACCTTGTCCTAGTGGTCCTGTTGTGAGCTCGACACCAGGTGTGTGGAAAGCTTCTGGATGACCAGGAGTCCTGTGATGTGTCAGGAAATAAGATGATTGACATGGATGGTTACTTTTTCATGTACAGGATATGAAAAGTCATTCACAAGTGTCCTTACTTGCTCCCAAGTTTGCGAAACTCTTGAAGATCCTTTACAGTGACATCAAACCCCATTAGATGAAGCATAATATAATGCAAAGCACTCGCGTGACCATTCGAAAGGACAAATCGATCACGTGCAATGAATTCTGGATCTTGAGGATCAACATCCAAGAAGCGTGAAAAGAGCGTGTGTGCCATTGGAGCACATCCCATTGGAGCGCCTATGCATATATATGAATGATCAGTATCATAACACGATGCATGTAATTGGTAGTATTGACTTACCTGGATGTCCAGAGCCTCGTAGATGTGTCATTTCACCTGCGAGAACACGGATCGTATTCACAGCTGTTTGATCGATAGTTTGGACCATGGATATGGATGAGGATGTGATACTCTTCAAGATTGAAGGGTTTTTGTAGCCATGTTGAAAAGAAAGTTGAAGGAAAAGCCGAGCTCAAGCTTTGTGATTTTTCCCATAAAGTTCATGCACATCTACCAGACTGATCAATATAAGTGGTTAATGACACATCCTCATACCTTGACATGATATGTTACCTCTTAGATAGGCTATAGAAGCTGCATTGTTTCCTTGATCCTTTATAAGATATGACATTGCTGTGATTCATTGTTGTGCTGGCGAAATATAGTCTCGACCTTCATCATGTAACACGGGCTTCAAATCAGCTTTCATGCCGCTCATCAAAACTGCGACACGGTAGAATGCCGCGGATACAGAATACACGGATCGGAATATCCAAAAGCTTGTTAAAGGTACAACAATGACTGCAACACTATTTACCGGAGAATAAGTGAAGACAATTTATACGAGAAGGAATGTATGTGTCTCGTCATAATGAATGTTCATGGACAAGGAAAATGACATAGATAAGGGAGTATGTACAAAGTTACAAGTGTGTGTAGTGAGGAGAATGAGTAGAAATGCTTTTCAGTTGGTGAGTTGAACTTTGATCGCCCCAGGTGTTGTGGCTGCTTGAAATGCTTCAGCTGCCTGTGACAAAGGGAAGCTACATAATAGCAACATATTGATCATGTGAGACTTGACTACACCACCAGTAATATGGTATGTCATGCTTACGTGTGAGAAATGAGCCGATTCACGTCAATACGCCCACTGGTAATGAGTTCGATAGCACGTGGATATGTATGATGATGCCTGTACAATGAAATGATGATGAGCATCAACATGATTGTTTCAACAATGACGTCTTCATTCTTGTACATAATCTTACCTGTGGACACCACGTAATGTCACATCACGTAAAGCGAATGCACTGACAGGTACTGTTTGGTCTGCTTGTCCAATTCCCACCCGACAACATGTGCCACCTAATCTGGTTGTCATGATTGCTACTCGCAGAGCCAGCTCTTGTCCACTACAATCAATAGCACAATGTGTTCCACCATCAACATTTGCAGTGATCTTTTGCACAATTTCTTGTTCACTCCACTTTGGATCCAGTATTTGGGTATAATCAGCACCTAATTGGGTAGCCATATCAAGCGATTCTCCTGGTGCACCAGCAACAACCACAGGGCTAATACCAGTAGCTTTGGCTACCATCAATGTCAATAAGCCAAACAAGTTGCATCCAGTAATCAATAACGATTCGCCAAATCCAATTCCTGCACGATCGATGCCTGCAATAGCAACTGAAAGAGGATCCAACATGGCTGCTTCTTGAAATGTGATTGTATCTGGTAGTCTTTTCAAGAGATATTGTTTCATGTTCTATTAGTAGGCATCTTTCAATTCATCTTTCCTTTTCTTTACCTGTGTAACCAATCTGCAGGGTGTGTGACATATTGAGCAGAAAGTCCATCGAAAGGTGGCATTCCTCGAATACATATCTGTGTACACAAGTTGTATCGGCCATCCAAACAAAAGCTGCATTGTGAACATGGTACAGCACTTTTCTCGTGTTAGTTTTGACACTCTTTATATTCGAAAAAACACTTACGCTTCAATTGCTACACGATCACCAATTTGAAATCTTTGCTGCACAGCCGAGCCAACTTGAGTAATGATCCCTGCTCCTTCACAGCCAAGTAATTGTGATGCAAACAATGGCATATTGCCTGTGTGTCCTGTTCTCCAGAGCTGTATATCAGAGCTACTTATCCCCATAGTCTTGATTTGTATCTGTACTTGGTCATCCTTGGGAGATGGTATGTCAAGTGTGGCAAGTCGTAAGTTTTGTACACTGTCAAGCACTAATCCTTGGTTCTTTGTCTTTTCATCAGGAATCTCGTACTCTGGATGATACATGCTTAGTGGCATAACTTGATGTGGTGTGAAGGTGGTGGGAAGAGAGAGAGAGAGAGAGATGAGAATGAAAAAGGAAGCTGAAAAGCACCAGTGATGATGGTTGTTATCGATTTGACAAAAACAACAGTGGATGCCTTATCAAATCCAATCAATTCGAATACTACAGAAAGTAGAAATATGTGTTGCGTACATGATCAGATGACTCTTTGCTTGCTCTGTTTTAAGTTTAGCTGACCAACCTTACTGTGTGATGTACTTTTACAACAAATGCAGACAAAGAAAGAGAACAAAGAGTAAAGATCCGATTGTTTATTGATGTGGATGATGATGGTGAGGATGCAACGTCTATTAGGTGATTCATTGTCACATTCTGGATTCTGGATCGATATGGGGTGATGAAGAACTGCTGCTGCTGCTTTGTATCAATCAGCCGACATGCATGTAGTGTGCTTAGCTATAACGCAGATTTTGCTTGTTGACGCACATCCAATGCATTCCAGTAACTCAAATAGAGTGTTGTTGGTCAATGCGGTCATTTTTGTTGCAAGGATCATATTGAATATCAAGTTGCCAGGTACTATCGCCTACCCATTTGGGCAAATGACACTTTCAAGTCAATGGCGAAAGGAATGTGTTGGGTGCATGGCATTGTTGACTTGGGAGATTGAGCAAAAGAAGGAGAAGTAAAAGTTGCAGGGTGGAGTAAAGATGCGGAAAAAAGAGAGGGCGTGTGTCGGATCAAACAAGTGCAAAGTAGGGGATATGATCGCTTGTATGCTCTTCCGATCATTAATGCTTGAACAATGAAGCATTCCCTGGTAACCTATGCCGACAAATGAACCCATTCCCATTGTAGCACCTTTTTATATCTCCTCTTTAATGATGTGTCACTTGATCCGGTTCCTAGAAACTAGTGTAAGATTCTGTTTTCTGTGATGTTTGGGAACATAGCCGTCATATCTCCTCATCATCTCGATCACACCGTGAGAGTGATGCGTGAATAGTGGTATACTATGCATTAAAGTATAGATTCTGTATTTGGATTAGGGGAAAGATAATGAAAGGAACAAGACAGCTAATTCCAACGTCATAATCTACTGGATATGGCTAATCCAAAGCAAGGATTCCTGAAAGTGATATCACTGCATTATCGATAAAAGGGGTCGGAGGAGCAACAAGAAGAGAGATACGAAGATGATGATGCAAATAAAACCGTGTAATTCAAAGCAAGACCACACCCAGCATTCTTTTTTCTTCTTCTTTATCTTGTTTCCGAAACAACATGTCAACCAGTATCCCACTTGAAGTGATCGATTGTATACTTGACCATGTAGATAATGCATCCTTGGTTCAACTATGCGGAACGACTCGTAATTTTCGTATAGCAGCACTACCACGTTTAATTCGACAATTCCTCTCTGGTATTCATATACGCTTATGGATTGAGCAGCAAGGTCTTGTTGGACATCGACCACTGGATTTTGTATGGGAGTCCATTAGTGATGTCAATAATCGGCTTGTCTTTATTCCGAGCAAAAGATCACAGGAGACTATATGCTCTTTTTCAACATACGACAAAGATACTTGTTCTCCAAGTCCATCCCCTATGATTGATGGTCTGACAATGGTCCTACCAGATACCAAGACAATGCAACGCAAGATTGAAAGCACTGCATACCAAAAAGATGACAGGATATCCATTGCCCTGATGACTCATGAATGTACAAAGAAGGAATACCATGCTACAGCCAAACATCCTTCATGGTCTTTACATTACACCACTTGGATAGAACCCAAAGATAACAAACAAGTCCTTTATCCCCAATCATTTGAATGTGATTGGAGCTTACCATTGAACATGTCTCTCAAGTCATCATCATAGAATGTCGTCATCATAGAATAAAAAAGACTGATTAACCAAGATAAAGTTTGGCACACTTTAATGCGAGTGTATGTGTGTTGAGTTTCATACGGCTTGACCCGATACGCTTTCTCTTTCTTTCCATAACCATCATCCCTGTTTTTTCACACACTTTCTCTCACACAAACTCTCTACAATGAAGCGCATCGCAACACACGCTGGCACCTGGTATTCCAATTCAAGTATGTCTCATGTCACCATGGTGGCGTCTGTCGGCATAATCTCTTAACGCTGCCAATTGACTAGAACAACGTCTCCATCAACAGTTGGACGGATTCCTTGCTGCTGTTCCAGAACAAACTACTCATGGTGAGACGTTTCCAGTCCCAGGCACTCGTGCTATTATTGCACCGTATGTTGTCTTTGTTCTTTTGAGGAATAGGATTACTTATCATGGTATTCTAGTCATGCAGGATACAGCTACAGTGGTCCTACTGCTGCTTATGCATACAAGTGTGTGGATGTATCCAACATGTAAGTAAAAGTGGAGACAAGCATCATTGACATGGATGATATTGACATCTTGGATAGCAAACGCGTCTTCATCCTTGGACCATCACATCATGTCTATCTTGAATCGTGTGCATTATCCCAGTGCGACAGCTACGAGACTCCGCTAGGTGATCTGGTGCTTGACAAGGAAGGTATGGATGCTTCAACAGGGTGTGTGAGTGATGAAGAAGATTCACATGTTTATTCCTCCTTTAGTCATACAAGAACTTGCTGGTACAGGCCACTTTTCTCAAATGTCCAAGAGTGTGGATGAGGATGAGCATAGTATTGAAATGCATTTACCATACACTGCCAAGATATTTGAAGGGTAAGTCAAGGTTGAAGGATCAATGACAGTGACTAAGAGACATGTATAACAATAGGAAACTAGATCAAATCAAGATTATACCAATCATGGTTGGTTCCATCAGTGAAAGGAAGGAACGAATGTATGGTGAATTGCTTGCCAAGTACTTGGTGGATCCTCAAACACTGTTTATTGTATCATCTGATTTTTGTCACTGGTATGTACTCTTGTCTGCAAAAAAGACGACATGTTTACTGACGACAAACAAAAGGGGTCTTCGCTTTTCATACACAGAGTATCGATCCGAACCACGAGCACCACTTGTTTCTTTACGATCACTACGCAACACAGCTACTACTGGCAGCATGCCCATATTCAAATCAATCAGTGATCTCGACCATGAAGGGATGGAAAAGATTGAAACACTCGATCATGCTGCGTTTTGTCAGTATTTACGAGACACCAACAACACAATCTGTGGTCGCCATCCGATTGGTGTCCTTATGGGTGCTCTTGAAACAATAGACAAGGAACGCCGTATTCGATTCATCAAGTATGCTCAAAGTAATGAATGTCAAGATGTCCGGGACAGCAGTGTCAGCTATACAAGTGCCTACACCTACATTGCATTGTAATACACAACAAGAGTCTGGAATTTATCATGGGATTGGATTCACACACCCACATCACCCACCATCTATGATTGTCATACGTGCATATGGATGGCGTATGACTGATCGCCCCCACCTTTCATGGAATAAATGTGCTTTATCAAAAAAGAATCAGGATACTATATACAATAGAAAATGTCATCAAAGGTGTAAATTGATGTATATGTGACAACAAAGGGGGAGTTAGTGTAGATGAGTAATATATGTGCAAATAAAGAGGATCATCAAGTGTCAGACATAAAGTCCATGTCATCTTCATCATCATTGTCATCCAGTGGATATGATTCAGTCAGTCGCTGTTTTGTCTTTGCTAGAAGAGTCATTTCGATAACATGATCATCAGAAGAGGACGACACCATCATGAGAGCTGCTTTCAGATCCTGCTGAGCCTCGTCAAATAGATCAGACCACGTCCTTCCAAAGTAAACATCTTCGTCACTGTCAGTTGATAAGATTTGGTTAAGATATTCTTGCTCTATGACTTGTACACCCGAGGATGATGATTTTATAGTTGTATCTTTGATAGGTGCAGCATGGATTGTTATCGTGGTAGCAGCAAGCAATACAAGTGGGAATGATATATGCATAATGTGTTGTATCGTGATGATGGGAAAAAGAACAAGAAAGAGGGAGCAAGAGCAACATGTGTAGCTTATTTATGCAAATCCCCTTTTTCAAACACAGGATGAGAACCTTCCTTTTACCATTGGCATCACGCTGTCAGATATGCAAACAACGTCCACTGTTGTGCATGTACCCAGATCTCTTCTCCCACATTTATGGGTCATTTCTTTCATCAAAATGACCAGTGGCACCCTGGTTTTGCTCACTTTGTTGTTATCCTTTTTGTTTGTCAATATTGTTCCGCAGTAGAGTCACACAACAGGGCGTGCGATCATACATCATGCAACGTTTACTAGATCCCAACAAAACAGCAACGTACCTTGCACCCAATGCAATGTTCATGGCTCTTTTCGCTCTTTGCGTATGTTGAATCACCCCACACAACCTTACAACACACTTTGCATTATTGCAGTAATAATGAGCCAATATGCATGTGCTCTAATAACGTCATAGCATATAGCTTATGGGTTGTTTTGCCAATGCCAGCTCATTAGTGCTTGTAATTGATGATAACAACTGGTAACATGCCATCCATGATGCTCATTGTTTTCTACTTTCTTTATGTTGCACATACCTAATTGGATGAATACCGACTTTTGTAGTTTTGTGACACACACAAAGAGATTGGATCCGCGGTATAGAGTTTCATTGAAAGTAAATCCGAGGAGGTGGGTAAGAAAGAGAAAGATGTACTTTTTCCTTTTCCTTTTGCCATCATCATCATTGTTGACTCCCATCACATGAACGTTTTCATGATCCATCACCTTGACATTGATTCCTACATCAAAACCCGTCAACCAACACTAGGTCATGTGTACTAGTAGATGCAGCAGCCTTGCTTGTTTATCTGCACCATCCAACTGTTACAGCCATCTTCCAGCTTTGATCAAGGATCAAGGGTAAATGGTATCGATTGGCTTGTTGTTGCATCTATGTCCCGTTGTAAGATTCGATTCATGCTTAAAGGATGCAATGTAGCGCGATCTGACAGTAAGACTATGCATAATCATGTGCTGGTACTATCACGACCAGTATTTGTACTCCTCACTTATACAGTACCCAGACATTATATCATAGTCGACAAGAGCTTTGGCAAGAAATTGGAAATCAAAAATGCTTATCATGACTCATCCAGTGATGATTCATCTAGATGCAACTTTCAAAATGTAGTACTAGAATCATCAAAGAAGACTTTGAGTGATGCAAAAACGACACTATACATCTATTTGTGCCGTGCAAACATATGATGGTGCAATCAAAGCCGGAAAACATCGTGTGGGACTAGGCGGCGACTGTAGTGTGATGCCTGATGTGCCCGAAGAGTTCTCTAGGATGTTAAAAAGTTCCCCGATCTGATTGCAGTATGGTTGGACAGAGCACGAGCTTATAGAATGGGTAGGGTGGGAAATTGTTTATGTATCTGGAAAAACAAATGAAGCATCATACGCAAGAAGATACTAAGATAATAAAGGATCTTTTCTTTCTCTTTTTCATTATGAATAGTGTATATAAAAGACTACAACTACAATGCTCGGCTATGATTATATCCGTGCAAGTGGAAGTGGTATCTCTTTCTTTTGAGTTATAAGGATGGCTCTGGAATCTGATCGGTATAACGATTATCCTGGATTAGTGATTGGCTTTGTTTAGGTCATTGGGTTCAGCGGTACACACAGCTGCTTGGAAAAAGCGGCAAAGTCAAGACACACACACACAACACACGCCCAAAGAAAGGAAAAGCTCAGCACCCTTTATGCCAAACCTTGGTTATCCCACTCAACCAAATTATTCTCTTGCTTTCCTTCTGAACAAAGAACCCAACTCAATGGCTGAAGACGATCGGCAGAGTACTTCTCACCCTTCAAAGCGACAACGTGTCAGTAAGGCTTGGTAAGACAAGAGCAACCAATGGAGTGGATAAAGTGGACTGATCGATGCCAAAAGTGAACAATGCCGAAGGAAAAAGGTCAAATGCGATGGTGGAATACCCCAATGCAGCAATTGTCGAGGACAAAAGCTAGAGTGCAAGTACAACGAAACCACAAAGAAGGTGAGAGGAGGCGGGATGATGTGTATAAACTGATAGATCTGACATACATTTGATAGCGAGGACCACCCAAAGGATATATTGAAGCTATTGAAGGACGTATGCAACGATTAGAGGCGTTATTAAGCAGCGTTGTTCAAGAAGATGATCCAAGGTCTCAAGCTATCATGGAAGAATTGAATGCACCATTGCATACTCCTTATGGTGAACTGGTTCGACCCAAACTGCTTGGACGTTCACAAGCAGATGATACATCAGCCATGGCAACTACGACTGCTGCAACTAGTACATCATCCCAACAAGGATCACCATCATCATCTATAGCATCCAACAACAACAACTCACAACAACTTCCTATAAGACCACCCCTACCACAACCGGAGACATGCGTGATTGAGAATCCAGACAATTTGGGCAGTCAATATACCGACGAGAACGGGCCAGTGCGGTATTATGGAAAAGCATCTGGCTATTACATGCTTCGTGACAGCAAAAACTACAAACAGGGTGTCTTCAGATTCAATTCAAGTGCATATCGAAGCAACAAAACCAGTAGTTTACCTTACACTGTGGATGCATTCGCTTTACCACCCAAGGATTTATCAGATCACCTGATCGACCTTTATTTCAAACACTTTTACCCGCTCCTTCCCATCATGCACAAAAGGACTTTTATGGAATCCTATCAAGGCATCAATCCCAATCTACCTTCTATTCCTTTACTCTTGCTCAATTCCATTTTTGCACTTTCAGCTCGCATTTCTCCTGATATTCGTGTTCGTGCTGATCCATCACAACCTGATACTGCTGGTGATGTCTTTTTTGAACGTGCTCGCTTATTACTTGACAATGAATGGGAGGATTTCACTGTATCCACTGTTCAATCATTGATTCTCCTCAGTAGCCATCAAACTGGTCTTATGAATACAGTACGCGGATGGCTATACAGTGGTTTGGTAAGATTGAAACAAGAATACCTTGAATCATGATCTAACATGCTCTTTAGGCTTTTCGAATGATGCAGAATTTGGGAATGAACCGCAATTGTGACAAGTGGAATATGACAGAGATTGAACGTGAGAATCGTAAACGATGCTTCTTTTGCTGCTTCGTGGTGGATCGCTTATCATGTGCCATGTTTGGTCGTACGCCTATCATTGATGAACGCGATTATGATACACCATTCCCCACTGACAAAGATGAAGACGATCCAAGCATCATTGAAAACTTTCACCAGTTGATCAAACTAAGCGGCACATTGGGATCTGTGTTACGACAATTCTACACTGTTTATGGACGACATCAGTTATCAGTCATGTCAACACCTGATCGCGTTATATCTGTATTGGATAAGGAATTGAATGGCTGGATGGCAAAGTTACCACTGGAAATCTTGTATCGACCACCCAATACACGTGCAGGTGAACGTGCAGCAGCACCATCCATTGAACGATGTCAAATGCATATGCTCTTTTATACCACGCTCATTCTATTACATCGCCTTTTTATTCCCGGTCGTTGTCAATCAGTCAAGCCATCTGTGTTCCCAGCCAACGCTATTTGCACTTATGCTGCCAACAAGATACTCGACATTTCAGTGTGTCTTATGGAAGAGGATCGTTTACAACATATCAATTGCTATGCATTGTATTTCATGTTTACTGCCGGTACAATCTTTATCAATGATGCTCAATCACCAGATGAAATGGCTGCATTTGAAGCCAAGATCAATGTCAACAAGATTATGCGAGCCATGGAACATGTGGAAAGTGTATGGAAGACATCTGCACGACATTCCAATATTCTTGGTGAATTAGCTGGTTTACGTGATATCAACCTTGAAGAATGTGCCACTCATCAGCAACAACAACAGCTGTTACAACAACAATCACCTAGTTCTTCTTCAGCAGCCATTGCTGTACCAAGCTCACCGCCCATGTATCCAGCTGAAGCTCCTCAACAACATCAACAACAACAGCCACACCAACAACAGGCATATGCCCAGACGAGATCACAACCTGTATTTGATTATGCCAATCCAGGTGTGAATCCATATGATCCCACTGCAGAATCACCACCCGATGGTCAACCTTTTGATCCTATCAGCATGGCTTTTTGGAGTGTCCCAGGCTCATTCGACCTTAATGAGTGGAATAGCTATCTTAACAGCAGCAGTCAACAACAGCAAGAACAACAACAAGCTTAGTGAAAACAATACCTTTATCTTTTGATCATTCATGCTGGAATAAAACACAATTGATATATCTTACACCCTTCGAAGCTTTAGAATTCTTGATCCTTCACTTTATTGATACATACATTAAAGAGGACTACACATTTCTGCCTATACAATAGGCACTACTTTTGGATATGGGATGCTACATAGGATCTAGGCTGTATCATTCTCTTGTGAAGCTTGGGGAACGTTTGCAGCTTATGTATTAGGCAGCTTGTTAATCAATATCTACTTTTGATTACAAATGATCCATGTAGCTATGTGACGTTGATTGCAACAAGTAGCTCCTTTTTCATGCCTTGGTTGGATTATACCATCCCATTGATCGAATTATACACCCGATAATGACCATCACACGATGTAAACAAGTACACGTGGTGTCCCATCCATTTATTGTCAAGACTAGCATCACATAATGACAGCTGTTTCTCAATTGCACGTAGTATGTATCCTATATCACACAATATCTTTTTGACATGTGGATTTCAATACAAGTGAAGTTGTTGCTGTTTATTATTCAGAAAGTCATCGAAATCAAAGTGTGATGGATCATGCAAGATGCTGTAAAGGGAAAGCAAAAGATGCGTCCCATTGGATCAAGGCAAGAAAAGAGGATATCGCAAAGTTTTTCCATGTTTTGAGAAACAATGAATGAACCTCTCGGCATTGAGCTTGATGTTGCACAAAGATATACTTCTTGTCATCAAAGTAGCGTTGACGGAAAGACCGGAAGGAGAAGTCAATAGAATATTGGTCAATGTCTGCATTACTGCGACTAGAAGAATGCAGTATCTTTATTGATTACAGATGACAATCTACATTAAGCTTTCTCTCCTGAATACTTACTTCCAACAATGTGGATTCTGCAATACATGCATAGGTAGATTAACATATCTACACATAGCTTTGTGTTACAGAAACCGGATGCTATCACCAAGCGATAAGCGCGACAGTAACCAATTTCGGCAAATCGAGGGACTTGGTTCCACAAAAGGGTTCCGTCAGTCGTATTTTGTCCCCACGCTTGCCAGGACATTGGTTCTTTGCCCTTTCTTCTTTTCAATATACCATGGAACCAGAAAAGAAATTGCCAGCCAAACAACTCTTCCTTGTATGCGCGGTACGATTTGCAGTAAGTAGGGTTCAACAGGAAAGGATCCATTGGAGGAAGTGCATTGGTGTCTCCCATTGTGTCAAACAGAACATGGGCAACTACTTCTCTTTCACCCATCGTCCTCCATTCTTGAACACGCGACATGGTTGACTCAACTAGTCTTTTGTATAGGAACCTGTAAGCTTTTCAATCCATGTGCCATTTATCTACTTTGTAAGTCATGACACGAGATCGTCTCGTTGCTATCCTTTACTCATGCTTCATCTGCTATGCTAGATGGTGCGTGATTTTCACTTGGGAAAGGATTCTGACATTGGATACTATGTGAGCCTGATTACAACAGCATTTGCCATCTCACAAGTACTATCAGGTAAGGATACACATGACATTGTTGATGATGATGATGATGATGATCCAGTGACTGATATGCATGTTTATGTGTAGCCATGCCATTAGGGATGATCTCTGATCGAGTGGGACGAAGGCCGATGGTATTATGTGGTTTGGGTGTTGGCATTATCAGCATTCTATTCTTTGGACTATCCAAGACTTACACATGGGCCTTGATGACCAAGATTTTATCTGGATTGCTGGTACGTGTTTGATTCGATTTGCTAGTTTGGAATACTGATAGCTTGTTTCTAGGACAACAACATCGCCATCATCAAGAGCATGGTATCAGAGATCAGTACTGGTTATTCTGAAACACAACGTGCTCGTGCATTTTCCTTGTTACAAGTTGTATTCGGATTAGGAAGTATTGTTGGTGCATTCTTGGGTGGTAAGTGATCACACGGATACAAAAGGTCAAAGGATCAATGCTAATATGTTGAATTAGGTTACTTATCAGAGCCTGTGCAAAAGTATCCCAGTCTCTTCGACAATGCTGGCAAGCTGACCGACTTTTTGAACGAATACCCTTACTTTTTACCCTGCTTTGCTGCTGCATCCATTGATACTGTGTGCTGGATCGCTGGCTTCTTATTCTTGGAGGAGACACTTGTCAAGGAAAAAGCATGTGACAACGAGACAACACGTCAGGAACAAGAAAATGCACCTTTATTGAATGACGTTGATGGTGAAACTTATAGCACATTTGGTGAAGGACAAGAGCAAGAGCAGAAACCCAAGAAACCATTCAGTGATGTATTGACACCTGCAGTGATCACTATCTGTGCCATTTATGCCATGGCTGCATACCAGAACGTTTTTTATGATGGTAGGTTATCTTTGAAATCTCTATCATGGATATGGATGGAAGCTAATACAATGACTGATAGAGTTATTACCAACATGGTCAGCTACTGAAAGAGATACCGGTGGTCTTGGACTGAATTCCAGCGAGATTGGCACTGTACTCTCTTTAGGAGGATTCGTGACACTCTTTGTTCAATTCTTCTTATATCATCGGCTGACTGAGCGTTTGGGAACAATTCGTCTTTTCCGCATTTCTCTCTTATTGAGCATCTTTGTGTTTGCAGTACAAGGTTGTGTACGATATTTGGCTGATATCCCTGACATGTATGGCAATTCAACCAAAACATGGCTCTTTGCTGGTCTGATGACTGAAATGGCGCTCAAGACTATCTGCCAGACAATTGCCATGACTGGATCCATTATTCTTATTAACAATGCTGCCAAAAGACAAGATTCTTTAGCTACCATCAACGCTCTTTCACAATGTAAGTTCTGATTGTTCAACATGGACGAATGAAATGAGACTAATCATGCATTTGTTGCACAAATCAGGTTGCTCGAGCGCAATGCGTGCCTTGGGACCAGCAACATGTGGCTTTATTTGGTCAACGTAAGGTGTCATCATTCTAATCCACGTGTATTTTATGTATCTGACAATCAATGTGATCTTCTTTTTGTAGGACGATTGCTGCGGTATGGCTTCCTTTCACTGTACGAGCCCATCTCACTTGGATTGTCTTGGCATGTATTGCTGTTACCACCTTCTTGTTCAGTGTGCGACTCAAGCCTGAATACTATATTTCCAAGGCTTATTGAGATTGATGTACGTATAGATGTAATTTATTCTTGTATATTTGATTGTGGTTAAGAATACAATGAATCATGAATTGAATAGTCGACTGTTACTTCTTGGGATCTTGTGGAGGATGTTGTTGTGCCGGGGCCATCACCACTGGTTGCGGATAGTAAACCATGATCATTGGAATGGAAGGAACAGCACCATAGTAACAACCAATCTGTGATACTTCTTGTTGAGGAGGATCCGGCTCTGCAGGCGGTGTTGGAGACGGCTTGAATGTGCGAACACCAAATGGATCAGTGAAAAGATGATGTGTCATTGTTATTGATGATAAAGAACAACAATTTCGACCCATTGACCACCTACAACATCCCATTTATATACGACTTGTTTCAGCAGGTGATGCCAGTTTTTGTTTATGTCATCGACAAGGTCTTTATTCTTATCAACAATCGAGAACGAAGAGTGTGATCAGCCAAGAACCAATGAATGATGACAGCAGACAGGTGAACGTTATTTCAAGAAGCCATCAACCACCATCACAAGCATGTGTAACCTGCTGTGGATATGTTTCAAGGACCTTATTGTGGCTCCCTTTTCACTCGATTCCAACTTATTTCGACAAAAGGCGCCACATTATGATCATCCATTTGTTTTGCGCAGCAATTGCGGTGCCTTTTCAGCAGCATGGTACAACCAATAGCTTCTTTTATTCCACAAGAAAGTTCTCAACTTCGACTAGTATCGCTTCTCATTACTACATCATATATTCTTTTGTTCATGTCCCCTTTTGTACTTAGCTATCTTCAATCTATAAGTAAAATCACTATATAAAGTTATCACAGAAAGCAAACATAGATATCAAATGATCTTCTTATCAAGGAGATGCTGTTTTTGATGTGATGTAAGCTCTTATTAACGCAACACCTCACTTGGCTTTCTCAGGTTTTTGTCAAACGAGAATTATACAAGGTTAAGACAACAGCTTTTTCCTCCTCATTTGTCAATTGGTACTGGTGATGGGCCCCTATGCATGATGTAGCTGTAGGAAGAGCGCAGAAGGCTAGGATTTGAATTGAAAGAAAGTTTAGAGCATACAAGTCAGATAGCAAGTCGATCATGCATCTGTAGGGGGTGGGAATCTTCATCCACAGGAGAATAACGCTTGGAATGGGTGGCAAAAGCTTACAATCAGGGCTAAGCCTGTCAAGTATCGTGTGTGCTCCTCCTAGTTGTCAAGTAGGCTTTGTCACCGTATCACTCTGACTCACTGAGCGCTTAATGCACAATTGCTGTTTCAAATGTTCTCTCCCATATTCACTGTCATATTTGAACTTCAGATTGACAACTTGATTCGAGGCACTTGGAGATGTTGCTGTAGCAGGCTCCTTTTTCCCTCCTTATCTGCTATATCTCTTTGGTTATCATCATGCAAATGTGCCCCGTTCTCCAACAACCTGCGAATCATTTGCCACTGGTGGCAAAAAAGGGTGACAGACTATTACCAATCAGTGTATATACACAAAAACTGGCACCTTGATCGAACAATGCCCAATCATGATGCGTGTATCTTTGTTTCTATAACATGATATGGTTCATGGTTTTCCAAAAACGACAGTTGGGATTGTCAAACTTTAACAATGTTCTGTACAATTGTCCAAGTGTATGTCCTAACCGCTCTTGCATATAAGAAAAGGGGGTTGTCCGAGAAAACAACAACACAGGGGGTGTCTGGTTAGTACTTTTCTCTCTCTTTTCGGAATTGTTTGATCGCAAGATACTTGAATGGGGGTGGATACAGTCAAAGGGGTATGTAGCAGTCGCCACTCATTCAAAGCTGGTCTGCTGTCCAAATGTTTTGTCAACAAAACACAGCAAGAATGAAAGTGGTAATCATATTTGTTTGTTGTTCACTGCTATAACCTTGCATCATTCTCATATTACATACTTTACTGCATAATGCACAGCAACAGCTTTTAGATACGCCATAAAGCATAAGTCAAAGACAAATCGATATCCATCCGAAGTGCATCCGGAAGAAGGAGTCGGCTCTAGACAAAGTACACATCATCTGAGAAGAGAATGACCATACTAAAGTTGCCATAGTCTGGGCAAGAAACAGGTTTTCAACAAGTCTTTGCATCATCTGTTGTGCAAGGAGCATTCAGCTTGACGCTGGGTATACAGCATACAGGGGAATGGGGATGGATCGCTCAAGTGTATTGTCACACAAGTCATGCATCTACAGCCCACCATTATGGTATTACACATGAACAAACATACGCCAATTGTCCTTGTATTCATTCTTATTGTAAGAAGTAGCTTGATACGCAATATTGATTCATGAACCTTGGATCTTTGTGAATTGTAAGCCACAAAACATACATGCACATAAAGCAGCATTTTGCTATGTGCAAACATAAAAGAGAGTAGCTTATTAAAGAAGACACATGAGTGGCAGTGGCAGCAAAACTTTAACTTGGTCCATTATACTTCTTTTTTTCGCTTATCTTTTCCAATACATCAAAAGATCATGTGCATATGTATGCAATTGAATGCACAATCACAAAAGGCGGTAACATATCATGCCGATAAACGTATCTCGGTGTCGTAATACTCGATGATTTGACATATATGCACTCATGATCAGCTGTAAACTGACAAACCAAGGTATCTATCCTCCTTACATATGCGTAAAGTTCGATTACCTGACTTCTTTTTCTCATATTCTCTTATGTACATGCGTTCTCGACCTTCATCTTGGTACTTGTACATGGCTGCTGATCGATCGTTGACATAAACAAATCAGCAACTGACTACAATATAGATCACATTATCGCCTTTGAATAAGACTAATACATTTGCCACTTTATTGCACAAGATGGTTTCAAGTAAGAAGAGGGGTTATGGCAAGGAGATGCTATTTGGGGAAAAACATATCAGATATAGGCTGCAAGCAAGCAAGTGAGGAGGCAAAGCGGGATGGTACCTTGTACATACACATTGGGGGTGTGAAAATGTACCGCGTTATAAAAGCTTGACCTTTTTGAATCACAGAATCTGCCACATCTCTTCTCTTCTTCATTTACAACACATACATCATGAACACACAGCTGGTGTATGCATTAATTGCTTTTATGATTTCACTGGTTCTTTATCGGCCATTTGCTACGCGCCTTGATCATGTGCGATATACCACCTTTTGCTTACTCGCCTTTGTTGCACCCATGTCATCACAACTGCTCTATACGGCACCATTCTATGGCATTGACATCAGCGATCATTACAGCAACTACACCATAGATCAGTTTTCTTCAACAGGTGTCTTAGGCACAACACAGTATCACAATCATGAATCACATCATCTATTCCAGAATGGGCTTCTTCAAGATAGCATGATTCTCGCTTTGCTCACAGGCACAACCATCACAATCTGTGGAATACTTTCTCGCTGGGACTTCCCCATTTTATATGTCAAGCCTGAATCCCATTACATGATTGACATTGCTTATCGTCACGTGCCATCCATCTGCCTAGTGATTGCTGCATTCATTCATCGGTACGTGTACTACATATTGTGTTGCCGTTTTTGTTATATTGAACTTGCACTTTTATAGCAACAACCAACAATACCAACAAGTGAATGATCCTATGCAACATCAAATTGCTTGTTTCTTTGCACCATTGCTTGGTGGTGTTTGGTATTTCGCTGGTACATATCTTTTCAGAAGATGGCACATCACAATGGCGGCATCCTTGATCCCAGCCTTGATTTGGACATTTCCCAAGAACCAAAATATCTGCTCTATTTTCTCTCAATGGTCATTTTATGACTGGTTTGCATGTACATTGATGATCACAAGTGCAACTCTCATGCTTGATTACTTTGATGCGATTCTCAACATGTATCCCTACCTTGTCACCAGCTCAGCCAAGCAACGTGAAGCTATTCAAGATCCTGCAAGAGCACCTTATTGGCTTGCATTGGGCGAGCTAATGTTGAGCCTTTCTTCTGAACGTGAGCTAAATCCACTTCCTATACGAGATATGCAAGAAGCTATCAAGAAGCTAGGTCATTCTGGACGTTCTTGGAAAACAATGTCTATTCTTTTTCCAAGCAATCTTCGACAAGAGATGTGCATGTTGTATGCATGGTTTCGCTTATGTGATGACCTTGTAGATGATGCTGAAGAATACAAACAAGGTCGTTTTGCATTGAACTTGATTCGTACTTTTTTGGATGAGTCATTCAATGGTCCCGATAATGACTTGAAAACCTGCACTAGTGAATCTGGAAGATTGGCTATGCAAGATCCAAGCTTACCATTTCTTGATTGGGATTACTTGGATGATCATCTTACTTCAGATCGGCTTGCTGTATTCCGCTGCTTTGCTCGTCAAGCTTTCATGTTGTGTCCCAAAGCTGCTAATGCACTTACTGAAGCTTGGGCAATTGATCTTAAGAAAAAACCACTCAAGACTGAAGAAAACGTCAAGAATTATGCCAGCTTAATCTCAGGTCGATTTGCTGAGCTATGCACTTGTGTCATCATGTACAAGACTGGTCATGGCAACTGGAATGGTGATGATTTTGAAGCACGCGATTCAACTGTGCTACATCGTGCTCGTGCAACTGGTCAATGTTTACAATTGGTCAACATTGCACGTGATATAGTGGCTGATAGTCATGAAGGTCGATGCTATGTTCCTTTGAAGTTTATGCAAGATCAATCAATATATACCACGCTAAAGACACGTCGCCCTGATGTGGTTGGTTCAAAAGTGCTCAAAGGCTATGCGATCAAAATCCTTGGTCTTGCTGACAGCTTGGTGCCCCAAGGTCATCTTGGTATCAATGGACTACCTTTTGAAGTCCGTGATGGTGTACGTGCTGCTTTTGAGATCTATCTTGCCATTGGACCTGCTTTGCGTGAAGCAGAAAACTTCCCTATTCGTGCCAAAGTCCCAAAATCTCGACAAAAGATGATTGCTTTTAGCTGTATCTATGGCTTGTATGGCTTGCGTGCAAAGTCAATGGGAGCCATTCGCAGCCTTATTCATCCATTTGGTCCTAGCTATTACCAAAAGCCAAGTGCTTCTTTTTGAGTCATTCATGACACTCGTAATGCCACATCATCTCTTTTCATGTAATCAATTATCCGTTCTAGTCAATGCTCCTTTTGTGTATATCTTTCTTAATGTATAAAGCTTAGTTTACCATCACAATTATGTTATCTTTATGACAGGAAAGCTGGGGTTTGTGGAGGAATTGAGCATACAGGTCAATTGTCGGGATGATCCATCTATAGACCACTACAATCATCAGCTGATGATTGTGTCATTTTGCTCAATCTTTCTTACCAATCCAGCATTATACCATTAGTATAGCGATAGACCTGTTTGACCAGTGTGGCACATGCAGATCAACTTTATATCATAGTATATCAGCTTTGGCTTCCTTCTGCATGCTTCACAAAAGAAAAAAGCTTTAAACTTTCTTTGCCATTGAGCACGAGCTATACAAATGATATGTGCTACCATGCTACTTGAAGCGTTTCATATCATGTCTTGCTTTTGTCACTCATGTACATGCTAGTTTATGGCTGTTACAAGAGTAAAACATGAAAACGACCATCAAGACAGGTACTTTTTGAGCAAGAGATGTGAATAATGTTTTTGAAAAGATCACGCTTTTGTCATTATCTTGTCCCGCACCAGTCAAAATCCAGCGGCGGAGGAACAAAGAGGTGTGCTTGGGTAGTCCTTGGAAGCACAAGTCCTTATTAGGGCACACACCCCGCTTTCATTGCTCAAAGCGGGCATAATGAAAGAATAAAAGAAGCACACAGGTCTCTAAACTTGTGAAATGCAATTAGAATGATGATGAGCATAATCAAGTGGCAAAAGGAAGTATGCAGAATGTATTTGTTTGCTAGTTGTATGTCATTGGTGTGTGAACATATGTATACAATGGCCTAATTTGCTTATTCACACGTGCACTTTTATTACCATTTGCTCACATACGCTTTTCCAAGAGGTTTGCATGGTTATTTTTATCATACCCAAGACCATACAAGGCAATCCACGGCTGTCAAATCATCAATCAACACCGCAATATCTGCTATATAAACAAATAAACCTATTTGCAGAGGGGGAACTCCTTTCTCGCATCTCTCTTTCCATTTCTCTCCCTTTCTCTACATACATACACATGCGTACATCATTTATCGTCTCCGCTTTTGCCATTCTCTTTGCTTTTTGCATTGCTGGATCGATTGCTCAAGAAGGCAACCCTGATTCTCACTACTTTAATGTCACCAAGCCTACGCCCAATTCACCTTATGTAGCTGGTCAAAAGTTGCCTCTTGTATACCGTGTCTCGAGTGATAGCAGTTCCAACAGTGAGTAGATGATTTGAGTGAAAAAGATTGATCGCTAACTGTGATTTGTTACTCTTTTGTAGTCCTTCAATTGTCCATCACTTTAGAAGACCCCCGTAACGCCACCAACACTAAAGTGCTTGTGGAAAGTGCTGACATTTCGCAAGGTTTCAGCAACAAAGTGGATCAAGATGGTGCCACTGTCTATGAGCACCAGGCCAATGTAAGTTACTTTTACAATCTCATGTGTCTCTTTTTTTGCTTACACAAAATGATGTAGTACGACATTCCAACCAACACTATTCCTGGGTCGTACAATGTAAGTGTTTAGGAGAGCAAGAAGTATATGTTACTAACATGTAGAAAAACCAGGTCATTTATACCAACCATGCTACTGCTCATAATGTCAGCATCCCAATCACCATTTCTGCTGCACCTGCTTCATCTAGCGCTTCTCCAAGTGCCAGTGCAAGTGACTCTGGTAAGAAGAGCATGTGGGATACTGGTGCATCCACCAAGGCCGCTGCTGCCCCTGCATGGGCTATCCTTTTGCTTGCTCCTTTGGCTGCAATCTTCTTGTAAAGAAATATGCATCCTTTCTTCCCCAATACTTTTTCATATCTCTTTTTGCACATTACTTTCTTTGTCTTACCTGTACTCACTAGATGATAATAAAACTTGCACCACATCTGTAATATGCATGTGCAAATCGATCATTATACTTTATGCTCATTAAGGATCTATGTATACATTTGATTGCATTCGTCTAGAGCAGTCGATTGCTTAGTTTTCGGATGCTGCAACCCCTTGTTTTGACCTACTGGAATCTTGCAGAACACAATATTGGTAATCATTATTATCAACAAGTATGGCTGTTGGCGCGCTTCTACATCAGATGAGAAAATCTACCACATATCCCGTAATCTCCTTGAATCTTTACCTCCTTTATCATTGCTGGATTGGCCATTGGCATTTTCTTGCCAACGTCCTGCTGCCAATGGTTTTATATAAGTCATGGATGATAAATCAAGTATGTTGGACATGGTCACAAGTGAACCAGTCATATGGAACTTGCAAAACAGCATATATAAGCGTGACAACATGTAAACTCGTCATCTACATGATAGAATTTTGTACCAGAAAGCATATAGTGGAAATGTCTGAATGAACCTGCATACTAGTGCGGCAGAATCAAGCATACTTGCTATTAGGCATAAATGGTCTAGGCATGCATGTTCACCCCCAACCCATTTACACATATCACTATGCTTCTGAAAGTGATAAGAACTGACAAAGTATGCACTACATTGCGTTACAATGGCACTGTTTCAACTTCACGTTATACTACATGGCTGTTTTAATAAGCTTGTGGATTTATTCAGTATGTATATCTAAGCTACTTGTTGGGTGGTGGATCTGTAAAGCATTGTTTGCATCTGAGACTGAAAGTGGCATGAAGCATTTGGCATGGCGCGATATATCGTATGACACTTCTTTTTCAATACTACAACTACCTCTTGTCATGTTCAATCCGACTCTGTTCTTTCCTCTTGGCTAATGGAAGCTTGAGAACATATGGGAAACCACGCATCGTCTATAACGCAAGGTGTTCTTACCTGTCGACTTGAGCCCATCTTGCACAATTGACCACTAGAACGCGACACTATGAAAGCAACAACTGACATGCGCTATACACACGGATATGGACACCATAGCTGACTCCATGGATGTTTCATACAGCAGAAACTGTCATACTTTTACCACATGAAACAAATTCTCTTCAAGGCGACAAGTGGATATATCAGTTGACAATATTATTGCAGCTCCTTCAGCCTAGTACTGACTGATCCTTCACTCAAGATCATCGCTCTTCCTCGCATGAGCAGCAGTTCACCATGAGTAGCAGTTCACGTAAAGAAACACTTGACACAACCATCATCTTTTTCATCTATTGGATTACATGTCTGTCATCTAGAACTGCATCCTTTGGTAAGTGTCATGATATCCTGTAGTGTGATTGCATAAGTGGGATTCATTGCTTTATCACTTGTGTCTTTGTATTATTTGACAATATGTCCTGATGGATCCTTTGTGGTATGTGTGGATATCCTTCCTCTTTATTCACATATTGATACATGTTTGTATAGTGATTGGCTATGTATATATTCCACACGATCAAAGTCTGAGGAAAAGTCAGGTACTTCTTGGTGCTACATCATCTTCATATGCATCCATCAGCATGAGAAACGACAACATCCACCACATCAAACAATGACGATACTGGATTCTAGTGCTTATCTAAGCAGGTGATATTGAGCAACATTTGAATCATCATCTCCACAGGGGCAATGGCAGTGAAGCAGTGATGTTGGATTGTTCAGAGCTATTTCGAGGAATCATATACATCAACAACAATACTTAGATAGTCATATAACAACCACTTTAATACATCATCTCTTTGCAATATAAATGCTTGTAATGAATCATGAGAATACTACACATTGCTGTATAAATCCCTTTTTTATTATCATTATACAAAAAGACTAGATTGCCTTCTTAAGAAATAAGAATCATGTAGGATGCATTTATTTCTTGCCAGCCTTTTGGGCAGCCTTGGTAACCTTGCCAGCCTTGTCAACCTTCTCAACAGCCTTGATGACACCGACAGCAACAGTTTGACGCATATCACGGACAGCGAAACGACCAAGAGGAGGATATTCAGTGTAAGCTTCAACGCACATGGGCTTGGAAGGAACCATCTTGACGATAGCAGAGTCACCAGACTTGACAAACTTGGGGCTGTCTTCCAACTTCTTACCTAAAATCAGCAAAATGGAGGTTGTTTGTGTTAGAAAATGATATAAAAAGTCATCAAAAAAGGTCAAGGAAGAAGTGTATAAGACATAATCAAGAGATTAAGCCCAATAAACTTGATCCTAAGACCACAAATTAACTTACCAGAACGACGATCAATCTTTTCAAGAAGTTCAGAGAACTTGCATGCAATGTGAGCGGTGTGACAATCCAAGACAGGAGAGTAACCAGCACCAATTTGACCAGGGTGGTTCAAGACAATGACTTGAGCGGTGAAAGAAGCAGATTCCTTGGCAGGATCGTTCTTGGAGTCAGAGCAGACGTTACCACGACGGATATCCTTGACGGAAACGTTCTTGACGTTGAAACCAACATTGTCACCGGGAACACCTTCAGCAAGTTGCTCGTGGTGCATTTCGACGGACTTGACTTCAGTGGTAACATTGGCAGGAGCAAAAGTGACAACCATACCAGGCTTGATGACACCAGTTTCAACACGACCAACAGGGACTGTACCAATACCACCAATCTTGTAGACATCTTGAAGGGGAAGACGAAGAGGCTTGTCAGAAGGACGAACAGGAGGATCAATGTTGTCAATGGCTTCAAGAAGGGTCTTGCCAGACTTAGCACCAGCCTTGGTTTCCTTGGTCCATCCCTTGAACCAGGGCATGTTGGTAGATTCCTCCAACATGTTGTCACCATTCCAACCAGAGATGGGGACGAAAGGAACAGACTTGGGGTTGAAACCAATCTTCTTGATGAAAGTGGAAACTTCCTTGACGATTTCATTGTAACGAGCTTCAGAGTACTTGGTGGAATCCATCTTGTTGATAGCAACAATCAATTGACGAACACCAAGAGTGAAAGCCAACAAAGCGTGTTCACGGGTTTGACCATCCTTGGAGATACCAGCTTCGAATTCACCAGTACCAGCAGCAATAATCAAGATACCACAGTCAGCTTGGGAAGTACCAGTAATCATGTTCTTGATGAAATCACGATGGCCTGGAGCATCAATGACAGTAACGTGGTACTTGGGAGTCTCGAACTTCCAGAGAGCAATATCAATAGTGATACCACGCTCACGTTCAGCCTTAAGCTTGTCCAAAACCCAGGCGTACTTGAAGGAACCCTTACCGAGTTCAGCAGCTTCCTTCTCGAACTTTTCAATGGTACGCTTGTCAATACCACCGCACTTGTAGATCAAGTGGCCAGTAGTAGTGGACTTGCCCTGTAATAATAAAGCCATGTCAATTTCCTGCCATACCCATCTGACCCATTGTCAAAAGCAATACTTACAGAATCGACGTGACCAATGACGACAACGTTAACGTGAGTCTTCTCCTTACCCATGGTGACTATATTTAAGATGGATTAGATGATGGATTCCAATAGATGGATGATGGTTGATATAGGATGGATGCTTACATGTTCTTTCTGTGAAAAAAGGGAACGAGCACTGGGATGCTTCCTCTGAGATCCTTTTTCTCCTCTCGCTTGAAGCGCTCTTCCAATTTTCCCAAGCCATCATTGGTCCAATCTGACTGCTGGTCTTTTGGCTGATCCATCACTGCTATTGTCATTTCCAAGAGCATCCTTATATCCTCACTACATTTATCACCACTAATGCTTTATTAAAGATGCATTTCATTGTCATATAGAAAGCACATCCAATAGTATAGAGAATGAATGGCTTGCATAATAAAGAATTACTACCACGTGGTACTATAACAAAGAGACAAAGACTATACATGCATATCATTTTCTTATTGTATTGAAAGAGATGGATAATGACCTCGGTAAGGTTATTGCTATAGCCGTCATTGTAGTAAACTACATACGGGGAGCAGAGGAATTTACCGAGTGGGTTGCAAGACAAAGACACGTTGTCATCCACTGCCGAGCTCCCCCAAAAGGAGAGCTCAAGACAATGTGCAGCCATAAGACTGCTCAACAACATGCTTCCTACAATCCGTTACTCTTACTGACATGTGAATAGCAACGCAAATTGATGTTATGGGTCGATCTCATAAGATATCGGCACCTCGCGCACTAAAACCTGACAGTGTGAAAAAGTGTAAAGAAGCAGAACCAAATACGACATTCACACTTCTTTTATAGACAAAACAAGAGTAACACAGAAAAAATTTTATCCTTTTTGACGATATGGCCTTTTCTCTTGGTTGCTGTGTTTCCAAGAGGTCCATGTTGGTGATGCTTGACTTGTTTGTGTAACACAATGCGGAATGAGAAAGAACAAAATGAAACACGAGTTTTGGTATATTCGATTTGACAATACAAGAATCATGGAAAGGGTAACAAAGAAGATAACATGATGGGAACATGTAGAGTGTGGGATCGATTCTAATATCGGTGAACATGGGGTGTGCTATCCATTTTCTGATATCCATGCTGACTAGTTGGTACAATTTCAGAGATTGGATGTGATTGATAAGGTCGTGCACCAGTAAGTTGCTCAGTGATGAATCGATGCTTTTCGTTTTCGGCAGCTAGTCGTTTTCGCATGCTTTGAACGCTCTTCACCACGTACCAGATCAAGAGTGAAAAGATGAGAAGACCAAGCACAACAATGATGATAAAGTGGCTGTGACGCTCGAGCCAACCTTTTTCCTCTTCTTGGTGTTCATTGTCACCTTGTTTAAATCCAGTATCATCGGCTAATACGACATCCATAAATAGAATCCATAACAACAAGACAAACATGTTGTATTGATTGCTGAAGAAATGATGTATAAAAGATGGGTTTATGCAAATGAAAAGGGAAAGGAAGGAGAGTATGACAGAAATGACGTTTGTGAAAGAGATAAAACTACTACTGGGGTTGACTTTTGCGTGCTTGAACTTCATCCAAAGTAGGTACGGAGTCCATTGATCCCTCGCGTTCCACAGCTATGGATGCAGCAATATTAGCTTCCTCAAGAGCATTGTTGACTCGTGTAAAGTAGTCCTCCTCCTGATTACGCACAAACGCCGCTAAGAAAAAGCCCTATACATCTTATTTAACATCCCATTTCCTGCTGTGCTCCTTTTCTCCTTGCCAACAAGGTCCGACTTACCACAAAAGTATCACCAGCACCTGTTGTATCCTTGACCTTGACTTTTTGACATGGCACAATAAAGTCACGGATGCCACCTCCTTGTTGGAACTTGGCCACTACACCTTGAGAACCAAGAGTGACAACGACACCTTGCATATTGGGAAAACGCTTCAACAATTCAGCAGCCAAATCCAGTCCTTTTCCTTCAGCCTTTTCACCAGAGATTTGTTCATACAAGTAACGTGCCTCGGTTTCATTAACAATCAGAATAGAGACCTTGTCAAAAGGAAAGACTTGAATGATACCAGGTGTCATGGGAGCTGGATTGAATAAGATAGAAAGACCACGTTCAGCAGCCACTCGCATAATGTCGCCTCCTGAACTGATTTCATTCTGCATCACTATCCAATCACCAGGACCAAAGTTCTCCAATACTTGTTTTGCATCTGTGGCGTTGTAACATTCATTGGTACCAGGGAAAAGCACAATACAATTTTCACCGTCATTGCTCACTTGAATAAAAGCACGGCCATTTCCCTATCACAATCATCCACTTAGTTTAATCCACTATTTTCCAAGCAAGAAACTTACCACAGTATCAGAAATCTTGCTATAAGTCATATCCACACCACGTTCACTCATGTAATCCTTGATCTATCATATACATTAAGTCTTTTTCCATCCAGTGTAAACATTCCTGATCCAAACTTACCCAAGAAGCATCATGACCAATGACACCAGCATGATAAACCTTGCCACCACCCTATACACCAGTTATTCATCTTACAGAGTTACTTGATGTATCATTTACCTTGGCCAATGACACGGATTGATTTGCACCTGAAATAGGTTGATAAGAATGCGGGGTAAAGTGGGGAACAGTAAAAGAACAACTCACCTTTGCCACCAGCGCGTTGGGAGAAACCTGTAGCTGACAATGTCTCTCCTGGTTCGACAATGTGTGGCACAGTAAAGGTCTGGTCAAGGTTGAATGAGCCGTAGTTGAGAATCTTGCCACCCATTTGGATTGTAGAAAAGAAGAGAAAGAACAGGTGATAACCATCTGGGGTTTCCCATCAAATCAAGTCTAAATGTCAAAGAACAGGGTCCGAATCTTTTTCCGCCACCTTCCACAGAAATAGTCGGTATGTCTACTTTTCTTTTGTTACTGTACATGTCTCCTCTGTATGCCTTAATCCTCACTCGAATGTTTGCATATCATCATTGTGCTACCAGACAATCAATTCGGCCCCGGCATAATAGCTTTCCGTATCCAGTTCCCATTTGGTGAAAGGACTCGTCATTTCACCATATCTATCACTACTACAAAGCCCATCGGGGTCAAATGACGTGACGTGATACATCCCACACTGCTAGAAGTATATAAGTATCCACTTGAAACAACACATACTACATCAAGCTGAACTAAAGTTGTATTATACTCTTTACTTTTGCATAGTTATCACCGCTTCTCCGATTTAGTAACTCCTGTATTCATATCCTGATCATCATGAAGGCCATTTTCGTCGAGAAAGAAGATGATTCTTATCAACTCTCTTATAAAGAAGTACCAATTCCCACTCCCAAGGAAGGACAAGTTGTTATCAAGCATCACTTTATTGGTAAATATCATCAATCACCCCAACATGCATCAACAATAATGACTGATCCATGTATAATCCAGGGGTAAACTTTGCAGACACCAACTACAGTTTTGCTTATGGACAAGTACCACCTTATGTGCCAGGATGTGAAGGGTAAAACAAGAAGACTTACTATGGAATGGATCTTGATCTCATTCTTTTATCATGCTTGTAGTGCTGGCCAAGTCATTGCTGTCCATCCCAATGTGAATCATATCAAAGTGGGAGATCGTGTCGCGTACTTGAGCTTCGGTAGTTATTCCGACTATATAGCTTTGGATGCGAGCCAAGCTGCAAAGATTCCCGACAACGTATCCTACAAAGACGCTGCTGCTGCAAGTATTCAAGCATTGACTGCATTGGCACTGGTTCGTGATGCTTACCATGTCAAGAAAGGAGGTACTCATTCAGTAGAGACAAATAGCAATACACAACGTTGTTAACAATATGAGTTAGATTATGTTCTTATCTTTGCTGCTGGTGGAGGAGTAGGATTAATGCTCTGCCAATTGTGTCGATATCTTGGTGCCACTGCCATTGGTGTGGTGAGCTCTTCCCAAAAAGCTGATCTTGCAACAGACAATGGTGCTGATCATGTGATCGACTCCTCCAAAGAAGATGTTGCTGCCAAAGTGAAGGAAATTACCAATGGATTGGGTTGTCACGTTGTGATGGATAGTATTGGCAAAGCAACATTCGAGACTTCCATGGCATGTACACGACGAAATGGCTCACTACTTTCCTATGGCTTCGCTTCTGGTGACACTGATCCAGTAAGTAGGGAGTGTGTTTGTTACCTTTTTCTATGATGCTGGATACTGATACTGATACTACTACTGCTTGAAGTTACCACTTATGCGCTTGGCTGAAAAGAATGTGTCTATAAGCCGACCAGCACTATTCAATTATCTCGTCACTCAAGAAGAAAGAGACAAATGGTGGGGAGAAATGTTTGATCTTCTTAGCAAGGGTCACATCAAGGCACATATTTACAAGGTATATGATCTGAAGGATGCAGCTCTGGCACATAAGGATATCACAAGTCGTAAAACAACAGGCAAACTTCTCCTCAAACCTTCAGAACCTGTTTCTGCAGAGTAGACTAGTAGTGAAATGATGTGTAATAAACATGCTATCATCTATGTCGAAAAGATCACATTATTAGCTGTCATACTTGTACACAAAGAAAGTATCCAATAAAAGTAAGGTTTTGCAGCCACAGCACCTTGTACACAGCCATGGTGGCGAGGATTAGGCTCAATCTCAGCAATCAACCTACACATTTGCAGAAATTGAAGAATACAAGGATTGTGGATCTGAGTTATAGCTACTCACACATGCATCAGCGCAATTGGCAAGGCATAAACATGATCAAGACTGCATGCAGCTGCATCCATGTTTTGAACAACAGACAAAGAAAACGTGGCTCTTCTCATTGAATAACGTATTCCTTGTATGGTACTACATCACAGTGCACAATAGATAAAGAATGTCGTTACATAAGTCAGCTGTATTGATGCAAGTACTGAATTACCGGTATAGTGCTACACTGTGCAGCTAAATGAGCCATATTAGTATAAACATATCAACATCATGGTTGTTAATCATTTGTGTGTGTATGTCTCCCCTTATCCCTTTGTTTTGTGATACTCGGGTCCCAGCAATGTGTATGCATTGATGCACGGGCTGCAGCAATGGTGGTGGTTTTGCGCGCTGTTTTGTCCACACGACATTAAAAGAAAGTGGGGGAAAGCAAGGGTCTAGTGAATGTATGGCATAGTATTGTTGAACTGGTTTCAAGGCACAATGATTCTGTATGGAGATTAAGCACGAGGAGCGGAAAGTCAAGGTGCTGTGATACATTTCCTTGTTGTAGGCATGTTGTATTTTTGGAGACATTCAATTTGACTTGTACCACCACCTTATTTATTTGACTGGATTAAAAGAATCTCTGGATGCAGTTGCCTGGAACCCGATCAACAAGCAAGGCACAACACACTTCTTTCCCACTTTCCGCTCATTTCTTCCTCATCAATACCTTTCCCTTTGCACGCTCTTTATCGATTCAACCATGCATTTGTCTAAAACCTTCCTCTTGTCAGCCGTGCTTGTTCTTGCACTTGTTCAGACTGCTTTTGCTAGTGTTTACTCGCAATTGCACTTTATGAAAGTCATTGAACCCAAGGATGGTCAAGACTACAGAGCTGGTGAGAAGCTCAAGGTTAAATACTCCATGCAACCTCTTATTGATGGTAAATGTCACTATTTATTTATGTACTAGCACGCATTAATCCATTAAACTAGAGCAAACTTCCATGGGCCGAGCATTGAAGTTGGATGTCAACTTTCACCGCAGAACCGGTAACCAAAAGCAACAGCAAATCGGTGCCATCCACAAGAGCTGGTAAGTGTTGTTTTAGGTCCATGCAATAAGGATTGTGTACTGATATATGATTTGTAGCCCTGTTACTGCCAAGAACGACAAGTATGTTGTTCACACCAAGGAATGGACTATTCCCAAGAACACCAAGCCTGGATCTTACGCTGTTGACTTTGTTGAACTTGTCCAATTCAGACGTACTCAGATTACTGCTACCGAGACCATCAAGGTCAATATTGTCGATTAGATAACCCAGTGATATCAATCCCCAGTTGTGATTCATCTCATAAGAGATACAACATACACACAATATCCCAACGTATAATACACACATTCCATTGTACTCTTTTCCATCAAATCATATAATCTTTTGCATTGCAAATGCGTTCGAATCAATGAAAGTTGTATATTTGGACAATTGTAACATTGAATTCATCTAGCGTAAAACAAAACTCTTGTTGTCGATAAGAGCTTTCATTTATGACTGTTTTGCGTGATGGTTGCATGATGATGGGTGTTGTATAGTATCGTCAAATGTCTTTTTAAGGCGTACAAGAAGGCACCAGAACAATGTTTACTGGCTCTTGCTGGCTTCAAGCTTGGCGTAGAAAGCATCACGACGTTGGACTTGAGGAAGATGGTACAAGTTCCACCAAGCGGCACCAGCGACGCCACCAAGAGTCAAAGCGATGGTGAGATCCTTCAAGAACAACTTGCGGAACTTGCCAGTAATGGGAGCAATCATGGTTGTTGATAGTTCAAGTGAGAGAGAGGGGAGAGACGAAAAAGAGCAAAACAAATTTACCTCGACCAGGGATGACGCGAACTTGATTCCTTATCAACTCCGCCACTTGCTGTTCTGCTAGTAGTTGATGGATATGGCTCAATGACATTGATGCATTGTACATGATGTAGACATAGAGGAATCTTTATATATAGCACATGCATTCAAGGTAAAAGTAGAGTATACATGGCATGATCACTTGATAAAAGAATGCAATGAGATTGAATTAGGATAATGATTGAATGTCCAGCACCAAGAACAAGAACAAGGACAAACGTTTTAAAGGTGAAGCTGCATTTTTTATTGTATCGAATCATAGTCTAAATAGATAAAGCTACACTATGGGTGTTTAGGAATGTCTATATGTCATAGAGAGTGGGGAACAAGATGGGCTTGTGTCAGCTGCTATTCACAGTCACCTGATTGACAAAATAAGGCAGAGGCGTTGCCAATGGGATGATCCTCCTCTTTTTGTTCCTAGGTAAAAATCCATGCCATATCTTGATCCATCCATCGACTTGTGTATTCATCCATCCATGATAGGTTCTTTAAAAGTCCTCGAACAGCCAATCTATCAGCATGTCGAAGCGAGAATCCAAGGAATTGTACTTTGAAAAGGCAAGTCAACCTATATCATGAATACCAGAAAGACACGTCAAGCTAACATGGACATTGCTTTATCAACAATAGCTCAAGAACTATCTTGACAGCTACAAGACTGTCTTCGTTGTCAACGTTGACAATGTCGGTTCCAACCAAATGCACCAGATTCGTCACTCCCTCCGTGGTGAAGCTGTTGTTCTTATGGGTAAGAACACCATGGTTCGTCGCGCCATGAAGGGCTTCATTCAAGAGCGTCCTGAACTTGAAAAGCTTCTTGTTCACGTCCGTGGCAATGTTGGTTTCGTCTTCACCAATGGTGACTTGAAGGAGATCCGTGAAAAGATTCTTGAGAACCGTGTTGCTGCTCCTGCTCGTGCTGGTGCTTATGCTCCCAAGGATGTCTTTGTTCCTGCTGGTAACACTGGTATGGAACCTGGTAAGACTTCTTTCTTCCAAGCTCTTGGTATCCCCACCAAGATTTCTCGTGGTACCATTGAAATCGTTAGCGATGTCAAGGTTGTCACTGGTGGTGAACGTGTTGGTGCTTCTGAAGCTTCTTTGCTTAACATGTTGAACATCTCTCCCTTCACCTATGGTATGAGCATCACTCAAGTCTTTGATGACGGTACTGTCTTCTCTCCTGAAGTCTTGGATGTTGAGGAATCTACCCTTGTTGCCAACTTGGTTGCTGTTCTCCGTGATGTTGCTTCCATCTCTTTGGCTGCTGGTTATCCTACTGCTGCTGCTGTTCCTCACTCCATCATCAATGGTTACAAGAACTTGCTCGCTGTCTCTGTTGCCACCGATTACACTTTCGAAGGCTCTGAAAAGATCAAGGAATTCTTGGAGAACCCTGATGCTTTCGTTGTTGCTGCTGCTCCCGCTGCTGCTGCTGATGACAAGAAGGAAGAAGTCAAGGAAGAAGAGGCCGAGGAATCTGATGAAGATATGGGCTTCGGTCTTTTCGACTAAACTCTTTAATTGCATTTGGTCATCCTTTTTCACATCTAATAAAAGCCATTTGATTGGTTTTGTACAAAGTATACTTGTGATTTATCTTAAAAAGTATTGCATTAAAGAGGAGGAGTGGATGATACTAAAGATTATAAACAGAGACCAGTGTTCATGTCAAGATAGCTAGATACGACAAGTGTTAGTTTACATGGATGAATGACATGAATAAAGCTACTATTCACCTTAAATGGTCAATGACACTAGTGAAGGGAACAATGGAGTTGCTGCAGTTGTCAGTTTCAATGCCATTTGGACATACGCCTACCCAATATAGTCAGTATTATAGCTTCAACCTTTTCAATGACACTACTTACGCAACGAGCTATCTTTCATGATCCAAAACTCTTCACCAGCATGCAAGAAACCAAATGCACCAGGTGGAAGGTGAGGAACAACTATACAATACTTTAGTACGTCGGGGAAAACGAACATGTCGTGCAAGGTACACTTACTGTCACGCTCATGGACAAGACGTTGGTATGGAATCTTGGTGCCAATCACATAGTTTGCAAATGCTGGAGTACCTATACGTGGCTGACCTTGAGTATAGATTTCGATATTGGCATGGCCATGGTGATAAAGGTCAAGTGCACTGAGAACAGCTGTTGCACCTCCCAAGGAATGTCTACCAATGACACAGATTTAGTCACGTGCCATCCATGTCTTTTCAGGTATTTACCCAGTGACGACGATCTTGTATCCTGGATGACGATCAAGTTGTGCCTTGACTTCAGCAACAAGTTTATCCTGGACTTCGTTATAGCTATCAAGAAATCCTAGATAGTAAATGAGCATATTGAGCATTCTTATATATAAATGACACCACATCATCACATACCTTTGTGTACTTTGGCTCCATTAACAGGTGGATAATTCACTGGTACAAAAACAATGTCCTGTAAGAAAGAATGAGTCGGATGAGCAACAAAGTGTCATGTTTGTAAGGGGTGAACTTACAGCAATGGCGTTGCGAATTGAGCTTGTACCACGAAAAACTACATAGATGGTCTTCTCCTTTTCGCCAACAGCCACCAAGACATTAGTATCAGTGATTAAGGTGCTGAAAGTCTTGGTAATTTGCAAATTGGATGCAACACCACAGTGGGGACAGCTCCATCGACCACCAGGAATGACAGTTCTGCAGTATGCATTGGCTGACAATGCTGTGTAAAATGTGTGTGCCTTAATCTCTGCCTCGCTTGCAATACGATAATCTTGTGTGGATGATGACGAGAATGCCGATACACTATTTTCTTCAGGATACATGGTACAGTTTTCACAATAGCCTTGGATCACGCTTACACCTTCTGGCAAAGGACCATTCACCTTCAAAGGATATTGTTCAGGAACATAGCTCTTGTCATCGCGTGGATCAATTTGCAGTGGCACACCCGATACAGAGCACATGCAGATGAATACTGCTAGCAATAAGACTACAAAATGAGAATGCATCACTTGTCAAGAACACAGTGACCTTGGCTGACCAAAATCAGAGCTACTTTTATATAGAACCAAGAACGACAAATGATGATCGGTACCTTTTTCACATCAGCTTCCGCTTTGCCCCCAACTCTCTTGATACATCATTATCCCGTTCTCGCGCACCAACGAGAGTCAATACCTTCAAAAGTGCGTGTAACAAGGAAAAAAAGTGTAAAGATATCTCTTGTGCGTGGGGAAAAATGTAGTATATGCCAATGTGCATAGTAATTGTTCTTTTTTGGTGAATGCTTTGCTATTAATTGCTGCTCCACATTTGTCTGACATAATCTGTGATACATCAAGCTTGCATGCATCACAAATCACGATTACCTAATGAAAGAAATATAAACATTCCATTGACAATGGCCAAGTGAAACCATGTTGTGAATGCTAGGATCGGTATAGTCACCATATAGGCAAGCGTGCTTATATTAGAATTAAGGTACAAGCAAGAACTTGTGGATTGTGCAACACCACGATCATAGGAGATTCACAAGTACGACAACAACCGATCGACACGTGAAGTTAATATCGCTGTCATGGAAATCAAAGAATGATGCCACAGACATTATTGTTGCTATTCATGCTTCTTTCACATCAGCTTTACTCGTTTTATTATACATCATGCCGCATAATATATGCTTCAGTATGCAGACTGGCACATCATTCAATGAAAAGAGTAAAGCAAGTTGTAAAATTAGACATGTTGTTGCGTAGCATATCCACAAATCTGGGTGAATGAGACAGCAAAGATGCACTATACATGGCGGAGATGTTCCATTATTACTCAAAGAAGTGTCTCCACACGTTTTTCGCAAAGTTTACTTGTTTCCCATGCTGATAAGGAAGATCATGTAACAATGAATATCCCCCTTTGATATGATCTGCTTTCACAACATCCAACGACCGAGCCATGTTGTTCATCCCTATAAGAAAGGATGCACAACACGTCAAGCATATGTGACGTATTTGACGTCCTTGTTGGGATATACACATTTGCAGAGAAGATTAAGATGAATGATTATTACACCCGCGGTAGAGTGAGCATAATTAGGGTGACAAATCACCATCAAATGACCCCATGGGGCACAAACACGAAGAAAAACCATCTACTGTAGCAGTAATTTCCCGCATTCATTAGCATATGTTGGGGATAATAGCTACTATGATGAATGAAGCCAAATGGTACGTATGACTCACATTAGTGTTGATTGTCCTCTTCTTTTGAATCCCAGCGATTATGCAAAGCACAAAGATGCATGAAAACAATGAAATGAATCCGGTGATCAGTGTGAAGATGAAACCAATATATTTACTATTGTGTTGCTTTTCAAGTGGAAAAGAAGGTGTGGTGCTATATTATATATACATATGGTTCTAGGAGGAGAGAGAGAGAGAGAGAAAGAAGATGCATCATGATTGTTGGGTAATAGGATGATTGTTTGTGGAAGTCCTAAGTCATTTACCAAGAGTCAATCTTCATGGTACCATTCTCCATCAAGTTGGTATGCATCTTGAATGCCTTTTCAAGCATATGGGGCTGATGTCCACGACCAGCTTCAAGACAACGCTTAGTGGCAAAGTCAAAGTAATCCTTGAGGAGGGGTTTGTAGTCAGGATGAGCACACTTGTCAATGATCACTTGAGCACGATCACGGGGACAAAGACCACGTAAATCAGCAAGACCTTGTTCAGTCACAATGATATCCAAGTCGTGTTCAGTTTGATCAACATGAGTGGCAAAAGGCACAATGCAGGAGATACCAGTAGGATCCTTTTTGGAAGGTCGTGCAGAAGGTGTATGCATAATTGACAATTTGGCGTTTCTCAAAAAGTCGGCTGAACCACCCAAACCATTCAACATGCCTGAACCACATACCATGGTAGAATTGGCATGTGCATAGATATCCACTTCAACAGGGGTGTTCATGGCAATACAACCAAGACGACGAATGATTTCAGGAGAATTGGATACTTGCTGAGAACGCAACAAGAGACGATCCTTGTACTTTTCCCAGTTGTTGTAGAAGCGATCAAATCCTTCAGGTGAGAAACGAATCGATGTGGCACTGGCAAACTTGAGCTTATCAGAGTCAAAGAATTCAAGGAAGGTATCTTGCAACACTTCGGTAAAGCTATATCATATCTTATTAGTCATCCATGTAATATGTGAATAGAACATGCTGTACGTACACAGTGACATCCTTGAAAGGCGACTTGGCCAATCCACCAATAACAGCATTAGCAATGTTGCCAATGCCAGACTGCAATGGAAGCAGATTCTCTGGAAGACGACCCATCTTGACTTCATGGCTCAAAAAGTCAATCAAGTGACCAGCAATGGCTTCAGAGTTGGCGTCAGCAGGAGTGTTGGGACCAGTATTATCAGGACGATCACTTTCAATAATGGCGACAATCTTGTCTTGATCGATAGGAATGGCAGTCTGTGCAACAAGCAAAACGTGGTCAGTTGACGTGTTTCACAAGATAAAGTTGCTGCTTTATGTACTTACCGAGCCGATTCTATCTTCAACACTCATGATCAAGTAAGGCTTACGGTTTGGTGGCTTACTACCCATGGTCAAGTCATGAAGGCCTTCAAATGATGGAATACGAGTATTGACTTCAATAATGACCTTATCAGCCATTTGGAGCAATTCAGGGGTGGCACCGACAGAAGCACCAGGGACAATGGCACCATCTTCAGTAATGGCAGTAGCTTCAACAATCACCACGTCAAGCTTGTTGTTGGGTTTATCCTTGGTATAATAGCCTATTTATGATCCTTGTCAACTCATTGACTAACAATCACTTCTTTTTCCTTACCATAAAGCAAATCTTGGGGAAACATGGACAAGTGCTTATCAGCAAAACGAATACGGCCTTCATTGATACCCTTCTTGATATTCTTGCCAACTTGATGAGGATAACGACGATCAATCATGTCAAGAGTAGCCCAACGATCTTCAGTTTCAGCACCAGTGGATGCGCCAACAAAGAGATTGAACTTCATCTTGCCTTGAAGATTGTTCTTTTCAACATGATCGGCAAGAGCAGTGGGAATCATCTTGGGATAACCAACACCAGTGAAGCCAGACCAACCAAGATATCTATGTATACAAAGAACCCATTTGTCAGCAAGACTTTTACTTGGATGCAAGCACATATGTGATGACATACTGGCCATTTTGGAAAAGAGGAAGTGTCTCTTCAGCCTTCATCACCTTGTTCAGCAATTGGGGACGACGAACACGAGACTTGAGTGCAGCACTGACAGATGCCATAGTGATTGTATTGAAAAAGAAGAAAAGGGTGATAAATAAAAAGAATATACAATTGAAGAAGGATCGTAGAAAGGATGGAATGGGTTTATATAGATCAACTGCAAAACTGAGCGGAGCCACATTTGGGTAGACTTTGAAACGGAAGCATCATTTAAACGTATATCCGGCTACATGTTATTCAGGTCCACTACATATTCTGTTCCACAATAAAGCTTTCGTTTCGCAATTGGGAAACATATAACTATTGTATGTCAATGCTTTGTGATTGTATCCCATCATATTCATATGTGATATCCTCTTTATGATCGCTTTACTGCTTGCCAATTTGAGAAGTGCTCCTTGTAATCAAAGCATTCATGCATTATGACGTGATATGACACATGTACTTTTCTCACTTGTCATCCTTGATCTCTGCAATGCACATACTTTAATCAATTACCCCATGGGGTTGTATAATGAGCTCCAGATGAAACAAGGTCTCTATGATGAAGAAAGAAAGACTATACCGGCTAAAACTTGAGGAGGCGGAGTTGGTTTCTCTGACATTTATGGCAGGTATGCGTACTTGCATGGAAAACCCAACAAGCAACTCCCCTGCCAAAACGTACAGCCGACATTGTGCTGGTGTTGTGTCAATCCCGGGTTAATTAAGGACAACTGTAACAGGACCCTGGTGCCAAAGGATAAATAAATATGTTCAGAACTTGCAGATGCCTTGATCTATAGATGTAATGCATGCTTAAAGAAGTCATGTTGCACCCAAAGACATATCATATCCCTATGTACAAGATCTACTTAAAAGAATGACATTGACATTTGTTATAAAGTCATTGCTTGCAAGGTTAGCCCTATTTATACATGTCAAATCTTGAACTTGATCCTGATTAGCAATAGGATTTTCCCAGTGATTGGGGATAAAGTGATATCATAGTCAATGATTCTGTCATAACACATGATGGCAGTAATGGATCCTATATATAGATAGTGCATATGGCATTTGGATGATGATATGTCATAGCTGTTACTGGTTGCCTACCCCGCATTCCACTTTTGGAATGTTCCCTTTGAAGTCAGCCTCTAATGCCGCTGCACGAGACGTGGTCCGTGACCCCTTAAGTGATATCCAATCAATCCAAACATACAAATGTAGATGTAAAAGAAGAAAAGAATGACGATAAATGGTTCAAGTGTAAAACAATATAATGATTTAATGCTAAACATTGACAGTGTCTAAAAGTGACTCATGTTGGGAGAGATTATGATACATCATGTGATTGGGGGGATAAGGAAAGTATGCAATGTCACCCGTCTACTGCGTGCACTGGGTCACCAAGGTACCAGAATATGATAAGTAGCAAGGATTTTAAATGCTTTTCTTCTTGTACTGATGATGGTTACTCAAAGACAACAACGAAGAAAGCGTGTTTATGGGACCCGCTCCACAACAACAACAACAACTGTAAACGCTTCCCATTTTGAGCAGTATTGTTTTGATGAGCACATACAATCATCCACCACCGCATTTCTTGTTCCTTCTCTTCCACCTTTTCATTATCGTTTATGGCATCCAATGTCCAATCCTATAGCAGACAACCTTGACTATTTTACTCAACAACATGATACGAATACCACGTCAACGAAGCCTTTCAATCAACATGAATATCACCTTTCTTTAAGACACCACCACCATAGTCGATTGCAACAAGACGATCACGTTTCTTCTTCTACTTCTCCCCATCAAGGCATGCAAGACTACTCCCCATTTGCAATGCGTCGACCTGATCCTTCACTATGGCATTCCTTTGTACGTCGCATGTCAGGTGTCGTTCCTTTTCCTACAGCTATGCCTGAACAAGACGATGATGATGATATAGCAGCAGTACCTTATTCAGAATACACATCCCCATTTGGTACAGCAGCACAATATAGACCACCACCCATGCTAGGAGAAGATGATAATCTGCCATCCATGGAAGAAGTTGTCCAAGAAGGGATTCGTGCAGCAACATCAGCAGAGCTTAAGGAGAACTACTTTGAACATCCTTTCGAATCTGATACAAGTGCTCCTGGATCAGCAGAAATCCCGCCTACTGCACCATGGGATACTCGACCTATCAAAGAAGCTGTCACTGATGCATTCGAAAAGTATGATGAAGGCAAGCTTTTTCTTTCTTATGGAGAACAGAGATTGTGACAATTGACTAACATCAAGATATAGATGTGATGACCAGTTGGCAGCATAAACCATCTGTAAGTATTGACATGGAGTGATGTGGAAGGATGAAACTTATCAACAACAACCCTGTTTCATATGTGGAATCATTTCTAGTCGCAGGATCTGGCTCAATATCTCAAGGTAAGAGAATAGAGTGACTATTGGATAAACCATGTTATTCATTATGTGAACACAGTTATCGCTCAAGGAACCTGATCTGGATCCAAAGAAGGAGACTGATAAGGATTCTGACAAGGATAGACGCAGTATGCATCGCATTGATTTACAATATGGTGAAATCAAGTGGACAGTGGTGCGTTCCAATGTGGATTTTTATTATCTTGATATGAGAATTGGCATGTCCAACAAGTTTCGTGGTGGATCGTTTGGCAACAGTCAAGATGTACGTCCTCCTTTTCCAGCTGGTGTACGTGTAGTGGCAAATCGCACATTGGCATCCATGATGTTGAAAGAAAACGACAAAGAAGAGGAGCTATTGAAACGTCGAAGTGAGCTTGAGCAATATCTACGCGAATTGGTGCGACGATCCAAAGCAGGATTTCATCATGAGCTATGCGAGTTTCTCGAAATCAGTGCCATCAGCATCGTCAGAGATATGGGATGGAAAGGCAAAGAAGGGTTTCTGGAGTATCGAGAGGTGCCTCCTTCTGCTCTGGTTCATAAGATACGTCGTACGAATTGGACAAAGCAATGGATCATCATAAGAGACTCGTAAGTCATTTGTTAAAGATGTGAAGAAAGTATAGACTGAACTGTGTCTCTATTAGGTATATTGCATTCTGCAAGGATGTTCATTCAACAGCACCTACTGATGTACTCTTCTTTGATACCGAGCTCAAGATCAATCAGGATTTCGGATTTGCACGTATTCACAACTATCATGTCAGCTTATCGAATGCCACACGTCGTCTTGAATTCAAAGGGAAAGCAGCAGAAGGATTGTACGAGAGTTTGACAAAGGTGCGAAATGAGAGTCCATGGGTATCAGGACATCGTTATCGATCATTTGCACCCATACGGCAGAATGTCAAGGCAAAGTGGTTCGTGGATGGACATGGTATGTCTTTCATCAGACGACAATTACTGCAAGGCACTTATTAGGATATCATTTAGAGTATTTTGAAGCTGTTGCTGATGCCATATTGTCTGCCAAATCAGAGATATACATTGAAGATTGGTGGTTGGTAAGTATATCCTTTCACGTGTTTACAATGACGCATTACTCATCTTTCTTGCATCTATGCTTCACCAAAACAAGAGTCCGCAATTGGTACGTCAAAGACATGTATGATGGTTGATGGAATATATCCATGTATTGACATCTGATATGTCTTTTAGTACTTACGGCGTCCTCCAAAAGGGAATGAAGAATATCGAATTGATCGAATACTCAAGAGAAAAGCTGAATTGGATGGTGTCAAAATCTATATTGTGATATATCGAAGCATGGCAGTAGCATTACCACTCGACTCCCAACACACAAAGAACTGGATGCAAAATGTCCACCCAAATATCATTGGTAAGGTACCTATTACACCTTGATTGACTTTATCACTCAATCATTGGCTATTAGTGTTGAGACATTCGAACATAGCAACATCACCATTCTGGGCACATCACGAGGTATCATCAATGATGTTAGATGCATTACTAGTTGTCTAACTTGCGCATCATGCAGAAAATCCTTGTTATTGATAGTCGACTTGCGTTCATTGGTGGACTTGATCTTTGTTTTGGGTATGTAATGTGCTCATGTAGACATTGGGTGATCTTTCTCACACATGACTATGTAGCCGATATGATACACATTCACATGATCTTACTGATTATCTCGCTGGAGACGAGCGTAATCCAGAAGTATTTCCTGGTCAAGACTATTCCAATCCTCGAGTAAGGGATTTCACTAAAGGTAAAAGTGAATCACACGAATCGCTGAACAGTATCAATTGACATTAAGATTTAGTGAGCCGTTATGATATGGAAACCATTGACAAGCGCTTGACACCGAGAATGCCATGGCATGATATACACGTTGGAATGGTAAGTGAATCATTTCAAGAGGCAAGCTAGCATGATTCATGCTTATTCACTTAGGTTGGTCAACCAGCCAGAGATATTGCAAGACACTTTATCCTGCGATGGAACTTTATAAAGTCAACAACTCGAGCTCGTGATCGTGAAGAGGTACCTTATTTGATGCCAAAGGGTGAATATGTGTCATCGCGAGATGAAAACAAGTTTCGTGGCACTTGTCGAGTCCAGATTGTACGCAGCAGTGCTGATTGGAGCTTAGGAATTCCACGTGAAGTAAGTATTATTGCTTTAGTGTACTCTATAGTGAACTTATTTGGATTCTACATTAGCATTCGATCTACAATGCCTACATGGAGTGTATACTGAAAGCCAAGCACTTTATATACATTGAGAACCAATTCTTCAGTAAGTGTCATTTTGTCTTGGTTAGTGATCCAACCTACTAATATAACATTTTATTGAAGTTACTGCTACCGATTCACAAGACAAGCTAATCAAGAATATGATTGGTGAGGTATGATGAAGAAATGAGGATGATGTATGGATGCCAACTATTGCTAATAGGCGTTGGTGAATCGAATTGAGCGTGCATACCGAGAAAAGGAGAAGTTTCGTGTGATTGTGGTGATACCATCAGCCCCTGGTTTTGAAGGTGATTTTGCAAGTCCTGACAGGCGTTCCATGGCATTAAGGTACCTATTTAAAGTTAGCTTGCATTGCACAAGAGCCAAGTATGCAAACAAGAAGCAATAACCATGTGCTTAGATCAGTGGCTCACTACCAATACATGTCGATTTCACGAGGTAGCCGATCAGTTCTTGGCAGATTACACCAGAAGAATATCCCTGCAGAAGAGTACATTGGATTTTACAGCTTACGCAACTGGGGACGTATCAAGCAATCAGAACAGAATCCACCTGCTGGCAGCAATATCAAAGATGATTCTCCTTTGGATTCCATTGCTACAACAGTGATAGGGGGTGACAACAATAACAACAACAACATTGGAGGAGGATTTCTGGGAAGATCCAATAGTGGCAAGCAAACTCGAAAAAGATCACGACATAAGAATAGCACCAATGGTGGATCTGAAGAGCAAGTGCGTCGCAGTAGACAAGACTCTTTGAAAAATCGAAGCCAGTATCCAGATGATCGAATGGATTATGTCACTGAACAAGTCTATATACATTCCAAACTTATGATTGTGGATGACAAGATTGTTATTTGTGGATCAGGCAAGTTGATCATGCATGAATCCAAAGCAATTGCTTACTAACAAGGTCATGTGTTGGTCCCTTCCCCTATTTTGTAGCCAACATCAATGACCGGTAAGTATAATGAAATGACTTGGTAATGAATAAGACTCCTCATTGTTATCAAAAAGCTCTCAATTAGGCAATCGTGATTCTGAAATAGCCACTGTTATTGAAGATACAGATCTTGTACCATCAAGGATGAATGGCATGCCAGTAAGTGTTGCAAGCTTCATGGTAGTTTATTTCAATGTCTCAATATGGTACTTTGCTTTCAGTATAGTGCATCAAGATTTGCATTGACGCTACGAATGAACCTGTTCAAGGAGCATCTTGGAATAGACGAGAGTAGTGCATCTGTGCAGCTATCGAAAGGAGAAAAATGGAAGAGCAACAAGCTTCAGAGCAACCTGGTCATGGATCCCTTGGATGATACCTTTTTTCATGAAGTGTGGAATAAGACAGCAAAGGAGAATACCGATATATATCATCAGATCTTTCATTGCGTGCCAGATGACACAGGTAAGTGTTGATGATAATGGTGGTTATGCACCTTTCTCTAAAGCTCAGCATTTGTCACTAGTGCCAACATTTGAAGTACACCGACGTTTTGTGCCTGATCCCAATCGTATACCAGCAGGACATATTGCTGATCCAGCAAATTGGCCAGAAAAGAGGATATTGGATGAATTGAACAAGATCAGAGGACATTTGGTGATATTCCCTACCGATTACCTGTGTCGTGACAATATGCTTGCCAGTATCGTACAAGAAGCCGTTCCTCCTATAGTGTTTACTTAGAAATGCATATGTATATATAATTAAGAAACAGCTTCTTTCTCATGACACGTGTTATATGCAAATGATAATGATGGTAAACATTCAAGTGGTGATGGGTGTCTTGCCAAATTGGAATGAAGACCAATTTTAGCTAATAGCTATTTCTTTGTCTTGGTTGCATATCTTTTCCTTTTTCTCTCTTCTTTACATTTAATTAAGACGATCAAAGTTCTTAGAAGAATCAGTGGAGTATATATATATATAACTCATAGTAATTGCACAGGGCTTTATCAATCAAGACCGTTGTCCAAAGTATTGAGCAACCAGCAACAGCATTGAAGGTTTCAATTTGCTACACAACGACCCAGCCAGCGGATCTGTCAAATCTCTTTCTCTTTCCCTCTCGCATAAAACAGACCCACCTTCACCAATATGGCAAGGCAGGACACTTTGACATTACGCCCATTGTCAACCTTATTGGGGAGAGCCATTCGTCAAAGTGCCATGGTGTCCATTCGCAATCCTATTGAAATGGTGGTTGCTGTCCTTCTATTGGCGTCATTCAGCTACTTTACACTCCTAGCTCGTACATCTGATATCCTTTCTGGCACCAGCAATACCCAGCAACGATTATACCCAACTACTGTTGTGTATCCAACATCATCATCATCATCCATGACATTGAATCATAGCAGCATCCAAAAGCATTCACTTGAAAACGCGCTTCGAGTCCATCTAATACAAATTGCCGTATCTGATCCATCACACAATTCAACCAGCATGGCCAGATTTAAACACGCCATTATGCATCAAATAGCAGTACCAGATGATGACTATGCAGAACACCAATTCTCGTACTCCCATGATTTGTGTTACCAGCCATTTGGCAGCAACCATGGTTGCTCCGAACTCTCTTCACCAACAACAATGCGGGATAATGACAGCACCAAGGTGACACTATGGTATGCAGTAGATGGAACTAGCTCCTTTCGTCGTGATCTTGTTCGACAATGGACACACAAGATTCAACAATTGCCACCCATTGGTAATCTTCTGTCCCAAGACAACCAGGAGAAAAAAGAAAATGTCTTGGCTTGGGCTTTTACTATTATCCGAAACGTGGTTCTTCGCATTCATGAGCTTATTGAAGTAAGTGTTTGTTGGTTCATATACTCTTTTTTCTACACGTAATGACCGAATGATGTACAATCTTTAGGTGGCCGATAATGTCGACATTATGGTGATACTTGCAGGATATCTTATGATGGTGTTCACTTTTGTGTCATTGTATATCAACATGCGTAGAATGGGATCTCGCTATACACTAGGTAAGTAACATGATCCTGATCTGTTCATTCTTCTTGGGTGATACTCAAACTTTATTTTGTATACACAGCCACTGCTGTTATTGCCAATGGTCTCTTTGCATTCATGCTTGCTCTCTGGTCGGTCCATGTATTAGATGTAGAACCTTCTCCTGTTGTCTTGGCGTAAGTTGCTTTGTGAAACTTTATCCACCCCAATCAACTGACTTTGTCTTTACATACACAGTGAAGCGATCCCATTTCTAGTGGTGACCATTGGATTTGAACGACACTACAAGCTGACCAAACGTGTCATGGAATTCAGCAGAGAAAAGCCGTTGACAAGACAAGATGTGCGTCATACGATTCTCAGAGCAGTGGACACTGTTGCATTGCCTATTGTACGTGATTGTGGTATTGAAATCACTGTACTTTCTTTGGGTGCCAAATCTGGAATTGCTGGATTACGTGAATTTTGTTTTCTATCTGTTATGTTACTCGCTTTTGATTTGGTCATGTTGTTTACATGGTACACGGCTGTATTGACGCTCAAACTGGAGGTGGGTTGCATACTTGATTGAACAACAAACAAAACATTAAACTCCCCTTTTCACATGTAGTTGACAAGAATACGCGAGATTAGTGGAGAAAAGTCATCAACAAGTGAAATGAGCTTTATTCGTCGTACAATGGTTATGGCTTTAAGCGATGATACCAATACTGGAGCAGCAACTTGTCGAGATGGTGTCCTGCAGCAAAAATCGGATAGTTCAGTCATTGGACGACTTAAGCTTACTATGGTTAGTCTGAAAAAGTGACAGTAATGTAGAGTTTATGCTAATCATTTTTGTCATAGATCGTGGTGTTTGTTGCCATGCACGTATTCGAATTTTGCACAGCCTTTCAATCTGGAACACAAGTGGATGTGAATGATGAACCTGTGGCACATGTGCTTTCCCAGCTTCAAGAACTACATCAGGCTTCCAATGCCTCTTCACGTCCCCTGGTTATCCAAGTGGCACCACCATTACGATTCCAAGTTGCATCTTCTCGATTGCTATCAACCAACAGCTTGTTGCCAGAATCCATCATTCAGTCATTTGAGACCTTATCAGATATTTACACTGTTTATCTTCAGCATCCGGTCATCAGCCAATGGTTGGCACTTGGATTATTTGTGTCATTGTTCCTCAACACTTATCTTTTCAACGTTGCTAAACAGCCTAAGCAATATGCACCAGAACAACGATCCATCATTGATCAGCATCAACACCAGCATCCATCCAATAAGCCCAGCACACCATCAAGTTGTATTACAAAGCGATCGATTGATGAATCACTAAGACTACTCAACATAACTCCTGATGCTCTTGATGATGAGGAAGTGATCCAACTGGTACAAGCAAACAAGTTGGCACCTTATTCTCTTGAGAAGACATTGGGGAATTTCGAACGTGCAGTATTCATACGAAGGTGTTTGATATCGCGTGCATCAGTGACAAAGACATTGGAAAGCAGCATACTACCACTTAAGGACTACAACTATGAAAGAGTGTTTGGTGCTTGTTGTGAAAACGTGATTGGATATATACCTATTCCAGTTGGTGTGGCTGGTCCACTGAGGATTGATGGCAATGATATACATATCCCTATGGCAACAACTGAAGGATGTCTGGTAGCATCGACTGCAAGGGGATGTAAGGCGATTAACCAAGGCAGTGGAGCAACAACGATTGTAACAGCTGAAGGAATGAGTCGTGGACCCTGTTTAAGCTTTAGCAGTGTTACACGAGCTGGAGAATGCAAGCATTGGATCGAACATGAAGGCAATCCTATTCTTACAGAGGCATTCAATTCGACTTCTCGATTTGCACGTTTACGTCAACTCAAAGTGACATTGGCTGGCAAACTTGTCTATGTGCGATTCACAACAACGACTGGTGATGCAATGGGAATGAACATGATATCCAAAGGATGTGAAAAAGCTCTTGATGTGCTTGGTGAACACTTTAGCGATATGCAGATCGTATCCTTGTCAGGCAACTATTGCACTGATAAGAAACCAGCAGCTATCAATTGGATTGAAGGACGTGGTAAATCAGTGGTTGCAGAAGCTGTGATTCCAGGCACTGTTGTTGAAAAGGTGCTCAAAACTACTGTATCTGCTATTGTGGAACTTAATGTCAGCAAGAATTTGGTGGGTTCGGCTATGGCTGGTTCAGTAGGTGGCTTCAATGCACATGCTGCCAATATTCTTACAGCCATTTATCTTGCATCTGGTCAAGACCCTGCACAAAATGTCGAAAGCAGCAATTGTATTACACTTATGGATGCTGTCAATGATGGAAAGGATTTACATGTCTCTTGTACGATGCCTAGCATTGAAGTTGGCACGGTAGGTGGTGGCACAATGCTCCCAGCTCAGCAGGCGATCCTTGATATGCTCGGTGTTCGTGGTCCTCATCCGACAATTCCAGGCAACAATGCTCGTTATCTTGCACGTATTATCTGTGCTGCAGTTATGGCTGGTGAATTATCTTTGTGTGCTGCTTTAGCAGCTGGTCATCTTGTCAAAGCACACATGGCACATAATCGTGCTTCTTCTTCAGGAACGTGTATTAGATCTTGATTTCATATTGTACATTTTGTCTTTCATAAAAGTGTTTATATTCCTTAATAAACAAGATTCTACTTGATTCCGAGTCTGGATCCGCTATTTTGTTGACATTGTTCTTTCTTGTCCAACAGAGAACAAGAAATAGGTCACGTTTCACCATCTGAGTCCTTTATACATTGTTGTGCCTTGATAAAAGCACTTTTTGAAGCACACAAGGGGGGTTATATATTTAGTCACAACAAATATGCATCAAGATTATGCTGCAGCGTGGCACTTTTGATAGCACTGATATCATATGTGATCTAATAAAGCGAGCAGCAACAAGATCATCAAAAGTGTAAGAGTCAATATAGGGGATCAAGTCAAATGCTCATGTGAGAAAAGGTAGTGTAGCATTACACCTTTCAATGTCTGTGTCAAATGAGAGAGCAGTCAGGCTACACAAAATATCAAAAAGTCGGCTGAAATCCGAGAGGAAAAGCGCATATACACAAACGAAACTCTTTATCCCAATCCACCTTTTTGTTTATCATGGGCTTCTCTTTTGCACCTCTTGCACATCTCTTCAAAATGTCAGACTCGGACTCAGACACAACTTCTCTACACGATTCCCATGCTTCTCCTGCTGTCCTCATCAAGAGTAAGTTGTCTCATGTCCCCATTTCGAAACTTGCTTTGACTCACACCCCATAAAAGATATTGTTAAAGACTTGTTTTCATATGACACGGTGAAACGACGACGTATTCTCGAGTTTTATTTTGTCAAGGATGCCATTCTGACAACACCCCTGATTGCTGCACATGGAGTGGATGCCATATCAAAGTAAAGTATTACAACTTGCATCATGCGCATTAAAGGTTCTCTAACCAAAAACGATGATAGTATTGGTAGCATTTGGCAGAATATCAATCGTAGTGAACCAACTATTACCAACATTGTGTTTGACGGGTAAATGTCATGCTATCGGATATCATCTCCTTCATTGCTGACTCTTTACTAAACCAACCATATTAGTCGTACAGCCGTTGTCCATTATATTCAGAATATATCACCCGCCGTACTACCATCTCGTTACACCCTACGAGTACCAGCCATTACAACGTTACACTTTAAGGAACAGGATGGACTGATCAAGATCTACCGACAAGATGATAGCTGGACTATGGAAGGTAAGTTAGGGCAGTATAATAAGGAAAAAGGATACATAGCTAAATGGATCTATTTGACAGGCCTTATGCAGTCAATCCCAGGTGCCAACTTTTGGTATAATCGTATTCTACGTGTAGCCATGGGCAAAATGGCATCCATGATTGGTGATACTTTCCAGGACACCACATCATGGCAGCAACACATGTATTCGACTGCTTGGGAAGAACAAGAGGAAATCGTTGTGGATGATAGCAAACACGCTTACTGGCAAAAGTATGACGAGACTGATAAGAAGGAACAATCCAATGGCAACGAGCTTGTGGAAGGCATGATTGTGCTTGAAGATGCTTAGACCAGTGATATACCCACTTTTTCTTCCCACCTGTCATCTATATATCCTATCTATGTATACACTTGAACTGATATCTCTATTGTTTAATAAAACTTACGAGGAGTATGCTCCATATAAAGTTGTGAGGATCAGCATGATTTACAGCCACTATTCACTACCCAACATGTTTATCCTTAATAAAGAACATCCTAGCAACACTGACAAGCATTGTTTCTAATATCGTTTGTATTGTTGTGTGAAACGGGAATCGATATATCTGTACATGGGATGTTGGTAAGGGAAATCGTGCTTATTCTCTCTGAATGACGATTGCACTGGCAGCACCACCACCATTGCACACACCAGCAGCACCAAGTTCACCAGACTTGAGCAAGTGAGTAAGAGTGACAATGATACGAGAGCCGGAAGAACTATTAAAAAGAGACATACATGTTTAATGACCATCATAAAAGTAATGACTTGAACACTTACCCAATAGGATGACCCAATGCAACAGCACCACCAGCAACGTTAACCTTGCTGGGATCAAGACCAAGGATCTAAAAGAATATACATATGAGCATGATTGAATTGATGATACAAATTGAATGCATTTACCTTTTCGTTGGCTTTGGCGACGACACTGAAAGCTTCATTCAATTCAAACAAGCTGATATCCTTAATGTCAACACCAGCCTTCTTCAAAGCAATAGGAAGAGCCATACTGGGAGCGATAGTGAAGTCAATAGGAGCAGTGGCGGCATCAGCATAGGCAAGGATACGAGCCAAGGGCTTGACACCCAATTCTTCAGCCTTTTGACGACTCATGAGCACCAAAGCAGAAGCACCATCGTTGATAGTACTGGCGTTGGCAGCAGTGACAGTACCTAAACCATATCCCATACCTTAGAACCAATGACAACTATCACTTCAAGATTCAATTCTTACCATCCTTTTGGAAAACAGGGCGCAAAGTGGGGATTTTTTCATACTTGACATTCTTGTATTCTTCATCCTCCTTGACAATCACTTCACCCTTCTTAGACTTGATCGAAACGGGAACAATTTCATTGTCAAAGACACCATTCTAACAATAAAATACCAGCGTATCAATCACATGCTTTGATATTCTTCATTGTTTTCTTACCTCCCAAGCCTTGGCAGCACGACGATAAGATTCCAAAGCATGAGCATCTTGTTCTTCACGGCTAATGTTTTGGACCTTGGCAGTGTTTTCAGCGCAGTTACCCTATTCACATCTCCATAAGTACCAATCCTATCCACTTGAGCCAATATAAGGATTACCATGCTATAAAGAAAAAAGGTGTCAATGAAAGTGTTCCAAGGATTTTTCCCACGGGCTAATACTTACTGAATCTGGTTATAGACATCCCACAAACCATCCTTGATAATAGCATCAGAGAGTTGTTGATGACCAAAGAGAAGGTTGCGCTTGGAATAATAGCTATCAAGATGCCTATCAGCCAACATGCCATTATGATCCAAAGGGATTCTTGTAGTACTTACGGAGCATTGGACATGCTTTCCATACCACCAGCCAACATGATATCACGATCACCAAGCTTGATAGATTGAGCAGCCATCATAACAGCCTTCATACCAGAGGAGCAGACCTTGTTGATAGTGGTAGCTTCAGTGCTTTCAGGACAGCCTAAGGATTTGAAAGTCCATGTGTAAGTATGATTTGCGGGGCGGAATGATCCGGGGATAGCAATCTAATTAGTCATGCTTTTAGTTTACCCGCTTCAAGCACGACTTGACGTGCAGGTGCTTGACCGAGATTGGCCTGAAGAACATTGCCAATGTACGCTTCCTCAATTTGCTCAGGCTTCAAACCTAACAAAAATAGTAAGTGTCAAGAGGTCATGGAGTGACAATGGGGTTCATTCCACCTACCAGCACGCTCAATGGCTCCACGAGCAGCAATGGCACCAAGGTTGGGAGCAGACAAGGACTTCAAGCTACCGTTAAAGCAACCAACTGGAGTACGAACAGCACTAGCAATGACGACATCCTAATAGACAAAGATAGATAGACTGTCAATATTCCCCTTATTGAATGAAGATGATACACATACATTGGGTGACTTGGTTGTATAGTTACGAGCGACGAACTAAAGAGAGATGAGACATTTGTTTGTTAAGCTACTTGAAGCATCTGATGACTATGCATAACTTACAAGGCGAGCAGGACGAGCGGCTTGTCTGGAGAACATGGTAGCAAAGAGAGAAAGATGTGCTTTTTTTCATGTGTCAGTGATCCATCGAATTTTAAGTATCTAAACTTTCCCACACCAGCTGCCAACTCCGAATAAGAGTAGTAGTAAAAGTGTATGTCTCTTTTAACTGGAACATTCAAATATATGTGTGTGCATGGGAGGAGAATGACGAGGATAAACTAGTTGGTAGTAATAAAAATGAAACTATGAAGTGTTGATTGAAAAAGTATGGGGGGTAACATGCAGTGATTATGAGAGAGGAATAGCATTGCCTTCAAGCAGTTTTTCGATCCAATACAAAATAATCTCCAGGATCTTGCTTCGAGAACCACCTTGTTGAGATGCTACAGCAACCAGTGCTTGTTCCCAACTACCAGGATGGCCATCCAGCAAAAATGTTGATGTAACTATGCCAAAGATATAGACAAGCAGGGTATACAGTGCAAATGTAGCTGTGTTGGTTACTGCTCGATCATTGGGTCGTACAAGTGCTTGATGATGATGATGTTCACTAAAGGATGGTGATGAAGGTGATGCTATCATGGCTGCAACTGCATGTGCCGTTGACTAAGCCGGTCTGACGTTAAAACAAAGTCGATCCCATTTCATTGGATGAATCTTCTTACCTCGTTTAGATCCTGTATTGTACGTCTCTTGCCAGTCATTTTGCGTTTTCGTAGCCTTGATTGTGCCCAAACATCACCCATATCAATTGCTGTATCAGTCTCAGATGATTTAACAGCTGGAATCTGGATGGCAAAAGGTTCGTCTGTGTAATTGCTGGTGGATATATCAAGCTCTTCAACATCATCCTGACGCTCTGGATATTGTGTTCTCAAATGTGCAAGCTCACTGACCAAAGACTCGTTCTCCAAATCCAATGCTCGTTTCAGCTGTGCCAATTCCTGGTTGACTAGATATATATATCATCATGACTTGAATCAGTACCAATCCAAATCATAGCCTGTCATTGCTATTTACCTCGATCTAAATCTTCCATAGCCACACTGGCCTGCGTCTTGTAATAATCCTTCTCATTTTCCACAGATTTGAGTCGCTCTTCAGCATCCACTGATGTATCTTCTAGTTGTCCTTCTAATTCACTATGCAATGTCTTGACAAAATCATCAGTTGTTGTTGTCATTGAACATGCGACTCATCACACTTACATTTGCTGGTGAAGGTGGTTTGAATAAATCAGGTACAGTTTGATCAGGAAGCAGATCATTGCGTGATTCAATATCCAATTTAAGACTGTCAATGATGTCTTTGAGTCGCTCATTCTCGGATCGCTGTTCTTCAAGCTGCATGTGTGTTTGTTGTGATGAAACCAATTCACGTTCAAGGCTGTTTTGCAACTCCATAAGCCGATTACGCTCCTCGTTCAAATGCTTGAATTCATGATTGATGGCACTGAGCAATGCTTCAGTCTTTTGCAGCTCCAATTCCTTGTGTCGTAACATATCTTGTAGCTCTTGAGCTTCCTCTATAATGCAATCCAGATGAATATCACTCGTACAATCACACAACCAAATGACTTACGACATTTCTCTTCAAAAAGGCGTTTGATGGATAGATAGATCTGCTTTTGGTCTGTTTCAGATCTTTCAATGCGTGCAATGTGTGCTTCGAGCTAACGAATTGGGATATAAGCATGTCTGTATATGAATAAAAAAAGCATCCTTTCACGTGAAGATCTCTCATCACTTACAGCGCCTATTTGATCCAAGCTGTTTTTCTCTTTGTTCTTGTATTCAAGGATCTCTCGCTTCTGTTTCACCACCTCCTGTGTCATATCATCCACTCGGTTTTGCAATTGTGTAATGCGATCTTCATTGTCACGTGTCATGGAAGCAACACTTCTTTCTGAAGCTTTCAGGCGCCTGGTGAGCTGTAACGACCTCCGATAATATTGAGCAACATTGACATACTATTTCAATCCATCATCAGTTGACATGGGTCCATACCCTATCCCTTATACACACTCCTTGTCTTTTTGTCCCCTACCAAACACCACATGATCCCCACACAGTAATACCTCTTCTTCATTCGAGACAAGTGTATCTTCTTGATGCATTGGCTTGGTATCTTGATTGACTTGTTCTTGATGATCCATATCAATATCATCCTCATTGTTTTGTTCCTGATGGGGGGTTCATGCTTCAATATGATTCGGACTTTGGTTACTTAATTACATATCCACGTACCTGGTCGACAGGTTCATTCTCGTTGTCGTCTTCGTATAAGGAAGGACGTCGATAGTTATCAGCAAGTGGTGCAGAAGTACGAGGTCGTGCAGCGTATATCTCTTCAGAAGGCTGGTTATTGTTGGGAAACATAACTTTCAGTAGGTTGAGAATATCTTCTGCCGTCATCTCCAAGTCAGGATTGGCGTTGCAATAAGGTTGAATGGCTGTTTTCTGATCGAGTGTCAAAAGAACAACGTCGTGCTCTCTTTCGAATTCGTCCATGACAGTCAATAGGTCTCGAGTGAAGATGACACCACCCTGGTTATGCTGAGACACGAGTCGTTTGAACTGAACCTTGAGTACCGCGTGGGGTATAGGTCGTTGTTTGTTTGTAGTTGGCTATAGATAGATAGTGTTAGTTCAAGCAATAAAGGATTGCAGTGTTGGCTTTACCATGGAATGGCATTCTGTAGTTGCCATGTTGACAACTTGAAAGTAGTAAAAGAGTGAAAGAGGAAGAGAGAGAGAAAGAGAGAGAGAAAAAGTGTGCGAAAAAGGAGGGAACGTATGTGCTGACAAGTAACTAGTGTGTGTGTGTATGGATATGATATGAATGATGATAGGGCGTACAAGAAGAAGAAGCAAATGAATGTGATAGACTATCCCCAATCATCTTGTATTCTTGCTCTTTCTTATTAAAACAATGTGTCTTAATGGGGCATTGGGGGTCAATGACTGATTGTATCGATTTACCCGGTTACATCGTAGATCATACCATATCTCGGTAATATAAGCATGTGCTCTTTTTAGCTCTTACATACACAATGAACTATTTTTCAACCACATGTCAATGAAACACCCTACATTTCTATCATCATGAATGACACCACTACCTTTCTTCCCCCAGGGGTTCAATCAAAAATAGGAAATCATCTAACAGTTTGATGTCACAGTGGATGATCATCTACTTTTGCCACTTTTATTCAAGGTCACACCTTATGCTTGTCCTTTTTTTTTCATGCATACACTAGCCAATGTAGAAACTATAAGTGAATGAAAGGCAGGGTCTTCAAGATGATGCAAGGGGGGTTGATTCATGTCATTCAATAAAGCAGATGGATGTGTTTGATTGGGGGAGAAGAGAGATATTCTCCTTTATGCTTATGATAAACTATGAGCACACATGCATGAGGAAACTAATGAAACCAAAACACGCCATCTTTAGGTTATGCAACGGTGCACAAAACGTGTCACGTGGTTGTTCGGTGAATCCGACAAGAAATTACCGGGCGGACACTTGCTGCTGCATTGTATGGCGGCATCCCAGCCCATTTCTGAACCTCCTCTTTCTCGCCGTATAAGGTACTAATGGATAGCAAGGAACACTTGCAATGGGATAAAGGATGGATGGATGGATGGATGGGTATTTGGATGATGGGATAAGGATGGATGAAACGAACTATCGATACAAAACAATATCATCAACAATCACCACTCGAATACCATCAGCATCTGATATTACACACACGCACATCATACAACATCTTATCGACAATCCATCAACTTGATATCATCATCATCAACAACTACTACATCATAACACAAAGCATGGATGGATGAACAATTGGATACAACGATAAATCTATTTGCTACATGTTTGACGACCACATGCACTATCGATATACGACATTGGAGACATTGGAGAAGGAGAATGGGGTTGGATGAGAGTGTACAGGGAATGGAGTACTCTATACTATAGGAATGGCAAGTACTAATGTGTATATGTCTTTCTTGTATAGCAAAAATGGCCCACGCACCAAGAAACAGCTTCCTTGTTCCCGGCGTCGCTCGCTACAGCCGTTCCAACATGTACGCCAAGAAGGCTCTTCACAAGCGTTCCAAGAAGGGTGTTGCTGCTCCTGCTAAGCAAACTGCTGCTGATAAGACTGTTGAAGTCAAGGGTGCCAAGAATGGTGGCAAGCGTGTGATCCCTGCTGAAAAGGCTCCTCGTTTCTATCCTGCTGAAGATGTTCCTAAGCCCAAGGTCTCTCGCAAGTCTCCCAAGACTGCTGCTCTTCGCAAGTCCATCACTCCTGGTACTGTTGTCATTCTTCTTGCTGGTCGTCACCAAGGCAAGCGTGTTATTGCTCTTAAGCAACTTGACAGTGGTCTTTTGCTTGTCACTGGTCCCTTCAAGGTTAACGGTGTTCCTCTTCGTCGTGTCAACCAAGCCTATGTCATTGCTACTTCCACCAAGGTTGATATCTCTGGTGTCAAGGTATTTTATTACTTGTTGCTTATGGGATCAAGACTGATGATACTAATATGTGAATTTAGATTGATGACAAGATCAACGATGCTTACTTTGCCAAGAAGGGTTCCAAGGAACAAAAGCAATTCCTTGAAGGTGAACAGGTAAAGAATATCTCTATTTGATGATACCGAAAGAGCATGTGTAACTGAAATATGCATTATATAGCAAAAGAAGGCTGCTCTTCCTGAATCCAAGGTTGCTGATCAAAAGGCTCTTGACAAGGCTATCCTTGAATCTGTCAAGAAGACTCCCTTCCTTACTGCCTACTTGTCTTCTACCTTCTCCCTTAAGAAGGGTCAGTTCCCCCACGCCATGAAGTTCTAAGCAGTGCCTAACTTTTGTTGGACGGTGAATAAAACTCTATTTGTGTAAAGCAATGTCAGTCAATAGTTGTAGTAATGAGCAAGATCTACTAGTAAATGATATCATTCAAGAACTTTAATCGCTGTGAAAACATGTAATGCCAATGGCGTAATTGCTTTGATTCTGAAACGGGAACAAAGGGGCCACACACAATGTGAATCCTTAATCTCCGTCGGCTGTAATGCGTAACACATAAAAACACATGACGCATTGATCATGAATGAATCGCCGTCCCCACGCTTTTCTTTGCCACTCTTCTTCTTTTTGTTTCATACACTGCTTTTTCCACTTTACACATGAAGCTATTTGCCCTTTCTGCAGCTATCACAGCTTTATTGGCCGTCTCTGATGCAGCCATAACCAGGTACTATACATTATGAATGCTATCCATGTGTTGTCAATACTCATTTATTGCTCAAAGAATCCCAGTTAAGAAGACAACAGAAACACCTGCACAAAAGTTGGAGCGATATTCACACACTGGTGAATACTTGGCTCAAAAGTACTTTGGCTCTTATGACATCAATCAGCAACATGCCACTTTCCAAACCGATGCCTTTGGACAAGTAAAACATGGTGTGCCTATTTCCAATTATATGAATGCTCAAGTAAATACACCATCATGCTCTGATAATGTATATATGATACTAAGACCCAATATCATAGTACTATGGCGAGATTGGTCTTGGCACTCCATCACAGACATTCAAGGTCGTCTTTGATACTGGTTCATCTAATCTATGGGTGCCATCGACACATTGCTCATCTATCGCCTGCTTCTTGCACCAACGATACAACTCTGATCAGTCAAGCACTTATAAAGAGAATGGTACTGAGTTTGCAATCCAATATGGCACTGGATCATTGGAAGGTTTCATCAGTGAAGTATGTATGCATGTATCATTTTATGACATGAAAAATGACATTCTGCTGCTACTGTTGACTCACATGACATGATATGATATCCTCAGGATACACTTGAAGTAGGTGGTATCTCGGTAACCGGACAAGGCTTTGCCGAATCAACCAAGGAGCCTGGTTTCACATTTGCACTAGCTCGCTTTGATGGTATCTTTGGTTTGGGCTATGATCGTATCTCTGTCAAGGGTGTTGTGCCTCCTTTTTACCACATGGTGAATCGTGATCTTATTGATGAGCCCATCTTTTCATTCTGGCTTAATGGTGATCCTAATAATGAAGAAAATGGTGGTGAACTTGTATTTGGTGGCGTAGATGAATCCCATTTCGAAGGTGATATTGCATGGTCGCCTGTGCGTCGCAAGGGATATTGGGAGATTGAACTTGAAGATATCAAATTTGGTGGCAAATCTGTGGATCTAGACCCTGTTGGAGCAGCTATTGATACTGGATCATCCCTATTGGTGACACCTACTACCATTGCTGATTTGATTAACCAAGAGTTGGGTGCTGAAAAGAATTGGGCTGGCCAATACGTCATTGATTGCAACAAGATTCCTGATTTGCCAGAATTCTGCTTTGTATTCAGTGGCAAGGATTTCTGCTTGTCTGGTGAAGATTATGTTCTCAATGTCCAAAATCAATGCATTTCTGGATTCATGGGCATGGATATCCCAGAACCTGCTGGACCACTTTGGATTGGTAAGTCACACATTCACACTAATATGCAAATGTGGACATCACATGAATCGTTTCATGCACTAACCCTATATCGTAGTGGGTGATGTGTTCCTTCGCAAGTTTTATAGCGTTTATGATCTTGGCAACGATAGAGTTGGACTTGCAAAGTCAGTTGCATAAAGCGCTACACAACACCATTTTGTACTTGACTTGCCATTGCACTCTTTTGATCCTTACAATCCATCATAGTCCTATTTGCCAACATTGCTCAACATCAATTCCAATAAAGCCTTACTTGATGGGATATAAACATGACTTTGTCAGCATGTAAAGGATCATACAGTCATGTCCCATTCAAATGGGGATGTATTCTTTGAACCAAGCTAATCATTGTTGATCAGGAACACCAACTACATTATTCTCTCCCCTTTCCTCTTTCTGATAACACAAATGATAACTTTGGACCCTGAAAATGTCTATAAAGAGAACTGATCGGTCTTATCAGCGATCACTTGAGCATATCTAACATTGATTCTAATGATCCAGCATTCATTCAAAACCATGATCCCCCTACGTCTTGTGATATGCATTTTATTGTACTGAAATGACAAGTTGAATAGCGTTACGCATCCAAGATCATCACGTGTGCTGACCAATACAAACTTTGGAGAGTCTGACATGGCACGTATGCAGGGGTTGAACTGCCAATGAGAGAGCTAATGATTCAAGCGGCGTCACTGTGAGCAAGAGGATGGCACACCATACAGATCCATTTACTCCACCAAAAGTACATTCTCTTTTTTCCTTTTTCTTTCTCTCTTTCTCTCTCTCTTCAACAATCCCCGATGTTTCGTACTGCTTTACAGGGAGCAAGACTCGTAAGCTTTATGTGTATATGTATGCATGGACAACATTGCTGAACAAGGGAATCGATCTACTCTACTCTATATAGTCATCGCGACTGACATCTACCAGAGCAGCTGGTGTTGCTTCATGTCGTCGATACATGTCTTCTGAACCAGGTTCTGCTACTTCAGCCATGTCTTTCAAGAAACATTTACGTCAACGTCGTTTTGGTCCCGTACCAGCATTCCCAGAGCCATCAGTTGAGGAAGCTGTCAGCAACATTTTGTACAACACCCCACCTCCAAGTTCAGCACCAGAAACCCGACATATTCTCAATTGTCTTGTGCAAAATGAACCTGGTGTTCTTAGTCGTGTCTCTGGTATTCTTGCTGCTCGTGGTTTCAACATTCAATCCTTGGTGGTAGCCAATACTGAAGTCCCTGATCTTTCTCGTATGACTATTGTCTTTAATGGTCGTAATGTACCTATTGAACAAGCACGTCGTCAATTGGAGGATTTGGTATGTGGATCAAAGGATGCAACTTACAAGATTGCTGATGATGATGATGATATGGATTAGGTTCCTGTATGGGCAGTACTGGATTATACCAGAACCAAAGTGATCGAACGTGAGCTGTTGCTTATCAAGGTTTCCATTCTTGGTCCAGAACACTTGCATGAACAGCTTCCTACTGCCAAATTAGATGATGATGTTGAATTCGAAGATGAAAACTTGAATCGTCCTTATGATGAGGTATACACATGACAGATAGATGATGGATCAGCTTGATACTGATATGATGATCACATAGGATTCGACATCATCCAATTCTTTGCGAGAAACCTTTTCCCACTTGCGTGCTTTGACTGAATTGACTCGATTGTTTGATGGCAAGGTTGTTGATGTTTCTTCAGATTCCATTGTTGTTGAATTAGCTGCCAAGCCAAGTCGTATTTCATCCTTTATGAAGCTGCTCAAGCCATTTGGTATTCTGGAAGCATCAAGAACAGGTTTGTAAAGTCAATAAGTTTCAGACAAGTTTATTCATCATTTGCATCTTTGATAGGTGTCATGGCAATGCCACGTTCCCCAGTTCACGATCACTATGAAGCACAAACAGAACATTCCTATGAAACTGAAGCTGTAGATGCTACCACTCTTCCCCCTGGATAGATTATATCGAGTTTTATTTACAACATAAAGATGTGGATGTATGATAATCTCCTACTTGTACTATGATCAACTATGGAAGCCATTGGACTGATAAGCACTCTATTACAATAGTAAATGACATCTTTCGCGAATCCTTTTTACAAAGTTTTATTAAGTGTGATGATTGTGTTTCTGTACATAAGAGCAAAGGGATTATATGCGATAAAAAGAGGGAGAAAAGAGTCAAAAGTGATGCAAGAAATGGACGACGGCGTATTGTTGGTTGCAGTGACAAAAGCGTAGGATAACAGGGAGAAAACGATGATAGAATAGGTTTACTTGGAGCTGGTGTACTTGGTAACAGCCTTAGTACCTTCAGAGACAGCGTGCTTGGCCAATTCACCAGGAAGGATAAGACGAACAGCAGTTTGGATCTCACGAGAAGAGATAGTGGAACGCTTGTTGTAAGCAGCAAGCTTGGAAGCTTCAGAAGCAATACGTTCGAAAATGTCATTGACAAACGAGTTGAGAATGGACATGGCCTTGTTGGAAATGCCAGTGTCAGGATGGACTTGCTTCAAGACACGGTAAATGTAGGAAGAGTAGGTTTCCTTGCGAGTGACCTTGCGCTTCTTATCACCAGAAGCCTTCACCTTCTTCTCAGTAGTCTTAGCAGGAGCCTTGCCAGCGGGAGCGTCTTTGGGAGCCATGGTTAATTTGGATATAGTAAAATGGGTGGGTGAACAGGAAACACAAAGGTGAGCGGGAAACCAGCTGCCTTTTATACCATCCCTAAAATGAAACCCAGCTCACACAGCTTGACGCGCGTTGGCGCTGTTTCAATTTCAGTATATACACACGCCTATTCTCTTCATCACATCCACCTATTTGCTCAACAATGAAGCGTGATATCACGTAAACAACACGCAATCACGTCGATCTATCGCGTAAGTAATCATTATCCATCAAGAAAAAAAATTGACTTGGTAAAGATACTACTTGATCTTTTTTTCACGCCATGATTGCGCGCGCGTATAACATACAAAATGAATACCACGCGTGCACTTGGCGGAGACTAGAATCAATTTTTTTGGTCCACAGCCAACAAACGATAGGCTGGTATATATATAAAGCCCATTCAAGCACTCTACATCTGCTGCTTACTTTTTTGTTCACTTCACTTTTCATTACTACAACTACTACTATTCATCATGTCTGGAGGCAAATCTGGAGGAAAATCTGCTGCTGGTGCCAAGTCCCAAACTCGTTCTGCTAAGGCAGGTCTTCAATTCCCTGTTGGTCGTATCCATCGTCTTTTGCGTCGTGGTAACTATGCTCAACGTGTTGGTGCTGGTGCTCCTGTCTACCTTGCTGCTGTTCTCGAATACTTGACTGCTGAAATTCTTGAATTGGCTGGTAATGCTGCTCGTGATAACAAGAAGTCTCGTATCATCCCTCGTCACTTGCAGTTGGCCATCCGTAACGATGAAGAATTGAACAAGCTCCTTGGTCACGTTACTATTGCTCAAGGTGGTGTTCTTCCCAACATTCACTCCAGCTTGTTGCCTACCAAGACCAAGAAGGCTGGTGCTTCCCAAGAGCTGTAAATTGTCTCTTTTTCTCCTTTTTCTTATCGCGCAAGACGTGTAACGCACACATCATACCACACGTACCACTTTTTCCATCCACTTTACACACGCAAATGTCCTTTTTCAATCTCTTGCAAGCTTTTTTCTGTATATATACGTCGTTTCACACCTAACATAATAAAAACAACTCATCATTGCTAAAGATCATGCATACTTCTTTGTCCTTGTTTTATTGTTCATTTTCATTGTGATCTAACCAAGCTGAACACCAGCAAGATGTCATATGCTTTTAGTCATGACATATACATATTGAGCAGGCAATACTTCAAAGGGATCCAAGACTGATATAGCACATGTCAAACAATGTGTGCCTGAAAGAACAAATATCCCGATATCTGGAATGCTATGTGCTCGTGCTTAAAACATGCCATTTACTTGTGATAGCTATAGTGTACAAGCTTCCTAAACGTGCTTCATATGCAAACGTTTATTCCATTCGACCATCTGCACTTTGCAATGACAAAAGCTTTCTCCATTGTGACATTCCAAACACTGCCCAACCAAGGCTGTCGTGACAAAATAGAGCATTTGATACGTAGAAACATGACGGAGTCCATCATTACATTAGAATCATTGAATCAATGCCACACTTTATGAATGTATAGCCACTGTATCAAAGAACAAATAAAGCTACAAGTACGTTTTTCAATAACGCAAGGGTCATGTTTTTATTTACAAGTTTGCGTTGATGCTAAAAAGGAAACAATAGGCATGTATTTCAAGATATGTGTGATTGTGTCGGATAGCTTGGATGGATATGACATGAAACGGAGAAAAAGGATGGATGGTGATGATATGATTGAAAAAGTCGTTTAAGAACGCTCACCACGAAGACGACGAGCCAATTGGATATCCTTGGGTTGGATGGTAACACGCTTAGCGTGAATGGCAGCCAAGTTGGTATCTTCAAAGAGAGAGACAAGGTAAGCTTCAGAAGCTTCTTGAAGAGCACCAATAGCAGAAGATTGGAAACGCAAGTCAGTCTTGAAGTCTTGAGCAATTTCACGAACAAGACGTTGGAAAGGCAACTTGCGGATCAAAAGCTCAGTGGACTTTTGGTAACGACGGATTTCACGAAGGGCAACAGTACCAGGTCTGTAACGATGGGGCTTCTTGACACCACCAGTGGAAGGAGCAGACTTACGAGCTGCCTTAGTAGCCAATTGCTTACGGGGAGCCTTGCCACCAGTAGATTTGCGAGCAGTTTGCTTAGTACGAGCCATTGTATATGTGTAAAAGTGTTAAAGGGAGAAAAAAAGGATGCTGTATGCCGTTGGCTTTTATATTGCATGCTTTCCTCCCTTTTTCTTTCATTCCGACATGATTTTTGATCACCACACGCAAAAAGACAAAAACGCGCTATCACGCGCGACAATTTCATTCACCTCCCAAATTTTTTACCTCTACTTTTTTTTTCATTACCAATCCACCATGCATCTTATTGAATCAAACGCGCATCCTTTTCTCTTTATCTTACACACATATCATGTCATCTACATTCCTATCTTTTAAGTTTGCTCTTTCATGAGTTGTAAAACATGTTCTATTGAGTATGGGATGATTCTTGTCAAGAGATGGGATGAAATGGGTCAAAAGTAAAGAGATATGGATGTAATTCATGTGATGGTAATCACGCTATGACCGCGCATGTAGCAAAAAAAAAGAGGCACGCGGCAATTGGGTAAAAGTAGCAGCGGAGTTTTAGAGAATGAGCTATAAAAGACAGCATCAATCGCCTTAAATTGGGGAGGACTCCTACTTCTTTTTTTCTTTCAACTACTTTAACAACAATGACTGGTCGTGGTAAAGGTGGCAAAGGTCTCGGAAAGGGTGGTGCTAAGCGTCATCGCAAGATTCTCCGTGATAACATTCAGGGCATTACCAAGCCTGCTATTCGTCGTCTTGCTCGTCGTGGTGGTGTGAAGCGTATCTCTGGTCTTATCTATGAAGAAACTCGTGGTGTTCTCAAGGTCTTCCTTGAAAATGTCATTCGTGATGCTGTCACTTACACTGAACACGCTAAGCGCAAGACTGTTACTTCCCTTGATGTTGTTTATGCTCTTAAGCGCCAGGGCCGTACTCTTTATGGTTTCGGTGGTTAAGCTTGATTGCTTTATATCTTCACACACTCGTCTCCCACCAACAAACGCTCACACAACTTTACTCCTATACATTCCTCTTTGCATGACTCAAACCTTATCCCTTTCGAAATACTCAATATCTTGTAAATAACATAGTCGCGTTGCTCTTCGTAGTACTCTTTTTTTTCAAACAACGTTAACAATAACAACAACTTTTGCTCTACATTGGTCATTGTCTGATTGCACTTGTCTTGCAATGGGGTGTGCTGTGTTTGGATTTCAGGTTTCACATTGAAAATGGCTGCTGCGCCAGTATCTTGTTTATTGTCACCAATGTCTATGTCATGAAATAAAGAACACAAAGCTATGTACAAGGATTTATTAATGCAAAGTATGGATGTCTTGTTCAAACATATGAAAAATGGTTGTTGTGTGTGTGGAAAGGGGGGGAATGGATGTGTGTGATAGCAAACTATTACGTTGAATGAAGGGCTTCTTCACTGTATTTCATCAGATCTCCTAAAGCATGTCTCAATCGTGCTACTTCGTGGCGTTCTTCTGTCAATGCTGCTTCAGTATCTTTGAGCTGAACAAGCCAATTCTTGATCTCTTCATCTTTTGCACGTAGCTTTTTCCTGCTCAATTCCAACTGATATGTGGCACTTTCACCTTGTCCTTCAAGATCCTTGATTCTCGACTTGTAATTCATCAATTGTTGCTGTAACTCATGTCTTGCATTGACTGCAGTCGAAAACTCTTCTCGTGTTCTTGATAGATCTTTCAGAATCTCTTCAACTGTGTCCTCCAATTGTGTAATGCGTGCGATACGTTTCTCATCCATGGATCGTGCTTCTCTTGCTTCCAGTAATTGTCCTTGCATACTGCTGATTTCATTCCTTGCCACATTCAATTCTTCTTCCATGCCATGCATTGTCTCCTCTAATTGATCACATCTTCGAGTAACACGTTTCTTTTCCAAATCAGCTGACATGGCTTCCTCTTGTGATTGCTGTAATTGTGTCTTTTGATCTTGAATGATACGCTGCAATCTTTCAATATGTGATGTTGCATCTTCCAATGTATGGGATAACTCCTCCAACTTGTGAATCTGATCCTCATAGTCTCGTAACTTGTTGTGCATATCTTCAAGCTCATGTGTCAGCTGGACAATCTTTTGTTTGGATAATGTCAATTCTTTGGTGCGTGCAAGATCTGCTTCTTCAAGCTCTTCTTCTCTACGTGCAGCTTCATTGGCAATCTGAGTGAGATGAGATGCAGTGTCGGCAAGTTCACGTGATAAACTGGTTTTGGCTGCATGTAAATTGCTGATAAGTTCATCCTTTTCTTTGGCTTGTCGAATTGTTGCCTGTGCACGTTCAAGTTCACCACGAACACGTGTCATCTCCTTATCCTTCAACTCCAACTGATAATTCAACTCGTCAATAGTCGCTTCATGTTCTCTGACACGTCGTGTAGCTGTTTGGTTGTGCATCAATTCACTGCGTACTCGATCAAGTTGTTTGTTGCTTGCATCAAGATCATACTCCAAATCTCGTATCCTCTCCTCAGCATCCTTCATATCATGTAATCTGGATTGGACACGTTCATATTCTTCCTTGAGCTCTTGTAACTCCTTTTCACTTGTTGCGTGATCTCGCTCAAGTTCAGAACGCACACGCATCATTTCTTTATCCTTGAGCTCCAATTGGAATTGCAAGTCTTCAATAGTCGTCTCATATTCCTTGGTGCGTCGTGCAGCTGATTGATTGCGTTCCAACTCATTTCTCACACGCTGCAGTTGCTTATTGCTTGCATCAAGATCATATTCCAAATCACGTATCTTCTCTTCAGCGTCTTTCATATCATGTAACTTGGATTGAACACGATCATATTCAGCTTTGAGCTCTTGCAACTCCTTTTCACTTGATGAATGATCATGTTCCAGCTCAGTACGTATACGCATCATCTCTTTGTCTTTGAGCTTCAACTGGTGTCGTAAATCATCAATAGTTGCTTCATTTTCTCTGGCACGTCGTGCAGCTGATTGACTACGCTCCAACTCATTCCTTACACGCTGAAGTTGTTTGTTGCTTGCATCAAGATCATATTCCAAATCACGTATCCTCTCTTCAGCATCCTTGTTCTCTTGTAGCTTGGATTGAACACGATCATATTCTGCTTTGAGCTCAAGTAACTCCTTTTCACTGGATGTATGATCTCGCTCAAGTTCAGCACGTACACGCTTCACTTCCTTTTCCTTGAGATCCAACTGGAATTGCAAGTCATCAATGGTGGATTCATATTCTTTGACAAGTTGTGCAGCTGACTGATTACGCTCCAGATCAGTTGTCAGTCTTTGTAGTTGCTTGTTACTGACATCCAATTCAGCTTCCAAATCTTGTATCCTGTCGTTCGCCATCTTTGCATCATGTTCCAACTCTGACGTACGTGCAAGTAGCTTATCAATCTCAGCCTGACGAGCATTACTCTCGATAATCAATCCATCATTCTCTTTGGAAACTTCATCAAGCTTATCACGAAGTGCTTTCATTTCATGATAAGATCGATTGTAGTCAGATTCCTGTGTACGTGTCTGATCTTGCAATCTGTCATTTTCCATGGTGGTCTCTTCCAACTGTGATCGTACTCGATGCAACTCCTTTCCCATTCGTTCATGCTCTGCTGCAAGTTGATCATACATCACACGTAACTCATTGTCTTGCTCATGACTCTGTTGTTGTTCCTTCAATTGATTCTCCAATGTTGCCACTTTGTCTTGAGCTGCTCTTAGTTGATCCTCCAAATAGATACGATCCTCCCCCTTAGCCAATGCTTCTTTTTCTGCAATACGGTCAACAAGTGTCTGGATCTGCTTTTGATGACTCTCCACCAACTCGTCATGCTTCTTTTGCAACTCATCACGTTCCAGTGTCATGCTTTCCAGTTGTGCTTTGACTTCACGTGTTTGGTTGTAAGCTTCTTGCACCTTGGACTTGGCTTCATCGACAACAGAAGACGTCTCGTTGCCATTGGAATGGGCAAAGTTGGCTTCACGTAAAGGTCGAAAATAGGAACGTCTAGGTGCTTTTGGGTTCCCACGTGGTGTAGCAATGCGATCGTTGCCCCAGGATTCATCTGCATACGAAACTCGAACACCAGGTCGAATGTCGTGCACTTCAGGTGATCGTCTGCCTCTCACCATGGCACCTTTTTGCTAGAATACAATTGTGAGATGTCTATTCAACTTGAGAAATAAAGGCAACTTACGTATTAGAACTTGTAAAAGAAGAGAGTGATAAAGGATAAAGTGACTTGAAAGGAAGAGAGAGAGAGAGCGAGAGTGAACGAAAAAGATAAGCTTTTGAAAAGAAAAAAAGGTCAAAGGGGAAAAGAAGAAAATTGGGCACGCGTTTCCAAGTGGGTTGCACCAGTTTTCAATACAGCGCGCGCTCTTTGATCACACACGCCCATGATACATTGAACACATTCCCACCCACACCATCATCAATACCATGGATACTATAGACATAGTGACCATCTCCTGGCTCATTCATATGACTACTGCTTGTACAAGTTTATGTCTTGTAGTCTTCTTCCTTCTTATCAATCATCTATGCAATGCAGGTGACTTTCCTATACCCTTGACTTTACTAGTCGATTCTTGATCAAGATCAATGATGCAAACAGTAGTTGCTATTCTCTTTGGAAGATGATCAACGTCCTATAGTGTCATCATTAAGTAGCTTCACGCATAATGAACATTTTTGAAAGACTCCAACATAAGAAGAGTTTATTTTCATATGAAAAGGACAATCACTATCAATGAACAGTAACATATCATTTCATAAAAGAGCATTTGAATAAGGGACAAGTATCATCAAAGAAAAGGGCTGAAACATATATAGCTGTGTGATTGGTGATGGATAGGACGTTTAAAGCCACGAATTTCAGACAAGTGGGGAAAGAGGACCGAGGATTCATTCTGCTTGTGGTTCCACCTGTGAAAACTTCTCTTTCAATATGAACAACGTGGTCAACAGCTTACTTAACGGCTTTTCAAGCATGTTGGCCTTGGGTGGCGACACTCCAGCAAGCGATCAGGGTTGTGCATGTGCAGGACCAGAAGGAGGATCTTGTTGCAAGTCTCAACAACAACAACAGCCCAAAGAAGACAACTGTGCATGTGCTCCCCAACAAGGTCCCACTGAAATCGAGTCCATGAAGCTGTTTTATGCGACACTGACAGGAACAGCAAAGACATTTGCAACTGAACTCCAACAACGACTTGAGCAGGACAACAATGTCAAAGTGAAGCAACTGGAACTAGTGGAGATCACCGATTACGACAACGACGACTTGTTGACAGAAACGTCTGTTTGTGTCTTTCTATTATCATGTTATAATGTAGAAGGACCTTTAGATTGGTATGTATAGCTAAAGAGAGAGTAGTGAAGGATGCATGGTTGACTGATATAATGATCATAGGTTCTCTAAATGGCTCAGAGATCTTCGTTACGATTGGCGTGTGGATCGTCTTGCACTTCAAAAGTTACGCTATGCTGTATGTGGATTGGGTGATTCTGCTTATGGTGAAGAATTCAATGTGGCAGCAGCACAAATCGACAAATGGCTTGGTCAATTGGGTGCCACTCGTATTTATCCACTTGGTTCATGCGACAAGAATGCAGATCAAAAGGCACAGTTTGAAGAATGGGCAGATCAGTTTGTCAAGGAATTACATGACAAGAGCTCTTTGGAATTCTCTCCTGCACATATCGAATATGATTCAGATGCTGAAGGTGAAGAAGTTGAAGATGAAGAGCAACAAGAGGTGCAAATTGGATCTGAAGATGAGATGGTGGATGTGGAAGATATGGGCAAAATGGCAACCAAGCTCAAGACTGCAAAGGAGAACCGTGAACGTGAAGAGCATGAATACACAGTAGCACAAGCCAAAGCAAAGCGCACAATTGGTGTGGATGGACAATCAACTGTCGTCAAGAAATCAGAACCACGTGAAATGGTATCACCTATGCTTCACAAGAACCTTACAAAGCAAGGATACAAGATTGTTGGCTCTCATTCTGGTGTCAAGATTTGTCGATGGACCAAGGCAGCTTTACGTGGACGTGGTTTCTGTTATAAGCACAGCTTTTATGGCATCCAAAGTCATTTGTGTATGGAAACTACTCCTTCACTCGCATGTGCAAACAAGTGTGTCTTTTGCTGGCGTCACCATACCAATCCTGTTGGTACTACTTGGCGTTGGAAGGTGGATGATCCCAAATTCATTTTGGATGGTGCTATGGAGAATCACTACAAGATGATCAAGCAACTTAAAGGTGTTCCAGGTGTCAAAGCTGATCGTTTCCAGGAAGCATCCAAGATCAGACATTGTGCTCTTTCTCTTGTCGGTGAGCCTATCTTTGTAAGTCAAATGATTGTATACATGTATGAATCATCATCACTCATACTTGATTTATAGTATCCACACATCAATGAATTTGTCAAGTTATTGCACGAGCACAACATTTCGTCATTTTTGGTCACCAATGCTCAGTTCCCTGAAAAGATTACAGAGATGGATCTTGTTACCCAGTTATATGTCAGTATCGATGCTGGTACAAAGGAAGGATTGAAGAAAATTGATCGCCCCCTCTTTCGTGATTTCTGGGAAAGATTCCTCGACAGTTTGGAAGCCCTTGCTAAAAAGGGACAACGTACAGTATACCGATTGACACTTGTGAAGGATCACAACACTGAAGAATTGGACAACTATGTCGAATTGGTGCGAAGGGGCAAACCATCCTTTATTGAAGTCAAAGGTGTGACATACTGTGGATACAGTGGTGCAAGCAACTTGACAATGGCCAACGTACCCTATCATCATGAAGTGGTTGACTTTTGCCAAAAGCTCACAGAGAAACTTGGTCCTGGTTATGAAGTTGCTGCTGAACATGCTCACTCGTGTTCGATTCTTATTGCACAAACACAATTCAAAATCAATGGCGAATGGTATACACACATCGACTATGACAAGTTCTTTGAGCTTGTAAGGAGTGGAAAGCCTTTCAATAGCCTGGATTATGTGGCCAAGACACCATCATGGGCTGTATTCGGTGCTCCAGAAGGTGGTTTCAATCCAGATGATACACGATTCTATCGCAAAAACCGTAAAGTAGCCCCAGCATCATAGCTTACTACCTTTTTGTTTATTTATGCATCAAAAGTTGTTGTTCATATGATCTTGTCTCACCTATAAATCATGTCATGTTTTCGAATCTCCTTTTCTTAATCTCTGACTCTCTTTCATTTCATCATTCAATGTCTGAAAAGTCTACATCTGGTAAATCGACTACTGGCAAATCTGACAAGAGCCATCTGCGTCAAAGAACACGATCTTCAAAAGCTGGTCTTCAGTTTCCTGTGGGCCGGATTCATCGTTTCCTTCGTGATGGTCGTTTTGCAAGTCGTATTGGTGAAGGATCAGCCGTTTATCTTACTGCAGTATTGGAATATCTGACAGCAGAAGTACTTGAATTGGCTGGTAATGCTGCTATTGATAACAAAAAGACACGCATCAGTCCTCGCCATCTCCAGTTGGCTATTCGCAATGATGAAGAACTTCATATCCTTCTTAATGATGTCACTATTGCTCAAGGTGGTGTTCTGCCCAACATCCATTCCAGCTTGCTCCCCAAGAAACATTTACATGACATGCAACCACGAGTGAAACAATCACCAGAATTGTAAATCATTTTGATCCCTTATCACACACTAATGTTCATCTATCCATACCATGACCTTGCGTAAAAGACTAGCACTCCACTTTTGGTTATATACTTAGCACTAATCACATTGAATAAAAGCAACATAGCATGCTCTTGCACTTGACAAAGATGTCACTTTGAATAAGATACTATCATTTACTACTAATATGCACTAGGTTGTAAGTATTGTAAGGGGAGTATACCGATGTTAAGCTGGTGTTGTCTTTTCATCTTCGATTTGTTGCTTTGTTTCTTGATTATTCTCGCCGTTTTGTCTCAAGTGAGCAAGAGGATCATCGGGATCAATACCTCTTGCACGTAATTCCTTTTCAGCACTCTTGACAAAGATGGCTTTGGTAGAGAAAATAACATCCAATTCTTCAAGACTCTTATTCATAGTCTCTGGATACAATGCCCATACAACAGGGATAACAGCGACATTGAATCCAGCATAAAGAATAAAAGTAGCCCATCCAATCTTCTCAAATAGAGATGGAGTGGATAATGTCACTAGGCCATTACCAATGGACCACCCAATAGTACTCCATGCACCACCACGTGCGCGCACTTTGAGTGGAAAGATCTCGACCTAGAAGTCTTTGTGTGTGAGTTTCTATATCCCATCCCAACCCTTGTCATTCATACTTACAGGATATAGCCATGTGACAGTCAACCATGTCATGCCAAAGAATGCTGTATACAGAAACACAAACACTGTAGCACCAATTCCAATACCCTATACTCACGTGGGATCAATGCCATGTCATTAGGTCAATGTTCTACATAAACATACCAGTGGATTCTTCTCAAGAATGTCCGGCTTGCATAAAACACCAATACAGACAAAGCATACTGCTTGACAAATTGCTCCATACAGCATGATAAACCGGCGTCCCCACTTATCTAACGTGATAACTGCGACAAAAGTAGATATCATGTAGGTGATATTGTTGATGCCAGCAACCAGCATAGACACAAAGGAATCAAAACCAGCCAATCTAAAGATTTCAGGAGCATAGATTGTCACCTAGATGACATTCTGTGTGAGCGATAATAGAAGACAAGACATTGGTCTTCACACTTACCACACCAATACCAACAAGCTACAAGATACATGTATGAGCAATGATGGTGGCGATATGATTAGATGAGCATAAATACTTTACCTGTTGAAGAATTTGGAGCCACACAGTCATGTGAACACGCCGTGGGATGTTCATTTCATCTTTTTCAAACAACATCTTGTAAAAGCTAGGCTCACCTCCTTGTGCTTCTTCAATACGCAAGGTCGCACGGATTTCTTTGAGCTCATGAAGCACATTGGGATGGTTTCTATCACCATCACCCCTTAAGGCAGCAAGCACACGAATGGCTTGTTCCTCACGATTATGCTTTAATAGCCATCGGGGAGATTCGGGAAAGAAGAAAACCATGATCAGCAATATCAACTGTGGAAACATTTGAAACGCTACTGGGAATCGCCATCGTACACTGTTATCTGGTGCAAATGTCATGGCAAATGCGAGCCAATACTATTTGTGAAATTAGCTTGTTGTGTATCATTATCATTAGTTGTGAACTTACAGCAACAACGACTCCAAAGATGTTTAATGTGAATTGCATTGCAATAAAGGCTCCTCGACTCATAGGTGTGCTTGTTTCAGCTGACCAAACTGGTACAATGGCATTTCTATATGTAATTCATCATCAGTATATCATTGAAACATGATGTTGTAGCATTGTACTTACAAGTAGCCTGTCGCAACACCAGTAATGATACGAGAGCAGATCATCCATTCTACATTTTGAGCACTTGTCTGTAATGTGGCTCCAAAGATTCCCCAAATACATCCTATAATGATACATTTGATACGTCCCAGCTTGTCGCCTGCATATCCACCAAAGAAAGAACCAATCAATGATCCACAATAGTAAGAAGCAACCACGCCTCCACGCATAGCTTCGTTTCCAGCCAAGTTCATGGTTTCGATGTAATCGCGCGAGTTATTGACACCAGCCATCAAACCTTGATCATACTATGCAAATCAAATATGAGCTTTGAGATGAAAAGCTGACTGAATTCTTTTGCTGCAATGACAACAAGTGAACACATACGCCAAATGCAAAGATACTGAATCCACATGCAACATTGATGGCTATAATCAGCTTACGACCATGCAACTTGTCAGCAATATTGAAGACTGCCATATTGCTGAAAGATGAGAATGTGTATATACGCGTGAAGTAGCAATCACAACAAAACTTTTTGCTTATATACAAGCACTTGTAACACAGATTGGATTTCGCTTGTCTTACTGAGGATCAGATCGCTCCCATCCGACTGATATCCACAAGATATGAATCACACAATGGTAACTTGGCTCTTTTGGGGGGAGCGACAGGAGAATTGATTTCATAATTGGTAAGAATGACCCATATGTGTTGCTATTGTTGTCAATAGAAATCAAGTATTTCTCTTCTTCCTCACATGACCCCTTATGTTTTCTAGCCATCAGAAAGTCAAGTCGATTCTGCATTCTGCTGTGTAACCTGGATTGTCTACTAGCAATAATGCAGCATACCTTTCAGCTGCCGATTTGCCGTTCCTGGTTGGCTGTTGTTCATCCGATCAACTTGTGTTACTCCAGTCCAAGTTTTTGATTCGTTAGAGTGGTTCTTTGCTTCTTTTTTGGCATTTCATTCTATGAATCTCTTTGTTTGTCACTTGTTCTCAATTGCTATGCAGTACGGCGCTGATCCGTTGATCCGAAAAAGCATGACAATCACTACTTTAGGGTTAAAGGTAGCATCCATACAAGGAGACCTGGTTCACGTTGCATTTTTTAAAGGATCACAATCTGCCAATAGTAGTAGCTCATCGCTTTTGTATACGTATTGGGCAAACATCATCATTCTCCCACTTCTTTATGAAAGATCATGTGTATTTGCTTGCAGTGATTGTACCCAACATCCCATTCTATATAAAACGTGACATTCCATATAACCCAATTGTGTTCCTTGGTCATGACTAGAGTGATGCAATATCCAACTTGGAAAATGCTCGTTACAAATGTGCCGATATATAGTCGATGACACGTAGTCAATGAAACAAAAAGCGTCAGACACACCTATGTCATATCATCCTCCTCTTTAGTACAAGAGCTATATGTCATCTTTGATCATGACAGTCCTTGCAAGATCACTTTCTCCCCCAGTATTAGGCTTTTTGGCTAGATATACTCTTTAGGGAATAACCAATATCTTTATTCATTGTTGGTGCCATACAATGCTATTGCTAAAACATTAACTCCTCCTTTATCATTGCCTGTCGACCAATAGTAATAGGGATCTAAAGACATCTTGCTGTGAATCGCTCATTAGGAACGCTATCTACTATAATGAATCCAAAACCTAATATCCAAGGCCAAAAGAATATACATGAGTAGGTCAATACCGTATTTATTATACACAAGTACTAGCTAAATTCACATCTTGGCACCCATAAAAGAAGCAATCTTGGTTGATTGACGAATACCCAATTCAAGCATAATCTCTTCAGATCCACCCGGTACACTGTAAGCTCGTACTTCACGATTCAAACGTTCGACACGCTCTCCTTGACCACCACGTGTATATGACAAGCCGCCAAAGATTTGAGCAGCTTCACGTGCACAGAATTCAAAAGTACGTGTAGCTTGTGCCTTGCACACTAAAAGAATGAAACAATATCATTAATGAAACAGAACCAAGACATGGCTCATTTCCTATTACTTACAAGCAATATGACCACCAAGGCGCAAAGGTTGAAGATCCAAAGGCATATGTAAGGCTTGATAGGCGAGAATTTCCATCCATGCATGCGTTGCTTCAATTTGTCGAATCATGTGAGCCATCTTGTTACGAATTACAGGATGATCAATAAGACGCTTGCCAAAAGTCTTTCTCTTATGTGCATACTAGAAGAATAGCAGACGTGAGCTACACATTTTCCATCACTCCTTTGGACCAGCCAATATCTTACCACAAGGGCATCCTCGAGACAAACACGAGCAAATCGGTTAGCTTGGATGACAATACCCATACGCTCTGCATTGAAGTTGCTATATACATGATCTATCAATCACTGTATCTATCACTCTTGTTGTTTCACTTACGCAACAATGTAACGGAAGCCTTGATTCTCTTCACCAATCAAGTTTGACTTGGGTACCTTGACATCTTCAAAGGTGATATAAGAAGTACCAGATGACCAAACACCAGAACAATTCATTTGACGTGTTGTAACACCTGGCATAGATCTCTCGACTAGAATGAATGAAATGCCTTCAAATCCAGGTCCACCTGTGCGACATGCCACTGTAAAGTAGTCTGCAAATACACCATTGGTAATCCACTTTTTCTCGCCGTTCAACAGGTAATGATCGCCCATATCCTTGGCTTCAGTAACAAGGTTGGCTACATCGCTTCCACCGCTTGGTTCTTTAAAAAACGGGATGAATACAAGCTGTTTTTCACAAACAACAAGAGCTTCTTTCTAACACATACCTGTGATAGCCAAGCAAATGAACTTTTCACCCTTGAGCACGTCAGGAATCACCTTACGCTTCAGTTCTTCGGAACCAAACTAGTACACGACTCTTTTTGTAAGCATGGTCAAAAGTGGAATGAACAAGGGTAACTTACCAATCCCACAGGAGGAAGACCAATACCCAAACCACCAATGAGACCCCAAGTAATCTAGTTGTAGTGTTAGAAAGTTGCCATTGGAGAATAAAGAAGGCAATGATACTCACACCACCGGAGCCTGAACGTGATAGCTCATCCACTACAATCACATTATGGAAAGAGTCCCAGTCCTCTGGCTTGATACCAGCAGGATAACCATAAGGGAGCAATTCTGGAGGAGCATGATGACATGCAGCTGCAAGGATACCAGCCTTGGCAGCCTTGATATAAAGTTCAGATGGAAGTCGCTTGGCTTCATCCCATTCGTGTGCATATGGAATAACTTCCTTGTCGACAAATTCACGCATAAACTTGCGGAGCTTACGATGCGAGTCATTGTAGAAAGGACTGTGTATACGTATCAATACAATCACTTTTTAAACACATTATCATCATCATGTATCCTTACCTATACCAGTCTTGGTACCTGAAAGTTACAAAGTAAGTCAAATGTATTCTAAAGGTTGCCTTGTTTATTTGTGCTACTTACCACATAGGATCGCCAAAGGGCACCATATCACCAAATGTCTCACCAATCTGCAAGGGGGACTTTTCATCTTCTTCATCTGCTGCTGCAGCAGCAGCTTCTGGCTCACCGGTGCCCACTTTACCAATCAAAAATTTGGCACCAAGTTTGTCAAGCACAGCTCGATTATGAAAGGCATCGAATTGACTGGTGGCATCAGTGCCTGAAGCTTTCAACAACACCTTTTTTCCACCTGTTTACATCATTATCAGCATTCGATTGCATCTATTGAGTCATCTTCTTACCAGGATGATCATTTAGAAAGCTTGAAACATCATACACATTGCCATGAACAATAATCCAGCTGAATGAAACACGTGTAAAGATACATGTATTGATGCAAGTTTATAATGGTGTTTGATTTACCAGTCGTTTTCAGACTTATGTTTGGCGACTTCCTCAATAGTGAATGTTTTGGACATGTTGGAAGAGTAGGATGTGTTTAAAATGAAAACGAAGGGAAAGTTGGATAAAGGGAAAGCATATAAATAATGACGAGAATGGGGGTTCACATGCAGATTTGCCTTTGCTTTTCGCATCGTATGACCTAATCTAGTGAACACGCTCTTGTGGGATCCTGCACATGAATTTACCACACACATGTTCATATAGACCAAACATGTAATATTATACCAAGGGAGCCAAGCTACACCTTGCTTATCCCATGATCATAGCATACATGTGAGCTGTATATTTCATTATGAAGCTTGATGCAGCATCATTCATCTTCAGTGATTGACATTGTTTGCATTTGGATGTGCATATACAGCAGATGCTGAATGCGTCGGCATTGCAACAAGACTATTTTTCTGTGGGGTAAATAAGAGACAGCCAAGTGCCACAATGCCGAAGAACAAAGGTTGTCGTAACACCCATGTTTCCTTTTCCGGCGCATAACACTGTAGTCATCAAATCTTGTCTGCTGTGAAAGAAAATTGAGCCGTGATATCGTGTGCACGTGCCACAAGTGTCCGCATAAATGATCTTCTTTTATGTATTGATACTGATTCATCCAATTCGTTTATCATTTTCTTGTCAGTGATTGATATAGAGTGTCCATGATCAATCTCATGCCACTTTTAGTCTGGACATAGTTTGTTAAGCTAACTACCACACAAGATCTCGATAAACTATGATAAAGTACATTGCCTAAATAAGTGGGATATGCATATATAGACTATGATGTTGCGTTATCTACACAAATGGCCCAATCTGGCATACAGCAGACATGTCATTGTTTGGTCAGTGTATTCACTTGGACAAGGCAGTAATGATATGAAATCGATCTCCCGTGCACTTTTATTCATCCCGGTTGTCGGGATCAAGAGTCTTTCAAGTATAGCTTTAGTCGGTACTAATGTTAGCGGATCCAATTGAAACGCATTAATGTCAAGCGTTAGGTGATCTTGCATGACCATTCCAAATCCACATTCAACAACGTTGCACTGCCAAAGTAAGAGAGCAAAACAATACATCTTTTTTATCTCATACTAGTCTAATAACTATTCCTATATCTACTATTGAACGATCTTCTTTTGCAATATCGCTTAACATCTCCTTCCATGTTTGGATTATCTTGAAGACAGCGAATGTAGCACTCCAAATGCACGCTTAACATCTTTCTTGCATCTTGTTCAAATGCTACCTAATTAGGTGAAAGAATGTGTGAAACTACATGTTGCCTTCATCCAGGTAGAGTGCTGGTATAATCTCATGGATGATCTGCTTCAAGGCGACAGGGAAATCTTCCACCTTCAGTGCATGCAATCAAGGGAACTAAACTGATACAAGTATTCTTCTTGGAATGTGCTTTCTATCACCTTCCAGGTACTCGTCAGCAATACTGTTAACGAGTTGTTATACGATAGTTGTAACGTTGTCGAAAATACTGCTCAGGATACGTTGGCGTCTGAAGCAAAGCTATCTGGTGTCAATCACCATGTGCAAGCTGCTGGTTTGTCCCATCTTGTCGAAAGCTGAGCCACTGCATACTGGAATTGAGTCAAGTCTTAAGCGAAAAGCTTTGACGATCGTCTTCTTAAAGTGTATGGTGAGTGAATATGAAGAGGTGAAAGCCATTTGACGCGACGTGGTGATTTGGGTTCAGATTTAGGTCCAACCATTGGGAGATGCTTTATTTGGCACACAATCTAGCTCATCACTACAACTAGTCATCTCGATTCTAAAAAGTCATGTCATCCTTATGCAATGTCTGACTAATAAAGCACCCATCACATGTTCCAGAATGCTTCCAAGAAACAAAGACATCGTGCATGCATATCCATCATAAACATCCGATAATAAATGTACAATCCTATAAGTATTACTTGTAGTAAGGTGTATAATAAACAAAGGACTGGAACTAAATGGGACAAGGTATACGTGATATTCTTCCTGATTCGGCCAGAGAAACGAGATCCTTGTAATACATTCGCACTTCATCCGTTTGAAATAAATCCTTGTCAACCTACCATTGTCGTTCATCAATTGTTCAATGGCTCATGATGTATACACAAAACAAACCTGCGGTCGACATCGCAAAAGAGTCTCTTGTGCTTCAGATGGATTGAGCTGATATACTCGTAATAGATAACATATAGCAATAGCAGCACTTCTTCCACGACCAGCTGAATTGATAGTGATATTGTTAGCCTAGCACATGATCCAAAACCTATTCATACCTTTGCAGTGAATATAGACACATCTCTGATCATCTTCTTGTTGAATGATTTTGAGTATAGAATCGACACCTTGTTCAATATTGTCATAAGATGGAATTGTAAAGTCGCTAGTGATTAAACGGATTTGTTGAATGCCCAATTCATCGTATAAATGGTGGTATCCAGGGAATTCTGCACATAGGTTGATGATGCCAACCACTCGTTCACGCGACGAAAGCTGTTTGATGTGAGTCGGTGTTGGTAACGCGCCTATTAAGACATGCTGATCGATTCTGATATGCAAAAGACCACATGAGCATACACATACATACATTTACATGTCTCTTACCTATTGTACCATGACCACCCATTCATACAACCAAAAAGGCCCACCATGATCTATTCGAGACCATTGAATCAGTTTGCAATAGGATTGTAGCATGTAGAATCATACAAACCTTGTTATAATACAATGAGATATAAAAACGTGCCCAAATGAACAAGTTGTCGGTTTCAGAAGCCTCTGGAAGTGTCTCGTCTCGTAAAGAAGTCTTGACTCTGGAATCACGTTTTGAAGTAGTGCCTGACGGTTTAAGAGCTTGACTAATGCCAAGGGATGACTCTTGGTGTGTGCAAACAGGGCGATCCTCTTCATCGTCGATTGAGTCGGTCGTGTTGATACTTCTAGTCATAAGTGGTAGGTGTGTGGGAGAGTGAAAGAGTGAGTGACAGATAAAGAAAAAGAGGAGAGAGAGTAGTAGTGAGCCAGTGTCAGCCGAATGAAATACTCTAAAATCGGGAATTAACATTACAACATCCACCCTTCTCACACAACAGCAACAACACGATGCATACGCTTCTCCTTGCTCTTCTCAATTACATCATCTCGTGTGTTTATGTGCATTGGGATGCAGTAGCAGTAGAGTTTGTCTAATCGATCGGGAGATGGCGATTATGCATTGTCCATTCTATCCCACCAATCACACCTTGGTCTGACAATCACATTGATTTCTCACGTTAAGTCAATAACCCCTTTATGAATTCTGACAACTTCTTTTCTGTGAATGCTATCAACATCTCATCTTGACTACCAATATCTAAAGATACAAAGAACTGCATTCCATATTTGGAGGCTATCATAGGACCATGCTTTAGAACAAAAGTAATAAACATATCCATTTGACCCCCTTATTTACCCAATCTTCTGCCAATGTTGCGACTTTGTTCAGAGATATCTTGTCCAAGTACTGTTGTCACTGCTGGATTGGACTAGGCATGATCTTAATACAGTTGATATCATTTTCGTCTTGACTTACTTGGCTACCAAAAGCAGGCATGGCAATCGAGAGATCCTTCATATTGGCTTGTTGCTTCCCGGCCCAAACAAAGACAGACTTGTTCATTTGAACTGCTTGAAAGTGAATGGGCTCACCCAAGTACATTTGTGTTGTCTGATGGATAAGAAAACGCGGATCGGTGTCTTGAGCCATAAGTGTATGCGTAAGAGAAAGGAGAAGCGGAGAAAGTAGTATGGATAGAGCGTGTGTTTTATTTGCATCATTCAAAAAGTATCTCTAACGACCTTTGTAGACTGGTTTTCTCTTTTCCTTGAAAGCACGTAATCCTTCTAGTCTATCTTCAGTAGGAATGATCTGTGCATAGTAAGCTTGTTCAATCTCAAGACCAGCATCCCTAATAAAAGCATCCAAATGTCAATATACATTTCTTTTTTCATCACTTGTAAGACTTACATATCCATCATGGCTCCACGATCCACTGCCATCTTGGCTGCTCTAATTGCTAGTGGTGCTTGAGGAAGGATACTCTCTGCAAGAGTCACTGCTCGATCATATGCATTATCTTCTGCTGCATAATTGACAATGCCTAAAACATAGCCTGTCAATAACATGCTCCCAAATAGTTCAAATCATCCTATCCCTTTACCATATTCATGTGCACGCTTGTTATCTAATGTTTGTGCAGTAAAGATCAACTCTTTAGCTTTGGAAGGGCCAATCAACTTGGTCAATCGCTGAGTACCACCAGCTCTATATGTATACAATGAATGTCTGCTTGTATTTATACCATCATCATGACTCCTTACCCTGGAATGATGGCAAGTTTTGTTTCTGGAAGACCAATCTTTGCTCCAGGACCTACATTGATTCAATAAATATCCCAAATTGTCGAATGATGGATGATTTGTTACCAGCAATGCGCATATCACAAGACAAGGCCATTTCCAATCCACCACCTAAAGCAGCACCATCAATAGCAGCAATTGTAGGAATCGGAAGTGTCTAGAACACCATCAGTACTTGTTTGTCTTTTTTTTCTCAATATCTACCTCCAAATCGCGATAAGCTTGACGAAGTGAATGTAAGAACTGGGTCACTTGAGTGGGATTCATGGTAGCACGTTCCTAAGCAATCTATAAGATATCTCCATATACATTGATCATTGCTTCACTCACCTTGAGATCAGCACCAGCACAAAATACACCCTTGACCAAACTCTGAACCACAAGTACGCGTGCATCACTAACCAGATGTAAGTGCATGAAAACGCGTATCATTGAACTAGATGTACCTTGAAAATCGAATCTCTTCGAGAGCTTCACGGAATTCACGAAGCAACTTGATAGAAAGTGCGTTACGTGCAGCAGGTCGGTCAAGTTTGAGGACTGCAATACCTTGTTGTTCACCTGTCAAACGTTCAATGTAGGCTTCCTTGGCACCACCAGCTGATTCGGCATGAATGCCACGTGCAATGGTCAAAGGACGAGTAGCAAGGGCTGTAGTTTTTGGCAAACGACAAAGAGCAGTACGCAACATTGTGTAAAAGAAAGAAAGAATAAAGAGACAATGAATGTGTGAGCGTGGTATTGCACTCTAGTCAGCGTGGGAAAATCAGTGGTAACCAAGAAATCAAATCCCCCTTTTGTTGTCAACCATGCATGAATAGAAAAAGTGGTACTTGTTTATTCATCTAAAGTATATCCAAATGGCTTACATACTGGTATCAACTTGTTAAGCTTGTTCTTCAGGTGTTCCTGCAAGTTCATAGCCTTCCATACGTTCAATCATCCGCATTGTCACCAGATCTGAAAACCCATAAAACTACAAGGTAGGATATTAATAGGAGACAATGACATTCTTGATCGTCAACTTACCAATGGTCCGCTTACACGAGTCCCTTGTGATTTGCTCTTTTTACATGCTTCAGTCCATGGTGCTGTTGGTGTTGCTCCTTCAAAGATAGTCTTGCTTTCATTCACTTGAACCTACCCTATCCCGTCAGTAAGACAAACAAGTAAAAGAATAACTTGTTACCTTGAACACGGGTCCATCATCACCTTTCTCAATTGCCATGTGATATGTATTTCCAAAGTGTTGTTTTGATGCACGAAATCCAACTGGATAAGGATGTCTGTATCGGCACTATGGTACTAGCATGAGTGATATTGTGATATTGGATACATTGGATACATACACCACGTCCACTCCAGTATTTTGATCGTCCTTTGCCTGTATATAACTCTCCCAAAGACCAAATGGTCGTTCCTATGGATACTATATGACAAAAAAGAAGAGGATGTCACTTTATACAATCATAAGGATCCACTTGAGAGAATTACCTAATGTCAATGGAGCACTAATGACAGCTGGATCAAATGGTTGTTGTTCTTGAGATGATGGAATCTTTAACGCGATAGCAGCTTGTCGCATCTTGTCATTTTGGTCCAGGAATGCTTCAATATCAACCTAAAAAAAACATGTCAATACCAAGAGTGATGGATCATCAAAAAGACTTACAGTGTCATCAGGCTCTTCGCCTTTAAGTCGTCGTGAAGTGCGCATAGGTCCCACAGGAAGTTTGGATAGTCTTTTTGGATGAGAACGCGCCTTTTTTCGAGGAGGTGGGTCGTCACTCTAGATAACAATGGTTTAGTGCACTAAAGAAAGGCATCGTCAAGGTAACTCTTTTACCTTGTAACCTGAAATGGGAGCGATCCGTTCATTGTCACCAGCAAGTCCAAGTTCTTCCAGGAGCTTCTTGTTCTCTTCAATCAGACGCTGTCGTTTGAGCTCATACTCGCTAGAGTAGTCATTCAAGTGGTTATCAAGTGAAATAAAGAGAAAGACATGTTACATACCTCACTTCAGACACGTTGCCTAAAGTCATGGATGGTGTGATAGGATGTGAAACGCGAGATACCCGCGTGTCCGACGTGGTAGTACTCATCTACAGTGGCTTATCACCAGCACCACTTGCATGATAGTGGATAGACACAAGTTCAATAACATTCCGTAATCATGCTCATTCACTGCTCATATCATGTGAGGATTGATGAATCATTAAGTTTGGATTATCAGCTATGTGACACCAAGTTGCAGGGAGATAGGGTGGAATGGAATTCCGGCACATAAGCACTGCATTAGTAGTAGTGTTCCCACGACAAGTCTAAATCAAAGGTATGCAAAGGCATTGACCAATGAATTGAATGCTTTTAGGCATTTCCGATACAAGCATCTTTTTTGGAGACTATTACATGCAGATTCGACTGTACATGATTGTACTTTAGAGTGCTGTATATGTGTTACATGGATTTTCGGTTGCAGCCGTTGATGACGATGGATTTCTGACACGGTCATGTGGTCAAATGTGTATTTAATGCGACACATTCACAGGGGTAAAGTTTGATTCAACGCGTTCTTTTTCTCTCTTTCAACATGGTTTCTAATCCTACAATGCAAGTGGTTTATTCCCCCGATGGCATGCTGCATGATCCACCTACCGAGGTGACACGAGGAGAAGCAAAACCATACCTTGGTAATGGATACAGACATGATCAAGACATTGTTACTGACAAGACTATTTTAGAATCCCCTGCACGTCTCGCTTCTATCAAGGCCTTTATTGACAGCCAACCCAACCAATTCAGTGTCATTTCACCCCAAGACTACTCATTGACCCCCATTGTCCAAGTCCATGAGCAAGACTATATCGAGTTTCTTTCTACTATTCATCAAGATTGGGTCAAGGATGGTATGCCTCCTGCAGGAACAACAGGAGAATCATTTGTTCTTTCCAACGTGGTCGGCAAGCTGGATCCTGCTGTGCTCAAAAAGAATGTCAACCAAACTGCTACTGGTCGTATTGGGTATTACACATTTGACATGTCAGTTGCCTTTATGAAAGGTAAGAGACAAGCATTGGATGGTCAAGAAAAAGAAAACTTATCATGTATAGATACTTGGCGTGCTGCCTATGTTTCGGCACAGATTGCCATGACAGCTGCTCACAAGCTTCTCAAAGAACAATCATCTTCCATCTATGCCTTGTGTCGTCCCCCTGGACATCATGCTACATGCAATGTTGCAGGCGGTAAGTGATTATAATGTGTATATCCATCATGTTTGCTCACATGTCAACCAGGCTACTGCTTTATCAATAATGTTGCTGTTGTCACACGATTCGTCCAAGATTACACAATTGAAGAAATGGATGCCATGGTCAAGACTCTTGAATATGATGAAAAGAATTCGCTTATTCCCAGTGCTCCCAAACCATCCACACGTTCATCACCCAGGAAAAAGGTGCTCATTCTTGATATTGATCATCACCAGTAAGTCTTTATCGGATACATTGATTTGGTAATTGACACTTGATAGTGGAAATGGTACCCAAGACATCTTTTATGATGATCCTTCAGTGTTGTATGTGTCATTGCATGGCTATCCTGATTATCCTTTCTTTACTGGCAGCACAGAGGAAATTGGTCAAGGAGAAGGAAAAGGTTACAATATCAACATTCCATTGGATCCCAAAACGACTACCGATGAAATCTATCTCGAGAATCTTGAACGTGTTTTACAAAGCCAACATGTCATTGATTTTGGTGCAGAGTTTGTCATTGTCTCTATGGGCTTGGATACTTGGCACGAGGATCCTGTTGCTGGCATGAAGGGTGTCAAGAAGGTAGAGACTTATTTTGAGATGGGAAAATTGATCAAGAATAGCAAGAGTACGACTGGTCGTCAAGTGCTCTTTGTTCAAGAAGGTGGTTATACTATAGAAAAGTTGGGCTTATTAGCTGGTAGAGTATTGCAAGGATTTATGGAGTAAATGTACATTATGATGGTGACAGTGTGTGGTTAAAGCTTCTATTTTATTGAATGCTAACGTTTCGCCATGTGTGGATGACAGTGTGGGGAAGGGGAAACTTGTGTTTGGTGTGCGTATGAGTGGCAATAGGTGGACTGATTGCTTGATCCCAGTGGAAAATTTCATCTGGCAGGTGGACTGATCGCTTGATCCCAGTGGAAAATTTCATCTGGCAGCTGGAACGCTCTTTCAATCTCATCATTATGCCGCTTCACGCTTGGTGCAACAGGTACGTTCCCAACCCATTGTTGCAACAGAGACACTGAATGTTGTCTCAATGGGCTCATGTTGACTTTGATGCATACGTTGGCTCATTTAGCTTTTGTTCGGCTCACTGTAGTTCTGTTTTGTTCACGTGTACCAGGGAAATGGTGTTATATGAAGGCAAGTACAGTGAAACGTTTGTTTATTTCCATGTGCTGATAGTGATACTGCTATCGAATAGGTCCACCGGGCAGGCAGTGCAACTTTGATCATGAACTTTCTGGATAGTCTGTATTACTGCATATGTTTATGGACTTCATTGTTCAGAGATGAAGAGGATATGACTCGTTTGATCCACCAATTCAGTCTATTCGAAGGCTCCAATTGCTCATACAGCACAGGCGAGATCTGTTACTATGTTAAGGTTCTCGGCATATCAACTGTATGCTCAACGTGCATTGTCGATCAAAAGAGCTATCACTGCTTCCCAAACGTGCTTAGTATACGACTAGAATAGATTCTTTTTTTCTGCATTCCATAAAGCCATACATACTTTTTTTATTACACGACATTTGCATCTACCAACCAACGCATATCTTTCATAGTTGGATCCAGGCAAGAGCAGCGCATCTTTGCCAGATCATCCTTATATGTCCTGATGCAAGCAATGTCACATTTACATTTGCTTCTGATCTGATAGATTATTGCATCAATTGAACATGCTACACAGCTATAACAAGTACATGGATCCATTTATGTTCTAATACAAAGCAATGTATGAGCCATGCCTCGATTCAAAGTAGCTGGTTGCAGCCATGATACCTATCCTAGTCATCAGCTTCTTTTTTCGCACTCGACTTTTTCATCATCCTCTTTGCCACGTGATGCAAGCATCTTGACAAACTACTATGTCTCCTATTATACACATTCCTTATACACTTACGATGCAGCAAAGTCGGCAATTAGCTATTTTAGAGTAGACAAGTCTTCCTCGCCATCTCTTTTCACGCTTCTTTTCCCAAATGTGTATTGCTTTGTAACCAACAGCGTCTGCAATCAATCCCTTGCTAGACATATGCAAAGTTGTTGATCATGGATCCAATGACGCCTCATAGTGATGACTTTTATCCTTGTACTATTGTGCACATGCAACACTTCTTGAATAAAAGCACGTGATATCTTGACTACATCACAATCAGGCACATATACATGTATTTACACCCGTTATCCAAGACATTGGTCAAACTATCCTCACATCATGTGGATTACATAATAAAGATGATCCATGGAAAGAGAATGAGATTCAACCAGGAACCAATAACACAGAGAAAGAAACACTTTTTGATTATGAAAGCCAATGGCAATATTCCTCACACAATGTGATCCAACATCTTGGAAAAGATCTTATCTATCACCATCCTCCTAATCGTCTTTCCATACTGCTGCAGTTTCAGATAGTAAAGATATAAAAGAACATTCATTTTGTCTTGAGAATAAACATCAATCTCAAAGGACTTGATGTTTTTTCTTCTGAACTATTGTTCACTTCACAATCAAGACTAGTGGATCATCTTTAATCCTTTGCGAGATGTTGTCTAACGCCCAATGTAGGGCACATATGCATATAATCACTTGTTCGTACACCTTGTCATCATAAATAAGCCATGTCACTAGTATGTGTATGTCTTTCTTTTCTGCGCAGGACAAAGAGCACAAATAGCATACATTTGACCGTTACTTGATAAGATAATGACTGAAAAGGCGATCAATATGCTCATTTTGGACCTGTATCATCACTTTGGTTTGCTTGCTCCTTTGTCGTAGTCATGTGACTATATGCAACAGCTTTTGTTGGCTCCTTTTAGAAGCTTTTCCTTTTCCTTCTTTTTGATGATGGCAATTGCTAGAAGCTCTTTTACTAGCATCTTTCACATCATTCATAGAATCATAGATAACAAAACATATATAGTCACAGCAATAAACGATCATCACTTTACACAGCAAACACAAAAGTACTATATTGGCCACTGATCTATTCAGCCATACGATAACGACACCTTCTTCATCACTGGTAAAAAGAATGGCATTGGTGAAGAATCAGACGTCAACAATCCAAATCACGTGACTTTTTACAACTCGACAAAACAAAATCATCCAGAGAACACTCTAGATCATTGTCTAATCTAGCTGATGGTGGTTTCGATCCACCGGCCTTTGGGTTATGAGCCCAACGCGCTTCCTCTGCGCTAATCAGCTCCTGACTTCTTCTATCCCCCCTGAACATCTCGAGCCAACGAGCTTCCTGGAAAAATTTCACTGCACTTAATGGCGTGTTTCAGGCATTTCTGCTGCAGACACGTCTGAGTATTAAATGTTTTTTATGTTTAAAACACGTGCGACGGGCAGGTAAAATACACTTGCTGAGCTTAAAGCATGTTCAGCACAGTATATACTAGATATGACAGCATATCCTTGAACCCCCTTCATTCCTTCCCATTTCTTATAATCGTTTCATTTTGCAACTTGTCATAGAACATATACATATGGATGCTTTTATATGTGACAGTGATGGATCTTCTCTATATTCTAGCTGATACTACATAGCACATCCTTATATTTCAGCTTGCAGGAGAACGACAAGCTAAAGTCTAATGCGTGGACAAATGGCAACATTGAGTGACAAGCGAAACTGCACTTGAGCTACAATGTGCTGTTGGTTTGCTTGCATGTGGTAGGTAGGTGGTGTTAGAGTTGGGTGGGTGCTGTAGGTGTGGTGCATAATCGGTGGTTGAAGTGAAGGGGTAGTGTATAGGCTGGTGCAAATTAGCTGAGCCCTACTTTTCCTGCTGTTCTTTCTTTCTGCAATACGAAGCTCCATTGCCAGTTCTGCTTCCAACTACTTCATTCAGCTCTTCAAGGACGTGAGATCTGTCGACATACAAGTCTTCAAACAGCTTGAACCCGTTCAGCAACCACACGTTCTTTAGATTCTTTCAACACAGCCAATCGTCAACCTGCAAGAGATCCTTACCAGCTCCTCCATTGTTAAGCTTCACCAACCAGCTAGAAAACACGCGCTTGTCTTACAGCCTACGTACAATACGGGAAAAGTGTTACTTTATGGAGAAAACGCGTTACAGCAAGCAGAGCCAGTATAAACACACCAGGTTTGCAAGACTACCTTGTATCAGCATATAACAAACACTTATGTATTTTCTCTCTCACATAGCCTTGGTACTTCGATACACATATATCCTAACAGCTTACAAGCACGATGTTGGTTATAGGATGGATAAGGATCAGGTATAGTAGTGGGATTTGTCGATTATTGCTGCAATAGGTTGGATTACTATGTGTCAGCAAGTATATGCCTATGCCAATACGCCTATGCATCTATTCGCACAGCTTTGATACTCGGTTGGAACATGGATCAGCATTATATGAGAATGAGCTTTATTAAGATTCTGGCTACAAAACAAGGATAGTATGTGGAACACTGCTTAATTCAGCAACATCTTGGGCGAAGTGGATATACGCAGTGATATTGTAGATGATGAATCTTGTTGAATATGCAATATAGATGTTTATGATTAGATATGTAGCTAGAGGATAGTATAAGCATAATATAGTATGAATACATTACCTGTTCTTGGGGGAATATCTTGAAAGCATGCTGTACATGTTATGTAAAGAAGTGTATCCTTTAACCAGCTATCTTTCGTGGGAGAGGTATGGCAACAATATCATCATCCAGCCATTTTGTTATTGCAACAGGTGAATATATGCGCTGGATAGGGACAATGCAATTCTTGTCGATAGGTAAGAATGCATTCTTCCATATTGTCATTTTTGCATCGGTGTATGTTGGAGGCTGGATGGCGATCGAATCGAACCAGCGGACAAAAGCAAATGTATGTTCAATGGGTTGTGGGTCGGTAACACTTGTATCAGTGACAGGGAGCTTGATGACATGTGTAAAATAATACTGCACCACACCAGGTCGTAAGATTGTAGGCTCTGATGATCGGGGGCCACCAGTACAGTAATATGCCTGGATATGCGCACCACGAAATGTCCTGGGAGACTCTTGGCTTCGATACTTTTGCCCCAAAAGACAAAGGGTGTGGGTTTTCCAAATGGCATCACTGACAAAATGCATGTTATCATCCGCGTTCGCAACACTACATACGTCTGCATAATAAAGCTTGTAGTATTCAACAAGGCAGCTGTAATGTGATGGGTCCATATGGACAAAACGGTCCTTCTGCATTTCCAGCGACGGTGGTAGATCTTCATAACCAATGCACCACTTATTGCAGTCCTCTTCTTCAGCGTATTTGAGGAATTCAATAAGATTAAATATTTCTGCATCATTATCCAGCATGGTATCATTTGGTGATACAAGTGATGGTAGCAATGATGAAACAGGATTCATAAGCGTTTGATCTTGATTGAAAGCAGAGCACATCATCCCAACATAATCGGAAGCATAATAGGTTTGGATGAAAGTCTTCATGTAGGTGAGCTCGAAACCATCCCTGCCATTGATGTTGATGTTCTTTAGGATTCCATTGAAACGCTCAAATCCAAATAGCCAAAATGCGTATATTGGTCCGAAATCCATGATGGTATCTTGCAAATGCATATGCAAATGCATGTTTGGTGTCACAGCTGCACTGCCATATGCATCTTCGTACTTGAGACAAAATTGGCGCAAGGCTTCATGTGCTTCAACAACTTCGTTAACGTGAATGGATGGTTTTGACAGCAAACGGTTAGCTTCAACGAAATCAAGCCACATATGCCAATGCACGCCAACTATATTGTATTTCAATAGAACAGGAGAAACTGCAAGCACCCAGGTACGCCATTCATCTGATGTGAAATTTGCACAGCCGGACTTGACTTTTCCTCTTGGCAACTCATATCCAGGGGGGAGTACGAAATATGTCAGCTTATCTGCCATGGCTATGTATTAGAATTAATATTCATTATATACAAACGTAATAATGGTCTATGCGATCATTACCTTCAAAAGTGCTTGTTGTTAAAGTCTTGCGTGCACGTATGTCATCTTCAAGAGCCTTCCACGTGTTGATGCACCTTTTTGCTGTTCCAGAATACAGGTTGTGCATGGGATCAACAATGGTGCAGCGCACTGCATCAAAGTATGACAATTCATGCAACGCGGACCAACGAGTGCCATTCTCCTGTTCCAGCTCCAGACGTCTACGCGATGATGAACAAGTCCGCCATCTAATAGCTTGTTGTCGATTATCAACACCACTTCGCAGCTTCCACTGATGAACGTCATGAAATCCTGAGAAATCACGTTGAGGACCTCCATCGCCACGAGCTTCAAATCGACGTTCGCATTTATAGCAAGCACACAATGAGTTGATGCCAGTAAAGCCCGAAACCTTCCTTGCTGCTGGGATATCGCATGCCACCATGAGGAGTGCAGCACGTACAAAAAGAGGATTATGTGCACCTGTAACTCGTATGTGTTGTCCATGGTAAAGCATTTTGAGCTCGTCAACCATCGGCTGCAGATAATGATTGATCTGGTGATTGCTTGGCTCTTTAGGACCGGGTATAATACCAACCAATATAGCATTTTCAGGCTTGAAACGAGCCATACGTGGAAGGTTGTTGATCACCAAGTATATGCCGCCAACAGAGTGAACACGACCAGTATCAAAAGGCTGAAACCAATCGACATTCAAAGTGAGCATGAGCGAGAGATCACCATCGACGAAGGTTTCACCATTGCTATCCTTCAGCTCTCTCCACATCGCACCATCATACACATCGTATAAGCCGCCGTTGCCATTCACTATGCGATTTTTCCAATGATCGATCGATTCAATGAAACCTGGGCGACTTAAGAAAAGACCTATTGTATCCTTGATAGACCGATATACAAATATCTTCTTTGGAATGAATCGATTGCCTGTGGATCGCTTGAACAATGCTGTATCACAAGGATCATCTTCTGGAAACTCTTGATGGTCACAGTACTGTTGCATATTGAAAATACGTACATCACCAAGACGAAACAGCTTGTGGCACTTTGGACAAACGGCATATTGTGTGATACCTTCAGTGATAATGCGATCAGCCCCCACTCGCTTTCGTAATGTCAAGATTGTTTCTGGCATTCGGAATGGTTTCGATATCTTGTCAAGGATGGCGTTAATGAATCGCAGCATTAATATACCGGCAGATTCTGATAAGAAGCGCATTTGAAAGTAGAATACGAAGACCAGCAGGAACCAGTAAAAGCCATCTTGTGGAGTGCTTTCATCTTCTGGTACTTGATCCAGCACTTCGTTTGCAAGGTAGCCATCATCTTCAGGAAGTCCAAGAGTATTATCCTCTTCTTCTCCTATATATTCATCATCTTCGCGGTTACCAAACACGTCATTGTCTTCGTCGAGATCATCCAAGAAGCTTGGAGGAAGTATCAGCGTAGGAGAGTCGTCACCAACATCCATGGCATCATCGTAGGACATATCAACTAAGTATAAGTAAGATATATTAGCAAACCATATGTATAATAGCCTTCAACAACCATTACTCACCATTATCATTCTCGATATTTAACATTGGGTGTTCGTTCTCTTTCAGCTGCGATAGACCATAATCTCTCACGTGCCGTGTTGATAACTTTTGGTCGATCTGTCTGTGGATGACTCGACCAGTAATGGCATCCTTAGTGGTGCACTTGTCACAGGGACATTCAACGATCGTAAACATGTTCATGTCCACTAGAGATTTTCAGTGAGAAGAGTGAAACAAGGATATTGCCTGATGCATATGTGACTGATGGGATTGTCAAGGCATCAAGAAACGCATGATGGAAGCTAACTTACTGTTATGGATAAAACGCTTGGTAAGAGGAGAGAAGTGCATGGCAATTGCTGTTACTGGAGTCAGTATTTATAGCTTCTCCAACTCTTTGACAGCTATGCAATGAAGGAATTTGGTCAGCTACTAGGACATTTACTATTCGAGATAATGCCACCGCGCTGGGGTATGTTACACGTCCCTTGGACTCCTGTTGTAGAAAGCAATGTAGCGCGATGAGTTGTAGAAGATGGATCCAAGATATTGGTTTGCGATGTGCTGAGCTGAAGCTTTTGACATTTCAGATTGTACAACATTCCTTCTTTTTTATTGAATGAGCCATTCCTCTATGTTTGCCTTCTTTTATTCGTTTCTCAAAATGCCCAGACCTACAATTCCTATAGTCATGCCCCACAATGCCATCCAGAATAACTCATCTAACACGACTTCTGATGGCAATGCGGCTAGCAGAGAAAATGCCGAGAAGATTGCTCAATTGGAGAAAGAGATAGCTGCTTTGAAGAATGAGAACAAGCACATGGCAGATAACATGCGTCATATCTCCAATATGTTGGCTACCAATAAGGGGAAGTCACCTTATGACGCTTTGTTCAATGTAAGCGTGGATGCTTTATATATGATGTCTACAAGATTTTGAATGCATGTCACATTAGAAAACAGTGAATGCTAGGTACAATGGTGCTGGTGATGGTGATCGACTTCAATGGAACGTTAATGAGCCATTTTGTCATCCTGACAACCAAGCCGTCAAGACGATCTTGATCAATTACTGCTTGAGCTACTTGGCCAAGGTTCCTGACCACTGGAAGGATCCCACGTGGTACAACTCCAAGTTGGAGAACCACTATCGCCACCGTCGTGATCAATCACGAAAAAGCTCTTCCAAGCGCGCTGAAGAGGCAAAGAGAAAGCGAGATCACAGTCGTCGCACAAGGGTAATAGAAAATGTTATATATGTTGGTATAGCGATTGTTCTCACACTCGATGACTATTATATATGGTAACAGAAAGCCAACAAGCGATCTAGAGTGATTCGCGAGAATGAAGCATTGAAGGCTTCATTTGAGGAAGAGTTCCCTGGTTTTGGGGCTCTGCTGGAGAATCAGGTAAACATGTCTGATGAAGAGGATGTGATGGCAGAGGATGGCATCTCTCGCATCACCAAAGTTATAAGACCAGCCTGGAGAAGCGATAGGGTAATACATGTACGAATGACAATAATATGATACTTCATACTGATAATGGATATTCTTTAGGCTAACGATTTCCTTGCACGTGTCGATGCTGCTGGTCGACAACATGATGTCGATAACCGCGCTCGAGATCAGCGGCGTATCCGTGACAACACAGTGATTGAGATTGTGCAAAAGCCAGTTCCTTCTTCTGTACCTGCGTGGGCCATCAATGAAAATAACATTGAATAAAAGCGTTCATGTGTGATATAAGGCATACTGGACAGCTGTTATGATCCTGGGTATATGTATCTTTATTATTGTAGGCTATTCGTACGTAGTATAACTAGCCAATGTGCCAATGCTTCGCCCATCAACAAAGACGGTTGCCCAGATGTGACCACGAGGAGGTGATTGGCAATCCACACCCAAAAGGAATGTCATCCAAGACAGAAGACCAAAAAAAAAGTGCCTCCAAGACGGACAGCCAAGTGCCATCCAAGACGGACGACCCAAAAAAAGTGCCTTCCAAGATGGATGACAAAAAAAAAAAAAAAAAAGGTGCCTTCCAAGACGGACGACCAGGTGCCATCCAAGAAGGACGACCCCAAAAAAAAGTGCCTTCCAAGACGGACGACAAAGAAACAAGAGCAAAATAAAAGATGCAGTGAGAAAATCTGCTGATGTTTGCGTGGACTGGGTCCCAATAGTATGCTTGATACATACTTTGGGATAATGAACTTGTTTGATACTTACTTTTGGTCACACTTGTTGACTGCCCTGGATCCTCCAATCTCTATTTAAAGGGAGTATTCATGATGTTGTTAAGCTCTTCTTGACGTTTTATCTTATGCCTCCTCCCCGACCAACCCCCCAACATTTGTGCCGTTCATGCCAAGATCCAGCTTGCCACATACAAGTTACGGGACCATCCTTGGAAGGCAAGACCCATTTGGATGTCAAACATGACATCCAAAGGTGTGCCGTGGCTAAACCCATCCATGTAATCAAGCGAACTGATTTGAAGTGAGCTATGAAACTTCATTACTTACATGTACCTAACTTGCATTTTGTAGCTGGGCCATTCTTCATTTTTCTAACACGAATCAAGCGAACTTCTTTTGGGACATTTATCGAGTCAAGGAACACCCTGTTTGTCCCGTGAATCTACCTGACGTTATCATCAATCATGCTCTCCATCCACGAACAAGGCTCCCCGTAGTATACGTATGTTAGTTTTTTTCTTTGTTGTCATCACCCTACCACCACCACCATCATAATCATCATCAAATCTTACAATGAACCCTTTTTTTTTGTTTGATTGTACATGTGTACAGGGTAGAAATACGCAAAGACTGATGTTTGCGACTGATGGGGCTGTGTTGTGTCGTTGCCGCCGTGTCTCTCCACCACCACCATCACCTTCACCACCACCACCTTCTCCACCATCACCTTCTCCACCATCACCTTCTCCACCATCATATTCTCCACCATCACCACTACCCCCACCACCAGAGCATACCACAACAAATTATACCACCCTTCTTTTGAGTACTTTAAGAAAGAGATTGTTGTCTCTCGATGAGGAGCTTCAACGTCTCCACCGTTTGGTGGATGACGTTGAAGCTTCTCTTCATAAATAAAAAGTTTTTTTGTTATTGAATATATCCTGCTGCACTACAGGAGCGAGGGAACGTGATGTGACGTGTATGGATGGGTAATCCCTCGGGTCATCATTAACGATGCTACCATAATGGCATTCTCTGATCAATTTTATATGACGATGATTGGTAGATAAGGGTGTTCAATGGCGAATGGGTATGAAGGGCAAATATAGATTGTGTTCGGCGACTAGTTTACAGGCGAATGGCATTGCAGATCATAATGGTGTGTGTGCTTGCAGAATCACATCTGAAATGCATTGTGTCTGATAAGTTTCTGCAACAGAAACGAGGAATTTCTTTGGCATTTCTGCTACAGACATTATGCGTTTCCGCTGCAGAAACGCATCAGACACAATGCATTTCAGCGGAGTTTCTGCAAACAGACTCGTCCATGTAATTGTGGTGTTTTCAAAAAAGTGGTCTTTTTGGTTACAAAATTAGTATCAAAATGTAGCGGAGAACATGTAGAATTCAGTGGTATAGTGTATGTAATTGTATGGGAGGTTAATGTTGTTTAATTTGCAGTTAAATAGTCATCTAGGATGGAATTAGGAGGAGATTAAAGACCAATTTCCGCTGACTATCTTAACTCCGTATAGTTGGAGAATTCAAGTCCTTCCCAGTTGGTTGATTGACTCGGGTATTACACTTGCTCAAGTGTATGGGATGACTAGCTTGTAAGTAAGACTGTAGTGCACTGCCAAAGCTCTACTAAATGCGTCAACTAGTGCCTTGTACTATGCCAGAGCACTTGACATCATTGAAAGGCAGATTGAAAAAAGTCTCATGACTACTTAAGGCTCAGATAATCGGACAAACTTGGCTTTAGTAAATAAATTCTCTAGTTCATTGGAGCATCCGATGACCAAGCTAGGCTGTACACTTGCTAATAACCAAATTAAAACTCCTTGCAACATCTCTTGGTACACATCAAAAACTGCATTGCATATCAATCATGTTGTGATGGACAAGCGAAAAGGTTGTTTTTCATTCAGCGTAAAAGGCATTCAACACTATTAGGAGCATCCATTTACACTAGATTCATGCAGCATTCTCAGCTCAGCCCGCTTTATCATTCTCACTCTCCAACTTCAACACGCTGTTCACAAGGCAACACGCTACTGCTCACAAGGCAACACGCTATTGACGACGTGAAAACAGTTCTTCATTTGTGCACCAATGCAGCCACACAAAGCAGCAGCCGATGGCTAGCGACATTGGAAACTGCCATCCAATCCAACCCCATCTACCACTTGTACAACTGTTCTCCTTTGACCCACTTGTCAATACTACATTGGCCTTCAAAGGGATATGACTGTATGGCTTGTCACTCTACTACAACGTACTTGTCACCACTGAGTCAAACATGACATCATTGACTCCTGCAGTTGTCATATCATCCAGTTACAGACGCCTTGAAGCTAACTCTCCCCCCAACAATGTGGTGTGCTTTCTTATTGTCTTTTATATGATGTATGTGTACCTGTGTACAGGAAATGCAACTGAATTCATTCTCCAAAGAATCAGTTAACCAAGGCAACGAGAGGGTAGCTACCAGTTCGTTCTAATTAGGTCATGAACAATGGTGGATTCGCCAAGTTTGATCATCTTGCACAATGGCATGTTCAGCTGTCAGCATTTGTACCTGTCAAAGGCCATCGTCACTTGCAAACAGCGCACTGCGACACAAGATCTCAAGTGATTTGCCAGCAAAAAGACAAGAACTCTCCAAGGTATGTATTACATCTAATGCATGTATTCACAAGTGCACTTAGAACCAGCGTCATGGATACCAGGAGCAAGCTGACTGTATGGAGTGCGTGATTGATCCGACTTGAAGATCTGTCAGATGATGTTCAAGACATTTGGCACAACTTTCTAGATAGTTATCGCACACATGTAGTATATTAAGAACAAATGAAGTTGAATCCTTGTTTAGCAGGTTGAAAATACGTTCGAGTGTGGATATGTGTCAAAAGAAGGTGTTTGGATTATAGGCATGAAAGAATTAGATCACCATCCAACAAATAAACACGTAAAACTTTCACACAAGGTTCTTTTGCACTGCTCATTGTTATTCTCACACAATGACACCATGCTTGATTGTGCAACTACTACGAGTGAGGATTTAGCTCTCTTCTTGCTGCTCTTGTGATGGAGTATGACTCGTATATGCTGATTGGATCTTGCTACTACTTGGTAAGGACATCAAGCATCCATAAAAAGATGTGCATTGTTCAAGCTTTAAGCTGGCAGGTATACGATGATTGCATCGTCCTAGTGATGATTCAACTGATATATCAAGTGTAGTAATGCACTGTGTGTTAATGCAGTGTAAGGCAGATTGTCCCAGTGGCATTTAAATTTGGCGGCAGGTATGAAGGGAGGGATTTCAAGCACACGTCCACACCTACTTTTTCTTTCCATTTGCTCTCTCTCTTCCAACCACGGCTACAGCCAATCCACACAGCAATGACAACAACAGCACCAATGCAACTCGACATTTACAAGACAACTTTGGGAGGGCCTGTTGGCTTGAAACGTCTCGTTCTATCACTGTCAGCCCAACTTCTTTGTACCCCATTCGAACAATAGCAACACCAATGACACGTCTACTCTTCAAGTAGCACTTATGGACAGCAAGAGACTTTGGTTTGGACGTATGGTTCCTTATTTGTCGCGTGTTGGCAAGTACTTTTTTGTTGCAGCCTTGTTCGTCTCCAGCAACTTTCCCTTTCTCCATTGACTTCTTGTACTGAATGAACGACAAGTCCCAAGCACTTTACACCTGAAACAAGCTAGCAACACTCAAAAACAACCATGAGATATTATTGAAACGCGTGTTTTGTCGATTATCACTTATAAAGGATCATCTTGTTGTTGCAGTCAGCCTTTTGCACTGTTATGCTGCTTGCTCTCTTTGTTTCTATCTCTCCCACTTGTGAAAGTCATTGCCAAATACAAGGACAGCGTCAGGATGATGGAATTGTGTGATTCAGCTATAGGTAAGACCGTGGATGTGAAAACATGATGGATCATCAGCAAGGATGCTTATCTCTTTTATTGATAGCCAGTTCACTTTGCTACTTATAAAGGATGGTTACAAGCACAAGGACAATGTCAGAGTGATGGTGATTCAGCTATAGGTAAGGCTATGGATGGGATAATGGATGGATCACCAGCAATGATACTTATATCATGTATTCTACCTTGCTTTCTCTGAAGACTATTGACAAGTACCAGTACAACGCCTGGATCAAGGAGGAAGTGTAGAATAGATGATAGAGATATTAGTTACACTATGTGGTCGGTGCATTGGTCGCACTTGTATGCCAACTACCAATATAAGCGTTAATCAAGTTGTCATCTGTGTAAGCAAGTAAGATCCTACTGGTTTCGGCTTGTAATCATTGGGCATGGTGTCTCTGGTTCTCTTCTTGACATGATTCCAATAATGGATCGCCAGCTTATGATGGGGTTGAATGCCTTGTAAATGATGCAATATGGATGATACAGTATTTTGGAAGCCGTTATATCACCCCCATATAGACTGGACCAATATCATTTCCAAAAAAGACGATAGAAATCAAATCGATCTTGACAGATCCATCACGAGAGGAAGCTACATCAAAAGAGATGAGTATGTTGTCCATCAATCGCTCTTAAAAAGCTGATTACACTTACCTTATTACAAGAGCCAAATAGGATGACAATCAATCAAGCGATGTGTGGAAGATGACGATGCGTGACAACATCCTTTTATTTGTGAATTGGGCGTGGGGACATTCTGTGATAAAGTATTTGTTTGGGATGATGCATTGATAGACAACATGATGAACTATCTGGCTTCCATGGGGGTGATATAACAGACTCCCTTATCTTGACTCCACCAAGATCCTGCAATCGGCATGAATTCTGACTTGCTTCTCCGACAAGGCACAGCTGTGTCCAATCCTTCTTTTTTTACTGCTCTTCTCCACGCCATGTTCAACATTCGACTCCATCGAGTACAATGGCTGTTTTACAAGCTCAAAGGGCCACACACTGTAGTGCATTGCTCTTCACGTACTTGTTCCCATTGGTTATTGCAAGCAACACGACACCACCTACAACATTCAAAGGAAATAGCTGTTGCCACGTCCAGTACTACTACTATGCCAGTCAGCTTTTGCATTTGACACTGGAAACACTTTTCATATATTCATTGAACAGCAAGCGTGCATTACACTGGTATCAATGATACAATCACTTTGGTACTATGATCACCAGCAGGAGCATGAGCTATTGTTGCAACTGGGAACAATCTCCCAAGACATAAATGGCTTCCATGGAAGATTACTTGAAGAAGACTACTTGGCAGCAACACTTTTGGACAATATAGTGATCGTATGGATCATGACAATGTACATTCCAGTTTCTTGGTCTTGGTTGTGATACTGCAGCTCCTTCCATCCACTGTTGATCAGCTCGATCTCTTCTTGCATGGACGAACAAATCTCAAGCCATGGACAACACATCTCTTTCAACCTTCTGATTGCATACTCTATCAATACCTTCTCGTAAGTGTCAAGAGTAGCCTTGTAATCTCATCAATCAGGATGCTCATGTACTGGTCTTTGTAGTAGTGTTTCGTACACTTGATATGCTCATTGTTGTGCCTGAATTCCTTGATGGATCCTTTGTGCAAAGATTGTATTCATCCACCTTTATTGGACACTATTCGCACTATTTGGTTGGACTACAGCATCGTTTCAACAACATCGCTCGCCTGATGCCTATGATGGTTTATCCAGTATAAAAGTGGAACCAGTACCATTCATCTTATGAGACAATTCTGCATTCTGCTAGCAAGCAGCTGACCTGAACAATGATGTATGGCTCTTTGATCACGTCAAGATCTTGACAGCACTCGAAGATCACTTTTGACAATTTCGCATTTCTACCATTCATTGGCCAAAATCTCTTGTGATATAGAGGATACTTGTGATTTCTACAGCATCCAAACACCTTAAAGCAGAGCATACACTTCACCTGGTGATGTACAACACAGGGCATTATCAAAGGACAGCAAGTATTGAAGCCATTCCATTGTTAGAAGATGATTGGGGATGCCGTATATCACAGACAACCTGGTCCCATCTACAAGAGATCAAAGAAGAAGACTACTTTATTGCACAGCACTGTCTGTAGTTCATCACGTCACTATCATTCTTGCTAATAAAAGTATCTTTCCATGCCTACTGCAACTACTGCCCATTTAGATACCTGTTATACTCTCCTTTCATTATAATAAACAATGCATTTCCGATGAAATGCACAAGTTTACTACCCAACGTATTTGATCACTCCCAACTTTTACAATCACTAATCCCACTGATGGATCACATAAAAAGCATATATTATGAATCATCTTCTAATAGTCTTTCACTAATGTAATGTTCAACATCTTTCCAATGCAATCGTTGCTGGTCACCAGTATCTCGCTCGCGGATGGTTACAGTATTGTCCTCTAAGCTTTGATAATCCACTGTGACACACCAAGGAGTACCAATTTCATCATGTCGATAATATCGTTTGCCAATCTTGAGCTTTTGAGCTTCAACCATGGTATACCATCCTTGTCTCCTTAATGACTTTGCTACTGATTCTGCTATTGGCATGAATTCTGGTTTGCCTGTGAGCGGCATGACGGCACACTTTACAGGAGCAAGACGTGGATGTAACTTCAAGACACTGCGTGGAGGTTTGCCATCTTCACCCACTTGATGAAAAGCATCACACAAGTATGCCAACATGGCACGATTCAATCCACATGAGCTTTCAATGACATTGGGGACATAACGTGCTGGTGATTCGGTTGGTAATAAGCATTCGTCAATGTCAACGCCTGGTGTTGGTTCCACATTATCTTGTACGACTTGAAATGATGCATTGCTGTTCTTGATATGCTGTGTCAAATCATAATTGCCTCGATTGGCGACTCCTTCAACTTCACCCCATCCCCAAGGATACAAGTATTCGACATCAGTGCACCCTGTAGCATAATGAGCCATTTCATTGCTGCTGTGATCACGTTGTCTAAAGTGTTCCTTGTGACATGCATGATCGAGCCACCATTTGAAACGTAATTCACGCCAATACTTGAACCAATGTGATGACTCCCAAGGTGGACAAAAGTATTCAAGTTCCAGTTGTTCAAATTCAGGAGTGCGGAAAATGCCATGCTCCAGTCGAATCTCGTTCCGAAAAGACTTGCCAACTTGTGCAATGCCAAAAGGTGGTCGCTTATTCATTGTTCTTGTTACTTGTTCAAAGTTGACAAATACACCTTGTGCTGTTTCTGGTCGTAGATATACAGTCGATGGTCGTAATACATCATCCACAGCTTCACGTACATTGGTTTTGCTGCCAGCAGTTTCAGTTGTTGTCTGAATGATACGATCAATAGGATCAATAGGATCAAGGAACGTCTTAAACATGAGATTGAAAGGTCGACTATCAGTCAGAAAAGGTGAATTGCTGTTGGGTTCCACGTATCCATGATAATCAATTGAAATAGGTTGATGATCCATGCTGTCAAAATCAATCCGACCACCATTGCCATTTTCATCAGGTTGTACCAAATTCTTGACGTGTAGCAGGATTTGCTTTCCTTTCAGTGTTGTCATGATACCAGGTGCTACATGCTTTTCAATTGTATCCTTCCACATCTTTGCAGTTGCTTTATCAGGTGCATTGATAGGAATATGTCGCGTATCTGATAAATAGTGTAATGCTGGTGCTTTATCTGGTCGAAATCGCTCCTTGGTCAACATGCAGTCCACAAGCAAATCAGTAAACTCGTCCACATGACCAGATGCTTTAAGTACAGGATGTGGTGTAAGAATACTGGTATCCAGTCCAACAACATCATCACGCCAATAAACGTGCCTCTGCCACCACGACTTGAGAATGTTCTTTTTCAACTCGACACCCAATGGTCCATAGTCATATGCTCCACGTAAACCACCATAAATCTCGGCCGATTGGTAAAGGAAACCACGTCGTTTGCACAAATCAAGCAAGGCTCGAAAGCGTTGTGCCATGGGAACAAGTAGTGTGTGTGTGTTGGAAAGAACAGGGCTTGGTTGACACAGGTATAAACATTCCGCCTTTTGCAGGCAGCAGCTCTTCTCAGCTCAACTCTTTTTCACTGCTATGGACGAACCAACACCTTCCATCGACAAGTCCCAATGCCAACTGTATGAGCTCGTTCAATATCAATGCGAAGTGACATCGACCCATATAGAGTGCAATCCCTTTGTACGAGTGTTTCTAAGGTCAGTCTTGTTCCCAATCGATACAAGACGCGATCTGACAGCTTCTACTGATAGATGTGCAGGAAAACCAACAACTGAAGTAACGCCAGAGTATGACTATAACGGTGACCCAGTAACCAAGTAAGAGCCATGTTGACAGCAGGTTCCAGGGCATTTCTTACATGTCGTGGTAGTGTTTTGCCCGACTTTGGAGCTGTGGGATCAAAGAAATCACCTCCTGGCGTGGTCATGATGGATGACGACAAGCAACCATAACGTACTTGGATCAACATCACGGCAATCCCTTTATGCGAGACTTCTCCAATATACCATGTACCCGTGATATCTTTATTAAAGTGGCAATGTTATCTCTTCTTTTGACAACTATCAGAGTCAAGCATTACATGTGATAAGAGTAGTGTATTACAACAACAATAAATTAGATACTTTTAACATTGGACTTTATACATATAAGAAATGCACTATACAACTTCTGGTTGACAGCAACATATCCTCATAAACCACTCATTCTGCATAATCTGGCTCATAGTAATACGTTTTTGTGGAGTTGGATCGAGCATGCGATACACCAGACGTTTTGCACTGAATTCCAGACCTTCCAAAACATCCAGACCACTTTCCTTTGCACGACGTTTGATAGATTCACGTGCCTTGATCATTGAAGCTTCACGATCCTTTTCAGCTTGGGGTGATGTTGGTGATTGATGTTGGGCCATAGCAAGTCTTTCACGACGTGAATTTTCTCGTTCTTCTTCCACCAAACGTCTAAACTTGAGATAGCGATCAAAGTAGTCATCTTGGCCCTTCTTTGCCACCTGCCAGAGATGGTTGCCAGTACGCATAGCCATATAAATAACACCACAACTCCATATGTCAGCAAGACGTGGGTCATAATCCTTGTCAGTGTACATTTCTGGTGCGATATAAGGTTCTGATCCACAAACACCTCGACTATTCATAAACAGAGCATCTGGACTTGGTTGGAAACAGTCTGCACCACCAAAATCACTAATCTTGAGCGTGCCATTGGTAGTCAACAGTAAATTCTCAGGCTTCAAGTCGCGATGAGCTACACCAACACTGTGCATGTATTGTACACCACGCATGAGCTGCTTAAAGAAACAATTGGCTTCTGGTACTTGTAGTCCATTATGAGCAAAGTTGCATATAAGATCAAACATGTCCCCTGCGTCACAATATTCCATAACTTGACAATAAACTGGCGACGATTCGCTCAATGGCAGTAAATCGAGAGTTTCAATAACGTTGGGGTGGTGCATGACTGACGAGATGCAGAATTCTGAAGTAAGACGTTTGACATACTGCTTGGTAGACTCTGAACCCTTTTTGCGAAACTCCTGCATTGGAGATACACAGTATTTAAGACCCTTAAGTCACGTGCATGATGCAATTCATACCTTGACAGCATATAGCTTTCCACACGACCCCTTGTCGCTGCTACCTGAAGGATCTGCCTTGTGCACTATACGCACGACACCAAAAGCTCCCTTTCCAATCACTTCATGACATGTGCCCCATTTATCTGACAAATAGGCCGTGTCACTGGATGTACGATGCAGCTCATTATTAATTGCTTCTCGCTCCTTTTGTAATGCTTCCAATGCTTTCTTTTCACTATTGCCACTACCACCCATTAAAGGAATCTTGAATGACTTGCTGGATGGTAAAAGAGATGCCATGCTTTGAAGTGAAGCTGATAGTTTACTGGTTGGCATACATCGAATACAATGGGAGTGTGTACCATCTGCATGTTGTTCAAATCTTGGTTTTTGTGGGGTATAGACGGCACAATTATTGGGTGAGCGTACAGAGGAGGTGCGAGCTGATTGATTTGAAGACGAAGAACGTGCTGATGATGATACTTGGTCGACTTGATTCACCATACAAGTAGTCATACTAGTCGTTGGCTGAGTAGTGCACTTATGATCATTCTCTGCATGACGCCCAAAGAAACCACCCAGTCCCATGGATAAAAAAAAGCCGTTGATGTACAAAAAAGTGTAAAGAATCAATAAAAGAGAGAGAGGAAGGGAAATAGAAATGGTCCAACAGCGGTGTTTATTGAATAATCTCCCGCTTTTCTCACTCACCACTTTTCAGCAGCGACATTTCCACTCACTCGGTGCCGATTTTGTACAATTTGTAAGTTTTAGGCAGTCCCACACACACTTTAAATGCTATTTCTTTTCTTACTGTGGCTGCCAAGACCTACTATCACTACTGTCGCCGCCATTATAACCTACCGCCACAACTTTGTCCGACAAGGAAAAGCTTATCCGATGACAATGGTAATAACACTTTACTTTGTTGCCCTAGTAACCTGTCATAATTTTGACGGCTGCACGTGTCACATGCATAATGAATATACAAACAAAAAGAAAGCTTCTTTTTTATTATTGTTGTCTACTTAGTTTCCGAGCTCCCAATCATTACGGCACCCAAGTCCATAACGTTGGTTACACCGTCAGAGATTGCTTTCGTAAACCCAGAACACAACAAATCAGCAAATGAGCTTAGAAGAGACGTTGGGGCTTGCCCATGGTGGACTTGAGATAAAGAGACTTGACGTTTTGCCAGTTCTTCTTAAGCAAAGAGACCAAAAAGTTGATGGCAAGCATAATGTTGGCAACGAGCTGATCTTCAGTCATCTTGACGTGACCAACAGCGACACCCAAGCAAAGAACCTTCTTAAGTTGGAACTTGATGGTGGCACGAATGTCATCAGCCTTGGCTTGCAAGTCATCATTGTGGGAGACAGCAGTAGGGAACTTGCCGACCTTGTGAAGACCAGGACCCAAAAGACGAGGAATTTGCTTGATCAAAGCATCAGAAGCCAAGAAAGCATCATAACGCTTAGCAAGCTTCTTGATAAGCTTCTTGTTCTTGTTAAGCTTCTTCAAATCCTCAACAGATTGGAATTCCATACCAGCAGCCTTGGCTTGGTCACAGTGGAAAGCATCACCAAGAACACAGACGGAGAGGTTGGGACGAGGAATGTTGGGAAGCCTAAAGGTTGCATTGGGTTATTTACTGCTTTCTACTGCCATAGTCTCCCATTGAATACATACTTGATGGTACCAGAGAAACGCTTATCACGTTGGGGATCGTAGTTCTTGAGACCAATCTGGAGCTCAACAGTCTCGGTGAAGTTTCTCTTCTTTTCCTCGGAACCGGCTTGAATAGCCTTGATAACTTCTCTGACGGCAGAAGGGCTGACCTTGCTATATGATACAGTAGATTAGATGATGGATGAATAGATAGATCATTGGATGGATGATGGATTGAAATATAGACTTTACCTCATAATGGAACAATAAAGGGAAGGATCTAAGCAATAGGCACTATTCCCTAGTCTTTAACATGCTCCCGTCACCTGACTTTCAAAAGCTGGGCTTGTATTACTTCTTTTGTATCATTTCAAAGAGTTACACAAGTTGCAAGATGAGGCGCAGTTTACCTAAATGCTATTCATCGTATCACTTTGCACCATGAAATGCGCCTCAAATCCAGATCAGAAAAACACGATTGTATTAGCTTTTCTCTCTTTTCTCTAATCTCTCTTCTTCATTCACTCATGAAAGAACAAGAAAAAGATAATGTTCCTTCTCCACCTTCATCGCCACCTGATTATGATGAAGCTACAGAGGAGCATGAGCAAAAACACACAACTTTAATTGCGCATCATGATCGCCCAACTCAGGTACACTTTTTCAATCTTCTTTTCATTCCTTTCTCTTATACAGTAGTTAGAAACATGACACAGCCTTACGACGAGAACTGGCCAATATTGCATTGATCCCTGCTTTGAATGCTGCTATCACTGTTGTCTTGGTTGCTGTCTTGATCTATGTGTATCAGAAAGCAGATGGTCAACCTGTTAGATATACTCTTGCTGGCATGCAAATTCAATCACTTATATCTATCATCATGACATTGATCAAAATGTGCCTTGCTGGTGGTATTGGATAGTATGTACACATACACTTTTACCATATCATGGCTAATCAGCATTATATAGTGCTGTGTCAGAATACAAATGGGTGCGTATGCAACATGGAGCACAATTAAGCTTAATGGATGTGTATGATGCTTGTACACGTGGTGTAGGAGGTAAGATTCTGCTAGAATTGTATTCGAAAATGATCATTGCTAAGCTTATTTTTGACCCAAGGCATGATCCGTGTTATTACTGGCATCAGCATCGATCGTGTATTGCTACCAACCATCATTCTACAGCTTGGTCTAATTGCCATGGGACCAGCATCACAGCAAATCTTGACAGCATACAATACCACCATTTGTTCAGAACAACATTCAGATAGCTGGTTACGATATACCAACTATCACACTGAGGAAATAGCCAATTGGCATGGAGAGCCATATGATATGCGTGGATTGCTTGGTACGGATGTCGATTACATGTACAAGTATCAATTTGATGCTCTTTCCTATGGATGGGGAACATTGCAAAATCTTGCCTGCCCTTATTCAGCAACAAACTGCACCTACAACAATGTTCAGACTCCTTATTTACAGATTTCTTGCGCACCTGGTAACTTTAACACTACCACTATCATCAGCGATTCAGACTTGTCAATTCAAACACTTGTCAACTACTACAACGCAACACAACAATATCAGTATGTATATATTAATCGCTTGCCTGTTTTCTTCTACGCATCATCAATGCAGAATCGCACCAGATATCATGCTTACAACTATACAGCATCTGAGCCAATTACAGCTGCTACTGATCAAGGACCTTATGTTGGCAAACCTGAATTTGTTGCCTTGATTCATGAACCTGGTACTGTGTACAATGGTGGCACAGATTCTGAAAGAGTCATGGTAGTGCAATGTTCTTTTGATACCTATGTCAACACAAGCAATTACCATATCATGGCACGTGCTTCAGCAGTGGATCGTCTTTCACACGAGAAGATTGAAATCGATTATAGCAAGTTTGGGAATACATCTCATTGGATCAATGGTGATTATAGCGAGGAAGATCGGCTTGCACTGAATTTCTATGCCATGCAGCTTGGCGTATTAGATATGCTTACTACAAGCGATAGCTCCTATGTATTCTTCCCAATGGATGACTATTATGACTATATGAACAAGTTCTTATCTGATGCAGCAACGTCTATAACATTTGCACGGCCTGCATCACAATCTGTACGCCAAGGTGGACTCTGCCTTGATTACGAGCGTTCCTATCATCTTAATCCAGCTGCCTATTACACTGTGTCACTAATGCTATTGGTGCCTTTATTCTGGTGGATTGTGACATTGGCGATTAGTTTACGTGCCAGTGGTGTTGCACGTGGCAATTCCCAAATAGCACTTTTAGTCACTGGATTTACTGCAGCAGTCCGAGACCAATTCAAAGGATTTTCACACACTGATCAAAATGTCTTATTTTCACGATCAAGGCAAGTTCATGTCGTTTTTGGTGAGATCCCAAGTCAGGATGGTCGTAGAGGACATGCTGCTTTTGGTCTTCAGGATCAAGTCATTGCTCCTATTAAAAGAAGGAAACCAGCTTCTGACAGCTAAAATCATACCATCCCCCACCCTATTACTGTAATAAGATTCCATATAGCCATTGCCATAAAGTATTTATTGATTTGCATTCGAGTTGACAGAGCTACCACTCTTGTTTTCATAGTTGATTGAGCCATTGGCCTTGCTTTCATGTTTCTTGAACCAGTCCACACTTTCAGTTTTGAGCTCTTGAATGCCACGCATGGGTTCTCGGTCAGCCTTGACGTCGGCTTCACTTTCAGTAGCATTCTTTTCATTCCATTTGGGTGCAGATGACATCAAAGTTCCTGATTCTGCTTGTGCATCCTCTAAATTATACAGTGCTCATCAATACAATGCTTTGGAATGATGGGAAAAGTGAGTTTTACCTGAAGCGTTGGGAAGGTTGGTCATGTTTGGTTTGTGTCTATACAATGTCAAGCATCAGTCAAGGTGTTTCTTTATCATGAAATGGATATTCACCCTCCCAAAGTAATGTATCGACGAGCTACAGTGAGTCGTCGAGCAATCATAATGTTTCGATTCATTGTGTGAAAGAGATAAAGTGCTGTGAAAGGAAAAGGAAAGGTTAAACATCATTGTTTCGAATGGCTGCATGAAAAGACTGCATGATGAAAAACATCCTCGGAGAAAAAAACATCCAATCGAGTAGTGTTGACCAGTGACAATGACATGTGCCTTTTGTCATCATTTACTGCTTCTTTCTCCTTATTCAAGTGTCATTGTATAGAGTAAACAATGAGTCATGGATTGGCATTAGACAAAAGCAAGTTTACAGGGGATGGTGTTGGTTGGGGGACAAAGTGTGTCGGTCCTACTCCTACTGCATGACAGATTCCACCTAAAAGTCGCTCCATTTCTCCGCTAAAGAGCAGTGTCTTTCTCACACACCCCTTTCTCTATTCATCTCACAAAGAGAGTTCCCATTGAACTTTTCAACACTACTTTTACAAACACACCAACAATGACTGCTGTGAGCTCAGTTGACGATGTCGATGCTTGGATCGCTCAGCTTTCCGAATGCAAGCAACTTCCTGAAGCTGATATAAAGAAGCTATGCGATAAGGTATGTTGTATACATGTTTGTATACCAAATAGAAGAAACTGATAATATACATGTAGGCACGAGAAGTACTACTTGAAGAATCCAATGTACAACCAGTACGGTGTCCTGTAACGGTGTGTGGTAAGCAACAAATACTCGCGATCCCAAATGAGCCCTGGGTGTTCAAGGAGGCAACACAAACATGATCTCTTAGGCGACATCCATGGTCAGTTCCATGATTTGCAAGAGCTCTTTCGGATTGGTGGCAATTCACCTGATACCAATTATCTTTTTATGGGTGATTACGTCGATCGAGGATACTATTCAGTGGAAACAGTGACATTGCTAGTGGCTCTCAAGTTGCGATACAAGGATCGTGTGACAATCTTACGTGGTAATCATGAATCTCGTCAGATCACTCAAGTTTATGGCTTTTATGATGAATGCTTAAGGAAATACGGCAATGCCAATGTATGGAAGATGTTCACTGATCTTTTTGACTATCTGCCCTTGACTGCTCTTATTGAAGATCAGGTAATGTTTATCAGGAGAAATGAAATCAAAATGGGTACTTGTAGCTTATATACAATGTGATGTCAAGATCTTTTGTCTTCATGGTGGTCTATCTCCTTCAATTGATACCCTTGACCAAGTTCGGGCTTTGGAACGCTTTCAAGAAGTGCCACATGAAGGTCCCATGTGTGATCTCTTATGGTCTGATCCTGATGATCGATGTGGCTGGGGCATTTCACCTCGTGGCGCAGGTTATACCTTTGGACAAGATATTGCAGAAACTTTCAATCACAACAATGGCTTGACTTTGGTTGCAAGAGCTCATCAGTTGGTGATGGAGGTAAACGACATGTGCACATGATCTATTCAACAAGGATAATTGATCTTTTTGCAACTATAGGGATATAACTGGTGTCATGATCGCAATGTCGTTACCATATTCAGTGCTCCAAACTACTGCTATCGCTGTGGAAACCAAGCAGCTATCATGGAAATCGATGAACATCTCAAGTACTCTTTGTATGTATACGAACTTGTTGATCATTTGACTCGATCACTCATCTTTTATGCTTTTTAGCCTTCAATTCGATCCAGCACCTAGAAAGGGAGAACCCCATGTTAGTCGACGTACTCCAGACTATTTCTTGTAAAAGTATCAATAATAGGATGGGAAGCTATAGCCTGTTGGCTCGTTTATGATTTATACTTTATACGTGTTCAAAAGTGATGGTGATATGTTGCAAAATGGTTGTGTACCTGGAGCTTTAAAAGTGATGCGTATAAGGATAAAAATGGTCAAGGAGTGCTAATTACAAGGCAAGGAACGCAAGCTGACATTGAATGATTAAGTGATAGAGCACTTTTGTCAATAAGCATGTTGCCAATCAAAAGACCTTTTATTATAATGACTTTGCCAAACATAAAAGTTACTACTAGAGATTATATGTCCTGAATAGGAAGAAGAGTGTTGGTCAAATAAGATATTTACTAAGGGTGGAATAGGGTAACAAGAAAGAAGCAGGTTGGGATTGTCCGGTCCGGAATCTCATGCATGTGACGTGGTCTTGTAAGTGAGCTGTGTCTCTCATCTTGTTCTCGTTGGGAGCTGGCCTTCTTTTGTTTCCTCCTGCGACAGTAAAAAAAAGAAGGTTGGTATAAGGCATATATTACTATGTACTTTCTCTCGCGTGTCCTCCCATTTGGCCCACATGAAAATATCACTTTTACTTCCCCGTGGCTTCTTTTGTGTATCTCCCCAACTCTTGTTTGCCCACGCACCTTTTGCAACCTACGTTTGACACTCCACGCTCACACACTTTTACACATACACACACACCTGAGACTTTATATACTCATCCCACCATCTCTATTGGTCATGTAGCTTGTCGTAAGGCTTTATTCATATCGGTTTAAACAACTTTTCCGTCTACTCACGACGGCAATGAACTCTTTATCCAGCAACGCCATGATGCCACAGCAATCGCCAAGTGGTCCCACTCCACCGCCATCAAGTACTGTACCTGGAAGCTTGAACAAGGATCAGTTCAATGGTCTGCTGCAGGTAAGCAATCTGGTGTCCTAGACAAGTATTCCAATATGACATGACTAACTCCATCTTGCCAGCGTGCTCGAGTATTGCAAAGTCAAGGTTTTACTGAGGAGACCAATGCCGAATTCGCCCAGATTATGCAAATGCTGAAGAGCTTTCAACTGCAACAAAAGTTACAACAGCAACGGCAGAATATGGTAGGAGGTGGCTTCCAGCAATCACCAATGTCACCTGTTCAAGTACCATCACAGCAGCCAAGACCATCCCAACCACGTCCACCAATGCCAGCTCAGCAACAGCAACAGCAACAACAACAACAGCCCATGATGGATGCATCAGCTTCTTCAGGTATGCATGAATATGAGAATACAGTAGCAATTAGAATACTAAATGTCTTTACATTAGCTGTTCCACCACATTCAGTCTTCACACAAGCCCAGTTGGGTGCTCTTAAATACCAGATCCTTGCATACAAGCTCATTTCCAAGAACATGCCATTACCACAACATATTCAACAAGCAGTGTTACAACCTTTTACCACATCTGACGATTCATCAGCAACAGCAACATTGACAACGAGCATTGGTTCTGCTGGTGGTGAAAGAACAACTGATTCAGCAGCATCAATAACAGGAGCATCAGCTGTTAGTAATGGAATTGCATCCCCGGCGGGTGCTGGTTCTACTGCAACTAATTCCAGCAAACAACCATCAGTTACTGCTTCTCCTCAACAAACATTACAACAAGTAGTACCACAGACAACACCTTCTTCTGCTCAAGTACCATTACCAGGGCAACCTACCCCTGAATACAATGCTTATGCATCACCATACAACATGCTGAAAAAGCCAATCACATCATACGCACATGCTTCAAGACAACATCGACAGCTTATACCAAGCATTACGCCTGTTGGTGTGGATAGCCAAAAGTTGGCAGAGGAGCGAGAACGTCGTATCAGTGAGCATATCCAAGATCGCATTCATGAATTGGAAAAGATATCTGGCAGCATGATGGAGAAACTTAAAGAGCAGGATGTCAATGTCAACAAGTCATCAGCTTCTTCAACGCCTCTCAGATCACTTATTGAGCTTAAGAGTCTCAAGCTATTGGATAAACAAAAGAAGGTACTAGTACAATTCTTTCTCTGGTTTTCTATTCATGTGTCTCTGACAATATATTGTATAGCTACGACAAGAAATGGCTCATGGCATGTCAAAAGCAACCCAACTCGCCACATCAGCTGACAGAATCGCTTTTCGACGTCTTAAGCGTCAATCACTTCGTGAAGCTCGTGTGACAGAAAGGATTGAACGACAACAACGAATCGATCGTGAGAATCAAAAGAAGCAGAAACACATGGAGCAGTTGCAAATCATTTGTGATCATGGACGTAATCTTATTGCTGCACAACGTGCTTGGCAAGCAAAGCAAAACAAGTTGGGTCGTGCCGTACTCCAATATCATCAGCATGTTGAAAAGGAAGAGCAAAAGAAAGCAGAGCGGATATCCAAGGAGCGTATTCGTGCATTGAGGAATGATGATGAGGAAGCTTACATGAAGTTGATTGATGAAGCCAAGGATACTCGTTTGACACAATTGCTCAAGCAAACAGATGCTTTCTTGGAATCACTCACTAAAGCTGTCGTTGATCAACAAAACGATCCTGTGCATAGACATGAATACTTGCCTGAAGAACATGGCGTGGAAGAGGTAACAACTTGCAATTGTATATGTCCAGAGAACTTTTCAGCTGAACCATGTTATAGGATAGCAGCAAAGTGGATTACTTCAAAGTCACTCATCGTATCAAGGAAGAAGTTTCTCAACCCAACATTCTTGTTGGTGGTACCTTGAAGGATTATCAGGCAAGTTGGTTGTGATCATACACTGATGTATATGTTGCTGACACTTTTTTATAGATCAAGGGTCTTCAATGGATGGTGTCACTATACAACAATCATTTGAATGGCATTTTGGCAGATGAAATGGGTTTGGGCAAGACTATCCAGACTATCAGTCTTATCACATACTTGATCGAGAGAAAACGACAAAACGGACCATATTTAATCGTGGTGCCATTATCGTAAGTGTACACATGATGTTATATGCAGTCAATAGGAAGCTGATGAATCACTTTATATAGTACATTGACAAATTGGGCATTGGAATTTGACAAATGGGCACCATCTGTAGCCAAGGTGGTATACAAGGGTCCGCCACAAGTTCGACGTAATTTACAGATGGATATTCGTCGTGGTGACTTCCAGGTGCTTTTGACAACTTTCGAATACATCATCAAAGATCGACCTATATTGAGCAAGACCAAATGGCTACATATGATCGTGGATGAAGGTCATCGTATGAAAAACACCAAATCCAAGCTTACATTGGTGCTACGTCAGTATTATCATGCACGATATCGCTTGATTTTGACAGGCACGCCACTTCAGGTACTTTTACAATATGATGTGATGCGCGTATCTTGATACAATCGATATTAACCTTTATATGATATAGAACAACTTGCCAGAACTTTGGGCATTGCTCAACTTTATCTTGCCAAAGATTTTCAAGAGTGTCAAGACATTTGAAGACTGGTTCAACACGCCATTCTCTAATCAAGGTGTCCAAGACAAGATCGATCTGAATGAAGAAGAACAGCTGCTTATCATTAAGCGTTTGCACAAGGTGTTACGACCATTCTTGCTCCGTCGTCTCAAAAAGGATGTTGAAGCTGAGCTTCCAGACAAGGTGGAACGTGTCATCAAATGCAAATTGTCAGCATTGCAACTCAAGTTATATCAACAAATGAAGAAAAACGGCAGAATGTACACCTCTCTGAGCAAAGAAGGGTAAGTGTTAAATCAAAATAGAAAAGCAATGTTGATAACTAAGTCATGTAATAGGAAAATGGGTGTCAAAGGTCTCAACAATACCATCATGCAACTACGCAAGATTTGCAATCATCCCTTTGTGTATGAGGAAGTGGAAAATGCCATCAATCCCAGTCGACAATCCAACGAGCTACTGTATCGAGTATCTGGCAAATTTGAACTTCTTGATCGCACACTTCCAAAATTGCGTGAAACTGGTCACAGAGTAAGTACTTTGTAAATGCCATTGCCATGGATTTGATTGCTTACACAACGCATAGGTGCTTATCTTTTTCCAAATGACCCAAGTCATGTCGATCATGGAAGATTTCATGAACTATAGAGGATATCGTTATCTGCGATTGGATGGTTCAACCAAGGTAAGTAAGATCATATATGTATTTATATATCTGGTATGGACATCTCATCATCTGTTTTTAGGCTGACGATCGATCCCAATTGCTACAAGTCTTCAATTCTCCAGATTCGCCTTACTTTGTGTTTTTGCTCAGTACTCGTGCTGGTGGTTTGGGCTTGAATTTACAATCTGCTGATACTGTCATCATCTTCGATTCTGATTGGTAAGCTATATAGCATGTAATGAGCAACAATATGGATGATTTAACACATACTTTTATAGGAATCCACATCAAGATCTTCAAGCGCAGGATCGTGCTCATCGTATTGGTCAAACCAAAGAAGTGCGTATCTTCCGATTGGTGTCTGCCAACTCCATTGAAGAGAATATTCTTGCACGTGCCAATTACAAGCTGGATATTGATGGCAAAGTCATTCAAGCTGGCAAATTCGACAATCGTAGTACAGATGAAGATCGTGAAGCCTTCTTGGTAAGCTTACTGGAATGATATACACAAGGATGACATACTAATGTGACATTGAATGATAGCGATCACTCTTGGAAGACAAAGCCGATGAACAGAATGACGTAGATGGTGAAGAAGACATAGACGATGAGGAGTTGAATGAAATGCTGAAACGATCCGATCAAGAGCTGGTCATCTTCAATCGCATCGATGCTGAGCGTGATCGCGCTGAATCTGAATATTATCGCCGTAAGGGCATTCGTGGAAGGATACCTGATCGATTGATTCAAGAAGATGAATTGCCGGAAGTATATCGGCATGAGGAGACACTTGTCGACGACATTTCACCATTACTGGAATATGGACGTGGTCAACGTGTCAAGGATTCGGTACGCTATGATGATGGCTTAACCGAGGAGCAATGGGTCAATGTAAGTATATCTCTCTTGAAGAAAAGTCATGATTTATAACTTGATTCCTTTTAGGCACTCGAAGATGAGAATGTGGATCTGGAAGAACTTATTTCAAGGAAGGAAGCACGACGACGTAAAGGCAAAGAGCTTCAAGAAGATGCAAACTATCTCAAAAAACGAGGGAGACCCAAGAAAGCTGAGCCAGAGGTAATCACTCTTATTTTTGTCATGTTCTTATTTGGCACTTAATCTGATCATGTTGTTATTAGAAAAAGCGAAGTCGTGCAAGAAAAGATGAGGAGTTATCTGGTCCAGATCCACTTCCACCACACATCCGACAACAAATGACACATGTCTTTGAAACGTGTTATCGTGCAGTTGAAGAAGCTGAGGATGAGGATGGCCGTAAACGAAATGTGTTGTTCATGGACCTTGTCAGCAAACGGGACTACCCAATATATTATACCATGATCAAGAATCCTATTGCCATGAAGATGATCAAGAAACGCATTCATTCACCCTATTACAAATCGATTCAGCAGTTCCGAGCCGACTTTCATCTTATGTTTGATAATGCTCGAACATTCAATGAAGAAGGATCTCTGGTATATCAAGATGCGGATGAAATGCAGGTAAGTTGCTCTTTTATTTATATGACTAGCTAATGATGCTCATCTGGTTTTCTTTTACAGAGAATCTTTGATACGACATTTGCCCAACTTTGTCCCAATGACATGTTACCACCTATGCCTATGATGGATAATCCAATGCTAGGAATGTATGGTGGCAATGGTGGGATCGCTGCTCCTTTCCAGACTGTTCCAAACACCATGCCAATGGAAGCACCAAAGAAGGAAAAGCGTGGACCAATGGATGATGATGATGAGGAAGCTGAAGATGAAGATGATGACTACGACGATGATTACAACGAGTAGTAAATCTATTATTGTACATACGCTTATACAAAGAAAATGCTTTTTACAATTGCAAGTCTTTTGTCTCTTTGTTCACATGGTTGGGTGGTGTTAAAACAGGGTGATAGTGGGGATGGTTGCACTTGTCAAGATTCCAGCTAGACAATCCCATGAGCATTTCTCCAAATGACATTGTACTTGTAATCTCTCATCATCTTCCTTATTCTTATACTGCACATGGATGAATCACACTCTTTGCCTATCATGGCATTTGTTCTTTTATCAATGACATGTAATCGTTTATCGTCGTTTTGAATATACATTATGCTGTCTAATATGCTGCGTACATGATCATGTCGAATGTTGAATAGGAATATACGTGTCGTAATACATGTAAGAACGTCTGTTTGCTTTTATTGCTATGTCATTTAGATGTTGGAAGGATAAAGCATCTAATGAAGGAAAAAGATACCATATCAGTTATATACACTTTCAAGAACTCTTGTATTATTATCACTTACAACACGAACGGAAGCACCAAAGACCTTGGGAGGCAAGTTCTTGCGGAAACGAGCACGAACAACACCGCTGGTGCCATGAGTACGAGCAATGCGACCCCAAATGACACGGAGCTTGGTGCCATTCTTCTCTCTCTTGGCATGGTAGACATAAGCAACACGCTTGCCGAGATAGAAACGAGCATCGTCGGTAGTCTGAACACCTTCAAGCTTAATCAAAGAAGTGTCGCAGTATTGGTTGTGCTTGGAGCGAGCATAGCCCAAAACGCGGCCCTTGCTGTACAGACTGTAATATCGTCATCCGATTAATCCACTTGTTCATCCATTCATCCATCCATCGTCATTGTTGTCGTGCATCTCGTCTCTTACCGTTCAGTCATGTCGGATGATGTAGGTTGAAAGAAGGAGTTTGGCTAATGGATGATTTACTGTGTCAGGTATCGTTATCTCCTCTCCTCCCCCAACATCGCCGCCACTATTGCCATTGGCAACTACTTTCCACCCCCACTTTTGTAAATCAGCGAATTGGATCTTGTCTTAGGTCTCACAAGTGCTAAGATCATCAAACACTCCAATGCAGATCCTATCAATAATATAGATACTAGAACAACATTGCTGCTGTATAATACTTGATTTCAATGCTACAATACAATCCTATTTACTTTCAAATGATGGTTTTCTTTATATTGAACCTTGTATGTGCATACAGTGACGTATATCTGCAACACCTTATTAAGCGAACCCCTTGTAGTTGAACCAACTTTCTTTTCCTTCTTTCCTTTTCCCAAGTGATATATCTCTAAATACAATGCAATATGGATCGAAAGAAGAAGCGGTATTCGGTTCCTGACGAAGCATTTTGTGCAACACCGCCCTACATGCCTGATGCAGCCTACTTGCAAGGTGAAATGTTGGCTCCATGGCCGTCAATGTTGGCTCCAGTGTTGAAAGTACTCATTGAACTTGTTGCTATAGGTGGGAACCGGCCGTTTTACCAACCAACACCTGCGCCTAATACTGTTGTGATACATGACACACCAACACGTTCAAAGAATGCTTGTTGCTTAGGATGGTAAGTTGATATTGAAAGCAATGGTGATAGTGTATTCACTTTATTATGAAGCTTAGCAGCCATGTGTCTGTGCTGTGGAATTCAAGAATGCTGTACAATCTTTTAGCTATGTTATGCATGAGAAATAGACATCTCTTTATTACGTATTTGATATGCTTGCAGTTTTGGTGTAAAAGTGTTGATTGTGTGTTGTTGTGAAAGGGGGGAAAGGAAAACAATGAAATGATGGTCAAAACAGATATCTATGTACATGGGAGTATTTACATCATCGTCAATCTTGGTCTAATGGAAGAAGTAATCGCTGTTCTTGACTTGGTTGATATCAAATTCGCCTTTTTCTGGAAGTGGCATCAATTGCAGATCATCCCAAGTGTGCTCGTATTTGCGTACTCCTCGCTTTTTGGACTTGGAAGTGGTGGTAGTCTTCTTTTTCTTCTTGGGAACTTCCTCACTAAGAGATTCAGCTTCTCCAATTGGTGTTTCCTCATCACCAAGACCAAATAGGGCATTCATAGCACGCTCTTCATTTGATTCATCCTCAGTTTTACCAGCTGATTCTTCAATAGGTGCTTTGGCAAATCCAACTGACTCCAGCTCAGACATCTCATCATCTTCTTCAAGAATTCGTTCACCATCTTGGGTAATCTCGCGTGTCACAGGGATCTTGTAACTCTTGTATCTTTCCTTGAATTCCTTAACAAGATTTTCCATAATAGGCTGGGAGTGTAATTCAATGAATTGATCACGAATGACCTTGTTCATTTCATCCACATCACGTGCATGGGTCCAGTAACTGTCATGCACAGATGCAAATGTCAAACCCCGCTCATGACAAGCAACAGCTGACATAAGCATGTGTGTAGCATCAAGCGAGTGAATAAAGTTGGGTGGGAAAGCAGTGCTTTGCTTGAGAGCGTTGACAGGACGTGATGCTTCTGGATCTTCAATAAACACTGTTTGTAACAAGGTGGATACTTGTTTCTTGCCAGATCGACGATATGGTTGTACAATAGGCAAACCAAGGGGTGTAGTCCAAATCACAGATGTCATTTGATTGGAAGTGGGATTCCTTGCAGAGAATGGCTTCTTATTACTCTTGCGTGATCCAGTGCCTTGACTCTTGGCATCAATAGTACCATCTTCCTTAGGCAAAATACCAGCTTCTTGTAATGCTTCAGCAGGAACACTCTTGGCAATACGACGTGCTGAATCAGTGAGCCAATCTTGAATCTTGCGAGCACCATTAAACATTTCACCAAGTGAAGCAAACACCTTCTTGGCGAGATAACCAGCAAGATTATACACTTGTTCCTTTGGAATATCATCATGCTCTTTGAGCTGTCTCTCAATCTGTGAACGTGCTCCAATGAAAGTGACACCATAGACATTCGTCATCACAGTTTGCTTGACTACTTTGCGACTAATCTTGCCCAAAAGCATTTTGGCTTCTTCAACACCTTCTTCTGCTTCCTTTTCAACAAGCTTGTTCACCATTTCAGCTACGCCTGTGTATACATCAGCAGGTCGATCACCAGGTGCTAAATTGACAGCTCGTGCACCAGCCATATCACCACCCAATGCTGCATAATGCTGAAGACCATTGCATGTACCATCTTGATGAACAGGTATCCTTGAAAGGAATTCTTCAGGCTTGCCACCGCGAATAGCACCTGCAATCTCAAAGCATGCAGCAAGACATTGCCATGGAGAATCTGCCTTCAACCACCAACGCTTTCCGCTTAATGGATTGTCCACTGAATCAAATATGTTGTCCAAATTGTTCATAGTAAACTCTTCACGTTCAGTGAATGAATGTCTATATTCAATGGTGAATAAACTTTGCTTCATCCATCTTGGTGCCTTAAAACTTACTTGTCATAACCATACAAGTTGGCCAAATGAATCTTGAGCCATCTCCAACCTCGTTCGCCTAGCGGCTTGGCTTCATCAAACATCAAAAGACCACGACATAAATCATTACCCAAATGATTAAGTGTTGGTGGAATTGGATATGCACGTCCTCTGAAATCCATATTGTGTGGGAAGAACATGGGAAGATTCAAAAACTAGAGAATGTATATGAGTAAAATGATGGTATTCTTTTCATTGGTACTTACTGCACGAGCAGTTTCCACTTTGTAATTGACATCACATCGTAAACTGTGTCGATTCTTCTCTTCAGTTTGCTGTCGCTTCACAAGATTGACCCAGTGGAACTTGGCTTTGGGATCGGTATCATAATTCTCAGGCTTGGGTGGTAAAGGATCAGGTTCAGAAATGGCACGTGGGATATCAGCAATAGCTTCACCAGTGTTCCATGCTTCCAATACAACATTGAAGACACCCTTGTTGACTCTCCAACGAGTTGAACCAAGTACATCCAATCCTGCCAATACAGCATTCAAGCGATCTTCTTCTGATGCCTTGTGCAAATACACCAATTGTTCAGGGGAATCCTTAATACGCATACAAGAAGATTTGGCTGTCAAGTAACCACCAGAGTTGTAGCTCAACCAAGGACGAGGATGGACAATCATTGGCAATAAACGTGGATGAAGTGTGTCACGTACTGGTTCACGTGAAAGCAATTCTGTAAGTGGTTCTGAAAACTTGATGATGCCAACACGTTTGCCCTTGACATATTGATATGTGTGGAAGAATGCAGGGATATTTTCCATGCTATGTACAAAAAGTCTTAATGAGTATTTTTCTGCTGTTTCCTCCCTTAAATGACTTACATCTTCTCACCAGTCTCAGGATTGAAACTGGGTACTGGAATTTTGGCGGCGTCCAAAAAGATACTTGTCAACACACTGCCAACTTTAGCACGGATTGTACTAGGCCATACAGGAGTCCATTCACCAGTCTCTGCTGTGGTACCAGTGTCACCTTCTGATGATTCAATAAGTTCATTAATGCCCATTTGTTGCTGCTTCATCATATCCACATGTGCACGTCGTACAGCCATGTTGAACAATTTTCCACTAGCAAAAAGAGAATGCACTTCTTGGTTCTTGATAAGGCGTTTGGAAGAAGCCTTTTTGATCTGCATGGCATTATACTCCATCTCGACTGCCTTGCCAACATCGATAACTGCACGTGCTGTCTTCATACCATCAGCAATACCAGAAGAGTTGTGTAGTCTTAACAATTCCAACATGGTGATCATTGACAATGTTTCAGGCTTGAGCAACTTGAGAAATGGACCATAAGTCTTACGATCATGGCTTGCACGTCCCTTGACCTCGTCACAACGCTGGATCTCTTCAATAATCAAAGGAACAGTCTTTTGATGCCAATCCCACATGGTCTTTTTCAAAGGTGTCAAATTCATGGCTTGCAATGTGTCACCACGTTCCAAACTCTCTTTCTTCATATACTCCAATCGCTGCATGGCAACTTCATATCCTTGTTGCTCCAATGCATATTGCAACTCGTAAGGATCCATAGTAGCTGCTTTGACAGGATCTTGTAACGCAGCCAGCTGTTCTCGGAGAAATTGCACGCCTACAGCTTTTGTTGGACGTGCTTCTGGTATATTCTCCATGATAGGTTCTTGAGATGACACTGTGTTTGTTGGTTCTTCAGCTGGTTGTGTTGTTGTTTCATGAGATGATGAGACAGTGGATGCTGATTCAGGATGAACGCCATCGACAGCAGCTTCCAAATAAGACAACATGGATTGTACTTCACTGGATGAGTTCTGTGGGGTATTGCGAATCAAATTGCGAAAAAGGGCGACATCTCTGTCTGATAGAAAAGACGACTTGACAAGCTCTGGCATCGTAAATGACGTTTCAGACTGCATTTCTCGAAGCAATGCCCTTACAGCGGTGTAATTGTTGATCCTAAAAATCAAATAGAGTCAGCATATTCTTTTGTTCCCCTAATTTGGACATTGCATTCTCCCAATCCACACACTTGCCTGAGATAAGCCTTGATAGTGATTGCATATGTGTTGACATCTGGTGATAAGCCAAAACTCTTCATATTGTCCACCCAAATAAGACATTCAGAACCCATAGGCATAGGTGCTTCAGCAAAGCCATTGAGAAAAGTGTTGTACAAGTGGATATCAGCAAACATCTTCATTTCCTTATTCTTGGTACGGTGAAGCTCCTTCATGATACGTTCAGCACGACCCATGTCACCAGATCGAATACAAGCATTCAAGATCGCAAACTGTTCGGCCAAATGGGAAGGCAACACACGTGAATTGTAGCGGAATGCAGGCAACGATGGGTTTGGAAGAATAAGGTGTTGACTTGGTTGTTGTGAAGTGGTTGTTGTATGAGTGTCAACAGTAGCTGTAGCCACAGCAGAAGAAGCATAACGTCTCCAAGCGGAAAGAAGCGGACGTTGAGGACTAGTAATACACCAAAGTCGACCTCTATTTGATGTCGCCAACTGTCTTGCAAGTGGCAACGACATGATGTGGTGATAAATAAAGTCTTTCGGGTGTGAAAGAAGGATGAATGCAAAAGAAAAAGAGAAAACAAAGGTACACCCCCATCCCAATCAATTGTCGATATGGAAAATTTTCACTCAGTTGAGCTTTTGGAAGCCAGATGTGATACATGTCAAAACAGCTACATTTTTATGCTATTATCCAAGACACTTGTTATATGTAATTGTTCATTGTCTTTAAAAAGAGATCTTCTTTGTCTTTGTAACAAGTGAATGTGTATGTGAGTGATTCAGAGTGTGTATGCTTATATATCCACTTTCATCATGTCCGACGTCTGTAAATTGTGTTGAAACCCACTCATGCATTATTGTCACAAGCCACACGGAACCCCGGCAACTGGGAACCGACATCACATGCTGTCAAATGCAATAAACGACTTGTATAAACTGGATAATGCACATCATGATTGCTTTACATCCAATATTGTTTCATTCATAAGGATGATTCTTGCTGTTGAATATATGACGATCACTGTCGGAAGATGTAAACTAAGTTAAAACCTAATCGGCCTTGCATTGTTTGACAAAGTAGATTCTGTCATGATGGTCAAGTGCTTTCCTGGCTCTCGTTTAGACATAGTCCTTATTCTTTCACGTATATGTCAGCTATCCTTTTACTACCATTGACATTCCTTATCACAGATATATACAACCAGCTTGTCTTTAACATCAATCAGCTATCTTGTTTCCTTCTGATCTCATCCTCTTCTCTTTATTTCTATTATGGCTCATCACATTCTGCTAATGTACTGCTGTCCCAGCCAGTAGGCATCATTATCTCTTCTCTTGTTTTGTCCTTGTCCCTGTTATAAAGCACCTAGCCTTCCACATTCACCATCTTCTGCAAGTCCCACTCTTACACATTCACTACAGCGCCCATTTTCAATGACATGCATCGTGTCTGTGTAATTTTTGAATACAACAAGCATAAGGATGATCTTGAATGATCTTGATTTCCTTTTGACGCACTGTGATCCATGCACATTAGCACCATATGTCTTGTATTCTGCTACTGCTACAGCCTTGTGGAACATGTGCTTTGCGATTCTTCCTTCATTTCCAAATCGGTTGCTACAATCATCTTTTAAGCATGCTGATGCGTTGTAGCCAACGATGACCAATATTCTGCTTATCAGACTATCTTTCAAGACAATCGATACTACTAATAACACCTTCATAAGCGTACAAATCTTTTGTATGTTGGATAGACAACTTGTTTATTGATACCAGACAGCTGACAATGCTTGAAACTATGAAGCGTAAGATCATCTGCAGGAAAAGTGGCATAGCTGATGTTGGATGCGACAAATGGCAGTGTTGATTGGGGATCACGTTTGATGTCAGTGTGAAATAGCTACTATAAGCGACAACTTTTCAAATCATAATCTACATAACTGAGAACATCCATCTATTCGAATTAAAGCAACTTATATTGTATTGCCATTCGAAACAAGTGATGGCAGATGTTATTGGTAACAAGGATGATAAGGTTCCATAGTAATTTATCCAAGTGAATCATAAAGTGATGATTTGGATGGTCATGTTTCATCATGTGGATCCCAGCTTGAGCCAGGGCACCAAAGAAATTTGGAGGGGGGAGGGGCTCCTCTTTCATTCAGCGACATTGTCCTCTTCTTTTTCCCTCTTCTTTTTCTTTTACGACTGTATCATATACCATGCTCGAGGCAACTGGCTTGTCACTTCAACTAGACGATGGTCGTTATCTCTTCAAAAATGTTGATATTCACTTGAATCAAAACGATGTTTTGGTGTTAAGAGGACCTAGTGGTGCTGGGTAAATGTCCACGCAAGTGTACATGACACATTCCAGTTATCTAATGTTGGTCAATGGGACTTTTATTCTATAGCAAGACAACCTTGTTGAAATGTATTGCAGAATTGGTGCCTTATGAGTCAGGAACTATCAAACTACACAACAAGACAGCCAACGACTATGGAGTACCCCTGTGGCGATCCAGGGTCATGTATGTTCCTCAACGACCAGCTATCCATTCTGGATCTCCGATGGATCTATTCAACATGGCCAAGAACTTTGCTAGTCAAAAGGAGAAGAAAGCATTTGGTGATCCAGTATGTTTGATCAAGAGGATCCCTCTATTTGATGTATATTGATGGTCTTTTTCTTCGTTGTAGGCACAGATTGGTATGCAATGGAACCTTTCGGAATCACACTTTACAGAAAAATGGAGCAATCTTTCTGGTGGTGAGATGCAACGTGCTTCTTTGGCTGTGGCATTGGCACTGAATCCTGAAATCTTGTTATTGGATGGTAAGTGTACATGTGTTATTTTTACGAGTGGAATTAATGTGGCATCATCATATTACAGAACCGACATCGGCATTGGATCCCGAATCGACACTTCTTGTTGAAAAGACGCTAAAGACAAAAACATGCATCTGGATCACCCATAGTCCTGAACAAGAAGCACGCGTTGCTACCAACACTTTGACACTGAAACGTTTGTATGGCAGCAACAAGTCAATGGATGAGGATGATTCGATTTCTGAAAGAACAGCAGCTGATATGGCCATCCGTATGTAATCTTACATCATGATTCAGCTTGGTACATGACAACACACGTCCACAATCACAACATATATCTCTCCACACCTGCATTGCATTACAAACATACTCGATCAGTTGTCATCTATACTCCCTACTCTCTTTCTATTCACTTGTATGTAAAGACTGATATGTCTTGTATACCTATCTTATCACACCATGCAAATATACTTATGGCAACTGCTGATTGGTACCAGAAACTGGGGAAATGAAACCGTGTATCAGGATAAGGATGTGTTAACACTACTTTTTAATGCACTTTTTTTTGGTGGGATGGTATTGGATATCTGCTCTATCAAGAGGAGGAGTTGAGAAAGGAGGAAAGTGGAGTGAGAATGAATGAAAGATTGGGCATAATCATAAGAGGTATTTCTTCATATGTAAGGCGCAAATTGAACACAAAATAAAAATAAAGAAACATACAAGAAGCAAATAACAACAAGGGGCAAAGGGGATATATGTGTGTGTGGAGATCCATAAAAGGTCAAGTATGTGTGGGTCACAATATGTAAAGAAGTGAATAAGCGAGATATTCATATGAATAACAACAAAGCCGTCAACGGCTAATGTGTTATGTGAATGATGCGCAGAAGAATGTTATGCAAGAATAAGGGAGTAGTAGGGTGGAAGAGAATGATGAAAGATATGCTAATGATGGCGAAGATGATGATGATGATGAAAGAGGAGTATAAACGCACGCGGATAATAATGAAAGGGATGGGAGAAGAAATGAAAGGTGTAGAATGTTGAAAATGGTGTTTGGCTTACAGATTACGATAACGACGCTTGCCAGCACACTTCATGGCTTGAATTTCAGGACTTGTACGACATGCTTCTTCCATTCGCAAGTGGCGTTTAAGAGCATCAGTACGAGCAAACGCCTTTTTGCAACAGAGACAAGGATATGGTTTGGCTCCAGTGTGTACTCTGATATGGCGTTGAAGATCATGCTTACGTGCAAATGCGCGTACACATAAGGGACACTGATATGGTCTAGCCGTATTGTTGGTACTAGCAGTGGATGATGTGCTACTCTTTCGTTGTGTCATCGGAGCGGCAACTGTATCCGAAGGACTGGTGATTGTGTTGCTGTTGTTTGTAGAAATGACAGTAGCTGTTGCTGCAGGCACGGAGATGTGGCTATTTTCATCATGTTGATCGATCATCGCCTGTTGATGTTGTTGTTTATCATCCAAAGGCGCAAAGCTCATTGCTGGATGAATATGATGTTGTGAACATGCAGCTTCTTCATCCATCATGGGCTGGGGTGAATAAAAAAGATAATCAAAAGGCGATGCCATCATGTCTTGCATGTTGGGCGGAGTGTAATAATCAAATGCGCCTTCAATTGGTGATGGCTGCTGACTCAAGCTATCGGAATAAGGCGAATACGATAGCGATTCAGTAGGTGAAGGTGGCAATGTATATTGCAAATCAACAGGAGATGAAAGTGTGCTGTTGTACCATGAAGAATCATGCTCTACAACGTTAACAGGTGATAATGATGGTGCCGCAGATGTCGCCAAAAGCATATCAGGATCCATATATGCGCAGTAATGGTTGTCGTTGGTATTGTTTGGCGTAGTGCCGCAATAAATCTCTTGCTGCTGGTTGTCGTAGTCTTGGTACATCATAATGGGATAATGTTGTGATATATAATGTTACAAAGTAAATGACACAGGGGTGATTATGTTCTTTTCCTTTTGCCAACAAGGCCAAGACAAGAAGAAAAATAGTACAAAAGAAGAAGAAAATGAAGTTGTGGGGTGGGGAAGGATGATGGAGTAAGACGAGTTTATATATGGTGTGTTGTGTGTCTATGTGCACCCTTTGCTGTACCGCATTATCTGTACATCAACCTTCCACATACATGTATACACACACAAGCACAGCACGCACCAAAACACACGCATCACATCGTACACACTCTTCACACACAGTTTTCTCTTCTCCTACTTGACTCCATTATCCATCCCCTGTTCCCCTTGCTCATCACATCACTTATTCACCCCCAAACAATCACTTTATCCAACCCCTAGATATAATCACCCCCCAAAAACTTGTGCGCGTTATCTGCTTTATCCATCAGTCTATTGGGGGAGAGGGGGTTCTACACATACACTGCTATGGTGAAGCTATCGTTTGCCGATCATCAAAAAGGGGATGTCTGACCATGCTGGTGTGACAAAATTTGAAGCATTGGCAACACAGCATCCCAGCCAACACAATCCCTAAAAGCACAGATCGAAATAGTTTATTCTCTCACTGAAGGTCTCCCAACTTGCTCCTACATGCATTCGCCTTTTATGGCTATTATCTTCAGGAGAAATAAGATCAACCATGCGGAGCATTACATCGAACGGCCTCGAAAGTTAAAGTATGATTAGCAAGGGGATGAGAAAGAGAGAATAAGCAATCATCTGATATATGTATGTACTCGAATCTCACTTATAAGTGATATGTAATGCATAAATCATCATGTTGTATTGTGTATGGTGTGCTGCACATACACGGCCCATCATCTATCATTGACACTGTGCCACCTTGTTCACCGGCAGCTATCGGCTTTTTTCTTTTCTGGTTCACATACACAATCATTTGTGAAAGTAGTGGCCATTTACATAATTACAACACCTGCACAAGTGTGTATGCATTGCTGACAGGCTAACAACCACGGGGTAATTTGATTTGCCATGTATATATCATCTTACAGTACTTAAGGAAGGGGTTGTTTCTATACTTTTTTTTAGACAGCCTAGACACTTGCACATTAGACATCTACCAAAATAAAACACCCATGCACGAACATCTTGTCTAGTAACTCCCCGTTCCGAAAAACGGGGGCTGATCATACAATCAATCTTTTCAAAAGGATTGGGTGGCCGATTTTTTCAGGTGCCTGCAGCTCCTTATAAGTAGCCTAGCCCCCATTTTACTACCTGGCACATCATCATCATACCACGCACTTGTCAGCTTCCCCATTTTCTGTTTTAGGCAATGATAGTGTAGATTATTCACTCTTAAGTCTGGATCAGCAATAAAGACTCTTCTTTATATTAGCAGCATGCAACTCTATGCTTCCTTCTTCTTACTTTCATATCTGCAAACATGTTGTTTGGTGGACAAAAGGGGGGAGGGAGCCTAGAAACATCATGTAAACAACAACGCTGGAGGAAAAAGAAAAGCTTGTCGATCAGCATTGCATTGCATGTGCATTGACTTTTCTCCTTTTCTTACGACTCGACCCTATATCTTTACACATTCCGAATACAACTAAAAAGTTCTTGCTTGCCAAACATTTTTGACTCAAACATCGATCAGTCAACAGTTTTCATGAACCCTACTGTCTTTTTGCTTTGTCCCGATTAGGTTGGGATATGCAAGGGATCAACTGGTTCATCACATACATCTTGACATTAGATCCTTCTTATTTCATTATACTACTATTGCTATCATCATGACGTGTTTATAAAGCAGATAATCGATCTATAGCATTGCAAAGCACGCATACATACCCACATGCAGCAAGCAACATGAGAAGGAAAGGGAGAAAAGGGAGAAAAAAGAAATCCCTCGAAGATACCATATACAAGTCATCTCCTACAGTGTGATTGAATAAAGTGACATGTGTCATTTGCTGGATGAATCGGTCAGATTGTGCGTATATGTGTATATGTTGGTGCATGTAAATATGGTTGCTTTGCCGACGGCTTATTCCCTGTTCACACTGTGCTTGTTGCCTTATTCTACAAGAGCCCGTACTAGTTGTCACACAGACGATGCTTTGCACTCCCTATTTTCTCTTTTACATGTCATCATCGGAATGCTTGTTCCGTGCTTCGTTCCTTACCGAGATTGGGGGTCAAAGGGATAATATCAAGATTTTTCTTTGGGGGAGAAGAGGACTATTCTCATTGCGTAAGCTTTCACAAATCACACACTGATGGTATGTGCACCAATAGCACAAGGACAAGCGTATCAATAGCACCTTTCCAGACGCACGGTTCATCTTCATTACTAAAAGCACGATTTCATGATGGGGTATTGCTTTTTTTTTATAGAGGATAGATAAAAGAAAACAACAACAATGTTGCTGATGATATACTACATAGCTCGATATGTGATGATGCGCTAATATGTATGTTCGTGTGTATATATGATTATGATGCAGGTGGTCTGTTGCTGTATTGATTGGCCATGGGATGATCAGCTGGAGTCAATAATTCAAAGCTGCATAGTAGTTCCTCGCTCACGCTCATCAGGGCACCAAAGTTATCAAATTCGCCACAGTAGTTGGGTGCTGAAAAGACTGTTACTAGTGATTTTCCTTCAAAGAATTGATATCCATCTTCCACAACCTAAAAGAGATTGATTAGTGTCATCGAGAATACACAAAGTTGTAATCACTTACCATGTGTGCTCTGCATACAAGATCTAGATCAAAGCGAGCCAGAAACTCTTCAATCACCTTACGCCCAAAGCAATAAGAAACGCCACGTTCATTTTCTTCCCATTCATCAGTGGTTTCGGTAGGGTCGGACCACAGTAAATCATTCAACAAGCCATAATCTGGTACATCAGTCGGTCGTTCAATGCTGCGGATCTCATCCATACTGTGCAACGAAGGCGATAATCCTCCATGAACACAAAAGATCTTGTTGGCAACCAGTGCTGCTATCGGTAATGTGTTGAACATGTCCACAAATGTCTTCCATATCTTGGGGCTCAAACGTCGTTTGCATTCATCATAGAATCCATACACTAATTGGATAACAAGAAGGTGTTATTACATGCATATGGCATTGAAAATCAATAAAGTCTTACCCTTGGTCACATTGGCACATTCATGGTTTCCTCTTAATATGAAAAAGTTCTCTGGGTACTTGATCTTGTAACAAAGTAGCAGTAACATGGTCTCTAAACTTTGTTTGCCTCTGTCCACGTAATCACCCAAGAAAAGATAGTTGCTACTCGGAGGAAAGCCGCCCATCTCGAACAATCGGATCAAGTCGGTATATTGGCCATGCGTATCACCGACGATCTTGACGGGTGGTGACAATTCTAACAGGGTCTTTAGAAGGGTTAATAGAGTTCATTTACCCCTATTCTTCTTGTTGCATAACTTACAGGTTGACTCATAAAGATATCCATGGCTGTACGGCATATAGTGACCACTTCAGATGCTCTTAAACACAATTGCTTTGGTGTCTTGTTGGCATAACCGACTTCAATAAGACGACGAATACAATCATCAATCTGCAAAGGCATTCCTTTCATGCTATTCACAGTCAATTGATTCATTGAATTGATTGTCAGCTGATTGTCCTCGACTGCTGTAGGCGCTAAAGATGGCCAGTAATCAGATGATGCTGATAAGTGTTTATGTTGATGTGGATGAGCATGTTGTCCTGTTCCTCCTTGTTGGTGCATTGCATGATAATCGGCTTGTGATACTGGTTGTTGGTTAGATGCTGTTGTTGCATATCCTGCCTTTTCTTCTTCCAACGAATCTTGTGGACGGTATTCTGGATTGAGATGAGCTAATGCCGAGTCACCGCTACTGAATTGTTGTCGTGTTGGCGAGTTGATGAGGATGGAGTTGGAAGAATGGGCAGTGTTGGTACTATATTCGTTATCGTTGGTGTGTGGCGGTAGTGATGGATTGCTGTAAAGAGGAGGAGGACCCACCATACCCCTCTGCATTTGATTACGTTTCTTTTTAGAGACACTGTTTCCCATGATGAATGATGCTGTGTGTAAGAGTGATGCCTTGATATGATCGCGTGTGAAGAAGAGGAATGAGAAAGGATCAATGCACTAGCCCAAACATGAACCGATCAATACGTGCGGAGGACCAAATTACACTTGCCCTTGTCCCTCCAGTAATAATAGCATCTCTTTAGTTTACTGAATCATCCAATACATAATAGGAGTGTTTCATTGTCGTTGTTTGAAGAAGGTTTATTCACTATGAATAGCTGTCATGGACAATAAATATAACAAAGAAGCTCATATCTTTGGCGTAACAAAAGAGAATTAACATCTCATTTACTGCTGTTGTTGGTGTAATGATATGCTTATTATCTGGCTCACCTTGTTCCTGACAGTTTGTACCTGCCATGTATGTTGAAATCATTACGCATGTAATCTATTGTCGATCCACTCTATTGAATCACGCTATTAAATTAGACTTTCCTTCTCTTGGATCACGATGATCTGCAAAAGAGATTAGCATTTTCCGCTCATATGCCGACCTATTGAACCGCGTGATCTTTTCTTTTTTTGGTAATGCAAGGAGAAGAAAGAGGGTCCAATCTGATTTTGTGTAACGACAATGGAAGCTTTTACAATCCCCCACAAAAAGACCATCCTAGAATAGCTCACTCTCGTCCTCCCGCCATAAATTGAGTACCACCTTACTTCTCATCCAGCATTAATTGTATGTGTATTATGTCCAATGAGTACCACGTCCTACAAATTCAACTCTACATAACCCAGCAGCTCCTCCTGATGCGATCCAGCCAGCACACGTTGTGTTTGGGCACCAACATGTCTATATGACACCATGTGAGCACGCGTTTATCTCAAAGTGAATTCTCAATCCTTATACCTTTGTCAATAACCGTACTGAATCTTTCATGTAGTGGTAATAAGCCTTTTCCTTCTTGCTTTGATCTTTTGACTATCATGTACATTATCAATACCTGACACTATGTCTTGTATTAGATTACTTACCATGGGCTTTAAACCATCAATGTATTGGAATGTATCTTCTTCAGGATCATACTCGAGCTTGTAGGCAATGTTTTGATATTTGGTCTAGTGATCTTTGTCAGAAAGATGTACATCAAACGTCATCAATGTCAACATACCTCTCCACGACGTCGTAATACATAGGCATTGACAATCTTTAGCCATCCATCTGAGCTGGTGATTGAAAGAAAAGGATGCATTTCACTTCCGGCAATCGAGAATGACGCTGCATTGCCTTCCACAAGTCTATTTCCAGGACTGGATTCACTGTTTTCTTTGGTATCACAGAGATGCAATATATTGTCACCATCCACGTATGCAAGCTTATCTCCAAAACCTGGCCATGCCATAGCGTACGCTATACCTTTTGTGATAATGCAAAGATGTGAGCATGATACATCCTTTCGACTTTATGCTACTTACTTCGTGTACGACAGTATAATATTGGATGGTGTGGATCATGTGGATGATGTATAAATATGCAGCCATCTGTTCCGCAAGATGCAAAGTTGGCTGGATCTTCATTGCCGTGCCATACAATGTTTCGGACTGCAGAAGCGTGGACCATTACAGAGCTGTTGATATATCTTTGAGGATGATTGTCGTCATTGTGTCCATTGTTCAGAGCTCTTTCAGCATCCAAGATGGCAATCACCCCTATGAAGAACAAGATCCACGTGTAAGTTTTCATCGAGAGTAGACAATCATCCCTATGACCCTTACCATTTGCAAATCCACATGCTACTTTGTTATGTCCACCCCAAGATGCCACCATTGGAATCATATTGTTGAGCTTGAGTGTGTAACGCACCTTGTTCAATCGCACTATAGCCATAATAATCAATCCATGCTATATCATCCAACTTGACTGATGTTACTTACAATAAAGAGTGCCTTGATCTTCAGTTTTTCTTAAACCTTTTGGATGAGGAACCACGATCAGCCGTACAGTATTGTCGCCACATACGATTGCCAAAATGCCAAGCTTAGGGATGTCACTTTCAACTTCCTGTATGAAGAATATCCATATTCAGAGATTCCCGTGACATTCCACTCTTTTGACATGTTCTTACTTGCTCATATGCACCATAAGGACACCAATCCAAAGACTTGACAGGACCGAAATCGTGCAACAAGCACAGATCAAGCTTTGGTTCCACAGGATCATCATTCACCGACAAATGTAGCTTCCAGATCTGAATTGCATTCTTGTATGTTCCTGTAGGCACTTGTCCTCTCTGCTTGTGATGCTCTTTTTCAGCTCCTCGGAAACCAGTAATAGCCAAGTATTGTGTGTGTGGATCGCTTTCAATGTCAGGTCGTTTTGGTGCAAATCCAAGACCCCATACGGCACTTCCATTATTGATCACGTAGCCTGGTTTGACAGGAATATGCTTGCCTATATGAGTACAAGAAGAAGACCATGAATTAGCCAATGCACGTATCTAAATGTAGTAGAAAGCAAGCTTACCTACAGATTCTGTACCAAGTAAAGGGATATCGACTGTCGTCTTTTCCTTGATACCAAGCATCACCTTACGCGACTTGCCTTCAGGAAGATACGACTCTGCTTCACTAGACCAATGTCAATTTGGAAAAAAGAGTAAAACGAGCGCGTGCTTTATTTACCTTTCAGTAACGATCTCCCATTCGTCTCTACTTGGGTGAACCCCAGCGTAATCGGTGCGAAGGGTGCCTTGATCTGTGTTGAATAACTTTTGTCTCAGGGGACCGTGAAGCTCGACATCGGCTGCATGGGGAAGAATGGGTGGACCAGCTTTGTGGGAAGGCATGAGGAAAAGCGATCGTTATGCAGGAAAAATAGGCAGCTGGAAACAGGTATCGACTTGCTGGATTTCATTGTCCACTTCTATCACGTACAAAGTGACATGTCTGCTTTATCGGTATCAGTGTTACTCAACAATCTTTATAGACCTGCTTATACCTTAACGACATCAAGAAGATACATTTCCAATACGAGGAAAAAGCCATCCACTGTTGCGTTCAATAGTGCTATTCTTGTATCCAATTCATTTCATAGTTGTAGACTTGTTCAACCTGACTACATAAAGATATACACTTATTATTGTCAATCACGTAGTAGTAGCATAGTGATGTCTTGGTACCTTAGAGATAACATGGGTGCCTGAAGTTGAAATGACTAAAGAGATCATCCTCATTATGCTTGCATGGTAAGAGCGACTTCATCTGCAACCATGATATCAAGCAGATAAATGTCTCTTGGTAGAATAGCTTATCGAAAAGACTAGAATGGCGATTAAGCATGTAGCAGTACTTGGATCATTGGATACTTCCGTGTTTGCTCCGAAATCCACATTCTTGGCAAGATAGATTCCGCAACGGAAGCAATCGAATATTGCACACGTCCAAAATAGTGAGTAAACATGAGCATTAACATGTAATGATATAATTCACACATGTCACCCAATCAAGGTATATCTATGTAGAGTCATGTGGAAAGATGCAGTGATCCAACGAGTTTTGCTTATACAAGTCGGGTATGTGTTACAAATAGAAATGATGAATCTGTTGCAAGTGAGGAGGAACAAGATGAGCTTATTCAATTTTTTACATTCATGGGGTGAAAAACGCACTTTGCAATTACATGTAGACATATGCTTTGGACTTTTGCTCGGGTATCAAAAGATGTATTGGCTGGAAATGTTTCATGTGCATACATACCATTGTCCCTTTCCCCTTTGAGTATACTTCTCCGCATGGGCAATAGGACACGAGGACAAGCAGCGTATTAAGAGTGGATATTGGTGTCAATAACAACAAGAAGATTATGCCATGGTAAATCAAAGCACTACAAGCCTATTGTCAAACACAGTGTGCCACGTGGATAAGAATTGCATGTATAATGCGCATGATAGAAAGTCAGTGTAAGTAGACTAGGCACCCAATACAACTTGAGCCGATTTAGCCTAGTTTCTCCTAATACAATAGCCAATTCTGTTTCTATTGTCCAAAGTGAAAATGTAATTAAAGATGGTTTGGATCAACCCTGTCGACAAGAGCAACATTGTACACAAAAAGAAGGGACAAAGTTATGGCGTCTTGGTGATAATAGGTAGCCAAGATGATTTAATGACTACTGTTGGGTAACTCCCTTTTGCAATATCCTAGTTCATCACATCCACATCCACACATCATGTCCCCCAACCCCTTTTTTTTCTTCTTTGCAATATTTCAGCCCCATCTCAGCTCATTCACTTTCTCTTTCTCTCTTTCATTTTGCTCTTTTATCCCTTTCCTTTCGTTTACTCTATCTCGTTGTCGCCCTGGACGGTGCTTATCCACTTCCTTTCACTTCTTCTTTAGCCCTTGACTTTCCTTCTTAATTGCTATTTTATAAACACACACAAACACACGCGCTATGGCCCAACAAGTGGTTTATGCCATACACAACTTTGACGCTGAGAACGATGATGAGATCAACTTTCGAGTTGGAGATCCCATTGTAGTCCTTGAACGAGACGACAAATATATGGACGGCTGGTGGCAGGTACATACTACTTGTTTAACCCCGCCCAGAAACCTTCTTGATGGGCATGGACTGATCCTTTGTGCATTTGCAGGGCCGCAACGTCCAAGGCCATGTCGGCTTATTCCCAATGAACTACATATCAACAGAGAAGCCTCGTCCAAACAACAGCTATTCATCCCACTCTATGCATAATACGTTTTCCACCACCAGTACGACTACCAGTAGCAGCTACAGTGATCGTGATCTCGAGCACAAGATTGACAGTACTATCACACACGTGACGCACGCCACATCCACTATGGGTGGTGTTGATTTTGCAAGTACTCGACCTGAAGAATGGACAGTGAGCCAAGTTGCTTCATGGCTTGATTCAATAGGACATGGATCAGTAGCTCATTTATTCATGGGTAAAATACATGTTCCTCTTTTATGAAAGATGACTAATATGGCTATTGCTTAGAACAAGAGATATCTGGTGATATCTTGTTGGATCTTAACATGGAAGCACTCAAGGAATTTGGCATTTCCGCGTATGGCAAGCGGTACAAGATTATGCATGCTATCACTAGCTTGAATACCATTGCACCACCTCCGCCAAAGAATCAGCAACGTCCTTCTTCAAGAGTATTGAATACTACAAAAGGTGGTGGTGGTGGTCCACCATCTCCAGTTGAATCAGATGGATATCGTAGTAGAACTACACCAGCATCTTCTGATGATCATCTTTCACCCATGAATATCGCTTCTTCACCAGCACGTCCCATTTCTCCACAAAGTCTTGGTACTTCACCTATTGTCAGTCGATCCAATACCTTCAACACTGTCTCTTCCAAAAAGTCCAATTCTTCTTCTGGTACAATGCGTAGCAGCAGTGATGATCAAAACAATGGGTCAACAATGATGTCTCGTACAAAGACTACCAGCTTGTTTTCCAAAAAGGGAGCATATTCAAACCATCATCAACCTGATATGGATGGTGAAGCCACTTATTCAAGTGCAACATCGAGTATTTACAAGAATGATTGGATGACAGAAGTATGTATTCATGTTATGATCTACCAAGTTGCTAATGATAGTCTCTAGTCCAATGTCTCGAGCAGTGGGTCGTCGTTTGAAGATCATTCAATGTAAGTTTTGACTCCCCGTTCTATAGCCAAGAAAGAGAAAGAACCCCTTGAACTAACTCTTTTGACTAGGGAGCCTGGTGGATCAGCCGTTCGCAAGATGTCAGTAGCTTCAGCTGATCCTACAGTCAATCAACCTGATGGTTTTCAAGCACCTGAACATGAAGGATGGCTCCACAAGCAAGGTGACAAGTACAAGACTTGGAATAAACGCTGGTTTGTTCTCAAGGGAATCAATTTGTTTTATTTCAAGAGCCCAAAGGTATATCATATCCTCACGATACTTCTCCTTTACTAAGATCAGACCCTTTTTCTCCTTGTAGGATGTACGCATGAAAGGAATTATCAATTTACGTGGCTATCGTATCATTGTTGATGACTCCATTCACAGCAGCAAGTATTGCTTCAAGGCTCAACATGATCGTGAAAGAACATTTTATTTTTACACTGATAGCCAAGAATCAATGCGTAAATGGGTCAATGTCCTTATGAAGACTACCATTGCTCGAGACATCAGTTGTAAGTGATTTGGCATGAATCTTGTTTGGTTCCTTTTATTGATATGATATGCATATAGCACCTGTTGTATCTTCCAATCCTGTGGCTACTGTATCTTTGGATGTAGCTCGACGTATGCGACCAAGACCACCATCCATGATCATGTACAACAATGGCAATGGAACCACGACAGTGCAGACAAAGAATGCTCGACCCCATACTGAATTGATGCACAATCCCAAAATGACCATGTTGCAAGAAGAAGAAGAATATTCACAGCAGCAGCAAATGACAACCATGGATCCACATATCGAATGGGTGAACTTGCATCTTGATCAGCCAATCAATGATCTTTCCACTGCATTCCGTGATGGTGAAAGACTGGTTGAATTACTTGAATCTTTGAGTGGCAAACAAGTACGCCGGCCCCCACCACCTGAAGATGGATGTCAAAGTGATATGTATATGCTCGATACAATTGTTGCAGCATTCAAGTTTATGGGTAGGGAAGGTGTACAAGTCAATGGGGAATTCACTATCAAAGGTAAATGGTCTATCGTTTACGATGTGTTCAAGACTAAATCAATGTTTGATTAGATGTGTTTGCTGGAGATGTATCCAAGATTACCAAAATGCTGGATGCCATTCAAGATTGGTCGGCGCAGTAAATCTGCAACCATCGAACCACCATCATTTACCCCAGTCCTGTTATACTAATTCAACTGTTGTTTCCCTTTCACCTATCACACACGCACACACCTTGTCACTTTTGTCTCTCTTTTTTCTTTACCACATATCACCAACGATCTCAAAAGCGTATAATATATCCACTCTTTTAACATTTATACACAATGGGCTTTGGTCGTACTCCCAATGTCGAGTCTTTCTCGGGTAGTCCACCTCTTTTTGGCAGCTTTCCTCTCGATCACCAAGGTACTTGGTTCACCAACAATAGCAGCCTAGCAACATTCATTTATATCACTGTATACTAGGTGAATGTAAAGACTTTATGAAAGAATATGTAAAATGCTTGAAAGAAAACAAGAACAACAATGGCAAGTGTCGACACCTGTCGCGTGCATATCTGCAATGTCGTATGGACAAGTAAGTAAAGTATGCTTTATCTTTAGGAGATACTAATGATAGGATGGGATAGGGGATTAATGGACAAGAACAATATGGACAATCTCGGATTTGCAGATCTCAAGGACAAGGATAAGAGCAAAGACCCAAATGAGAAATAAAAGCAAGTCAAAAGAAAGAAAAACGTTGTTTTTAATGTGATCGTGGTTGGGAGAAAAGGTAATATGATGTGAATGCAGACGATGCTTGGAGAAATAGAGTAAGGTAAACATGGATCCTACAGAATGAAAACAAATAAAGATGGGATTACAGACAACATTGGGCTCCTCGTTGTCAACAAAAGGGGGGTTGTCATGATGATGATATAGTGTTGTAATGATGAAGGAGTGAAAGATGCGCTTATATTTCACGGCCATAGTTGTCAAAATCGATCTGGAAAAAGGGATGGCGAAGTGCTTGACGAGCTGTGATACGTTTGCTAGGATCATACATGAGCATTTGTTCCAATAAATCCAAAAGCTGCATAGTAGCCCTTGTTCGAGGAGTGATGATATTGCGTAGTGGCTTGAGATTGTTGACTACTTGTCGTCGTGATGCATGTGTGGTTGGAGCAGGATAGCGTAATCGATTGTTCTCAAAGTATTTTGCTGCATCAGGACTAGTAAAAATGGTTTAAACATCAATGACCATCTCCATGTTATCAATCACCTTACCTTGCTTTCCTTGCCAATCGTCCTGGTATCTTGCCAAGCACTCTTTCCATCATGGCCAAATGTTCCAAATTGTCGTGTGTCTGAAAAATGGCTTCACCTGTAAAGAATTCAATCAAGATGCATCCAAGTGACCACATGTCGCAAGCGTACGACCATCCAAGCCCTGTGTATGCATGTAAAGATGTAGTTAGTCTCTAATTATACTTGCGTACAAGGCAATTCTTACCTAATATGATCTCGGGAGCCCGATAATGTCTTGTTGATACTACAGCAGAATGATAACCATGTTGCAAAGTAGCCGATCCAAAGTCAATGAGAACAATGTCTGTCTTGCGTAATATCTTTGTCGTACCACGCTGTATCAAGAGATTCATGTTAAAAAGGACATCATCTACAACACTCTTTCCCAAATACCTTTGCACGAGATGACAAGACAGTATCATATTCATGGTTCTTGAGTAGAATGTTTTCAGGTTTCAGGTCCGTGTGAATCATTTTTAGTTCATGGATGACTAGAAAGAGACAATTGTTTGATACATGGGCCATCTCGTGATTCATTTAAAACACTTACATGCAACACTATTCAACAATTGCTTTGCGAAATGCTGGATTTGAACGAGTGGGAAGGGCGTAAAGTCGTTGGACTTGAGAAAGTCATAAATGGATTGATCAAGTAGTTCAAACACCATGCATACATGATTGTAGTGTTCAAACCATTCCACCAGATGGATACATTGGCTATGGTTGCACAAATTAGTTGAGTATAATGCAACAATGCAAATGACCCCAATGTACTTACTTGAAGTTAAGCTGATCATGTTTCTTCAACGTGTTGAGAATACGGATCTCCATTTGACTTGCTTCACGGTATTTTGGAATGGCTCGGATGATCTTGACTGCACAATAGCACTTTCGTACATGATCATAGCATCTCACTACTTTGCCATAGGTACCTTGTCCAAGCACTTGGTCCATTTGATCTATAATGATGATTTCAATCCAATTGTCCTGATAAGGTATTAAAGATGACTTACATCGATTCTTGAGAAAATGACCACGTCTTACAATAAAGTGACCATCAGCATCATTTGTGGGCTGTGGTAAAAGTGATGGTGGTGGATGAAGCTCTTTTCGTCGTCGTTTGTTGTTTGTGTGATAGTAGCTGGTATCAAAAGGATATTGCATGTGATGTTGTTGTTGCTGCTGCATAGAAGGTGCTGGGGTATAATGACGCTGGCGCTTGGGTGGACGCTGTTGTTGGTATGCTGGGTGATACAGTGATGGATAACTGGTCGTCTGATATTGCAGTTGTTGCTGTTGGTAGTGAGAGATCCGAGCGTGTGATGAAGAAGTATATGACGGCATGGAAGGAGGTGGTGTAGGGGCCTGCACGACAGTGTATTGGGAACTGCTTTGTGGACGATCGTGCGGTGTTGGTGGAGGAGAGTCTTCAATGACTATGATCTCTTGTGGATAGCCATTCCTGTAATACTCTGCTTCCCAGTTGGATCCTCGGTCCCTTTTGGTAGGCACTAGAGCACTGGTAGCCATAACGACAGTGAAGAAAAGAAAAGGAAGGCGGGAAGAAGGATTAAGAGTAAAGGGCGCGCGTTCTTGGGGCTGTATTTGGGGGGTGAATTGTGATACAGTGCTCACTGAGGAGAAAGAGAGGAGTCAAAAGATGGCTAAAAAGCAAAAGAGAGGAGTGTTCGACAAGAAACGAAAGAAAACCATCCTGCGCACTTTTACATAACTTTGCTGTTCTTCATCCACTGCCCATGAACAAGTACTACTACACATTGATTATCAACACCATCCTTTTTTGTAACTACTTCCCCCTGTGCATTGCTTTAAGCACTGTTATCGTCTCCACTCCTTTCTTTCACAGCCACCATTATAATTCTCGCTTTTATAAACACTGGCACTGCTCCCCAATCGAGTTAGTTTTGGTATCCATGTTAATGACATTACTACATCAAGTACCATGGTAGTGGTAGATAAGAAGCAACAACATCTCCTTCTTTCCTATATCCAATTCTGAGCAGAAGATGTGTCTTGATCATGGTCAGTGCAGCATGACATGATGTAAGGGAGCAAATAGAAGGTTAGATGGCTCTTTGACCATCATCGAAATCCAACCTGTATATCAACCAATTACGTGATTCTCAACTATATTATTGTGTGGGACATTGATAATCCACCACTACCACGACATCTTTTAGATACATGTAATGATTTGGATCATGCATCACATACATAAGTGGCTAATACTGTAATCTACATATTTGCTTACTACTTCCTGTGATGGCAATGATCGATAATACAGTATATAGCATGATTGTTGGCCACATGCCATTGAGACGTTTACGCATCTTATTGATATAGCGTATACATGACTATGATTGGTTACCTTTTACTTGAATCGATTGACATACTTGCTCTTTTGGGAGAGCGTCTTTGCTATTTTATGATCCAGGGGTACTCTATTACCGGGAGCCAAGCCCATCATGCCAAAATCCCAAAAGCACTTTGTGTCGGTCTTTGATTTGGGTGATTAGGTGATCATTGGCTGATACTGCATTTGATTGATCACCGATAATGCGTTTGCTTGTGATATGAACATTGTGCATCAAGAGTATTGTGCTCTTGTGCTCAAAAGTCAATGACTTTTATAGCAATATGTCACTAATTGATGGATTTGCCATTATGATACCTCCAGAAGATGACAGAAAACCATCAAATTTGATTTGGACAAGAAGGATAACTTGCTCATGATGGTATAAGCGCACATGGGAGATCGAGGACACTTTTTTATAGGAAGTGATCTACATCTTTTACAAGAACCGCCAAATTGCCGTTGGACAATAAGATGATACTATGTACCAGTCAAGATGAAAAAGCAATTCGACCACTTGAAAGAGATGTGTTTTCTGTCTATGGATGCATCTGACATGAAAAGGAACCACGTTCTATGGTGATCTAATGGATCTATAGAGTCAACAACACTCGAGCAGGGGGATATTTGGTTATGATGATGTACAAAAATCTGCTTATTACAAGCCCCTATGCATACGTATATGAGAAACAGCTCACAGTCAAGAGAGTGAAGGTTTGATTGACAACCAACCAGATTTCTTTATTCCATCACTTGACGGAGTGAACATCAATCTTGTCATCAAATTGGCACATAAGGTGTATTCTACTAGTTTCATTATGTGAACGTGCATCTTGATCCAATCCTTGCTTTCTGCTTCCAGTGTATTTCAGGATATCAGCTATTGCTATTGCATTCACATGTGGCATCCATTGTGCTTCATATAAACCAGAAGAGTGGATAGAGATCAACAATGGTGTGTATACCAGTGGCACATGTGCTAAAAGGACCAAGGTAGGCTATCAGTAATAGGTTCTGATGTGAAGCACTGATTGATGTCCCACTAGATAGAGCAATCCTTATGCGGTAAATATGATATCATCACTGACTTTCAAAGGACATAGCACCATGGATGATGGCATCAGCAGGATCTGTTCTTGCTTCCCATGTATAGGGTTTGTCATTAAATTCCACCATGACATGATGAAAATCAAGGTATAGAGAAGAATGATGATCATTATAGGCCATATTGTTGATGCAGTTTCATGGTAATAGATCTTATCCATGATACAATGTGCCGATTCGGCTAATAGTTTTCCAAGAACTCAGTTTTCTGGAACAACATGGAACATTTAATGAAGAGATGGCAATAAAGTATACAAGTATATCAAAGCTATATAAATTCTATGCTACAAATCGACATGTATTCACCTGTAAAGAGTCGTGGCATTGACTTGGGATGGGTAAGAGCAAGGAGGAAGATTAGCAACACTCTAACGCCGGGGAAAGAAATGCTATTCGCTGAAAGTCTGCGGATATGATGTAATGTGTAACATTTGACGTAATGATTTCGAGCAGACCTCTCTCTCTCTTTGTTCTCGTTTGTGCCATTTCCTTCATATTCGGTACGTACTGTGGCTCATGCTATGATTGGGATTCTATGTTGGTGTGTTACAATGGGCTAACTTGTAGAACTAGGTGTAAATCTGTCGAGGCGCTTTGACTTGAACCTATCGAAAAACTCTTTACCGATTGTCACTTTTCGAAGCAACTAAAGGTACATGAAGCAGGCTCTTTAGTCACTTGTGTTATAGACTAACCAAGCAAGCTTTATCAGAAGCAACACGAATATCCAGTGTGTCCATTGCAGTATGACTACAGTTCAATCAGGAACCAGCGCAGGTATGTGTTTGGTTTAGTCAGCTTTTGTGTATATGCGGGCGGGGGTTTACAGTGAAAAGGAGATGATACTAAAGGAGATTGTCATCAACAGCTGTCAATAGCCCACCTATGGCTGTTTATCCTCTCAATTCAAGTGCAAAGTTGGATCAAGAGCCCAATCCTTTCGAACAAAGCTTTGGAGCAACAGCTGCAACAAGTCCCAGCAGCAGTAACAGTAGCAACACTTCCCAGCATCAAAAAGGAAGTAAACCAGTCTTACCACCAGTAGAAGCTCTCGCTAGTCCTGCTGGTATCAATGCTTTGCCTAAGGATGTTGCAGGTCGATTCCAATGGGATTCATTACGTTCAGGCCCCTTGTCACCATCCATGCTCACTGGTCCAGCTAGACGACAAAGTCAACAACAGCAACAGCAGTATGACTACAATAACAACGCTTCAGCTAGTCACATGACACAGTCCAACAACAATTATATGAATCAATCAGGTAAGAAACCAGATCCATGTCTTTGTTGAAAGATACTCATATCAATGATTGTGTAGCGTACAATGCCAAACGCAAAGCCGATGACAACTCTTCAACCAGTCAATCACCTGTACAAAGGACGACATCTGCAGATCATTTACAACAAGGTCAATCACCAGAACCTGAATCCAAACCAAAGCAACAAAGCAGAAAGAAATCTCGTCCAAAGACAGCTGAAGATGAAGAGAAACGACGCAACTTTTTGGAAAGGAATCGCATAGCAGCACTGAAATGTCGACAACGCAAGAAACAATGGTTGAACAATTTACAAAACAAGGTGGAAGCATTGACTACAGAGAATGAACAACTACAAATGCAAGTGGAAACGATGCGAGAAGAAATCATGAATCTCAAGACTTTGTTACTTGCACACAAGGATTGTCCTGCATCACAAAACAATGGTTTCAATGGCTCCATACCCAAAGCATTGCCAGTAATGCATCATCAACAAGGTATTCGAACAACTGCACCATCCAATGGCGGACCTGCTCCTCCACCACCAAACGCTGTTTATTCACAGCCATTCACAGCTGCTGATCGATCACAAGCTACAAGTGCTCCTATGAATGTACCTCCACAACAACCACATCACTTTCAGCAACAACAAGCACCACCGACCATGGTTGGTATGCCTATGCCACCTCAACAAAATCACCCTGTACAACAACAAGGCATGATGGCTGGTGCTGGTGGTCCATCCACAGGCGTCATTGGAATATAAACGCGACACAACAATCTATGCCATTATCTTTTTCTTATCATCATCCCATACCAGTTTCTTGCCTGTATCCTTTTCTTTCCTTGTTGCATAAGCAGTTAGCTAATATCCCCCCTTTCGTTTCTTCTTCATTCTTGCGACTTTTCATTTTTGTCCCTTTCCTTTCCACATGTTGCATAAGAGTATCCTATGGAGTGTAAAAACAAAGAATAACAAAATGAATTCATTCCTAATTGGTGCACAGACCCTTGTGTGTATAGTAATCACGCATGTATGTTTGCTTTATTTATGCTTACCAGGAATTGTAACCTGCGTTATGTGATGATGTACGACCCAAACTTTTTCATGCAGTCGTATGTACCTGCGTGTGATATACAAGAGATACGATTAGGATTTGGTCCATTTGTACTGAAACAATCTGTGGGCTCCTATGTATGATCACCACGCAGCATCAGCGATGATGATCGGCAACAACAACAACAGACTACTGTAGTGAATCCAAAAGTGTGTTGATGGTGTCACCAATTATGCATGGTGGTAGGACAAAGTTGGATTTGTAGTGATAAATATGGCTGTTGCAAGGTTGTAGATACCAAATACGCACAATTTGTCAAGAAAGTAACGGGTCAAAGCACGCCAAGACAAGAGAATGGACTGCATCAAGGTGCATTACGCACTCGGAGAGAACATTCCGCTTCTGAGATTGCATTCAACAAGACAACTTATGCATTGTTTTACCACTTGCAACTGCTGTCGTGTTGCTTCACCGCCATGTTGTGACACATGAATTAGTGCAGACGCTCAAGGAGAACCAACTTAATGTCGATTGCCTTTAAAACAGCATGTGCGAGAAAGGGGAGACATAAAAGAACGCCACCATTCTCATGATCATCAATAATGGAAGAAAGAAAAGGGTGCTGGTATTAGTAGTAACAAGGACAATGTTGTCGATAAGGGGTCATGAATCAATACGTTGTGTTGTGTTATGGGGGAAGAACTGTTATGCCGATCCAATGAATGAATGAACAATGAAGGTGTGTAATAGTGGAGTCAACTGGCGCTGCATGGTAATATTGAATGTTTGTAAGTGGAGAGGAGACGAGCTAAATAGATTTTCTAGATCTCACTTGCATAAGATGTCCCCCCCGGCATGGCCGTTGAGTTTAAACAGGCAAGACAAATTGTGGATGTATGTAGGAGAGGGGTGATGATAAGGGGCGGGAAGTATGATGGAATGAAGGCAGGTTTATTTTGTTCTCCATAGAACAGCACGTCAATATAAAAAGGACCCCTTCTAAATTTGATCCATTTTACACTATCCAACACATACACTTACTTGATACATAATAAGACATATGCTTCAATCGCAAATCCTTAGTGTCCTACCACGTCGAATGCTTGCCAGTTTATGGGCATCAGCAGAAACACGTCTCACTGTAAGTTGTGCTTGACAATAAGAATGATGGCGTTGTACAAAGTTCATCCCATGCTGACTTTTCATTCATTAGTTATCACATTTCACAGCCAACAATCACAGCAATGCTACTTCACCAGCATTTCTTTGTGCTGAATTACCAGTACGATACATGCACATGTTGAGATTATTGTCATCTCTTCCACTTGATGCATTGCAATCGCCTATGATTAAACACGTGTCACATCGATATCTTCATGACTTGTGTACATTATTGCATCCATCTATGCAGAACACTTCTAGTCGTGCATTCAGCGATGTGATGCGTAGGTTACGACAACGACAAGCAACTAGCCTAATCCGATTGCGATATGCATTAGCAGGGTCTACCATGTTGATGGATAATATTAATACTATTGGACTTGGTATTCAGTTTCTCACTGGTAATTATTCCACGCATATCTTTTTTTCCTCTTTGGCTATTGCACTTACCCCTATCGTTTCCTCTTGACCCCCCATTTTACGTTTTTCTTGGCATTCTCCCCCTTTGTACATGATGCATGGATTCTTGTCACTCACTTACTCCTGTATTACAATACATAGAACAACATCTTTCATGGCCCGATCATGTTCAAGCTGTGAGCCCAGTGGACATTGCCATGCAGGCTGCAGAGGATGTAAGACAAGTCTGTGCCTCCTGTCTTGGCAAACAGCCACCTTCAATCTCTATCACTGATAAGGGATCCTCACAAGAAATGCATTATGCTCCTAATGCATTACATCGTATATTATTTGAATCCATGTTACTAGCTGTACGTGCTCATATGACTCCTTCTACTACTACTATTACATCCACTTCAAGATGGTCATCTTGGTCATTTATGCGTAAAAACAAGCAAAGATCTATTCAACTTGATATTTTTGGTGGTCCAACAAGTATCGGATTTCGTCTTGATAGTCCAGCTCCTTTATTGACAAGAGATACCTTGCATGACATACCACGTGATCCCATTGGTATTCCAGTGGCACATCAAGTTTTGAGCTCCACAGAAGCCGATACACTAAGCAAAAATGGAGATGAACAATTGCCCAATGCTGAGTGGCATGTATGGGGTGGGTGGCGTGCAGCTAAAACAATGGCCAGCCACTGGGGTGGTAATCTTGATGCTATGTCAGTGGATGGTCTTGGTACAACAATGTATCTTGCTCTTGACCGTGATTTGACGATCAGCGAACGTTATCCAGTATACAATCCATCACGTAGGCGTTATAATCCAGAGACACAACTTGAAGCTTTCCTTGATGCCATCTCACAACAACAAAACACCACTCATCAATATCAACGTCCAGCCAAGGATCACTCTATTTCTTTGTCAGCAGCTGTTGCATCTGCAGTTGCTCATGCTTAATGTCATTTTCCTGTTTCTTTGTTTTCATTCTTCATTTCAACAATCACTCCATACCCAACATCTCTTTGTTTTCACATTAATTGTTCCTCCTGTTTACTACTATGCATCATTTCATTCAACAAACTATCATAGGCAATCTCATTCATCATCTTTCCTAGTCCATTTCCTTATCTTCACTCGTAGAAAAAGCCTATATTATGTTTAGATGACCCATTAATGAGTACATCCAAATACAGTCATCCTTCAATAGCCATTGTTTGCGTCTTTTCCTCTTTTCTCATGCATCATGCACTCCTATCAATGTATCCTGCTTTTTAATGTAGGGTAGTAATGTCTTTGATACAATGTTCCAAGATGTCTATGTTCCTTTGATGGATGAACGTATAACCCCAAGATGAACGACTCAGTATCCGAATCTTTTATCTTGGCTTATCCTTTTCCGACGTCAAGTTACAGCCGACATGGCAACAAGTGAATCACTCTCTATTACTTCCTCCAGTCCTCTTAGCAGTGTCGACGAGAGCATAGTGGCCGATTTGCCCATTTCAAAAAAGACATCCACAGCCAATGCAACAACGACCAACGAGAACGAGTCTCAACAAGCACAAAATGTACCATCGACAAGTGCTTCCACTTCAGCGTCAGTAGCTACTACCAATACGGCAACAACGACACAAAGTACACCTGCTACAACAACAGCAGCAGCAGCAACGACAACGACAACGACAGTGACACCTGCAGCAGCAGCAGCAGTTCCTGCCAACAATGTGCCTACTGTTATTCAGCCGCCACCACCTACATCCACCACTAGCTTTGAAGAAATACAAAAACAACTGAAAGCTACATTGGATCACGTGGAACAGCGCAATATGGTCAGTGGATTCCAAACATTAAGTAAAGCAACTAGTGCTGTTGTGGATCATTGTGAGCAATTGGGTAAGTCAAGAAGGATGAATCTATAGGTGATATTAATAGGGTTGAATATAGGCCTTACATCGGATGATCATCCTTACAATGCAATCGATCGTGAGCAGTTTTGGGCAGGATTAAACAATTGCTGGTTATATGCATTGGCGCAAAGACAAGAACCTAGCAGTGAAGTGGAGCGAATGACAGATCAACACTTGTACGGATTACGTGAGATGGTGGTTGCTTGGGCTGATAAACTGGAACGATATGGACTTGTCGATTATGAAATGGGATGGTGGGAAGCCGATATTTTAGCAGCAATTGATGCCATTCTTGCCATGAACTATGCAGCAGCTCAAGCAGCAGCTCAAGCAGTCGTAGCTCAAGCAGCAGCAGCTTTATTTGGTGACGATGTTCTCAAACAACAATGATTACACACAACAACAGCAACATCACGTACATATTTCTCATATCCTTTGTACTCATATCATTCCTCTTCCTTCTTCCCCCAACTCTTTATCCCATCTCTGAAGTGATAGAAGTTTTTCATTTTGTATATACAATAATAACTAGCTTACTCTATTTCAACTACATGGTACAAGTCTTCTATCATCTACTGCTCATTGTGTTCTCCTTCTTCTTCTTCCTCTTCACCATCATCAATACCAGGAAAGGGGAATGTAAGGATAGCAGCGACACCACTAAGCAGGTTCAATTCTACACATGGTCCAAATGTCGTCAATTCATGTATAGATAGATATATCACATGTGCTACTTACGTTCACCAGATACATGCATACTTGAAAACACGCGAACAGTGCCTCCCATGGATCGAACTGATTCCACCAAATCCACATATTTGCGTCTTGTTGCTATATCTGCTGATCTGAATAATTCATCCGTCACCAACAAGGTACCAATAGCACCATGCTCATTTGCTTTGGCCACATGAGAATATCCATAAAAGGCACGATCAGGATCAGCATTCATCATTGCGTAAAATTCATCAAGAGCTTGTACTTCACGAGCTGCCTTGGTATCAGCAAGCTTGTTTTGGATAGATGGATCTTGCATAACTTCATTCAGTGAATGCTTGTGGCCGCTGGAGCTGTGGACGAGCACAAACTTGGATCGATTTTCAAGGATAGTCTTGTTTTCTGTTTTCTAGATGATCATTTAGATTAGTTTCTCTAATACAATAGAATAAATGAACACTTACCACAGCTTGATCAAAGATATATTGGTATACTTGCTCCTAATCATATATGTAAGCCCTCTCGATGAAACACATGCTTTTGCTTCAATCACATACCCGTACGAAACCCGGACTGGCAATGATGACTGCCTTGAGGATGTTAAAGTCAAAAAGACGCAAAATGGCTTGATAGATCTGGTCATAGAACTTCTCCAAACCCTATTGTAACCTAGGCGTCAATCATCATCACTTGTTCACATCTTAATCCTTCCTTTACCTTTTCATGATTTGTGACAGATCCTTTTCTCTTCCTTGGGATGGGTGTTTCTATCCTTTGCTTGACAACTGTCATGTGCTCTGTAAGGAAACAAACATTGGCTAAACCTTCTTGACAAACAATGGCTGCGACATCTGCTTGCTTAGCAATATCACATGCTTCATCCACACGTTCCAGAGCAATGATATCCCATTCAGGCTTGTATAATGTGAAATTGCGATTCAACTCGAGATCGATCGTGTGATAACTACCCAACTACAAGATCCTATTCAGTATCACAGACCTAAATACATCACTTTTACAGTCTTTTTACCTTGACATAGGGGTTTTCAGATGTAACACGGCCATTGATACGCAAAAGACCCACTTGAGGATCAAAATCGACAGATTCAACAGTGATAGTGAGCACCATGCGTGTGCGTTGGCTGGTAGTGGATCCAGTAGAACTCTCGGATTGAAGTCGTCTATCATACATATCAATAAGACCATCATATTGCCATGATACACCCTGTTTACCTAAAGGTGGTAGCCTTGATCTGATCCTCTTTGGAGATCAGGTTGTAAACGTGCCACATATCTTCCAACTCTTCGGGATATAGAGTGACATGACCAGTGGCATCTTTCTCGACAGTCTTGTTGATAAGCTAATGGAGTCGATTGGATCGTCAGTGGTGTACTTTAGTGTTGTTGTTGTTTGTCTTACTCTCATACTGGCAAAAAGAGTTGGGGGTTGTTCAAGAAAGGAAAAGATGGAAAAAAGCCTACTACAGCGCTTAGCACTCTTATGCACCGCGACTACACACCCTTCTCTCGTAAGCCCCGATGAAGTACTTTGAAAGGACACAGGTGTCCACTTCTCAACGTCCCATTCTACAACCATCCGAGTCGTTCATTGTGCAGCAAGGCAATGTTGGGCTCTATGAACGGTAATGTCTATACGACTTGTCAATAGTGTTTTATACTCATTGAAGCGCATAACTTACCCGTAGCAAAGAAAAGCTTGACCAATATCAGGATGGTGTCTGCTACTTGACAACGCATCGTATCATCTATGTCGACAGTACCAAACCAACCGAGCGAGCAGTTGAATTGCCCCTGAGCATGGTGAAGGATATAGAAACGTTTGTAAGTAAGAAAAAGAGAGAGGATGGTGGGAACATGGAAGGTGTTGGGTCACAAGAATGCTACTAACAAGAATGATATGGTATAGAATGGGTTTCTTCGTGCATCACCCAAGATTATCCTTCATCTTCAAGCAGCTGATCGATCCATATCATCCTCTACAACAACATCATCAACAGCCATTGTACCACCATCACTACAACAATCCTGGGTGTGTACGATATGCTCTTTTTCAAATCCACCTACAACTACAGAGAAATGTCAACTATGCGGTGTTCGACGTCCTCAAGATACCCCTTCCACTACTACAAACACATCAGATCAACAACAGAAAGATAGTTCAGCATGTCGTGTTTGTACTTTTCTCAATCATCCAAGCATGATACAATGTGAAATGTGTGGTGCCAGTCTCGCCAATCCATCCTTATCCAATCATTCAAGCATATCAGACATGTTACAACAACAGCAGCCATTAGAAGACGATGCTCATGTACGAATCGCTTTTCGAAGTGGTGGTCTATCTGGATTTGTATCAAAGCTTAAGGAGGCAGTGGATGTCAAAGCATGGAATAACAAGGTATGTATATCTATATTGGATTATGCTATATGCTTACTGGTATCTTTCAGCCAGTGGAATCCCCTATAGAGAAACCTTCATCACCTATTACTCGTGGAGTTGGTATCAGTAAGTGCCAAATGTTGTTCAATTGCAAGTATTTGCCTTTTTTAAGATCTGTTCAATAGGTGCCATTCAAGATCGCATTGAGAAATCCACCATGGTAGCACAAGAAAGCATGGATGAAGCATTCCAAGATTTGGACAAGCTGATGGCTAAGGCAACCGAAATGGTGTCTTTGGCAGAATCCATATCGACCAAGATGAACAAGGAATCCAACAACAATGGTGACGAGCTTTCTGCTTTGAGGACTACATTACTTAATCTGGGTATTTCTGATCCAGTAACACGGTAAGCAGGTCAATATGTAATTGAACAATGAACGAGAGTCTCATGAATGGTCACAGTGGAACGGCTGGATCAATATATCATCAAGAACTAGCACGTGAGCTTGCAGACTTCTTGAGCAAATTCCTTGATAGACAAGATACCATGAAACCATTGACAGACTTATACTGCGTATTCAATCGTGCACGAGGTGTAGGTAGGTAAAATGTGTGATCCATCATCCATTTCTTCTCTTATCTGACAATATTCAATAGCATTTATCTCTCCTGAGGATCTATATAAAGCAGCCATGCAATTTGAAGTCCTACAATTGCCGTTCAGAATGAGACAGTTTCCAAGTGGATTACTCGTAGTGCAATCACTTTATATGGATGATGAACGTGCTGCTCAACGTGTGCTAGATCGAATCAAGGAACAAGGAGGACATATCACATCATTACGTCTGGCAGAATTGGAGAATTTTGCATTAGCAGTGGCAACTGAGCATCTCATGGTAAAGTATCCCGATCCTCTGTGCACATCATTGTTCTAACTTTATGCGTTGTTCGTATAGATTGCAGAACAAAAAGCACTTGTTTGTCGAGATCAAGGGCCAAATGGATTGACATTCTATGAGAATCTATTCCTGACGTCGTAGATGACTTGTACCAACATCCAGTCTTTATCGCCCTGCACAATCACACAAACAATTCATAGTACTAGAGTTATAGCAATCGTTCAATATAAACAAAGATACAATGAGCACATCCATAATCAAATATGATACTTAGTTGACATCCCCTTGACACAAAATGTGGGTGATTGACCCATCAATATCCTTCCATTCATACTTTTCTTGATCTCATATTTGATAATCCACTGTACATGACACGTATATATATTATTATCTTGCTATACTACAAATGCCTAATTCCATCTGTCACCAGCCGAAGCAACCAGCTTGTTGAAGCAATCGTCACGCTTGATTACATTATCAAAGTGAAGCTCCTATACACCATCAGCTATCAGTACACAGTCTATCCTTACTTTAACTCCTTGTCGACATACCTCGCCATCAACTGTAGTGATATCCAGTCCATTGGTGTGCCATACTAATACATTGATACTCTTGGACTTGCGTACGCTGACAATATCACGCCAATAATAGTATACGAGCACGCGTGCACCTGTCACTCGTGATGTTCTAAACTGCAATCCACTCTTGGTTAGGATAATTCTACCAGGAATGCTGCCACGATATACACATCCATACGCTACATGAAATCATGTCAATTAAGATACCAATCAATAGGGGCAAACATGACTTACTATCAAGCACATCTACATCTGGATCATTATCTGACACAACCGACTGATGACTGGTTTTACGTTCAAAGAGATTGCTGCCACTCCTAATAGGTCGAATGCCTGTGCTGTGTGCACTGCCAGTATCACTGAGATTGTCATTGTCATTGGTTGCACGAGCCAGTTGTTCATCAATGGTGTGCTTGACTTGACCAACAGCAGCACCTGCTACCATCATAGCCAGTGTGGCAGCAGTCGAAGTAGCTGGTTTTTCATCAATAGAACTGGTACCACTTGAAGAATCACCACTGGAGGAGGATCGACGTTTGTTGTGTTGTGTTTCAGTTTCTTCAGGAAGAGGGTGTGCTTCTTCAGCAAAACGATGTAAACGAATCACTTCCATGGCATATTCAGCATCATTGGGTACACCCCATAATAACCAGTCTATCACATTAAAGAGACGTCGATGTCGAGGATAATGAGAACGTAAAGCTTGTAGAACAAAGAATTCGACACCCAAATAAAGAAAGAACAACTTGGTCATGTAACGTGATGGCATGAACATGAAAACAATCACCATAGCCAAGAGAATACAAAGCAATATGCGTGTCTTTTCAGGTCTTTTCCAGGTGACCAAACTATTGATCCAATCAGTCAGTCATATGTTGTCAATCTCACAGGATAATACAATACTTGCTTCTTGACACGTTCCAATCGATCCACAAGATCCAACAACTATTTATCCAATCAATTCGTTAGCGATATCATGCAGTGGTAATGAGATACAACTTACAAACAATTGTCCTGTAGGTCCATACTTGCGCTTAATATCACCCCACCAGTCATTTAATGACTTCTTTTCCAATACATTGAATCCATAATTGACTTCAGTAGTGCCCAAATCCTGTTTCAATCGTCTCCAGAACTGTCGCATGTGCTTTCCACTTTTGCCATTATCCTCTTGATCAGGTGATGATGATGAAGATGGTGATGATATTGATGGTTCCTCTGTTTCTGCATCTGCAGCGGTGGCTAATGCTTCGACACCAAATTGGGCAACCATGTCAACACGAACTGAAACAATGAATCCCATAATGGATAAGAAGAAAGAGGTCACCAGTAGATCATAGTGCCACAAGGTCAAATACAACTATATTCCCCAGTCATTCATATGCTTTTCCCCATGACAACCAACCACTTACCAATGCTAATGCTCCAGACAACCATTTGTTTTCCCATCGATACACTCTTCTTACTGATAAAGCTGGTTCTTTCAGAGGCAACCCTAATCCGTATAGCCGATCGACTCCGCTTCGTACAATCTTGATGGAGAATGGCTCAAGGTGATCATCCACGTGTCCACTTGCAAAAGAATTAATGACATATTGAATCCACTATAAAGGAAAAGAGATATAAGCCTACTTTATGCATTGATACAACATGATCATCCCACGTGTATTATAATGCTTACAGCTTCAATGTACTCTTTCCACCTAACACCGGTACTGCCGTCTTCGTTGCGATCTTCAAACTGCCGGCGATCAGGTCGTGTGAGTCCAACAACACTGGTTCGTTTCATACCACGCACGTGGCGTTCCAAATAAGCGTAATGGAGTGCCATGCCTTGTACATTGTCGTCACGTGTATTGGAAGTGGAAGAGGATCGTTGTCGTGAAGCAGCAGAAACGTCTGAAGTAGAACGTGCACGATTGCGATTTGGAAGTGGAGGAGGGACTAGTTCGCTATGAGACAAAGCGTTGCGTGGAGGAAGTTGCGGAGGACCATCGCTATTGTCGTTGGAGTCCATTTATTATAACAAAGAGGAATATAAAGAAAGGAAAAGCAAGAGATATAAAAACAAAAGGGAGATAATATACACACAGAGTTATCGAGGCGCAAGTAAAAAAAGGCGTGGGGCAAAAAGAAGGGGTTTTTGTGTGGTGGTGCTAAGGTAATTGACTAAATTTGGCAGCTATCAGGTGGTACAAGCAATGCTAAGCTTATTGAAGAGAATGTGTTGAAGATGGCGTAGTAGATAATGATGATGATGATTCCATAAATGAAAAGGATGATGGTGTACAATGAATACGTGGTGGTTCACTAGTAAAACGCACTGAACGGCTTGTGGTGCTACTGCTGCTATATGTGCTGTTATCACTGTCACGACGGGTACACCAGCTGGAAGAACTGCTACTTGCAAATGTGGAGATACTTTCAGTACTTAATGATTCGGATGACACCGTGCTATATTTGGTTGGATGCACAAGAATGCCTTTGCATGTATGGCGATAGCATTTGATCTTGGGAAGATTGATATCCAAGTCATCGTCATCTTCTTCTTGTTCTTCTTCTTTTTGTATACAATCATTGACATGTTGCATAAGTCGATCAAAACAACTAGTTCTGCTGTCAACAGAGGATGCAGTTTCTCTTGGCCAGCAGGAGGAGGATGCATTTATGGATCGTGGTGGTAAAGTAGACATTGGCTTGTATTGGCCAATAGGCCATGGCCTTGATCGCTGTACTGGTATATCTTGAACGAGCACCATCAAGGACACTTGTTGAAGTAAAGGTGTTAAATGAAAAGAAAAAGAATGTGTTGCAACAACTTTTCTCAAGCTGCCCTTTATTCTTGATGTGGAGACGAAAGATTCTTCCCGCACCCATCCCATGTAGATGAAATTCAGGCCGAGGAATGTTTCGGTCAAAGACATATCCTATCACAGCAATGGATCTCATATCGGCTTCAGAAATCAATGACGATCATTGCACCAAAAACGTGTGGTTCCAGCCAAGAAAATTAGCTTTTCTATGCACATGCAAATGCTGGGGGACCAATAAGATGACAGCGCACCTATCGCATTGTCTTGTTTCATGATCATTCCATCATGTTGCAATCTTTCCTTTTGTCGTCTTTTATGGAACCGGTGTTGTCAAAAGGTTCCTTGTAAAAGCATGCTAAACTTTTGGTGTCACAAATATGCGCCAGTCAATATTTTTCGTTCCACGCTGGTGTCTATGCGCTTATAGGAAAAGCAAGAAAGCTGTATGATCTGTAAAAGGTCCCGCATATTAGCTCCCCGATAAGCAGATTGTCTCAGATTTCCTACCCATCTTCTTTAATGCTATCATCACACCACTGTGTTTTCGAATGCAGGATATACCTTATTCCAGAAGTGATCTGATATCAGATAGACATGTAGTAATTTCATTATGAATGAAAGGCTTTATGCAAACATGGAGTAAACAGTGTCAAACTAGACCTATTACCAAGTGATGTAGGTATGGCATTTCATGCATGTATGGTATATTTGACGATTCGATCATGTCACACAGGGGTGGCACCATTGTCTCAACTTTAAAGTTGCCTGACCCTGTCATTTTCGTGCAACGATTCAATAAAGCGGTTTCAGATACATGACTCGGTCTCATCATTATGCCTTTTATATTAGGTGGATCGACTATTAGGTAAACACATGAGGAAAAAAAGAAAACCAATACAACAAATAGAAAATACGGGATCAATGTGATGAAAAGGAAGCTGGTGTAAGAAGAGGATATGAAGGGGCATTTTTCAGTTCTTGGTCTCTGACCAAAGGTATGGGAAGATTGTCACACAAGCAGTGTAAAGGACTGTAAAGATCTTGATGAAGCTGATATGAGCTTGGGACCAACCACCACGTTTGCATTCGACCACCAAAGCATAGATAGCAACGGCAAAGAAGTGATAGATAAGCACGATGGGTCGTTGAATCAAACCAGAGAGCAATCCACATGGTTCTGATATACATTTGCCACCACATTTGAAGTATTCAAAACATCCTCGTTGCAATACAGCCAAATCCTCATCTACGGTGTGACATGATCAGTTTTCTCATCGTGGCATCTTTCTCATGTCGGCATTTTACCTTGTGCGGAAAAAAGTCGATACAAAGCCATAGCCAATACATTGATTGCAGTGCAATATCGCTTTCGTGCCCAGTGAAATGCTCCCATTTGTTGAATGATCACATCGGTTTCGGTGAACGAGGGTATACTTTCAGGAGAAAGAAGCTCCTTCAAAAGAACAACATCTTGTAATGCCACTGTCATACCACCTAAAACCCCAGAATGAATAAGATGACAATGATGATGTAACATATATACTTACCACCAGTCAATGGATGTCGCATATTCATTGCATCACCCAGAATGATCAATCCATTGTTTTGATTTGCTGAAGGAGGAAGAAAGCCATTAGGCATCGATCTCAATCGCTCAGTTTGCAAAGCTTCCAGAAATTTTGGCTATAAAGTGTGTCAGTGGCTACTTGCAGTATGCAATAAAGCATGTAGTACTTACACGGATGGATTCAGGAAGCTGTGGAGCAATCGATTCCTCAAAGTAGCGTTTCAGATCACCATTGGCAATAGAAGGAAGTTTACCAGGAACATCAATAAGCACACGTGTCTCGTTCGATCCGATTTGATACATAAGTACAGGTGATGGATCCACAAGGAGCACGTGACCATGATTTGGCATTGGCATTGTCAAGCCCTTGATTTCAAAGCTGCAATGAAAATGATAAGTCTTTAGATCAAATACAGCCATCATTTCCCACTCACCCAGCAAAGTAGGATCGCACATCTGGTGTCTTGTCTGTAAACTCCTTTCGAAACTTTGAGAAAAGACCATCCGCTACTAGAGTCAATGGTGCATAGAACTACAACATCATACCACATTAGACATATGCAAGAAGCCAGATCTCTAATGATATCCTTACTCACCTTTTCCTCCTTGCCATCCTTTGGATTAGCCACTACACCAATGACTCGATCATCATCTTCATCCTTGATCAGAGATGTCACAGTAGCTTCCTTGACTTCAACACTAAATAAAGAGGATAAGCATTGTGCAACAATCATGGATCACTTTGCTTTACTTTTTGGTATCACGTGCTGCTGCTCGAAGTTTTTGAATGAAACGACCATGATGGAATGATTTGCCTACTGCCTTTTCACCAGTTGCATCATTCACAGGATAAGGAATATGGACCCATTCGTTTTCTCGATAAATGGCATAACCATGACAAGGAATACCATCAATATCCTCCAGACAATCTGTAACCAAGTGACAATATACAATGATGAGCCATCCTGTCCTTTTGATCGCTCTGCTTATTGCCATACCTTCCATGCCTAGAGCTGTCAAAGCATTTACACCACCTGGTTGCAAGAGTTCACCAACAATACGGTCAGGTTCTGACAAATCGCGCTCCAAAAGAAGTACTCGACGTCCATCGGAACCAAATGCTTTGGCAGCTGCCGAGCCCAAAACGCCTGCACCAACAACGATGAGATCGTATTCACTTGAAGATTCCACAATGGAAGGCATTGATAGTTTGACAGGAGGAGGAGAGGAATAAGGTATGACTTGGAGCGCAAAAAGAGGAGCTGATAAAGATAAACCGGAGTTGGGGACAGAAGAAAAAGAGAACACAGTGTTTCCTTCCCCTTTAAAAAAAGTTGTGTGTTGTTTCACAAGTAGTTGCTTGTCTAGAATCACGTGTGTCTAAGATCAACACTCTTATATAATCTCTCTGGCGTGTTATATGCCCGGGGTCTAGAAATCATTTCTGTGTACACGTACAACCCAGATAGTCATCCTTCATATCTTCACGTGAATACTTGACACATTCCACTATATCACATTGGAGGGGGGAACTTGAAATATAAAACGCACGGATCGATATGCATACACAAACTCTTCAAACCCAAAAAAAGATCAGACGATGTCTGAGTTCTATAATTGTTTTGGGGAATGAGAGCAAGAACAACAATATGGATAAGACAATGATATACTATGGCAACACAGCAGTGGGATGATATATTTGTTCAAGCGATCTAGATCAACTACTATACACTATGGTTTTATTTTTGGGCTGCTAAAAGAGAAAAGGGTATCATAATGTTTGATGGGGAATCGCACGACATGGTAGTGACTACAAGTTCTTGGGCATGAAACTCCAAGTGGTGCCTGTTGCTGCCATGCAAATAGCTATCACCAACATGCTATAGTTACATAATGATCGAAAGCATGATACTGATTCACCATACAGTCGTTGATAGCAAACCAGGGGGAATATGACAGAAATGCCAAAACTGAATAAAGCACCAAGTAAAGACTATACCATATTACATGATGAATATATGTATACCATGCACAAGTAAATGGATGTCTTACCATGACTCGATCAAAGCCAGGAAACACAATGGCAATGTAAACGGCAATGATTGTTACAACTATACGACTGATGCCTTGAAACAAGGTGTGTTTCCAATCCATATCCATCCATTGCTGCAGCCAAACTCGACTTCCCACCCATAGTTCCACAGCCACATGAAGTGGGTGAATCATCAATGCAAACTTGGCAATTGGAGTAATGACTACGAGCCACAAAGCAATCGAGTTGAGAATCTTGCTATAGCCTGCAGTGATTGCCAGATTTTGTGTAATCTACATCATAGCAACATATCAAGTAAGATGGCTGTCAAGCAGATGACTCTCTCTTTTTGTTTACCTCTTGCATGGTTTCCGATCCAAACATCAGGTAACCAGCTATTGCCATGACAACATACACTGTAACTGTCAAGATATAGGTTATATCCACCATACGATCATAATGCTTCGGCTCTTGCATATCCCGGTAGATGTTTGGAAAAACGGCATGCCCTGCGAACCCTGCCATCATAAGCCCAAAGCTGAGTGGCACATGGTACCAATTTGAAGGCAGCATCTCTGTTGGCTATTGCGCAATCCAATGTTTATGCAATCAATGACAAACATTCCAGGAGAAAGAGAGATTAGTAAACAGGAAATGGACAAGGTTTCGTTTTTAACCTTGAGCTACTTACCATGGGATTCCAAAGACTACCGGGTTGCTCGATTTTAGAAAATCCGTCATAGAGAACAATGATGACCAAGCTGGCACAGCTGATGATTCCCAATAAACTAGCGGCTGACAGCTTTCGTAAGGGAAGAAATTCAAAAGGAGTCATGAGACAAAAGCATAACAATCGTGAAGTAACATGGTCTAGGGGATATAGTGCTTGAAGACCATCACCAAGTAAAGTAATCATGGCCACGCTATGATAGGATGAAACAAGATCAAGTAAGAATACTAGTACGACAAGATATGTAGCTGATACTTACGCCATAGTAGCCATTTCAACAAAGAAGACACCACCAATAAGAGCACGACCTTGTTCACCAAAAGCTGCCATTCCCATGTCACCATAAGTCATTGCACCAGGCGATGCGTCAATGCAACGTGCCAACATCTTGGCAGTGTAGTTTGTCCCAAGGGCACAAAATGCAAATATCAATGAACCAAGCAGCCAACCTGCATACCGGAATGCGAGAGGAAATGCAAGAATCCCCACACCAATCAATACATTCATGGCATTGAAAATGGATTGCATAAAAGTCGATTTGATATGTCCATCACCATGTTCATTAGGTCTTTTCAACTGCTCGGAAATCACAGATGCTACTGTGATATGTCTTGACAGGGGAACAAAGCCAGAAACTTCATCTGCATGTGTTGATGTAGTCCTTTCAAGTGCATCTCGTAGTTCTTGCATTGGTTTATTGCTGTAAATAAAACAATGAGACATGAATTAGATTACAAACATTCCACATGAGCATTTCTGTATACTTGCCTTGACTCAAAGCCTACTTCTTCGTCAAGTGGTGGATCAGGCAAATGTATGCTTCGGTCATCGTGATAACTTCTGGAGAGATTTTCTGCCATATACATGATGGATGTGCGAGTACAAGAATCCAAAGTGTCACGAAATGACCGAGAAGCCATTGAAGGATCATTTCTTGCAGTGTGATAGGTTTGTGAAGTGCTGCTGCCATCATACATTGGGTCACTATGTGTCGATCCATATCCTGGATACGCATTGTTGGGCATACGAATAGCCATGGGAGGTGTCTTTGATGGATATGGCATTGTTGGAGAGAAGAGAATCTTGTCTTTACTTTTGCTTATGCCTTGGTTTATAAAGGGTGATATGATGATCCAGAAAATGCTGGGTTGAAACACGATGAGTCTAAAGTCGACCATATTAAATCCCATGATATGGATGTAACAGCTTTAGAGTTAGTCAACAAAAGACTTGCCAATGACTGACATTACTTTTTTCTCAGGCAGCTGCAGGTCATGATTCTTTATGGTAGGGGCCGAGGAAAACATGATGCTCATCAAAGTTTAACAAGTTGCATTATCTACAGCGATCGCACCATCCCACATGCGATTGTGTGTACTGTTTACTTTTTCGAGTTAAAGGTGGATAAAGTACTGCCGATGGCTGCAGATATTGACTGCTGTGCAACAAAAGAGTGGATTCTCTTCAAGATGTGCCGCAACTTGTAACAAAAAGAAGAAGACGGACTAGGAATCTGCGACATGGACTTTCACACCATCTGCATGTAAACAATAGCGTTGTTGTTCGAGAACTACCCCCCAGCTGTCATTCATATATAACAATACAAGCCAGAATAAATGTACATGAAGTATATATTGGTATACAATAAAATGGATCAAGATGCTTTTAAGTGTAATGAATTCGATTCTGTAACGCTCGTGTGTCGACAATCTCCAGGTCCACAACACTATTGAACACGAGTAAGCGCGTGATATCCAGTGCCACCTCCATTTACTTACCCATTTAGTAGCGTTTTAAACTTGTTCAATTGTTCAGCCATTGTATTCACTTGTTCTTGTGCCACAGGTATCGAGCTGACTTCAATCACCCACATTTCTTGATCCTGGTCCACTAATACTGCACTTGATACATCCACCTTGGTTTTCAACTACGTCCCAACATGTGAGATGCTTCTTGCATTTTGACAACTTGTTTCTCTTACCTTGTAAGTTTGTGTTATAGTGATCCGAAGTAGCTTTTCATATGCAATCAAATGTCCTTTCCGCACAATCTCAAACGAGTAACTATTGACAAAGGCATTAGAGATGCATCATCTTCATTACGCTTCATGACATTTACGTATATCCTAATGACTTCATGAATCGAAAGACATCTCCACTTAATTGTACGCGTACATGGGGTCGAACAGTGACTGATCGTCCACGTTGGGGCTCAGGATGACCTTGCATGCATAGATACCATTGACGATTCTTCAAGCTCTTATCATGTTCTGAAGTGATACGCGACTGTAGTCGTAAAACAACATCATCATTACGTGCTGGTCCAACTGGTGTTTGAACTACTCGAAGAGCATGCCTTCAATAAGCAACATTCGTGTATATAAAGAATAGGCTTTTGCCTACCACTAGGCGAGAAGATCATCTCGTGTTCGAACAGATCTATCATAGCTTCGTTGCCACAAATGCCAACAAGTCGCTGTAGAATGGCGTCCTTTTCTGCTGTGCCAATAATAAGTCCAGCCAAGCTGCATTCGTATGTTGCCATTGCGTATGTACAGGTGTGTCAAAGTGAAAAGTAGCAGATAGCCAACGAGACAACTTGCTGAGTCTCTTGTATCATTTCACCCAGCCAGTTTTCCTTCTCCACCTTCCTAAACAGACACTATTTGCATCTCTCATCCTCATCCTTGTCACCGTGCTTAAAAGCAGGTACATCCAATAATCCAATATGCTATCGACACAATAAATGGGGGATCGTCAATGTACGTGTTCATGACTTTTACAAGCTGCCAATTTCGAGATCATATCCGATGTTGCAACTCCTGAGAAATGAGGAGAGAGAACGACAATGACATCCATCATCGTCATCTATCAGTTTTACTGTGATGATCCTTCCATCCCATGTTACACAAGTGACAACGCATGGGCCATTTCAATATAGCTAAAGAAGATAATAAGCTATGTTGTTTAATAGGATCTTAAGAGAAATGAAAGTATTTTACACTGTACAGGGTAATAGGGAGCAAAGTAGTAACCCAAATGATGTAAGAAGTGTGATATAGCATTAGAGAGAAGAATAACATGGTAACATGTGTGCAAGGTGATGTGTAAAGTATGCGTTTGTAAGTGTGTGTTAGTGCAGGAGAGGATGATATAGGAGAAACATGAAGGAACCAGGGGGAAATAGCCAGCCCACAAGGTTGATGTTTGTTTTATGCCAAAGGAGCAGGGATTTAGTCATCTGAAAAGACAATAGTCTCGGAATCTGAGTCGCCATCATGATATAGTGTCACTTTACATTATGTGAGTGTCATGACATAGATAACATATACAAATCACAGTGTACATACCAGAATTAAACTTGGAAAATGGGTTGCTGCTGTCATGTTGTGCATCCACTGGAATATCAGACTCCAGATCAAAGCTCACACTATCATGCAGTGGCCTTACAGGATGTTGAACAGTTTGACCAGGTACAATGGGAGGTGTCATATGCCTTAACAATGCAAAATTAAGGCTGCGAAAGAATGCATGGGCTTTGACATCACTGGCACCTGCACGTGATCCCAAACGAGAATCTTCTTGCTTGTCAAGTAAGCGTCGTACTAGGTTTTTGCAGGTATTAGAAACCGCCTGCGGTTCAATTTTGTTACGTCGGTTATGATGATGATGCTTGTTGTTGTTGCTGCTACTTTTGAAATAAGAGGATCGCTCAGGAAAGATAATGTCGGTATGTAACACCTTTGAAAATGTCTCATTGCGTGTGCTTCCTTTGAAAGGCGTGGTACCATACTATAAAGATACATCCATGTCACTTGTCAATCATCATGATAATGACTCCTTGTCAACTACTTGGAACATACCAGCATTTCATAAATCAAGATACCCAACGTCCACCAATCCACTGCACTGGTATGTCCACATCCACGAATGACTTCAGGAGCAATGTATTCTAAATATCATGTCAGTGATCATGTTGTAGCACATAAAACAGCATCCCCCTTACTACTATATACCTTCTGTTCCGACAAAGCTATTGGTACGTAAATGGGCAATACACGTGCGTGTGTCAATGGATGGTGGCTATGATGTCATGTTATGATCCATTTTCATACATATTCTAAACCAGATTGACTTACAACATGAGGAGAATGAGATTTGACAATGTTGGGAGGACAAGGTGGATTGGATTGCTTGCTTAAATCAAAGTCAGTCAACATCAAATGCCCGCTTTGATGCAAGAGAATGTCTAACAAGAGCATGTCAGTGGGGGATCTTGAATGTTGAATGATGCAAGAACACTTTACTTTCTGGTTTGAGATCACGGTAAATGAAACCCTGTAAATGCAGATATTCAAGAGCAGCAATCACTTCAGCGGCATAAAACTTGGCCCCTGCTTCATTAAGGCACCGTCCAGGTCGAGATTGTAGTGCTAAAAGAGGATGAAACAATGAGCTTTTCATTGAATTCATTGCATTGTGTCTTTCATTGTATACCTCTAAAGAATTCACCGCCCATGCAGTATTCAGTGACGAAATAAAGAAAGTCTTGGCTTTGAAAAGAATGAAATAAAGTAACAATGAAGGGATGATTGGCACTGGCAAGGATCTCCTGCTCTGCTAACACACGCTTGATCTTGTTGCGTCGAATCATTTCTCTTTTTGACAGGACTAAGAAAGGCGTAAAAATGACTGAGTATAATATGTCAGGGGAGACAAGGAGATAAATTGGGGGGTTAACAAAGTGGGGGAGAGCAAAGAATGGTGATAATGGGTCACACAAGTCAATCTGTTTACCTTTCATTGCCAGTAATTTGTCGGTTCCTTTTTGTTTGACAAGATAAACTTTGCCTACATCTCCTCGTCCTAGTAATCGCACCTTTGTGAAACTATCATAAGGAAAAGCTATCATTAGACTTGCCATTTATCACCCCTTGTTGTCTTTATATGACTTGCCTACTAGGTCCAACTTGTAATTCTCGAATCTTAACACTGTTGGCAGCATAGGAACGACGATTGAGATTTAAACGTTGAGACCGTGCGTCGACAGCTGTAAGACTACTAGACACTGTGGTTGTTGATGAAATAGTAGTTTCCATACGTGGAAGTGGTGGAGGAAAAGCTGATGGTGGTGATGATGGTTGCTTTTTGTCATTTACAATATGCTTGGCATTAGGTGTAGACGCGATACGACGTACTGACTTTTTGTGTTGTGGAGTTGTATCAACATCATGGTGAAACCAGCTATTGCTCTTGAAACCTTTTTGGTATTGCAGTTGCTCAAATTGAGAAGGAACGCCGAAATTAGGTATTTGTTGTTGTGTTGAAGTCAAAGTCGTATCAGTTTGTGATGATGGCGTGTTGGATGATCGAAAGAGCCACCTTGTGAATCGTGATGAATAGGCTGATGCTGCAGGTGGTGGCGGTGCAGGCTGAACTGATTCCATTTTTGTACTATTCTGCCCAACAGAAAAGAGAAAGAGAAAGAGTAAAAGTGTGTGTTGTGAAAGTGGAAAGAAAAAAGGAAGAAATAAAGAGAATGGAAAAAGTAAATTATAGGAAAGAGGCGTTGATATAGCTTGATACCTCCTTATTGATAATCAACCCAACGCTCTCTAATCACCTTTATGATCACTCTTTCTCTCTCGTTTCCAGGCACAATTACTTTTGTCTCCCAAATATCGCCTCCTTCCCTAACCCCCCTTGTTCAGCGCAGAGGCCAGAAAGAGAAAAGGGATGAAGTGATGGCCTGTAATAAGTAAGGGGATCACCATCAATCCTTTTACTACTGAATACACACACATTTCATGCCGCATACATGCGATGAACCCAATTTCCCCTGACAACCCAGGCGCCGCTCATGAATGTAATCAAATCAACTTTCATCACTGGTTGTTGTTATGCATAGGTTTGTGCAACACAAATAAAAAGTACTACTATATTAGCTAACTTAATTACAACTGTAAGGTAATGCTGTATACAAAAAAATATAATCCATTAAGAGAACCAGGACTCCCAGTTTTGTTTTTGGCTGCTGGTATCATTTGTCTCGTCTCTATTGAGCAAATCGGCTACTCGAGTCACTGATGCTGAAGGGCTCACAGTACGAGATGGCTGTTCTTGTTCTTGTTGTTGAGCAGTGGATGATGATGAAGGTGGTGGTGGTGGATGTTGATGAGAATGGGGTGACATAGATGAATATGCACTGTTGAATGTAATTGGTTGAGGAGATGAATGATGATGATGTATAGGACTGAATGAAGAAGCGGTGACGTGTGATGATGATGATGCTGATGATGATGGAGGAACATACATGGATGGTGCTGATGTTGTAGCTGTAGGTGGAGGACCATAAGAATGAATCATCCCTGGAGGAGGTACTACAGGAGGCGATCCTGATGTTTGGAGATGTGATGGTGATTGTCCTGCAATAGGTGATGTATAATAACCAGCTGGATGTGTCTGCATAGCTGATGGTAAGGGTTCACTTGTTGATGGATAAGGTAAACCAGGTCTTTGTCTTTGTTTAGCCAACTGATGACGTTGTATGACTTGATCCAAATGCATCTTTTCATTGTTGTTCATATAAAAGTTACGCACTTGTGTCGCTGTTTTGGATCCCAATGCTTCTGCCACCTTTTTCCAATCACGACCATATTGCTCAAGATATCGTACAAAGTCGCTTCGCTCAGATACTGACCAATAAGATGAATATGCAGGTCGCTTTGTTGTAGTGTCAGATACTGTCTTTCGCATACCACGTCCAGAAAATTCAGCTTCCATCCACTCTTCCATCATTTCACTATCCACCACTTTGCCGGATGATGTACGTGCTCTACGTCGTCTTCCAGTTGTAGTGGTTGCTCGTGATTGTTTTTGTGTCTCAGTTTGTGATGAAAGTGTTCGAACATGTGCTGTTGGTGGTGGTGATGGTGATGCTTGTTCTGAAGTGGTACCCATTCTATGTAATCCCATCAATGTTGCAGCTGCATCTTCTTCTTCAGTATTGAATTCTGATTTGGTTTCAGACTCCTCATTGAATGCATTTGGACCGAACTTGCGTTTGTAGTTGTGATAAAAGTTGCGACATTGATCTTCAGTCTTTGTACCAACTAATGATGCCACTCGTACAAAATCACGACCATGACGCTTAAAGCCATCCACAGCAGCTTCTTTGTCTTTTTCAGTCCATCTGGCAGTAGGTGCTACAGCTCGTTCACTGGTTGTTTCTGTACTTGTCGCTTCATCCATATACATTTCTTCTGCTTCACCAGTTGATGATGTTGATGTCGCTTTAGGTGATCTTCCTTTACGTCGTGCATTGCGTCGTTTGTCAGCTGCAGTGCTGCCTCGTGCCTTATCAATGTCGTCAGTTGATAATTGTGATGCAGGTATGACTGATCGTTTGCCACGTCGTCTCTCTTGTACGCCTTCCAAATAAGCATTAGGATCCATCAATTCGCGTGTATCCTTTGTCTTGCGCTCAGTCTCCTTTTGTTTTGCCTTTCGAGACACTTGTGCTTCACCAATATCAGCCATCAAAGCAGATCCTTTACTCTTGGCTTTACGAGTCGAATAAGCAGCATTGCTACTAGCACGTCTAACGGCTTCAGCTAATCGATCTCGTTTTCTGCCAGCTTTTCCACGACGTCCCTTGCTCACCAATGCCTTGAAATCAATCTTGGTCTTCTTTCGATAATAAAAAAGGACACATTGAGGAGCACTCTTTGTCCCAACTGCTGCTGCTATCTTTTCAAACTGCTTTGGATATTGCATATAACCTTCCATGAATGCTGTCATTTCTTGTTGTGACCATGTATCACCAGTATCATGTCCAGTGTGATAATATGTCAAGGGATCAGTGACAAGTCCTCTGCGATCATCAAAGGTGCGAAGTCTTTCTTTGGCATCAAGAATCATATCTGGGATTGTTGCTGTAGTTTTGGCTGCTCGTAGTTCAGGATTCCTCATGTCAGCTGATTCAAGTGATTGGATGATTTCCAAAAGTTCTGCTTCAGAGCGAGCTGCATCTGATGTCCATGCACCTTTGTTGGGTCCACCACTGTATCCAGAAGTACCATCTGTGCCAAATCGTAATCCTTCAAATGGATCTCCACTGAAAATGACACCATCATCAAAATCATCTGGCTCTTCTTCCACACGTCGTCGAGATCGATAAAGACTTCCTCTATCAGGTACTCTGCGTTTCTGGTCATGAATGCGATCCAATGCCAAGTTCTTGCTTTTCCATGTCTCATAATGTCGTTTGTATTCACGCTTCAGTCGTCGTCCCTTTTGCTCCAAATCCTTTTGTCTGCTAGCCAAACTTGCTGCCAATGATGTTCTGATCTCTTCAAATCGCTCGATATTCTCTTGGAAACAAGGATATTCATCAATGCGTGGATACAATGGCTTGCACCATTTCTCTTCATCATCCCAGGTATCTGGATCATCTGGTTTGCCTTGCCATCCACCAATCATGACTGAATTCGCCTTGGCAACAGATTGATTCTCTTTCAAAAGCTTCTCACAAAGCAAGTCATCTTCTTCATCATTGGTGCGCACTTGATTGATCAACAATTGGGGCCTCTTACGCATGATGGGAGATGCTTTGAGTTCCATATTCTCAATATCAGTGATGCCTTGACCTTGGCCATCTCGATTGATGATCTCCAATGCCTGTTGCTTTGCCACTTCTTGTTCATCCTTTTCCTTTTGCTCTTCACTGGTTGATGAGGAATAAGGCATGGCGTTTTCTTTTATACTGGATAATGGTGCCACAGTAACAATGTCCTTTTTGCTCTCATTATCACGTTTGGAAAAATCAACAAGCATCTCTTCAAACATGGCAATGTCATCTTCAATCTGACCAATACGTTCCACAATCTCTTGTTGAGTCATTTCCTTTCCCATAGTTGCTGCTTCAGCTGAATCACGTTCTGTAGTGGTAGCCGTAGTAGTTGTTGTCTCCTCTGGCTCAACTTTAACATTGTTTTCAGTATCAGTGTCATCCTTTCTCATAGGCTGGTCATCCAATATCGGCTCAAATTGTGATGGCGGGATGTCGGCTGTTAGATTAGGCTGTGTTGATTGTTCCACGGCAGATGATTCAACAGCTGATGACTGAATATCTCTGGATGTAGTTGTATCAATGGTGGTAGTGGTAGTGGTTGACATGACAATATCCTCTGGAATATCATCTGTTTCACTTGTCTCGCCAGGTTCTTTTTCATCATCCACTGACATTTGTGTAGTAGCTAATAGAATAACATATGAGTCGTACTGTTATTTCCATATAAGAATAAACATTACCTGACATGGGTCGTTTCTCTTGTTGATCCTGACGTATATCCAATCTTGAATCTTCTCGACTACTGCGTGATGTAGCCCAAGGTGGTGTGGTTGTTGTTGGTGATGATCCATTACGAGGACTCCTTATTTCACGATCACGTTCTCTTGCTTTGAATCCACTAGTTGCAGTACTAGGAAATGCTGAATTACTGGGATTTGGAATGTTGTTTATAGGTGCCCATGGTCGACTAGAACGACTGCGATATCGATCTGAATCCATAGTGTTGCGAGTTGAATGTCGATAAAAGTCACGATCATCCAGTCGATCACGATCATAATATAGTCCACTTGTACTTGCAGGTGAAGAAGGGATACCGCGATCTCTGTTGTCACGGTCGGGTCGATAAGAATCACCACCAAAAGGAGGTCCATAAGAAGGAGGAGGAGGACCACCACCACTACTTGTATTACTACTGCTACTACCACCATAACCGGAAGAATCATAACGCATCATATAACTAGGATATGTCATATGATTAGTACTCCAAAAATAAACATGTCTATATGTACTTACTTGTCTCTCCAACGATGATCGTCATCTCTGTAACGTCTTTCACGATCACGGTCTCTATCTCTCCACTCGGTGTAACGTGATGATGGCGGTGTATAGCTGTCAGATCCATTACTTGGCATTCGTGAATCATCCTTAATTTCCTTTGATGCAGTGCCAACAGATGATGCCGACTTGATATCCTTGCTTATCCTATCGGGACTAGCTATATATCGACACGAAGCATATTATTAATTACCTATAACTTGTAAGACATGTACAAATACTCACCTTCACGACGCATCGATGGTGTTGATTTAGAGTATTCTCTTGATGGCAGTAATGATGGCGGAGGATAATGTGAAGGTGGAGGTGGCATATCATCACGATAATATCGCGAATATCGCATATCCCTATCAATGACATAAGAACCATGTTGTTGCAAGATGATTGTCAATAGAAAGCATACCTATCACGACTACGTGGAATATATCTATCTTCTCTTAAACCAATAGAAGGTCTGTCACGATCACGTTCTCTAAAGTCTCTGTAGTCGTCTAGAGCATTGGGAGCACGAGAAGGACGATAAGAGTAGGAATCGTAACGCGACGAATAGCGTGGAGGACCGTTTCGACTGTCGTTGTAGAGTGGTGGAGATCTCGATCTGGATCTGGATCTGGACCGTGAATGAGTTCCCCGAGAGGAAGTTGAGCCAGCAACGCTCATTGAGGAACAAATGGAAGGTAAGGCGAAAAAAGAAAGAGAGTCAACAAGTGAGTTTAGAGTAAAAGAAAGGAAATAAGAATACAAAACTTCCCTCTTCCTCCCTCACACACCTTTTGGCTCCCTCCAGGTTGTTTTTCAAATCCAGCATCTTCCAACTTCACAGCTATCAACATGCCTTTATGTGATTGACTATGTTTGAGTGACAAAGTATAAGACTAGACTCCTTTGTTCCATGTTGTGTGGGAAAGAAAGCAATGACAACAACGACACTTTGTAGTGAACCATGACTACTACAGCAGCAAATGAATCCTTGTGTACCATGCATCAATTTGGATAATCTGCCACATTCTCGGATACCTCTTTCCTTTCCTTTTTCCTTTTCCTCTTGTTCTCATGGCACCACCACCTTATACATATCCAATAACTGCCATCTTTTATTTCATTGCTCATCCTCAGGTAATCTACATATTGACTGCATTGTTGTTTGGAATGTTGATCTTATCCTATATAGCTATGGATCAAAGTGTTATGTCCTTTCTTATTGACACTTGTCTTTGGCATCATTTCACTGGTCTTATCCTTTGTATTTCTTCTTCCTTTACAAGCACATGCTCTTATTGACGCTCATTGTCCAGCATGGTTGGCTTGGTTGGTGTCCGTCATCTTTGTCTTGTTGGAATCTGCTCTCTTTGATGTCGTCTTCTTTGCAGTCATGTTGCCAATCTTTCAAGACGCTCTATTTGACGCTACTCTTAAAGCACGTGGCATGTCTAGAATGTTTGATACGCGTATTCCGGTCAGTGGCATGGTTCTTTGCTGCCGTGGGGTGTCGTCAGGCATTATGCTTGTCTGGTTCCTGGTATTAGCACAGGTAAATAAGGGGCTAATCAGTGTATCAGATATGGGAGTTTGGTCATTCATCTTCTCCTATAGATATTTGTATGGATCATCACAGCTCCTTTGCATTTAATTCCTATTGTCGGCACTGTCATTGCATGTTACATTAATGGCTGGCCTGCATGGTAAGTTAGCTAATGATAAGGGTGATACAATATGATATTCACATCATGGATATTAGTTGGGGTCAACATATCCATTATGATCTGGAATTTCGTGGTTTCAGCGTATCCGATTCACGACGTTATGCATGGAAGCATAGATCTTCATATTGCAGTTTTGGTGTTGTCGCTGTGGCGCTTGAAATTGTACCTCTTTTCAACTTATTATTCATGTGGACCAATGTCGTTGGAGCTGCTTTATGGGTCGCTGACAAGTATGAAAAGAACGAGAAGGAGATTGCCAAGCAACAACGCCTCCAACAACACAACCAAATGCCAATAGGCAATTCTTCTGTGTCATCCTTGTATCCTTCAGTAAGGAGTGCTTCTTCTTTTGTGTCACCTACTGCACATAATGATCAGGCTTATTTGATTCAGCATGCGTCCAATGACCCTTACAAGAAAGTTCATGATGGATATGGATCATCCGCGGTGTGAATCACAATGTAGTATACCTGTAGCATAGTCACACCCTGCATTGCTATTACCCAGTAAATAGGATATGATACCCAATGGCTTGCATGATATGACAACATTGATTGACAACACTTTTTTCACGTGATTGATCTCCTCCTCCATGAATGAGAGACAATGTGCATTATATACACTTGTATTTCATCTAAAGTTGCATAAAAAGAATACTTGTAAAGCTCTTCAACACATAATCACTCGCAGAAGCCATATCAATAGATGTTTCCCATTCTTTGGGCAGTGCATGTTGTAACACAGCACTACAATGCGATACGCGGCTGACTTTTTCTCAGGATGTCACATATACAAGCACATGAGCCCATCTACAGTTTCTTGGCATATAGTAAAGAGTTAGAGCTACAATGAATGAAACAATGCGCCACATGTATTAATAGGAACTTGGCAATGTCTGCTCTTTCACACTTTTGAAAATGAAAATTAGCTCGGTGACACGAGATACATGCAGCTGACTATTGTTGAACAAAGGATGGTCCTGGATCTACAAGTGTAACAATACACAATACCCATGAAAGAGCCTGTCTGGTCAAGAAGGAATCTTCGTCTACATATGGATGTCACTGAGTATAAGGTAAAAGGATACATACTGCATGATGTATCGTTGGCTCACGTAAAACATGTTGCTGACAAGTTTGGTTGACTTTTTGGAATAATGGTTTCTTCTTTCAAGTGTGAAGGAGTACACAGGGAGGGATCAACCCAGGATGACATATATATGAGATTCTTTCATGTAAACCTGATCAAGAAGCCTGGTACAACTTTATACGGGATACAGAAATGGCGTTGTCGGTTTACAAACATGAATGCATCATGCAATCGGGGGCGTAAATGTTTCATGCTAGACATTCTTGTGTCCTATCCATGCAACTTATTCACCACGCATGGACAAGTGAATGAAAATGATAGGCTCTTGTTGTGAGCCACTATCGTACACTATCCCTAATCTCCACAAGTGCCCCCATCATTATATGCTTCTTCATTTTTTTGGGAATAACATCCAACAAAAGGCCATTCCAACACCATCACACGCTACAATATATGACTAGACCAAGCTTAATAGATGGATACATGTATACTGCACAACAAAGATTACAACATTTTCCTGAAAAGGATATGTGCATTCGTGTATGTGTGTGGCAACAGCTGCTGGCATATGGCGATCATCTCTTCTTTAGCTCCTCCTTCTCCTCTAATGTCATTATATCAATAAGACATGTAAATGTGAACATGCATGTTACTTTTTATCCCACTTTCTTTATTTTCTATCCCTTCTTCTTCCCCTTGCAGCCGCTTTCGATTCCCTATCTACACACGAGTCAAGGGGTAATAGATCACTTGTAGGTATAGAGTGAGAAAGATATGGCATGGATGCCGCCAGGGATGATGGATTGTATATACTTCTTTTCAACATATTCATTTATTCAATCCTGGATCTATTCTAGTCATTATGACAGGCTATGAAATGGGTCACTTGGAGGTACCACAGCAACAACACCAGTCAGTTCCACACCACCGATCGGGATCCCATTCGCCATGGGACTCTGTGGAAGATCTTCCTGAACCAGTACTGCCATGGATGAAGACAGAATCTCGCCAATCGTTTGGTGAGTCGTCAAGGAACTCTGTTGAATCGAATAGTCTTCATGTTATCAAGCGATACGCACCAGATCCAACTGCAAAGAAAAGACAACTATGGACTGCACGTAAATGGTGGATCTTGCTTGCCAATACACTGGTAGGTCCCTTCTCCTCCTCCTCCTCCTCCAATCATTCACTGATTCAGCACGTTGATGTAGTTATTCTGTTATGGTTTGGCCATCCTTCTCTTTGCTATATTGACATTCTTAAAGTGTAAGTGTTCAATTCATAATGATAGAGCATTACTTTAACATCCTTCTATTCTAGTTTACCAAAGTGCTGATGTCGTTATCGTGGGTGAACGCAAGATTTTAAATTGTAAGTTGTTTTCTTTTCAGCAATACATAAAGTCCAATGAAGCATTGATTTGGTTTCTACTAGTGATCACAGCTACAGGCGCCATTTGCTTAGCATCGTCATTACTTGGATATGTTGGTATCATGCTCAACAACAGGGCAGTGTTGACGTTTTATAACCTGTTCTTATGGGTATGCTTTGGCTTGATTGCATCCATTGGCTATGTAGCCTATCGTAAAGCCAAATGGAACATCCAGGTAACTATGTCATTCGTATACACATGGGCTTTTATTTACCAAGACATGATGATGCTACTTACAGGGCAAGTTATCGTATCAATGGCATTATGATCTCACACCTGATGGGAGAGCAAGACTTCAAGCTAATGTAAGGATGCGCTAATCACCATCAAACTATGGGATATGTCACTGATACATGCATTTAAACACTAGCTTCATTGTTGTGGATACAAGTCATTCACTGATTTTCACGAGCGATCCAACAAGTGCTTTCCTCGTACATTACTTCCAGGATGCAGATACAAGTACCAGCAATTCACGATACAAATGCTTCGATACACCTGGATTGTTGCATTCTCTCTTGTGCCCGGTCATTTATTCGTCGTCATCACAGCTCTACTTTGCTCGAATCATGTCAATCGTAAATTTGGCAAGAACTTACCACCCAAGATCTATCGATTGGATTATCAAGGCATCATTGCCGGTACGCCGACTGGTAGCTCAGTCAATTTACACAATGACGGCTTACAACATAGGAGTACTTGAGCGTTTGTTATATGTGTCATATCATACATCTCTCTCCTTCTACCACTGTAATTAATCAGCATTCATTCACCTTAATAATACGACCATGCTCTTTATGAATATACCATCTAACACTACTATTGGTTGTTGCATTGTCTAAATTGGGGGATGTATCAAGTGAAAGGAGTTGGGTGTGGAACACAAAGAAGCCAGTTTTCGAGATTCCAAATTGAGCCATCATAACAACAACATCAAAGAAAGAAAGTTACCACTTGCCAATCCCTAGTTGTGTGTTCTCTTTTTCCTTCTCTATCTATCAAACATGGGCTGTCTATCACGTACCAAAGTAGAAAACATCCTCAGCTTAACATTCAACGGGATCAATATAGCCCTTTGTTTATTGGTGATTGCTGCCGCCATTATCAAAGCTATCAAGGGCAACTTTTCTCAAATTGTCATGTGTATCTATGGCGGGTAATATGTCAATCCTCTTCTTGAGCGAGCCAAATCACTCATATATCCTTGACTATAGTGTAGTTGCAGCGTTGTTTATCATTAACGAAGTCATTTCATCCGAGCTTTCCTTTCGCTACTTTTACTTTCTTGCGACTTATCGGGGCCGTGGATTGATTTTCATATTGTAAGTGATGTATGCTACATTGTATAATGAAGATGTAATGTGCTTATAGGATGATGTTGACTAGTTTTGGCTGTCTCGTACTTGACGACACTGTAGTCAATATTGTAGCAGGGACGCTTAATCTTACAATGGGGCTTGTCTATATCATCATGTCGTTTATCACACCTGAATTCATACCACCCAATCCAATGACTATCAATTGGCAGAATTGGAAAGACTTTTCAGCTGAAGGATTGGATTTATCACGACCCAAACCCATGATGGTAATGTAATTGCATTAAAGCTTCCCATTTAGTTGTTCTCATTGTATATATCAACTCTAGGAACAAACCAAGATTCCCCATCCACCCACTATTGAAACTTCACAACAACATGTCTCTGGTACTGGATATGGTATATAAACATGTATTTGTATGGTATAATCACGAGGATGAAGATGAAGAAGATGCACATTTACGCCATAGCTTGTAACCTGACAATGCTCCACTAAAGAACCCGGACCATGCTTGAACACCATTAGCAAATGACGGTGACCAAATATCACAAGCTGGGGAGATTACATATCAGTCAGCAAGAAAAACACACACACTAGATGACTTTTTCACATACCACAAAAGATGCCATCCATCATTAGTTTCGATAGACTAATTTGTGTCATGAATATCTTTTCTTGTTGATCAGATCCTTTGGCTTTAAGTTGTTGTAATGTTTGATAGTTCTCATGTAGATCATGCATGATGCCGAGGAACCAACAGTACATGGATATCACTTCTGCTCGTTTGCCGAGTTTGCTATTGACTACGCCTAGCTTGTATAAGCAATAAATGTCGTCTGCTACTGTATTTCCAATCTCGTTGACAAGCACACAAGAATTCCATAGTGACGGTGTAGGTTCAAGGAGTAACTTGCGAGTTGGCCCAATGGCTAGACCTAGTCGTAATATCTTGCGTGTCAATGAGAAACTGCTGACCATGCTCGACCAATGCTTTGGATTGACAAGTCCATGGTGTAAGAGGATTTTGAATGCGTATTGGATGACCTTTATGCTCTTGTCACGACCGTCTAGCTCTTTGAGATATTTTTGTACCAGCAGGAAGAAATGACTGTACAACTTCAACCGCGGAATTGATGGTGGTGGTGGTGATGTTGGTTTCTTTTGAAAGCAAGGTGATTCATTGATGATATACTTGTCTAATTCTGGTGGTGGTGTTGATGATGGTGTTGGTAAAGATTGAAAGGTGGATACAGACATGAATGATAATAAAGGAGTAAGGATTGAAGGGGGGGATAGCTCATGGATGGAGTTTTTCTTTATATGATTTTGTTCCGCGGAACGAGGATATTCTAATCTGTCGCTTATCAACGCATCAATCGACCTGTATGGCAAAATCCGGGTTGGTGTTGATGCACAAAACGTGGTCACTTGTCTTCCTTTTCTCTTACCTTGACGGCAGCATAGATTCTCCGGATCACACTATAAGTGCTAATAAAACCAAGAGTACCAGTACATAACCCAAGTAATAAGCATCCAATCAATGTATGTACAAAATACACCATGCCACTCGCCATCCCAATCATATCAGTACGAATCCAGTAAAACACCAGAGCATATCTAGACATTCAATTAGATGAATACATACATCTCTCTTGCCTTGACAACGCTTACATGAATGTATACACTGAACATGATGCTCCAATAGCAAATGACATCCACCACCAATGATAATCCTTTTCAACTAGAGTATAAGCTTCCTTGAATGTAATAAACAAAACATGCTTACCTCGTTGCACAACTGGAAAAACACCAACACGACTGTCACAGATGCACTGGCTACGCCTAATAACATGGATGCCATAGATGCATATCCAAGGGATAGATACAGCTCGCCTTGCCAAATTGATTTCAGGAGTTCATCCAGATCCACAAATACAATAGCAAAAGGAATCACACCACCCAATAGAACACTATTCAATAGCAAATAAACATGATGCATTACATCTTTCATCCTTTTACTTACCTCATGCTGTAACTCTGATACCAGCGTTTTTCTGGAATGAATCTTGGCATTTGTGTTGTACGAGAAGGATGTTCAATCCTCTCTCGACGATCTCCCACCAATGAGCCAAGGAATGTTAATGGCAACATGACAATCAACCACAAGATCATCAAAGTAAACCATCCTTTGACTGACATGGTCCTTGATGAATGCAATGTCCAACCAGAGATACTTTCAAGTAATAGTGAACCAAACACCAAGACTGGCACAAGAATGGCTGTCTAAATGATCCATGGCACGTGAGTAAAAGAGGCGCTGTTGGGGGAGTGATAGATAAAGTACCAGAATAGTATTGAGGAACCATGATCGACCTCGGAACACTTTGTAGATACGGGCACTGTGATACCCAGCCAATATTCTAAAAAAAGCGTTTGCATGGCAGGAAGGTTACACGATCATTGTTTGTTTGTCACATTTCCCAAAGTACTTACGATGACAGCATGTAAATCACAAACGATGTGCGAAATAAAGCACCAGGCTGAGCAGGATGACACATTCCTAGCATCATGCATACTATCATATCCACAGTCATGAATCATCTGATAACGTGATAGACAATGAAAATGCCTTACCCAGTGTACCTATAGCAGCCATTGTAAGCTGAATACCAGATCCTACTAAAGGTGCAAGCAATCCTCCATAAATGGGACGTCGAAATACATCACGATGAATAAGTCGCCATCCAATGACATCTTCAAAGTCTTCATGAATCTTCAGATCATGTTCATCATGGTAAGTTTGTTGATCGCGTTGTAATGTCTTGATAAGGATCACACCAACGACACCCAATAAGAAAAGAATGGTGATAATGCTGTTGATCATGGCATAGAAATGTGTGTCAGGATCGGGAGGAATGATATACATGTCCCATCGTATTTGCGGAGTCAATGGCTTCTTGGCCGGAGTCAATGGATTCTTTGCCTTTAAAAGATTGTATGAGTATCATGGATGCAAACAAGACTGCAAGTCAATCATTTACCTCTTTCCAGCGAACAGAATAAGTAAAAGTAACTGACGTTCTACGCTCATTTACTTCTTGCATGGTATAATCGATGGCTGTATGGGTGCATTGTCCATTGGCTACACTGTTTTCATGCATCAGTAATCCACTTTTATCCCCGCGCATTGTTGTCACTTACGAATCGGGATAAACTTCAAAGCCAACCACTTGAATGCGATCATGAGAAGGTGTATATAAAATGTTGAATGTGACATGGTTGTTGATAAAAGTGTGATTGTTCTATTAAGATCAAACACGTTTTTTCTTAGTTGACACGTTGTCAATGCACATATCTGGAATACCTTAATCTGACCCAATGGAAAGCCGACGCGATAAGCACGCGTACTGACTTCGTTGGTGTAGGAAGCAGTTGCACCTGGTAAACCATCAAGCCACCTATACATGGATCAATATCTTTTGTACTCTTAAATCCTATAAGATACATACCATTCTACTTGATAATCTTGTTCAATAAGTTCCTTTGCAAGAATAGCATCTTCAAGTGACCATGGTTTTGTACATAACACGTTGCAATCGACATTATCCAATGTAGCTATCTAATCAAAAAAGGATAAAGTCAATATGGATGTGCATGTCAAAAGAGAGACTAATGAATTAGACTCTAAATTTCATGCTACTGTACCTTGTAATCACTTTGTATCAGCCAGTCACCACTCCAGTCATGATCTGCCACTAGCCAACTTGTCAGACGTTGTTTATGATGCCAACTGCTATCGGTATAAGGTGGACAGATGAAGGATTGTGTAGCATATTTGTATGGGACTTGTGTACGTTGTGAAAAGAGCTTGTTGTAATATAATGGAATAAGCTGTTCTCGTTCATATGCTGTTGGCTGGGTGGCGTTCACTTGAAGCAAGACAAGAGATAATAAGACGACAATGGTGCAATGGAACATTGGCACATGTACAGATAGACAAGACTAGGGAAGGAAAGTATGGAGTGGGATGGTGAACAAGACGAGGATCGTGAAAGGATGACAAGGAGGAAAAAGGGCTATAAAACAAGACAATTGAGACATGCATAAACGAAATGGAGGGGGTGCACAAAAGTAACTAACCTTCCGTAGTGGTTTATGTAAAGTTGTGTGGCTCGAATACAGACTTAACGACTGGAGAATAGAAAAACGAGAAGCATTCAAACCATGGACACCAGCCACGTCCCCCTTTTATGGTGGCACGGATATTCTGTCGGGCTTGGCTATGCACTAAACTAGGTCGAAGCGGAGACAACAAAGGTATCGCGTAGCTCTTCTTTCTCACTCTCTCACTCTCTCTTGTTCACTCGCGATGCCTAATCTCGAGGTACCATTCTCTATGCCTAAAGGGCCTTCTTGTATACCTTCAGTCAATACTATCAAAGTCATATTTCATGGCTTACAAATTCTGGCTACTGTTCTTACTATTTGTGTCGTTGCACCTGTTATTGCCACTGAAGTACGCTTTTATGTAAGTTGGACTTTTGTTAGATAGTTGAGATAGGTACTAACACATGGATGATAGGGTGCAAGTCAAGGTGGTCCCAACTATACACTCGCAGTGGGTCTAATGAGCTTGGCTGTACCTACTGCCCTGATTGTTTTCCCTACCATCTACGACCGCCAAGGCAAATTCAGACGACTAGGCAAGTTTTGTTTGAAGCCTCGTACGAACTTGATCTTTTGTGGATTCTACACAGTCTTGTGGATCACATGTGGCATTGCTATTACTGTTCATGCAAACAATCCTGACAATTGCAACCTCTTTGATGACAAACAAGAGGACTTTGGTGATGATTACAGAAATGCTTGGCCTACTCAGGTACATATCTTCGGAAGTGGAAGAGCGGATCGGAAGCAGATGTGTGTGCATGTGTTACATGGCTGAGGAAAGTTATCTAACATACTTTAATATCAGTGCAATTGTGCCAAAGTAGCAGCTGGATTTGCATGGGCAACATGTATTCTTTGGTTCTGTTCACTTGTATGCACTTTGATCATCTTTTGGAGAGAAAAACACCTTATTCAGAAGAATCTACGTCAACATGAGATGAATAAGCAAGCAGTACTTCAAATGCAACAACAACAAGAATCAGATGATGAGATGTATGGAGATACAGGTAGACATGGTGGTTATCGTGCTTCTGGATACTATGAAGATGTAGAAGGAGAAGATCTTGGTGGTATGCGTCCTCAATCTTTTGAACAAGCTCGTCCTTTACAAGATCCTATTCCACCACCTGCTGCAACACATCAATCACCATTCGATTCACCTTATGATCCACCAGAGAATAAGCGCATGTCTTATGGATACCAGCAATATGAACATCCTCCTCAACCTTATGATCCATACCCTGATGCAATTCAACAACACCAGCCACAACCTTATGATCCTTATCCAGTGGACCAACATCAACAACCATACAACTTGCATCAATCACCTTTTGATGATCAATACGGTAGACATTCGCCTGAACCACCCATGAATCATACTCCACCAGCTCCACCAATGCCACAAGGATCATTTACTCCAGCTCCCATGGCTATGCCTGATCCTACACAGTATAACCATAACCCAACTCAACATCAGACACCACCACCACCACCACCAATCGATCATCATCATCAGCAACTATAGTCAATGCATTGGATGAAGATTCTTGTATACACAACGTCAAATATGATACATGTACACATACTCCTGCTATATCATTTTCTTGTATTCCTGTACTTGTGAATCCCCCAAACCCCACTTTCAGAATACTGTGTTTAATATATTCTTCTTCTTTTCACACATAAGAGTTGGATGGCAAAGAGTGTTATGTCTGTGGAATGTGCTATAATCTTGGTTGGAGACATAACCAAAAAGTGAGCCAGTGACCATGCGAATGGCTTAAAGACATGCACATAATAAGGTAGCATGAGATGCAAAGGAGATGCTTTGATAGATATACTTGGACACACAGCAAGAAACAAACTTTTAAGCAATGACCATTACATGATAGAACAACACAAGAGATCAGTGTATATTATAAAGGAATAGCAAATCTTGAACATGGGGAGACATTTGGTTGAATAAAGCTAGTGATGAAGGGGAAATAAGACAATACTATATAAGCAAGGAAGATGTAGAAGTTAGAGTTCCTGAGATTGCCTGTTGTGAGAAGCCTTCTTTGACTTGTTGGGAAGCAGAGCAGTATGGATATTGGGCATCACACCTCCTTGAGAAATGGTGACATCTGAAAGCAACTTGTCAAGCTCTTCATCGTTTCGAATAGCCAACTGCAAGTGACGAGGATTGATGCGTGCTCTCTTGTTATCGCGAGCTGCATTACCAGCAAGTTCCAGGATTTCAGCAGCAAGATATTCAAGAACGGCAGCCAAATAAACACCTGTACCAGCACCTATTCGTAGAGCATAACGTCCTCGTTTCAAATAACGCTGCATACGTGCAACAGGAAACTGTAAACCAGCTTTTGCAGATGAAGAACGACGTGGTTTGACTAGACCAGAGGATGAAACAGAAGAAGCGTCATTCATAGTGGTAGAGTGGGGAAAGGAAAAAGTGAAAGAAAAGAAGAATGAAACATTGGTGCCTTTTTATATTCGCGCACAGACAATAAACACGCATCCATTCATTTACATTACAAAAAGGACATGACTCGGTACACATTTGCACACGTGCTGCAGTATCAATAGAGTGCTTTAACCTTTCTCTTATGTGACGCATGGGATGGCAATGAGAAGACACTGCAGAGAAGAAGTATTCGATATGTGTATAAGACAAGACGATGACATTCATCATTGCTAAATTCAGCCATTTGGGAGGAGGAGGAGTTAACTTGCTTTCTCTTTTTGTCCAGACGCAGAGCCTACACCGGCATAATATACCCAACTCCTTCACCATCAACATGCGTTGGACATTTCTACTTGTTGCTCTAATAATATACAGTCTTACGGCAGACGCCTTATTACCTGAACTTGTTCTTGACCAAGACGATCGAAAAGCTGTACAAGTGGCATCATTTGGTTTCCTTACAGGGGGACAACTCTCGCTCGATCTTCGCGATCTCGTGGTAACTTTGCAACACTCTTAGTCAACAACTATATCCACTAAAGTGCATGTATATACAAGCTTTCCAATGATAGTGATACTGGAGAACTTGCATTTTATGTACGAAAGGCACGACAGACATTGATGGATGAAGATACCAGGGACAATGATGACCAAGACCATGGCTCGAGCTCCGAACAACCTACTTGTCTCTTGGATAGAAGTTATGTCAAAGAAGAGATTGATGATGGAACAAGCATTGTCAAGAAGTTATCAGCTCAGGAACATGCGTATGTCATGGATAAAGACCATTGAAACGAAGAATCACTTACCCATGCATCATAGATGGCAAACAACCATCCCTGTGCAACCCAATGAAGAAGGATTATGGCAAGTCATTTTCATCAATTGCAAACAACACTCGACTGTATCTTTTCATGTAAGTACTTAGTGCAGGATGTCATATTGAGATGGCTAAGGTAAATGATGTAGTTGACGGTGGATCCAGTCAATCCAGGAAACAATCACCTTTCAGCAGGAGACACACCTCTTCCACTTGTTTATGGCATTTCTTCAGTGGCATACTTATTGGTCGCATTCTACTGGTTCAGTTTGCTTGTCTTTCGAAAGGATACACGTGTGTTTCGTGCACATTGGCTGATGTATGTGAGATGATTTACATGCCATGATGTGTATATAGTAATAGCAATCATTAGGCTTGTGCTAGTTGTATGCATTCACATTGACAAGGCTTTACACTCGGTAAGGTACGAGGATGGTTTATGTACATGGGACTCATTGTGTCATTTAGGCAAAGTTCTATTACAAAAAGAAAGGCGTGCTCACTGAAGGTTGGAGAATTGGATTCTACATCTTTGCAAGGTAAATCAAGACTATCTTTTACAAGTTGTCTCACTAATACACCTTTCAGCGTCAAAGGAATTCTCAGTATCCTGATCATCAGTAAGTGCAACAACAGAATTTACAAAAGTGACAGTACTAAGGATTTATGCAGTACTTCTTGCCTCGGGATGGATGTTTATCAAGCCCTTCCTTTCTACCAAGGATAAGCGTGTGATTTCAATTGTCGTTCCACTCCAAGTATTGGCGAATATTGCATCAGCCATTGGGAATGAAGCAGCTGTTGGATCGACTGATCGGTCATTCTGGGTAAGATCACAAGGAAGAATGTTGTGAAAGTGCTGATGTATGTTTATTATATTAGAATATGGTGCTACCACTTATTGATCTAGCAGGATGTGGAGTTATCTTATGGACAATATTGCAGACTCGAAAGCATTTGGGTAGAGGCACATCTGCTGATGGAAAAGGTAAGCGATAGTTGCAGGATAAGGCTATCATGCCATACTAAAGTCACTTCAACAGAAGCCGATGTATTGAACAAGTACAAGTTATGGTCTTCCTTCTACATTGTCACATTGGTGTACATTTATGTTACGCGCATCATTGTTCAATTGCTACAAGCATCGTTACCTTTCCAATATGTTACTTGGCTTGGAGAAGCAGTGGATGAAACAGCAACATTCCTCTTTTACGTGTTCATTGGATACAAGTTTAGGCCTTATCCCAACAATCCTTACACCCAAGTACCTGATGATGATGATGAAGACATAGAAACAAGAGCAAATGGTTCTCCCGAGAATGAAGATGCCATGCGACTATATCCTGTAGCACGTGGTCGATCAGCAGCAGAAGAGAGCAATGAATCATTGTCATAGTAAATTGCTGAGTTTCTTTGTACATCTCCACTCCTCTTTATACCTTTCCTTGCTTACTTGCACAGCCAATACACACAACCATCTCTCTCTCTCTCTCTCTCTTTAAATGTTGTACGCTTTCTACCAATCCACCTTACACATTGGAGGTATACAGAAACACGACTATCGAAACGACTTTGAAATTCACTCAGCACTTGCATGCAGCACGTCCTTCAGCATGTCAGATTCTACGACAGCGATCCTTTCACGTCATGTCAAGAGTACAACAAGTACCACCTGGCACCAACCAGAAGCGGATACGTAACGCTATGCCTTTCTTTGATGCCGATCGATTTGCTCGCTTATTGGAACGTGAAGGTTTCTCAAGTGGACAAGCACGTGCAGTGATCAATGCATTGGATGATGTAGTGGATGAAAGGTACTATGGGATGAACAAGGATGACAAGTATATTTAATACCCTATTTAATAGCACCATCATTGTCACTGCTGATCTTGTAAGCAAAGCAGATCAAGAACGAGTAAGTGAATGTTAGATCAGGAGAAAAGATGCATGAACTAAGAACCAAACAATAGACAATCAAACAATACAAAGAGGATTTCGCTCGACTCAAGAATGAGATACAACAAATGGAAGGACGTGATGTAGCCGAAGTCAAAACAGCCAACGAGCGTCTAAAGTCAGAGATTGAAAAGTTACGCAAGCAACTACAAGAAGAAATCACTCGTAGTCAAGCTGGAGTCCGGTTAGACTTGAATTTGGAAAAGGGTCGTATTCGTGATGAGACAATCGAACAACATGAAAAGTTAAGGAAGACTGATGACAAGATTGAAAGTGAAATCCAGACACTTCGAAGGCAAATGGAAGGAATCAAGCTACAAATCCTACAATATATGATTGGTAAGAAGGAATAGATGGTTGAAGGATATGGATGTTGATTCTCTATATGAATAGGCACCATTACTGCTGCAGGCACTTTGGTTTTGAGTAAGTCGGCAATCACCATGCAACAAGACAATCGCGTATTAATGATCATCAATCCATGTAGCATACATCCACTTTTTCTGAAGAAGCAATAGATAGGATAGACAATACATATGTTTATATTATATACAACTGAAAAAACTATCTACACTATTACTCTTTTCTACTGTGTTTGTTCGGATTGACCACCAGTAGCAGTTTGCTCAGGTTGTTGTTGACTAGCACCTGATTGTTGGGCACCACCACCGCCACCTTGAGTCTGATTCTGTTGTTGTTGCTGCAAGTTGCCGCTCAAGACTAGATGAAAACAATATAAGCACATGTACATAGAGAGCGAAGGATTCAGCTTACCATGATCAATTGTATGCATCACACCATTATCTGTCAAGATGTTAGGCTCAACAATGTTGGCAGTATGATTGACTAGTGTAGAAAGGGTTATTGAATGTCAGCAGTATATCCATCATGCAACTTACCTTGCACAGAACCATTAACAGGGGTCAATTCCAACTTGTTGTTGTTCTCATTGGTGACAAGGTTACCATGACCATGTTGGTGAGCCACAGCAGTCAAATTGTCAGCATAATAGACACCTTTAACGATATGTGCATTGACAAGCTTCTTGATCTGATCTTGAGAAGTAGCATAGTTGTTCAACAAGGATTGGAAGCTTGCATGGATACCTGAGCTGCTCAAGGCTTCATCTGTGGGAGCAAGGATAGTAATCTACAAGGGAGGATAAGTAATGTAGACCCATGATTCCATATATCACCCTAGCACTTACATTGGTCAACTTGTTGATCTGTGAAGCAGATTGGTTGTTTTGTTGAACAAGCTGGGCAAGGGTGGATGTGTTGGTCACATTCTGAACCACTTCAGTAGGCTTGCCAGGTGGCACCAACACTTTACAAGATGTAAGTAATACTGCATATCAACATGATGATCATTTAAATCTTACCTCTGTCAATGACATGAAGAATACCATTGGATGCCTTAATGTCGTACAAGGTGACATTAGAAAATTCAATACCATTGCCTGCATGATAGACAGTTTGTGTATTGTTGCCAGAAGAAGTGCTGTTGCCAGAAGTAGTGCTGTTGCCAGAAGAAGTGCTATTATCACCACCACCACCGCTGCTTGAGGTGCCATTGCCTTGTTGGTCCTGCAATACGGTGATTTGACTTTGTTGTTGCTGTTCACCATTGTCTTGTTGCGTACTATTGTCTTGCTCGGTGCTGTTCATGGTGACATTGTGACGAGAAATGACAATGGGCAAACCGATAGTATTCTTGTCGACTGTATGATTGGTCAAGTCACTGTGCAAGACACTGGAATCGTTGAGATCCTTGAGCAGATACGATCCATTAACAATGTGATATTGAATCAAATTGAGAATGGTGTAATTGGCACGTGCTCCTTCAGTAAATGGATTGTATGTCTCGTTGCCACTTGATGTCTGGTTTCCAGTTGATGTTTGATTTCCGCCTTCAGTCGAGTTTTGGCCTTGTTGTTGATCATTACCGCCATCAGTTTGATTTTGGGATTGATCTTGTTGCAACACCTTAAGACCTTCAGGTAAGATGGCATTGAAAACATTGGCAAATTGCTGTTGTCCTTGGCCTTGGTCAGAAGGAGGTTGTTGTCCTTGTCCTTGGTCAGAAGGAGGTTCTTGTGAACCAGATCCTTCTTGCTGATTCGATGGATTGTTGTCAGGGTTATTATTGTCACCATTGGCAGGTGGTTCTTGACTTCCACTGCCTTCTTGTTGTTGCTCACCACCACCGTTGCTTTCTCCCATCGAAGGTTGCTGATCACCACCAGTATTTTGTTGTCTAAATGTCTCTTCATTTGTGGTGGCATTTTGCTGAGCCATTTCATCAAAAGCCTTATCGGATGGCACAAAGATTGTATGGTTTCCGGGATTCGATAGCAAATCTAGAATAGGCTTGTACTTTTGATCCGATGTAATCAATTCCATAAACTTGTTGGCTGGTGACAATTGCGTTGTATTAAGAATGCCCAAAAGAGTGGTGTTGGTCATTTGAGCTTGGACGCTGACTGCGCCCAATAAGCCAATAGCTGCCAGTTTTCCAATAAACATGACTTGAAGAAAATGTTGCAAGGGATGGTTGTTTTCCATTACATCCTCTTTTTATATATACATCTTCCACATGGGTCATCGTTATTCATGCCGCCCTTGTCATCGACTTTCTATAGTTCTTTCATCCCCATGAAACACATCTACTCCGAAGCAACACCTATCCCATTATATGAACTATCTTTTACATCGCAACGCTTTGAGCAGGCAGCTATTCTTAATCATGCATGTACTTCTTATCAAAGCTCTTAATGACTACAACATTGCCGATCAGTTTAACAAGAGGATTCAGGAAGAAGCGTCAAAAGCAACATGTTGTATACCTTGTTTTTGCTTATGTCATGCAGGCTGATATGAATATGCCATACAAGCGAGTCGATTGAATGTAACATAAAGCGTTCAATGATGCTTATTGATATGCTACTATGGCTATTGATATGTGATAAATGTAATACATGCAAAAAATGCAATGCCTGGGGATCCGAGAATCAGCTGTCAAGTGCAAAACGGGCAATAGTTTAATACATGAAGCTTGGCAAGTATGGATACCACTTGGCGAAACCTATGCAATGATAAGGTACTGTTCAATCCACATGTACATCCCCCAACGAACAATTTTGCATTAGACGTCAACGCCAAGCAGGATGAATATTCATCATCTGCTGCAGCAATGACAATGACTAACACAAGGAAATGTTGTCAAGTGTGGTGGGACATGATCAGATAAATACCAAACTGTTCTCAACATAGACGTGGCGTGTTACCACGGCGTATCGCAGCCAGGGATAACTATAAATGATCATCATATCATGCGATCACACGACACTTTTGATAGGCGCACAACGCCTCCCCGCTCATAAACGAGCCATAACAATCGCTGACATCATTGGCAGCCAATCGGGCACATTATCATTTATGTTACACAAAAAAGAAAGGAGGAGGAGGAGCTTCTTTTACAATACAAATATACAGTGTCCAAGCGCCGACTCAAATACAACAATGTGGCGTAGAACTCCAATGCCCAAATGGAAAAGTGACAGTATTGTGGCTCACAGTTCAGCCAATCAGGCTTCAGTGTGTTGGACAAGCTTAATTTTATGCATGTTGTAGTTTGAAATGAATCCAGATGATGATGTGTATCAAGGGAACAGCATAAAATGAGTGATGGATGCATCATGGAAACATTGAAATAGTCAATAAAGTAACAGTGGGTGTGTGTAAGGATAAAGTCTGAATGAATTTCTTGAAGGGGCTGCATCATTTTTCTCTTTCGCTCTACTCAGTCTCATGTGCACAACCCATCTCTTTTACTTCAAACGTACCAGCTTTGACTCAGACAAGCCAATGGACCAATACCGTCACCGATGCAACGCGCCATCTTGAAGATTCAGCAAACAACGACTTGTTCTCCTTCACGGTCGAGCAACAGCATTAGCAGCAAGTGTCAAGTTTGAAGCAGCACTGAATAGCACGAGAAATATGCAACCATGGCTCCTTCTTCAGGCTTAGTATACTTGTGTGCTGGTCGTAGGCAACAACTACAAGGAAGATATGGAGCATGTATCATCAAGGATTTGCAGCTGTATCATCATCCAATCCTTACTTCCAACAATTACTTGATATGCGATTCATGGCAGCTATGTCAACTTATGAAAGAGCTCCCTTCTCAAGATTATCGAGATCAGCGTGGACAACATCATCGACAAGAATTGAACCATATGAGCTTTACAATATCTTCCAATTTGTCGTCTTTGGAGTGAAAAGATCTTACGATACGCACATGATATACATCTTGTCAGAAAGCGTAACGTCGAGATTGATAGTGGTGGATATCTTGAGCCATGCAGCACCACATATCATCCGATTGATAGTCAGATATGGGATGACTCCATCGCTTGAATGAGTAATTTGTATACTATCATCGTCATCAGTGCTTGCATCCTAATACATTTATAATATAGAACATAGATGCTGGTGCGACAGCAATACCTACTTCAGTGGTGTTGGTGCGATTGACTGTGATACATCAGATGAAGAATTGGACTATTCACTTGGAGACATACTCAGTACTTTTCCACGTCTTGTTTCATTGACATCCCACACCATAAACGGTGATATCACTACTGAACCTGAGAGCTGTCCCAATTGAAGGAGCTGAAGCTTTGCAGTGAAGAGGAAGAGTTTCAATCTAGACAGCTAAACAAAGTGACATGGCGACTACCTGCTCTGGACATATCAGTGAACCATGTTTGGGTACCAAGGCCTTATCGATCATTCAATGCAAATGTACAAAGCTCAAACTTATGGACTACAGCGACTATGTTGGAGAAAAATCATACATGCAGCATACCACGTATGAAGAGATCGACAAAGCAGCAGGATCAGATGAATATTGTAGCAACAATGACTTGCAATTCCACCCAACAGCAACCATGGATATGGGAACCAGATCTTGATGGATATGCAGGACATGATCGCATCAATACAGAAGCTTTTCGCCTACTCCCTTTGGATCTATTTGCTCATTTCAAGTCATTACGCTTATCGCTCACAAGTATTCAAGCAGTCGAATTGGTTACTTTCATGCATTGCTCCACGCCGGTGGAACTTGTACTATATGTAGGATGGATGATGTGAATGATACCAATAAAATGGATATATGTAATCCCAATATTACATCTTTGTGTGCTTATGGTGCATTCTTTAAGTGGCATATAAAGTAGGATAAACACTTTCAAGGAGTAAGTAGACCATTACTATGATAGTACCTTCACATGTCAATGAAGTTTATTAATTAAGGAATTCAATAGTGTAAAAAGATTGCATCTTGTCTTGCTAACAACACGACTCATCACTAGTATGCCACCTAGACTCTGCTATTGCCCAAGGTATTGCAAGCATAATGGGGAAGCTTAGAAATGCGCCCTTTTATTGATTTCAATGAGCTATTGGACATTTTGCTGGCTTGAACTTGTCTGGACCCAGTTCGTGGATACAGTAGCCATCAGGATACACAGGCTTGTAGATATCGAACAACACCTTGTATCGATTGGTATTCTTATCCGGCTTTGTAGGTGTACGAAGTGTCGGCTTAAAACGTGGAAGCTTCAAGTGTCTGACAATCCATGCTTGTAACAGTAAGCCATTGTCAACCATGCGCGTTATGGACTTGGATGCAGGTGTCAATCCAAAGCCTTGGACATCAAGTGGATCGAGTAACGCTGGTAATACCTTGTACACAAGACCATGAAGGAAACGAGGATAAATGCTGAGCAAGTGTTCAACAGTAGGTTGGGCGACTTTCCAGTTGCTTGGCGAATAGCGTACATTTTCATGCATGTATTGCTGGCAAGTATGTGTATTAGTGAATGACATCTTTACCAGCATAAAGTACTCACAAGATGAAACGCGTTCATAGCATCTAGTGATTCCGGGATATCCTTGATCTTCATCTGTGTACCAATATCATACCATATACGAAAGATAGCCTGCATGAAAAAGGGTGAGTCAACGCATGATCTTACGCAGACATTAGCTTACATTTTCTTCCAAAGGATCAAGTTTACGCCATCCATAACGATTGATCCACTGAATTGGCTGTCGAATGAATAAGGACAAGGTATAAAGATAATCACCATTCAAGATATCGTATTTGCCGTGTATCTCATTAAGACGTTCAATGGCAGTTTTGGCACGACCCCGTTGTTCAGCTTCAATCTTGTCAATATCCACATTGGATTGTTTACGCTTTTCGATTTCAATATGAGCATAAGGATCAACCATCTCACTCTGTGTACAAGACGTGTTAATACTGCAGCAAGCATTGTGCATCATTCGTTTCGACCTGACCAAGATTAATCCAGTATCTTCGGCTCTCTTGGCAGCATTCTTGGAAAACTCGCCTGTCGCTACAAGAAGTTTACTGATAGTTGGCACCGAATATGTCTTGAAAAGAGCCAATTCCAATGAAAGTCGACCAAGAGCTATACGACAATGGATCAATTGACGCAACTTGACCAGCATATCACACTATTACATGGAAAATCATAACGAAAGGTGGTGTCAAAGACTTCCTCTGCTACTCTGGCATCCCGTAATGGAAGTGTCGGATCAGGATACTTGCGACGTAGCGCATGGATGTATCGAAAACGGAGCATATGCACCAATATCAGATAGCTGACAATAATGGTAGCACCACCGACAATGTATGTTGATAGTGATTGTTCTTGTATGATTATCAATAAACGATTGAGCATGTCCATAGATGTGAGTAATGAGAAAAGAGATGTATTTTGTACTCTTTAAATAGGGCAACTGGAGCGATGCCGTATGTTTTTCCGGGTGAGCGTCTGGTGATACAGCCAGGTGAACCTTTAGACTTGTTGATCTTCCCGTCACCTTTGTTTTTGCCCCACACATTATAGTTAAGCATACGTGAATGATAAACTGCAATTTATGATCATGCTCATGACCACGCGATGTGAATGCTTTGGCACATTCAAGTGCCTATGTGGGATATACCATGTTACTATGATACATACGACTTGAAATACATAAAGTGTCATACCTTGGCAGCTAGCAAATGAGTATCAACGGCTATTCTTTCGGATAAGTCTTCATGCAATAAACCAGGAATATGGATTGGTGTGTCAAATTCCCAGTAGCAGGTGCTGTTTGGATTGATCGGCTTGATGATGCATGCTATAAGGCGAAATGTACTGATTGGTTACATGATTGGCAGAAGATGTGGATATAGAATGAGAAAGCCAATGAAAGTAAATCATTTCTGATAGCTGTTATCTGCACAAAGAAACTCAACATCGGCATCGCTCCAATCACAACATTTTCTGCTTCAGAGACATCAACAAAGGAGGAGGATACAGCAATGGCAAAAAACAACTTACAGCATGACATCCCTTGTTTGGAATCTCCATGAGAAGTTCCCACGTTGCTGTTGTTTGCCTAATCAATCGCTAACACCCCATCCACTTGTCGCATGAAGCCATGAAAGTGTGCTGCAGGCGTGTAGTCAGTGTAAACAAAGTTGCCGTGTATATGTGGTACGCACATCATGTATGAGCCTAGACACAAATAGACTTGTACTCTTTGACAATCCAGGTCTTATAATCTTTGTTGCCATACCGACATTCATTCTCGATGTCCACTTTTTAAAGCATGTTTGTTGACTTAAGACATGTAGTGGATCGAATAAGAATGATAGCTAATACGTGATGTCAGCATCATGGAAAGACAAGCAAACTTGTTTCATGCAACAGTGATTGGGTTACATTTTCATATAATGATATATTGATAGGTATTACATTACTGCAAATTAAATGTGCTAATCATGTAGATATAAGGCTTGTATAGGTGATTCTTGGTGATAGGATCCTTGATCAATCATTTGCATCATTGATACCATCCTCGAGAATGGCAAACATGGCTTCATTTTCAGGTAAAGATGGCGAATCATAGACTTTGCACACGCGATTTTCTCCACGGCCCTTCCGAAAGTACAATCTATAAGGATGTATGTGTGAATCAAGTGGTAATGACGTAGTAAATGCTGATGTACCTTGTAGTAGATGCATGTGCGATAATATGTCCACCAGTTGGCTTTTTTGGATCAGGATTAAACATGGCTGAACCTCCATCAGGTTGAGAAACGACATGATTGGTGATGATGACAGCGACACCAAACTATCCACCCAAAAGCATAAGATCCTCTAAACAAAGCACACACATGTATTCAACACATACTTCATCGGCAAGTCTTTGCAATTGACGCATGAATCGCGCCAAATTCATTTGACGAGCTGAAAGTTCACCACGACCAAAGTAGTCAGTACGATACAAGGCAATGACGCTATCGACAATAAGAACAGCAAATCTGGATCAAAGCTATTGTCAGAACTATATACTATTCAAGTGTATATATCACATACCTTGCTTGGGACATGATAGCTGATGCTTGAACAAGGAGAGCCATTTGATGATCACTGTTGTATGCACGAGCATAGGCAATGTTATTGAGCGTGTCTTCACTTGCAAGATGGAAGCGTTGTGCCGTAGCAAGAATGCGAGCAGGCCGAAAAGTTCCTTCAGTATCAATATACAAGCATCGTCCTTCTGCACCACCTTGTTCCACTGGAAGCTGCCCAACACGACACGATCAGTAAGCACACGATTCCTCCTTTTCCCCCCATCTTGTCCAACATACTTGACATGTCACTGCCAATGTGTGGCATAGTTGTGTCTTGCCTGTACGAAACTCGCCAAACAACTCGACAATGGATCCTGTTTCAATACCACCTAAAGACAAAATTAGGGATCATTGTGGTACACAGCACAGTCTGTGCACGGCTTATCTTACCGCCAAGAACCCGATCCAGCTCTTTGGAACCAGTGGTGATCCGGATAATCTCGCTACGACGTTGTTGGATTTCCATAGCCGTGGTGAAACCAATATCAACCATAGCATGCACTATTCATGTTGATAGCATAGTTTAGAATACATGACTCAATTACAAATGGCACTTGCCTTGTTTGCATATCTTGTCAATCTTGTTTTCAGATAAGCCTTTGATTGCGATCAATGCCTTTTTGGGTGTGTATGCCACTGCTTCGATAGTAAAGAAACCAGCTTCTTTAAGCTTTTTGATATCAGTAGCTGCTATTCCATAGTTCTAGACATAGTTTGCTTAGTGTTTCATCCAATGTCCAAGTGACAAGTTGTTTATTCACCTCCAGAACATCAATCAATGTTGCACCATTATCGCCTTCCAACTCTTCTTGTTCCTGTTGTAGTGAGACATTGGGATCGTCGCCGCTTGATACATGTTGTTCAGAGGACATGTTTCAGTTTTAGAAGGAAATGGGCTGAGAAAGAAAGAGATGCAATGAATGTGGAGAGAGAGAGAGAGAGAGAGAGAGAGTGAACTTTTTATTGTTGGGTGCCAAAGGGCAATCATTGATCATTAAAACAATGGGTGGTGATATTGAAAGAAGAGACTTATATAGAAAGAAAACAAAAGTGTGTACATGAAAAGAACTAGACGAACAGAAAGGAAACAAGTAAATGAAGAAGGGTTAATGGGGTGGCATAGCATTAGCCATGTTGGCGATTGGGTGCATTGGTGGTGGAGAAGGAGAAGTTGGTTGATTGATAGGATAGATTGGATACTGCATACTAGGATAATCCAACGCTGTAAAAGTGCGTTTTGAAAGTTGATCTACATATACAATTTAGTATTAGCATCATTCCTAGAACATTCCATGTGTCACTTTATACGTTACCCATTAAACTTGGGATCGGCGTTGTAGCTTTCCATTCGTTACTTTTTTGTTTCGACGTCATCCAGACTGATTCATTGGGAGGAGGAGAAGAGCGAATCAACATGCTGGAGCCATTAGAAGAAGTGGATGAAGATGGTGACAAGGATAAGTTGAGCATCGATGATGTAATTGGCTGAGTACAAGATGCACTGGAGCGGGGAACAGGTGATGATGGTGGTGATGATTTCTCACTACTAGTGCTGCTGGGACTAGTAGACATTAAATTGTTGCTGGATGATGATGATGGTGATGCAGTAGTATCCTTGGCTATACAATCAAAAGGATAACTGGTGTGAGCATTTGTTTGATCTTTCCTGAAATGACCAGGATGTTCCTGTGTATCTAAATTCCCGAGAAACACTAACCTGCCATCATGACGGAGCGTAAAGCAGCTTGTTCCTTGGCAACACTAATACCTTGAACAGAGTGTCTATGTTGACGTATACCCAATGATGATGGTAAAGGTGGTTGAGGAGATGATAACTTGCGTGTGTTGTCACTATTGGTAGTGCTACCATCTGTATGAAATGATGTGCTTTGTGACAATGGACTTGGAGTAAAAGCTGTCATCAACTTTTCAATACGACGTAATCGATCTTCAATTCGATCTATCGCGTCAGTGCCATGATCAGATCCTGATGTAGCACCACTAGATGATGTAGAAGAAGCTGATAAAGTCGCCATATTGGTGGTAAGATTGATGTTGTTGTGTGAAAGTGATCGTTTACGTCGCTCAGAATTATTGATACACTCGATACCAGCACTAGCACAAAATGCACAAGGGTTGCCACCATCACATTTTGTCTTTCGTCTTCGACAAGTTTCACAAGCGGATCCAGAGCTAAGGCGTCTTGCATTGGTTGTAGTAAAAACACTACGAGCATGATCTGATACAACACTATAGACACAGTCCAGCTGGGCCTCGTTGCAATTGCCACATGGTCTTTTGCCGTTGCACACACGTTTTCGCCTTTTACAAGGCTCGCAGCCTCTATAGGTTGAGCACCTTTCAATAAGAGAGTTGCGACTTGTCACTGGTGTCATTAGACAAGAAAATGTGAAAACAGTGATGTGCTTTGAATAGAGAAAAGAAAAGGATAAAAATGGGTATGATCAAACTTGTGTGTGGGATGAAAAGTAAAAGAGAAAGAAATGGTGGTGTGAGTGGCAAAAGGGCAAAAGGGATCCTCCTTTCAATTCCCGTCATATCGGAAGCAAGGCCGCTAACACACAACAACGGGGAATCGGGTCGGCAGCCGTGTACCAATGGCTTCTGCCCCGCTTCCCGTAATTCATCCAAGTCCATGGTTGGTTTATGTTTCAAATAACATATCTCAGTGCCTTAATTTTTCTCGGAACTAGCTCTTTCATCACAAACAATGTGCTGAAAAAGTCACTTGGCATACGTTGTTTGTGCTTTACTTTATTATCCCTGTCCCTGTGCCCTATACTACTGCTATTTTCATTATCGGCTTCATCCGCTGATGTATTATTCTTTTAGATGCATGCATATACAGGTGAAATATCGTCATGATTAGGAACTAAATGGTTCCCAGAATACCTTTTTTTTTGTCTTATCCACTCGCATTATAATCCCCTGTTAGGCTTTATGGATCTATGTTGTGGGGGTTTTTGTTTCACATGCCGCCAAGTCCTACTTACAATTGCGTCAGCGTCGCACTGGACGTTGTACGAGTGCCAAACGTGCCTTGAGCAAAAACAAACAAGAGTCGAATCACTCATCTTTATCGATATTACCCCTTGATCTTTGTTATAGTCTTTTTCTTTTATGGTTAACTGCATCTTTCTCATACTGAAAAAGACTACATTAGATGACGGCTTGATCTTTTGGGCCCCAGTAACAAGTTCCCAGCATAAAGCAGCAGGAAGCACAATCACCAGCTCTTTTGTCACCTACTCACGGTCTCGGTACAACCAGTCGGCAATACGTACCACAAGCAGTGCGGGAACTCGGCTGCTAAAAGATTTAGCTGCCATTTTGTCATTAAGCCCAATGCAACTTTGATTGTTTAAAAGATAACATGCGGATAGTCAAAAAGCGGAGGGAAAGGTAATCAAGCTTGTTTAGTGCAGCACATACATCTATGAAACTTGCGGCATACAAAAACAGAGGATTGTACGCATATCTTTTTTGAATCCACAATTCTGTCAACAAAGATCGGATACCAAACAAGGTTACATACACACCACACCCAGCTTTCAATGAGCTTTATTCCTCTTGTTTCCGGTTGAATGACAAGAAAAACCTTATCCAGTATTACCTTTTCTCTTATCGTGCCTTAAAAGGAAAACGCTTTGGTTTTCTCTTTTCCTTGTGCAAGTGATAGGAATCATCATCCTTCTCTCCGCACGAACAAGTAATGTTGTTGTTGCTATTGGCGGCATCTTTGCTCCTTTTATTTTATAAAGTAGCACAGATCACACAATGAAAGAAAGCTTGGTATACAATTGGGGAAGATCGAGATAGAGACTAATATTGTTCTACTGCTGCAAGATTTTGTTGATGATAGTTGGTAGCTTCTTCATCGTGCATATTGGATCCACTAGTACCAGGAGTATTACTACACGGATAAGGATATCATGTTAATGGGGCTCAGATATACAATAAAAGAAACCCAGATAGTTGACTCTTACCATACCGCGACAGGTGTCGTATACTTGTGACCATTGCTATGTCGAGAGCTGTGAAGTATCCAGTCATGACACAGAGCTTGATCAGGTGTCATGCGTCTTTCGGGATCCCATTGCAGACATCGTTCAACGAAATCCAAAAAGCGTGGGTCTGTACAACGTAAAACTTGTGCCAGTGTTTTTGTGCCTGGTCTTCTTTTCTTGCCTCTTGAGTTGGGTATAATGCGAGGATTGCCACTTGAATCTTTATATCCAAAAAGTTAGCTATTGGGATAGATCATCTTGTATTGCTTTCTTCATCCTTACCAAAGAATATCTTTCGGCGTGAACTTTGCTCAATCAGATATCGACTCGGTACTCCCAATATTTCCATGATGCATGCCAGTTGTTCATGTTCATTTTCTCCTGGGAAGATCGGTAATCCTATAACAATACCTCCTTATTAGGACTTGTTATCGTGATAACATATCCCCAAATCAATCCTTGTCATACCAGTGCATAACTCGGCAAGAATACATCCGAGACTCCACATGTCGATGGCCATATTGTATGACATGCCTGTAACAAGATCATCATGAGGACTTGATAAATCCCGAAATCTAGATCCCTTTGTAAACACTTACCTAGAATCACTTCTGGTGATCGGTAGAATCGGCTTTGAATATATGTGTATACTAAGTAGAGAAGATAAGTGGATATGATAAAGCAAAAGCCATTGTGACATATAATACCTCGATCTGTTTCCAAACAGCTACTGCCAAAGTCAATAACTTTGATCGTGCTCCTTGATGGATGCTTGAGAAGGATATTCTAGTCATAACATTGGATTTAATACTGTGAATAACACATAGATGTGCAAGAAAGACTTACTTCTGGTTTAAGATCACAATGAATGACCCCGTGTTCATATAATAGGCAAAGAGACTGCAATATTTGTACAGTGAATCTAGAGATCTTTGTAATGAATACACGATCCACAGCTTTTTGATTTGTAAAATGAACTTACCTCTTGATGAGACTCAGATTGAAGCCTTTGTAATTGTTGGCTTTGATAAATTCATAGAGATTGATACTCAAACATTCGCAGGCGATACAAAGGTGATTGCGGAAAACAAAGTAGTCTGTCATGCGAACATTATGATGCTGATCTTCTGGATCCTAGATTAACAACATGTCAGTAAAAAAGAGTGATTCATGTAGCTTGACAATACAACTTACCCAATCCACGAGATTCTGAAGAATCTTGATTTCAGTTTGTGCCTGAGCATGGAATCGTTTCTTGTTGCGGATCAATTTGATAGCCATTGTATCACCAGTCTTATGATCGAAACATTTCACCACTTGGCCAAATGATCCACGTCCCAATACATCAATGACTTCGTATCGATATGCCAAATGATCCTGTAGCACAATGTTGTAATCACCACGCTCGTCATCATAACCATAATTCTGTTCTGGATGATCGGGTGTTGCTGGATGCTTATGTGCATGATGACCGACAAAGTAGACTTCACCATATTGCTGGATTTCCATGCGCTCATATAATGACAAATAGGTGGAATAGTACTTGATGGCTGTTGTAGGACTCTTTGGAGCACGTAATCCACTGCTTGATAAATCCCATGCAAAAGGATCACTGCCAGGGGATGATGGTGTAGTGGTGACTGTATCATCCATCACGTCATATTGTTGTTGTTGACTGGTAGCAGCTCGTAATGCAGAAGGTCGACGCTCAGTACGTATCATGGAATATTGCATATCTGATGCATAGCTGTCTTTGATGGCTGCATTCTCGGTATGTTGTCGCACCATGGCTTGAAGGCGTTCTTGGAGACTCATTGCACGATGTCGTTCTAGTCATAATGTTAACATCTAGTTGTGTTATTGCATAAAATCCAATCACACTTACGTATGCCAACTTCCTTGTCAACAACTGATTCATATTCCATGGTACTGGATGTCACTGAGCTTTTACGACTACTTGGACCACTTGTGCCATATAATGATGTAGCTCGAGTTGTAGATGGTGCCACAGTACCACTCATGCTGTTGGTGCTGAATTTTCTTGTTCGAGCAGGACCCAAAGAAGGAGAAACATCATCACCATAGCTCTTGTTGCTTGTAAGCGATAACTTGCGAGTGTTTGTTGCACTTTGTCGCCTTGTGTTGAGTGGTCGTGTACGTGGAGAAGCTGTAGCAGATGAAATACCACTAGTGTTGTTTGTTGTAGTGGCAGTTTCTCTTGGAGATGATGGAGCAATACGTGATGTTTTGATGGATGAACGACGTTCACTGGACATTCCCAAATGATTCTTTCTTGTTGTTGCTGTGACAGTATCCTTACTGGCAGTTGTATCTTCTTCACCACTATTGTCATTAGGCGTAGTCGCGCTATGCTGTGATGATCTTGATGCAGATGATCTTGCTGTGGCAATAGGTGTAGTTCCAGTAGTAAGCTTTGGCATATTAACATGAATTGGCTCCATCTTCATAGGTGGCAGATTCAATGTTTGTATAGGTGGTGGACTAGCAAGATTGCCTGGTAATGTCTATGTGTATAAATGAATATCAATGAACACATAAAACATCAAGATTCATATTTACCTTTCCACGTCGACGACCTGTAGTTGTTGTTCCATTACTATTAGCAACTGATTTCTTGGCTGTCTGACGTCGAGTGATAAATGATTCTTGATCAGCTTGTGTCTTGGTTCGCCATGCAAGAGCAGCATTAAGTGAAGGATCAGTAGGCACACCTTCCTTTAATGATTCAGTACGAGACATCCTTCTTGCACGACGTACACCAAGATTAGAATCATCCATAGCTACAATCGACTTCTTTCTTGTGCGTGTAGAATTGGTTGCTTCACTTGTTGCTGGTGTTCCTCTACTCATGCGTCTTCTTGGCTTATCTTCTGCAGGTGTTTCTTGTCTTCTAGATGCTGCACTACTTGCTCTGCTATTGGCAATGATAGAACGTCTCTTGGTGGCAAGCATAACTAAAGATTCTTCACGTGTGTTATCATCTGCTGTTCTTGTAGCTGTTGATGTTGGCGTATGAAGGCGTGCTGCTGATGTAGTTGATTTTCTACGTCCATGCTCATCCTTAAGTGCTGTACGTAAAAGAGATCCACTTGAAAGTGTACGACGTCTTGGTTCAGCTCTTGATGCCACAGTTGACTTTGGTGATGCGACATTCTTTTCCAAATCACGTATGCGTTCTTTTCCCAAGCTCAATCGACGTTTAACGTCAGTGATCACTTCTGCACGATTGTTCGATGTCTTTGTAGTCGAAGCACGTCTTGTAGTATTGGCTGCATCCAAACTTGGCTTACGTGCATCCAATACATGAGTGGTAGATGTAGCATGTGATCCTCCCGTTTCGGAATGTAAGCCGAATTCCTGTCGTGCAAGTCTACGTTCCACCACAAGAGAATCCCGTAAATGATCGGCCAACCGAAATGCATCCGATGCTTTGACGTCTGTGTCACTTGTTGCAGTAGACCGCCTTGTTGTTTTGTTTACATCGGCTTCTTCGGTTCCATGTCCGAGCTTTTTAGCGGAGGAAGATAAAAAGCGTGTGTTGGTGCCACCACCTGTTGTCATTGGCTGAGCACGGGGTGATGATGATGCTGCAGTTGATGTACGACGACGACTGTTGAAGCTTTCAGTTGACTTTTTTGTTTGTAAAGCGCGTACACGAGGTGATTCTGGATTGTTGTTATTGCCTGCTGTAGTCATAGCTCGTATCCTTGGTGAAGATGATAATGAAGATGATTCATCAGTGTTGGGTGCTTTGGTTGATCTACGACGTATCCTTAGATTCACAGAATTGGCTGGGATGTTGGTATTTGTTGCATTGGTATTGGTACTTTTGCGACGTTGTATTGGTGTTATAGATGACTTTACAGATGCTGTTGCTGGTGTTGGTGTTGTTGATGGAATAGTGTCATCATTGTCGACTTGTGCAAAAGCTTCAAAGATGCCATCTCTGCTCATACCAGTGTCATTCTGGATACTTTGTCTCAACTCCTTGATGCTCTTTCGTGTATTGAGCTGAGTATCATCTGCACCAGTGGGTCGTGCTCGTGATCTGCTGCTGGCAGTTGATTTTGTGTAGCGACCATCACCTAGCATTTTGACTCCTCCTCTTCTATCACTGCTGCTAAGAATCGATTGATGTAGTGACGAATCGTGTTGTTGATGATGCTGACGATGAATGACATGTCCTTGTTGTTGCTTCTCTATCCACGACTCGGCAATGTAATGGCCAGAAACAGTAGTCGATGATGACATGGAACAACCGATTGCTATATAACACACATACATATTAGTTCATGATCTATTAAAGTACCCTTGTCTATCACTCACGTCTTTCCAAAGTTGAATATGCACCGAGTGTTGGACCGAAGCCAATAAAGAGCTACTTGCGAGACAAAGAGGACTATGCAGAACAAAGACACCAAGACTTAGTATTCAAGATGACAATGGAACACACTTTAAAGTCCACCATGGTAGTTGTTACGTACAATGCTATCTTTTATGGACCAATCGAGTGGATGACTATGCAATTGGTCGTTGAGTTGGTTGTGTGCCTGTTGCTGTGAACGAATGCGTGTTGGACGGAGTGATGAAGAAAACTTGAAACAAGAAAAGCAGAGGGAGAAAGTGTAAAAAGTAAATACAAGAGAAACTGAACAAAGAAAAGAGGAAAAGGTCTCTCGGGTATAAGAAGCGCGGTAAATGGTTGATAGCAGTATAGCACTGGAAGAAAGCAAGGAGCATCGACATCACGTTGTGAACCAAAAGCAGCACCATCCAACTTTAGACCCAGACACAGCATTTGGTGTACAACCCCTTCTCATTTACCTGTGCACAGGTAACGCGCGCACCTTGTCCCCCACTCCTTTTCCACATGTACACCTATAAGATCTCTGTCATATTGATGTATGGAATAAAAGATGATACATACAAAAAAGACATGCAGGAGATCCTGCTATTACTACTACTGCCGTATCATTCTCCTCTACTACTGCAAACAAGTAGTAGTACTACTAGTTGCTATATCACATTACAGACAATGAACAAAGGCTCTTTATTTGTATCAATTAAGAATATTATTACTATCCAATGAATCTTTGTGATTGCAAAAGAAGGAAAGAAAGAAAGATAAAGATTGCATAAGAAAGCAAAAGGTTGGTGACCTTGCGGCACAAATCACGGGTACTTGAATAGGGGGATGGTTACCATACCATGCCAATTTAATATCTGCAAGGCAGATAACTTTATAGGAGTAAATTTAGCTGTAAGATTCGTTGTCCTTTACAAGTTTTCACGACTTGAGCAATATCATGACGCTTTATCATACGCGTACAAGTCGCCCATTGACCGTGCACCCATCAAGCTTGGCGTGCAAGTGGAGCACATGCATGATGGACTGCATGGATACACTGATCATCATTAGCTAGTATAGCAATATTAATGAAAATGCAGCATATAATCTCACTGCTTTCTCATGTGTCAATGCGATCGAGACTTTTATAATAACAACTAGCTGCACATACATCAGATGCAGCAAAAGGAAAGGAGTTGAATAACTCTTCCTCATCACACATCACACATCACGTATTGTGTATGTAACTTGTCAGTTACATTTACCTAATGCAAAAGTGCTCTATCTTTTACAATATCTATATCTGATTGACATGAGAATGATCAGTCGATGCTTCTTAATGCTTTCCAAGTAGTTAGCATATGCAATGATGTTGGGCAGGAGGAATTTGATGTTTTCGCGGAAACATTGGATCCACTATCGGCATAAGTAGTTGTCAACTAAAGTGTGCCATCTTGTACTTTCAAATCCAGCAATACCACTTGTGATATTGGATATGCGTGGTGTATTATGCAATCACGTTTTCTTCCTATCATGTCACTGGCAAGCCAGCAACAGTCACGACATCTTTCCCAGAGTCATAACAGATGAGAATAGTGATGGACATCCAGTTCTTTGGTTCATTGATGTGATTGTACTCATCAAGATATGGCATGGTCGGTGGATAAATGAAGGAGAAGGTGATGATGTTAACAAACAGCACAATCCGATTCATATCGTGGTCTTATGAGCAATGGGGATGATTCAATGCAGAAAGAAACAATCAAATACTTGTGCTGTGATCAATACGTAGCTCAAATGATATCGATTCATGTATAAGAAACAATGAACACAATGTTTATATGCTATTGTCTTGAGGAATGTTGTCCCTTGCATGTATCTCTCTCCACTTGCAGTTGCGTGATCATGGTAGCACAATGATGCTAACAATTTTTACAGCCAAAGGCTTGTGCTACATGGGACCTTTCTATGGGCGGATTTTCGTATAAAGGGTGATATATCGAATGATCTACGTCGACTCTATTGCCAATCACGCGATATGAGAGAGAAAAAGACTCAAGTCAATATTGGATGATTACAAGTTTTTATTCTTCTTTCTCTTTCTATACTTCTACAGCTAATGTCATCAAGGATGGATCCTGTAAAAGACAAACGAGTGAGCTTACAGTGTGAATAAACTCTTGTTGCCGTGTAACAATCGCAATAGACTAAAAATGAATCAATGATGAATTACAGTTGAACAATCTGCCCACTACAACAACGACCACTCGCACTGTGTGCTTTTCTCTCACTTCTCTTTCCGTTCCTTTTACTTTTACACGTCGACAAAAAAGACAACGTCCAATGGCTGATCTGCGCATCTCCCAAGTGCTTCCCACAGTGAAATGCTCAGACTGCAATCAACCAGTACACGTTCGACAACTTGCAGACCACATTTGCACAACTGCTCCACCTCTTCCTTCATTCCCACCACCACCATCACCTTCTCCCATAAAGATTGATACATGTAAGTCGTCAGTTCTATGTGTTATGAGTGGGATAACTTATAAGGTTTATTCCAGCTCCTGCAACAGTAAGGCCTACAACAAAGAGTCATCACACCAAGAACAGTGTATCTCCCACTAGTGGTAAGTGCAGTGTCTTTATTCTGTGCATAAATAGATGTGTGCCTGTGATGATGTATCATATGCGTAGCACTATATGCGGGGAAGTGGGTAGTGACGGAAAAACGCGCGCACAACACACTAAACTGAACCCTTATATTCATTAGGCTCAAAGTTTAATTTCCAGTTTTGGACCGGCAAGGCAAGAGATACTTTACGTAGTGCAACACAGAGTCGTAAAGGAAGTCATCCACAGCAACAACATTCACCACCAACACATATTGGATCACCTGTGGCACCAACACCTTATGATCATGCAATCACTACTGGAGGAGGATATCAAGGTCACCATGGAAAGGTTGGACATAACATATACACTGGAAATATGAGATACTAACACATACATGATTAGACATCGACCACCAAGACAGTCCAATTTCAAGACAGGTAAATGATCCATCATTGTTGTATGAAGAGTTTCTCATGTATTTTGTTATTAGACAATGGCACAACAATGACTCGGATGAGTTCTTGGTATCACCTATCCTTGACTTCACACCTCCTTTTGCTCAGCCATCGTTTGAACGTAAAAACAGCACATCACCTGCACCACCAACATCGATATTGAACCAACAACAAAGAACAAAGCCCATGGCATCACAATCAACATCAAGTGATGAAATGTCACCACAAACACCACGTATGGGACGACATCCTTTGGATGCACTTGATTATGATTTATTCAATAAGCGACCTATGGCAACAACAACAACCAATTGTACACGTTGTAGACGTGAAGTGGCGAATGATGCTATCCGAATTGGCCAGGAGGTAAAATGCAACCCTTCTCTAAGATAACGATATCAGTGTCTCATATGCAAACATGTATGTAGATGTACCATGCTCAGTGTTTCTCGTGTTTCACATGTCGTAGTCGATTGGATCCTCGTTTACCACCGCATGAATACCAAGGCAGGATTTACTGTGAAACTGATTACAACATGATGGTCAGGCGTCGTATGATTTGTGCTGCATGGTAAGTTGCCATGATTGATACAACATCCTTATTGAACTGGGACTAAAAACACTTTAGTGAACAACCAATTAGTCCTCATGTACGTCCCACATTTGCTCTTGGTCAATACTATCATCCCGAACATATTCGATGTTTTCATTGCAACAAGCCAATCAATCCTGAAATGACTGGTATCGTTGAACGTAAAGGAAAGCTGTTTTGTCGTCCAGACTTCAACAAGTTGTACTTGCCCAAATGTCGAGGATGTGGTCGTGCAGTGGAAAAGGAAGCTGTTTCTTCAGCAGATGGCAAACTGAAGGGAAAATGGCATAAGCATTGCTTCCGTTGTCATGTAAGTTGAAGTTTGCTCTTATCAGATATGGTATATGTACTCATATTCTCTCTCCTTATAGGAATGCCAAGAGCCATTTCCTGATAATACGTTTTACATTTACAACAATGCACCCTATTGTCGTCGAGATTATCACAAGATGAACCGGTCTCTCTGCAAAGGATGTGATGAACCTGTTGAAGGAAGATGTGCTCAGACTGTAGAAGGATGGCGATTCCATCCACAATGTTTCACATGTTGCATTTGTCGATGCCTAATCACTGACGTCTATTACATGACCGACAATCTCATCTTTTGTCCACAAGATAAGCAGTTTCGATCTGAAAAACGACACACCTTCTTTCAACAACTTTGAAATCCCAACTTCAATACTGTATATTCCACCTTGTCATCTAGAACCATCACTATCCATCGCTCTTTTTTTCTTCACTCCTATCACCATCCTTCTTAGTCCGCACCTGTAGATAGAATACTATTGTTACGTAGCTAAAGTGTATTGTTTATAATCCAAGATTATCACCAACAACATTGTACATCCTTTTAAAGGAAACGTGTATCACGGGGAGTATTCCTTTTGCAGACAGTAACCTCTTCCCTTCTCGTTGTGCCAGAAGCCAACCATCTCTTATTTGAATATAACAATTGATGGGGGAAAGCAAATGTGAGGAAGGACCTATATAATACAATGTTGCATGATGGGGGATAAGTGATGATAATTTTGATGTGTCAAGAGAGAGGAGAAAGAGATTCAGTTGAGAAAAAGGGGAATAGTGTTGTTGCCTGCTAGTGTGTGGAGGACGTGGGAGTGGGATATGTATATAAAGATATTAGGAGTGTGAATTGATCGGCAAAGGATGATATAGCATGTGAATGATTCAATCAACACGCACAGAAGGATGATGTGCTTCTTCAACAATGTCAGCAAGTGGCGCTGTATTACCACCATTGTTTGAATGAGCTGATAATGTGCGAGTGAGTAAGCTTGTGCGTTGTGGAGGACTAGAAGAAGGAGATGCATGAGAAGAAGATGATGAACCAGCATCTATAGGATGTTGAGGATGAAGCTGATCGTCAAGTGAAGTAAAATCTTCTTCACTGTTATCCTCATCACTATCATCCCGACGCCAAAAGTTGGAATAGGAAATGGGTATAATGGCAGATGCACGTTGACGCTGTTTCCTTAGAGTCGTATTGTTGTTATTGCTGTGATGATTGGTAGGGATGTGAGCACTTTTGCGCTTTTCTGATGAAAATGCCATCTTGAGCTTGTCCACCAAGTTATTTGCGCTTAATCTGCGTTCAGAATGACGTCGAGTATTGTTGGTTGTATTAGTTGGCTGATCAGCATTACCATGTTGTTGGGTATTTTGATATTGGTGAACATGTTCGTCAAATACAAAAGTGGAACGACGCTCAACAGGAGAAGCAGCACCATCATCATCTTGTTCTTCCTCCTCATCATGATGCTCCTCTTCTGGTATTTCTATGACCAATCTATGTGAGTGATATCTCCCTTTTCAATATTCACTTTGATCCTCTCTTTTACCTTGACTTGTTTGATTCGAGGATGTAATAGCTAAGGGGTGATCTCCTGATGAGCCTTGTATGTCGGGGTTGTAAGGAGTATTGGTTGGTTGCACGTCATGATGTGAGTCAGGTGGTGATTGTGCTGCTGCGGAAGCTTGGTCTTCATCCATAGACGTCGTCATTTGAGACATGGATCGGACACATTCTTGTGCAGAAGATGCTGCAGATAAGGCGGGCTCTTCTTGCTGTACTTGGTCATCATTTGCAGCAACAACTTGACTTGCTTTTGCTCCAGCAGGTCTTAGACCATATTTCTCCATCACTTCTTCAGCTTCAACAGCAACACTTGCTTCCAGGTCTGAATATGTGCGACAAATGGGACATTGAAAGCCTGGATAGCTTTCCAATAGAGGACGAATGCATTTGAAATGATAGCTGTGTGAACATGGTGCCACAAATAATGCTTGAAAAGGAGCAAGAGCATAAAGACAAATGCAGCATTCTTCAATATCAGCATCATGTTCTTGATGTGCAGATGATTCGCATGATGATTTGATATTGGCCACCTGGTGTTGTTGTTGTTGTTGAGATGCAGCAGCAATGCCTGATTCAGCTGCAATCCCACTGCTATTTGCCATAATGGTACGTAGATTGTTAAATGCCGACATGGAATAAGCACTATTGGCTTGTTGGGGTGATGTCCGATTGATCTCGAAACGCATCTTGACTGCACGATACATCTCTTCTAAACCACCTTGATAATCCACACCCAGCTGAACAATGTCACCATCATGTACTTGAGTGGGACGACTTTCTTGGTTGGCAGTACTAAGTCGTACATGGTTGAGAAAAGTGCCCGATGATGATTTGGTGTCTCTTAGATAAAGCTAAAGGGAGAAAGCATGACAATGCACATTCATGTCAGCCCGTGTAACCAAAAGAACACTCACATGCCCCCTGACATATATGGATCAATAATTCACACACACACTTTACCTTGCCATCAAGATCCACCCAGATCTCACAATGTGTTCGAGAAACTACTTTGCTCTTGAATGAAATATGGTTGGCTGTTACTGATCGATCAGTGAATCTTCCAATTTTTACAACTGTGCCAGCTTTGATTTCACGATCCACCACATCAAAGATCAAACTACGTCGCGGATTTTCAATGCTTGGAACAATGCGCACATGTACTGATGTGTTATTGTTCATCGATGATGATGATGATGATGATACAGCAGGTGACATGGATGTACTTGTAGTGTCTGTGCGTGATGAAGTAGGCTGTTGTGTAGATGTCCTTGAAAAACGACGTCCAAGAAGAGCAGATGCGCCCTGAGACAAGTTAAGGGAGCGACGAAAAGTAGAAGATGGTGATGTAGAAGTAGTAGTATCAGTTGGTGGACTGTGATCAGCGTATTGTGAAGTCATTGCCAAACATATAAAATCAGCCATCGGTTCTTTTTTTCTGCTTGGAAGGTAAAAGAAAGAAGCAGTTGACAAGGGAAAGAGAGGAAATGGACAATACGTAAATGACGGAGTCAGGACTTTTTAAAGGATGTTGGTTGGTGAGTGGTGTGAGTATGATGGGTCACACAAAAAAGGCTACAACGCCTGCAGTTGGATTCGGGGGTGATTGGATCACAGCTGGGCATCAATGAGAAATCGAGCTGTGCTTTGTGCTGGCCACACGAAGGAGATAATGATGAAGGGGTTTCTTCACTGCCACCACTAACAACCACTACTATTCTTTCCTTTTGATTATGCTCAGCACCTGGAAGAATACATAAATTCAGGATGCTGAGTATATTAGACTTTGACTTTAATGACTATTGGTATCCCATACGCGTGTAGTGACTCTTTTCAAGTGAATACATGAGACAATCTTGTGTTTCAGAACCTGATCAGGTTTGTGTAGTTGTGATACGGGGGAAATCGCCCAATGAAATACGTGGTACCCAACAATTTTACTTGGATGATGCTGTTGTCTCTCATCTTCTGATGACTTTTTCAACTTGTTAATGATGAACAATCATGTATTTCTCCTCTTTGACACTTTTATCTCATTTCAATAACCGAGGTGACTCCTGCAACCCCACACATCTCCTTACTCCTAATCATGTAGTATGTTAGCATCATATGCAGAGGATTTATTCTGGCGTTCCCAAATGCCGAGCACCTGTCATTGTTAACAAAGAAATGTAATGCCCCTTTTAGTCTTATGCCTTGTTATCGCTCACACGCTGTCGACTTTCTTTGTGCACCAAAATAAAACAACTTTGGCTCCTGCTTGCGCCTCATCCACTATTTCATCTTTTTTACGCATACATCTTACATTTGTTGTTATGCGATGCTATTTTTGCAACAATTACCATTGTTATTGTTACTTTGGCTGTGTAAATGAAGATCATGATGAAATAACACTAAGCATAGTGATGGTCAGCTGACTTTTGTAACAAAGGGAATAGTATGAATCCACATGCATCAGCTAGAAGCGTAATAATAAGGGGAGACAATGATAGTTTGGACATGTCATTCCACTTTTACATATAGAAGAGAGCCGTCATTCAACTAACAGGTGTGATTGTCGTGACACGTTGTGTAAAAGGATGTTGGGATCATTCACACGCATGCGTCTTTTTGCTATACTTGAATAAAGGGTTGTAATCCGCCTCTCCGATTTGTTGCAGCTGCAGGCATTATGCATGTGCGTGTATATGTCAACATTCAGTTGCAGGTTTTAGCCGTGTATATGTATCAAAGGAGTAATAGCAGCCACAACGAACCACTTGGCGACGATCTTTTTATGTATCAGCTGATCAATGTATAGATATCAACTGCTCTTTGGAAAGTAACAGGTGATTGGTGGTGATAGTGATAGGAGAAAGGCACATGAAACCCAAAACGCTGGTGTTTACTACATCATTATGCACAAGCTGTGGTAAAAAAAAGGCGGGCATCATCGTTTGTGTAGCATTGAATATGGTTGGTTGTAATTTTTAGCATCCAAGTCGTCATTCTATTTGATAAGCTTTACAATGATGATTGTCGTTTATTGTTACTTGTACAAAGAGGGGAACAATAAGTGTGTCTAAATAAAAGTCTTGGCATATCTCTACTACTATAGTGTACGTAGTGTGTGTATGTGTATGATGGTGCTGATTGGATAGTGAATAACACGTTGATTCTAGCCATCATTGGCAAATAAGCATCCTAAACTACAACTAAGAAAGGTGGCTGTAGGTCTATTCGCCACGAGTTTTTGGGGGCGTTGTGGATAATGTTGGCAATAATGCATCAAGCGCAAGCTTATACGTAATTCTCTTCTTTTACGCATCCCTTGCAGACCAATCTTCCCCTCATTAACCCCTTTTCCTTTCCTTTTCTCTCGCTTGTTCTCTCTTTCGATACTTTCCTTTTCCTTTTTCTCATGGCAATGCATAACTCGACACACAAATAATCCTGCAGAAAGACTACAATGCATTCGGCTACTTTTTTACCAACACTTGCACCTTACAATCTCTCCATTCCTGCCATCAGCGTCAACCATGTTTGTTCTCCACCAATAACTGCTACTACTATTGTATGTGGGTGATAAGAATGGTGGTGGTGTAACCAATTCATTTTCAAAAGAGGTGTCCTGCTGACGGTCGTCTATCTTTTTCCTTTTTCAACTTTTCGTCCTAGCACGATCCACAGTTACGTCAATCGAGTCGATCTGCCAATATGGCCAATGCTCAAGACGAGATGGTCCATGGCAAGAAATCGCCGCGGATCTTTGTCTCGGAAGTACAAGATAAGAAGTTACATGCAGATGTGAATGCTTTCGTCACGCGACCTGCATCGATGCAGCATCATCACCAAGAGCAACAAGCTGATTTTGCCACAACATCTTCTTCTTCTCTCTTTTCTCCACCTTCTTTACTTTCACCAAACAACAACAGCAGCAACAGTAACGAATACGATCATTCTTCACGTCGTTATCCTATTGAAGATCCAGCATCATTACCTCCTTTACCTCCTCAAGCACTTCATTCTTTTACTTTTTCCCCCGACGCCGACAACGACGCCGACGACGACGACAAGAAAGAGTCCAACATGCATTTACATTCTATTCGATCACTGCATAATGATCCTGTACCTGGTTTTATTCCATTTGACACTGGTGCAAGTAGTCCTTTTATCAAAGCTATACGCAAAGCACAAAAGAAACGACGTGGAAGTGTGGGAGAAGGAACATTACGCCGTCAAAAAGCAATGTCAGCACCAGTTGAACCACGTTTAACCAAATCATCTACACATGCACAACAACGTCATCATCGACCTATTTCCAATATCACAACAACTTCATCACCATTACGACCCCATCAAGAAGAACAAGATGATCATTGGGATCCACATATTGATGCCTTTGAAGTCTTGCGGGCCAAGATCACAGGAATCACGAGAACAATGCAGGAGTTTCACGTTCAAGAGCTTTTTTATGATGAACTAACCGAACGTAACAACAATCGGCAAAGACATCATACAATTGCAACTACAACCACCTATCAGCGTCGCATGAGCACATCAGCTGAGTCTCCATGCGATCCTTCCCCTAATCAGCACCTGCTGATGGACAAATCACAGTCGTACACCAATCGTCATAGAAGAATCCGCTCGCATGGTTCAGCTGCTGACTTTGACAGCACCACCAATGCCATCAATTCACCACCACCTCCACCACCTGCTCCTACAGCCGATGAAACTCGTTATCATGAAAACAATGATCCTTGGAGTCACTTACGCACTGATGAAGACTTTGAACATGATCTAAGGCACAAGTCGACTACTTTTTCAGATGATGATGATTTGGACATGATCAATAATCAGAATGATGATGAAGATTTGACAATATCACCTCCTATGGCACCAACAAGTCCTAATTTGACAGCTTTATTTCTTACCACCAATTCACTTATCAACTCACGACTTGACGAGCTATCTGAAACAGCATCGATTGCATCTTCATGTGGTGGTGATGATATCAACCAATCATCTTCCAATGAATGGCGATTGCAGTTTTTGGATTTAGTATCAGCATGTATCACTCAATCAGAGGAATTGGAATCATTATCCACCGAGCTACTTGGTACAGAACGTCGTGTACGTGAGTTATTGGTGATCAATGGCACAGTCAATGAGCAATATCATGAACGTGAAAAAGCATATGAGGAGCGTATTCGTGAATGTGAACAAGTAGCCAAGCAACAACTTATCATGATTGATACTTTGGAAGAATTGATGGCAGATATCGACATGAAGCTGACACATTTGGATCACAACCAGTATGAGCATGACACAGATAGTGGCATTGAAGATGATACCGATCGCAGTATTGAAGAAGATGACCAAAGATGGGATTTCAAACGTGCTGTAGCTGATATTCTTGGAGTCGAGAACCAGAATGATTTGGTACACAAGATGCGATGGGAAGTTGGCATGTTTGTTGGTGGCGGTGTTGGCACTGGTCATGTCATCCATTCATTTGAAGGCCAGTTACGTGGTATTGAAATGATGATTGCTGGGTCTGGTACCACAGTAGAGGATTCTCCTTTAAGGATATCACAACAAGATCAAATCGATGAGGTACGTGTAGTAAGAGTTTATACTTTTATGGAAATCATATGCCCATGCTGACATGTACAAATTAGACGACACATATTTCACCAAGTTTACCACGTAACAAGTTCCATCATCATCATTACATGTTGCATATCTCAGCTCGCGATAGAAAAACTCGTTTCCGGATGATACCACGAGCACATTGGGTTCCTGATCAGATGGCTTCACATTGTCAATTTACCAGCAGTCGACCATGTTCTACCAAGTTTAGCCTTTTTCAACGACGGCATCATTGTAGAAAGTATGTATATTGCATATCAAGTGTCAATGACTGGCTTATTCATGTATATGATGTAGATGTGGAATCGTTGTGTGTCAACGCCACAGTGGAAATCGCCTACCATTGTTTGCAAGGTCATCTGCACCGCCACAGTGGTCTCGTGTATGCGACAAGTGCTTCTGTAACTTAATCATGACTGGCGATGAGTGATTTTCCTCCCAACAACCCCCCTTTCATCATTTCTCCTACATTCCCACCCGCTGATCCTTTCTCCTTTTTCATCCGCCTTTTATGCTGTCCTATACATGTTTACTAGAACCAGCAGATTATACCATTTAGTTGTAAATACTATTAGTTTCTTGTCTTCACAATTGTATAAAGGTCCGTTTTGATGAACAAGGCATATCTAGTCGATCTGACTTTTATATTGAAAAAGTGGAATTGAAGTGTGTGTGTGGCTGTATACATTGTGCTTGGAGTGTGTAATGACCATGAAGAAAGAAAGTGTGCGCGTGTGTCGTGATTGATTTTTACATTAGATGTGTGTATGATGTGTGTGCGTGAAAGAAAAGAGTTGGTTTGAGTATATACTAAGCTGTAAATGAGAAAAGGAAACGTGTGTGCAATTAAATAAGAGTGAAAGTTATATTAGAGATCTCCATCCAAATCCATGGCACGGCCAATGCCCAACTTGTCGTGTACTGATGGATCGCCTACAGCTGACATCTCGACGTTACCATGGCCCCTTTCAAATTCATAGACCATTGTCAACAAGGGTGATGAACTTGTGTCGCCTTGATTAGGAGCAAGCATTGAAGCAGTGGTTGGGTCCCATGATGGATCAAGGCAAGCTGAGCCATATTTGGTTTCAACATCTTCAAAGACCTACATAAATGACCATGTCAGATATTGAAATACATTGATATAGACATGTTATAATCACCTGAACAATGCACAAGTTTTGGATGGCAATGTCAACTTGTTCCCAGCTATGCAAAGATCGAATCCCTTTCATGAAAGCATCAAAGAATTGGTTGACATAGACAAAGCTGTAAATAAACTTGTCGTTGTTGATCCACAAAGCTTGCTGGATTTCTTTGGATTCAAGTACCACGGAGCCAAAAGAGTAGACTGTTGTAGTGCATTCAATTGTTCTGCGTTCCCGTGACTCAAAGAAGCAATTGGTGTTGAACATAAAGTCGGGGATGTTGAGATTGATGTCAAGTTTTGCTTTAGCCAAGAGTACCAAGCTGTTGCTACAGTGTGACAGATCGATAGCTGGACATTGGGATGGTAACTTCTCCAATACTGGAAGACAATTGGGATAACAATGTTCCAAGAGAGCTAGATTGTGCGTAACGGTGCTTGCAGTGTCATAAGGAAGGGCGTATTCGAGGAACAGGCAGAGGTAATTTGGCCATAAAGGGAAAGCAGCAGGTTTCTTGGCAGCATCCTCCACTAAAAGTGGATCAATATCCATGGCAATATGCAAGTTGTCATCTCCAAACAATGGTTCAATCATGCTGTAGTCGTTAGGTCCTTGATGAAGTGAATTCATTGGATGATGATGGTGTTGCTGTTGTTGTTGGCTCATCATGCCAGCATTGTGATGGACAGTTGCAGTGCCATTTAACATATCAAACATGAAATCTGGTGAACAGCTGCTGATGGATGAATCGTCACTGGATCTGATAGAAGGTGCACTGCTACAAGAGATTGCACATGTGCCATTGGTAGATCTTCGTGAAGGTGGTACTTGTCGCTGTTCTTGTTGCTTGGATGTAGCAGAAGCTGCAGCAGTTGTTTCTGACTTTGAAGGACGTTCATCTGTGCCTGGCGAATCGGTCAAGAGCTGCATAACTAGCAATGCATTGTTCCAATTAGATTCCTGTTGTGAAACGTGGCGCATGCAATGCACTTACAGTGTGGATCACCTTTACGAGTGTTCTTGAGCACTTGAATATGGGATGATACTTGTTTACGTGTCCTAATCTTGCCAGTTCTCCGTAAAATAAAGTCAGAGATGAGCTCATTGCGACCTGTAGAGTAACAGAAAGAGTGTTAAAGAGAATGGAGTGCCATTGGAAAGAAGGCATTTACCACAAGGTTTCCCATTGACGAGGATCTTGCGTCGACCAAGCTTAGGAATAGTTTCAAGAGCTGGTTTTTGATAAAGTGAGAAAAAGGAACAATGGAAAGATAAGCATAAACAAACCTACCTTCCACAAAAGCAGCTTCTACATCGGGTGGCCACACCTGCTACAAAATAGAAAGGTCAGGACATCTTTGTTTACACAAACATGCGTGATGATATTAAGAGACGCACCTCTTCTTTTTCCTTGCCTTGTGCAGCTACTGCATTAGATGTTGTTGTATTGGTAGTTGTATTGGTATTGGTAATGGCTGCTGCTGCTGCGGCGGCGGCGGCGGCAGCAAGTGCTGCACTGGTATTGTTATTCCCATGTTGATCCTTATTCTTTTGATGATGATGGTTCCTGGAACGTTTGTTGTTCTTTTGTTGTGTATCATTGATTTCAGTATTGTCGTCTACCACACAATTTAAGCTCAAAGCAGCTGCAACAGAAGGTGGTGGTGCTGAAGTGGGAAGTGCAGCGATTGATGAAAGAATGTCGCTGTCCTGCAGTGCATCCTTTTCAAAAAAGAAGTCTTGTGTGCAAGCTAACATGGTCAGGATAACAAGGATGCAAGTGAGAGAGTGAAAGAAGAAGAAGAAAAGGAAAATGAGTGGGTGGAGATTGGAACAAGAAAGAGAAAGAGAAGAGACAATGATGACAAGACGACAAACAAGACTGGAATAATATGGCAAAATATAGGTGCAGGGGCCAATCTTACTCAAGATAACAAGAGCGCGGGCTCGCACATTTCACGCACGCACGCACATACACTGGATGCTGCAAAAATACACTATGTATAGCCCTGACACAAGGATGTGTGCCTATAATGCAACCGGGAACAATATGTATGTGTTTGCACATCACACTCGTGACACACTTGTTCATTTTCATCACCTTGGATCCTCCTCATTTCATTACTACTCCCTTTACACGTTTTCTTCTTCTCTTGTATCTTTACAAACTTATCACTTTTCCCCTTGTTCCTTGGATTTTATGGCTCGTGTGGCCTTTTTGTCTCTTTTGTTCTGTATCATTGATAATCTCTAGTTATTTGAATCACAGCTGCTCTGCTGTATATTGAACAAGTGTAAAGTATATATATATGTGTGTGTATGTTAGTGCGTTTGGTTATTCCCCCCCCACCCTGGAACAAAAGGCAAAGTCCAAATTATGATTCCAAATGATAGGCAACTGCTTGCATCAAAGAAAGTGGAAGTAGTGATGTATGTTATCTTTTACATCCGCACGGTCCATCCAAGGTCATATTGCCTTGTTGACACGCACATATTCTTTCTTGTTCTTCTTCTCTCTCCACGATTTCCCCTGTTGTTCACCCCTTACTTTGTCCCAAAGTGTGCACACTGGCCGATTCCGATGGGCTTGGCTTGTATTGGGGGGTCATGTTTTTCCATTTATGCAACACCCCGTTGACATATTAATTCATTGAATGCAGGGAGAAGGAGAGAAAACCAGTATGTGGTACACAATGTGCTGATTTCCCAATAAGCTACTGATAAATCATCATTTCCCGATCTATATCTCTCTTTGGATAGTTACAGTGGATGTGGCAATGATCCCTTTTGATAATCCTGCTGCTATTGAAGCCAAACAAATGCTTGTGTGTGATGTTTATTCTGAGATTAGAGCCGCACAGTCCTTCAATCTCGCATCAGATACACCAACAAGGCAACTGCATGAATAGGATAACATTGGGTTTTCAACTAACGAAAACCAAAGAAGTTTGAGCTCAATAGCCAATGTATGTGCTTTGCCATCAGTCCTTTTGCTCAAGATCTTGTTCACATGTACAAGTTTTAATAATGTCTCCATGACAATGATAATACAAATATGCCTTGCGAAGTATATCCATGAACAAGGTGTTCTATCATCCCCCCATTCTCCTCTTGGTTCACGTGAGATGGTTAATACAAATACCATATTTAGTGCTTTGGTCCATGATATGGCATTCATCATGGGGAATAATGTCCTATATGGATACCATCTCGATCGATCAAAAGCGTTTAAACAAGGGGTATAAGTGAGGAGAAACACCTACAGGGCGAGGACTATTTGATCAATAGCTCTTGTGTACACAGTAACTTACAAGTTGACATGTTCATTTGTGGCTCTCCTTGTTGCATTTGTCCAAATTTGTAATGGATGTTGGCAAATCATTGTGCTGATTGCAGGTGCAACAACCGAGAGCAAGTGTAAGGATCATTCATTAGTAATGTCGTCACTTTTTCACATCTTCCATAATAGTACTATATCAATAATGATCATCATCATCATCAGTGCTGTGATATATACAAGTCGATCTTACTACTTTTCAAAATGCTTCAATAAGAGCTAACATGTCTATCTTTTTCCTGACGAAACTGGTTCCTGGGATCAAATTTCATGCAACATTGGTATCACATTCCATCCCCAGACACATGTGACACAATGAAGCATAAAGTAGCACCATTTTGGCATATTCTTGTGATAACGACAGCATCAAAAAGATAATCCATATCACATCAATGATAGCAATGAAGCAAGCTGCAAAGTAATGTATACCAAGTGTTGGTGCTCTTCCTGACCTGCAATGACATGTGTGAACAAGTAGCTTGCTACACAACTTGTGCGGACCGGATTCCGCGATCAAAGTGGATCGTGTTCTGCACAGCTTTGTATCACAAGCGCATCACTGTTTTTCTTTCATGCATGGTTTTTCCAAACAGACAATGCAGAGCTTTTCGATCACGGAATTGTCGCTCAATCATTCCGAACCTATATCACCAGTGTGATGCCTGCTAGACTATACACGTCATCGAGCACAAGAATAGGATAAATAATTATCCTTGGCGCAAGCATTACTGGCTCAAAGTGTCCCATAATGATCACATGATGTTAATGTCACGTTTTGACTCTATAACGAAGCAGTCAGAAAATTAAGATATAGGTGGATGCATGATGACTTCACCACATCGATTGACTATATATTGATCTGTATCATCAGTAGACATTCACTAACAGCTTATGAATGCATCAAGCTCATTGAAAATTGCCAAGAGATGATGAAGCAGTATGATTCTGAGCCCCAGCATATAGTGTTTACCAGTCATTACCTTTACATGATTGAAACCCCATAATGCAATCCACAAGTCCACATCATATGCTAGATATACAAGTGCATGGAATTTGCATCGCATAAACAGCAGCTGCTGATGATGATCCAAGTACTACTTATATGGTATTTGAATGAATCAAAGTGTATTGGCATTAAGAACAAGCACTCCTTAATCTTAAATACATATACCAAAGTCAATCCAAAAGGACTTATCCATTAACATGATGAGATGGAGTCATCGATGACATCATGGTGCTCACACTTTTTTTCTAGCAAAACGTGGATCGATTTGAAGACTATCAAGCATGATGTCATGCTACTTGCCAATCCAACAGAATGTTCGATGAGCTTCATCTTCTTATACAGCACAAGTGCAATGTAGATCCTTCTGGGTCAAAAACGGTATTCTCTCCCTGATGTAGTCTGGTGACTAACATGAAGCGTTAGTACATAAGAGCCGTATGTGATTGGCTCATGCTCCTAAAGTAACCATGATGCATCTTTCAACACTTGAATCATCGATAGCTTATGATTCACGTCTTTAGATATGCAAAAGGCAATGGGATGTAAATTCTTTCTCCTCTATAGCGGGTGGTAGGAGAAGAAAATAGTGTTTCATCAGATTTATGCTACAGCAGGACATATAAGGCTGGGTTAAAAGCTTCCCAATTTCCTCAAGTCGTGTCGGCAATTCTTTTGTGAAGATCATCTGGGTTGGCAATTGAGCGGCGATATTTCATTTCACAGCATTGTATGGTGTGTCTCATTTTGCAAGAGTCATCACCATCTCGCACATCTTAACGCAGCATGTAACACATGACATCTTTAATGAGAACAAGACAAATTACAACTTAAAGATGACAAGCACTGAAAAACTAGAGGAATGCATCGTTTGCTCTACCCTGATCGAAAGTGACGAGGTCTTGTGATTCAAAAATCATCTCAGAGCATAAGAGTATGTGGTAATGCATGCATATGTGGGGCACAACAGAGTCGATGTAATACAAGTCCTACCAGAAAGGATCAACAAACAAAGCAATTAGATATCCGACGCCAAAAGAAGATCCAAGAAGAATCTTCTACGCAAAGGACATCACTTACGCTTATGTTTCGCACATGAGCTACATATCGTGATTGATAAAGATTTGCTGACAGTGGTAAGTTTCGATTGGTGACCATTGGACATTCTTCCCTATGGCGTCGTTATTCTAATAAGGAACAAGAACTACATCGATCGCCCATGTATACGTAGTAACTTGATCTAGGTCGAAATCATAATAAACGCCTCCTATTGTCAGCTTAAAGAGTATCATTGCAAGTGGGATCTGATATGTGGATAAGCTGCGTATAAGGATATCATTGATGACATAGCAGCTGATATCTTTTCACATTTGACTCTTGGTTCTCATTCCTGACTTAGACTAGTCCTTTCTCGTATATTTCCATAACAGCTCATACTACCCAAGCCATCGGTTCTACGTCACTCAGTCAGGAAGGTGCATTTCAGCATTCTCCTCGCTTCCCTGCTTCCGCGTAACGCATAGCGTTCTACTTCAATTCGACTCATTCCTTGCCATTGCTACCAGGCTGCCTTGTATACATCCGTCATATAAAGCTACCTATCGACTTTTCATCTGGTACGATATTCCTAAACTTTATTCACATGTGCTTGTACATACTTCTTGATACAGTTGCTCATAGTATCCTAAGCTATCAACACATCTTTCATAGCAAGGAATCTTCCAACTTCATTATAGATAGCATACAAAGGGACCCATCTATACTGTAGGTATATCTTTATTGTCATATCATATGTGCAAAGACGTGTTTTGTTGCAAGCCGGTTTTTATACGCCATCATGCTTGTGTTTCCAGGTCCCATATCATATACCCATTCTTGACAGTATTGCACTGTGGATAGTCAAATCATTCCTGGTGTGAACGACAGCAAAGTTTGATGCGCGTATGAGCAAATCATCGAGAAGATCAAGCTTGGGGAGCGAAGGCAGCTTTGCCAGTGGAGATGATGGTCAACAGGATGGAAATAATTCCGAGTGTCAGTACGTGGTAACTTTTTCTTTCTCTCTATGGGGTTTATGGGCATGAAAAGATGTAGCAAAGCATTAATAGGTACATGTTGTTTCATTAGGACGTCGCAACACAGCAATAATAGAGAGGAGAGCAATCATCCAGCTATACCAGTAACAAAGTCTCATGCCGCCTTTGTGAGCAAGCTATACAAGTAAGTGGAAGATGTGTGTGCAAGCTTTGATGGTTGAAACATTACGACTGATACATGCATATTATCAATTTCAAAATGGCTCGTTTTATGCTTTTTTCTCAAGCATGGTGGAAGATTCTGAGATCCAGCATCTTATTTCCTGGTCAGGCAATGGCGAGTTATTCCGAGTCTACAATCCCACCACGTTTTCCAGAAATGTTCTCCCACAGTATTTCAAGCATAACAATTGGCAGAGCTTTGTACGTCAACTCAATAGTAAGTCCTATGGGAGGAAATCACTTTAGATTGTTGAGATTGGATTCGAGATTGGCTATGTGCAGCAAACATGAAGGAAAAAGAAGGAGAGGGAGAGAAAGAGAGATGAACAAAAGGGGCAAAGTGCAAGAGCAATATTTGTTGAAGTGATAATAGACTAAACTCTAATGGGTGTTTGTGAATCTTAGTGTATGGTTTCAACAAAGTCAATGACATGATACATTCGAATCTGAAGAATGAGAATCAAACATGGGAATTTCGACATCCACACTTTCGCCAAGGCTGCATTGATGATCTGAGAAACATTAAGCGCAAGAGTGTTCGATCGCTTCGTGCCACAGCTCCGCTTCCACCATCATCTGCCACAGATCAAGACAACAAAGCTGACAAGTATCACCGCGAATACAACATGATTGAAGATCGCTTGAATTACATAACGCGAGGACACAATGCCATGCAAGAAGAGTTTTCATCCTTGCGCTTCGTTGTAGCACGTCAACAAGAGGTGAGTGGAAGACTGCTGACTCTTGCTTTAGTAGTGATAGCAGCATGAACATTGCAAGACTGTAAAAATAATACCTATTGCTAGATTATTGAAGAGCTGGTCTCCCTTCTCGAGAATGTTAACCGGCCTGTGGCAACGTCTGATCCCCAATTTTCTTCATCCTGTAAGCTCCAAACAATGACTCCTGTTACAAAAAGAATGCATTTTACATGTGTAACCAACGCAAACTTCTATGTTCACAGTTACTTCCGATCCAATGATGACTTCCAAATACGCTGATTTGCGTAAAAGTAAGTGTGCTGTATGCTTTATGGCAGTGAATGGAGGCATTGACCAAAGCAAGGGACGTCTTTTGAGCAGAAATTGCAGCCATCCAAGCACAACTTCAAACCATGTATGATCATCCAGTACAACCCAACATGATTCCCATGATAGATCCGGCACAACAGCAGTATCCATCATCATCCACAGCAAGTGTATCACCAGATGGTCGAGACAGCTATCCAGCTCTTAATATGGCAACCATGAACAATGAACCTGTTGATCCATCACCCAATTCTGCCAGCTTACAAGTCCCTTCTGTGAGCTCTGCACCCAATTCAATTACCATGATTCCCTCTCCTATGCAACGCAATTCTGGAAGTTGTCCTCCAAATAGCATGGGTAAGAGATAAGCAATCATGTTTATTGATAACTTAGCTCATTCATGGCATATAGCAGGACCAAGCTTGGAAGGACGTAGCAAATCTGCCATTATGGGTCTGGGGAAAGAATCATATTTGTTGAATCCAGCTGATGACGAATTGGATCCAGGTGTGTTATCTATCATAGGATATCAAAGCAAATGACTTATTCATGATCTTAGATACAAAACGACGGCGATCAAGTCCGCCTTGAGAATATACACTGATCCACCATACATTTATCCTCTATGTAAAAGCAATATCACTTTGTTTTCTTTTATGATGTAGAAGTTGAATATCTTTCAAGGTGTAATGTGCAAAAGGGTATAATATATATCAACTATTGAAATACTGTAACGTGTCTTCCTCTTGTTGTTGTGTATCACTTCCAATCCCATACTTCTTTGAGCCACGTTGCAAGTTCTTGCTCGGATCCACCTTTACATTCTTGGATAAATGGATGGTTTAGCATAACCATGGGTCCAGGTCTATCTTTTGGATTCTTGATCAAGCTGCAATCATGTCGCATAAGATACTTTTCCAATATTCGAGCCTATACACTTTGTGTCTTACCATTGAGTAACAAAGTCCCTACAGGCTTCAGAGCGATCCGAATTGAGCGTTGGTAAAGGCTGATTCACAATGATGTCGAGTAATTCAAAAGGAGCAAGTCGTGATTGACCAGGAGGTGGTAATGCTGGTTGGTTTTGCGCGACTTCAATGATTGTCAATCCCAATGACCAGATATCTGATTGCATAGAGTATTTGGATCCTTGTATGCGTTCTGGCTATAAATGAATGTTAGTAGTGCACCTATAATGATACATCATATCCGATTCACTTACTGCCATATAGTATTGTGTTCCAAGAAACGTGTCTGCTATCGAATTGATAAGTTCTCCCGATACTCCAAGATCACAGAGCTTGATTTCTCCCTTCTTTGTCATCAGGACATTGGATGGCTTGATGTCTTGTAGTAGTCATAACCTCCATATTAGTTTCAATTGACGTGACACTAAACATACAAACATACCTCTATGAATCACGCTTTTGGAATGAAGATAGACAAGTCCTTTGCATACCTATATGCATGTGTAAGGATGGGATCATTCTCGAAAGAAAAGGGTACCGGATGACTTACCGATTCGGCTAACCGGGCCAGTACTGTTTCACCAATGACGCCATGAAGTTCATGTGCTCTTTTGTAGATATCTTCAAAGCTACCACCTTCACAGTATTCCATACATATGACGACACTGCCATTGATATCATCCATAAATGCACCATAAAACGACACAATATGAGGAGATTCACAGATCTTGAGGATGGAAAGCTCACGAATGATTTGACGACGTTGCTGTGGTTCTGTTTCAACATTGATCACCTAAAGTTTCATGACGTTAAGGATGTTGAATCATGCAAATACAATACAACAAAGCCTGTACCTTTTTTGCCATAATCCGGCCTGTTGGCTGATGTTTCACTTTCCAAACTACACCAGCATTACCAGAACCCAACTTTTGTACTTGCTGCAGATCCTCAGGTCTCAACTCATTACGTTCTCCACCCCAGTTCACGTCAGTTCGTTGTTGTGAAGCATGGTCAGTAACAATGCGAGCCAAGTCTTGTCGCCAGGTGTCATTCAGATCGTTGCTGCCACCTAACGTGGAATCGAAGGTGCTGCTACTATGACTAGTGTCACCAAGGTCAATTCGTAACTTTGTTGGATTGCGTCGTCCAATTTGTGCCATGTCAAGTAGTGTAGACGAGGAACAAAGAAAGAGCGGAAGACTCGGAAGTAAGAAGAAAAGGGAAATCACTGAAAAGAGTATCACTGATTCGAAGCGCAGTTTGTACAACCTTTATGCAAACAGACATCTTCACTGTTCCGGGTCTATTCTGTAAAAGTGAGCTTGTTTAGCTATGGATCTCACCCCAACAAAGACTTATGCAAACCTTGTACTTGGATCCTCTTACATACTGGATGTTGTAGCTGAGATGCCGTGCTTTTACTGCAAAGACCTTCCCATATCAAGAAAGAGATTGGGTGCACAGACGAAAATGGTAATCGCTGTAGTGCAATTGACTTTTAAGCTTCCAGGCTTGTCACTTATTCTTGTACACAGATTTATCAATCGCTGTCAAGAGCATTCACGTCATGCATTATTGGTGACATTGGATACAACTTGCTACTACTGGTACGTGCTTTGGAGCATAGCAGTATTCACATTATATGTCTTACAGAGCAATCTTTCATTCAACTAGTGTGTCGGCCACTGTCAGAAGATGCTGTTCTCTTTGCCTATGGAATTCCAATCAGGAGGTAATGACTTTGCTCAAGACTTCAAGAGATCACCTGCACTAAGAAGAGATATCATTCTTAAGTAGTTATTTATGCGTATACTATCATTGAAGGAGCGATTATCCTGATAAAAGTGTAATAAAGTTAGGTCATTTAATGCTATGCTATCAAATGACACCATGAAGCCATTGACATCCCAAATACATACCAGAATACTTTTGGCAGATAGTATATGCCTCTTTTCCATCATGGTCCGTGGTGATTAACTTTATTTATCAATTGACAAAAACTAGGGGCTGTACTCGTATTAAGGGGTTATGTGTGTTCCTATGTGCTCAGTATGCACTTTGATGTGTATAGCCCGCCCATCCCTGTGTGGAAGGAAGATTACACGGGAAAGAAAGTCAGGGACAATAAAAACAACACGATCAGGGCAAGTTATCCAATTTCAACCTTGCCACTTTAAAAACAGATGCATATACTACTAATTAGCACCTTGTTCTTTTCCTTCTCGATTCTTTCACTCACTATGTCTCTTCTTCTCTCCTTGAAGAAGATTTATGCATTAGGATGGTGGTACTAGTCGAGCTAGCTTTCCATTTTCGAAAAGAGTCCTTATGATGAAGGCATCATCGTCTCATTGACATGCTTTGTAGTGATAAATTAAGACTAGTTGATTGTTCTTGTTGCAATGTCATGTTTGCTATTGCAATGTATGATTCTAGTGTGCACATATCTCACATAAGACTAGATCAAAGATCCTCATACTCCTATGTTTGTTGACCAAAGAGAGGAAGCTTACTAGAATACAAGATACGTGCATGGATGGTCATAAGATCATGCAAGGTAACCTAGAGAAATGTTTAAGAAGGAGAAGGATGAAGAGGAGGCCAATGTGCGATTTCCTTGAGAACACGTAATCCAGTATGTCTCCTTCCTTTTAGAACATCTGATGCACAGAAAATAAGCGAATACATCATCTATTGTTTTGTGATATTGTGATGCAGTTTGACATATCATTTGATTGCAAATGTTTATAGATCACAAGAATCTTTGCAAAGAGTGAGATGAGACAAAAGAGAAAGTGCATATTCATGAGAATAAGTGCATTGTGCGTGGTAATGGCACTCGTATAGTTGCTTAGATCGAATATGATTCGTTATGCAGTGAGCAACCTTGCAGATATTCATCGTCCGTTTCTCACCATGCTTGATTGCACCCTCCTCCCCCTTTACACGAAGAATAGTGTTACCCCGTATCTGCTATCGTTCACATACAGTGTGACAAAAATGATCCAAAAGAGACACAAAGCATCAAGGAGATAGGGATACTAGCACATGGGTTGCTAGGTAGAAGGATGCACAAATGAACCGATTAGAAAGCAAGCTTTTGACGAGGTGTCTATGTAACAAAATCTTATTACTTGCTTCATAAGGGAAACTTTTTATTCAGTAGATCTAGGGATAAGACTTTTTGTTGGATTGTCATCTTTCTTTTCTTTTGTCATCAGATACATACTTTTTTCTCTTTCTTCTCATTAGATTGAAGCACTTTTCCTCTTGTTGAAGCACATTTTCTCCTCATGGATGCTCAAACATCATCTCCATTGTCATCCATTTCAGCTGATACCATGACACACTTGTCAGAAAATGACATGTCAACCGAAGAGCTTTTGTTACAATATCTACAGCAACACTACAATGTACCTACTGGACCATCATCGCCCATGTCTGATAGTGTCACGACATATTCTGATCAGCCTAGCATATGCAAAACACCATTCGACATTCCTTCACTATTGGATACTCCACATAACGTGCAGCTTAATCTCAGTAGCTACTCGGACCTTCAAGCAGCACTTTTGGGAATCAGCTACCAGCAAACAGTACAATTTGACCCATTTGGCATGCTGCAGACAACAGCAGGATTACATATGCTTGATATTGCACAAGATGATAGCCAACAAGACAGCAAATGGATCACTGAAGAAGAAGCGATGCATGTGCAGAGCACAGAGTTGACTGTACCATCATCTATTCGATTGAATGTTGAAAGCTCGCATATGCTTGATAGTTTAATGAGTCAAGCTGTGGAGCATTGGTGTTGTATCGGCTTCAAAGTAGCACCAATCAGCTTGGGTATGATACGCGATTGGCACAAAGCACCACCTGCTATTGTGTACTGTGTTGCATCCATCAGTCTGGTGACATTTATGAATCATAAAGCTGGTCAAGCATTTATCAAGCAAGCTGCCATGGTCTTTTATGAGCAAGCACGACATAAGATGGATGATGTTTTCTTGGATGATATGCATCCAAGTGTCATACAAGCTTATTTTTGTCTTAGTTACACGTCCAACCTTTTAAGATTGTACGAGCAACAACGCACTTGGGGTGGTCTAGCATCAATCGCATTGCAACAACATGCTAAGGATATTGTAGATGGCCGACCTGTGGATCGTCTCACAATGATGTGTTGGTTACGATGGTACTACGTTGACGCGTGGATGTGTTTAACACGAAATCGCGATTGTTTGCTAAATGATGACACACCTTTGGAACGTATATCGATGCTAAGCGAAGATGTTGATCACCCAGAATTTCGACAACTATATCAACTTGCATCATTGACACGATATATGCGCATGTATATTCGTGCCATACGTTCTGGCAAAATGTTTGCTGATGGTGTAGGTGGACGACAGCCATCAGCATTGTATCACAACATTACACAACAGCTTAAACTCTGGTATGCAAGTACTCGTCGTACTAGTGATTACAGTGTGAATGAAAGCAGCAGTGGTGAAGTACACTTTCACTTGTGCTACCACGCGGTGCGGCTTATTATCTTGTTCCAATTCTTACATCCAACACTTGGTGCTCCACAAGATATCCTTATTGACTGTCTTGAAACCAACTTGGCTATATTGCAAGCTCTACGACATCTGAAGGACAAAGGTTGTGATCAGAGCACCTATCATCACATGTTTTTTGCCATTCACAACACTGCAAAACGTATCTACAGCTTTTCTGGTGCTGCACAGCTCAAATCGCTTAGTGAAGAACAGCTTCGTATGAATCTTGTATTACTGCGTGGCACTCAAGCATATATCAATGATGTTTTCAAGATGCGTCTTTATGCTGAAAAGATTGAAGAGCAATTTCGAGACTTGAATATCTCTGAAGCAACTGATTTATCATCACTTTCAAGTATGCCACGATCACTACAACCTGTGCTTGCTAATTATGCTCCTACAAGAACACCTGGTTCAGGTTTCTTTGTCTTTCGTCAAGATAGCATCCCACGACGCAGACGTACCAACAAAGCATCCAAAAAATCATTACCACCTTATGACAGACAATCCAAATATGCAAAAACAGCAGCTACTGGTAGCGATAGTGGTGATATTAGGAATCAACATTCAAGCATTACTGCTACCACTGCTGACTCGGCAATCCATCATCAGCAACAACAACGACTGACACAAATAGTATAAGCTCTTTTTTCATTGTTCTATCCTTTTATTTCATTCTTTAGTACTTTACGCTTTTGTCAATAATCCTTCAATTATCATGTTTCTATCTTATGTATGCAATAAATTCCTAGTGTTGTGTGGAGTCTTCCAAAGGTGATGATGGATATTCCCAATGTTTGTATGCTGCTTGTAACACCGCGTGAAACGGAGCTTCTTGTCCTTGTCTTCTACCACTCTCTCTTTTTCGATAAGCATATGGATCTATCGCGTGATGGTCCCATGTCGTCACCACCACCCATGCAGAAACAACAGCAGGAACAACAACACCTTAACAGTAAACCAGTTTCAGCAGACAATGGCTTGAACGGACGCAGGCGTTCCGATTCGCACATTTTCGGTACTGCACCCATGCCTGAAGAACGAGCTCAACCTGGTCGTCGACGTCCTTCACAACTATCTTCTGCACCTGCAGCTCGTTCACAGAAAGAGTTTCCACTGGGATCACTAGCTTGGCATCAGAAACAGCAGCAACAACAAAGACAACGTCCAGTGAGTCTTCGATACCAACATGCAGTAGCAGCTTCACCTACCAAGTCAACGTCGTCGCAACAAATGCAAGAAGATACCTTTTACAGCTCATTTCATATTCGATTGCATCACTCGGTTGGAAGTATGAGTATCAGCCCATCATGTCGAGATATTGTTCTTGCTGGGTATGTATGGATTGCATGATTTATGCTTCTTGCATTGATTTGGATCATTGTTACAGGCGTCAAGGCTTATTGATCATTGATTTGGAGAATCCATGGTTATTGCCAAGATTGCTTCCACACTGGTCAAAATGGGAGGTAGCCGATGTTCAATGGAGTCCTTATGTTGCTAGAGAATCATGGGTAGCTTCTACGGTAAGATAAAAGTAGACGTGGATTCCTTCTGGATGTTGACATTGCTTATAGTCAAACCAAAAACTCTTGGTGTGGAACCTGAATTATGCTGGATCACATGCGATTGAGAACGTGCTGCATGCTCATTCACGAGCTATCTCGGATATCAATTGGTCACCACATCATCCAGATATGCTTGCTACTTGCTCGGTGGATACCTATGTTCATATATGGGATTTACGATGTTCAGGAAATGATTTACGACCAGCAAACTCGTTTACATCATGGAATGGTAAAGGATCAAAGGAGATGGATTGGATCAATGACAAGATTTACTCATCTGCTATATTGAATATAGCTGCCACGACTCAAGTCAAGTACAATAGAAAGAGTGAATATCTGTTGGCATCTGCACATGATAAGGACGTCAAGATATGGGATATTCGGGTAAGAGTGGGATGACATATTTCATGCATGATCCCACATCTGACATCATTTATGCAGAAAGGAGCTGTTCCTGTTACTACAATCTCAGCACACACAAAGAAGATCTATGGCATTGATTGGAGCAGACAAAATGACCATGACATTGTTACTTGTAGTTTGGATCAATTAGTCAAGGTAAATCTGATCTCATTCTTTATCTCTTGTACATGTTTGGCTAACTATGCATTTATCTCTAGTTTTGGAACATTCATGCACCAGAAAAGGAAGAAGAAGCTATCATGACCAGTTCACCGGTTTGGCGTGCGAGGAACACTCCCTTTGGAAATGGTGTTTTGACTATGCCCCAGCGCACAGAGAATACTTTGTACTTGTACAATCGTGATACACCAACCAAGCCAGTGCATGCATTTGAAGGACATACTGATACAGTGAAAGAGTTTGTTTGGAGATGGAAAGGAGGCAATGGGACTGATGGTGGTAAGTTTTTTTTTTCTTCAGGAAAGGGAGAAGAAAGGGAGAATGGATGACTAACTTTTTAATCATGATTTCAGATGATCGAGAGTTCCAGCTTGTTACATGGTCAAAGGATCAGTATCTGCGATTCTGGCCAATCACAGAGGATATCTTAAGAGTAAGTATGCTTGTAATGTGCGAAAGAGATAAGCATAAGATCTAATTCACTCTTCATAGTCTGTGGGACATGAGCCAAGCAAGAAAAAGACTGTGTATCGCGTACCATCCACGGCTGTGAGCAAAGATGGCACAGTGCACTCGAGATCTTTTCAAAAGGAACCTGATGAAGATGAGACGGAGAGTGGACAATCAGTCATTACAGCATCTGTCAATCCTTTACGTATCGAAGCTTCAACAAGTGAGCCATCTTCTTCAGCCATGACCTTGTTTCGTTCCGGCAAGAATGCTTCAGGCACAGTGGGAATTCCTGGTGGTTATGACGCCATGTCTCATGCATATCGTGAACAAAAGTACACCATCAATCCTCTTTTGTGGATGCAAAATGTCAAAAGTGTTGGTCCGCCTACAGAGCTACGACGTGCTGCCACTACAGAGAGTACATATCAGACTGTTGCTGAAGAAATGTCGACAGTACTCAATAAGTATGTCAGTGCTGGTGTCAAGACTGAAAAGGTAAGAATGAGTAATTAGCCAAGATTTATTGTTACTGACATGTGTGATAATGATAGATCAATGGAGCATCTCGCACATGCACAATTACACTTCATGGTCCTTGGTCAGATACTGGTAGTGCCTTCTTGCGTATCACAATTCGTTTCAGCCCACAATACCCAGACAACAGCCCACCTGAATTTGATATCCAAAAGAACAGCATGATGTCCATTTATTATCGAGCTCACATGTCACAAGATCTCAACACACTTGCATCAAGCTACACATCACAAAAACGTTGGTGTTTGGAAGCCTGTATCCGCTATCTATTAGGTGAACCTACTCAAGAAGAAGAACTTGGTCTTGGTGGTACTGGTACATCCGAGAGCACTCCTCTTAGTTTAGGTGGTGGTGGTATGTCTCTTACCAATGGCGCACAGTCAGCTGGAAGCTATATGAGCACTTGGAATGGATCCAACAATGGTGCTGATAATGGTGACTCGGATGATGAAATATTTGCTGGCACACCCTTTATTGGTGGAGGAAGTGGTGGTTATGGCGCTGCAGGCAAGCGTATTAGTATGCAGAGTGAACGTGGTATCGTTGTGGACATGTCATCAAAGCAAAGTGCAGATGAAAAAGTACCTTTCCCTCGTCTTTGTGGTGGTGTTTTCTCAGGAAATGGTAAGTGATTATTAGCAACAATGGATCACTTTATCTGATCTTCTTTTAGGTCATCTTGTATGCTTTTTCTCCACGTTACGTGTTCGCGATCCAAAAAGGAATCAAGAGAATAACAACAAAGCCAAGCGACAAGAAGAGGATGATGCAAGTGCTACCAATACAGCCTACTTTGAGAATACATACAGCGACTTTTACAAGCATCCTCGCACTTATGAGCAGTTTGAAGAATACAAGGAAATTGCAGCCATGTCACGTCAAGGAAGGAATGCTACTGTGCTTGTTGGTGGTTCTGGTGGTGCTTTTGGCGAATATGCTTATGATGATGATCCTGATGATATTGACGATGGGTTGACAATGCCATCTTTGTATTTCAACAAGCCTGACGTAAGTCTATCTTTCTTTCGTGATTGGAAATGGCTATACATGGAACAATTGTTCACTGATGCAATCACTAGAACCTTGCTTTAGGCAGCTCCATATCGAATGCTGATAGCATGTTATATCGTAATATGAAAACTGATCGTATCACCTACAATGTCGTATTGGCAGATCTGAATGAAATCATGCCCTACAGCTCACAGCTTGCAAGAGAGTATACGTAAGTATGAAAGTATGTGGAATACAATATGCTGGTTCTAATCATCATCATGTTATAGACTTTCCATCAAAGATCCAGTGGGTGCTTGTACGCACAATGCTATGATATGTCGGACACATAATCGAATGGATCTGTCAAAGATTTGGTACCTGGCATCTGAAATCATGCGTGAATGCATCCCTGTTGAGAATGAACGAGAATGGTCATCCGAGCCCATGGAAGAGCCACATTGGCAAAATGGTGTTGATCTTTCCGAGTTATATGCCATATTATACAATGAGAAGAGAGCCAAAATCACTGCCATCAAAAAGCGTCGAGTGCGTTGGGGCTTGCATCCATTGGGAAGGAAGCTCATTGATAAATTGTAAGTGGCATTCTTGATATTGGATCATCTTCTGACTTGGATTATTGTGATATAGACTGGATCACTTTATTAAGATGGGCGATGTGCAAACAGCTGCAATGCTTTCATGTATATTCCATGATGGACAAGACAACCAAAGCAAAGGAACACAAAACACACCACATAAGGTAGGATGAATATGACAGAGTGATGATTATGTCTTACTTGTAGGACTATAATAGATGATCTATGGCAGTCAACATGATACATCTGTTCAAAGCAAAGAGGATCTACAACCAATACGAGCTCAGGGATTAGTGAGATCAGGATCAGGTCCAGTGTCAACCAATGTGGGATCACCCGATCGTACAGCAAATACCAATCAAATGAGCTCATCTTATGGAGGACGTGGAGTCAACTTTTTATCCTATTTCTGGGATTCGGATCGACACACACCACCTGGTGAAAAGCAAGCTGAACTGGGCAATCAACAACAAACAAGCATGAATACATCCACCAACAAACGTCCTGGATATCCTTTCACCAATGTCAACATTACTCCTCAGAAGTTGCCTAGCAATACAGCACCAGGTGTACGTACAAGCAATCCTAGTTCACCACACAATGGGACATTTACAGCTGCTATAACAAGTACACATGCAGTAGTCTCTGACAAAGAAGGCAAACTGGTACAAAGCAGTGACATGACTATTGAATTCACCAATCTGGAGACGTTTGATGGAGAAAAAGCACTTTCATACAACAATGATGTATCTTTATTGAATCCACAAAGGGCAGCTCAACTGGATGTACTACGACTTAATTATGCTGATATGCTTTATCGATGGGGATTGCTTGAACAGCGTGCTGAGATACTCAAGTTTTTAAGTCGACAAACAGCTATCGAATATCAATCAACACCGCCTGAACAAAATATGCAAGTCCAGATTCGTTGTTACATGTGTGGATCAGAAGTATCAGCACGTGATCGCATATGTTATACGTGTCGCAAGAGTCGTAGCCAAATTCGATGCACTGTATGTCATGTATTAGTCAAGGGCATGGTCAACTTTTGTAGCAAATGTGGACATGGTGGACATAGTGTACATATCAAGGAGTGGTTTTCACAACAAACAGTGTGCCCTACAGGCTGTGGATGCATTTGCTTGATTGATGGCTAGTTCCCCCCTCTTTTTTACCCTATCCAGTTCATTGTAAATAGCTCAATGTATATTCCTTAATCAATACTATCAATACATGTACACAGTAGACAATATAATACAAAGAGACAAATTGACGCCTTCATTCAGGATAAGCAAGTTGACATAGTGATCCAATTTCAAGCTCCACTCGTGGCAAGGTGGCATTGGCAGCAGGTCGCTCGAACCTTTAAAACGACTTTACTCTATAGCAACTCCATCATGGCACTCGGTCTCGGTCAACTCTTTTACGCTATCCTTCTATTCATCAATGCCATTGCTGTCTTGAGCGAAGAGCGATTCCTTGCACGAAGTAAGGCTTACACGTATTTCATCCTGGTCAGCTTGCTGATCTCTTTTTGTAGTTGGCTGGAGTGCACAAGTAGCTGATCCCGGCTTTGGTATGGAACACACACAGTCAGTCAAGTACAAGATTGTCAACTTAATATCAGCTGTACGAACACTAATGAGGAGTAAGTGTGGTTGGGTGTGATATTTGGGTTGGATTGGAGACGCGTTGCTACGACAGTACCTAACGCACCTATGCATAGTTCCTTTAATTGCTATCAACATCGTTGTCATTGTATACGAGTTGCTTCTTGGATAATACCCTTCCTCCAGTCACCATATTATTCTATCATATCATACTACACCACACATACAATACACCTATTCATCCGCTTTTGACAAATATACTTGATTCTATCTCCTTGAACGCGTAGCTTTATTGACTTGGCATGATTCTGGTGGATGCATTGAACAAATGACAAGATGGATGGGAATATGTGGATTGTATTAAGTAAGATCTGTACAAGGGAGTTTATTGGAGAAAAGGATGTATCAAAAGTTCAGGGATGGTTTTACGATGCTTTGGTTCACGTTCAAGACATGACTTTAACACGTCCAAAAGACTTTCTTGCACAATGACGTCAGGATGATTGTCGTACTTGAGTCTGTCAGAGAAAGGGATCTTGAAAGTGGGATTAAGGATGGCTTGCATTTTGGAGAGCTGTTGTGTAAAGGCGTGGAAAGGTGGAGACCCATACACCATTTGGTATAGAATGCAGCCAAGCGACCATACATCACTCGGTCGACCATGCTAGAAAGAATATCAGTGTCAAGCTTATACATGATATATCAGCATACATTACCTTGATAATCAAGTTGCCGTCTTGATCTGTCCCCCTTAACGTTTCCGGTGACATGTAATTGAGCGTACCCAGCTACAATAAACACATCCAAAATGAGCCAAAGTGAAAAGAAACTACTTGATGCTTACCTGATTTTCTCGTTGAATGTTTGTGGTATCATTGGAAATAGCTTTTGCTATACCAAAGTCAATCAGCTTCAGCGTGTCGTGGACAAGGATGAAATTGGCAGGTTTGAGATCAGAATGCACGATTTTCAGTTGATGTATAGCAGCTACTGCCTCCAGCATCTACATTCATCACGTATCAGATCCAGCACCATTCTTTCAGTAAACATCAGTATACCTTACCTGCTGCCAATAGTAACGTAGGAAATGATAGTTGAGAGGCTGACCCTTGCGCTTTGCCAGCAAATGCGCAAAATCAATCGATCCTAGTTCAAGCACCTTAAAAGGGGTCAATCTCTCATTTTCCATGATTCAATATTCCCTTTGCACTCCTCTTACCATATAAATAATCTGCTCTTCTTTCCTGATTTCATGTTGATATAGGCAAACGATACGATCATTGTTGTTGAGTTTGCGAAGTAATCTTATCTCATCTTTGTATCCATCAGTAACTGATTTGTCGACATTGTTGATTTTGACACATTTGATAGCAAATTTGCATTGTCGTTGCTGTGATACCACTTCATACACTTCGCTTGATCCACCTGTACCAATCTTTCCAAGCACAATGTAGCGTTCCTCTTGTATCTATAACATGCGCATGTCAGCCATACATATCATAAATATCCTTCTCATGATCTCTACTTGCCCTGATTTCAGACCCAATGGTAGGGGCGTTTGTGTTGCCAAACTGTACTTGTATGGGCGCTCGTTGTGGTGTTGGTGGTGGTGGATAATTCTCCTTGTTGCTCTCCTTGATGTCGAATGGGCGCTTAAATATATCATCATCATCATGCTCCTTTTCTATTGCATACAATATGGTTACATATGCATATAACATTGATTTCACATGGATCGACTTACCATCATCACTAAGAGTAGGCGGAGGTGGTGGTGGAGAAAGAGGGCGAATAGAGGATGCATTGTCTTTTTTGGATGTTGGTGTCATGTACAAAGGTGTTTGTGCGCCATTAGCTTGAGCAGGAACATGTCTCCGAAATGAATGCGGTGCAGAGGATTGATTGGGTTCTTGATCTTGTTTCCAGTGAACATGTCGTCTTATTGGGATGTCCTATCACAATAACCTTGATTAGACATATACAACCTGTATCATAAAGGAAGAATGACTTACAGGAACACCATTTCTCACAAGATCTTGCATTGTTTTCTGTGCAGTGGCTTGATCAACGTCGTATCCCTTGTCATCAGATTTAGTTTTTAGATGTTTAATGCATTCCTTGAATCAACATTACCATACGTGATATATCATTGATTGAATCTTTCTGGGGTGATCGCTTTTGACGCTTTACTGATGTCGTTGTCGAATGCTCTGATCGATCATGCCAAGAGTAGTTGAATGAAGATGATGATCTTAAAGAAGGGAATGGTTCTATCGGTAGAGTTAGCATTGTTTAGGCTTTGAATGATCTTCCATTATACCTTCGCGTGCTTTTGATAAGTTGTGCTCGCGTGGTGAATCACTTTTAGCTAAACAATAACAATGAGAAAGCTGATATGGTCATTTCAACCCATATGCTTACCTTTAAATGGTGATGAAGGTCGTGATAATGATGAAAGTGAATTGGAAGAATCATGATTGTCTAATACAAAGAGTTACTATCATTCGTATTGTTTCAAAGGGGACAATGGTACCTGAAGAGATTGAATGTCGTGTTGCGGATAATGGTCGTTGTGGACTGGAGCTTCGGATGGCAAATGGTGTTGATTGACTATATTATCCCTTTGTCAGAAGGAAGAAAGAGCTACAGTGACCAAACACTTCACCTTGTAACTTTTATATGTCGTTTTCCTCGGATCTGTGTTGATTCATTCGACTGTAATATATCGTCTTGGTTACCATTTTAGGCTTTGAATAAGATACAGGCACAATACATACATTATTGCTACGTTGGGATATACTGGTTTTAGAGCCTGTAGTCAAGTTGTCCTTTGAATCCTTCTTCAAATCCGGAAGACTCTGCATAGTGTTGTGTTAGATTCACATCGTTGGTAAAGAGTACAGTGTTGGGTACCTGCAGGTAGCTGTCGTACTTGTTCGTGACAAAGTCAAGTACGCTACTTTCAAGATGTTCGTCGTCCGATTCAGAGTCTGATAACGAGGCAGCTTTGTATAGTGTGTCTTGGCCAGTGTCGTTCATGTCGACGACTGCATTGTTGTGTCAGTGGATCAGCAAGACTTGTGCGTTGAAGAGTTGAGTGAGCTGAAGTGGAGTCGATCTCGAATAAAAGAGTTGAGGAAGCGCGTGAGTGGAAGATATCGCGCCTGAATCCATTCCCGCTTACCATATTTTCTCTCCCTTGACATCCGCATACCTTGCCAATGTCTGTGCTGCTCAAATCACACAACACCCCACAAACTATAACAATGAAATAGAAAACAAGGAGCTATTGATTAGAGCATTGCATAGGATATCCATGACAACTATGTACATCTATTGACCCAGCACCAACTTCACGAGAAATAAGAGAGGATAATGATACGCATGTTTATGCACGACATCCCATTTGCAACGTCTCCTGTGAAACACATATCCACTGCAATCCATGGTATGCATTAATAAAGCTGTTGCATGGCTTTCAATGTAAAAGTAGTAGTAGTAGGATACAATAACATGAGCATCAAAGGAAGCATACATGTGAAAGGAGAAAAGTGGTAGTAGTAGTCTCTATATTCCAGGGGATGATGACGATGAACGTGTGCGTGTGTGTGTGTAAATGCTGTCAAAATGATAAATGCAAAGAGAGCAATGCGGGAAAATAGGAGAAGATGCTGATTGATGCGATCTAAGCAGCTTTGATAGAGGAGGCTTGTTTTTGGCAATGCACACATAAACCACTTTCCACACATGAATACTTTTGACCGAAGGATAAAACACACTAGGCAGACTTCTCCTTTACATTGATTGTTGTACTGTGATACACATACACTGGCACAAAAGCCATGCGGATACACAGATACATATTATAATTGACAGGGTGACTAGCCATCATATTGCATCACTACTACTCCCATTGCTTGCATTACCAGCGAGCTTCATGTTACACATGCAGGAGAACATCTTACACTTGAGGAAAGCTGGCTTTCTCGCTCATTACAATCAATATGGGCAAAACAGGATGTGCTCGCTTTTCAGTGCTTTTGCATTCACTGATGAAATATTCACACATTCATCGTCAGGATATGTGAGCTATTGATAAACTTGTAGCATTTCCGAATACAAGAAGGAGGTATGTGCGTTGTCGTTGTGTGACACAATGGTGTCACTATTGGCATTGTTGGCATTGTTTGCATTGGGCGTCACACAAGCGGCACCACGCAATGTTAAACAGTCATCATAGGCCTATCCATGGATAACAATAGGCCATGGCAACAGCAGAATATAATCTACATGTTCACATTATGATGTTAGTCCATGCACTGCTGAATGGTATTTGACAACGACAACATAATGCAAGTGTTCTTTGGGAAAAGTTCTGTGCAACAAACAACACATTATAGGCTACAATACTCTACGTGTATAATCATATCATGTCGAACACCCAAGGAGACATGGGGTGGAAGATATGTATATACGCGTGCAAGTGTTTGTGACACAACAGAAGATCTCATTCTTTGATTGTTGCTGTAGACAACCCCCCAAAAGTTTTACACCCTTAAGGCAGCACTGATGATGGACCATCTTTCAACCTTCAGTAAGAGGATGCAGAAACTTTCCATCTGGTTGTCTGTTGCATGCTGCAGGATCTCTTTCTCGTGCAACAATTCATTTCGCATGCATTGTGAGCGCAATATAGGAGATACAACCAGATCGTGTGTTGTCGTGCTTCCGACGCGTGCTGCAAATTGAACACAAGCAGCCAAATGAGCTTTCTGAGCAGCAAACATAGTAAAGGAGACCATGTGCAACATTCAACTTCAAAAGTTGATCATATATGAGCATATTTTATAGGTCAATTGGTGATGTGCCATATGAAATGCTTTAAATATGACTCTTTGCACTACTTGCCACATACAAAACTGCTGCATGTCTTGTAGCGCAAGCAGTAAAAAGTGTTCACATACACATACTGCGTGTGATTTAGACGACAAGTAATAATAATGTAAGCGTTGTATGTTGTGCATAACGCATGTACATGTGCTTTTCGATGACAGGCAGATTCACGATCGGCGAGCATATCACAATTCTCCCAGTATGGTGTGTATACAGAGTGAATGCGTCTATATGTTACTCACATACACATACACATGCCCCTTATACTCCTTCAACACCAGCCATATATACACAGTTAAGGATCTGGAACGTCCAAAATGGACCATTCTCTCTTTTCTCCCTATCATCACCATTTTTCACCATGCGATTTACTCCCCAAAGGATAAATAATGAAATGACAGCTGTCCACATGTGATCCCATGACACAGGGTTCAAATGCTTTGATGACGAGGATGATGTGATGTGTTGCATTGAAAGTAAGCAAAGTGGATTATGTGTGGAGAGAAAGAGGGTCCTCTTGGCAATCTATTTTTGGGGGAGCCGTGTGCGATGAGAAGCAATTGGAATGCACGTCAAGGATTTCAACTCTAATTCCTAAGCAGTTGTGCTTTGGGTGGCAAGAAGAAAATCACTACTTACACAAATCAGAGCACCAACATGACCTTGTAATCTCATAGAGCCCTCACTTACTCCCAAATTAAACCCACACTTCCGATCAAACTACTCCCCCCACTTTTACCCATCATCTATCGTATCCCCCCTCTATTTGCATGTCCGGAAACAAGCAAGACGAGTGCGTGGATCACCTCCCCAATTTGAACATCCCCATACATCTTTCACATATATAAACGTCTCAACTATCCCTTTTTCATTTGACTCGATAATCCTTGTCTCTTCTTTCCTTAATCATGGGTGGCAAAAAACGTAGTGCATCCGGTATTAAACTTGCTCCACCACTACATCACGCCATTATTGTAGGCGAAAAGCACACAGATAACAAGACATGCTTCACTATTCAAGTCTTTCCACAACAATCAGATCTTCGTTTTGCACATGGTAATCTTGTTTCATCAAAGCGAACACCTACACGCCATCCATACACAATCACTCGTAAATACGACGACTTTGTGCAATTTTGTCAACAACTGCATGATTCTTTTCCTGCATCAGAGCGCTCTATCACTAATCTTACCAGCCGTGCTGGTAATCGATTGCTTCAAAACAATGCATTGGATGTAGCCAATTCACTTCCCAAGCTCAATACCAAACGATTGAATCTGCTACACAACAAAAAGCAAGTGCAACTTCAACGTCGCATGGATCTTGACAAATTCATGGAAGCATTGTTCCAACTTCCAGCATCTATATCACAATCTTTGGTGGTACTTGAATTCTTTGGACAACAAAAAGGAGACACTGCAGAGCAAGTGCTTCGACATCAACAACAACAAAGGCAGCACTGCACTATTAGTGGTGATAAGCCATCAAGATTGACTCGATCACAGTCATCAAATGTGGAAGATCAAGGCATACTTGGTTCAGCACTTCGAAAATCAGCATCACATCCCGAACTGGTTCAAGATATGGATTCACTAGTGCATCCATTAGATATGCCAACATCACCTATCATTCAAGAAGAGTCAACATCACCATTATGGAAGCGTTTTCGCAATAGGAATGCACGTCCACCAACATCAGCTGCAGTACCACCACCACCTGCACCTTCACCACAACCAACAACATCCTCATCTAGCTTGACAAGTCTATGTAGTCAAGCTGCAAGCATGATTATGCCTTGGGCTGGTCGTCCCCAACAACATCCACTTTCTTCACAGCAACATATGAGACGTGTATCGCCACCAACAGCAGCATTACCATCTACTACACGTCCTTTACCTTCATTGTCAACACCAGTACCACGTCCACCAATCCAACAACAACAACAACATCCTCGTCGTCCACGTAAAAAGTCTTCTGGATCAGCAAGCAGCTCATATCACTACTGCTTACATGCACCAACACCACCTTTACCAATTCCTCAGCGTACTACAGCAGCTGGAATGGTGACAAGCAGTAGTATTATCAGCAGCACATCCACAAGTTCTAGTTACAGTCATGACAGTCAAAGTACATGTGCCACCAGTGTTGCTCCAAGTCCAAGCACATCACCTACTTTACGCATGATCAAATTCAAGATTGTTTACGATGTTGACAATATTATTGTGATCCAAGTGCCTCGTTCAGTGTCCTTGACAGAATTAAGATCACGTATCATGCAAAAGTTTTCTGATCCAGATATCAAATTGCCTAGCGATTTCACATTGCTATTCAATGATACACGATCCTCTGCTTCATCCAACACCAGTGCAGCTTCTTCCATGTCAGTTGCCAGTGGTACAGCCACAATGATTGATAAGGAAGAAGATTTGCGCACTGCCATGGGATCCATGTGGGTGCGTCTTGACAAGGTCACACTTCGTTGCATTGCATAAATCATACCCAATCTTTGCTATTCATTCATTTCATCTTGACTAATCCCTCGCCATTCGTTGTTTCTACTTGTGTACATAGCTTATCCTCTTCACACACCCATTCTTTGATCTATATGAAAAAAGGGCAAAGTCCCGTGCACATCACCACCCCACACAAACATCACTCCTTTCTGATTGTGGACCCTGCATTCCCTGAAAATCCTTTTTTTGTTCATAGCTTTTTCCTTCATTCCAGTCATTCACACTTATGTAAAGATTCGTAAAATGCAAATACAATGATATCTCTTTATTTGGAGCCTAGTGCTCACCTTTATTCATGTTATTATCTACGTGTATCTAGCTTGGTGTTATACAACTTTTCAAATTCCTCCCTACGCATGCCCATGCGCTTGCGAATGGTCTTATTGAACTCGCTACGTCGTTTTTGGACCCTGACACCACTCATACCAGGCTGAATCTCATCTGGCTCAAAATATCCGAATTGGCCCGTGCGATTGCGAATCTCGTATCCATTAACAAAATCACGCGCTTCAATTGATGAACTGCCTTCTGCCTTGATATGTGTAACTGCTACTGGATTGCCATCCGCACAACAAATATGCAATGCCTTCTCCTGTGGACAATAAACAAATGTTCCTGGTGTCACAGTCTCCATGTCGTAAATGGGTGAATCTTTGGGTAGATACATGTTCAAAAGTTGCATTGTGATATGTCGCTGCTTGATCTTTTTGGATGGCTTGATTCGTGTGAATGTAAAGATGGTTCGCAAAGGATACTATCATGATCGTCTCATTAGTTGATCCATGTTCTCCTTTCCAATGTCCTCTTTGTTTACCTGTTCTCCAATAGCACGATGTAATTGTTCCACTTGCCATGATTCCATATCTTCAAAATCAATATCACTCCACTCCTTCTTGATCTTGGGTGCCGTAGTCACTTGTGACAAATCTTGTGGAGTAGCATTTGCCTGAAATAGGAAGTTATTACATTGGACTGGATCATACCATATCCACATACCTTGCACTTGTCGAAATTCTGCAATGTATTGATCAACAATCGACTGCCCATATCACCAAGTTTCTCCTTGAGAACGCTATACCTGGGTGCAATGACTCCACCCAAATTCTATAGACATGTATTAGTTACATGATCCTTCATTTCTCCTAAAACAAGTAGTACCATCTTCTTTTGAGCAAGGATCCTTCCAGCATCAAATGCCTTGTCATCTAATTCTTGGATAGTGACACCAGTTTCATCATCGCCTGCGAGGATGGTGTGTTGAATAGGTGCTGCACCACGATACTTTGGAAGAAGGGATGGATGTACATTTAAGGCACCATGTTTGAATCCATGGATGATGGGTGCTGGGACAAAATAACCAAACGATACCACCACGCCCAAATCATATCCTCGATCACTAGGCAACTATACATGATATTAGTATAGTCCCATGCATTCATTCTGTCATCTCCATATTACCTGCCATCCTTCCAATGACTTGGCATTAGGTGGTGTGTGATGTACAGGAATACCATAAAGTTCAGCAAGACCCTTGGTTGGACCTGAAGAATGACATACAATGAATACACAATGACATGGAGTCATTCACTTGGACGTACTTGGTGTGATATCTTTCAGTTTACGCCCTGTTCGTCGATCAGGTGGACATATGAGCTCGATACTTTCAATGCATGAGTTGGGTTTCCCTATAAACACGTATGAGCCATCCATCCCATATACGCGTCGCAAATATCCACCATCTTTTGCTTACCTTTTTCGACAATAAGTGACTTCAAGTGTTTGACTGCAAAGTCGTCAGTGCCAAAGAATGCAATGCGGAACTTGTTGGAAGGTTTGTCAGTAGAGCTTGTTGTTGACGATGCATAACAGCGTGTAACAAGGATACTCGACGATCGAGTAAACTAGCAATGGATACGTTAGTGGGAGTGAGTCGTGCTTAGCAATGAAGCAGACGTACAAGAGACGATCGTGTCAAAGGTCGAGAACAAGTATACCAAGCAGCAGTAAGAAACATTTGGTGGAAGCAACAAGCCAACATTGGGATTTTTGCTGTCGGTGCTTATGACACGTTCTGCCATCCACATCCACATCCCCCAGCTATTCTTTATCACACAGAGAGATGTACCATTGTCTACCTTTACTCTAGTATAGTTCTTGATCCATGAACACATATGATTCAATACAGTGCTATGTTGGGGGATCATGTCATCCTTTTTATAACATTCACTTTGCGCAGAATTAAGAGACTCTTCAAACCAAGAGTGACCAACGCATGTTTTTGGTATGGATTTTGTTACAACCAGAAAGTCATTTATCCTATGTCATAAGCAGTAGTATCTGCCACTGCATAAAGTCACCATTACAATAAGCTGGGATATGGATACAAACATGGATGCAAGATTAGATTGCATGTATTCAAGGTTCATTGCTTGGAAACGCCATTTCATCATTTACTACCCCTGATACCACTTTCCTTGTTGCATATGTTTGTCATTGATTGGCTTCTGGATAAGACGACAAGCACAATCCGCTCTTGATCAGCAACTGAAAGGAAGAAAGAGATGTCATCCATGTTGGGTCTAGTCAGCTTGCATAGATCAATGTCAATTTGAAAAAGCAAAAGACGCTGCTGCTGAAAAGGAGTTGTAAAGGTGATCTGGGTGGTGGTATGTGTGCATAAAGGACTTGCCTAAAATAAACAAGAAACCATGTGCAAACTGAGACTTTCTGGGATAGTATGGGTCCATCTGGCTTATACAGTGCATAAAGAAAGAAGAGAACTGGTATACAACGCTATTTTGCTACTACTGTAAAACCGGAGTCCATCATCATCTTGGAATAAGGGGTGAACATAGTTAAATGCATCCTCCCTTGTTAATTGAATTGTGCCATTTCTTGCTCCTACTTTCTCTCATAATCACCATCCTTTTGACAATGAAGTTTACAACGACAGTGTTAACACTAGTTGCATGCGTTACCATGTGCCATCATCTTGTGGCAGCAAAGCCTATGCCAGCATCCTCTGGTGACGACAGCAAATGTCAGAGTATTGACGATCCTCGCTCGAAACATTTGTGCGATGATTACTGCAAGAACAATGGTGTTGGCCATTCTAATGTGGTGCAATGCGGCAAATACAAAGGCATTTGTCAATGTGATGGATACAAGCCTATTCAACCAAGTAAGTTATACATGTCATTACAGCCATTAGCATGTTCAATCCCACTAAAGACATGATCTTTTTCATTTACTAGAATGGCACAAAGACGAATAAATAGATTACATGATATCCTGTCTAATAAAATCGACACCTAATTCATTCTGCGTGCTGTATATGTCAGATTTCCAGTCTTTGTGGCTCCATAGTGCTTGAATGGTAGCAGATGTGATGGCAGATGCATTGTGATATCAGCTGAGCGAGAGGAAGATTGCTCCGTATTAAAGACATTTGCTACTTTTAAAGTGCTTAAAAGACTACTCCACTCATTCCCTGTGTATACAGAATAGGAAAGCTGAAGCTTGGTTTATACATATTGCTGATGCTTGTGCCTGATCACCATCAAAGATACATTTTTAGTAGGGGACTGGACATGAGTTATGGTGGTGTTGAGTAAGGAGCCAGAATCATGCACAGGGCTCTTTGTCTTTTCCTTTCTTTCTTTCTTTTCACTTTTGACACCAATGAGCAAACAAAGACCCAATCCAACCACTTGAAGGAACGGTGAAAGTCGCACTGAACAATGGGTTTAATCATGGTATCATTGATTTGACTCTGGGGGATCAATCATGAGATTGGCGACAAACTGAAATTGCCCTGTTGCCTACTATGTATGCTACATCACTTTATGATCCAGCTAGTTTCTTGTATGACACCTTCATCATTAATCAATCTATAAGTGTACTTTCACATATAAAACATCTTTATTCTCTTATCTATTGCCTGTCCACATTGACAGAGAGTTGATCTGCATGACTATGCTATAGCAATCGGGATAAATTTCTGAAGTCGCTGGGTTGAGTTACTCCTTGTTCTTCTTCCTTTGCATATGAAGCATCCACGATCCGACGATCCTGACGACGAGGAACGTTATCAGCGTTCGACCAAATTGCAAAAGCAACTAGGTCCAGAATACCTTTCTACACGTGCTGGTCCAGGTAAGAAAGACAACACGATTGACAACAGCATGACGACGACTGCGGATTGCTAATACCAACCTATCGAAACAACAAACCAGGTGGATCCAAGTTGACTTACCTTGAAGGACGAACCGTCATTGAACTTGCGAATGAAGTGTTTGGCTACGATGGTTGGTCTTCGGAAGTGCGTAACAGCCATGTAGACTATGTAAGCTTATTTCATGCAACTACACCATATCAGCTTCATTAACAGTGGTACAACTCTAGTGTGAAGTGGATGAACAAGGTCGATACTCTGTTGGCGTGTCAGCAATTGTGCGTGTTATTCTAAAGGAAGGCAACTTTCATGAGGTATAGAATAGTCATCAACCAATCTATGTCTGTGTGAATGCTAATGGATGATGATAGGATTGTGGATATGGTTACTCGGAAGGGGTGAGACAAAAAGGTGCATCACTGGAAAAGGCAAGTTCTATTACACAACATCTTTATCCATGCTCATTGTATTCTGTATAAAAATAGGCACGAAAAGAAGCTTGCACCGATGCTCTTAAGCGATCCTTGAGAATGTTTGGCAATGCAATGGGTAACTGTATATACGATAAGACGTATCTATCAAATATTGGACGTATGAGAGCTACAGCAGTAAGTTATCCCAAGTACTTGTATTGCGAACTGCATGATGATTAACATAAACTTGTATAGCCACCCTTCAAGCCATCCGAGCTATACCGTGATGAGCGATGTGTTCAAGCACCACCTTCTACATCCATCCCTACTGATATACCTGCTTATCAACCAACACATCATCCACCAAAGCCTGAATCAAAGCCTTCGAATAAGCCAACGACTACTGCGCAGCAATCAAATCCGACAACACATCCTCCAGTTTCAACACCAACTACAAATAAATTACCATCGACTACACACCAAAAGACAGCTCCTCCAATGGCAACCAAGAAACAACCATTCTTTGCACGTCCTGTAACAGCTGCACAACCAACACATCACCAACCACCAACAAGACGTGAAAGGACTCCTTCTCCAATCATTTCCAATGACGATGACGATGATGAACCTCCTATTGTCAGTCCTGTGCCTCCAAATCAACAATTGTTCATGCGAGATGAAAGCTTCGCCAGTGGTAAGTCTCTGTTTCAGTTATTGTTCTTCTTATCAAGAGTCATTTCTAATAGCCATTTATAGCTGATGACTCGTTCTTCGCCGAGTTTATGGATCAAAATGAAAATCGCATCATTGAGGAACATTTCATCAAAAAGTAAGTGCCAACTGTGCCATTTCTAAAAGAGAATCATCAACTAACTGTTGTTTTCTTCCATGCTATCAGTTCTCCCGCCAACCGTAGACCAAGAATGTAAGTAGAAATAATATTGTCCATGTTGGCTTCTTGTTCTTATCATGTGATGTAATGTAGGCCTGATGGCTCCGAATTCAGCCCAATTAACCCAGGAAAGAAGTAGTTGCTGCCCCATCCACTTATTAGCTCATCACACGCATACATATATATATACCATACCTTGCAATGAAGGAATAGCATGAAACATTTCGCACATAACTATCGATTGATTTGCATGTGACATTCAGTAATCTAGATATGACTTTCCTGTGATCCAATGAATGAGTGCTGCCAGTTACATTATAGCTGAAGAGAGGACGACATAAGTAATGCGTCAGACAAAGCACTTTCTTATTCATTGCTGTGGATGACAATGACAGCTTGGTTGGTGGATCAAGTGGCAGCAAAATGTAGGATGTGTCTATATTCTTGACTTCCCATGCTTCAATTAATGGCGCATCATGGCATTGATTGTAGATAAACCCTGTTTATTGCTCTGAACGTTGTTGACAACAATGGGGTTATTTTTAAGCTGTATATTCTAACGATGAAATAGACATCTTGGAGCTATTCCCTTATTCTACATGAATGCATAATGGAACATATTAGGGCTTGGGTGATGTTTAAGCAGGATAGAAAACAAAAGCAGTGAACTATACCATAGTATGAGGACCTTCGTGGTGAGAAGGATAGCGCTGGCAATCGTGTGGATTCGCAGTAGAACTTTTGCTGGGATGTTCATGGTGAGGAATGGCCATGGACATGATAATGAAAGGCGAAAGGAGTATTGTAATGATGGATTTCATTTTGTCCTAGTGCTCAGTGAGTGGATAAGATGGTTCGATTCTCTGCAAGTAGTGATTCAAGGGCTTTATATATCATGTAACTTCCACAATGACAACATTTTACACAATGAGAACATGTATTACATACGTAGTCAGGGATATGCATGTACTGCTCGTAAAGTCGTAAGAATGCGCGATGGATGTTGTCACAAGTCGTAATTCCATTCGACTACATGTATAAAGCTACTGTTATATGAATACACCTTAAGACGTCTTGAAACAAAATTTATTGCTAAAGATGTATATCTAACATGGTGTCATTGTATCAAAAGTAGGCTATGTGCTGCTTATTTGTTTTGCTGTCCAAAGTGGTCAATTGCTTGCTCCATAATGATAGCCATCCAAGAAGTTGTGCCTTGTCAATAGAGTTGTAGTGCATAACATTCGAAAGTATATCATTATATGCTTGCAAAGTGTGTTGTGTAAGTCCCAGCTCCATCGCGCCAACCAAATACAAAGAAACATGTCTTCATCTTGATCTCGGCCTGTCGATGTCTAACGTAACGATTGTTGTCCACCATAGTCAGCGTTTCAAACTACAGCACCTTGTCGTGATATTGACAGCAGAATATCCTTATTGGATGTTGGCAACAATGTCGACTGATCGCTATACATTTCAATCTGATTGCACCTTGTCATCGGTCGCCATTCCACCACTTGATAATCCCAATATGAAATCTACAATCAGCGAATGTTAGCGAATGTTAGCATATTGTTTTCAATACAAGAGAACTATATATGCTTACCAATGGCAACCATAAGTAGATTGAATAGTGATGGAGACTTGTCAAGTACATTCTTGTTTGAAACTTCTACTTCTTCATGTCATATTGTATCTTGTGCTGCTATTGGTATTGTTAGTCATCGGAAACCTTTCTACATCTCATGATATGTAACATAGTTTGATTCATTATTTATTGCTAAAGATGTGTATCTAACATGGTATCATCATTGTATTAAGGAGTAAAGTATGTGATGCTTATTTGTTTTGCTCCAACACTTGTCCAAACTGGTCGATTGCTTGCTCCAGGTCCCAGATCGTCCAGCGATCATGATCTTTGACTGTCTCGATCCCTTGATTCACTGCATTTGTATATGGCTTGTACCTTTTATCCTTTCTCATCTTTTCCAGTGCTACGATCCAACCGTCAGCTGATGGTGATGATGATGGTATTGGACTGAGCACACCACGAGCTTGTAACCGTGATCCAATAAAGCTATCCAGCAACACTGCAAACACATGCCAATCTTCTCCCATCGTTTGTGCCTTCCATCTTGATGCTGTGCGTGATAATGACACAATACTAGCCAATAATCTCTTCTCTTGATCTCGTGCTTGTTGAAATAGTGTTGCAAACATGCGTACAAGGTGCACAGTCTTTCTGTTGGCTTTAGCGATAGAGATAATGGCAGCAGCTTCTTCAGCAAGACTTGCAAGTGAATCAGTCCTTTCCTTGGCTTGGATATAAACACACACCATCAACATGCATCCATTGTCTAGACTGTGCTGTAATAAAAGGCTGTAATCTGCATTGGTTGAAGCAAGTATCTCACCAAGTCGTTGCCATGATGGAGATGTTGAAAATACGCGTAAATGTTGCTCAATACATTGTTCCATAGCCTGTGTGCTTTCCTTGGCGATGATGCCTGAACGAGCATATGCAGCAAAAAGAGCGACAAGTGTACAAGGGCGATTGGTTTTGGATGTGATGGATCCATCAAGATCATGAGCAAGATTATCAAGAACAAGTACCATCTCATCAAAATCCATTCCACGAGTTTCCTCAGGTGCATGAGCATCAATAACTTCATACAAGTGCTGTACCCATTCATGGCGAATACGCAAACCATCATCTGTATCATTCTCATTGGATGCTGCCAAAAGTGCCATCACAAAATCAACAAAGATACGTCGTTGTCGCATTGGGATATTTGGTTTGCTGAATCGAGTCATATTTCGCACCCAAGCAATAGCTAATGCCATACCAGTCACCTTGTCAGCTTCAAGTGGTTGCATTGTGCCATGCCAATCATCCTTGAATTCAGCTACCAATGTTGCAATTGACTGTGTTGGTAAATCAGGATATCTTGCTCCTAGTGATCGCCATGTAAGATCCAAACTTTCCAAGCGTTCACCATCATCAGACCAGATTGCATCTGCATCTTTTACAAAGATAAAAGCCATCTCGACATGATGTAAACGTTGTTGAATATCATTCGCCATAGGTCGTGATTTGATCCAAGGTGAAAGCACGTGCCAAATGAAATGCAGGTACGAGATGCGTTTACGTCGATTGTTGCGCACCAATGCCCAAGTTTGTCGAATACGTTGCAAAACCTTGGTATTGACATCCATATACTTCCATGTAAGATCGCTAATTGTGTTGCCAAATCGTTCAAGCCATCCACCATCTCCATGTTGTTCACGTAAAAGTAGCTTTTCATGATAATATGCAAATAGCCATCCAAGAAGTTGTGCCTTGTCAATAAAGCTGTAATGCATGAAATTCACAAGTGTATCATGATATGCTTGCAAAAAGAGTGTTGTGTGTGTTGTGAAATCAAGCTCATTGCAGTCATCGTAATCTTGTCGCCACCATGGATGAAAACATTGACCCAAGTATCTCCACACAAAAAGCGTAATATCATCACGTGTCTCTTGTATCAGTCGATTGTCGTTCAGTAAGCAAACCAGAAGACGACACAAGGAAGGACTGGCATCACCATAAGTGGAGAACAACTGCTTGGTACTCATAAAAGATTCACCCAGGAAATCAAGGCAAGATAATACACCATCACGAGTCAATTGATGAAGAGCACAATCAAATGATCCATCCTTCTTATGTAACATATCCATGGCTTCAGAAGAATTACCACCAAGCTGGGTTGTGAATGTATCCAGCAGCATAATACGTGCATCACAAGCATTATCACGCGATTCAGCCAATAGATTCAGGATCCCATCCAACACCTTGATTTGCTCAGGTCGTTTCTGCTTCCTTGTAGCAATATGCTGCATCATCAACACAAGTATCATGTCTGTGTACTTTTTGCAGAGCTGCTCATCACCTTGAGCCACTGCTTGTTGCAAACTGCTGAATGCTTTGGTATAGAACTGTTGACGTGCTGATTCAGTAGCGTAAGATGTGGAACTCCAAGCAATCATATCAAACAATGGCAATAGTTTCAGTTGACCAGGTGAATTCAATAGTCGTACACGATCAAATGTTGCAACCAAACGCTTGTTGTCTGCATGTGGTCGAAATGCAGGATAAACCAATAGCACACGATCCTTATCATTGTCCACGAGTGAGAAAAATCGATCAATATACTGCGATTCGTCAGCTACTGCTTCTCCAAGCAATTTGCTCATATGATGGACAACGGTGCGAAATGGCGGATAATCACGTGTTTCATGCGTAAGATGGTCAAGAACATAAGCGAGACATGACCAGCCGAGATGAATGAGCGCGTTGTTAGGTCGTTTGTTGCTTCTCTGTTTGGCTTGTTCAACAATAGCATCAAATTTGTGAAACGTAATCAATGCTTGGATGCACACTGTAGCGTCAACAGATCGAAACACAAGCTTATCAGATTCTTGTCGATTCTCTTGCAATGCACTTTCAATCGCCTTATCAGTCTCAACACGGTTTGCATCCACATCCCATGACGCTGGTCGTGTACATTTTTCATTGTTGTTGTTGTCTACTCGTGCACATTTGGCTTCCACATGTTCTGTTTTTGTTGTGTTGGTGTATAGATTGCTGACTTTCTCCATATAGTCCTTATCCAATATACGTTGTCGTTCCAAATGTCCATAAAACTGCTCAGCATGTTGTCCCATAGTGCGAATAGTAGTACCAATAAGTGATTCAGCTGTTGCAGATAGTAGTTCAGTGGATGTCAATCGCTGTGCAGGCTTTTTGGGTTGATATACAGGAGCAGCCTTGACAATGTTGTTTGCAGTGTGATGTGTCTTCCCTTGTATTCCTCTATGGCTGCTATTGTCATCACTTGCACCAGGTCGAGGAGGAAATTGTGGATGTTCGACATAGTACTTTTGTGTGCCAGGCCAAGGAAAGTCATTGAATGCCTTTTCCATACTATCCACATCCACAAGATCCAACCATAAATTGCTCCACTTGTGCCAAGGCTGCTCAGGTTCCCAATCCTTTTCATCCTCTTCTGACATGATATCCACAGAACATTGTCGACATGATGCAAGGCGTTCTGGACAGTAATGAGCTGGTAATGTCGATATGTCAAATGTTGGTGATAATATCTCTGCATCACGATCGAGCCATAGCCACATTGCATAATATGTTTGCCTCATTGTCTCATGATGATCGCTGCTGTAATCACCAGTTCTTCGTTGTCCATGAAAAGTCTGCAAAAACGCAATACGATCACGTAACCTTTCGATCAATTCATGCTTCTTGGAGAATAACATTGCACCATAAAAGACACGTTTGCCATTCACTTCAATACTGGCATAGTACAGGCTGAAGAAAGCTTGCAGAAAGAGTGGCATCAATGGATGATCAGGTGGACAAATCAATACGTGCTGAAGCCATCGATAAGGTGATAAGAATTCCACAGGCTTGACATCACTGACATCCTTAAACATGGCTGATACATCTATGTCATCTGATTCCTGCTTACAACATTCTCGGCCAAACATTTGACGTAATCCTTGATCCTGAACAGTCTCCAGCATCAATACATGGAAAGCAAACCACAAATAGTTTTGTTCCACGCCTGGTGCACGAAATAAATTGCTGGTAGTAATTGCTGATAGTGACCATTCGCCTGCCAATAAACTCGAATATGCTGTATCTGGAAGAATGTTCTTGATCATCCTAAGTGGACTGCGATTCTGCTGCTGCTCTTGCTTCTTTGGTGAACGTGGTGTTGGTGTCGATGTTGATTTACGAGGTCTCTGTCGTTGTGCTGCTAACAGTCGCCTGTGTTCCTCGCCTAACATCATCTCCAGCAAATCATGACGTCGTAAAGAGAAAGCAATCTTGCAGATGTAATCCATAATAGCCACATAATGTTCATTCCACATCCAATCATGCTTCTGGAACAAGGTCTTGAGCCACGAATGAAGGATTAGGTCACGATACGAGAATCCACCACCACTCTCCTCTGATGAAAACTCACTCATCGCTGTCGAATCAATGAATACACCTTGCCAGATATGTGTTGCTACCATCATGCTCACTCCATTCAATCCTTCCAGAAATAAAGAATCATGTGTCGTCTTTTGTATCAATGTACTGGTGTGAGTAGCAAGCATAGGATCTGATTTGAAATCAAGCATTTGACGCGTGAAGTTGTAAAGGTTGCTGTCATTGAATAAATCATCTCCATGCATGTATACAAAGGCTGGTATGATATCAGATAATGCATACACAACTGATTCTGGCTTTCCACTTCGACGTAATACCAATAACATCTTGTCCCATCCACTTCCACATTCAAAACGTAAGAAATGTCGACTCGTTGCTGATAGTAACAAGGCTACATACACAACCAATGCAGCATGGGATGCGGTGATATCGCTGTTTGTATGCAGCATCTCTCGCAAAAAGACTCCAGTAATGGATGCATCAACATCTGAAGCACGTGATGAAATTGGACAATCATAAAGTTTGAGTCTCATTGTCATCTTCCAAGCCCATTCAATCATGTTGCCATTATTTGCTGATGATGCTGAAGAAAATGCGCTCCTGGAAGCCATGGATGGTAAATACGAGGACACTGCAACACCAACAGTCTTGATCAGATGATCGTTTTTGTGATCAGAATCGGGTAGCGGATGGAATACCTGACATGCATCAAGTAGCAAAAACGCTAACTCTTCATGAATCTCATATGACTGAAATGGTATCCTTCGACTGTGCCATGGCTGTGATTTTGACTGTGTCTCATCCTCTTCATCTCCATAATCCAGATTGATATGCTCAAATATGAAACGTGCAAACATCGTTTGTGGTGTAGTTGTGCTCTTTTCTCCATGCTGCTCTTTGTTGCCACATAATAACTCATGCAAGCTGACTAGATCCTCTTTAAGAACTTTCCAGTGATGAATTGGTAATGATCGAAAGAGATACATAGCCATGTTGCCCTCCATTTCAGTAAAATGTGCAGTAGTCCATCTCAACAACAAGGATATAGTGAATGGGTGATAAGAACAAATAGTGCCAAAGTTGTCTCGAACATCCTTATAGTACATGTCACGTATACTGTTATCCAGAAATGCCACGGTGAATAAAGCATGCGCAATGACAGTGATCAAACAAGTTGGAAGTGCTGTATCAGTGCTACGCGTAGCATCACGTGGGATTGAAACAATGATATTGCATAAACAACCCAGTAAAAAGATGCCTTGCACGTGATTGTCACCAAGGAAACTGAGTAGTTGTGTGATGTCAGGAAGATGCTGAAGGATATGCTTGTAATCCTGTGATATGTCATATTCCCTTATATCCAACACGTGCTTTGTAATCTTGCATAATGCCTCAATCGATACTGCATGAAATGGAAGTGTTGGCAAAAACTGCCATACGCTTGGATCCTGAATGGCAAGGAATCCATCCACCACTTTGATCATAAACTTGTTCATGTGCTCTTGTCCTTGCAATCTATCAGCTAATCTCTGTGATACTCGACATACACACTGCGCCAGTCTTTTGATAAGATTGGTATGGTTCTTGTTTGCAAATGCCTGAATGCCAGTATTGAGAACTGTTGTAAGCTCTTCTGAAAATGCAAATAGTTTCTCCAGCTCTTTGGAATCTGCATACATGGATGGCATATCTGAAAGAATAGAATCATAAACATGCACAATGGCAAGCTGATCGATGCACGCGAGATAATCATCTTCAATCCAAGGTGGTGGATCATTGTGCATTGTTGGATCCAATAATAGTCGTAACGCACCAATATACTCTTGCATAAACAAAGATCGATCATTGTCATTGCCTGGCTTGTAAGTGTATTGTATCAGTGGCATCGCCCATTGTACTCCTCCTTTCATATGCATCAAGTGCGCCAATAAGACTCCACGATCAGCAAGTGATGCTAGATCAAGATATATACTTGATACATGAATGATCCACGTGCGTACGTCTTTGACAAATGCAGACACTTCTTGTGATGCAATCTCCTGCTCTTCTTGTTCCTCTTCACGTTGATGGTAGTCAAGTTGCTCCACTGCTGAAAAAAGGGATCCAAGCATTTGCTGTAACGCTGATAAATCTTTCTGCATAGTGCTGCTGTTGTTGGTTGTACTTGATCGATGATGGATCGACCAAAGTGTATCATCAATCAGAGTTTGTGTTGCCACGCGTGTCATTCGTGCTTCAAATAGCAATCGATACAAATTGGTGTTGATGTCGCTTCGTAAACATTGCATAACTTCGTTAAGCTGGCGACTTTCAGCAGATTGAAAACTGACACGATGACCTTCATGTTCGAACATGACTTGGTTTCCATCGCCACACTTTCCCTTAAGCGTTGTCATGATTGGCTCCCACTTCCATAGTCGACTCACAATCGAATCTTCTTGTCGTCGTACGTCATGCATTGTGTCCAAAATACTGTGAATACGATCCAGCTGCTGCTTATATTTGGCCAATATTGGTGTCAATGCCATATCTTCTTGCTGCCAGGAACTTTCTGCATAGTCCACTGTCGTTGTTGAATCTCGATCGTGATAGACTGTGCTATTGCTGTTATTGCGCGATGGCAGAAAACGGACTATAGCGTCATCTCGTTAATGCTTTGGGTAGGAACGACACAAGGACGACTGCACCTACGTTTGGAATTGAATATGCTGCGTTTACTGCCTAACACATTTCAGTGAGTTGCTTGTTATCCAATGTGAACAATACAATAACAATCTACCTTGCATTGTCTAGTGTGGAGTGGAATGTCTAAAGCGTGGACTTGGAGGAAGAAGGCGGGTCAGGAAATAGAGAGCGTCGGGACCATTACCATACATGCATTAATTCCATCCTGGCAAACCAACCCAATGACCTGACGTATCTTGTCTCATGATCCAAGTAGTAGAATACTCTTTCCCCAATTGATCCTTTATGATAAACGTGTCATGTATCATCTTGCATAAATATGACTTGTGATACTTTAGAAGATCTGACCATCTCATTACTAAGAGGAGGCTCATGTTGAACCCCCTTCTTTTTTACCCGACAACATCTCCTCTCGATAGTACATTAACGTTACAACCCAGCAGGGGGGTGTACAAGAATGAAGCAGCACGATGATCTAATACCAACCCTGCATGTACAAATACGTAGATTATGCAAGAGAAACTTGGGAACATGCTTTTAGGTAACACTTGACTCCTTTTGCTTTCTCGAATGACATCAGAATGTGAATACCAGGTAGATGTTATATTATACGATTAGGATTTGTTAGACGCGTAACAGTGAGCATGGATCAAAATATATATAGAGAGTAGGAGATGTGCATATGCGTACGTTTGTGACTAGTGTATAAAGAATATAAGTAGGAACAAGGATAAAGTAGTACTTTCTTAATAGACAAGCTCATATTTTGAAGAACCGGTGTCATCAGCAGCATGGTTGCGGAATTTTTGACGTTGGAAATCATCAGCTGTCGAGTCGTCAGATGCCCTATCAGTAGGCGAATGATTGCTGACATTGGGACCAATGGCATGCTTTTGATACAATTGCTGGTACCTAAGCTGCTGTTGCTTGATATCAGTCATTTCTTCCTTATCATTGAATGACATGGTTACGCCTGGTGCCGTGTAGCTGGTACTTGTTTCGCCTGTAGAAGTAGGGAAAGTAGAATCACCACCTGTTCCACTTGATGAATTTGTAACAAGTGCTGGATTCTTCTCAAACTTGGGACTGTAATTAAAACATCAGCTATGTGTGCTTTGTGTTTCTTGGTTTCATTGTTGAATACATACTTGATAATGATGGCTGCTTCAACAAACACTGTTGTCATGGGACCAAGGTATGTCCAAATGACAGCAAGAATGACACTGCCGACAGTGGATGTCATGATACGATCACGCAGGATTCCATAAAGCAAAAGGAACGAGGCAAATGACATGAGACACACAATAATGATGCCTACCAACATTTTGATCTTAAAGATGCCTGTTTTGATAGCTTGGTACCGAGCATTATCCTTTCCAAATCTAGCCAGATGCGAATTGAGAATGCGAACCAAACGCCATCCAGCAAAAAGCACTGCGCCACTAAGTGAAGCATCATGAAGGAACCAAAAGCCATAGAGTAATCGAGCAAACACTTCCGCAACATACAAGTTGGAGTAAGCAAAGGCACCAGATATGATAGAACATACATTGTTGATCACAAATGGCCATAAGAAGAACCATGAGCCCATTAGATCAACAACTAATGCAGATGGCAACCATCCAGTGGATACAGCCTTGTGGCTCTAATGTAATGTTTCGCTGTTAGTACCTTTTCATGGCTTTAGCATCATCACGTGCATATATATAATATATACCTCGGCTAGTGTTTGAGCAATGCCTACAAGATACAAGGCAAAACTACCATATCCAAATTGCCATGGTATCTCAAACAAAACTATAATCGGATCAGAAACATGTGTCGGTATTAGTATGTCCTTTTTAATGTAGTGGAATGTTCCGATGATGGTGATACATCCTCAGGGTCATGGTGGGAAGAAAATGAGGAGTTCAAGTCACCAGGGATTGGGAATAAAGAGGTCTCGACCACACAATCACACTACTTACATGACCGGGCAATCAGGTTTGTCGGCGCGATATCAACCACCAATACTACACTAGAGATCAATCGCACTAATTTCCCAAAAGCTTTAGTGCGCGGCGCTCTATACTTGTCAAACAGCAATAATACATTTCAGATGACTCACAGATATTGAAAAATGTCAATAGCACTAGCATAGAATCAACCGGTTTGGGGCGAAGACATCCACCAGCTCGTCTATAATCCCATAGTTTATGTCCCTTGATGAAAAGCCGATGAATAATCAAGCCAATACCTACAATTACACACGCACATGTCAATGAGACAATAAATTAGCTGACATTCTTGTCTCTTTGCCAAACATGGATGTTCCACAGGATAGCATCATCAAATGAATAATGAGAACAAGCAGTATTTTCTCCACATCCTTCATCATGATGATGCTCCATAGGATATGCTAGTTGTATGAAAAATGATACATGTACACATACCGACAGCTACAACAAGTCCCGAAAGTGCAATATTGACAATGTAGACATAATACATTGCCGTTTCTTCAGTACATCCATAGATAGAGAGTCGCCAGTCGCAATGGCATTCTTGTTCAACACAATGATGCGTAAGCGTACGTGTGGTGAGATCGGTTACTGTAAGGCCAGACATGCGCTTTTATTCTCGACAAGGAGTGTATAGTAGCCGAGAAACAAGTGAGTAAAAGGGAATGCGTATGCAAGAATGTGTAAGGAGGAGAAAAAAGTAAGTGGATGTTCTGGAAAGATAAGTGGCAAAAGAGTCGTTTTTATATAAAGCGGTGTGTAATGCGATGATGATAGTGTTGTATCCCAAGATAGCAAACTTTAAGGATTGCACACGATGATAGTCATAGTTAAGGACAACATTTAGCTCAGGGTGTGGCTTTACTTGCCATATCCCACGCGTATGTGTGGAGATATAATGAAACTTGAACATGTCTTTCAAATCCAGCTCCATGCCAAAATGACCGAGCGTACAACACAACCCTTATGAAATGTCGTATGTGCCTAAAAAGGAGGTTGTGATACCTATACATCGATCCAGTCTTCATGGCTCCGCTCAATTGACATAAATGTCACTCTCCTTGAACCTTATACCAAAATGTGCAATCTTCACCGCGGATAACTACAGGGGCTTGCATAAAGTTTCACAGACCCATTATCGAGATCATATAGATGCATTAGAATGACGTATCATTAAGAATGTAAGAGAATGGGATGGCTCTTTGTCATAATGATACCAGAATAACAGTGTTGTCAATACACGTGGCACAACGATTGTTGCTGTTACACATGGTAGGTGTTTTCATAAGATCAAAAGTAATAAAGCTGACGTTGCAAGTGAGCGGGTGATAGCGGATTTAGGTATTTGGTGCAACTTGTCCCTTTGCTGAGAAGAGTCCTGATTCTTATCAGAGCTATGGCAAAGGAGAGTGAATTTAATAGGTGATCGAAGCAAAGGAAATCTGCAGTAACCATCACACAAGCATATGCATGCAACAGTAAAAGTGATCGACCATGTTCCCACAAAAAGAAACTCCCGATGCTGCAACCAATGTTGTGCCATTGTTGTGTACACTTGCGCACACATAGGAGTAACTTGTTTTCAGCACTTACTCTCTATAAATGCCACATACTACCCAAATACTTTGCACACCAAGACTAGTCTTGCAATTGAAACTGAGCACGTGCACAAGAGAAGGAAATGGTGATCCATCCTGGTGACACAAGTGGTGAAATTCCGATTGCTGAAATGAAAAAAGCACAAGGATCTATTAAAAGCCTAAGTATACAACACGCGGGAGTGCCGAAAGAGAAAGAAAACAATGTGGCTATTATGACTTTACAATGATAAGGTGTACAGGGACATCTATGATGAGAGGAAAAAGACGTATACGGATGCGAGTGATGAAAATTGTGATGATAAGAAGACTGGAAAAGTGATGATGGATAAGGTGGATGATGCATTCATATATAAGTCTATCGTTCTGCGCGCATCAATTGTACTTGTGATGATAGATCATCTTGTGGATCTTCTGGAAGGCGCTCTGTTGGTGGTGGCCAATGTCCAAGGTTGTCATCATGCGTTGTAGAAGAGTACAGGTCATCCAGTGCAATCTTTTCAGTGCCGATGTTACCAAGACCTGAGATTGTGTCATTATCATATGAAGAAAATCCAGTCGTGGCATTGTTCATAGAAAGATATGTGTTGTTGCCCATGTATTGGGAACGCTGATTATGTTTTTGAAAGACTTGCTCATATTGCATTTGCTGCTGTTTAAGATCTTCAAAAGCATTTTGGCTCATAGTGGTGGTCTGAAAACTGCCTTCCATGTTCGTGGTGACATAAGATGATTGCTGTGTGTCTTGTTCGTTGGAACCAGATTTGCCACCACTACCGCTAGATGTTTTGAGCCCGCCAATACCAGCATTTCCGATCTTGGGACTGTAAATAGTAATCAGTATGCAATGATCTGGATATACAATAAGTGTTTTGATCTACTCACTTTGCAATAACAGCAATTTCGCAAAACAATGTAGTCAATGGGCCAAGGTAGTTCCAGATAACACCAAGAAAGATTGATCCTGGTGGATTAATCATGATGTAGGGTCGAAGTGCACCATACATGAGTAAGAAGATGGCAAACATCAATAAGCAAGTGACAATGATTCCCATCACTGCTCGAATCTGTTATTAAAATCAATACATGTGATGTGTGTGATGGATCAATGTAATGCAAACCTTAAAGATACCGGTTTTAACAGCTGTGTATCTTGGACCAGATGCTTGGATCTTTGCAAGATGCACATTAAGGATGCGGACCAACTTGATACCAGATAGCAATACAGCAATTCCAAGAGAAAAACAGTGGATAAACCAAAGTACGTATAATATACGTACGCAAATCTCGGCTGCATAGAGATTGGTATCTGCCATAGCACCTCCGACAAGTGCTACAATGTTGTTGGCAATGAAAGGAGCAAAGAAAAATGTGCTGCCAATGACATCCACTGTTCTTGGAGATGGTAACCAGCCTTTCGAAATTGCCTTGTGACTCTAATAGCACATTGATATGTAAGTAATGTTCTCATACATCTTGAATTTCTCTCTCATTCAATGTGTAAACTTACATCAGCCAATGTTTGTGCAATACCAACAAGGTACAAGGCAAATGCGCCATAACCAAACTGCCAAGGAAATTCAAATAGAACTAAATATAAGCAGATCATAATTAGCATCTACAGTGCTGGTGGACAATACAGAAGACATACACATGCGAGAAACCATGTCGGGGGCAACATCCGTGATGAGAATGACACTTGTCAGTAGGCGGACTTTTTTAACAAACAACATGATGAGTATTACTGAATGACGGATAAATGCAGCCGTTAAAAGCTGGTGATACTAACGCAAGTTGAAAATCATAAGCAGTGCAAGCATACAGTCAATCGGTTTGGGCCGAAGACATCCTTTGGATGATGAAAAGTCGAAAAGTCGATGTCCTTTGAATCCAATACGATGCACAAGCAAGGCGACACCTGTTGTCAATGTTAACAAATATGTGCATGAATGCATGTGTATGCACATACCAATGATAAATACTAATGCAGAGATGGCAATGTTGCCATAATAGACACCTGTCATGGCTCTTTGCTCGACACAATTCTGCAATGTGACACGCCAATCACAGTGACATGTGCCATCAGCCAAACAGTGATGTGTAAAGGTGTGAACTGTAAGCTCGACCATATTATGTCGCTGCTGTGATTATGATCGATCGATTATGAATATATCTGATTTGATGGGGTATATGATCGAATGTTGCCGTTGTTGCTATCAAATTCACGCACAAAGATGCAAAAGAGAAATGTAGAAGAAAGAAAGAGGAGACGATAAAGAAAAAAAAGTTGCATGTTGGTATCCAGCATGCAATTACTTTTCTGAGTAACCTTTTTTGAGTGATACCACGTTACCTGTACTCAAATCACTGCATACAAATGAGTTTATTTGATGCAGATTCTTGTTGGTTACAGGTGCTGACATCTTTGTATGGCCGTATACAAGTTTACGGCCCGCAGAAAGCCGATTGACATCCGCCTGCGCGTAATGTTCCTGATAATCTTGCTTACATCAGCTGCATAAGACCTAAAAGTGACAAGTTATCAGCTTTTTCAAGTCATATACCTTTCAAGTAAGAGATAAATGGCCATGCATTAAGATCAACATGGTCAATATTCACATAGCTTCTATTCCTCTTGTCAAGGTCCAGACTTTGTAAGGGGTTTTTGCCCGATAGATGAGCTAATATTCTCAAGTTGCGTGGCCTTTAAACTACCGCCATTGTTTGTGCTACAATGCTTTGCATTCTTCAAGAAGATCGCTATTTATTCTTTCACCTGGTGCCAAACTTATGGATGCACAGCCTGTTTAATTAAACATCATCATTGCAGATCGATCCCAATACCGGTCTACCGGATTGCAATGACTTGAATGACAAAAACACATGGCAGGATCATGAAATAGAAAGAGCTGGTCGTAGCTGAGTACAAAGTGTAAATAGCAATAGCAAGGAGTAAATACATATCACAGCATGTTTTGAGAGCGAATATGGCATCAGTCGATATCATTTGTACACGCGTATACACATGGATCTTTCTATGGCATGGATGCTTACCCCTTGAACCTTGCTTGTGCCTTTTCGGCATGCAAATTCAAAAAAAGAATGTTATGTGAAGGCACAGTTGTAAACAGGCGTTATGCATGTGATTATGGTGGCGGTGATCGGTGCGGAGGTACTATTTGGGATAACAAACACATAAGGAGACACCTGACTGGAGAGTTAAAAGATCTCGATTGCACATCACTGTCAGTGCAACACCAACTTTATTAAATATTCAGTCTTTTCATCCTCTTTCTATCATAACAAAATGCAGGATTGGGCGTTTTCTCCCTTTTCTTCTCCTCAATGAATGGCTGTGATTAAACGTATAGCCTATGGGAGTTATCGCCTCGTGCAGCAAACAAGTGAAGAAGGGGCATACATGCGCTTTTGCGTATACACATCATCTGATTTATCTTTGTAGCACATGGTGATAGCTAAAATGGACAATGAAGTTCCCAATAAGCATGTTTGGACAATCACAAACTCAGATTCCTCTTATGCATCACGTAATACCCCACACAATGTTCTTAAATGAAAAGAATCTGATCTATTATACGATGAAGTTGACAATGTAAATACAGAAGAAGAACAATTAATGCAATGTAATGAGTAAACTAAAAGTGGGGAGGAAAAGATTCATAACAATATGAAGGAATGATTTACAATCGTTGATGCAAAGGTAAAGTTTGAAGATCAAAGTCTTGATTTGTATCAGTTGCCACAGCTTGATATCCACCAAAGCGTCTATTTCCAATAAGCTGATTCCAAATGCGTGACCAAAAGCTCGTGGATGTCTTGATGGGAATCGAATTGTCGATAGGAGTGAGTGGTTCTTCAATGGCAATAGATGTTGAAGGAGCTGCAAAGTCAATTTGATCTTCCGAAACAAGAACAGGTTTACGCCAGAACCATTTGAGTAAAAGACTGCTGACGACAACACTTGTAGAACTTGCAGCCATAGCCAAACCAGCCAGCATTGGATGTAAATGCCAGCCAAGGGGCATAAAAACACCCATTGCAAGTGGAATACCAATCACATTGTAAATGCAAGCCCAAAGCAAGTTGATCTTGATCCGCCTGAAAATAGCACGTGATAAATCAAGAGCAGCCACCACATCGGATAAATCACTTCGCATGAGCACCACATCAGCTGCTTCAATAGCCACATCTGTACCAGTGCAAAGTGCAATTCCCAAATCAGCAGCAGCCAATGCAGGAGAATCATTGACGCCATCACCAACCATAGCTACTACTGCCTTGTAACGCTTGGATCCCAAGATATTGGAGCTCACCATTTCACGACGCTGCATTTGTTGAACCAGTTGTGTTTTGCCATTGGGTGAAACACCAGCATGTACTTCAGTGATGCCCACTTGTTTTGCAATCGATTGTGCTGTCAATACATTGTCACCAGTCACCATGGCAGTGTGTAATCCCATCATATGTAATGTTGCCACCACTTGTCGTGACTCTGGCTTAAGAACATCTGCCAAAGCAATATATCCTGCAGCAACACCATCCCATCCAACAGTAATGCATGTATGTCCTTGCGCCTCTTCTGCTTCAATTGCACGAGCTTGTTCTGGGCTTAATTTCATGCTGTGGAATTGTTCAAGCCATCGCTGATTGCCAATAACGATTTGATGTGATGCACCTTTCATAGCCAAACTGCGTAAGATTGCTGAATGATCATCATCTTCTGTGATAGCAATGTCACATTCAATTCCAAATCCAGTTTCACTTCGAAAACCTGAAATGACTGCAAGATTATCCAATAAATCAAGACCAGTAAGATCTTTACCCTTCTGTACAACAGCACGACCAACTGGATGTTCGCTTTGTGTCTCTGCAATAGCAGCAAGTAGCAGTAACTGATCTGATGTCAAGTGTGTATCATCCCAGCTTTCAGCACGAGTCACTTGTAACTTGCCAATTGTCAATGTGCCAGTCTTGTCAAAGACAATTGTATTGACTCGTTGACCATTCTCAAGCACGGCACCACCTTTGAACAAGACACCATTCTCAGCACCAACACCTGTGCCTACCATCACTGCAGTTGGAGTAGCCAAACCAAGAGCACAAGGACAAGCGACAATGATCACACTGATGCACATTTTGAGACATACGAAAAACCAGCTGCCATCACCATCAGTCTCAATTTCAGTGCGTAACATGGATGGCATACGATCAACACCCAGAAAAGTGACCAACAAAGACCAAATCACCAAAGTACCAAGACCAAGAAGCAATACTGCTGGTACAAAATAACCTGCCACCACATCAGTGAAGCCTTGAATGGGTGCCTTGCTGACTTGTGCATCTTCCACCAGTTTCACAATTTGGCTGAGTGCTGTATCAGAACCAACACGAGTTGCTTTCATCACAAACATGCCAGGACCATTGACCGTACCACCAATGACTGTATCACCTTCCTTCTTGGATACTGCATCCACTTCACCAGTTACCATGCTCTCATCCACTGTAGAAGCACCTGATGTAACAATACCATCTGTAGGGATCTTGTCACCAGATACAATCTTGAGTAAATCACCTTGCTGAATAAGCTCTGAAGGAATACGCTTCTCTGATACAATGTTGCCAGTGTGTTCATCAACTTGAATCATCAATGCTGTCGATGGAGTGAGTGACATTAACTTGGATAATGCTGAAGAAGATTGTCCTTTGGCCATGTTTTCCAATAATCGTCCTCCTGAAATGAATGCAATCAACATGGTGGATGTATCAAAGAATACAGTAGGACGATGCGTTGAATGTGTACATAGTGATCGAAACATGGAAATGACTGAAAAAGTGAATGCTGCAAGTGTTGAAATCGAAACCAGGACATCCATTGTTGGTGAGCCATGACGTATAGACTTGTATGCTGACACCAAGAATCGTTTGCCAACACCAAATTGTACTGGGATAGTGAGTACTAGTTGAACGACATCCATCAAATAAAGTCCATCAAAAAATAAAGGAATATCCAATATAGGACGACCCCAAGAGAACATTGGCATCACCATGGCAATGATGAAGACTGGCACTGCAAAGATAACACTGCGAAGACAAGCTTGTCGCCATTCTTGAATCTCACGCACCTTGGATAAGCTATCAAGCTGTGCATTACGAGTGTTATCATGTACCAATGCATTGAAACCAAGATCTTCAATTGTCTCCACAATAGTACGCATGCCTAGACGTGTATGGTCATATCGCACCACAGCCATCTCGGTCATCAAGTTGACAGTGATTGAATGTACTCCAGGCACTTTGCTAACACCACGTTCAATGCTATGCACACAACTTGCACATGTCATTCCAAAGACTTGGAGTTGCACTGTGTCATCACTCTTTGGCTGTACCAACTTGGCTTCGAATCCAACATCTTCAATCATATCGGCAATTTTCTGGTCTTCTGTAATCACTGAAGGATCATATTCGACTGTCGCTTTCTCTGCAAGCAATGATACTTTGATGGATATAATGCCAGGCTGACCATTGACTGCACGTTCAATGCTGTTGACACAAGAAGCACAAGTCATACCATGGATCTCCAGCTGAGCAGTTTGAATACTGTCATATTTGTCATCAGCACCACTACTGCTAGTAGCCACCTGTATCTCAGCTACTGTAGACTGCTCCTTGTTGTTGCTATTGAGTAATGGTACGTCGAATCCACAATCTTCAATGGCTTCAATGATGGTTTCACGAGACAGTAATGACCCATCGTGTATCACAGTTGCTTGCTCAGCTTCCAGACTAACATCCACAGATTCGGCACCTGCTAGACCAGTCAATGCACCAGTGATTGACTTTACACATGATTGGCAAGTCATCCCTTTGACAGGAAGTGTTGTTGTGATAGTGCTGTTCTGAATTGTTGTTGTCGATGGTACATCAAATCCACAATCTTCAATAGCTTCAATAATGGTCTCACGAGATAACAATGACGTATCATGCATAATAGTTGCTTGTTCATCATTTAAGCTGACATCCACAGACTGAACACCTGCAAGACCCGTCAATACACCTGTAATCGACTTTACACACGACTGACAAGTCATTCCCTTGACTGGAAGTGTTGTTGTGATGATACTGCCATTGCTACTATCAGGAACTTGGAATCCACAATCTTCGATAACTTCCACAAGCTGTTCCCGTGTACGTATTGTTGGGTCATAGTGTATTGTAGCTGACTCTTCCTCCAAACTGACTTGTGCCTTGTACACTCCTTCAAGATCCAGTGCATTGGTGATAGAGCGTACACACGAATGGCACGTCATGCCCTTGACTGGAAGCACAATGGTGGTGTTGTCATGTGTCGTCATATTGGTCGTTCTTTTGTCTCCCTTTTGACGAGTCAATGTTGTACTGCTGATTGGTGTATGAACAAAGGGGAAAAGAGAAGTAGGAATGCCAACAGCAAATGGAGGCAGAAAAGACGTTCACCCCAAATACAAGGAGAAGCGAGGAGTAAAAAAAGAATCAGGTGAATAAGTTGTTGTTGCTACACATTCGAACTAACCTTGTACAACACTGAGAGGAAGAGCCGAGTCGGTACTAATTCTTCCGTGCGGATTATCGGTCCAAAAGTCATCCGCTTCTCTATCTTCTGTTTATGGACAAAAAGTATCCGCGGCGGATTGTTCTATTAGTACCTCTTTTCTTGCTCATATCCATTATGTACATGAAATAAAGAAATCAAGTCTATGATTGATTACGTATCTACTGTTTGTAAGATGAAGGACTCTTTATCTGATCAAGTGAAACGGACATTGACTTTTTGTTTCGATTTTGTTCCCGGTGTTTAATGAAACTCTATCTGATCATCATCAATAAGGGGAGTCAAGTCAATAGATGACTGTAAACAAATGCTTACTGCGAGACTTTTGCTCTCCTATCATTTGCCTAATAAATATGCACAGCCCATACAATGAGGCGCAATCAAGGAGTGAAAGATAGCAGTGATAGCTTCCTGCATGATGGAATCCTTTAATCGGTCAAAAGTTTTTTCGGACTCACGAGCCAGTTTGCCTTTGGTAACACAATGATCGAGATGTACTTGCCAGTTGCTGCTGCTTTTTAGTCGCGACGTCTTATAAAGATGCTATAGATCAAGTGAAAGTTTATCTTGGAATGAAGAATACTGTTCTTTTTCCTTCTTTGCCATAACGTGATAATGTAGTGTGGCTAGTTTTTGCTCATCAGATGATCATTGTCGACCATTACTATACACGGAAGGATGATGTCGAATGACCATAAATGTCTACATTGTACTTTATTCCTCCTATGTGTAATGTAAATCATCGAAGCATTGAAGCATAAGCATGCTATGAACACTCTATTTTCTAGCAAGTGTAGATATTCCCTAAGGCAAGGCAACGCTTCAGGACTAGTTTTAGCTGGACAAGACCATATGCTTCCTGAATCTGTTTGATGGTACCCAACAAGCATTGGTAAAGCCAACATTGCATATGCATCACTGAAGGAAGCTACAATGATGAAGTGTATATGATCAACCAAGCAATGTGATATCAAGGAGTCATAAATGACAATGACGACCACGACTATGAATGCTGGATAACAAGGAAAAGCTATATAAAGATCTCAAGTGCTGTATTAGTTGCAATCAGATCCCCAAAAGACATACAACACTTGCTCTTTTAGAAATAAATGAAGCAGACATGCTGGAAGAAAGAGGATTTATGATGGATGATTCATAGGTGACAACATTTCTTCTTGCGTGGGCGTGTGTGATCACATAGAGAAAACAGTGACAAGGTGGGGATAATGTAATAGTGCATGAACTGATAAAGTGATGGACGCCTAAATTTCTATCAACAGGAATAATGAATGGCTTCTTGTATGGATGATGCCAGAAACAGTGATTCATACAAAGAGATGATCCTTGTGGACGTGCATGTCTTGGTATAGCGAGCAGTGCCAAAAGCACCCAAAAAGACGGAGAGATCAGCCAAGTGCGTTACACATTTCTCTTTCACATGTGATGACTGACAACAATGCCTCAAGAAAAAGGAAGCATACCAGTGACGACGACAAAGCAACCCATTGGCTACTCAATGACACACCAGCACCACCATTGTCCATCCTGAATAGCTTTGACTCCAGTACTAAGCTTCCTGCAATGTCACCATCCTTGCAACAGCAATCGTCCGTTAACCTATTCCCCACTACACGCGACTCAACTCTATTTACAATCTCCAGACAACGACGACAGCAACGAGACCGTTTCAATGCTCAGGATCGAGAACACTTGACCAATGCCTTTAGTGTGGACGTCAGTATAGCCGATCGCTTGATTGTACCCAAAGTCCACCCGTTATTAGCAGCCAAACTAAAACAACACCAGGTATACATGATCCATAAGGTAGAATAGACCAGTTGTTTATTTCAATGTTATTGGTAGGTCGATGGTGTCGCATTCATCTGGAAGCAGATAGTTGGATATATGCATGGATGTATTCTTGCCCATACAATGGGTCTTGGTGAGTAGTACGATCTCCACGGCCATTCAATCATGTTATCTAATGATGCATAGGCAAAACACTGCAAACAATTACCTTCATTACATTACTTTGTACCGAGATTGCAGAAAAGAATCCAGTTATACCGCGTTACTTGATGGTAAGCTTAACATTCTACCCATCGTAGTATACATGATTGACGTGTTGATTCACTTGCAGGCAAATCGAACTTTGATCCTGGCACCTTTGACAACCATCAGTAATTGGATGAATGAATTTGACAAGTGGATTCCACAAGAATTGGTGCAGATCGTTGGACACACATACAACTTTGCAGGTAAGAATAACCATTCATGTGGGATGAAAAGTGAATTGACTCGAATCATTAGATGTCGTATCTAGTTCAGCCAATTATGCCAAAAGAGCTCAGTATCTGAAGGATTGGTACATGGGTGGTGGTGTGCTTTTCATGAGCTATGAGCAGTATCGTATCCTATTGACAAAAGACACGCCGCATCAAGATGAATTGAGAAGATATCTTCAAGACCCAGGTCCTTCACTCTTAGTCGCGGATGAAGGTCACAGGCTCAAAAGCAATACTTCAGTATTGGCTCTTACTGTCAGCCAGATTCGTACACCAGCTCGCATTTGTCTCACAGGCTCACCCGTGCAAAACAACTTGGATGAGTTTTATTGCCTTGTCAATATTGTGGCACCTTCTTTGCTTCCTGATCCACAATCTTTTATCATGTTCTATCGCAAACCTATCGAGAATATCTTCATCGAGTCAAGTTTATCAGACATGTATCTTGCCAAGAAACAATTGCTCAAGCTCAAGTTGCTGACCAGTGATATCCTTCAGCGGTAAGTTGACGACATGTATGTTTCGTCATGTAATGAAGACATTCATCTGTTTTGTATAGTCGAGGACCAGACTATTTGGACAATGATCTGCCACCAAAGAACGAATACTACATTGCATGTCGATTGACTGATGATCAATTCACTGGATATGAGATCTTGCTCGACCATTTCAGAACAACAAGCGAAAGTATCTTGATCAGTCATGTCGCATTACGTGCATTGTGCAATCATCCAGCGATTCTGAGAAAGGTATGTTGAGGATATTCTTGTGATCTACACGTATTCATTTGACCTGTATGATCAGATCTTGGTGGAACGAAATGCACGTTTGGGAGTTTCATCACAACCAACAGATACTGGGGACATGGATGCCATTGTGGAAGATGAACTCTCCGCGTTTTCTGAAATCGCGAGCAAGTTATTGTTGGAATGTCTCTCGAATTACTTTGCACGTTTGTCTGGTATGACTCCTTGACAATCGATTTACATCCACGTATACTTAGACAACCAATATAGATATCGAGGACCCACGTCATTCAAGCAAAGTGATGGCTATCATGGAAATTGCCAAAGGATGCAAAAACCTTGGTGAAAAGCTTATCATTGTTTCACATAGTATATTGTGCCTGGGTAAGATTCTTCTTTCACGTTATCTTTGCAGCAAGACTTTTATTGACTTGATGCATATGCTTATAGACTTTCTGGAGAAACTTCTTGGATCAAGGACTTATCAAATCAGTCGCATTGATGGAACAATACCACAACCGGTAAGCAATCATTCAGTACAAGAGGACTTGAAGCTAACACACGTATTATAGCAACGACAAGAGGTGATTGACAAGTTCAACAATTCTCCCAATAAAGATATCATGTTGCTGTCTGCTCGGGTAAGTTACAATGCTTGGAAAGAAACTGTTTATCTCTAACAGTTGCATTATAGGCAGGATCGCTTGGTGTCAACATTACTGGTGCTAGTAGGATCATCTTGTGCGACTCAGATTGGAACCCTGTACATGATGAACAATCGATTGGACGTATATATCGCTATGGACAAGTCAAGCCTGTTTATGTGTATCGTCTATTCCAGTATTCTACAATCGAAGATGTGATTATGAGCAGAAAGCTGCACAAACGTGGACTAGCAAGGTATTTCTCTTTCTCTCCCTCTGTGTGTGTGTGATGACACTGATATATCCTCTTTCTTTTATAGTCGAGTGGTGGATAATCGCTACTTTAAACGACAAGATGAGAAGGATATCCGAAAGTACTATGCGAACCCAGTGGAAAAGGAAGAAGTTCCAGAAGAATGTGATGACTCAGTCCTGAATGATTTGATGAAAGCAGAACCAAGAGTACTGGTATCCATCGATCGTCCACGTGATATAGAAGTTGAAGACATTATCAATGAGCATGAGTTATCACCAGAAGATGTGAAGAAAGCAAAGGAGGAAGCATTAGGAATGAAGAAGGCGTATATTTCGAATCATTTCCCACTAGTTGCATCATTGTAAATAGCTTTATTAGTCCATTATGCTGTAAATATATCAATATCAAAACAATGAAGTATGAGGAGCATAAAGTGGGTGTAGGAGCTTATATGCGGCTGAATTGACAGCAAGGTTTGGTTACACTAGACTAACAATTGCTGCGGGAGCTGAGCACACTTGTACAAGACAACTCCACTTTTTCCACAAACACAATGGCCACCATCCAAGTCAAGTGGCAGAGTCGACGCTTCAATGTCGAGTTTGACGACAGTGAACTTGAAACAGCTACTGTGCATGACTTGAAAGACAAGTGCCAAAAGATCACCAACATTGAGCCTTCTCGGATGAAGCTGCTAGCGTATGGAGGTAAAGACAACGCCACCAAGCACCATACAGTGGATATTCAACATGTTCTATAGCTGTTATGAAGAATGATTCTCTCTCGCTCAATACTTATGGTATTCGCAGTGGATCCAAAGTGATTCTTATGGCAACACCTGCTACTGATAAAGTGGATGTAAGGCAATGAACAATGTACACGTGGAAAGATACACTGGATGATGACGCATTGTCTATTCTATAGTCCACGTCTGCCAAGAGCCAAGAAGATCAAGTGTTGTCAAGGATACAAGCTGCCACATCCAAACTGACTGAAACGATTGTACCTGACATTGATGCCTATGAACAAAAGGTCAAGAACTACATGTCTGGAGCAAGTCAAGTCAAGGATCACAAGGAACAAAAGAAGCTCGTTGATTATGGCACTTGGTTGAATGAACAATTGATGCATATCCTATTCGACTTTGATGGTATTCTATGTGATTCATCATTTGAAAGAGCACGTCAAGAACGCAAGAGTGGTGTCCATCAATGCCAAGCATTATTAGAAAGAGTAGATAATATAAAAGCGCTCATCAAGAGCCATTTATAATAAAGAATGTGAATAGATAGAAAATGAAAGGAACAACATGAGAAAAAGAGACTACTACAACTATTAACTTTACGGGAACAAAGCAAAATCCTCATCAGAGGAAGAAGTGCTATCAACGTTGAAACTGGCATCATCAAATGAGAAATCGGCAAAACCGGCAAACTCGGCAAAAACATCATCATCATCAGCGACAGGATTTTGAAAGAAAAGTTTGTCATCATCATCATGATCGTCGTCAGTGGGTGGTGGAGAAGGTGGCAATACCAAGTCATCAAGAGTGGGGAAAAGTTGAGCCTGATTGTGCTGCTTGGATACCTTTTTGGTAGTTGGCTTGGATTTGATTGGCGAGGAGTTGGTATGACGACGTTGGTAAGGTTCGTAACGTTGATGACGAGACCCACGGTTGTTGTGGCGGTCATTATTTTGGTTGTTGGTGATGGAAGTGTTATTTGAGCGAAAAGAATTGGAAGAAGGAGAACCGAAAAGAGGGGCGTCCGAGAGAATAGGTCCGTTTAGTGTATGATCAAAGCATTGGTGGTGGTTTTTTAAAGAAGCAGGATGATCCCGTGATGGATTACTCATGGTGGTTTCTCCGGGTTGTCCAGACAAAAACACGACTTGGTCGTTGCTTCTTGCATCCATGGTTTGTCCTTGGGTTTGGTTGCAATAGCCGCTGCTGGGCTCCAGGTAGGGAAAGATGTTTGATACGCAAAAGTTGTGTTCATCATTACTGATATGAAAAGAAGTAGAGGGGATAAGAGCCCTTTGGGGAGGAATGGTTGGTGTGGGTTTTTTGAAAAGCAAGTAGTCTTGTACTAGAACACACAAGCAATATACAACTCTATCACTTGTGCGAGAAGAGTAGTAATGGAGTAACTTTGGTGATAAAGATACTTGAGTGCCTCAGTAGATAAAAAGGCAACAAAAAGTCAACGGCTGTATGCCTTGAAAGATGTAAGAAAAAGGACAAAAAAGAAGGAAGTGAGGAATCTTTCCAATCACCCAGATAAATAGGAAATTGACCGATAAAGTAACACAAAAAGCACAGCCACATGTAATCCCACTCTCCTCTCTCTCTTTCTCGGCCCGGGATCACTTCCTTTGCATACACACACTGTCTCTCTTTATACAGCACATGAACCAACCTACTATTCAATGCGACACGTGCAATACAACTTTTACTGCAGGTAACAACTGCTCACTTGTACACCATTGGGAGCTTGTCTTTCTTATTCTGTCATTGCTGTTTCTCTTTCAGACCAGATTCACTGTCCTCCTAAACCCTTGCTCTTTGGCGATCACTATCTACACTATTACTGCGCAACATGTACACAAAGTGGCACTGAGGAATACAAGCGTGACAACATGAGCTGGGTGGCAGTCGTTCATCTTGTTATCTATAATCTTATCCGCCGACAAGAGATTATTGACATGGACAAACCTGATGCAGAGAAACGACACAAGTACTTTCGATGGAAGGATGACATTTGTGCATTCATTGATGACTATTGGGATTATCTGGTTCCTGGCAAGAAGAGTATGACAGGGATATTTTACAATTCATGCATCATGACTCATTTCAACACCCCAATTTAGGATCTCCTACGTGGCACAACACGATCGCAAGTGTATTATCAACACATGGCACCATTTTCAAGTCAGGCTATGAGATATTTCATCAGAGTGGTAATGTATTCCTTTATTCATCAAGATACTTTTGACTCATCATCAGATAATTAGCATGGTGGACACTATTTGAACAAGTACCCCCTACCAAAGGTATGTTTATTGATTTTGGGTTCTAGATGCATTGCTAACTCGTTATAGACAACAAACCAAGAGTATCTAAAGCTAAAGGCACTCAGAAGCGATCTCGACAAGAAAGCCAAGAAAGCAAATCCAAAAAGATAAAGACTGAGCCACATGATAAACGGCCTACTGGAAAGAATATCCAATCAACAAAGGTCAAAGAGGTAAATGTCATTGTACTCCACTTTTAAGGATATGATTGGATAGTAGTTTAATTGAGATATGATTAGGAGCAACAAGAGACTAGTGTATCACAGGTCAAGGACAAAGAAGCAATGGTGAATGAGGTAAGTTGATCCCTGAAAGGTTGCTGTTATAGTGTTGATTAACATGGTCATGAAGGTGGATGACATATTTGATCTTGGATCATTATCAGATCTCTCATCAGATCCAGGGATATTGAGCGAAGATGATACACAGATATCCAAAAAGCAATCGAGGAAACCTGCAAAGGATCAACAAGTGCCACAACAAGTTGTACAAGCTCAATCCATACCAGAAATATCACCTTCACCTTCAGAATTACCATCAACAACACCTGCAACTCCAACAACCATATCCTTGGATACAACAAATGTCTCTACACCAGATACCCCACATGATCATGTGCAAGTGAAGATAGAACCAGAAAACACAGCCACATCACTTTCCTCCTCATTATCCAATACAAAAGATGATACAGTTGCCAAAGAAGATCAGGTGAGTTGTTCTCATCCAAATTCAATGCGTTATGATGACTGATCAAGAAATAGGCAAAATCCAATACACATGCATCTCCCAAACCGCCACCAGCACCGACTATATTGACTCAGCAAATGGAATGGCAAATGTTGCAACAGCTCGGCAATGCATCAAAGAAGTTACCTACAGTAGCAACCCGTTTTGAGCGCAAACTAGCAATTCGCAGGGTAAGGATCATTTGACGTTCATTGGATGCAATCTGACTAATCCTCTATTCTATGTCTTTTACAGCTAAAACGCAATTTGGGCTTGAAGCTATTTGATCTGGATGCAGCTGTCAGCAAGCAATTACGATCCAAGAGCGAATTAGAACCCATCACTAAGCCTGCTGTTGACACACAAAAAGAGCACACGCCTGATACAACCCAACAATCTACAGCTGCACTGGATGCCATCACATATACCCCTTACCAATGTTCATTTGCATCACGACTTTATGGACCTATTCGTCATGATACTGTTGTCACCAAGGATGAGCCATGGCTATCAGCATGGAATGGGAGGAAATTACGACCTTATATTCGCCGTGATTTCCAGAATGTGACACCTTACATGGAAACATTGATGCGAATTCGATCTCGAAATAGCAATCATCCACAACAAGAACGACACAGTATTGATTATGTCTATTTTCAGCCACAGCATTTGGAGCAAGTGAACGCCATGTTGCGTCGATGTTTCTGGGATGGCATTGATGTATCTGAATCCTTGTTATTTCCTGAATTCAGTATTGTTGCATTATACAAAAGACTTGTGATTGGATGTGCATTCATGACTCCTGAAGCTTATGTGACCTACTTTGCTGTATTGCCTGGATGGAACAATGCTGGCATTGGACAGTAAGTGTATTATGTACCTGATTCTGATTTAAAATAGTACTCATGTGATTCATCTCCCACGCAGATTCATGCTCTATCATCTCTTTCAGGTAACATGTCGCCTTGTTTTCATACCGATTGGATCATTGTGCATAACCATTGTTTTTATTCTTAGACTGCTATTAGCAAGGATATCACGCTTCATGTATCTGCCAACAACAATGCCATGGTATGTACCATCATGGGATCAATGACGAAATGGCTCTTAACATGTGTACATAGATCCTCTATCAAAAGTTTGGATTTAAGCCTGAGGAGTTCATTGTTGATTTCTATGACAAGTATCTTCCAGCTGATAGTGCTTATAGCAAGAATGCATTCTTTTTACGATTGCGTAGATAGTATATAGCTCTCTTTTTATGTAATGTAGATAGGAAACGATAAAAGCAACAATGTGTATGTACAGAATAGCTCAATCTTGTATATGTGTGTGTATATATGGGGTGATAGACCAGTTGGTGGTGCATGATGGTGTTTTAGGTGCCATTTATATACATGGGTGTTGTTGATGAGCGAAGGGCAAGTCGAGCGCTCGATCGCATAGGAGTCACTGGTGATTGTGATTCTTCTGGTTCAGGTGATGATGATTCATAAGCATCCGAGCCATCCTTTTCACTTTCTTGATCGATGAAATCATCCACATAATCATCACCAAAAGTGTAACGAGTAGATCGAGTACTTCGTCGTGGTCGTAAGCGACGTTCAGTGAGCAAATCTTCAGCCATGATTTGCCTTTGTCTAGCAAGTTCTTGTTTTTCACGTCTTCGATGAGCATCTTGTACACGTGGTATGATTGTCTCTGTGATGTAAAGTGCCAAAGATTGTTCTTGTTTGGTGTCGGAGACAGATCCAGCAAACTGTTCAAGCTCATCCAAGGTGCGACAAACTATTCCCATACCACCATGAGTGACATTAACATGCTTCATCCATCATCCCATTACCTGTTTCCCATCGACATCCTGTCTTCAACTTTGACTTTTCTCTCCATAACCATGGTGAATCTAAATGAAATCAAATAAGATCTCTCATTCTAAAGCAATAGTCTACTGTCAAACATACCACCAAAATGCCAATACTGTCGTTTTTCATTATCCATGCCAATAGGTGTTGTTGTGATGACTTGTCCTTTTGATTCAGGCATCTCGATCGCTTCTCGTATAGCATAACATTCTTGTAACTGCCACTCGATCAGGATCCTTAAGATAGTCAACTAGGATATATTCATTGTTAGGATGACTATTGTAGTTGATATCACATCATGTACCTTTTCATTAGGTTCAAGCTCACCAAAGGATTTGACATACAAAGGATTGGTCTTCCAGGACAAATCACCAGATTTTATGCTTGCATTGATGATCCTTGTAAGTTCTTTGCTGCATTGTTGGATGCTATTGAATGATGAAACATTAGATCCCTTGCACAACATCCCATACAATCATCATCCACACCCTTCAATACCAAGCATCACTTACGCAATAGGCTTTTTCCGGTTAAGCGCGTTATTCAGGAAACTACAAAGCAAATCATCCACCAGTTGACTCTTCTCGAGACGCAAGGCTTCTTCAAGTTCCTAATATCCGTGAATAGTTGAATAAAGACTGTAAGGTAAAGTCGATCGGAAGGGATCGAGTTTTAGTTTACCTCTGGTTGCAATGCAGGAAAAGGAAAAATATGCTTGTCTTTAAGGTCATTGAAGACACAAGAAAACGCGTATACAAAAGCTAGTTCCCATTGAGACACTGGTGATAAGGAAGAACTTGGCTGTTCATGTTGCATGGTCTTGGAGAAGGAGATGGAGTGGTGATAGAGTGAAAAAAGAGATATAAAGTAATACAAGCAGCGGTGGCTCTTTTGACAGCAAAATCAAACGGCGACATCAACTAGCTCATCCACACCATGAATACCAACATTTGCATTGGGAATAGAATAAAGGTGCTACTTTACAATACTACTCTTGACTACATTTGACTATGCTACTCCTGTCATTGGACATGAATGAATTTGATGGATGATGACTACACCAAGTGATCCCCAAGTGGATGAATGTTCCATGAATAAAGACTTGCAACCAAGAATGACTCGCTTTCTGTAAACCATGTCAATGGATGTTGTGGAATGAAATGGATGGCGGATAATGGTTCAACCGATCTTCTTTTCTGTCTGAAAAAGTGTGGCCTGACCCTGCTGACTTTTTCCTCAACTTTAAACAACATGCATCCTCCTTTAGCAGCACATAAGCACCAAGGCTGTCTTGAAGCTATTCAAGCTCTTGAAGAGTGCCATCAAGCTGGTTTATTCAATCGTTTCTCTGGTGCTTGCAATGACACAAAACAGAAACTCGATCAGTGTCTCAAGGAAGAAGTAAGCATATTGGTTCCTGCACCATTGTAACGATCTTTAATACCTTGTATCTAGTTCCTTATCCAGCGTGCTGCCAACAAGGGAAAGGCTGCCGAGAAGCGTGCTAGAATGAAAGAAATCTGGAAAGAGATGGAAGAACCACCAGTAACTATTCCCAAGAAAGAACAACAATAATAGTAGTAGTTGTTGTAGTAGAACCACCCTTTGTTGAGCCCTTTTTCCTTTGTATATACATAGCTCAATATATGGATCACTCTTTTAGAACATAACTTATTGCAGGAATGGGTTGATCTAATTTGACAGCAATGTTTGTTTTGCAGGACAGGAGCGGAGCGTTGACGACGAGGGGTCAATGCATAGTTGGCTGACAACACTAAAGACGAGTCATGGATACGTCTTGTCTTTATATCATTCTGATGACCAGTTAGATTCGTTACCAGGGTGCAATCATGTCAGTCATAGCTAATGTCATTTTGCCAACAAGGTTTCATGTATGACATTAAGAAGAAGCTCATATTGGATCTCTGTTTATTGTAATCAATACTAGGTGTATTCTCTTGTGCCAAGGTATTTGACAGTGTGGAGCATCGTCATCATATTTCATCGGCATACGGTCCGTGCTTGAATTCCAATTTTAGCCTTTTAGACGTGGTCGGGATGGTGCCACATAACTTTCACGCTTTGTCAAATACAGGCCATGCAAGAATGTAAGCTCAATTCCCTTTGGCATCTCTATACTTGTTATCCTAACCCTGTCATGTCCATATAATAGATGCTGCTCCACAAAGGTAACTAGCAATATACAACAATCCAGGTTTAAGCCTTGAAAAGTGACACACAAGAATAGTCTTCATGCCAGGTCCTTTTGGCGACGCCATGGACTGCGATTCCCTGGACGGTAAGCCTTTAGTACAACGTACTGTTTCTTGTATCGATATATATCTGTTGTATATGGTAGTGTCAAGATAGTATCAAATACGACACAGGACAATACACGATCACATGTTTCTGGAAGCAACACTGCCCGTTTTCAATATACCAGCCTCGTTATCCAAGAAACACGACATGAATCAGTTACATCACCAACAGAATACACATCACCAACAAAGCAATCATCTTCTCCTTCAAAAGCAGGTGCCAAAGTATTACAAAACATGCCATCACCACCTTCACAAAAGCAATCATCACCACACAAATCTTTTGATGCATTTCTCAAAGACACCAACGACGAATGGAGTGATGAACTTGGTTATGATATGGTGAATAAGCCAAAGCCTATTTCAACATCACCAACTGCATCAAAAGCGATGGATCATCATCAGCACCAACAGCAACAAGGAGAAAAGCAATCGCACGATGTCAATGATTCCTTATCCACTGATACATCCAATGTCAGCAAACCAAACATTGAAACACTACTACAAGGTATGCAAGTGTACAAGGTTTCTATTGATCAAGTGGCTCATTTGGGATAATAGATCCTACACATCTTGTATATTGCACAGATCCTGAAAGGACAAAGGACCCAGCCAAGACAAAGAAGTTCAAAGATATCCTTGCAGAACCTAATGTGGATCTAGGTAAGTAGGATGATTGAAAGGGACGGGGACTATAACTCACTTTTGATGATATAGCTGCCTTGAAGAAAGCGAGTTGGAGTGGTATACCCAAAGAGTTACGTCCGGTGGCATGGCAACTTTTACTTGGATATCTTCCTTGCAATATGGCACGACGAGCAGAAACACTTGCAAGAAAACGAAAGGAATATGTGGATAGCGTGACAGCATCCTATGCAAAAGGAGTGGCTGGTTTGGATCAAACCTTATGGCATCAGGTATGGTATAGTGTCATACGATGGGATTACATGGAATACCAATAATGATCCCTTTATAGATCCATATTGATATCCCGAGAACCAATCCTGGGGTACCACTATACCAATACGAGGCAACACAGCTGGTAAGTGAAGAAAAAAGCATCCAAGAAAACAAACAAGAGTCACTGATATCATTTACCAGTGTCTTGAACGCATCTTGTACCAATGGGCAATACGACATCCAGCCAGTGGATATGTCCAAGGAATCAATGATCTGGTGACACCCATCTTTGAAGTGTTCTTATCAGCCTATATTGGTAAGTGGTGATGGGAACGAATGAAATCAAATGACAATCATACTGATATTCCTGATACATAGATGAGAACCCTGAAGGATACAATGTCAGCAAGTTAGATCCTGAAGTGCTCAATGTGATCGAAGCAGATAGTTTCTGGTGTTTATCCAAGCTCCTTGATGGCATTCAAGACAATTATACTTTTGCACAACCTGGTATCCAGCGACAAGTAGCCATTCTTAAGGATCTTGCCACACGTATTGATTGTAAGTGCACATGGACCATTTTGGGATTTGCATATCTATGAATTGAATTGTGTAACATGCTTTTCATGTAGCACGATTGACCACGCATCTCCAAGATGAAGGTGTGGAGTTTATTCAGTTTGCATTCAGGTGGATGAATTGCTTGTTGATGCGTGAATTACCGCTACGATGCACGGTGCGAATGTGGGATACTTATTTGGCTGAAGGATCATCAGAAGGGTTTTCAGAGTTCCATGTCTATGTATGTGCAGCTTTTTTGGTCAAATGGTCATCACAACTGCGTAGCCAAGATTTCCAGGTACAAGGATCATCTCTTTTTTTTGGGGGGGATGAAGGAGATGAAGGAAGGGAATGTTTGGTGAGACAAGCCAGGGGTTCAATGGGAGGGTCAAAGGGGAAAATGGGATGTTATTGGTGCAGAAAAACTAATCGATTGTTTGTTCTAGGGTATCATGCTCTTTCTTCAACAACTACCAACTCAAAATTGGCAAGCCAAGGATGTCGAATTGCTTTTATCGGAAGCTTACATGTGGAAAACTTTATTTCACAATGCTCCCAGCCACCTAAAGTAGATCAACTTGAACTTCATCACCATCGAGCAGCCTTTGTCGACTCCTTGAATATGTGAACATTCCATACCTGCAATTATTATCCCCTTCTCTTTGTATACAACACTTTTATCACCGATATAGCCCGCCAATACCATTCCTCGTGTTCTTGAACATCTCGGCGTCTCTTCCGTCACCCAGTATCATTTGCAATATACAATCAGTCATCTCCTATTGGATTGTCAGAAATATCAGGGGTCTTGTTATGTCTTTTGTCATTGTCAATAATCTTGTGTATGTACCTTGCCAGCAGCAACAGATGGAAGGGGATGAAAGGGACCAACCTATCAGTGATCAACTCCTTATATGCTAGTATTTCATCATCACCAAACACCCCTTTTTACCCAGTTATCGATCATCCCACTAACATGTTGACATTCCCTGATATGTTTGATGCGTTTGTTGTTTTATTAATGCAATGTGAATGCTATGTACTGCTGGCAACCTGGTCAGTGTCGTATGGGTTTGTGTGTGTGTTAATCTTAAAGTGGCGTGAAAGGTGCGATTCATGAAGACAATTGGAATATGTCGGATATACCCAGAGAGCGAAGAGAGAGAAAAAAGGAGAAGGGACATAAAAATAAAGTCGGCATACAACAAAGAACAAGTATATGACATGAAAATGAAAAAGAACAAAGAATAATAGAAGCAAGAACCCAACAATGGAGAATCAACTATAGTACAATGGTGATATGAAATACATAAGGCGGGTAGGAACGAGTGATAAACATGGATATGTTGTTGAAGATGATGATGGCAGCTGAAAATTAGCATTGTCTTCACCTTATTTAGCTGACAATGCTAACGAATTGATGGTGGTAAGTGGTCGTCGTCGAATTGGGGAGTGGGAAGCGATCGAGTGATCTCACAGGTGGAAGAAGAATGGAGGATTTGACTGATGCTGGAGGTGAAAGAGGAGGCGTTGGGCATAAAAAAGATGCTGATGTTGATGATGGCGATGTCATAAGAGCAGGAGTTGATGGCTCAAGTGGTGGCAACTTGATATTGTTAGTAGCACCTTCTGGTGTTGAATGACAACGATGATGATAGTTTGGTTGCTGAAGTTGTGGAAGAACAGGTGTAGGCAACTCTTCACTTGGTGAATTCAATGGCGAAGTATAGTAATAGCCATTAACAGCTGCTGCTGCAGGCACATTTTCAAATGTTGGAGTACGACGCTTAATTTCATATGGAGAACCATGTTGATGATGAGCCAAAGAATGTGGTGGAGGAGTAATAGTTCTTTGTCTACTACGCATAAGCTGATTGTTGCGTCGTGATCGTGGTGATAGATGCGTGCGATAATGTTGCATCATGTTATCTTGACGTGAAAAGCGTGATGGACATCCTGGATAAAGACAATGGAAGTTTTTCTCCCCAGTATGGATACGATTGTGGCGTGCCAAGTGACCACTGTATTGGAAAAAAGGGGAAACAAATAAGTCATCTTGGGAGTTCAGGGATGATGATTTAACTGCAACTTGTCTTTACCTTGTAGTGAAGCTCTTGTCACAACCTGGTGCAGTGCAATGATATTTGCGTCGTGACATGGATTGACGAGATCGAGCATTGTTGACAAGCACATTATTGCTGCTGTTATTGTTGCTCAAAAGACTGATTTGTCTGCCATTGGCATCTTTAACAGAGAGTGGAGAATCAGATCGCTGCATGATATGAAGAATTCAAGTGCAAGAGTAATTGAAGATGTGAAGGAGAGAATGCAAATGAAGCTTTGCTGAAGAAGGACTTCAAAGAAAAGATGAGAAGGGGGTATTTATATTGAAAGGCCAAAAGCGATGCTCGTTATTTGTGTATCCCAAGCTACACAAATCCCTCGTGAGGATAAGAAACCGCACAGATAGAGAGCAAACCAGAAGGGAAGAAAACGTGGGTGTTTAATGCAGCAACAATTCTTCCGCCCTGCATCCTTCTCATCTAAAAAAGGAATCTCACCATGGTGATGTAGAACGTGAAGACCAACAATAAGGTCTCTTCTCCGACCTGCCGAAAGATCATGTCTTGTCCCGAATCACCTTGGCAGTCATCGTCACTATTATCATCTGTATTGTCTTGGCTATAGAATCACACACTATTGGTACATCATATGCACATTCAAAGCAATATAGTCATGTCCTGCATCTGAGACGACACATTATGCATATGATATGTCCATAACACATTTATACGCTAGTAGAACAAGCATAGATGTATACTACTTGCCACCAGCTATAAGTGAGCGATCCTTTAAGCACATCATTGCCACCATGAATAAGAGCTGATTTGCCGCGTCGGAATGGGTGAATAGCAGTGCCATTTCAAACACGACTAAAGATCGTCAGGTCCCGACGCTTTGGAATAAACTAATACTGCTGTCATAGCAATAATGCTTCTTGCAGTGTGCGCGGAGATCTCGATGGTGCACAATTTTATTTTTGGAAATGAACAAGCATCATCTTGGGAGCAAGGTGGCGAAATGAGAATTAAGGGGGTAAAGTTAAAGAGAGAGAAAGAGCACAAGGCCGACTAAGCACTTTTTGCACACAAAGAATGAGAACAGGTAAAGAATAAGGAGAGCATGCCAACTTTGCACGGGTTAACAGGCAATGCTGCTTGTCAAAAGTGGATCAAGCACGATGTTGTTAGTCACAATATCCCTGTTTACTTATTACAATGACAGCAATAATCACTCTACTACAACCAAAGTTATAGGAATCTTATTACCAAGTGTACAATGAGATGATGTTTGCATACATGATTCATTTTGAGCAGTAAAAAGAAGAGCAATAACAGTAATAGCATCTTACAAGTACTCCAAAATAAGAAGGAAAGGGGTAAGGGTGGGAAAGGAAAGAGAAAGAGTGGTGTGTGCAATTGTGCTTTACCTTTCTTGGCGTGCGAAGCAGGTATTTTCCCCTTTTCCCTTCCCCCTTCAACAATGATAGCTTGTTATAGTACAAAGACCACGCGCGCATAGAGATCGACAGGACATTCGACTTGTACACATATGGAAAATTCAAGATCGACCAATCCCAAGTCGGGTTTTCCCTCGGGTCATTGCAGTTTTGGGGGTCAATGTCTATTGCTTTCACCTGGGGGGACTTGAAAAACCAAACTAAGACAAGAAAACTGGTGATGAAAGAGGAAAAGTGTTCAGGTTCCTCTCTTTTTGTTTCCCCCTTTCCTCCTTAAATAAACTATCCAAGAAGATATTGTACCTTTGCTTGGCATAAATGGGACTTAACGCTATCTCCTTTTCTTTTACACTTTGATCTTAAATGACTTGTAGTGATAAACATGCCCTTACATCCTATATATGGCATCATCATGATCTACACAATAAAGTGGTGGCAAATCATCAATTATACAATCTAAAGATCATCATCCCATCTCATTTCCTCTTCTTTCTCTTTCTTTCTCTTTCTTTCTAGACATAGGCTTTGCAATCATCACTCTCGTCATCATGCAGTCCCTGAGTGGTGATCTAGTGCATTGTCGATCCATCGGCTATTCTCAGGGTAAGATGATCTTATTGCATGAATGACATTGCCAAGAAGCAGTCTTTATGACATGCATATGATACAATTAGTAACAATGATGTGTTGTAGTAAAGATACATCATAAGTGACGCGACATGATCAATTACTGTTCACTTGCATATGTAGAGAAGCCTTGTGTTGCCAAGCATTTGCAGGGTCCTTTGATCATAATCGCGGATGCAACTCGGGATTATGAATGCGGAGAAAGAACAAGAAGATTGGCTGAAGGCATGCATAGACATGGAAGAAGCGTGAGAAATGAATGACTGCTTAAAGAGATGACTATCAATCAAAATAGAAGAAGATTGTTGCAAACATGTGTACATATCTCGATCTATGATCAATTATGCTTGCTGCATCAAGTGGCTTGCCATGCATACATATTATTATGTCATTGTTGAATGCAAGGTTTATGCAGTGTAACAAGTTGTATACTTTAATGATGTGGGGTTGATGATGATGACAGACATATGCCAAGAGAGAATATAGTCTACAATCCGGGAATATAGTTAAGATTTGAATATCAGAGACAGCGGGGAAGTTGTTGGTCAAGCGCTAGCAAGGGGTTTTCCGGAAGATTTTGTAGGACACTTTCCAAAACTTGACAAGTATTTTCCCATTGGCTGCTTCACACATTCATATTTATCTCGTACGGCATAGCTTCCATATTATTATATCGCTTTCCTTTCACTTTTCACAATAATGGTATATTCTAAAAGTGCAGGTCCATCATCATCGACACCGCCACCATCACAGTCTTTTCACAACAGCACATCTTCATCTTCTTCTTCATCTCCAGCATGTGGACTTCAGTACATGGATAACGTCATGTCTCGCTTTGGACACCATTTATCAGCTCATCAACGCACTTCGTTATCCCAATCCATGGTTCCCAATCTCCAAAGTGGTCCTCCTACATATACACATTATACAAGTTGGAAGACAGCTGCTGGTACATCCATGCCACATGTCAACAACCACAGTAGTAACAACACAGCCAATCCAATATCCACTCTAGAGAAATCTACACAACAAACCCCTTGTACAACTTCTTTAGACACATGTCCACGACCCATGGATGTTGATAAGCAAAGCATCACCACTCCACGATATCAATAAATCTACCGCCACCCCCAATGAAAATTTTCTTGTGCTGCAAGGTTGCACAACGGCGACATTGCCTTGGATTTCAAACAATGCATACATATTGTTATCATCAACTTCAGCAATATGTCATTTCGCTTTTGGATTTGCAGGCTTTTCTTTTATGCTTGTTATCAGCTCATCATAAGGAGATGGTGGTTTGGTCGGTTTCAAACCTGAATGTGTGATTGGGAAGTCAAGATAACAAGGTAACAAGATAGCAATGGTGGCTTGTCTTGGCATAATGCTGGCAATAGGCAAAGGTTGGGCTCATGTTACACCACATGGCAACATGTAAAGGAGAGGATGATCTTGTTTTTCTTTGTTTATCAACATTCAACGTCATGAAATAGCCTTTTCACGTGATACATGCATTGATTACAAATGTTCAGTGGAAAAATTTAGTGTCTGGATTAGCCTAAAACATGTATGGCTCACATATCTTTTGACGTAGTATTAGGTAATTGGTTACGCAGAAAGTTAGACAATGCAAAAAGCATGTTGATAGCAAATATGGTAAGATGAATGGCAGAATACATGTCTGCAAATGTGTCGAGTGATAGTGGTACCTGAATCTTCTTCAGTTTCAATCAATGCATATGCAAACTTCTCATTACGCAGATCGGCAAGTGGAACAATATGGTCCGTCATATCGGATATATACTTGTGCCAGCACAAGATTCTCAATTGCGCCCTCCTGGAGAGCTAGGGTGGGGGGAAACCTTATCCCTTGTTGCAGTTACGCCTGTTCATTGGTGGGAAAAGACAAACCCGATCGCGATACATCATTTATTTGGGATCCTGGAACATGATCAAGCGCCGACTCATCCACTACGCATGTTTGGATGGAGTATTTCAGTGTATTTATCTCGGTAAATGAATGCGGATCAAGAAATATAAGGCTTAAACCTTATGCATATGCCTTCTAGGTTGTCCCATTTCAAGAAACGATGTCGTGTACCAGTCAAACATTGTAATCTTGAGCATGTGGGGTAATAGCCATGGTGCAAAGTGTTCAATGCTGTGTGAAGTGATACTTATCACATTGTTGGTATTACCAGGTATCACTTGGGACTAACAGCTAGCAAACTTTATTCTGTAATCACCAAAGAGAATAAAGACAATGCAACATCATTAGTGATTGGATTGATGACAATCTGGTAATAAACAGGGGTGCAAAAGCAAAAGATGAGTAATCAGCCTGATGATTAATGCAATAGCTAACAAAGTAGAGTAAGAAATGAAGACTATGTCTCAATTCCCTAGATGTTGAGTAATAATGATGGATCAGGTAAGAGGCTGGGGAAGTTTGAATTAAGCGGAGTCAACTTCATAGGCGTCGGTAGCAACCGATCCAGAAGGATGTTTGTCATTGATACGTATACATCTGCTGATTACGACCTGGAATGCACTGCCAAGAATGCAAAAATCTCATAGTATAACCTAATCTAGACCCCACTTATTTGTTATACGATTGTGTATCTAATCATTTGGTGTCATGATTTACACTAGTCGACCTGTTTTCGGAGAAGGGTTAAACTTTTCCCTTTGAAACCTTTTTAAAGAAGTGCATCGATCTTTTTCTTCACTTTTGATCCGCTCTTTCTCCACTTTTCTCAAAGTCAGCTTCTTTACATTCAATGCCAACGGCAGCAGGACCCAACAAAGAATCCAATGAAGAGCGAAATGAGATCACTCTTACTTCAGGTGATGACTTGAAGAAAGAGTTTTCCAATCATAGCAGTGATCTTGAAAAGAATGTTCCATCCGACATATCGGGCACTCGGTCAAAAAATGACGACTATGACGATCAAGAGGATCCTGCCACATATCCCGGTCTGGTTGAATGTGCTCCTTTTCCCACGCTAGGTTCTGTAAATGAGATCACACAAACATTATCCAAGACATACACCAATCGTACTGCTCGCGGTATAACTAAAGGAGAAGAATCAATTCAAGATGAAGAAAATGAAGGCGTATCTCCAGCAATTGGTCAGGCATACCACACTGAAGGGTGGAGAAATCCTGGTTGGCTTACCGTTATTGCCGTTTTCCTTGTCAACTTTAGTGTATTCGGCACAGTCTTTAGTTGGGGCAATTATCAAAAGCTGTAAGTGCCTTTTAAGCTCATGATCCACTATATAATGTAATGCTTATCGTCGTTTATTCTTATAGCTATTTGAACGAGGTGTATGCAGATCAGACTGACTCTTTTCGAATTGCATTCGTTGGCACATCAGCCAATGCAATGCTTTTATCCACTGGTCTTTTTCTTCAACCTGTCATTCGCAAGATCAAATACAGAGGTACTATGGCCATAGGCACTATTCTTGCTCCTCTTGGCCTTATTCTTGCCAGCTTTGCTACTCAATTATGGCATGTGTAAGTATATATACATCAAACACATGATATCTTTATGAAAACTGATGACAATGTTGTTTCTATAGTTATCTATCTCAAGGTATTCTCTTTGGCCTTGGTAGTGCATGTGTCTTTTCACCATCCATCACGTTACCATCACAATGGTTTGTGAAGAATCGCGCTTTGGCAACCGGCTTAGCAGTTAGTGGATCTGGCGTAAGTATCATATACCACATGTCTATATAGGTAGACTTGTATATTGAAACTATGTGATGATTAGATTGGCGGTGTATGTATCAGCATTATGACTCAGTCCTTGATTACCAGTATCGGATATCGTAATGCTCTTCGAGTTAATGGATCTCTTATCTTTGCTCTCTTGGCTATTGGAACATGCATGGCTATTTCAAGATATCCACCACCAAATCCCAAGGGTGGATCAAGTCTTGCTATATTTGATCGTGCCTTGATGACCTGGAAGTACTTTTTTATTGTTGTGTTTTCTTTCCTTGTACCTTTTGGTTATGTTGCACCCTTTTTCTTGACGCCTACCTATGCCACTGTCATTGGCGTAGATGCATCTATGGGCGCATCACTTGTATCAATCATGAGTGCTGCAAACGCCGTATGCAGAATCAGTCTAGGATTTGTTGGTGATAGATATGGTCGCCTAAACACCTTGTTCATTTTTACATTATGTTCAGGTAAGTTTGATCTTTCACTATGTCATTTGGGCATTCATGCAACAATATCTGACTTGTTTCGTATGCAGGCATCTTTACAATGGTGATTTGGCAGTTTTCAGATTCTTTTGGACCTTTTGTCGCTTACTGCGTCCTCTTTGGTCTCACTGGTGGTGGATTTGTGTCACTTTTGCCTCCTGTCATTGCAGATATTGTTGGCATTGAACATATCCAGAAAGGTGTCAGCTTTGCGTATATGATGACCATGTTTGGCAGTAAGTATAAGAGACAGCTGCATGTGCTTCCGTGATTCCTTTGACTCACACAACTTGTATCAGATCTTCTTGGCACCCCTATTTCTGGTCAGCTTCAAACCAAATTTGGATGGACTGCTGCAATCCAATTTCCTGGTGCAATGACAGTTGCTGCTGCTTTGGGCGCTCTTGGTGCTCGTGTGCTTATGAGTCGGAAGGTGTTCAAGAAGATTTAAAAGGCTCAAGCTTCTCTTTGTCTACTATACTTTCTTGTATCATTCTCTCCCCTTTTACATACCCCAACCCTTTTCATCGTTTCTTGTTCACATATGTTCACATTGCATACTTGTACACCATATCAAATTACGTCATAACTATATAGAATACTAAATGCATAAGACTTTCCTTGTATAATCCCCACAACATTTGTGTGTTTTGCATGTAGTAACATGTTCCTTTATGCTTGTCAACATGTTACATGATCCTCAATGCTTGTCAACATGTTGATACATGCAGTCCAATCACGAAAATGTGCATCTTGACACATCGAAAAGCAGAAATGACAACGTGTCAACTGATCAACCATCATTATACAAGTGCAGTTGGATGATTTCACACAGCACAAAGCCAATAGTTATATTCAAGTCATCCTGCACAATCCTTGTTCATCATTTAGTAAGATCAAACATAATAGCAATAACAATAAAGCATGGCGTGGTGTTTGTCTGAAGGCAATGGTACTAAGCTAAGTGATGAATGTATTTGTCTTGTGTTGTTGTGATCCGAATCTATCCTCTGATAACATTCTATTGAAAAAGGGATAATCAACATGATGTTTGACTCCTTTCCCATGTGTATCCTTGTTGCTTACCAAGGTAATCATGCTGCTGTGCATAAATGATGGATGTTGATCCTGATCTAAAGGCAACGTCAACAGATGGCTGTTGCTGACTTGTCTGATAGAAAGCGTGCTGATGTATGATCTTGTCTGCCTGTGTGTCCTCGAAAAGAACCTGGTGCTTAGGTGATACAGCATAAAAGTCATCCCTACATACCGCTGTGTATGACTGGTATGATGAAGTGATAGTGTCAAATGATGGAGACAAGGTGATCCATGATTGATACCAATAGTGTTGTGTCCCATGTGTCCTATGGCATCATGATATCAGCATTACGTTGTGTACATTATGCTGCTCAAGCTTACTCTTACATGCTGATCTCGAAGTTGATACCGCTGGTCAATGCGATGTGTAACAGATCTTCCAAAGTGATGCTGATTGGTGTCAAAGAGAGGGATCATCTCAACTGTTTGTGTCTGGGTGAAGAATATAATCGATTCAATGCTCCCATCCACTGCATACGAGTACCACTTGTCTAGTCCATCTTGCTGGTGATATATCATGAATACATTGGCGAAACAATACAGTCGCGCTGTTGGATGATGTAGGTAACTGGTGACTTGTGCTATAGATAGCTTGTTGTTGTAGTGATGATGTCGACTGCTTTTGTCCGCTTGATAAGAAGAATCACGCTAAGATGTTCATCAATCTTGTCAAGGATCCCGTGCTTATCGTTGACCGGGCTGTAGCAGTAAATAAACCATTTGCAGTGATTGCTGACTGATCCACTCTTGTACAGAGAGTGATTTATACCAATGCCATCCTTTTTGAGAGAGATTCATCAATACTATGCTGGTATACATCAAATTGAGTTCGTGCTTACTGTTGTGAATGACTGAACATATGTAAAAGCAGACGTATCAATCACCGTGAGATGAAGTTGCTGTTGTGTATGATATACGCCATTGTTGATTGATTTGAAAGACACCCTGATGATATAGAGATGATGTATCCGGTATAGCTCAAGTATTGTCACTTATCCCCAACATCCAGTCTTGTAAGATTATACCTGAAGCCTTATCACTTATTCTCCTTCTTGCTTTGAACCATCAAGTTGTATCCATGCGATATTGTCATACTTGTTGCGTACGTTCCTGTCTGCTGTTGGTTGCTCACATAAAACAAAGCTACACGGCAAGGATCAAAAACAGCAACACAATTATGAAACCAGCAGCAGCTGCTGAACCTTCTTTGAGTCGACTAGACGTGGTAGTCAAGTGCAAGTAAGTGTGTGGTGTCAAGAAGCTGTGTACTGTAATAGAGGTGCCAACACTTCACTCAGTCGCCATTCAGTCAGATGACACCGGGTCAACGTCAATGCTGTATTGACATGATGGCAAAAAGCAGCTCCATTGTGTACAAGTTGTTGCTTGACGTAGCTGGAAGAGTTGACCAAATGGGAGAAGCGTAATGGAGGAGATAGAGTAAACTGGGCAGCGGAGAAGCAGAAGCCAATTTGACTAACCGATTCATGCAGCTGTTGTTGAGATCAACATCCGCGTTTCTTGACACTACACACTTGTCTGGCACGACCAAACACAACAGCATTAACACCAACAGTTGGTATTTGCTTTATTGTCTCAAACAACATCCTATACTTTCAACAATTTGTCTCAGGCAGCCTTCTTGGGATGAACGGCAGATAGCTAGTATAGGGAAGCCATTCTATTACCCTACATGGGAGCCTGACGAATTGAACAAATAAACACGTATATCACTTTAAGCCTAAAGTATAGTCTGACATCACATGTTTCTTTTGTAATTGGGATGTGCATAAGATCACTGCAAATGATAGATGACTGTGATAGCAGATGTATGCTATTGCCATCTGGCTCCTACTTTGGTTATGTTGTAGTTGCATGATTGAACAATCATCGAACCTGGACATGCTGACATTAAGAACCAGGTATGATCCTGGTTGTATCACTTTACCAGCTCATGCAGCACTTTATCAGCTCATGTCCAACAAATATTTATCACCCTTTCTCCTTTTATGCGCAAAGATTCCCCACGCCCACCATCTACAAATAAAAGAATGTTGCCACGCCTCGTCATCTTCCACATATCGCTTTCTTTCATCAAATCTTCTCGTTAACTGCTTACACGTTCAAGAGCCCATGTTATTGTGAGTACCATTCCTTGAAACCATGTGGATGAAAGCTGATCTTCATGTTCATTCATAGATGTCATTGTTATGCTACTTCCTACTTCATTGTCATGATGATGTTTGACTCTTGTAATAAGGTAAATCTAATCATCTTCCTATAAGCGACTCATGAACAACATATTGATAACACATTCAATCTCTTTTGATGTAGCTTCCTCTTGTGATGCATCTGTCAAGGTGTATTTGACTCCCATCATCGTCTTTATTGGAAATGATATTGCTTCAGTCTACAGGGGGCTGATATTACTTTGTAATGTTTCTCAGTTCAGAGTCGCTGGCAACGTCGAACTTCTCAAGATGGGTATTCAGAAGCTGGATGATCTTGGGTTGTCTCTCTGTGGCAAACTCTCGTTCTTGAAGGCTTTTCTCTACAACGACATGCTTCTATCCACATATATGCCACCAAGAATATCTTTTTATGAGTACATGGTTGGATTATCAGCAGATCCTGTACTAGAGTTGTAGCTCAGTAAGTATCAATCATCGTTTGGTATGTTACTCTAACTATTCCTTCTAGGGATACCTTCCCATTGCAACTGTATTCTCTCAACGCCTTCCTGCAATGTATTGGCATGCCAGCTGTTGATACAACATCCAAGCACAATGTTGTATCATCCATTGTACAGCATCATCAAGGCGAATCATGTCCAATACTGGCGCTCGAGTATTGGGATCATGTAAAGAAGAGAACCAAGGAGACCATGCCCAACGATTACACACCCAAGCCTGTAAGATTTATCCTTGCTTACACAAATGACAACTTGACTAACGCTTATATTGGTAGTTGGGGTACAAGTGCGACCAATGTACCAATGCAATCAGAACCTTCCAAAATCAAGCAGCCTTTGAAAGGCACATGGAGAGATATCATTGTGTAAGTGTAGCAGGATCTTTATTTTTTTTCATTTGGGACTTATTGGTATTCAATTAGGATGAAGATACAATATATAATCGATTCGCCGAACCGGCAAATGCAACAAATGCATAAGATACGTCAACTACGTACCTTATCCAATCTTAGCGGTATATTTGGGTCGCATTTGTAGTAGTGTGATCAGCTGTAGTCTCTTGATCTTCTCAGCTATACACATCCCCGATGATATTATTGCAGCTACATCTCTCTTCCCCTTTTTGGTCTCTCGTTTACATTTTGACCAATAAAAGCGTATGTTTCAAATACAAGTGTAGCTTTATTGCTAGCAACAAGCATGTTATAGTAGTTGAAGGATGATCGTCATAAAGAAACGTGTGTATTTAAAGCTATTTGACGCTACACTGTTACATCAGTCTAACCATTTCAGGATGAAAGGATCTACACGATTTGTTTTGCTGGTGGTATGCTCGATTCATGTGGCATGAGCAGCTGATTTGCTTGTTAAAAGCTATCATAGATCAACGCAATGTATCCATGAATGAACGCTGTAATGAAACTACATAAAGTCAACCTAATGCTTTAAAGAAGGTGTGAAAAGACATGGGCATGGATACCTTTGGTCGAGTATGATCAACTCTTAACTGAGTTTCCTTTTTGGTTGCATAGGACTAGGCGTCTTGGCTATTTCTTTTACTTTTCGCTTCCTTCCTCCCATATACCTCGCTATGGATTCTAGTCATCCTGATGCATTTTCAAGGACGTTGGAGAGTCGACCTCGTTCACGTCATAGTCAACCTTCAATTCAGTCTGCAGCATCGCCGTCTTTTCCTCATAGAGACGGCTCAGTGAATCGGCTCTCTCGCGTATTCGAACACAACCCACCACCACACAGTTGCACAACCAACACCACTTCTCGACGATGGGTCGATTCAACAAGTAGCAATACGAATGGGACACCAACACGACCTACATTGCCAACAAAACCTCCGTCTTTACGTCTTTCGTCCAACTACCAGCATACTCATGACTCACTGTTGCCGAGTCCGTCATCCGAAAGTATGCCGTCGCCGGCTACAAGTACAGCTACAGTTGCTACTTCTGTGACCAGTTATACATCCGATGCACAACAACGTCCTTCATTCTCGGAAGAACAAGCCAAGAATGCTTCTCAGAACGAGATTGATCAAACATCACTTGCTTTCAGTGATATTCGAGCCAAGTTTCAACAACAAGCACAATCAACACCAGCAACATATAATGTAAGTAGTGAATAGTTTCAATGTGGATGTAATTTAACATAGTATTTGGGGATGATATGACATAGGTGAATGGTAGAAAGAATGGACATGTATCAACATCACCGCCATCTACGGCACCGCCTCCATTATTGCCAAAACAAGGTGCTGCCAAGCGGATGTCATCAATCAAGAACAATCAAAGACCAGCAACAGGGGTGACTATGACAATGCCAAGAACTGAAGATGATGATGTTACCACACCAAGAAGCGGTTGTTTTGTTGCCGAATTGAGTCAACGATTAGAACAAGCTGAAGGAGGATATCATCCAACACCACCACCAAAAGTAGCAGCACCAACAACTCGATATGTGAAACAACGTACTGGTTCACTACGCAACAAACCTGTCATTCCAGCACCACCCTTACCACCTACCAATAACAGCACAGAGACACGACATGCTCCTCCTCATTATTTATCCAAACGACCCTCCTCTTCTTCTGTTAATAATGGCATCATACCCACTTCCACCTCCTCGACTATTACCAACAACACCCTACATATTCCAGCAATTCAGAGACATGAAACTGGTAACAGCACTGCATCCACTTCATCTCAGTCTTCTTCAGTTGCCACCAACAACACTGAATCTTCTCCTTCAAGAAAGCCATGGCATTATGGTGTTGCTCTTACAAGCTGGTTGACAGGAAATGATCATTCACACCAACCCAGTTTGAAGGATTCTATCACTATTGTTTCTTCTCATCCTGCAAATCAAGAGGATCGTCCTTCATCTGATGGCACTTCGGCTTATAGTGCACCTTCATTGCCTGTGTCACCACAACCTTCGGGGAAAGGATCCGATCGTGGAAAAGCAAAACGAAGCAAGGTGGTTCAAGAACTGGTCAGCACTGAAAAAGCATATCAAAAGGACATGTTATTGCTCAAGGAAGTGTTCTATGATCAAGCATGCTCTCCAGATTCGCCATTGAGTAGAGCAGATGTCAAGACACTCTTTTCCAACCTATTGGATATTGTTGAATTGGAGACGTCTTTTGTCCAGGCATTGGATATGGCAACAGAGAATCGTGATGATGAATCTATTACTATTGGTGATGCTTTTCGACAATATGTAAGTCTGGATGATCATGATGTATTGACATGGGCTAATACTATATGATAGATGTCACGTATCGATTGCATTTATTGCGAATACTGCAAACGACATGAAGATGCTGTATTGCGATTACAGGAGCTAGAGATGAATGCTGATACACATGCATTCTTGAATGTAAGTTGAAGGAAAACATTATGAAATGTATCATGACTTATACATCTACAGGATTGCCAAGCACAAATGCAAGGGAAAACTACCAGTTGGGACTTGGGGAGCTTATTGATCAAACCAGTGCAGCGTGTTCTCAAGTATCCATTGCTATTACGGGTATGTTGAAACTTTATGATCTTTTGTTTGATATGCTGATGTATAAACATAGGAGATCTTCTTATTGACACCTGCTGAATACCCTGATCATGATGGTTTGGCTAGTGCTACGCAGGAGATCCAAGAAGTAGCTGATCATATCAATGAGATTAAGCGACGCAAGGATATCGTGGAGAAGATTGTTGGTGATAAAAAGAAGACAGAGATCAATGTAAGTAGAGCATGACAAAAAAGTTGTATTCATTGATAAGCTAACATTGCATTATAGGTTGTGTAAGTCTCTTTATCTCTCTTTGACCTGGAAATTAGATAACTGGATGAACTTGCTGACATCTTTTCAATAGACATGGCATCAATAAGAAGTTGACACGACGAGCACAACGATTCAAGCAAGCAACTGGTTTTGCAGCTGAAGCGACACAGGATGCATCATTTGATATGTTACACCTGCGATTTGAAGAACAACGTGAGATTGCACAACAGTTGGCACGAGACGTTCAAGGATGGGTGCGACAAGTGAAGAATCATTTTGAGACATTGCGTATCATGGCTGAAAGCTTGGAGACGTTATACAGCTCATGGGGTGGAGTACGAGTCAAAAGTATGCAGCGGATACGAGCATTTGGTGAAATGACGACAGCTTTTTCATCCACCATGACACGTGTGCTTGATAGCAAAGTACAAGGCATCGTCTACAGTCGAATTGATGGTTTTCTTACAGTGTTTGATAACCCCAGTCAAGTGATCAGCAAACGTGCACAAAAACTACTTGATTATGACCGTGTTCGAGACATCAAATCCAAAGGTGATACCCCTGACAAGTCATTACAAGAGTCAGCAGATGCTTATGTTTCAATCAACGCACAACTTGTTGATGAGTTACCCAAGTTTTTCAAGTTGACTGGTGAATACTTTGATGTGATCATTGGCGAACTTGCAAGTGTACAAATGTCTTTTTATGAAGAGATGACAAGGGAATGGCAAAAACTGTTACAGAGACATTTCAACATGGCTGGCGCAGATCTCTCTACAGATGGAATCATTGCACAATATACAGCTAGCATGCAACACGTGGAAAGACTCGTGCTCGATATTACACCACTCAACAAATCAGTATGGAACGCAATACCCGGTGTGATCCCAAACACACCACCTTCAACAACACTAGGCGATGAAAGGAGTAGTATCCGTTCCATGTCCACTGCATCATACCAAGATAGTTACTTTTAAACAATGTGTTTTGTACATATATTATACTAGTAGTAAATCTCGAATAGAATCAACAAAGAGCTAAATCACGAGTGTATTTATCAAGATCGTCGAGTTGTTTCCTGAATTCACGTTCACTTATAAGCTTGTGTTTAAACTTGAGAGCAATACAGAGAGCTTTGATAGTGGTAGATTTCAATACAGCGACTTGGTCTGGTTGTGTTGCATAAAACTCCTTTGCATCAACATAGGGAAGAGATAACCAGTAGCCCCATACTGCTTCCACCACTTTTCGATTCACCTATTCATGATATTCTTTAAGCAACAAGTAAAATGGCATTGAAACACTTTTTACCTTTGGTGTCACGTTATTCTCTAAACGAACAGAGCCACCCACTACTTGCGTCCTACCAAAACCTAAAGTGTTTGCTTGTTCCTTGACCAGTTTACGCCATTTCGACCGAAAGTTAGCAATGTTGCCCTGACAAGAGATAACAATACGGTCATTGGGGTCTATAGGCTGATCAAGGTGGATGCCATTGGCAACGTCTGCTGCTTCTTCGTTGGTGATATATCGGCTACGTATGAAAACACGTCGTTGTCGTCTCCAGAATTCTTTTTCTTTGTCTTTAGGCGTTGGTGTCTCTCCTATAGCAACAGGTGGATCCATAGCAAGTGGTACTTGAAGTGAAGCTCGTCGATAAGCATAATCAGATCGAAGCTTATGGTGTTCGTTGGCTACTTTTTTGGGAGTAGGAGTGGTGGATTTTGCATTGGATGGCGGTGTTGGTGATGGTTGTCTTTCTGAAGAAGCTTGTGGTGGTTGCTGTGTTGTGGATGGTACTAGTTGCTTATGACGTATCGACTGGTCATTGTCATTTTCAATGTCGTTGCCTTGGTGTCGAAAACGTTTGGATGGAACAGGTGCTCCAACACCAATTTCATGGAACGAAGATGCAATGTGTGGATGTCGTCTCTTATGCGAAGAAGGATCATTTCTGATATCTGAAAGTGGTGTTGATTTGAGTTGCTGTATATATGTCAATGGATTGTCGCGAATAGAATATACGCTTTCTACATATCATGTCAATATGTCAGCTTTTTGGAGCCTATTTTAGACGCAGTAGTATCATTTACGTTGATGAGATGAAGATGCTTTTCGTGATGATGATGTGGATGACATGGCTATCAACACAATCACTATTTAGCATTCTCTGCCATAGAATAGAAGAAGATGTATTGAATAGCACTTTAAACCTTTTGCTTTGCCTTTTAAATGATTGGCGGCTCGGGCGTCGGTTTGGGGCATGATGATAGGAAGAATTGTGGAACAAGAGGCATGGGCATTGAGAAATCGCATTTTATAATTAATGGCTCTATTGAAGTCACAACTCCGCTGATATAATTGTACACTATGCATATCTATTTGACCATTGAAGCCAAGAATAAGGCTTTCATGATCTTGGGAAGATCCTTATTCTCGGAACAGATTGTAGCTTGACTACCGAGCGCCTTTTGTAATCTAGATTCACAAGTTAGTATCTTCATCAAATCCATCTCTATGAAAACAAAACTTACTGCTCAGCTTGGCCTTGAAGAGAACCGATAAAGATCATTTGCGCAGTAACTCGGTCATCAGACTTCAAAACTAAGTGATTGGAGCAATAGTGAGCATATGGCTAGTGGATATGCACATTGCCATCATATCTTTTACCTCTGGCGATATCATTGGGGTGGATATTGTATTGAGTGATATTTGCATCAGACATAACTACCACAAAGTAGTCATCACCTTCTTCCTTGACAATCTCTTTCACTGAATGTGATACAGCACCAAGAGTGTTATCTACAATCATCACATTAGAAGATAAGGTTATAGAGAAAGCGTTCTGTCGTCTAAATGAGATTTACCTCCGCTTAAGCAGTATTGTGAATGGGCACGCATCTTATTGATGATCTCGAATTCTTCCTTCTCCGTTTTGGGGTGTTTTCCAGGAGTGACAAATTCAATGTTGGCACCATCACCACTGTGACCAATAATGCTGTAGGCAAACTTTTGCTCAAATCCTCTGAAAGCTTCCATCAACATGAGAGCTACTTCCAACGAGCGTTCCAAACGGCGATCATGGGTGTTAAAGCGGAACATGCTATATGCAGATAGAGCAAAAAGGGGGTGTAAGCTTCAGGAAACGCATATTTATCGTATTGGGTACTTGTTTACCTTGCAGACAAATCAAAAACAAAGTTCATACGTTTTGGCTTTTCTTGAAACAAACCAATTTCAGGATCATCTTCACCACGCTTGCGATAAATTGCACGCTCGCCAGTTAATCCTTCAATGCTATCAAAACATTAGCACATTTCTTATATGTAATAGCATGTATAACTTACATCTTGGTATCATCCAAATCACCAGATGCTTGATTCTTGAGCCACACTCGTTCTTTGTTCTTGGCTTCCACACTTTCAAGAATGACACGCAATTCACGCACCTCGCGGCGTACATTGTCCATATACTTTTGGAAGACCTATATTTGCTGATATGAGAAGGAATGTATAGAAGAAATAGATATCACATACCGTGTAGTCACCTTGCGTCATGTCCAACTTGGTCAACATCTTTTCCATAGCATGTTCATGCATCTCCCTATATAGCAGTGTATTAGATAAGGACACGCCATTTGCATCATGCATATAATACTTGCTTTTGAGCTTCAGAAACTTCTTTGGGTTGGTCACTTGCAGTACGCTAGCACAAAGACTTGTAAGGATACATGGTACTTCATTATGATGTAATCAATTACCAGTTTAAGATTGTTGATGTCCTCAAAAGTAGCTTCATCACGTCCACCTTCATTCATGTTGGCTCCAGAGCTTGCTCCACCACCACCTGATCCTTGGCCTTCAGATCCACTTGAAGTACCATCACCAGATCCTTCTCCACCACCTGAACCTTGTCCTGAACCTTGACCTTGACCTTGACCATTTCCTTGACCTTTGCCGTTACTTTCACCAGGAGAAGTGGCTTCACCAACCATATGCTGATTTCCTTGCATGTCTTCATTTTCAGGCTAATAACATCAATACTCATCAATCAATGATGTAGATGATTCGCTGATTTACATTACACATACCTTATCGGTTTCATAAATGACTGAGAGCGCTTTTTGATCCACTCCCACCATTTGTTTCCATGTCTGTGCTGCCTTGTAAAGCTCCATTGATTCTACTTGCCAGACTCGTACAACACCAGAAGCATCCATAGTAAGTAGGTTGCCATTTGATAGCTCACACATGGATGCAACATGACGTTCGACTTGGAATCTTGCAAAGCTGGGATACTCGCTAGTAGTTGATGAGTTACATGTATCAAAACATGATTCAGATCAAATAAAGTATACCTTTCAATATTGCCCATGTCAGCCAAAGGTATCTTGATACGCCAAGCTTGATTCCTTGCAGGATTGATGATGTCCAAGAATCCTTCAGGTCTTCCATCCTATAATGATTTATACTTAGCAATGTGGATTTGCTATATCATCATATAAAAACTTACAACAGGTGGTTGAATAACAGCCATTTGTTTTGAGCGAGTTAAAGCCAAGGCACATCCCTTGATTCTTGCAGGTGCTTCTTCAACATTGCCTTGTTTCAAATAGGCGTATACATCGATTGATCCAGTCTTGGCCATGAACTTGTCATATGTACAACCGTGTAGCATACTTGCAAACTTGTCAGCACGAACATTTTGAGCAAACTTGACGCCAGGACTAAAGAAATGCCATGTCGTCAGTCATTCAAGCAAACATACAGAATGCAAAAGGCAGATATATCCTTACGCAAACTCGTTCCAAAAGATGTTCACCAAGTCGCTGACATGTTGACCATTTTGACCGAGAACCTGGATTGGCTCCATGGATGTTGGAATAACAGAAGCATCTTCCGAGTACACTGCATAGGTGGCAGCATCACGACTTCCTTTTGCAAGCCAGAAATTGGGTTCCACAACAAGTAGTTGTTTAACTATTGCATGGTATGAGCATCCACTAATCACAGATATCAGTCCAAGGGAGTAATACTTACTGCGTATGGGCAGATTCAGGGTATACTGCTGTGATGTATTGAAGTCCAAGACAGCCAAAGCACTCTGATCCTCTTGGTAGAACACTAGACAATCATGTTAGCATATGATATTGATGACTCGTCTTTGCTGAAAGCCATAAAACGTACCAAGGATACCAAATGTTGCCAATTCATTGCACATGATAGACTTGATCGGTTCCATACCTCGAAGCTATGATTGACAAGATCAATATCAACCAGTGTAAGCATTCACAATTGACTTACCACCACAGACATGATCTTTTTGCCATTAAAGTCACAGCAAAGGAGCTCGTTATTAGATGGATTGTGCAATGCAAGGTATTTGACCATTCCCTTGACACGAACAACAGCAAGGCGTAAACGAGGAGGAGCTAAAAGTAGTGCATGAGTAAAATGTTGTTGTTGCTTATGCTGTATCCACCTACCGCGTTGAAGAGGGAAATATTCATAAAGATCAAGACTATCGACACGTTGATGACGGGGCTCGACATAATGAAGGGTAACAGGATTGGTGGTGACCATGAAAAGTGAGCCATCATCGAGTGCTGCAACATCCAAAGCTTCACCACGTGTTGGTACAGTAAAGTTGTATAGCTGCTCTGAAAACACAGTGGATCGACCTTCACGACGTTCAAGCTGTTTCACCTTCTTTCCTGTTTCCAGATCCCATCCACCCTATATGATATATCAGCATTCATATTCTCCTTTCATGTTACAGTATAGAATACATACTCGAACAGCCATACTAGACTTTTCTACCTGAACAGCTTTCTTGCTTGCTTGTGGTACTCGTGTCCATTGTTCACACAAAAGAGGTTCTCCAAGCTCAACAATGTCACCTAGGCTCATTGAGAAATCCGATTCCAGTCCCACTGGGATACCATGCTTCTCGAAAATCTCAATCAGCAATTCTTTGGATGCCTGATCGTACTGGTCAAAGTCGAAAACATTCTGCATGATCTTGGAAATGCCTTCTCCAGGATAATTCTATTGCATGTTCATGAGCAACATATACCTATGCATGATTGAAATGATTGTATATACCTGCAAGTGAAGAACAATGTTGACCAGTTCACGTGTCGAATAAGGATAAGAAATAAGACTATTATGCATGTTAAATGCCAGTCATCAATTCATAGTTGATACTTACCCTTCATCCACTAGCTTGCGTAGATCAGTGAAGGCACTCGAAAGCTTTTCCAGCATTTCTTCAGGAACATCAGGACCATATTTTCGCAACAAGTACATCTACATGTAGTATAAGCATACTGCAATCGACTTCTTCGCCAATATGTACCTCAGATGACTTGTCAGGATTATCCACTGCATGACTATGAAATGAATCGATGTCAGTTGAGATATTCTGCAATCGCTTCAAGGCACTTACCAGCTAAAGACATCACCAATCTCACGATAAAAGTCATTACCTAAGTATCATACAATTAGCATCATAACTTACAATGAGTAATGAAACAAAGAATCATACCAAGGAAAGGATAGCCTAGATGGGAATGACAATATGTGTATTAGCACTTGATATAGCACAACAACAATGAGCAGTGAACCAACCTGGTCGATTTGCCAAAACAATCATTCGGAAGTTCTATTAAGGTCCTATAAGCATAATTGCCATGTGATTTTGGAGACAATGATACTTACAGGATGGATAAGAATATAGCGGTCACCTTCTTGGACATCAGATTCCTTGGATACGATACGTCGTCCATCACCTAGCACCATTTGACCATCTTCTACCAAGCTCTTTAGTACAGCAGTGACATATGTAGGAGCCTTGTCAGCCTCGTCAATAACAAGGATGGTGCCTATAAGGAAGAGTAAGTAAAACAGTCAAGTGTTTGGTTAGAATAATAGTACCATTTTGCACAGCCTTGACGAGTGGCGAGTCTTCAAATACCAAAACACCATCACGAATGGCAGGAGTTGTAGTCAAGCTCTGAACAGTGCTGTCACGATGAAGTTGGATATATTCACGAGGCAATTGCAAGAGTTGCAAAAAGTAGTCAGCCAATTTGTTCTTGCCAACACCCTGGTTACCGATAAGTAGCAAATGATCGCCTTTGAAAGATGCATGAGTTGACTATATTGAGATAAGATACATCTTTTTGACACATACCAAGCTGATAATCCTTCAACATTTCTCGCAAGATCTCTGTATGTGCAGGATTTTCATGGAAGACCACGTTGGGAATCAACATGGGATCACCATTCTTGAAAACAGGTTCGATCACGTTGCCAATACGGATTTGCTCTGGGTTGTTACGTGAAGGCAATACTTCAATTTTCAGCTGTTCAAGGTCGATTTCATCTTTTGGTGGATAAATTCCATTTGCAACCATCACTTCATGAAGTACTGTTTTGGCAGCTGTTGGCATAAATCGAGAAAGAGCAGCCTTGTGGATCGCTTTGTAAAGATTCTCATCATCAAAGTAGGCGATATGGCGACAAATGCGAATAAGTTGACGTGTTGACAAGGCACTTGATAACATGCGAATCGTCTCATCCTTATCACGGCGTAATCGTCTGGCAAACATCAATAGCTGTCGTAGCTTATCTTCATTCACACCAGGTGATAACATCTTGAGCACTTGTTGTTCCTCCTACATAGGCAGTATGTAAGTCAAAGTAAGCATGAATAGGTTGCTGATTGTTTTCTTTACCTCTGATGGAAGACTGTCAACAACAACAAAATGGAACATGGATAAAATCTCGGCAGTCAACCAAGCTCCAGCTTTGGCATCACTTTGACCACTCACACCAGCACGAGCAAGAGCAATGATTCTAAACGAGGGATGGATTGGGATCAAGCGCTTGGCATCCATATCATCAATAGAGAACTTGTTCTTCTTCATCAGCTTGTCATAACGGCTGGCGCTGATTAAACGCGTACCATCAGGTAGTTGAGTTTCTCGCTCATTGACTAGGCGTTGAAGCGTGTTCAGTGTACCATAGGATAACGCTTCGATACCATCAAGCACAGCCAAATGACCACGAATAGCAGCTTCGACTAGAAGAGAGTTCTATAGCAATCATTATGAGCATCGTTATAAGTGACATAGTCCATAAAAGATACTTACATCCCAAACAGTGTCACCAGTGGGAGTGGTGGATCGTCGTTGAAGCAGATCACGAGAAGACATATCTCGATAAAGAGGGATATAGTCGATTGTATAACCAAGGTTACGTGCAACTAAACAAGATATAATGTCTCAGTCATCATGTTTTTAAGCAACTTCACGAATATACTTACAATGGCGAACCAATGCTGATTTTCCTACACCCTTGTGTGTACCAATCAAGCAAATATCATTTCCACCAGCATGAACCAGCATCATGGATGTAAAGATATCACGATGATAAGGTGTTTCAATAAAGAATTCGGCAGGACTGAAAGGATTGGGACCACATGCAATAGAAAGACCAACAGGCATCTTGTCCACATGAGAAAAGGTTGCAATAGCACGGTGAACATAGGCACTTTCATCCACAGATACAGTGGGACGATGTGGATCAATATTTCGAAGCTCATATCCAGAGAAAGTCTGATTGACTTCTTCATGTGCCTCAACAATACGACCACGTACACCAAATCTTCGATAAGCTGCTTCAATCACACCAAGTTGTTCCAAATCACATGTTGGAAGGAGTGGGTATGGATAAAGAAGATCGACAAGGAAACGTGGATGAATATCAGGTAGTACAGACAAGAGTACTGACAAGGTTTCCACTGTCATTGGGAATTCTGGTACTTCAATCTCTCTGCTGGCACTCTTGTCACGTTGGACACACAATACCATGCTGATGGAAACGAGTCGCTCGACAAGTTGACGATTGGCTTTGTTGTCAGTCAATGCCATAATCTGATTGACTTGAGTGTTGAAACTGGGAGCACGAATATCACGAGACTGAAAACGAGATCGTAATGGTGGATCCAAAGGATAACCAATGTAAGGAGGCACAGGCAATCCTATAAGATGTATCATTAGACCTGTTGTATCTGGAACTTGCCTTCTTTATGATACTTACCAAGAGCAAAGACAAGGAATCGATCACTCACTTTTTCAAACTTGGAGTATCCATCCACTTTCTCAACATCCTTGGTGGTAAGGAACCTTCCATCATCCAATCCCATTTCACGATTCTCCAGAAGGTTGTTCAAGATAGGCAGGACGTTACGCTCGGCTTTCTCAATACCATCCAATACAAGAATTCGACCATTGATAGCAGCACGTACAGCAGCCTGATCCACATAGAAAGAAGTGCCATTCTGAAGTTCTCTGCGTTGCTTAAGATCCGCATCTGTAACATCTTTGGACAATGCTACATATTCAATCCTATAATAAAGGCATATTAGATTCATGCAATGATACTTTGACATGTGATACGCACTCTCTTTGTGTCATCTCTGCATATTTCATCACCAATTGTCTACGAAGGGGACCAGGAGGACCAATCAAAAAGATATCTTGTCCCAACTACAATACAATTGTTATCACATGAACCATATCCTTCACATGTAGTCATATTACCTTATCCTTTTGCATCATCCTTTTCATTGTCATCAAAGATAATGAGCGATACTAACACTTCAACCTATCTATAGCATCACTTACCATCGTAAATGTCTCAATATTTCCTATAACAACAATGCAAGTCAGAACTACATGATGCATAATACATAGTGTGCTTGGATCTCATACCTGTGATTCATGATAAAATGGTCCTTCTAGTTCAGGGACAAGCTCTGGATTCGATGGAGGAATGATAGGCATAACGACGTCACCGATGCGCACCGACTTGACGTTGACTATAGTTCCATGAGTGAGCTATATTCCATGGCAACACAATGTCAGTGTAAATATACCTTCGTGAACGAGATCGTCTTCCTCGGAATCGGACCAGCCGCTTTGTGCTTCGGATAAGACTTTGCCTAGTTGTCGTAAACGCCTCCTCGCTTGTTTCTGCTGTTGGTTCGTTGACATTGCAGCTGACAAAAAGAAAGACAAGTTGCGGGGAAAGGGACCAGCTTTAAATGATGCCTTATTCTCGTTTAGTCATCAGCTCCAAGATTGCTGGGTTTCACTTTGTCCTACCTTTAGATCATTGTGAAAAAGTGTGGAGTTGTCATTGCAACCAAAACAGTGATCGTAAAAGTATCAAGATGAAAAAGATGCCAAGTGTATTAGCATAGATATAATCAATCAATGAAATAAAGACAAGGAAACAAAGACTTATATTGAAACAAGGAACAAGTAATTTGGCTGATCAAGCGTAATGCATGTCTATGACATTTGCCCTGCCATCCATGTCGGCAAAAGAAAGTGCCTCCGCATGTGAAAAACCATGACTACACGAAATTGGATATATTCACTCTGATAAGCTATTCACTATGTCACATATGATCCGTGAGAAGGAAATACCTATTCCACTCATGCTCCTTGGTACAAAATACAAAAGCCAAGCCAGCCATTACCAGTATTGAAACAAGTGTGATAACAATGAAATAAACAAGTTGGCAAAAAGAGCAGTATATATTTAAAGAACAATGACTACTACGATCCACTACCAGGTGTATTGCTTTCAAACTTCTCATCCAATAGTTCTCGGAATCCTGAAATGATTTCATTCTCTCGCTTCATTCTTTGTTCTTGAGCATGTTGAAGTAATAGTCGCTTTTCTTCTGCTGAAATGACTTGGTTTTCCTTTCGCATACGAACAGCATTCATGCGTTGATGTCTATATTGATAAGGTTTAGTAATATATCCACATCATTCAATGTCAATGTGTAAATGTACCTGCTACCACTCATAACGAAACCTGCATTCTCATAGTCGGCAATCTGATCACCAGATAAACCAATTTCACCACGACGAGGAATACGTTTGCCTTGTTGGACATAGGCTGCCATTGCAGAACCTTCACCAGGTAAGAGTGCACCACCATAACTATGACATTTACTCAGTTACATTGTCATATAAACCATCACCTTTGATACTTACGCTCTTTCATCAGGCATATCATCATCTTTGGGTAACATGACTGGACCAACTATCGTATTATCCTCATCAGGTATATTCACTAAAAGTAATATAAGTACATGCATGTTACAAAACAATGAATTGATATGTAACAAACCTTCTTTCTCGACCCATAAATCTTCCACAGCATCCAATTGAGATTGATCCACTTGTAATTGTTTTGCTGCTGCATTTTCATTCTCACTTGCAGATGACTCTGTATCTGATGGTGTGAGAGAACGTCTTCTCTTTTTCTTGGATGATCGGCGTGATGATTTCTTCTTTTTGCTGCTGGATTTTCTGCTTTTGTGCTTTCGTCGTCTTCTACGTCTGTCATCATCACTGCTATCTTCAGATTCTGAATCATCCTCGCTATCTGAATATCGACGTCTTCGTTTAGAACGAGAAGTATCTTCTGGAGTCAATGATCGACGTCGTGGTTCTGGAGAAGGTGCCCAAATAGTAGCTGTACTGGAATCTCTTACACGTTTACGACTAAATAGTAAAAGATGTAAGCCATGAAGATCCCTATCCAAACATATCAACTTACTATTCCATATATGTCTCTCCAGGCATTCTTGGATGTCCATCAATGTTCTCTTCATCATCAAAGCTGCGATAATATCTTCCAGAACGGCGAGGAGGAGATCTACGTTCTCTGCTTCGATCGTCGTTACGAAAACGTCGTGGAGAGGAGTCTTGAGAACGATCGCGATGACGACGATAACGTGATGAAGGAGATCGACGACTGTGTCTTTCTTTACGAGAATAAGGAGAAGGAGATCGATGTCTTGACCGACTACGAGATGGCATTGTGTAAGGTGAAAGAGTGTTGTAGCGTTGTTCAAGAGCGTTACTATTTAAGAGCCCGCATCCCCCATTTGCTCCTCTCTGCCTTGCCCGTTTTGTTCCTACAAGATCTCCCCCCTTGAGCATAATGGAATCGTTGCGAACGGTGATATCGCGGTTGTTTGCCGATCCACAAGATCCTACAGCTACTGTGAGTTTGTTCATCCCATTGTACTATTCCAAAGTACCACGCATTCGTTACTGGAAACTCATGCTTTACAACAGCCTTTAGAAGACACCAACCGAAGATACTGCGGGTAAGAACGCGCTTTATTTCACTTCATGACATGGTCAACACTAAGTCGAAAGTGTAGATATTTCAGTCGAAAGCCATCCAAGCGACGACGTGTCAGTTTGCTTCATCCAAAGACTGAACAGGCACATGCAGATCAAACAGCACTTGATGATAGTCCCATGGTTGCATTTCTGCTTCAAACAAGTCGACTCGATTATGATACTCTGGCCAATGACTTTCTTCGTACATGTGTTGTTGGGAATATGGTAAAGTACTGGCATGTTGGATGGATATCAATCTATTGCTTACCTCGTTTTACTTTTAGTCGGAGCAGCTCAAGGTGATCATGCTCAAATATCGGGAGCCACCACTTACGCTTGTCAAGACAACACGACTGATGGCATTTCTCAATCACCTTTTGACGATTGTTCCTGTGACACCCAAAGCAAGCACTGGATCAACTGGTCATGGATCATTAACGAATACACCTTTTCCTCTTGGTCAATTATTTGAAGATCTCACTCTGACACTCTCTTTACGACCTGCACCTGGCAACAACAAATCACTTACTTTATCCATATGGGTTGTCACTATTCAATTCATGTTGTCATGCTTGAAAAGCAATTCACAGCAAGCACTGTACAATGCAGGAATTGCGACACCTGCCATTCTTGGAATCATCAAACACATCTTGTTAGAATTGACTCGACTACCTGCCACCAACATGGATCCACTTCAGCAACAATGTTTTTCTTTGGGAAAGCAAATGTTGGATTTGTTTCTTGTTCGAGAACATCCTACACCATCATCAGATCAGAATACAGCATCAGTACCTATTGGAATAGGATCAGTCTCTTACTACGACGTCATTGTATCGGTAAGAATGTCTTTTACTTCATGTACAATCATGATGACTGACATGAATATCATAGTTTCCAGAACTTTATGGTCATTTCATCAATGAAGCACCTCCAACAACTGGAACACAGCAACAACCAACAATTGCCAATCACAACGTATGGCTGATGACACTTCAATATATGATCACTTCTATCACCCAAGATCATCGTCTCATGGATAAGATACATACAGTAATGGCAGTCAATATCATCAAGCACGTTTTACGAGAGATCAATACACTGCCTGCCAACATGTCGACAGCACAGATTGATTGTCTTAACAAGGGCAAAGAATTGATCAATATCTTGCTACTTGGTCCTATGGGTGATGGTGCAGGTGTTGTATCACATTATGATATCATTGTTGCGGTATGATCATATCCCTTCTCTCTTTCATACATGGGTTTAACTGACTGTACCTATTGCGAGTAGCTACCAGACGTATATGGTCATTTCTTGCGAGGCACATTTGCTCAAAGTATCCATTGGACCATGGAGAAATTCATCAATGAGCTTGGCAAACGCAGAAGACATCTTGCATTCCTTATGATGCCACCAGGTAATTGAAAGATTGGTTAGTATGCTATTGATTGTTTATTGAATGTTGCTTATAGATGCATCATGGCCACTCATCTCACAACTGAGTCGACGACATGAATACAATGATTTGACGACACGAACCAGTTTTCATATGTTCGAAGGAGATTTGGTAAGTATGACTGATTTTCAACCTTATCCCAAGTGCTGGATATTGACATGTTGGATAGATTGAATTTGTCAAGGAAGGCAATTCTACAAACATCGAGACCCATTTTCGTGATATGCTTTTCCAACGTGCGTCCATGGATGAATTCCGACAACTAGAATTATCACTTACACAGACTGGATTGGATACAAGGCAGATCAGGAAAGCTATGGTGGATAAAGTACGCGATGTCCTTCAATGTATTCAGCAGCATAGTCGATCAGAGCAAAGACCCAGTAAGTGAATCTATCTTCAGTTTGGTAGATATACATGTCTCATACTCGCCCCAATAGATGCAAATCCACCCAGTCAAGACGACACAATGTGGATCCCATCGAATTTGGACTTGTGGGAATTGATGAATGAAACAGCTGATCAGTTATACAGCTTTGTGACAGCAGAGTAAGTATTACAAAAGAGCACGATGATGATGATGATGGTACTAAGCTTGAACATGTATAGCTTTTTCACTTATGAGGATATCCTACAAGACTTTTATGACCTTGTATATCAACCCAATGGAGAAGAATACCCAGCAGGAGCAAAACACCATCTGACCAAGGATAATGGCTTGATTTGGTTTCTCTTGCAGCTGTTTCGTAAGTGATTACTGTGCACTGGTATCATCCTATATAGTCTTACGCGTGTTCTATTAGCGATTGAAAAGGTAGCCAAAGAAGTTATTCCACGAGATTTTGAAGGAGATGAAAGCTTGTTTGCCAAATTGGGATCACTCTACAATGAAGCACAAACACGTTCAGTGGATGCCTTTACAATCAGAGATCTCGCCTTGCAGTCAGCGGTAAGTAGTTGAAACTGATACAACTATATGAATGCTCATGAATTCATTTAGATCACCTTACAACAAGGCAACATTAAAGATGTCGCTAATATAAAGCAGCGTCACCGTGGAATCTCCTCAGCTCTTCAATACACCAGCATCTGCTACAAATTACAGGCTTATTTCAGACAGAATTATCACAGTACGTGTCTATTGCGTTCCACAGGCTTCTTTGACTAACAATACTTGTTCACAGACAATGTAAAGAATCCTGATCTTTTCAGAAACTTGGATATATCAGAAATGACTAGAATTGCGCTCGTCAGTCAAATGCGTGGAGAATGGGTGCCATTTACTCTCTACGTCTATCTCGTTCCAAATGAAGCAGAAGTTGGTACACTTGGGAATCCAGAATCGACCTACCTTAGGGGAGGCAGTTTATCTTACCAGTTACTGGATTTACTCTCTGTCAGCGCCAAACATAGGTAATGAAAAGGATGAGAATGGCAATGCTAGAATAGCTTGACTGATATGTTTGTTTATTAGACTTTTGCAAGTGATCTACAAGATGATGCTTGAAAGCGATGTAGGACCAAAATATCAGGTTGCTCAAATCTCGTGTGTTCCACCCAACGTGATTGATGCAGTCTACAAGTTATTATACAGCGCGCCATGCTCGTGAGTAGAATGAGATTTTGTCTATGTTAGCTCTGACTGACTTCATTTTGTGCCAATTAGATCAGAGTTGATGGTGAAAGAGATCTTTGACAAGATTAGACGTTGTGACAAACGCTACAAGAGCAAGCAAGATGGACAAAGCACTGGAAATAATGAGATGATGCTTCCACTTCCTACCATGCGTTGGCTCCATACGATTCTTCAGCTGATGAATTACCGGTTCTTGCGGCAGTTAAAATATCCTTTTGACAAATTTGATCTGTTGATTCTTGATTTGACACTTTGTACAACACTTATGCAATCCTTAACCACCATTTTACGTTCTCACCAAACTCTTCAGGGCTTTTTCACTACATTCGCTACTCTATCTCCTATTTGGAACATCGACAAGTATATCGGGTACTCGAATCTTTTGTCTTCAATGTTGCAGTGAGTAAATCATGCTTCTTACTTTATATCCAACTTTGCTAACAATGCCAATTGGAATAGCGTATGCAAATGGATGTGAAGCTCCTACGTTCACTCGATGATCCCAAGCGTGATAAGCCCATATGGTTTGCTGAATCAGAGACTGTGGCACGAGCCGTGGTGACAAGTATTAGCCGACTTATCAAGACCAGGTAAGTTTTCATCAATGCTGTTTCAAGATCAGTCACTAATACAGTCTTATAGAGGGCAAGCTGATATTAAGACAGAGCAGATTCATCGTGTTCTTGGCAGTCTCTTTGAATATCGATTGGATTGGTCAAAGGAATCACTTAGCTTTTTCCCAGAAGCTGTCAGAAGTTTTTACACTGATCCACAATCACACAACCAAAAGATCAGAGTGCGCCCTACCATCAATCCTGCTGCTTTACGACAACAAGTCATCAACAACAAAGCCTTGACAAGTTATCTTTTGCATGGATCACCTGAACATGAATCGGTCATGGTCTCCTACTTTTCAGTCGCTGAAAACCAAGCCAGCCTACTTTGTGTTTTGTGGATCATTGCAGTGATGCAAGGTTCAATGGATGTTTTCCACATGCCATGTAAGTAATCTTTTTTGAAAGTCTTATCCAGATTGGCTGCTTACTTATTTGACATTAGCTGTGCGAAAACTTCTTTTACTTGTTGCCCCTGCACGTGTCGACACTCATGCCGTGGACTTGATTGACTTTATTCTTAGTGTGGATTATGGCCAAAACCGACCTGATTTGGTAAGTAGCTACATACTAGTACTGGTACAGTCTAACTCTGACTTGTATATAGCCTTTGAAGCTACTGGACGATATGATTTGGAAGTATCAATTTGTCAACTTTACCAACATCATTTCAGCACTTGGAAAAGGCAGTGGCTCACCAGATCGCACATCCAAAGCTTTCAGATTCATCCAATATCTCTTGCTCGAATCATCAGAATTTGCCAATCGAGTAACAAAGTGGACATCATTGGGATTCAGCAGACGTTACTGGACTGAAGAGGATTTCCATCACAAGCTTATGCAGTATCTACATGAATATCCAGAGTATCATGAGTATGAAGCATTTGCAATGGCACAAAAGCAGCAAACGGGACAAATGCCAACACTTGATCCACCACTACAACCACAGATGCCAGTATACTTTACGAATATTGTCAGCGACTTTGTACCCTTTCTGGAAGTGCTCATTTCACGTTTGGTCGAATATGCCCAAGTTGACTTGTTGATTGCTATCATGGATCGATATGGCCATTTGTTCTACTATCACAATGCACCATTATCATTTGTAAGCAACCTACTGCTGTACTACTTTCCCAATGATACGCTTGCCGATCCACGTGTCTGCAAAAGGGTTGTGCGATTGCTTGGTAAGATAACTGATATGGATACGATGTTTCTTGATTACTTATGATATACTAGACTTTGACCAATATGATCTCGCTCCTGAAGTCATTGCCTATTGTCAACAAGACGACCTTGACGCCAAAGCATTTGATGCAGGATATTTTGAAAGAGTGATTAGCAAACTTGCTGACAGTAAGTGAATGAGCATCATGCATGACGATGTGTCACATGACTGACATCCCTTTTAGATCTGGATACCCAAAAATGTGCTCCTCGACATAATCCCAATCTACCTGAACGACAGTTTCGAGAAATTGGTAGTCCTGCAGTGCTTGGTATTTCTATTGCCATGTTGGAGATCATGATTGCACCTATCCCTCCTTCCACTATTGTCAAGTATATTTTGGATCTGGTGCTGCTACGTGGTTCTCGACAAACGGGTGTTTCAGCATTGACTATTCATGCCACTGGTCTTTTGATATCCTCTCTTCCATCCGATCACTTTGTTCGACCTGTTCTGGATGAGCTTAATCAGCTTATTGTAACCAATCCTTATCTTCTCGAGATGTCTGAGCCTACTCGACTGGTAAATGCTATTTCTCTTTGGCCCTTGACACATGATACTGATTGACATCTTTTATTAGATACGATGTGGAATGCCCAAGCAAACCAATGGCAAATATCTCATGTCACAATCATTCCCTGATCTTACAAGCACTGCAGCGTTAAGAGATACCATGAGCTCCCGTTTAAGCAAAGCAGTGGTTTTCCCTTACATCTTCAATGACTATACCTTCAACTTGCACAACTACAGCACCAATGCACCCAATTGCTTCCTTACGCTTTTCCACAGCTTGTTACATTATTCAAGTCTCGATGCATTTCGTGTGTTACTGGAATATTTGCGTAATCTACGTAATTCACCAGACAAGCTCAAAACGGATGTTCAATTGCTGTATGTATGTTTTCTACTTGGACCAGCCTTACATCGAATCGAAAAGTTGGACAACAACAACACTGATGCAGAGGTAAATCATCACTGATCTGGCATTATGGATGTTGTATATATATTGACTGGGTTACTTTAGTTCATGATGGAGTTAATGCATATGGTGAAACACGTGACTACACTTATGGATATGAAAGAAGGATGGTCAACACAAGCTCTGGAGCAAGTCTTTGATTTCCTGTAAGTCTTTTTGGTCATAAACAAGTCTTTTACTGATGAAAGACACATTTCTAGATACCATATTCGAGCAAGATTTTGCAAATCACCTGACCTTGCCAACCAACTTGGTGAAATCATCAAATCCATGAATCCTCCCATTAACCAACGACTTATTCGATTAGTAATGTAGAATAGACATTTTTTTCTTTGTACAAACAAGCAATCAAAAAACAATATAATTGGCTAAACTAAAAAGACTTTTCTATTGCCATGAATTGTAATTGGGATAACCAGTTGGAGGTGGAGGTGGTGTTTGACCAACAAAAGTACCAGGTGCTGGAGCAGCTGTACCTGGTGCCATAGGTGGAGGAGGTGGAGGTGGTCTTGGGTATCCAGTAGCAGCAGCAGCAGGAGGAGCACCACCCATTGGCATATTGTAAGGAGGAACAGCACCACCAGTTGGAGGAGCAGGAGCAGGAGCACCACCCATTGCCATAGTTGATGGATCAGCATACAATCGATTAGGTAATTGTACATTCTTCCTTGCTTGTGCTGCCAACAATCTTTCTGCAGCTGATCCATGTCGTTCACCTTTACCATCCTTCTTCAATGCATATGAAACTGTGATTTGTTTGTTCATGAGATATTGATTGTTCATGGCGTCAATGGCTGCATCCGATGAATCAAAGTTGTCAAAGCTGACAAAACCAAAGCCTTTAAGATTGCCTGTCTCTGGATCTCGCGCGATCTTTGGTGTTTGTACAATAACGCCAAATGCACTGAATGTGTCGTAAAGTAGCTTCTCATCCACATCTGGATCAAGGTTGCCAATAAACAGTGTAGCACCAACATCAAGATTCTTTCGATCTGAAGTAGCCTATATATACATTCATCAGTATACCTTATTCAACCCATACTACACACGCTCCCTACCTTGTTGACACGAATAGGCTTGCCATACAATCGTATTTGGTTCATGATACGAATAGCGTAATCGGCGTCCTCTTCGGTAAGAAACTCACAAAAGCCATAGCCTTGATGTGTTTGGGTGACACGATCCTTGGGTAAGTGGACGTTGACTAGAGAGAAAGGTGGAATCGTCAGCATCGCTTACTGCATGTCACTGTATCCAACGTACCAACAGGACCGGCCTGCAACATGAGTTCCCAGACTAAGGAATCGGTACAGCGTTCGTCGAGATTTCCAATATATACAGTTGCTTCCTGGTTGCGTTCAATCTGCTGTGCCATAATAGTCGTTGTTGAACAAAAAGAAGTGAACCAACACCCGAAGCGGAAATCGTCAGCCAATGCATCCAATAGCAGTGACCAAATGACTTGGAATCCACCAACTCCCATTACGAAACACAAGAATCATTCCATAGTGATTGTTTATTGGTAGCAACTTGTTTAATATAGACATCTTATATAGTTTGCTTATGATGTAACTGGTATAGAGATGTTCACTGTATCCTCTTGCTTGTTTGACAATAAGAGACAAATAATAAGAAGATTTATTCAAGAGGAAGTGTATTGAATTACATGCGGCTCACACCATAGATGTTGCCTCCTTCAACAGTGTTGCTGTAAATTGCATCTAGGCAGAAACCAATCACGGTACGAGTATCTCTGGGATCAATGATACCATCGTCTAAGATGCGTGAAGAAGTGTAATACACATCTGATTCAGCTTCTACTGATGCTTGGAACAATGCTTTACGTTGGGAAGCCATTTCTTCATCAATCTTCTTGCCAGCACTATAAAGTCATGTCAATATCTAGTCATGGCATATTCTTATGTTTCCTTACCGAGCAGCACCCTGACGCATCACAATATCAAGCACACCAGTAAGCTGTTCTGGTCCCATCACTGAGCACTTGGAGTTAGGCCAAGAGAAGAGGAATCTATTATTCTTGTTAATGCATGTTGTATCATTACTATTGTCTTGTAATTACCTTGGTTCATATGCACGTCCACACATGGCGTAGTTGCCTGCACCATAACTGGCACCCATCATGATTGTAATGGCAGGCACAGTAGAGTTGCTCACTGCATTGATGAATCGAGAACCAGCCTTGATGATACCTTCTTCCTCATATTGCTTTCCAACCATGAAACCAGTGATGTTTTGCAAATAGATCAAAGGCGTATTCCTGAAAAGACATGTCAACATGGATGAAATGACACTGTGTATATCTTACTTACTTGATATTACACAATTGGATGAATTGGGTAGCCTTGTTGGCTTCTTGGGTAAAGATGACATTGTTGTTGGCAAGGATACCGACAGGGATACCTTGGATAAAAGCCCATCCACAAACCAAATTGCCACCATAATTGGGCTTGAAAGGAGTAAATCGTGAGCCATCCACAATACGAATAATGACTTCAGTGGCATCAAATGGCAATCGAATGTTGGCAGAAACAATTCCCAATAGTTCCTCTAGTGAATGTATTATGAGCATATGCAACTAGCCAATCCATTTCTTTATAGCAGGATCTTACCAGGATTGTAATATGGTTCCTCGAATTCTCCCTTCAAGTGGCGTAAAGGAAGACTTCCCTTTTGTTCCCAATTCAAATTGGCCATCCATTCACGTGCTTTGCGAATAGCATCATATTCATCATTTGCAAGTTGGTCACTGACACCAGAAACACGTGAATGCATATCAGCACCACCCAAGCTTTCAGAGTCTGTAACTTCACCAGTAGCCATTTGCACAAGAGGAGGTCCACCCAAGTAAACAGCAGCTTTTTTCTGATATGACATGATGAGTGAAATTGATACAATCTCATGATAGAACACATACCTTGACCATGATGACATAGTCACTCATGCCTGGAGTATATGCACCACCAGCAGTAGAGCTTCCAAACACTACACAGCAAGAAGGAATTTGTGCCTTGGACCTGAAAAAGACATACAATGAGCAATCCATGCCTTAGTTTTCATGATAGTACTTACTGCAAAGCCTGGTTACGGAAACCAGCACCACCACGATGAAAGACTTTGAATTGTTGTTGAAGATTGGCACCAGCCTATGCAAGATTGACATTATATGAATAAAGCATATAAACGAAAAGATTCTTTCTCCCTTACCGACTGAGTAAGAGTGATTGTTGGCAAGCGGTTTTGCATGGCAATTTGATGAATACGACCAGCCTTAAGGACACCAGCTTCGTTCATGGCACCGCCAGCCATAGTAGGAACATTGGATGAGACGATACAAAGCACACCACTGTCAAATTGAAGTGTAAGTGATCCATGAAATCTTGGTTACACAATCTTGGTACCTGACAAGACCGATACCGGCAACGATTGATCCACCTTTTTGTTTTACAATGAATTAATGATCTAATGATGCAATGGTTGCAATAGCAACTTACCAAGCGTCATGTCATCTTGATCGTATCCAGCAAGTGCACATAATTCAAGAAATGGAGAGTCTTCATCAAGCAATAACTCAATGCGTTCTCGTGCTGACAGATATGAAATTCACCTTAATTGTGTGGGGAAAAGCGGAATGCGTGTGCCTGTCTACTTACCTGGCAATTGACCGCGCTTCTTGTGCAAAGCAATATGCTTCTCTTTGCCTTCATTGGTAGCTTCTTGCAATCGTTCTTGTAGTTGTTCAATGAGACCTTGCCATTCTTCCAAGTTGGCCTTGTATTCTGGACTGCTAGTAACAACAGCTGTTTGATGGCGCTTCACAAGGTGGTCAAGAGATGTCAAAGTGGACATGACTAAAGTAGAGGACGAGAAAGAAAAGTAAGGAAAAGAAAAGTATAAAAGATGAATAGCAGGATTTAACGCCTATGTAAGCGTTTGTCTCTCTCACATGGTTATAGCGTCAAGACTGACCGACCCAGCTTATTCAACTCTTTCTCACACATCAAATTCACGAGGAACAACTAATTTGGTTGGGGTTGGCACATCATCATCCTTTACCAGATGCGATTCGATCTCTTCCTGCATATAAACACTTGACGTATTCATTGATTCGTTAGGGTATATTCATGCAACTTACAGCAGAAGAACAACAGTCAAGGCTACACCAAGAATGATTGAAAGAGTTATGGAATCAATGATACATGTACTAGTCCTCTATAGCATTACCATAGCACCTTAGTGATATTGGAATAAAGCTGATAACTTGAAAGACTATATCTTGCATGCAGCCATAGCAACCAAGTGATGTCTGACAGCTTAGTCACAGCAGTAATCAAGTCCCAAAAGGCGCAACGATATTAAGTGTTGCCACTTTACCTTGAATATCTTCATATCCAATAAAGCTCATCTTATATACAAGTCATCCTTCTCTTTCTCTCCATATTAACTGAGTACATGGGAGCATAAAGCTTGAAACGATAGTGGATAAGATGGGATACTGAAAAGGGACTCTTTAGTGAAGAAAATGAAAGCAGCCTTGTAATCATCATCGTGTTTGCGAAGAACATACAATAACACAATGTAGGTGGATGTTTCGTGTGATCAATTGAGCAACTATATCAGATATATCAAAAGGTTTATTGGTCGAGTTTGTTCAATTACAGCTTTCAAATTGTGTGAAGAGATATGGGAAAAGAAAAGGTATGAAAAGATAGCTATGGTTGTGCTGTAATTCTTGGTTCATGTGATGTAGCAGTGAATCTACTTGGCATCATTCTTCTTGTTTTCTCTTTCGTGATCCTTGCGATTGTCCTTCCACCACCAGTTGTCATGGTCACGTTCCTTTTCGTGATCCTTCTTGCCACGGTTTTCTTCATGATCCTTCGTCCTGTTCTTGTCGTGATCCTTCTTGTCGTGATCACGGTCGTGATCCTTCTTATCCTTGTCGTGATCCTTCTTATTCTTGTCGTGATCCTTCTTCTTATCCTTGTCGTGATCCTTCTTGTCGTGATCACGATCATGATCCTTCATGTGGCGATCTTTCTTGTTGTCCTTGTCATGATCCATGCCTCGACTCTTTAAATCACGACCCTTGTCATGATCTTTGCCATGTCGATCCTTATCGTGGTCCTTCTTGTCGTGATCACGATCATGATCCTTCATGTGGCGATCTTTCTTGTTGTCCTTGTCATGATCCATGCCTCGACTCTTTAAATCACGACCCTTATCATGATCTTTGCCATGTCGATCCTTATCGTGGTCCTTCTTGCCATCATCACGACCGTGGTCTTTCATATGGCGATCCTTGTCATGGTCCTTGAAGCCATAGATTCCATGGTTGTATTCATGCATTCCATGTTTCTTGACACCATCTTTGCCATATTCACTAACGTGATCATTCTTGCCATGATGTGCGTAAGTGCCAGAAGTAACATCACGACTGGAAAGGAAAGGAAAAGCATGTGTTGCTGCAATAAGAGAGATAGCAGTAGCAATAGAGAGAGTGATTGAGAAGCGCATGATTGAAGACTTGATTGATGATGATGGGAGTGGATATGCTTCAATGTCTGCCTTTTTATATTCAATTGAAAGCATCTAATGCATCCAGGTCTCATAGTTGCATGTATCAGGTTGATGACGATCGATGGCTGCTATTGTTAGTTCGAGCAAGCTGTTCTGTACTGCTTTCAACAGGTTGCAATTCAAGTACGAGTCGAGAAATCTTATGTGCATGACCAGCAGACGACAAGGACACAACAGCTGTCAAAATCTCTAATAACACAGTACCCAGATAGAATTTTAATGACTGACGTAAATAATGCAGGAATCGTAATGAAACAGGTAGAATACAAGATGATGCATGATCTACTCTATAGGAATCCCATCTTCGTAGTGCTGATTGTTGGCTTGTAGAATACAGGATGACGAGTAGTGGTTTCAGTCATATGCTTGTGTATCGGGCGTCATTGAAATATACAATATGCAACAGGAGTGGTAAATGCGAGAAACTTATGTACACTGGTATGTCGATATATCATTTTGCAAGTATCCATAGTATGCAGTGATTGCCTTGAATCTTCCTTTGAGATAGTTCTTTTCTATTTCACATACTCCTCCTTGGCCAGCCAGACGAGCAAGTTGCTGAGGATCAGTGTTGCGTGGTAGGAAATAGGCAATGTTGGGTGTGATTCTGCGTGCGATATCAAAGATTGTTTGTCTAATGTGATTGTCAGTGATATGAATGGATAAAGATGCTTGTTTTGCTTACCCATTGCCTGGTATCATGGACACAAGATCAAATTTGTCAGCTCCAAGATAAGATGGTCCACCCCAAGGAGGCGATAAGAATACAACATCTGCCTATATTGGCATTAGTAATGAATGTGAACTCCCATTTGTGTCATGTTTACCTTGAGACGAGGAGCAAGCTCAAAAAAGCTACCTTGAATAAACTCGATTCGATCTTCAACTCCATAGATTCGTGCATTGTTTCTTGCGCAGTGTAGCTTGACTGGATCAATATCAATGGCGATGACTATAGTCAAAATACAGTAAGTATCTCATTGACAAGCCAATCGTATACATGAAATATACCTCTTTCACATGTGAATGCAAATTGAATAGCGTTTCCTCCACATCCACAGAATGCATCAATCACTACATCACTCTGGCATCGTTGCGCAATATGTCTTGCAATTCCTTCAGGTGTTACTGAAAACCAGCCCTCTAAAATGAGCATAAGCAACAAATGATGAGTAAATGATACTTGTTAGCACTCCTTGATCCAGATATTTACCTCGATCCATCAATATGCCTTGATCAAACTTGGAGAAATAAGAATATCGCTGCATATAATACCTATAAAGACATTCAAGGTCAATATTGACATCTCCAATGAAGAAAATAGCTTAACATACTTGTACAAGTCTTGGGGAATGTTGTCCTGGTCATAGTGTACAACGACATCATTGAAGCTTTTTGCTGCCTGATCAAGGATCTTGTGTTGTACTTTACGTTTCCTCTTACGTTGCTTCTTGCTCGGTTGTGAATATCCAGCGTAAACATCAAGAGAGGCATGTTGTCTTTTCTTAGCCTTTGTCTGCTTATCAGGTTGATCATCATATGTTGTTTCTTGGGAAGCTGTGTTTGCTGGAACTGATTGATCCATATCAGTCGTTGCATAGTCTTTGACAGTCTCCTCAGTATCTTGAATAGAAGATTCGCTTTCAGACTTGGCTACTTCAAAAGCTGGTGATATTGGCTCTTCCATTGACTCGTGAACCGATTCAGTATCTGACTGTTGAAGTGGATCCTGAAGCAAGCCGGTCGTTTGTGGAGCTGGATCAGGTGTAAGGTGCTGGGAGTCATCGATCAAGGAGTCAGTCGTGTCCTTATCCTCGGAATCGATACAAGCAACTTGGTCATTGTATGAAGACTCTGAATCCTTGGAAGGAGACTTGGGCTCAAGTTCGTCACCATTGGAAGAAGACATGCCAAGGATAAAGCTGCAGGCCTTGCGAACAAGTTCCATGAAAGAAATCTTACTTTCGGTGTCCGAGTTTTGTCGTCAATTGATATTGGAAAGGCGTTATATCACCCAACCCCCCATGGGAGCCAGATAGTGCATCATGTTGCCAGCAGCACATGCTTGTACCTTCTATCAATGCATCATCCCAAACAAATTCTTCATCCACAATCATATGACAGTTTTATATTGCTACATGCTAGATTCACCATGTACATAAACTCCCTTCGTACCAACATCATGTTGCACGATTATACGTGTGGGATCTAATGGATATATGGCATGATCAACTACTTGATAAACCATCAAAAAGATACATGGGAGAAATAGTGAAGGACATACATGGTTTATGGAAGCATCTTTGAAAATAAATACACAAAACAAGTTCCTATATATTGTCTAGGCTAACTCCATACGCGGATCAATCCGTCATCGCCTGCTGTAACCATGCCGACATCTTGGGGATGATAGTCGACAGATGAAACAACGCCATTATGTGATTCAAGCTTTGCCACTGATTTTCCTTCAAGCACATCCCATATATACATATATCCATCTTCAGATCCGCTGATAGCATAAGCATCATCATTTGAAAGCACCGAGTTCAGTTTGTAATCCTTGTGCTTGTGACCAGTAAATTCACTCAATAGCGACCCATTTGCCTTGTCCATCAATCGAATCGTGTTATCCAAGGTGCTGACAAGAACACAATTGCCATCATTGGACATGTAAGCCGAAGTAATAGCAGCTATAAGGTATATTTAATCCACATGTCAACATCTCATCTCTATGTTCTGACTTACGTCCAATGTAATCTTCAGCAAGATGACCATTTCGGATATCATAAACTCTTACGCGTCCATCTGTGGATCTACGTAATGAATCTTAGCATGACATTCTTATACCTTTGTACTTCAATAGTTACCCTGCCACTATTTCGACGTCTCTTACTTGCACTGACATGACGCTATCTTTGGGATCTTCCAAAACTTGAATTGGCTGCATGTTGTATGACCTAGCACCAACAATCAATAAATAGCTTGTCTCTCTTACCTAAAAACATACCTAGTATCCCATATCCGTATTGTGGCATCAAAAGATCCTGTATCAATGGATGAGTTAAGGGACTTTTGCATTGGCTTGTGCAAACATACCACTGACGATGACTGAAGCTTCCTCATTGAAATCCACACTATTTACACGCTATTTCATGTATTCGTAAGAAGTGGATCATCCTTATTCAATCAATGTAATTGATATCATTTACCTCCCAGTGAGCTGTATACCTTCGAAGAATCTCGCCTGTGCCAACATCCCAAAGTATCACTGCACGGTCGGCTCCACAACTTGCTATCTTTGCGTTGTCTGACGCTCTATACAAATACATATACCATGGCGTAAGCGATCGATCGTCAACCTATCAACAGAACTCCATTGTACAATACGAACACTGAAACGCCGAGAACATCGCGACCATGACCAATGTAGCTGTGTAGTTCCATACCACTGAGTGGATTCCACAATCGTACAGTGCGATCGCGCCCTCCAGATAAACAGTATTGTCCAGATTGGTTGTAGCACACCTCACTAACAGGCCCTTTATGACCTTTAAGTGTTTGCTGGCATTCAGTTGGGTATGGAGCCATGGTACAGGTAAAAAGAACAAAGTGTGAGCATAAGGCCAGTGCTTGCTACAGATGAAAGAAATCCCGCCTAATTCAAGCAGCATAGAATCACGTGAAGCCGGACATCATGCAATGTATATCGTATCCTATATTCATATTCGTAGACTACTATTCATATCTCATGACTACATATGTATACTATTTGGCTAAAATACAGTGGAGTTTTTACGCTTCTTTGGCTTGTTCTTCTTCTTCTTCTTTGATGATCCATTGTTTCCAGCTTTTGTCTCTTCTTTGCAAGTAGTAGTGTTGGTGTTGGGATTTTCTTTAGTTTCATCCAAATCCTGTTCTGCCATTACAGTGTTGTCTTCATTTTCTTGTGCCACTCTTTGATCCTCACTTGCTTTCTCTGTGACATTCATTGCTGATAGTGTTGTTGTAGCAGGTTCATCGACAAGAGAATCATTTGGCTTTCGGGAATGAGTTGTGTCCAAAGATGGTGGAGGAACGTCATTTGGTATCATATTGGGAGACATTGAAGGAGTTGCTTGAGCCATTAGATTTTCTTTGTTGGGCTTGTACCTTTGCTCCTGATCCATGCATTGCATTCTCCACATGTCATAATATAATCCTGCATACATATTCATTGTTAGTCAAATGTCAGCTTCATTCAAGGACAAGTATACTACCTTGGCCATGGTACCCAACTATAAGACTTTCATGTGTTCCAGACTCGACTATTCGACCATCTTGCATACTATCATCCCTTATTAGACAATGCCACTCATGACAATATCATCATCCAACTCACCAAAAGATCATATCCGCATCCATAACACCTTTAGAGAGATGATTAGCAATCACCAATGTTGTACGACCTTCTGTTAATGTTGCGAAAGCTTGTTGGAGCTGTTGATCTGGTAATCTATGTATAAAGCTCTCCTTGTCAGCTTGATTGCTTATGACTATAGCTTCCTATGTTACATACCTATCCACAGGATCATTTCCATCCTCAATTATCACAATAGCTGGGTCTTTTAGGAAAGCTCTAGCAATGGCTATTCTTTGCTAAATAAGCACGATAGTTAGCACTTGTAGTATATGTGGATGATGAGTAATAAAGCAATCACCTTCTCACTATGAGTTAGTGGGAAGCCATTATTGCCTAGTCTGGTTTCATATGCTGTGTAAGGAGCAAAGAGACAAAGAAGAATCTCATTGATGAGTACAACGAATTCATGTGCTGAAAGAGAACTTACCATCAGGGTACTTTAAGATGGTGTTGTGGATTTGTGCAAATTTGGCAGCTCGGAATACAGCATCTTCGGAAGCTTGCCAATTGCCATATGCGATATTGTAATAGACTGATTCATTGAACAATACAATGTCCTTTGGTACCACACCAATCTGCTGTCGTATCGACCTTAGACTAGCAGTCTTGATATCATGACCATCAATGTAGATGACACCTGAATCTGGATCATAAAATCGAAACAGGAGGCGTGAAATGGTGGATTTCCTATATTAGATACGCAATCATTATCACATGTACAACATTCATTCTTTCACTTACCCTGCTCCTCGTTGTCCCACAAGAGCCACCTTGGTACTTGCTTGAATCGAGAAAGAGACACCTTTGAGCGCAGCATGTCGTTGGTCATAGCTGAAACGCACATTGTCTACCAAAAAAGGAATCAATGAAGATATCAGCAAAAGATCGGCATAGTCATGGATGAAACAATGCTTACCAAACACAATGGATCCTTTGTTGATCACAATGTTCTTTTCACCAGTCGTTGGCTTCTTTTTGAGTAACCCAAGAACCTTATCGAGATCAATCCAGCTAGATTGCATCGAGCGATATTGTGAATCGAAATCAGAAAGCTATTTCACCACAAAGCAATGTCATCATTACATCTTGTTCACATGTAGCATTGTAATCAATATACTTACTGGCTCACACAATCCTAGCATGTAAAAGTTGAAAAGAACAAAATCACCAGGTGTACATCGTGCTTGTGATACTTCCCATGCAAACAAAAGACATCCAGCCAGAAATCCACTTGCAATAACTGTGTGCTGCACAAGTCGAGTTATCACACGTGATGAGCTATAGCGATAGTCAGCCTTTTCCCAATTGATCATGGCTGCACGATATTGCTCCAATTCAATTTGCTCTGCATTGTTGTACTTGACTGTTTCATAATTCAGAATCGAGTTGATTGCTTTGATCCTTGTTTCATTGTTGCGCTCTAGCATGTCACGATAGCACTTGTTGGATGTGGATGTTGGTATAACATTACCAGATAAAGAAATAGTCACGAGGATGTAAAGAGACATGGTAATGAGCACAATGAGCCCAGCGGATGGTGAATATAGGAACCAGAGCAGAACAACAGCCACGACAACATCCAATACAGCAGGTACAACTTGAAAGAGAAGTTGTGGCAGCATAGGAGCTATGCTTGGGATAGCATGATCAAACACCTTGAGAGCTTCTGACTTGCGAATGGGATCAAAAGCAAGTGATAGGTCATAGAGTCGCTCCAATACATTCAATGACATTGTTTTCGAGATATGCTGCCCAACAGGAATCCATAACCAGTTTTGTGTACACTGAATGAAACCAGACTAGGGAGTGGTGAATTAATTATGACCAAATATACACCGGGGTCATTATCGAAAGTACTTACTTTTCCTCGCAAGAACCTGAGTCCCATATACACCAAAATGAGAATACAAACAAAAGCCCCTGTAAACAAAAGGGATGTATGAGCTTGATTATGCATAAACAGCATTATTCTGCACTAGTAGTACTTGATGATAACTTTACTTACATTTGGTATGTCCCAAGCTGTCGACTAGCATTCCCAATGCCAATGGCGTCATTGCATTAACAGCAAGTCCCACCCACATGAGCAAAAAGCATAAAAACATGAGTATCTGCAATCCTAATGCACCTCGTGGCCATGTATACGACAAAAGAGCACTGATTTTGGAAAGCGATGAGTGGCTAGATGCAGTAATAGTTGTTGTTGTCGGCTGTTGTCCTTTTTGAAACGCTTCAGTGCCACCGTATGATGATGCTGCTGCTTGTGTTGATACGAGTGGTGACCATTCCCGAGATGGTGATTCACGGATAAACATTTGAATCAAACAAAGCACCATGGTGCACATTTCCAATCCATATCGCATTGCAAATGATCCCAAGAACATATAGTCATACTTGTCAAATACAGTGCCTAGGTAAGTGTTATTTATATTCAATAGGGTGGAATCATGTTACTTACCAGTTCTAGGGCTGAGAAATGCAACTAACCAGAGCCAAGCTATTAACGACTCTCCCAAAGTTGCCGTCATCCAAAAGATATATTGTACCCAGCTCCAACGACCAAAGTTGTGTGCTTCATGCGTCATGGTCATCAATCCAAATATCCATGCCAACCATGAAACACCAATGTAATATGCAAGTACAGTGGATGTCCAATGCTTGTCGAGAATGGCACGTGCTGTGAAGATTCCTGCATCCACCATGAATGTCATCAAGATGGTGATAGACATGGCAAGCACAAGTTTGGATAAAGCTGTCATTCGACGTCGTTGCCTTAAGCGAGCTGCATCCAAGAATAATGGGTGAGAACGCGTGCTCAAATAACGACCGAGACCAAGAATTGCTATCACTGATAGCAAGGCAGTTGGTGTTAAGAATAAAGGGGTTTCCCATGTCAATGGTCCTGCAGAGTAAATAGGTGGAAAAGGATTCACGTCTACGTGAAATACAGCCATATTGTATGATGTATTTGAGAAAAAGAAAGGGAGAAATGTACTAGAAGCAAGCAAGATGAAAGTGATGCATCATATCCCTAAACAGTTTGACATTTCCAATCATGGAAGATTCATGATACGAGTGGCACCTCCTTCCTACATCATGATTGTTGCTTTTATACTTGGTGTAACACCAGTTTCTATTTGTTGCTGGAGGATTATCATGCTGGTGAAGCTAGATTTAAGATCGCCAAGAGTGTTTTTGACTTGACATCATGTATTTGGTAGCTTGGTACATCAGTAATTTATCATCTTTATGTTTCACTTTGACTTAGGATTGACCAAATTCCAAGCTAATCATACCAAGGTGGATCTTAGAAGAGTAGAGATGACAATGATGTAAGTTAATGCTGCTTGTTCACCACATACTCTATAGACAATAACATCATCATACGTAGAACTTGCCCAACACCTTAGTGCTCATTGTACCATGTCTTATGCATAGCCAGTTGGCACATCATGTGAATACTAGCTGGTGCTTGATTTACAGCTAATGGACTTTTTCTGATCACAGTGCTCCAATGCGTAAATATAGATACATGCCACTATTAAGAGTGTAAAGCTTACTAGGTCTTGTTTTTGTGATAGATTGTATTCTTGAGCACAGCAAGTGATAGATGACTAAGAAAGGTAGCAGATGGATACAATAGTTTGATGAAGGATATACCACCTGGTTTAGTTTAGGCTATGCTAATGGCCAATTTATGCATGTCATCATTCTTATAGGTTCTTAGTAATGAACAAGGCTTAATCCTGCTATAGGCGTCACATCTCACTGCACAACAACTCCATGTTTCAGCTCCCAATGTTATAGCATCCTCAAGATATGTCATCTCGAAGCATTCAAATGGCAGATACGCTACATAATCTAGAATACTAGCAATGACGCTTTAAAGAGAACTAGAGGATATAATCGTGGGGACTTGAATAATAGCAATAGAATTCATAACATAGCATCAACAACATCCAATTTCCAAGATGCAAGTGAGAAAGATAAGGCCTTGATTGCTCGGAACCAGGTCTTGATGTCGCAAATCAAAACCAAATGAGTTAACTTGTGTACACACACACACGTCTTGACGTCAATCTGATGGTCAATGCACATTGTCATCATGATGCTTGTGGCATCAAGTGATCGGCATTATGCAGACTGCATGAGCGACTTCATCTTCTATTGGATAGCGTATGTGTCATGCAACAAGTTGGCATAACTTTTATTGTTGTAAATAGATTACGCATATGAATAACAATGACTAGACGGGAGAAAAAAAGAGATAGACGTATGTGATGTGAAGTGTGTGGAGTAAAACGTGATAGTATATATTTAATCAAGACCTTCTGCACCACAACAAAGCCTCCAAAGCTTGCTCTTTTTCTTCTTTGGTCGTTGGGATGGCTCTGTGGATACAGGCTGTTGTTGTTCTGTTACACCTGTAGAAGGTTGAGCTGAAGTATCTTTTGGAGCACCTGTGGTTGCTGATGTTTCCTTGGTTCCTTCAGCAGCTGGTGCAGTTGCAGCACTTCCAGCAGCACCAGCAGTACCTGCTGCTGCTGCATTTTGAGCCACGCCTGCTTCTTCAGTCTTTGCTGCTGTTTCTGCTGGTCTTTCAGTATGTCCTTCTGGATTGGTAGTAGTGATCACAGGAGTTTCTTGATCAGCATTATTAGCATTCTTTTGTGTTGATGCTGCTTTGATGGATCGAATTGATGCATCAGAATCTGCAGTTGCTGCTGCAGTGCCATTATTATTGGCAGCAGCAATTCCAGCAGCACCAGCTCCAACACCAGCTCCAGCTGCTGCACCAGCTGCTGCACCAGTGGCAGTAGCACCACCAGCACCACTACTTCCATCAGCTGCATTTGTTGCTGCAAGTTGTTGCTTATTATCCGCGGCAGCTTTTCTCGTTGCATCACCTGAAGTACTACTGCTTCTTTCTTTGCCTCGTTGATATTGAATAAGGATGTCAGCAAAGTTCTCGGCTTGATTACGAGCAATAGCAAGTTCAGTTTCACTAGGTTGACGTGATCCATCTCCATTAGTCACAGTACCAGCACCATAGGCTGATCCACCAATAACTTCATCATTACTAAACAATGATGCATTTGCAAAGCCAAAAGAAACATAGTTGATCCCATGATGAGCCAAATATGGAATTGTCATATAGGCAGTCGTTTCTTGTCCGCTGTCAAAACATCATTGTCAATATATGATATTGATATCAACAAATGAAAGATCACGTCTTTACGTACCCATGCTGAGAAGCAGATGAGAAAAAGGTGCCACAGAATTTACCAGCCAAGGCACCAGAAGCCCATAGTCGACCAGTAGCATCCAAGAATGATCTCCATTGTGCTAAAGCAGCATTGTTATAGAAAATTCGATTTGTATACATTGTGCATAGCTTACCTGGCATGGTTCCAAAACGTGTTGGAATACCAAACATAAAGCCATCTGCCTCAGTTAACTTGTCTACAGTGATGATAGGATCATCTGTCTTGGCGGGAGCATGCATTTTCTCGAGAATTGAATCGGTTAATGTCTCTGGCACCTTTTTGAAAGCCATAATAAGCATCATTTCGTCATTGGCATATGCAATAGGAAGAGTCTAGGTGATGAATTTGTTTATATATTACCTGATAGACTTCGACATCTATGCCTTTAGACTCTAATCCTTTTTGCACATGCTTAGATAACGTTGCCACGTGCCCGTACAAGCTGTAGTATATCACGAAACACTTTGGCATGTTGACAATCGAAAGAAAGATTAACGTGCAAACCTTACAGGCTCGGTTATTATTACTTTATAATACCTCCGCGTCTCATTCTTTTGTCTTTGTTTGATCCGGAGCTTTATTTTCCAACTATAGATCACTCATCAACATGCTGTTTTCGCTTTGTTGCCAACTTTGTCAATGTACAATATGCCATAACAAGAGATCATACCATGTAGTGCATATGTGTGAATCCTGGCATGCTTATTGGTATCATCATACGGATTTGTAAGAAGGATGAGCAATGGATTTGGTGGAAAGAGAGAAAGAGCACACCAATAAAGCAGCTTACATTATCGAGTGCATGGCAATCAGCACGCTGGGTTTTGCCTTCTAACACAGCCGAACACTGTCATACCATCTTTCACACTGTATTTCGAGCTTTATAAGCTTGTCATGTAAATGTTGTACCATGAACTTTATGCTGATACTATCATTTATAGTGGAGTAAGAGCTTCATGGGTCAACTGGTAAAATTCACCGATTATAGCATGAAAGCATTATACAGTATATATGGATAACATCCTATCTCATTCTCCAATAATGGGCTATGATTGAACACATATGACCATCCTTGCTATTCATGCGATTTGGCTATAACATATGCTCAAGAGTGCAAGAAAGTGAAAGCTTTTTTTAGGCTCAAACAAGCTTTGGTCGAAGATGCAATTACAAGATGCAAGGCACAACACTTTACTCGGGAATTTTGCCTAACCTGGAAAGGGATCTCCAAAGTGTGATCTCGTCAGTAGAAAGATCAGATGGTGTCTGTGTACAAGTGTGGCTGATAGAGAAGTGAGGATCAAACGCCAAATGATGTCTCCCAAACAAGGAATAGTAATGAAATGTGATAATGTTACAGGTATGTTGATAAGCCATATGCACATCCACAAGATGCATCAAGAAACTCAGTGCAACAGCGTTTATGCATCCAATATCAGACATTGATCCCGACAAGATGTCAAAGTAGTAATAAAACATGTACATGTATTCATTTACAAAGTCAATCATCAACGATATGATCTAGTAATACAGGTATTCTCTATATTGCTAGCTATAAATGGCTTTTATAGTATTGGTGGGATGGGAGCTCGGTTGTAGTATCATGCGGGATGTGTGCTACAAAGGAAGGAGCAGCACTTCTTTCTTCTCCTTTTCTTGGCCATGTTTCAAAATGCCGGCGTCAAGGAAGCAGTTGCTCGTCCATTTAAGCCGCTTCCTCCCATTGTCACCAAACAGAAGTCAGCTCCAGCATTGAACCATGTTGAACACCTCATGTCTTCTATTGACCGACCTTTACGCGAACATCTTTCTGCCCTTGTGCAAATGTGGCTCGTCCATGCCAACTTGCCGTCATCTCTGAGCGACACACTGATATCTACGCTATTGCCACTCGTTCGTTCATGGCTTGATGGTGAACAAGATGTTACTGTAGTTGATACTGCGTCCAGTTCTTCGATATTTGATTCCATCTTCATTCAAGTGCTCAACATAAAGTCCATGAATGATTCACGCTTTTTGCCTGGTGTATATCATGGTGATCCAATGTCTTCAATATCAGGTAAGTGTAGATAGAATGATATGATAGCTAAACAATGGCTGATATTAGTAAAATAAAAGATGGATTAGGAGGATCACAATGCGAATGGTTGCATCATGTTGTGGGAGGAACAATCAGGATCTATGGAGCACCTAATGGACCATCAAAAGACGCCTTGATCAAGATTGTAGTTGCATCTGTTTACACTTTATGGAGCTTATGGTTGGAGGCACACGTCCTGCATGATTCACAAATTCGTGTCAGTGGGATCAATAGAAAAGCAGCATCATCACCTACAACACCGACATCGCCACTTGGTGAACCTCCTGCAGCAAGAAAAGGTGTATTATGGTGGCTGTTAGGATCATCCAAAGAAGCAACATCACCAGTTAAGAAGGCTATTCGTCGAGCATCTTTTATGAAGAAGGATTCACCAACTATTTGGATACCTTTAGACAACAATGATCAACATCGTTTTGCCAAGTTACGCCAGCAACTAGAATCAGCACGGATATCATCTTCACCTTTTTGCAACTATGCTATTCCCCAGCTTATTTCGAGACTACAAGATGAAGAAGATGGTCTGGCAACTATACGTTCAGTCATGCATGAATCCATCAACAACAAATCCACATCTACTGGAGGAAAAGGATCAATACAACGACGATCATCTTTGTTATCAATTATCAGCCATCATCATCATCACCATCAGGATCATCAGCAACAACCATCATTACGTCTTCCTCAATCCATTGCAGCTTATTCTCCTTTACGCGTACCTGGGAGAATATGCGACAAAAAGTTGGGATTGGATTCACTTTATTTGGATACACAATCAGTGGATGTCTATATGAAACAACAGCATAGTGCATTCAATTACACTTGCTATCCTGTTGGTTGTCCACAGCATCCGTGTGCAGGTCCACTTTTGGTCACTGTTGACTTTTTCTCTTTTGGACAAAGGAATCCCAATTTTGGAGATATGCCATTAGGCCAAGCTATCCAACGTTGGTGTGAACATGCCAACAAATCATGCAAGAGCTTACAACAACAGCAAATGGAACACTTGCTACAACAGCCATCCAATAACCAACAACAATCACCTGCAGCTACATCAGATAGTACTGATTCATCGTCATCATCAGCAACTACTCATTCTCCTTCAACACCAAATCTTTCATTACATGGATGTGACAAGTCATTCAAGGATCATGTGATGAGCTTTATGCATGGTCCTGGCAAGGTACAGGTTTATCTATCAGATGAAGATGATGATACAACAGCAGCTTTAAGCAGTGATAGCAGCAAAACATTAGCACCCTATCGAGGCATCGACATGTGGACATTATGTTCTGAATGCAATGCAACAACCAAACGACTGTCAATATCAACTGCGACTTATCATTATTCATTGGCCAAGTTTATGGAGTTAATGCTTTACGACAAGCATTTCACACTGAATGTTGCTGGTGTCACCAATACATTATGTGCTCATGCACAGCAGAGCAAAACAGCACTTGTACGATGTTTTAAGCCACATGGAAGCACCATATCTGTAAGAATGACATATGAACCTGTTACAGTATATGAATTAAGACCTCCTCGACTACAAGTTATGCCCGACACAACCACACCATGGCGAAGAGGATCTGGATCCAGAGATGATACTGCGAGACGACGACTTGCTCTTTCTCAACGCACACTTGACAAATGGAAGGCAATGATTGCTACAGAGGTGGATGAATTCTTTGATGCAGTTGCAGCTCATATCGAAGTGATGGAAAGATATATTCAAGCTGAATCCAAGCGTGAACAGCGTGATGCTGGTAGTACTGGGCGTCCTTTGAATGAGATACGACAGCAATTGAAATCAAGGGAGACTGAATTAAGCCAAATGCGACGCTTGTTTCTTGATGTTCAGCGCAGTGCCTTGGTTCACGAATTGAATGACACACCCATGGATCAGCTCAATGACTTTAGGCGCTTCTTTGCTGTACGCAGTACATCTGTATTATCACAATTATCACAATGGCAAGAGAAATGGTGTCATGGTATGCTGATGCATAATCATCAAAACATTTACTTACGTATTGGTAATTAGACCTTATGGATGGCTGTGCATGGGATCCACCAGATTATATCAAGTAAGTATAGATATGTTTAATCCCATTCTCATCATTGAATTGATGTATATGTAGGTCTGATCGAGTACATTCATTCCCTGGATCAAGTGTCCTTGTGCGTGAAGATGAGCCATCATCACTTATTGCATATACCTTAAGGTGATTATCATTTCATCATCATCTCATGCAAAGCAGCTGACATGATCACAATGGTAGTTCAAATGAGTATTTGGATGAGCTTCAACATCAAAGGAGTATGGACAACAATCGTGGGTCTATCATTGCAGAAAATGCACCTTCTGAGCCATCTGACACATCAACAAGTATACCAAAGCCTTCCAAAGACCCCAATGTTGTGGATCGCTATCATTCTATCATTACCAGGAAATATGTCGCTCCTACTACAGGCGCTTCCAGTGAAACAGCTTCTTTTCGCTCAATGGTGATCGAGACTGTCAAAGCCAATGCAGAAGAGTTGCATTATCAGCAATCCAAGAAGATGCAAGGTTTCAAGCACAAACTATCGCATGCGATTTCCAACACCAACAGAAAGAAAGACAATGATGGACAACAAGTGCAACAGCGTATCATCCTTGGTGATCCATCATCCACACATCATCCAACAACTGCTGGCACTAATGGTGACAAGATCACAATGGAAGAGATAAAGAAGACTATATCCAATCACGAGACCAAGCCTTTACCAAAGGATCCTGATGAAGATGAAAGCACAAGAAGAATCAGTCCTCATATCAAGCATAGTAAGAAGGATCTGATGTTTTTGGTGATTGGACATTCAGCTTATTGGATCATTCACGCGTAGAATTTACTCATAACGACGTGGAGTTCACCTGTACCACCTATTATGCCCAGGAATTTGAGAATTTACGTCGTCAGAGTGGCATTGACCAATTGCTTGTTCAATCATTGACACGATGTACTGCTTGGAAGGCATCTGGTGGAAAGAGCAAGAGTCATTTTTACAAGACACAAGGTAAAAGTGTCATCTTTTAGGACATGTATGCATTGTATTCACTCATCAGTGTTCTTGTAGATGATCGATTTGTTATCAAGGAAATGGTGAATACTTGGAACAACATTGAAAAGGAATCGATTCTCAAGTTTGCACCAAAGTATTTTGATCATATGCGACGCTCGGAATATGTATGTACAACCAATACTTATCACAACCTTTTAACATCTCACATCTCCTTTGAATAGACACCAAGCATGCTTGCAAAGATATTTGGCTTTTACACTATTCGCATACGAAGCGTTGAAGACAAGCGTGTATTGCTGAATCTGGATGTGTTGGTTATGGAGCATCTCTTTTATGGAGCAACGCCACAGATAACACAGGTAGGTGTGATTTTATCTTGTGTTGCCATCGGGGTTCTGTTCTGAGATTAATCTTATGCTTTTTGATGAAATGGTGGGACAAAGCGCTTCGATTTTAAAGGATTACGCGATCGCCATGTGGAAGAGTGCCTCAAGCAGCCACACCAACCAAAGAGTGATACGACCTTGTGGGACGGTGATTGGATAGAAGGTAAATGTATCACTACATTTTGATTGTATTCACGCTAAAACATTGGGACTTTAAGGTTTTCGTCTCACGATTCCTGTGCATGAGCATTCCAAACAATTACTCAAGAAGGCTCTAATGAATGATACCGAGTTCTTGGCTAGCAGAAACATCATGGATTACTCTTTACTTCTTGGGATTGATGAAACAAGAAAGGAATTGACAGTGGGCATTGTAGGCAAGTAAGATACTGGATAACGTCATCTTTTGTCATTGCTTACAAATCTTTAGACTTTATTGGTGCTTACACTTGGTACAAGAAGATGGAGAACAAGAGCAAGTCCACGTTACATCCATACAAGGAAGTAACAGTTGTTCCCCCTGAACAATATCGATGGAGATTCTGTCGCATCATTGAAGATTACTTTATTACTGTTCCTGGTAAATATCAGTTTTATATTATCGGCGACAGGGGTGTGGTTGTGTGTGAGAATGTATTAGTTGATATGACGGCTGATTGGTGGAGATAGGCAAGTTTGATTTGATTCAGCCGAACCAAATGTTCTTGGCTGCATGGATTTGATAGGAAAGGTTTTTCCCAAAAAGTATACTATAAGATCGCCCAGCTTCATATGGCGCCTTCCACCTACAATTAGAAGATATGACAATACCCCCATCTATGATAGTAAGCTAAATAAGACAGCTTGTTGGAAGATAAAAACAAGGTAGAACATGTGTATGGGTAATGAATTTAGGATGAGAGTCAAGCTATGCGATAAGAAACAAAGTAGACTAGCGCACGTGGCACAAAGGGATACAAAAAGTGCTGTTTTCTTTCTCAGGGGTTAAGAAACAGTAGTGGGAATGAAGGAAGAGACGATCATGTTGATCGTAACAGTGAATAAAGAGTCATAAATGCATGTAAAGCAATGTTAAGGTTTGGCTTTGTGTTGCCGTGCAAGGTGAACATCATATCTTTACTAACCTAAGACCAAGTGACCTGATTGTTCACCCATAATCTGTCTCGCTCTCTCTTTTTTTTTCTGTGCTGTTCCTCGGTGTCGCTTTAACACCTTTGGGTCATTCTCCTTTTCATTTTTCTCTCACTCTCTCACACTCTATTGTCTCCTCTTTATCGCTTATGCTATCTCCTCCCCCATGTCCATGTTGCCTAGAATAATTTGCCGAGTTCGAGCGATCTACCCCTTCCATTCTGAAGATCCAGCTTCTCTTAACTTCAATAAGGGAGACTATATTGACGTCCTCGCACAACTCGATTCCGGCTGGTGGGACGGCTGGTAAATGAACAAGCGAAATGGGAGTGTATTTCTTATGCCATTGTCTAACTCTATCTATGATATAGGTGTGGAGGTGCAAGAGGCTGGTTCCCAAGCAACTATGTTGAAATTGTCAATGACGAGGACGTCGATGAAGAACTGGCTGCAGCTGCTATTGAACAAGCACATAGCAAAGTGGTGTTGAACAATCGTCGTGTATCACGAGCATCATCTGCAGCAACCACTGTTAAAAATGGAAATACTACTGCATCTTCTCCCCGGATATCTACGAGACGTGAAAGTGGCAACAGCAGCAACAACAATAGACTTTCACGAGAGACCAAACGACGTAGTACCAGTATACGATCACCTACATCACCACATCACAAACATCGACCTTATTCATTATCACATTCAACAACATCATCGAGTCTTGGATGGACAGCAAGCACGCGCAATAGCAGCATGTATTCAGAATACAAATTACCAGAAGGATGGTCAGTTCAACTTGCAGAAGATGGAACAACACGTTACTATTACAACCATCGTACCGGCAAAATGCAATATGATCATCCAGGACAACCATTATCTGATGACGACGACGATTATGAAAGTGATTATGATATGCAATCAACCAATGGATCCATTGAAAGCTATTCTGAAGATGACGACCAATTTCACAGCACCACCAGCAGATTATCCAGTCGCCTTATGAATCGTCTTAGTCTTGATTCTTTACCAGCTGCTATTGATACACCTACAACAACACATTCTGATCCTGATAATGTCATGTCACAATGGGTTCAACGTTTCACTCCTCAAGGAAGATCATATTATTGCAATCTCGTTACTCAAGAAACTACATGGGACTTTGGAGATATCGACAAAACAACTGGTAGACTGGTAAGTTGTCCTTTTACATATCTTTTATGAAGAATGACTTATTTTGTATATAGAGAAATGCGCCTGATTCTGATTCTGAAGTGGAAGAAGCCATGGGACAAACAGCACGTAGAGCATCATTATTACGAGAACCAGCAGATGCAGCAAGTGGAGATGAGGAATCTGATAGAGAAAATGAAGAGCCACTGACTTGGCAAGGCATATCCACCACTATTGCAATGGCCATACATCAACTGAATACTGCAGCACAACATGGAGATCGTGATACACTTGTGAATGAAGCATCAGCTATTGTTATCTCTATTCGTATGATGCTTTATGCGTCTGGCACCCTTGACAAGGAATCTATTCATATGCAAGATCGTGTATTACGTGATCCACATCGTGCAGTCATGGCATCTCTTTCAAAATTGGTGCTTTCAGTCAAAACTGCTTCTGAAGGTGGACATGGTGTACATTCTGAAGTGTTATATCGTGTACAACGTGATGCTGGCGATGTATTAGCAGCTGTACGAGGATTTGTCACTGTTTGTCAAGAAAAGCATATTCAAGTGGAACAAGTGAAACCACAACTTTTATTCGACTCGATTGAATCAATACAACAGCAGCAACAACAACAACAACCATCACAAAGCGACACTGAACTATCAGATGCAGAGAAACGAGCGAGTCGTCGCATCAGCATGAATGGCCAGACGTTTACGCAAAAGGCAAAATACCCACTCAATCAGGATTTGCTTGTCAGTTTGCAAACACACGCCAACCAGATTTATGGCTCCACAGATGCTTTACGCAAGATCAATGATTTCATTCTTGAAAATGGTGTTGGTGCAGCAGATGAATGCAAACCACGATCCAACATTGTTGCTATGTTTCGAGGATTATCGATTCAGATCGGTCAATATCTCAGCATTTTGGAAGACATTGATTTGCTCAACATGGATACCAGCATGATTCCATCTTTGGCAGGCTATCGAAGCAACAAACAACATCTTTACAATGCAGTCGGTGTACTATTTTCAGCTGTACAAAGTGTCAGTGGTGATAATGTGGATATCAGTCAATGTACATCAGCCTTGGAAAGTGCATTACAGTTTGTGGAAGTCACATTAGCCGACATTTACTTGAATGTGCAAGCTATGGTGGAACAACGTCGACAATGGTATCGTAAACAAGGTGCTCGTGATTCCATGTTATCGCCAGTATCAGTGCCTATAGTGGATGAATCAGAAGATGAAGAGGAAATTGGCAAAGCACCCAGTGACGCAGCACGTAAGCTCATGTTGCAGCAACAACAACAACAGCAGGCACGTGCTCCTGAAGAACGTACAGGTGGATCCTATTTAGGATATGATTATTCTTCTGATGAGATTGTGTTTGGATCGGATGGCAATGTCAAAGGTGGTACTTTGCGCGCACTTGTAGAAAGATTGACGCTACACGACACTTTTGGTATGTATGATGATGATTTAAGCTTTGGTGTGGTGTAACGTTCGATGCATATTAAACGCTATTCCTCTTTTAGACACCAGTTTCATTGCAACCTTCTTATTGACATATCGGTCATTTTGTACTACTGAAGAACTTATGACTCTACTTGAAGAGCGCTACAACTTACGTCCCACTGAAGATCTGACACCTTGGGAGCTGGAAGAGTGGACAGAGCGTAAACAAAAGTTGGTACGATTGCGGTAAGTATTCATCCTATGAATGCTTGAATCATGTTGCTTACTTGCTCTTTTCAGTGTATTCAATGTCATGAAGACCTGGTTGGAGAATTATTACATTGATGAAGATGAATTCATACTTGGCAGACTCGAGTTCTTTACCAACACAGTGATTCGTGATGCATCACCTTTCTCAGCTGACCAGCTCAATCGATTCATTCGAATGCGAAAAGAAGCCGATCAAAGTGGTGGTTTGAAGAAACTGGTTCCCAACAACTGGATGGGTCCTTTGCCAATCTTACCCAAAGACATTACACGCATTACGCTATTGGATATTGATCCTACTGAGCTTTCACGACAATTGACAACCATGGATTACAAATTGTACAGCAGCATTCGACCCATTGAATGTCTCAACAAGGCTTGGTCACAAGAAGATGTTGACAACAATCTCGCCTTCAATGTCAAACAATCCATTGATTACTGCAATCGATTGACTTGCTGGGTCACTGACAGTATCCTTGCAAATGAGGAAGCCAAAAAGCGAGTTGTATACATCAAATACTGGGCACAAGTGGCAACTGTAAGTGTATTCGTGTCTGTGGATCATTTCTTATATGCTCATTGTCTTTTCTATATAGAAATGCCGATCATTGAACAACTACAACACATGCATGGCTATCATCTCTGCATTCGACAATAGTGCTATTGGTCGCTTAAAGAAGACATGGGAGGTAAGGTATTATCCTATAGGGAAATACAACATGTAACTCACATGTTTTTCTTATAGCTGGTGGGCAATCGGACAAACCAAGCATTAGGCAACATTCGCAAGCTTATGGGAGCCAATCGCAATTTCCAAGAGTATCGTGAAATGATTCATTCAGTCAATCCACCATGCATTCCCTTTCTTGGAATATACCTGCAGGATCTTACTTTCATTGAAGATGGCAACGCTGACTATATCCAGAAATCAACTCGGCTAATCAATTTTGCCAAGCGACAAAAGACTGCCGAAGTCATCCGAGAGATCAACCAGTTCCAATCACTGCCGTATGTTTATCAAGTGATCCCAGAGCTTCAAGCCTTTATCAAGAGTAGTTTGGAAAGAAGTCGAGATGTCGATACTTTATATGAGCGTAGTATTCAACTTGAACCTCGCGAGACAACCACCAGCACACCAACAGCATAATCATTGTTCCCTTCTTCTTTTCCCATCATCCTATTGAATCTCTTTCTCTCTGTGATACACCACATGCCACATTATCCGCCCCCTTTTCTTTTATCCCCTTTAGCTCCTGCATATCCGACTCCATGTATTCTTCTTGTATGTTACACAATCATTACGTTTTAATCCTTAAAGACAAACAAAGTACTTTTGTATTCGCACAAGCACGGCTTTTGCCCATATTTGGACTTTTGATCCAGTTACTCGACTCGACTATAAAATGTACAGTACACATAAGTAATCCTTTATCTAAATATCATCATGGAAATCAGCAGGGACATGTGGACGAAAATACTTTTACCACATCTTTCACGACATACCAAGAAATACGTCAGCTTGTTTGTTGCTGCTACCATCACCTATCGATTACTTGATTCAATCCTTGTTCCTCGACAACTACGACATTTACCCAAAGCCAGTACCATTGGGTGGTTTTGGAGCGTTCTCAAGGGTGAAAGTGCTGACGTACGATGTGATCGCTTACTGATGCCACAAATGCAAGAACATGGTTTATGTCTGAAATACACAATGGGTCGCTGGACAGTGGCAGTGGGTGATCCAATCTTATTGCAAGCTGTTCTTCGTGATGTATCCAGTTTTCCAAAAGAGAATGTGGACTTGGATCCTGTAAGCATGTGTCATGATCTATAATGGAGCTGTTGTTCATTGTGCTTCTTTGTTTAGGATCTTATTCTCACAAACAATGAACGTAATGTGGCAAATGCCAATCATGGCGAGTGGAAGAGACAACGACGTGTGACCAATCCTGCATTTCATCGAAGCATGCCAGTCGAGAAATTTGGTCGTGTAGCATCTGCCATGTTTAGAGCATTTGAAGGCAAAACCACGGTTGATTTTGCAGATTATATGAAGCGATACGCTTTGGATTGTCTTGGTCTCGGCGTGTTTGTAAGTTAATTCATACCTTTGCATGCATGTTTTGCTGATCATGGGAAAATAGAACTTTGATATGGGATCTGTTAGTGATCCAGCATCTGTTTATGCTGTCTTGTATAAGGAAGCTTTCAGTAAGTTACATCTTGTATCACTCAATCTTGCATGAAATCTCATCACAACATGCTTCATGAAAAGGTATTGTACGAGACCCACTTGTGTATTTGTTCCCATTGTACACTGCTATTCCATCACGACTTATCCCATATCGCAATCGAGCTCGAAAAGCAAATGAAGAGCTAAGACGTATCCTCTTGGAGATTACGCAACAAAGGAGAGAGACTATTTTGAAAGGAGAACGTAACAAAGAGGATCAAGAAGACTTGCTCAGCATGATGATCAGAGCTTCTCTTCCACAAGAACGTCAAGATGCAGAACCTTATCTTACCAATGGCGAGCTGGTGGCCAATCTTTCAGTATTTTTTGTGGCAGGTAAACATGATGCAGGGAGATGATATATCCTGTTATTTGACATTAACTCTATTATACATGTCATCCATAGGCCATGAAACAACTGCAAGTGCAACAGCCAGTACGCTATATTATTTGGCAGTCAATCCTGATATTCAAGAAAAGGCACGTGCTGAAGTCATCTCTGTACTAGGCGATGCACCTATGGATATTCACCCAACGCAGGAACAGTTACGAGCCATGCCATATTTGAATCAATGTATCAAAGAAGCCATGCGTATCAATCCACCAACAAGTGGTAATTTATCACGCATATGTACCAAGGATACATATGTTGGATCATTCTTTATTCCAAAAGGCACACGTTTATCTCTGGAACTCTATTGTACACATCGACTGGAGCAATATTGGCCTGATGCAGCAACATTCAACCCTGACCGTGTTTTTGACACCAATTGGATCCCCTTTGGTTTTGGTCCTCGTGCTTGTCTAGGCATGAATTTCAGTATGGCAGAACAACGTGTTTTGCAAGCCATGATGTTGCGCAAGTATACATGGCGTCTTGCTGCTAATAATGAACATGTTGATGGTATCAAGAATGCTCGTGGTGGTGGAGTCAGTTTGTTGGGTCCAGAAACACTTGATCTTGAGATTATCCCACGCTACTAGAAGTTTATTGTCATCATAGTACATAAATCTATAACTAGCTACTACTACTATGCTTGATTGTGATTACAGCATTGACCTTTCCAAACACTTCCATCTTCATAAACTTCTTTTTTCCAAATGGGACATCGTTCCTTGAGTGTGTCAATCAGATATTCAGATGCACGAAAAGCTTCTGCACGATGAGCTGATGATACTGCAATGATGACGCTAACTTGGGATACTGGTACAACACCTGTTCGATGATAAATGGCCACATGTGTCAAATCCCACTTGGAACGTGCTTCAGCAATCAATTCTTTCAACACCTTGATAGCCATTGGTTCATAAGCTTCATATTCTAATCGAAGGACGCGTTTGCCTCTTGTCGTCATAAGTGAGTTCATCCTATTCGATTCATGCATGATAGCCTATTACTCACCTTGAAACGTATCTCGTGTACAGCCTGAAAAGGTAACAATAGCACCAGCACCATTGTTGCTTACTTGTTGAGTCACCGTATCGAGCGATGGCAGCACATTGGGCGTTATGGTGACAATGTCGTTATTACTCATATAAGATGGGTAGCCAAGAACAGTGAACCAATAAGCTAGTCGGGTACCTTGATTCCGGAAGTCAGAATGTGTCATACAGGAGGTAAGTGGTGGTGGCTTGGATGATAGCATACTGCTGCTGATGGGCGTATATCTTTGATCCCCTTTTCTCCACACACACGACGTTTTCCGAATACCTGGACAACTCATTATGGCTGAGGAAAAGACTATCTACGTTGACGAACTAGCTGGTTCCGATGAGACTGGTACTGGTGTTGAATCGTCTCCCGTCAAGACTGCTCTTAAGGCTGTTGAACTTGGTGGCGAATCTGTCAAGATTCTTATCAAAAAGGACGAGGAAGGCTTCAAGGATATTTCTGGTGCTGCTTTGAAGAAAGCCAAGAAGGCTTACACTGAATTGCAACGCAAGCTCAAGAAACAAGAGGAACAGAAGAAGAAGGCCGAAGAAGAAGATGCAAAGAAGGCTGAAGAAGAAGCCAAGGCTTTGGAGAAGGCCAAGTCCATCGTTTTGACTGAAGATGAAAGCTTACCTGCTGCACAAAAGGTAACAAAGTAGTAACATGATGATGGCATTCATTTGGCTGACCAATGACTATGATATAGATCAAAATCAGACAATCTACAGAGAGCCGTGGCAAGCGTGTCAAGGTTTCTGGCTGGGTCCATCGTCTTCGTGTTCAGGGCAAGGATATGATGTTTGTTGTTCTTCGTGATGGTTCTGGTTATCTTCAATGTGTCTTTACTGGCAAGTTGGTAAGTTAGAATGGACCATGTGGTATATAGTGCTTGATATGCTTACAATGTATATATTATAGTGCCATACCTTTGATGCTATCACTCTTACTGTCGAATCTACTATTACTGTTCATGGTGTCATCAATGAACTTCCTGAAGGCAAGACTGTAAGTTGATGCATCTTTTTTATTGTATAGGAATGATGTTCTTATATTATTGCATATATAGGCTCCTGGTGGACATGAACTTGTTGTGGATTACTGGTATGTTGTTGGCAAGGCTCCTGGTGGTGATGATGCCTTCAACAACAAGGTCACTACTGATGCTGATCCTTCGTATCTCCTTGACAACCGTCATCTTGTTCTTCGTGGTGAAACTGCATCTGCTGTCATGAAAGCACGCGCTGAAGTCATCAAGGCTTTCCGTGCTCATTATGATTCTCGTGGATACACTGAAGTGACTCCTCCTTGTATGGTGCAAACTCAAGTTGAAGGTGGTTCTACTTTGTTTGAATTCAACTACTATGGTGAAAAGGCTTATTTGACCCAATCTTCTCAATTGTACCTTGAAACTTGTCTTCCTTCTCTTGGTGATGTCTTTTGTTTGGCTGAATCATATCGTGCTGAAAAGTCGCATACCCGTCGTCACTTGTCTGAATATTCTCATTTGGAAGCTGAGATGGCTTTTATCACCTTTGATGAAATGTTGGATGCTCTTGAAGATCTTGTGTGTGATGTCATTGACCGTGTCATGGCCAACGAACCCACTCGTAAATTGATTGAGCAATTGAACCCTGGTTTCAAGCCCCCAGCTCGTCCTTTCTTGCGTATGAAGTATGCTGACGCTATCCAATACCTTAAGGATAATGATATCAAGAAGGAAGATGGTACCTTTTACGAATTTGGTGAAGATATCCCAGAAGCTCCAGAGCGTGCCATGACTGACAAGATCAACCGACCTATCCTTTTGACTCATTTCCCTGCTCACATCAAGGCATTCTACATGCAAAAGTGCCCTGAAGATCCTCGTATCACTGAAAGTGTTGATGTTCTTATGCCTGGTGTTGGTGAGATTGTTGGTGGCAGTATGAGAATGAACAACAGAGTAAGTTGACTTGTCATTGTATATAATGTGGATGAATACTTAATTCTCTTTTAGGAGGAACTCTTGGAAGCTTATGAAAAGGAAGGCATTGATCCCTCCCCTTACTACTGGTACACTGATCAACGCAAGTATGGTACTACTCCTCATGGTGGATATGGTCTTGGTGTCGAGCGTTTCCTTGCATGGCTCTTGAACCGATACACTGTGCGTGATTGCCAGTTGTATCCTCGTTTCACTGGTAGATGTACTCCTTAAGATAGTTGCAACAATAGACTGGTTCCATTACTGCGTTTGATTGCTTTTACGATATAAATGGTTAAAAACATATGTATAAACTACTCGCTTCATTGATTGTTTTAATAAGAGACAAGCTTGTTTGTGTCAATGTTGTTGGTGAAAGGTGGCGTGATTGTCCTCTCTCTTACAGATAGCGCTTATGGAGGAGCCAAACTTTCCACAAGGTTCTTTCGGATGCATTGATCATTGTCGTTCTTACAACAAAGACACTGTATATGCTTGATTGTGCAATAACGAGTGACAATCAACTGCTCTTATTGGTACTCGTGCTATGGGAAGCATGATTTGGTATATGCAAATAGGAGACTCTTATCATCTAGTAAAGGCGTGAAACATCCATCATAGAATAAAGAGTAAAGACGATGTGATGTGCAGGAACAGGATTGGTAAACAAAGGATAAAAGATTGATGCAAGCGTGAAATGCCTTGATTTTGCCACAAGATGCTATGACGACTATTTATTCACGCGTAGTATCTCTACTTTTATGATGTAAACCATAGTGAATGCTAGCTTATTACTGTGGAACATATCATTATGCGACAGGGGAAAAACTAGCCATGAGATCTTGTTTAAGGGAATAAGGGCAATAAGGGCCAGCTATCGGGTCCATTGTTTACAAAGTAACAAGCATGCAGATGTTCTGTAATCTTGATGATCGATGGATTTACTAAGCAAGATAAATCTCGACCTTGGGGCAGCTTTTTGAATCGATATTCTTTCATTCGCATCTTGTGTGCTACTTAAAGGTCATTGATCGTTGCCAGTGTCTTCTCGATTCGCTCATACAATATAAAAGTATGATAAGGTAAAGAGTCTACATTCCAGATACTGGAAACAAGCCAAATATACCTTTAGACTCCAACCAAACCGAATATAATCCAGCAGGATTTGCGTGTCATCGTAGAATGACACCGGTATTTCACACTTGTCCTCCCAGTTCATTACGAAGACACCAGGAGAAGGGCTACAAATGTTCCATAGCCTTTAATGCTTGGCTTTAACAATATAAGGAAGCCATTATATCATCCCCATATAGACTGGATCAATTTCATTTCCAATAAGGACGATGGGTGTCAAATCCACCTTGGCAGATGCATCACGAGAGGAAGCTACATCAAATGGAATGTTTCATGAGCATGTTGTCCATCAATCACTTGTAGGAAGATGACTACACTTACCTTATTACAAGAGTCAAATAGGATGAAGAGATAGGATGAAGGAAAGAGATGTGTGGAAGATGACAAAGGGTGACAACATCCTTTTTATTTGTGAATGGTGGGCGTGGGGACATTTATTCTGTGATAAAGTATTGTGCACCATGATCTTGTTGAAGCAATGTTCCACAGAGTAAGCTGTATCTATATCTCTGCATGATTGTGTATTTGGGGACCCTTAGACTGCAGTCAATTCCATTTTGCCCTTTGAATGTTACACAACATACCACAGAGCTCGGCAATGAGATGGATTTAAATGAGAAAAGAGCTCTAATAATGTACAATGCACATCTCTCGAAAGAGAAGAAAAGGACAATGGGATACAAGTAGTATGTGGAAGGCAGCTGTTTATTTCATATGGTGTGTTTACACTACTAATGCAATGCAATGCAGTAATAAAGAGTGGGAGAAACCATAAGGATCAATTGAGTTATCTATCCTTCTCTCTCCGCTTTTCCTACTTTTACATGGATTCTTTGCTTGCAACTTTGTCCAGCTGGTTAAGTGATAGAGACAATCGTGTCTTACTCTGGCAGGCAGCAGCTACAACCAGTGTCATTTATTTGGCACTTGTACGCTATTTACGCTATCGTTACATCAACGAGTTAAGACGCAAGTATCCAGACCCCACGATTGCTTTGAAGGATCCTGCTGTTGCCGAAGAAGTGTTTGATATCACTGCACGTCGAGAATTCCCTTGTATGTTGTACTAGTTTGTTCTTGATTCAATGTTGCTGATAATTTCCTGTAGTGTTGGCAAGACAAGCTTTAGAACTTGCGCTATTCAAGACATACTCTGTTCCCTCGATTAGCAAGATCTTGCATTCCACTGGAGAGTTCTCCAAGGACGCCAGGAAACGTGTGGAGGATACCGAGTTGCTACTGGTAACGTTTACTCCTTTTGTCCATGCTCCTGAAAGTTTACTTACCCATTGGACTTGTCCTAGCTCGAGATTAACGACGTCTATCCTCATGTGCAAAACGAGTTACGTGCCAATCCAAATGTGAGCCAAGAAACTATCGCCAAACAACGAGCACGACGTGATATAGCTCTCCAACGCATGAATGAACTTCATGGTAAATACGCCATCCGAAATGGGGATTATCTCTACACCTTGTCCTTGTTTATTGCCGAGCCTATCAAGTGGATCAACAAGTATGAATGGCGTAAGCTTGATCCTATTGAGGAATATGTAAGTGGTTAGGATATTGCTTGGATAACTGCTTTTATTCATAAGGGATTGCAATGATAGGCGATTTACCGAATGTGGTATGACACTGGATTAGGGATGAATCTCAAGGATATTCCTGATACATTGGAAAAGATGATTGCATTTCATGAGGTATATTGAATCATGATCATATATTACAAGATGTCTTATGCATTGGTTGAATAGGAATATGGAAAGGAACATGTTCGATATGCAGAAAGCAATTGGAAAGTGGCCCATCCCACTGTGGAGCTGTTATTGACAAGATTACCAAAGTTCACAACATGGTTCATGGCACCAGTCCTTTATAAAGCACTTCCATCACTCCTCGATCCATTGGATGTCAAGGCATTTGGTCTTCCAGAAGCGTCTCCATGGATGACTTGGCTTGTTGATACCAGCTTATATTTACGTGCCTTGTTCATTCGTCATTGCATGTTGCCACGCTTTTCATCCCGTATACGTACACCCACCAAGGCTGATAAGAAGACGAATCTCTACAAGACCAATTATGACATTTATGGAGCAGTCTATCCCAATGGTTATTGTATACAAGAATTAGGTCCTGAAAAGTTCAAACCAGCCAAATGCCCTATTCCTCATTAACTTATATACCATTGATTGATTTGAATAAACATTTAATTGATAAAGAGTAGCATACTTTATTGTGGACACTAATGGATCAGCAAAGTGTGTAGTTGGTAGGAGAGGGAAGCATAAGTTGTCAACTTGATGATGATGTAGTAGTAGCTATCATGGGTTGATTGCTGTTGGCATTCACTATGGGGAGGGGTCTGTATCATCTTTTTAGTCGTGTATGGCATGTAAACTACTAGAGACTATCAATCCGACGAAATGATCTGCCACCAGCTGGCCTGTCGTGCAGTTTGGGATTCTTTTTGGCAAGTTCAACTAGAGAGAGAGAGAGCAAGATTAGATATAAAATAACTTGTATTGTATCCATAAATGTACCTCGATCGAGTTTTGCATAGTCGATCACACAATCATGTCGGTCTGGATAACGATGGGAGTCGCAGAAGATGTACTGACAGCGGCATTTGTTTGTGGTTTGTTTTACAAGTGGGACCTAGTAGGATGATATTAGTCATGAGGCAGGTTATGTGTTGTCCTTTTGTACTACCTTGGCTCTGCATTGGTAACATCTGTTCTTGTTGCGTTGAGGAGTAGGTTGTTGTTGTTGTTGGTCTTCTGAAGTAGAAACAGGTAAAGAAGGTGGCATTGGTCTTTTATCTGCTACAGGTGATGGAGATCGACTATGCTTCCTTGAAGATCGTTGTAGAGATGATGTTGCCGTGATAGTAGTAGGAGTTGTAGTAGTGCTAGTTGTAGTAGATGTTGGACTGCTATTGATGGTGGTGGTGGTGGATATCTTTTCTGATGACATGTTGGAAGTGGTATTGGAGATATCTGACGTAGTATTCTTGTTGGTATCTGTCGTTGATGAGCTAGTGGACGACTCTTGTGTGAAATGAGCATCGCCAGAAGGATAGATGGATCGCACAAGACTAAAGCACTTTACCTAGCGGTTTCTTGTCATTGTCAGTCTTGTTTGTCATCTGAGAGCTCTTGTAGCATTTTGAACACATGTTGTTGTACATTTCACTGCCATAAAAGCCGCAACCTGCAGTGCAGAGAGGAGACAGCTTTGAGTTATCGTTATCCATGGGGGAAAAGAGAGGAAAAGAAAAAGAGAGAGAGAAATAGCAAGGCGGGGGAACGACAATCCGAGTCAAATCTGACTATATCCTCCTTCCACTTGACACTACATTTGGTAACACATCCCATAACATATAGAATAGTATATTACAAATCTTCTCTGTCTAATGGGTTTATTGGTTGGATCGAAAAACGAGATTGGATGGTAGAGTGTCTGCATTGTCTTCAAAGAATTGTTGCACAGTTGATTTCTTTGTAGCGTCGTCTTTCCGTAAAAAGTGATCCAAAACATCTGATACAGTTTGCATATTGTTGAGCTGCAAGTTGGATACCTCCTTGCCGAGTTGTGCGATACTTTGCTTGACAACCTATAGTAACATGGGTCAATAACATGTATCACTCCCATCCCTATCCTTGTATATTATCTACCTTGAATTTGACATCTGCTACATCCAAACGTGCTGTCTTCCAGTTGTTCTCATCACTGCCGTTGACACTATCCAATACAATAGACTTGACAATGGATTGAACCTTGTCTTCATCTTGAATAACTTCCTTGTTTCTCCAGCTAGATAGAATGTAATATCTATGTTAGCTTTATACGTATATGACTACTAGTATCATGGATACTTGCGAAAGAGTATCAGGCTCGTCGTCATAGTAAGTGACATTGAAGGCTGTTGCTGGCGCATCGGCATTGTTGACAGGTGTAGTGACAGGTTCCTGCGATTCAGGTTTCTTTGCCCAAGGGTTGAATCGACTGAATCCACCAGCAGCAACTGGAGTAGTAGTGTGCAAGTTGCGTGATAAATGGACGATACGACGACAGGCAAACATGTTAAAAAGATATAAATGTGTCAGTGCGGTTGATGGAGAGAGAAAAAGCCAGGCCAAAGCAAAAGAGGACTGCGAATCGGACCAGGCTTGACGCATCCTTAATTCTACTCTCCACTTGCAAGCTTGTAGCGTTCGTAGTTGTACGTTCGACACCTTTTATCCGCCATACACCTACCTCCAACATATATACAACTTTGACATGTCAGTGGAAAAGCGTAAAGATTCCCCATCCTTGCCTGGTGGTGGCAGTGCCATTGTCAAACGTGCACGTTCAGACGAACAAGACGACTCCAGTAAAACCTTGATTCTCTCTTCTGAACGCTCGGGTACCAGCAATGCAGTCGTTGGCACAGTATGTTTCTTCGCAACCACTCGTGGATCAGTTGTTCAACAACTAACTATGCCATCCTTCTCACACGATCTCGTCTTCAGATTAAGCGTACTTCTAGTCTACAAGCACCTGTTATGCAACTTATTGGTCACGAGGTAGGTATTTGTCATTCAGGATCCTATCTCTTTTATTCATTAGGCTTTTCTATCTAGGGCGAGATCTTTAGCAGCAAATTCGATCCATCTGGTGATCATATTGCCAGCGTCTCGTATGACAGACAAATCTGTAAGGATCAAGGGGATGCATCACTTGAACGAGTCATCATGATTGATTGAATACCTTGGATAGTGTTATGGAATACATATGGTGATTGCAATAACTATGGTGTATTAAGAGGACATGCCAATGCTATCCTTGAAGTACATTGGTCCCGTGATGGAAGGTAAGGCAATACACATCTTGTGTCAATGCCAAGTTGACTGATCTGATATCACTTTAGCCAATTATTCAGTTGTTCTGCCGACAAAACAGTCGCCATTTGGGATGCAACAACAGGAGAACGTGTTCGACGATGGAAAGGTCATACATTGGTGGTCAACAGTTGTCAAGTTGCACGTAGAGGACCTGAAACAGTGGTATCAGGAAGTGATGATGGCTGTATCAAGCTCTGGGATAGCAGATCAAAAGAAGCTGTTCAAAACTTTCAAGACAAATACCAAGTGACAAGTGTTTGCTTCAGTGATGCTGGTGACATGGTGTATACTGGTGGTTTGGATAATGAAATCAAGGTATAGATCAAGGATATGGAAGAATGAATCACTTATTGACAATGCATGACAGGTGTGGGATATTCGGAAGAAGGCAGTTGCATATACTCTTAGTGGTCATTTGGATACAATTACAGGCATTGCTCTGAGCCCTGATGGTTCTTCATTACTGTCAAACAGCATGGACAATACAGGTACATGTGCTAGTAAGCGTGCACAAGCATTTTATGCTAATTGGATATTACTATAGTACGCATCTGGGATGTCAAGCCATTCGCACCAGCAGATCGCTGCACCAAGATTTTAGAAGGCGCACCACATGGATTTGAAAAGAACTTGATTACACCCTGTTGGTCTACTGATGGAAGCCAAGTCGCTTGTGGTTCTGCTGATCGAACAGTGGTGATTTGGGAAGCAAACTCTGGCAAGATTCTTTACAAGTTGCCTGGACATAAGGGATGTGTAAACGACGTTGACTGGCATCCAAAGGAACCAATTATCATGAGCGCAAGCACTGACAAGACTATCATGTTGGGTGAAGTGAAGGATAACTAATAGCATAATTCAATCACTGGAGGAATAAAAGGAAGAAAGCAAAACACCTTTGTCTTTTTGTGTTATTGTTCTAAGAAGGGAATGATGCTGGTATGCATGTATATGGGATCATTATAACTTAATCTAAAGCCCACTCTGAAATATATTCAAATCCATGGAATTGCTGCTGTTCTTCACGAGATAACTGTGTTGGTACTGGTGTAAGGACAGGAAACTCTCCAGTGAATTCGGCATCAAAGTTTGACGTATCGGCACGACCACGTAATGTTGGTATAAATGGAGCTGTAACGCGTTTGGCAAGCAAGTCATCCCATCGAACACCGTCGTAAAACACATGTGATCGTATTTCCATGGCATCATCTCTTCCTGATCCTAACCGATGTGATGGATCCTTTTGCAGTAGCTATCATTGGTTATGTATTAGTATTATGATGTGTAATAGAAATAAAGTATCCTTACAGCATGCAACAAGCTCTTAGCCTCTTTTGACAAGTAATGTGGACAAACAAGCTCATCTCTCATGATCGCATCAAACATTTCATCCTCAGTTTCAGCTCTAAATGGTGCCTGGATAAGTTGGGTCAATGCATGGCACAATAGAAAAGATCTCGATAAGGTACAAACCTGCCCAGCCAACATTTCATATAACAAAACGCCAAATGCCCACCAATCTACAGCTCGGGTATATCTCTGATTCATCAGTATTTCAGGCGCCATAAACTCAGGAGTGCCACAATAGGTTCCAGTAGTCGTTTCATGGTATGTGTTGCCTTTGCATAAGCCATAGTCGGTCAATTTGATGTGTCCATCAGGCGCAAGCACCACGTTATCCAGCTTTAGATCACGATAGATAATGCCATTGTCATGTAGATGTTCAAGTGCTAGCAAAACTTCTGCAGAATAAAACCTAGACTCCCAGTGATTAGTAAGAATTACAGACAAAACATCATCTCCTTCACCTTACCTTGCCCTTGGTTCTGAAAAGTTTTGTCCTTGAATGTGCAACATCAAGTCACCACCTGCAACATATTCCATCACAAAAAAGAGTCTCGATTCAGTCATGAATGTCGAATGCAGATTGACAAGAAAAGGATGCTTGGTTTGATTTGCAACCATGAACACTTCTTTCTCAGCCAGGATGCTAAGGCAATGATAAGTATCCACTACATGGTACATCACTTTTCATCCCCATCTTTACCATTTGAAGTCATTCTGCATGAGGATGGATAACTTTTTCAAAGCTTTGATGGCATAAAGTTGTCTGGTATACTTGTTTTCAGCGAGCAAGACCTTGCCAAAGTTGCCACGTCCTAATACAGCGAGGAAATTGAAATCATCAATGCTGGCTCCCCGATTCATATGCAATGGCGTCATCTATCATCCTTCATTTAGATTTCATTCACACCATGGATTTCATCCTTACCGAAGAATATCGAGTGGGATTTTGTTGTAATAGTTCTGCTTGTGTCATTTGAACCGATTGGCCAAGAGATAGATTGTGAAACGAGTGTCGCACATTTTCAGTCTGCAGCCGTTCAATTGATGATGATGGTAATGGCCAAGCCATTGAATGTCGATTGACTTGCACATCATGGGGTGGTAGCGGTGAATAAGGTTCGCCTGGTATCTCTTCTCGTGGTAACAATGAGCGTCGATGTTCATTTGCTGATCGAAATTCGTTTCCCAGTCTGTAAGCAGTCTCCATATCGATCCCACAGTAATTGGGTACAAACTGGCAACATTTTGCATGATACATTGCTCCACATTCTTGTATAATAGCCCATAAGTATTCACATCATTGTCCTTTTCCCTTTCCCGCATTTACCTGTACACTTTTTCACATTCTTCACAGCAAGTGGGAGGATCAGGCCACAATGAGAACACCAATTGGTACCAATCACCATGATCGTTTCAAATCGGTGGGGGATATTGTACTTGAAACCACCTTCATCCTACCTAGATAGTCAGTATAAATCGCCATCAAAAGCAAACCATACCCTACCACAGGTGAAATGGATTCACGAGCCAAACATCTTGAAGGCACTCGATCATAACAATTCTTGTGGCAGCTAAGATGGCAATCTAATATGAAGATAAGTACATGGCAAGAGTATAGACAATTGCTTTTACCTTCGCATTGATATGTAATGTTGACATTGAAATCACGGCAGACTGAGCATCGTAGGATCTGATAAAAACGCTTCGAGACGAACTTGTGACCATGAGACACGTCCACCTTTCCTTCCAGCTCACGAATGGCTCCACTTCTCTTCAACTTGTTGAAAGGGATAATCTTGGCACCCTTACGCACTATTACATAGCAAACAAGTTGTTAGATACTACCAATAATCATTTACATCTACTTACCAAAGCTTAGCTGTAGATAGATTCTCCCTGTAGGCTCAACGTCAAACCAATCGGATATCACAACTGAAGGTGATGGCTTTGTGCAATCCACATCTTCCTTTTGAAGCATTCTCTTCTTCTTTTGTCGTAAATCTTCAGCAATATCAATCATCTTGAGCCATACCAAGCCAATGGGTAACGTTCGATCACCAGCACGATCATATATAACAAGTTGGATCTCGGAAGCCTTGTTCACATCCATCTCAAAAGTGTCTGACCAAGTATCATCACGTGAAGAGCGTGTCTTGTTTTTGCGACGTCCATTCACTTGAACAGCAACAAATGTTTGTGACATGGGAAATGTATGACTTGGAGCATGTGTCAGCTGATTCGCCTCTGCAATCTTGAGTCTGAGCATGCCAGCTGCAGGCAAAGGCACCTTTTCAGAAGCAAAAGATGGCGTTTCTACAAGATAGTAATAGCTCATATAAGTTTGCATTCACATTAAGTTGATTCCTACATACCACTTTCACTAGGTGATACTGGTGCATCAACAATATCCAATGACTGATACTTGCGAACTGCACGTTTGAGTAATTTGATCTTCTCTTGGGAGTCGACAAGTCTTTGTTGAATGTCGCCTTGAGATCCACGTGAATCATTCTGTATCCTTTCCATGATCTCTTGTTTGACTCTTTCCTCTGTATGAAGCCTGTATTCCATCTCTCGTAACATCTTGACCACCTTTTTCCTGTTGATGGGAATATCCGACTTTAACAAGTCTGCATAATAAACCATGCTTAATGATCTCCATCCCATGCTTTTGTATGATCACTTACCTAAACTGGTACGCTTTGTCTTTCTCCTTTCCTTGTCAGATGGTAAAGATGATTCACCAATGGATGTGCCGTTACTGCTCAAGGACACCTTGGCACCACTGGAATTGGATGCTTGGTCGATGATAGCACTGGTACTTGTACTAGCTTGTTCCTGAAGCAGCTGCAGCTCACTGTTCAGATAATCGACATATCTCTCAGACTCCTTGATCTGCGTCTCACATTGGGCCTGGGCATTCTTGTCTTCCAACACATTGCGTAGCTCCTTTGCCTTGTCGCGAATCTTCTCGTTGCGTTCAATCTTGGACTTGATGTCTTCGATCTGGGATTGTTGCCGTTGGTCCTGCAAAAGCGTATATGTTGTGAGACGACGTAAAGAAATAGATAGCGAATAGGGGATATGGGTGGTGGACAATAGATAAAAGAGGTGTGTGTACTTACCGCCATAGTTACGTTATCCAGATACAAATAAAGCACACGTAGCGGATGTTATGTATGTGATGACCAAGGATAAAGAGAAGTGAATGGCAGCGACACGGAGCTTTTTATCCTTACAAATGGGAATGTTTTATACGCCAACAAGTCAAAGAAGGGAATCAAGAAGAACTAATTCGAAGAAGACCTGTATGATTGTAAACAAATACTACTCGTGACAAAGATAGACAAGGAGAAAGAGATTGATTGTGTATTACCCGTGTTTGTGCGTGGTGAATGTGCTATCAAATGAGACGCTTTCAGTTACAGATGCAGTATCTACTTGTTACTTTATACCCAACTCCATACTCATTGTAATTGTAATCAGTTAAACTTTGTAACTTCCCCTGCATATACCATTACTACCCTTCTTTCAATCCTTCTTGTATACTCTGGGTGTCAAAGAGCGGTGTCACAAAGTGCTTGTTGCTGCATTGCGTCCCACTTGCCTATTAAAAACCCCGGTCAGTTACCAATGACATCCAAACATGCACGTATACACACTCTTTGTATCAATGATAGTATATCTGCTATGTAAATAAAGCTCACTAATCCAGCTGATGAGGCTTTGCTGCTGTTTTTACCTAGTATGTGGATGATATTTGCCATTATTGCCCATGAGCAGGTGACACAAATGGATCACTATGCTCCGAACACAGCATGTGCGGGCATAATCCCACCTTTTTGATCGACCATTGCCATCCAGGATGTTTACAATCATTTATCAACCTGCTGATTAAAGCACTTGAACATTGTGAACGCCTTGCATAGTAGTAGATAATCTTCTTGACCTAATGTATGTAAACAAGGTGCTGTATCAGGGCTGCTTCTTCTTTAGCATGTCCTTTGAAAATGGATGATTCATTGTCTTATGAAAGCGAATGTGGCATAAGCAAGTGGGAATAGGGGAGCAGTATGATGTTCTTTTATTGAAAAAGGGGCCAGATTAGCCAAAGAATGCTGGGGAGAATCTGCTGGTTTAGTATAAAGCTTCTTTATATGTATTTAATTGTGAAGGAGAAGGTACAGACGGCGCAAAAAGAGATATGCTCCAAGTATAGTTGCTGTCAGTATTTGCTGGTAGTGATAGTGGAGGAGGATGAAGACATTTTGATATGATGCTGGTAGTCTTGATCTTTGCCTTTTACACCTTGCACTCCTTATGATCATGTGACACACCAAAGGATGCTGGTCCGCAACAGTGAAGGGTTCATCAGATGCAAAAAAAGTGATCGTGCGTCTTGTTTGTCTAGAGCATTGGGATAATTACATTGAATCATAAGCTTCTTTATAATGAAAAGGTATAGTTAGCCATTCCTGGGTAGTGTCTGATACAGTAAATGTGTCTAACGTGTTTTTCTTGCAACACAGGTACTTGTATGTCTCTTTGGATATGTATAATTGAAGGAATGACCTTATTTTTATACTAAAAGTGATGCTTGTAAGCTTATAATGGGTCCCATGCTTATAGCAGATGAGCATATTTGGAGTATGATGGACATTGATAAGAGGGATCTGATATCATTCACAGTAGAAAGGGAAGCAAGGTATCATAAGTCTTCCCAATGGATCTGTTACTATAAGGCAATAGCTATTCCTTCTTCTACATCATTGGTCATGTTGACAACATCAATTCTTTTCTTAAATGCCTTAAGGCTGTGTTTGCATGATCCTTCAAGAAGTAGTGTTGGTGTAAATATCGACCAATGACGCAAGGAAATTGAAGCAAGAGGCTTGTAGCCCCGGTTGGTTGAGTTATTTTTCTTTCTGACAACCTTTTCCGCAAGGCACGCTTCTCCACCACCCATTCCCATGACAACTCCATTCCGTCAAGGCCTTAGTAAGTATTTATTATACAAAGCAATAGAGAACAATATACTAATAGGGAGATTCTGATAATAGAAAAGGTCTATCTTCCAAACATTGTCTTCAAGATGGTACGGTCACCTAATCTTCAGCCCAACCAAGTCGCATTCCGTGTACCTCCTAGCTGCAACAAATTCGATATTCACTCGTATCTCACCAACATTTACGGCGTCAATGTACAAGAAGTACGCACCATGAACTACGCCACTGTTCACAAAAAGACACGTACTGGTCAAACAGAAGTAAAGCAACCAGCATACAAGAAAGCCATTGTTACTATCGACGAGCCATTCACTTATCCTTCCGAACCAGAGTGGTGTGCATTGGAACGAGAGCAATACAAGTTGGGATCTAAGAATGCAGGAAGAAAGATGAAGGGATGGCGTTTCAGAGGACCTGCAGAAGAGCGAACACGAATGAAGGAAATCCAGACTGAATTACACGAGCGTATGGAAGCTGAGCAGGGTCGTAAAAAGTAGAATGTATCATAGAAACAAGAAAACAGTGTATATTGGCATCAATAATGCATAGCAAATAAAACATCCTATACGTCTAAGACACCAGGGACAACTTTGTAAGGATTCATGATACCATGCGGATCCAGCGCATGCTTGATAGATCTCATCAATCGTAATTGTGGTTCACTCTTGCATTCTTCCATATATCCAACCTTGGCTACACCAACACCATGTTCAGCTGTGATGGATCCTTTGTGCTTGACTAGAAATATCGCATTAGTTTACATGTGTCACAAAATAAAGACATGTTTGCATTACTTACTCGCCCAATCATATACAAATCTATCCATATCCTTCTGCACACTGTAATCAAATCCCTTAATATTTGCCATGATATGAAGATTCTATAGTACAAGATCATCAGTATAGTCAATAAATACATCCATTGTAAACACTTACACCATCTCCAACATGACCAAATCCAATAACATTGTAATACACATTTCCATCACCAAGTAACCCACGATCATTGTAGTGCTTCTTTGCATCTTCCACCATCTTGTATAGCAGTTTGACATCCATAGAGACATCATAAGTCATTGCAGTACCAGATTTGACAATAGCTTCAGGGATAGTCTCCCGCCATTGCCAGAGCGCTTGGATCTAATCCATCATTAACCACGTGTCCTACTTGCACCTTTTAGATCCAATTACCTGCTTTGCATCTTGAGCAATGACACCATCATGAGCAACATCCGCCTCCATCACTCGTGAGAGATAAGCATCCAATTTCTAGGTCACACACACATATGCATAAGGATCCTGGGAAATGCATCCACGCCAAAATTAGCAAAAGACTCAACTTACCTCTTGATCATGTTCCTGACGACTTCCTTGTGTCTCCAGTAATGCATAAAACTTAGATTTGGCTTCAATAGGATAGGTGGCATCTGGTAATGTGACTCTCTTGACGAGATTCATAGATGCATCATCCCAGAATTCAAATGCTGTTGTATATATCGAGAATGTGTAGATTAGCTATCACAGTCGTGGAATTGTTCTATCCAATGTACTTTACCTGACAAGATCTCTGATAGATCCTCCTTTGCCATCACAAACGCTTTCTGAATATCTTCAAAAGAATCCAATGCAAGCATAGCCAAATTGACAGACTAAAGGGAACATTGATTGTGTCAATGATAACATGCTTCATGTCGATCATGCAATACTATACTTGCCTTAGGTCGTCTGGGTGTCAAAAGAGAGACGCCAGTGATCAAACCAAGTGTTCCTTCAGCACCAATAAAGAGCTGCTTCAAGTCGTAACCAGTGTTATCCTTTCGCAATGTAGACAAGTTATCCAATATTGTGCCATCTGGCAAAACCTATTAAGAAGAAAATCATTTAACCTAAACTTTAGTGACCAAAGAAACGGGAAAAAGATAACAACATACCACTTCCAGACCAAGCACATTGCCATGCAAGTTACCAAATCGCATCAAGCGGAGACCACCAGCATTTGTGCTCACGTTACCACCCAGCTGACAAGATCCTTTAGCCCCAAGATCAAGTGGTACTGTATATCCAAGTGGCTCCAAGTAATTGTCAAGACTTTCAAGAATGACACCAGCATCCACTACTGCAATTCCAGAGATATCATTGAAGGATCGAATTTGATTCATCTTGGAAGTGTTGATAATGATTTCATCGAATACTGGATTGGCACCACCACTCACACCTGTATTACCACCTTGAGGAACAACAGCAAGCATTTCCTTGTTGCAGTACTTTAGGATTTCAGATACTTGCTCTGTGGCTGTGGGGAAAAGACACAATCTATCATGACAGCAGTATCAGTATAACATTGCCTATGATACGATGCAAGTACATACGAAGACGCTCCACGGTGCAAGTTGAAAAAGTCAGCATTGTAAGGCGTCAAGCTAGACTTTGCTGGATCGCTTTCAGTGTCGTGAATGAGATTGTTGGCAGGAAGAACCGATCGGAAAAAGTCAATGTCGCGTTGTTCAAGCTGTACCCAGCAGACGCGTTAGTCAATGCCATAGCGTGTCTGATGAGCAATACGGACTTGCCTGCTTAAACTTGCTGCTGCGTCGTAAGCTCGAGAGTTTCTCGGTAGTTAAAGGTGTCAATGGACCAGTTCTCAACACTGAACGACTTGTATGGAACTGTCGGGAAAGGATGGAAGCACGAAACATGTATGAGAAGAGGTAAAGAGAATAAAAGTGTGGGGAAGAAGGTGAAGCCTTAATCGGGATGAATTCAAGCAGCACTTTGGTCTCGCGCAGATTAAAGTTTGCATCTCCTTTCCTTTTCAAGCATATCAGGCACAGACTGTTGCTCACACGCACATCAATGATTACAAGTAGTATATTCATCACCCAAATCTTTCATTACATAAACTATCCTTTGATATTGTTCTCAAGACACACATCTTATAAACCATGATATTGGATTCAACCAATGCAACATGTGCTTCATATATGAATAGAGCTACATTTGGCATTCAGAGCGGAAATATAGGGTAATATGATCTTGACAGCGCATCTTGCTTGTACCACCTTGACCTGAGATACATCCCGATTAGCAAGCGGACTGCAACTGCATGTATTATTGTACGTGCTCTTGACATGATCACATTAAAGCTGCTTAAGTTGTTTGCTCAGTTGCAAAGCCACCTGCACATTCACAGATCCAAAAAAGTTCACTTTTTAAGATTTCCACTGGTGCTCATCCCGTATCATGCTACAACTCCTCCCCATCATGATGATGTCTGCACCTTGTACACCCCTGCTGCATCCAACTTATCCCTGATTTCAATACAGCTGATCATGTTCTTAGAAATCACAATGAAACCAATCATGCAATCATGGTAAACAAAGATTGGTTATTGTAAAGGTGGCACAATGAATATCTTAAGAGAAGGAGCAAATCGTTATCCAAGCAGAAAGGCCCGCCTTTATACCCACCAATCATCACAAGCATAAACCTTGTTTCTTTATTCCTTTATCTTTTGTACTCCTTACACTTTTTTTTTTGGTCTTTCTTTTCAGCAGCTCTCTTTTTCTTCTTCTCGTTTCGTATCTCCTATATGTCAGACGCGACGGCACCTACTACATCAATGTGTAGCCAAGAGTCATTTTGGACTCGTACTCGAAAATCACCCATCAGTGCAGCTTGTGTAGTTGCTTATACCTTATTCACGTTGGTATCATTTATTTGGTCCTACAATCCACTTTGTAACTCAAATCATGTAAAAAAACAGTGATATGCTCACATATGGTGCCGTCTTGCCTGTACTACCAACTCTTGTTCTTCAGCGTCTTCATGGAAACTCTTCGATGGTGGGGATTCTCTTTGGCGTTTACGGTATGGAGACAAGAGAATAAAGACATGTTGGCACTTTATTCAATCTCCCATATCGTTTCGGGCTGACTTGACGTTTCCTTGCAGCTTTTGGTCTTTTGTTAGCCACTCCTGTGTTTGCGATCTTGTCAGACAAATATCAGAACCGCCGATACCCTATGATGACAGGTACAAACCATGATGCCTTTAAGGTTTCATTCATTGACTATTTGTTTTCTTGGGGGCGTATGAATCATCATCATCGCTCTTATCTTCTTTTTGGTTAGGTTGTGTTGGTTTGGTAGCTTCCACATTGGCGTTTGCAGCTGCAGATAGTTATTTGCTTCTGATTCTGGCACGTATTGCTCAAGGAGTTGCTGGTGGAGCCTCCTGGTAAATGTTGCATCATGTTGTTTATGTGGGGGAGATATGGTGTGATATGATGGGGGAGAAAGAATGAGAAGACTTTTGATCATCGGAACCAAGGTTATACATAGTATGCTAACGTGATATACAATATGCCCCATGTGGATATAGGACAATTGGTCTCGGAATGGTGGCCGATGTATTTCCAACAAATCGTCTTGGCGTTGTAATGGGAACAGTGTTGACTGCTCATACTGTGTAAGTTTATTACTAGTTGCATTTTGGGTCATGGTATGTATCTAATGCATATGATGTCGCCAGAGGATTTGCTATTGGTCCAGCTATGGGTGGTTTCCTGTTCGAGTATGCAGGTTACTCTGCTCCTTTCTTATGCTGTGCCGTCTTTGCAGCCATTAATTTTCTTGCAGTTGCTTGGTTGGCAGAACCAAATCATGACAAACATCTCAACAAGAAGAATACTGACAAATATACACAACCAACAGCTGACAATACAAGTGAAACATCCACTGCAGCTTCCACTTCAAGCCATGTCACAGATGACGAGGCGTTAGCTGCTGTCCCACCCACAGAGGAAACACCTTTGATCAAATCAACGTCAAGACAACAAGGAGATCAAGCCCAAGAAATTACCATGTGGGGGTTGTTTAAGAATTGGAAGATCATGTGCTGTGTATTATGCACAACAATCAGTGCTTCTGTTTTCTCAGGCATTGAACCAGCGCTGCCTATTCACCTAGAAAAGACATATGACTCGTCAGCTTCTACCGTGGGAGGTTTGTGTCTCTTCTTACCATGAATGATGTGTAATTTCACTCACTTTTTGCTATTGTCAGTCATTTTCGTGGCCATGGTTGTTCCTGGTAGGTGAAACGAGACAATGAATGACTTGGATTGTGATTTGGACTAATGAATGCTCAATTAAGCTTTCCTTGCCCCTGCCATTGGGTTCCTTTCTGATAGAGTAAGGAAATATGACCCTGAATACCCATATATGGATGTCCAACATGTCATGCTCATATACACGTTTTACTTTATACGCAGATCGGTCGTGATGTGATCAGTGCATCAGGAATGTTACTTATGGCAGTGGCAGCTCCTCTTGTTTCTATTGAATATCCTGTTGTTTACATGATTGTGCCATCACTCATGGTCTTTGGTTTCTCAAGTCCTTTAACATTGACTCCCATCTTGCCAGAAATGGGTGAAATTGTTGATAGTCTGGTAAGTTAAAAGTGATGCATCTTATGTGTAACCATCGCACGAATATTAATGCGCTCTTTGTTGTCTAAAAAGGGTGGCGCTGCATATGCACAAGGTAAAATTAAAGCAGAGAACATCACATGAATACCTTTATTCTAACATCTGATTAGTATATGCTTTATATAATATGGCATATTCGATGGGAATGTTCCTGGGACCTGTTTATGCTGGAGCTGTGATGGCAGTAGCTGGTTTCAAGACGTTGATGTTTACATTTGCCATTGCATTGGTTATCTGTAGCCCCGTGATGATGGATTGGAAAGCAGTGTGGCGCAGATTAAGAGATTGTGTACGTAGCCACTGATACCATATTTCCTTTTTCAGATATAAAAGCATGTTTCCCCACCCCTTGAAATTATGCAATGCATACACAATGAACATTTCACTGTTTGAACAAGCCGTGCGTGTTTGAAGAAAGTATATCAATGTGAAAGGGGGCTTGGATTGAAGGGGGGGGAAGAAAAAGAAAAGAGGGAGACAACAATAAGATCATCTTTGTGGACAAAAAGTAATGGGATGATATATGTAATGTGATAGTGAGATTGTGTGAGAGTGTTGTGTGAGTGGTTGAAGAGAGCGAATACTGCTTTTAATCTACAGGATGGAACATTTGCCCTTGCCGCCCCTTTTGTTTGGCTTGTGCGTCATCAATGCTGCGCGAGTTGCATGTTCAAACACTTCACGGACACCATCACCATCCTTTGCAGAACATTCCAAGTATTTGTAGGCACCAATCTTCTGAGAAACAGCCATACCCTATATTATATACATGTGTCAGTACTTGGACGTGTTCCTTTTCCTTAAATAGAAATGTAAGCTTTACCTCTTCATAAGTCACTGGTCGTTGAGAAGTCTTTCGCAACTCTTCAATAGTATGGGGATCATTTCGCAAATCCTTCTTGCAAGCAACCAAAAGGATAGGCAAACCTTGGCAAAAGTGCAACACTTCCGAGATCCACTATGTATCACATAGAAAGTCAGCAACTATCATCATCATCATCATTGAACAGCCAAGCCCCATCCAGTTCATCACTACTCCTTTTTTTTTGGTATCCCTTGTACATGATACATTACCTTCTCTTGTACGTTATCAAGTGAATCAGGAGAATCAACAGCAAAGCAAATCAAGATCACATGAGAATCAGGGTAGGACAACGGACGAAGACGATCGTAATCTTCTTGGCCTGTGATGGGTGGAATCAAACAAAAATGGATTAGACCGGAGTCAATGATTGCACGAGGCGCCCCCCAAAATAGTGATTGTGCGCGGAAAAATCGGTTGAATGGATGCACTTGTTCTTCCACATCATGAATCAATACATACCAGCAGTATCCCACAAAGCCAATTCAACGTTCTTGCCATCTACTTCGACATCAGCCACATAGTTTTCAAACACAGTGGGAACATAGAGCTATACAAATCAATAAAGAAATAGGATGAGTTAACTTGTGTGCCATGCAAAAATAGAACTCCGCCTTCTTTGCCTTCTGCTTTGTCTCCTCGCACTTTCACTCTTATTCACACAGATAGACAACTCTTCATCAGCATTATCAGAATAAGCTGAATAGAAAGATGACATGAGAAAAGAGAGAGAGAGAGAGATAGCAACCAGAAACAAGCAAGAAAGCAACCCAAAGATAATCAAGCCATTGTAAAGTGATAAGCCATGTAATATGGTCCAGCCAAAGAGCAGCGGGAGAAATCCAAGGGCTGCGTAGCATGATCATCCTTCTCCTCCTCGCCCACTTGATCACACAAAATGAGAAAAGAGATCATACCTCTGGGAAAGTGCCTCGAGAAAAGACAATCAACAAACAAGTCTTGCCACATGCACCGTCACCAACGATAACGAGTTTTCTTCTAAGTTCAGAGGACATTGTTGTAAACCTAAAAGACATCCATCTTGTAAATAAACATGTTTTCTCGTGCTTGAAACATCCACACAATAGAAGAAAGAACGTGTATGTGTACAAGTGTGTTTGGGAAGAGATGATGGAGCGAGATGCGTATGTGGGTAAAAAAGAGACATGGGCCAATAGTGGACGTCATCTGGACACTTGGACAAGAGGAAATGCAGCACAAACCTTTTGTAGAGAAGCGGGAATCAGGAGCGATAAAGAAGAGCTCAGGTATAACCGGGAAAGTGTAAAAGAAAGAGAGATCTAGGAATGGCTGTACAATCGCAATTCCAAGAGCTGAAAAAGAAGCGCTGTGTGATATTCCAGGACGAGAGTCCCTGCCATGCCTGGAATCTCATACTCCGTCAAAGAGCGCAATATATTCCTCAGCAAATCACAGTCGCTCATCACCATGTGAGTGAAAAAGGGCTTGAAATACAAGTTAACACTGCATCACGCCAATCACCATCATCCCATCTTGATCTATTGTTCAATACTGAATCATTGAATATACATGTCTATGATGATTCATCTTGCATTGCTAAAGATGTCTTGTTTCCCATGGTAAGCTAAACATGCGTTTTGTTGGCTAATCAACATGAGGAAACCCCGTTACTGCTAATGCATTGCCTTTTTTTGACATCTTGCATGCCAACCGTGCACCGTGCTCATCCAACCTGGTTTTGACATTTGCGTTGCACACACATTGTATATGCCTTAATCACATGCTGATCTCAATAATACGATTTAGTTTTCAAGCAATCATTCTTTACTGGATCGAGTCAGGTCATCATACAACAACATTCACATAAAAATTTCACTTTAGACTACACTAATCGTGTTTACTGAGCTGCCTGTTGACCTGGTTGACCTGGTTGGCCTGGTTGGCCTGGTTGCTGATTGCCTTGTGCCTGAGCACCATTCTTGGCTTGTTTGTTTTGGCCATTATTCTTGCCCTTGTGGCGTTTTTCAACAGTCTTGCCTTGACTATGACCAGCAGTTCCTTCAACACTGCCATCACTCTTGACATCTTGATCATTTCTCTTGGTAATGCCACCCAAGTTTCCAGGGGCACCTTGTTCACCAGTAGCAGCACCTTGTTCACCAGTAACAGCACCTTGTTCACCATCATTGACATGTGTTTGACCTTGTGTAGCGGCATCATCTTTGTTGCATCTCTTGCTAATGGATGTCTTTTCACTGGGAACATTGCTACTATTGTCTTGTTGTTCATTACGCTTGTCATTTTGTCCAGTCACCTTGTTCTTCTTGCTTCCTTCAAGATCATTTTCTTCTGAGTCACGCTTCTCAGGTTGATTTGTATCCTCGTCAACACCAGCTCCCTTGCCAGTAGTAGTACGCTTCTCACTTTGATGATTTCCAGTTGCTGTATCTGCAATCGTAGCAGGTTGCTTTTGCTCAGGAGCACCAGTATCACGCTTGTTTGGAAGATCTGATGCACCAATACTGGCATCACCAATAGACTGTCCTTCTTGAGGAACTTGGCCACTAACATCAGTAGAGCCAGTTGGAGCAGCTTGAGCAAAGACAGCCATGGAAAGAAGAGTAGCCAAAGTCAAAGAGATAAAGCGAGCCATGTTTGTTATTCTTGAAGATTGTTGGTTGTAGAGTATGAATCAATGGATGATGAGATATCGTTCAATGCCTTCAAAAACTTTTGGGTTTATATATTTGATTCACAAGCAGAGATCGACACTTTCGACAGCATGGTTGACTGTTCCTTCATTTTCTGACAGCAGGAGAGAATCATCTTTCCCAATAGAGCAGGTTTTTAGGTTAAGCGCTAATACATAAGATGCATGTGAGTGGTTTATGAGAAGGAGGTATACCTCCAGAAAGCAAGATGCATTTGACTAGCATCAAGAGACAATAATAACAGCACAAATAAACTCTATGCAATGGCAGTCTATACTACCACGAGCCATAGTATATCTTGGCATCCCTTATAATAAAGAAAGCTGTGCTGTGCATGCATAGAGTGGCGTAATCTTTATTCTAATTCTACACACTAAATAGAGGAGTTGAATATGTAAAAGATCTCTATTTCCTTTCTGACATGTGCTCTGATATGGCTGATGTAGTATTCTATTTTCTGCATCGTTTATACAGTAATGGAGTCTCCTTTGCAAGTCATGCAGCCGAACGAGCTAGTACCTGTTGGTCTATTGACCCGATTAGATTATGCGTAGAATGAAGTAAATCCCGCCCCTTATTTTAGCGATCCTTGTGTGGATGATTCTCCTTGATGCACTGAGCATCATTTGGAGGCAAGGAGATCATCGTGTCTTAAACACAAGACCAGTGCTTAGTAGTATCGTCAATCAGGAGACCGGTCAACTAAACAGAAAGCACTATACCACAATAAACATCATTTCCATCTCTCCTCAACTTGACTACCTTGTAATTGCAGAAGACAAGAATACAAAGTGACAATGCATATCTAGCAAAGGAGTTTATTCAAGAAGCATAAAGTATCCACTAAAGTAACCAATGTTGGCGTATCACCAATGTAGTAGATGCAAAATGGAGTGTTACAAGTCAGCTCAGTGTCTTATCGGGACATGTTGTGCCTGTTGGCTATCGCTTCTCTCTTCCTTATTGCACATGTCCTCCGACAACCACCAAGCATTGGCTGATTCGTTCGTCTTTCTTGAATCGACAGAGCGTCCTGCTGAAAGAAGAAGGAACACGCGACGACGTAACAAGTCGAGACATGGGAACACTTTATCGCAACAGCTTCCACGATCTACACTTGCTACGAACCAAGAAGACTTTTCAGAGCCGATCTGCACAGCAGAACTTGCCAACTTGCTTCAAGGAGTTGTTGTATTCATTGATAAGAATCTTGCATCTGATACACGACTTGGTACTATTGCAACAAACCTTGGTGCTTCACGATCCGAGTCATTTGACAGCAAAGTTACGCACGTCATTCATGGTCCTTCTCCTTATACGAATACCAATCCAAATAGCAACAAACAACGCATTCCACGTCTCGTTAATCAAGCATTGGATCGTGGGATACGTGTTGTTTCACCTACATGGATCTATGAATGTTATGAAAAAAGGAGACGATTACCAGAAATGTATTACCCTTTCGACATGGATAGCACTTGTCGTCTTGATTACAATGCAGCAGCAACATCACGATCCAATGATGATGATAATGTATTTGAATTACCAGAGGAGGAATTGGTATCTTCATCAGATGAAAACAATGATCATCATGTACGAGTACCAGAGGAACAACATCGACAACCAGTTATCAGCAATTCAGATCAAGAGGATGATATGTATACTGGATCACGCGAGTCATCCATACCAGCAATAGCAACAACATCCAATCATGAAACACGCCAAGGACCTGAACTAGTATCATCTTCTGAAGAAGAAGCACGCTTAGAGAGAAGGAGGAAACGTATGGAAGAAATTGCAAAGATCAAGGCTGCAAAGAAGCGACAACGTGATCAAGCTGGTGGTGATGAAGAAGAAGATGACGCTCCATTGATGTATAATACTGCTGACGAAGGAGGCAATGCTTTGTTGGCTGGTACAGATCGGCTTGAAATTTGGTATGGAGAACAGTCGTTTTATCATGATCGAAATCCACCAACAACTTCTACACGACGATCAACTCGGACACTTTCCAGAAGTGCAAAAAGAAGCAAATGAATCCATTATTAGCATAGTATCCCATTGTAAATAGCTTTATTAATATGTATAATACATTTTTCGCATCATCTGCTTTCATCCACATAATAACTCGTATTCAGTATCATTTGGTCATCAAGAAACTACTTAGAAGTAGACAAACTCCTTGATGGGACATTGCTTTGAATCCTAAGTCCGCTGGATGTTGGTCAACACCGCGTTTGATTTTCTTGATACGCGATTGATCGCGACACGTTCAGCTCGTCTCGTTTCCACTTTCAGCATACCCAATCTACCAACTCTACCACCATGTCGAAAAGGGACCACGACTATGCACTCGACGGTGACGACGACATTGACTTTCTGTTGTCCTTGGAGCAAATGGACGACACAGCTGTTCCTGGACTTGACGACTTTTTAAACAGCAAAAGCCAAACAAAGAGTAAGACTTCATGGCAAGCATTGGACTAGTTATTAAGTTATCCTTTGGATATAGAAAAAAACAATACAAGCTCTTTATTCCCTTCTGCTTCAGTCAACACTATTACTAACGACGACCATGACGACGACGATCCACTCTTTTTACCACCATCAACCAGCAACCAAGTCAAAGAGCCACAGCAAGAGTTGAACTATCCGGATTCACCTATAGCTATGAGCCTGAATGAAGGTGATATGGAATTGGATTATATGGATGCAACACTAGTGGATAACACCAACATTGATGAATCACCTTTGGAGAAAGTCTTTCAACACAATATGGGACAGCGTTTACAGCACAATTCAGTCTTTTCACTCGACGATGAGGATTTTGTACCTGAATCATCCATCAAAGCACAAAAGAAGATATTGGAGCATGATTATACAAAACGACCTGCTGAAGGGACTTACATCATCAGCCAATGCCCATTCACTGGCAAGACATTGTACTTTCCAAAGAGCAGCAACAACAATCAATCCACCAATGCCCAATCTACTACCAACAAAGACACACATCTTCTTGGTGTTCCATTTTGGAAGATTGTCAAACAAGTGGAAGAGCAGAAAGCGTGAGTTTCACGAACAATGAAAAAGGAGTCATTGTCTTATACATCGATTGATAGACAATCCGCAAAAGAAGAATCCATGGCCACTAGTGCTACAGTACGCAGGAAAAGGAGGAAACAAGCACATCGTGGAAACTCGGATAGCAACATGTTGTGGTCAGAAAAGTATCGCCCAAAGAAGTTTATGGACCTACTAGGTGATCAGGTAATAGCCAATGATTTGGTATCAAACGAGACATGCTTATTTATAGACTATGATCTAGCGTGTCAATCGTGAAGTCTTGCGTTGGGTCAAGGAGTGGGATTATTGCGTATTTGGCAAGTTGCCTTCAAGTGAAAACCAGCGTAAAGCATTCCGCAATTATAAGAGCACCTTTGGATCCAGTCTTGCAGGAAAAGAGACAGACAATATCGACAAGGTATTCATTGGAAGGGATCTCATTACTTGCTACATGTATATTCATGTTGACCTTTACTGGTAGCCCAAAGATAAGCTTTTACGACCAGAGCGAAAGGTAATCAAGAATGTGTGTTATGCAACCATTACTAAAGAAAGTATCAGATCCTGCTTCTTTCTGGACCTCCTGGATTTGGAAAAACGACTTTGGCACATGTGGTAGCGAATCATTCTGGATATAACGTGGTGGAAATCAATGCCAGGTACAATGACTTTATTGAAGAAAAACTGAATCTAATGATCTATTCTAGTGATGATCGAACTGGCAATATCGTCGAAACCAAGATCAAAGGAGCTTTGGAAATGCAGGCCATTATCAAGAAAGCTGATGGTGAAAACACGACAACATTGGAGCAAAAGCCTAATCTGGTGATCATTGATGAAATTGATGGTGCAAGCTCAGCTGGTGGTGGAGAGGTAAATACATTGCCATTGGGTGTAAACAATGAAAGTTCTAACAGTGTGTAATAGAGTCTTATCAAGAACCTTATACAGCTTGCCACATCAGATTCAGATGAAGAGAATCAGAAGAATCCAAGAAGGAAACGTATGTGTGAATCCTATTCATGTTGTATCCAATGGCTCATCATTGTCTTTAGGCAAAACAATGACACTGCAACGACCAATCATCTGTATCTGCAATGACCTGTAAGCAATCTGATCCCTCCTTTCATCCACTTGCTCATTGTCAGTATATAGGTATTCATCTGTATTGAAACCTTTGAGATCTATTGCCTATTCTCTTCAATTCCGCAAAACTACTGTCACTACGATCGCCAAACGACTCCTCTCTATATGTGAGAATGAAGGTCTGGAGACTGATGAACGAGCATTAAGTCTATTGGTGGAAATGACTGGAGGAGATATCCGAAGCTGCATGAATGTCCTTCAGGTAAACATGCTATTATCTTGATATGAATTGAACCAAATGCTTATCAGGAATACATAGCTTATCCATAGCAGAAGCAATGTTTTCACGCGAGACATGGTGAAGAATGAGGAATTTGGAAACAAGGATTTGGGCAAGCCATTATTCACAGTATGGGAAGAGATCTTCAATGCTCCAAGCGGACGCCATCATGGACCATTAGCACGATACAAGACAATTGGTAAGGAGCAAAGATGAATAATCAATATCTGAAATGCATGTATCTCATGGATGATCTTTAGATGTCAATGACAAATACGTCAGCAAGCTAACAAGATCCATCCTTGACAATGGAGAAATTGAGCGATTGATGCAAGGTATGTATCTTTATGTCCTATTGATCAATGTTCTTATACAACTATGGCTTAGGATGTTTCGAATCCTACCTCAAGATGCGTTTCAATGATGTTGGTTGTCAAAAGATTATCCAAATGGGAGAATGGCTCAACTTTTACGATCTCTTGGACCATCGCACCAATGTTTTGCATGATTACAGCTTTTTCGGTTATCTACCTTATCCAATCACCAACTTTCATCGATTCTTTTCCGGATCAACGACCCAAGAACATCGTGTGGAATACCCAAAAGTCGACTACGAGGTAAATGGCATGCTATACATCTTTGCTGTAAAGCATATATGCTCATTTATTGCTTTTTAGGTTTCTGTGGCCAAGAAATCATATCAGAATCTCCTTGATGCGTTTCTTGCTGGTATCCATCCACTTCGCAGACGAGCTTTGGATAGAGACATTGCCACCCTTGACCTGATACCTCGTTTGCTTCGAATCATATCACCTGATCTAAGACCAGTATGTTGCTAATGTTCCAATGCTGGTTTTGGGTTAACTGATCAATCTTTTCGATGCTTAGGTGAATAAGCAATTGATCAAGCCAACAGAAAAAGAAAAGCTGACAAGAGTTATCAATGCGATGGTCGAATATGGGCTGACATTCGTGCAAGAAAAGAATTCAGATGGGCAGTTTGTGTATCGACTTGAACCGTAAGTAGCACATATAGGGACACAAAGGATCAATGCTGACATTTTTGCTCTTCCAAGACCTGTCGAGCAACTTTTGTACTTTGAAGCAGCCACCAATGCCAAAAATATCTTATCCAACAAGTACGCAGTACGCCAAATGATTGCACAAGAGGTAATGAAGGATTATCACGGTAGATAGTCTATGTTTTACTTATTTGTCTTTTAGGTTGATCTTGAGTTGTTAAGACGACGTGAACAAAAGCTCGAGAACAAAGCAGCCAAATCATCTACTTCAAAAGCTAAAACTACTCCACAGTAAGTAAACTATCTGGCTCATCATGATCAGTCGTCTGATCCCATTAATGTAGACAACCTGCCAAAAAGCCATCAGAAGATATCCCCAAGGTAAGCATCCATACTGTATATCTATGTTAATGATGATCCTTATATTCTTTTCATTGTAGCGTGTGACCAACTTTTTCGGACAAGCTATCCAAACCGGTGCTCAAAACGAGAGCCAGAAATCAAAGACAGTCATTACACCAAAGGCACCCGTTTCATATCATTACCACGAAGGAACGACCAATGCCGTGAGAAAACCAATGCATGTACACTTATTCTTATAATGGACAACATTGCATGACGACGCTTTCAAGAAATATCATGTCGCTAGTCGATTTCCACCCTTTGGATATGCATTCTTTCTCCCAAGAATCAATGTTTATATAGTCTGTAGAAGTGCTATTTAGTGATCGGTGATTGCTGATAAATACAATGTATATATTCTTCATGAATCAGATGATGGCTGTTGTTTTGTATTATTGGTTACAGTAATGGATCCATTGACGGCCAAAGGCACAAACAAGGTTCAGCCAATTAAACAGGAGCTTGATTTCACAGTGGTAACAGATAAGGTAGCTGTCAATAAGCTAGATACCTTTCATCCATGTCGCGTTCAGCCAATGTCAGCTGCTACATCAAATTTAATCCCTTACATGCATTTATCTGATACATCAAATAAAGCCCATTGTTTACCAATACACGCGATCTAACACGATCAATAACTTTATCGCGGCTGTGCCCACGCACCTTGCTCAATCCCTATTCTTTGGGGAGAAAAAGTAAAGATGTAGAACCTTGTATACTTTTGGTGCTACCAGCATATTATTGCATTCTGAGCATATTTCTCACGGATAAGAAGCTTGTTGAGTGGCGGCGATCATTAAGGATAAGTTGGATATGAAATGTCAATCTTAGTGAAGAATGTTATGTATTGCATCTGCTGATTTGACTAATAATGGGTTGTGTGGATCGGACATGTGCCTTTGATAACTATAAAGTCTCGAAGACCTGATCTAGCTTTGTACAAGACAATAAGAAGCCGAAATATGGGAATGAGTAGTGTTATTGTGTGGGAAATCCAATGCAATTCTGTAGTGTTGTATATTGTATGACAAACAAATGATGCAAAGTGAAGATGACACACGTGTTATCCCAACAAATTCAGGTATATGATCAAAGCTTTGATATCCAGCATAGTGTTACATAGTTAAAGAGAGTTCATAGTGGAACGTGCGTGACCAACAACGGAGTATAAATCCGACCCAACTGTTATCTAAATATGGGAATGCAGTATTCCGAAACCCGTCATAATGACAAGTAGGCCAAATGTTGGGTCACAGTAGGATACGAGAGTAAAATATAGACAAAGTAGATCATAATCGTAGTGTTTATTCAAGTGACATAAAAGAGAGATCAAACTATCTAATAAAGTGGACATGAACCACGCGTATAAAGGTGAATCAAAGAATTCATGCTGACTATTGACGGGGTTCTTTGTTTTCCTTCCCATTATCTTATCTGCAAGAACCAGCTTTGTGTATCATCAAACTCCTCTCTTTTCACTGTTTGTTTCATAAAGACCCTGCAAACGCTCCTTTTTCCTTTTCTTTACGACATTCAACAATGGACGCTCGGCATCCGGGCGATATGGAGCAGCATGAGACATCACCTTTAGTGGAAACAACTTCTCCCAAGGATGGCACGAGTCGTACTACTCCACAAGATCTCCCTTCCCGATCCTACTTTTCTTCTCATGGCAACTACGATCCCCGTAAGTAGACTATTCTATTCTGCTTATTGGACATGGACCTCTCTTTAACACGTATATCTTTAGAAACTGGAACACGTTATTCTGCATCGATCGAATCCATTCGTGCTCACTCAGTAGCCTTGGGTGATTTACAAATGTCTGATGATACCACGAGTCGACTGGATGAATCACGGCTTAGCATATCACGATCACCTCCTATCACTGTGGAATCTACTGGCAGTAGTAATCTTTCACTCTTGTTGGATCAACACAATGCTCAATTGAATCATCGTCAACAACCACCATCACAACATCGCATCAAAAAGACACCCACTTTTGATGAAGAATCAAGTCCATTATTACAAGTTGAAACAGCACGTACAACTTCCACAAGATACCATTCAATTGATTCGTCTTATTCTACTACACCCCATCATCATCATCAACAAGATCATATTCCAGTCATCAAGGGCAAAAAGCTTTCTTCTTCTTTTTCTTGGTTGGATTGTATTCGTCAACCCATCTCGTATATACCTGCAGTGATTCTTGGTCTACTACTCAACTTGCTGGATGCAATCTCTTATGGTAATGGGAAGATTAGATGCTAATGTTTGCAGTTTTCTCATGTGAAAGTTATAGGCATGATTACATTTCCACTCAACAATCCAATCTTTGCTTCCTTTGGTCCTGATGGTATATCCATGTTCTTTGTCAGGTAGATGGAATGGAATGGATGCTGGATAAAGTGGATCATGCTGACGAGTTATATAGTTGTATTATTGCTCAGCTCGTGTATTCATGCGGCGGAAGTATCTTTGCTGGTGGCAATGGAAGGTAAACAACAACCCAACGTGATGTCTTTACAAGTACTAATCTTCTTTCTCTTGTTTATTTTAGTATGATGATTGAAGGTAATGACCAATACACTTGCTTATAAGCCAATAGTACTCATCTTTGTAATAGTGGTCCCGTTTCTCCATATCATTGCTGAGCAAATTGTCGATTACATTGGTGATACTCACAAGCAAGAAATCATTGCATCGACCATGGTGGCCTTTGCACTGAGCAGTATCATGACAGGCTTGGCATTCTTCCTGTTGGGTGCATTCAAACTGGGTTCACTGATTGGCTTCTTTCCACGACATATCTTGGTTGGCACTATTGGTGGTGTTGGATGGTTCTTGATTGCAACAGGCATTGAAGTATCAGGACGACTGGAAGAAAACTTGACCTACACCATTCCCATGATGCAAAAGATCTTCCTTGATACTCATACATTGGTGTTATGGGCCACAGCATTTGGAGCTGCAGTTCTTTTACGCACGATGCAACAACGTATCAGTAATCCACTCTTGGTACCAGCATTTTTCATGGTGTTGCCTATCGTATTCTATCTGGTGCTTGCTATAGCAGGATTGAATGTCAACGACGTACGTGATCAAGGATGGATTTTCCCTCTTGTGGAAAGCGATCTACCATTTTGGCACTTTTACACCAACTTTGATTTCGCCATGGTCAATTGGCGTGCTGTAGCTCATACTATACCTGCAATGTTAGCACTGACTTTCTTTGGTAAGTTGTACTGGATGTTCAATTAGGAAAACTATGTACTTATATCTATACAAGGTCTCCTACATGTTCCTATCAATGTACCTGCTCTTGGAGTTTCCACCAACAATGATGATGTCAATGTCAACCGTGAATTGATTGCTCATGGCATGTCGAATGCTATATCAGGTCTTTTCGGATCCATTCAAAGTAAGGTATCGATGATGTCATTTCATGTATACATTTGCTCATTATCATATACGTCATTGATAGACTATCTTGTTTATACCAACAGCTTATTGTTTATCCGGACTGGGGGTGATAGCCGCGTCGCTGGGATCATGTTGGCAGGTGCAACAGCAGCGTTATGGATGGTGGGTCCTTGGATTGTAGGTTATATCCCAGGTAATGTCAATTCATGCATATACATCAATCATTGTTGACTGACATGTTATATTCTAGTGATGGTTGTGGGTGCATTGATCTTCCATCTTGGTTTGGATCTCTTGAAGGAAGCACTTTTTGATACATGGCATTGTGTACATTACTTTGAATACCTTACCATTTGTGTCATCATATTCGTCATGGCAGTATGGGGATTTGTTGAAGGTATCCTAGTGGGTATTGTCATGGCATGTATCTTCTTTGTCGTTCAGAATGCTCAGCTCAGTGATGCCATTCGATCCACACATACTGGTGCTGAATTACGATCCACTGTGCGACGCTTATATCGACAACAAAAGTTCCTCAAGTATGTTGGCAGCCAGATTCAAGTTGTCAAGTTGCAAGGTTATCTCTTTTTTGGTACCATCAATCAAGTTGAACGTGCTATTCGGGATATGTTGGATCAACGTGCATGGGATCGAAATCCAATCCGATTCTTGGTGCTTGATCTTCAACTTGTTCAAGGCATTGATTTCAGTGCTGCTGAAGCATTTGTGCGTATCAGGCGATTACTCAAGGCACGTGATGTTTATATGGTGCTCTGCAATATTGGAAGAGATTCGGATCAAGCCAAAGCACTTATGAAAGCTGGTGTATGGGTGGATGACGAGGATCACGAAGATGACACCAATAGCGATCTCAAATGTTTCGAGTCTCTCAATGATGCTCTGGAATGGTGTGAAAACATCTTACTGGAAGCATGTACTACTTATCTCGCTGCCAAAGGTGCTCCATGTAAGTAAATCTTGATTTAATGTGACATGGTTTTATTGACATTCCATTATACTAGTGCCAATTAAGGATTCTGCTACACAAAACAGTGATGATACCCATATTGATATGGTCTATGAAGCATCACCAAGACGAAGAATGGTTAGCCATGCACTTCGAGAGATTCTACCAGGTAATACAATCATCCTTTGACGTGATCTTAGATGTTCTGACACTAGTATATAATAGCTGATGCACCAACATCACCTGCTCACAACACACATGCCAATCTGACACAGCCCACTTTATTGATGATACAAGCATTGAGCGAACTTACACACCAAGATGTACCATTTGAATTCTATCACAAGCTTGGGACTTATTTCAAAAAGGAGACATTAGCAGGTGGTGAAGCCATTTGGCATGAAGGCGATCCATCCGATTGTTTGATTGTTGTGGAGAACGGCACACTTCGTAGCTTAATGCATGTTGGCAATGGAGAAAACCGCGTTGTGGAAACCATTTTGGCAGGCACTGTTGTAGGAGAACTTGGTCTTTTCACATCATCCCAACGTCGTACACGATCTGTATATGCTGAACGAAACTCTGTGATTTGGAAGCTTACGAGAGAGTCATTTGAACGTATGCTATCGACTGATCCAGCACTTGCCAATCAATTTATTATGCTCTCTCTTCACTTTTCAAGCGAGAGATTGGATATCATGACACGCTTTGCTTTCCAGCTTCATTAAAAGTAGTAGTATTTCCTTTTCAGTTACCCCCTTCCCCATTGGTGATTCTCCTCCAACTCTTTTTTCCTTCTTCAAGTAATAGCATTTTACTTTCATCTTGCTTTCAGTACTACATATTCTCTGCATGATTCAATATATAAAGGAGCTACTTTGCTTCAAGCATCGGCCCAAGTTTCCACGTCCACCTTCTTCCACATAAACCAGGATCCTACACTTCTATAAGGCTAATGACATAGTGTTAGCTTAAGCAAGACCATGCTATTGATGTTTTATATAACTCACTCTCCAATGTTCTGTTAACTCTTGCATCTGTTTTGGAGTTGGGAGCTTCCCTTTAAGACCAAAATGCAAAGCGACACCTTTTCGAACACCTAAATAAGGCATAAGTTAAGCCGATATATCAACAAAGTGTATTTTCTCAATACCAAGGTCTGTCACGGGCAAAATATCAGGATGACCGAGATTCAACATAAGATACATATCCACTGTCCACTATATATAACATGGGTCGTCAGCCATTTGTCGTATGATATGTCAACTAATGACTTACCGGACCAATACCACGCACAGAGCAAAGTAACTTTGACAATTCTTCATCAGAAAGAGTACTCAAAAGTTCCATTGTAATTGTCTTGTTGATGAACTTTTCTGCAAGGCCACGAATATACTCTGCCTTTCGAGTGGATAATCCTGCAGTCTTGAGCGTCTCGACTGGTTTGGCCCATACCATTTCTGGAGTAGGGAACCACCTTGCAGGATGATCTTTTGGTGGATCAAAGAGCTTGACAAAGCGTTCTCCCAAGATTTTTGCCACATTGCCACCAATCTGTTGATAGATGATCGAAGTAGCTAGTTCGCTGGATGATCCAAGTCAGATACCTAAACACATATGCCACATTTGGTAAGGAGAGATTTACCGGAACGGATTGGATGAGTCGGCATTCTGCACACGTTGTACAAAATTGGCAATCTCTTTGTCTGTCATGAACTGACCAAGCTGCGGATCCACTTTTCTCAAATGTCTAACGGCTTCATCCATGTCAAAGGTACGCACAACCACGCCTTCTACCATCGCTGTAGGTCCAGTCTCAAGAACTTGATTGGTTCGATGATGATCTTGCGATTGCTATGGTGACAATAAGTGATCAGTTACAACATGATGTCTCCGCATAAGAAACGTACTTTGTTATTTTTGGATAGCTTCTTGGACTAATAAATGATACAATAAGGATATGATTAGTGTTCTATGCCATGTGCCTGTCAGATTTAGATGATTTACCTTGGCAGGTACTGTTGCTGCGTGTTTCTTGGTGCTGCGGAAAACTCGCGATCGTTAGTTGCAATGTGAAAGGTAGCAAGTTGGAGTGTCATTTACCGCTTGACAACACGAGTAGCTGTTTTTTCATATGTATGCTTTGCATAGTAGTCTATGGTGGGTAGGCTTGCAAGTCGAGTGCTTCTGCGAGCTTGTTGCATGGTAAAGTGTTGCAGAGAACCAAAAGCGGGAGAGCCAAGAAATTAAGGCGGCACTTTCTCTTTCTCTCTCTCTTTATAGCTTACCCTTACCACACTTGGCCCTTTTTATATTCTTTCTCTTCAATGCCAGGTCCCATGAGCAACGGCAATGGAGCTATACCACGACGCAACATTCCTCTCCTGAGTTTGGCTGATCTTCATGAGAAAGCTAAAGTCAACCCATCCGAGACAACTACTTACACTCCCAAACAATGGCTCAACGTCATTGTCAAACTATATGAAGAGGTACGTGTCCCTACTACTATAGCTATTCTACAACATACTAACATTTTCGCTATAGGGTGATAGATACTGGCGTATTAATGATTTGAACAATGCATATTATCACTATCTAAAGGGGTGCAAGTAAGGATGATAATCATGCAGTATCCACTATCGCATATCTCTCACACACCTACTTTCAAAAGTGTTATGGTCGAAATATTGAATCAGCATCCATCCATTAACGAAGTTAAGAAAACACCTGCTTATATCAGTGTGAAGAAAGTAAGTAAGATAGCAATAAGAAGAAGGATATGTTGCACTAACCATGGATCAATTAATGCAGCGTACAAGTGATGAGATTCTTTACAATCTGGAAAAGATCAAAAAGAGATTGGAACAACAACAACAACAACAACAACAACAGCAACCAGGCAACAAAGATGATGATTTGGTTGAAAAAGCATTGGAAAAGTTTCCAGCAGTGAGCGAACTGGAATTGACAACTACAGGTGGAAGTTCAAAGCACGAGGTGTCATTGGATGACATGTTACCTTCAGTACCCACCCATGCGCCAAAAGCAGGTCAACAGCATATCAAAATGCCTGAGCCAACTCCTACTGCACCAACTACAACAATGAATTCAACCCCACAGCCAAAACCACCACCACCACCTATGCATATGCCAGTTCCTCAGCCATCTCATCAAACCAAACTACCAACAGTACCATCCTCTTCTTCATCATCATCATCTCCTGGTCTTAAGCTTCCTGGTCGTACCAATCACAACTTTCCTCAGATTATGGCTGTTGATCCTCGAGAATTGGCAACATGGATTAGAGTACAGAAGAATCCACCAAGCGTACTTTTATTGGATGTCAGACCCTTATCCATGTATCAACAAGGTTGCATTCGTCACCCATACATTTGTCAGATAGAGCCAATGGTCTTACGACGTGGGTAAGTTGGATGTTATTAGAGCTTGGCATCATGATACTAATGAAATGATAGTGTCACATCTGAAAAGATCCAAGCATCCCTTGTGTTGAGTGATGATTCGCACCAAGAAGTCTTTTCCAGAAGAAATGAATTTGACCTTGTTGTGTACTATGACCAGGATTCAAAGCAACCTGAGACAGCCAGTGAACCTTTGAGGAACCTTCGTGCAGCAATCTATGAAAACGAGTTCAACAAGAGTCTTCCAAGGATCCCCATGATGTTGGCAGGTGGTTTTATTGCATGGCAACAAACAATAGGAGAGCATGGCGTATACAGGACAATCAAACCACGTTCCACACCAGCTGATAAAGAGAATGAGAATCCAAAAAAGGAACGATCGCATCGACATCATTGGTTACATTCAGTGGTGGGAAGGAGCAGTGCAAGAAAGGAACCAGTGCAAGTCCATTATACTGCATTTGATTATGTAAGTGTATGATGATCATGGTGGCAAAATGGATCATTCATAACCAGTATGTACATTAAATAGTTCAGCAATAAGCAACGTGATCGACCATTACAATCCATGGATCAGCATAAACCACCAGTACAAGGCATCTTTGGAAATTGGCTTGATTCATCACGTACTGACAACAATGCTTTACCACTTACAATGCCAATTGCTCCACCCAATGTCACACCTTCCTCTGAAGAAGCACCACCCACACCAACAGAAGAATCCATCTCTGCAAAATATCCTGACATTCGTCCTAATACCTCTTCAGCAGCTGCAGCAGCTAACAACAACACCAGTTTGCAACGACGCAACACTTTTATTGACAATCCTTTCCATGGCTTTACTGAGACAAAGAATGATTTATATGATGTACCACCTATTCCTCCAAAGCCAAGACGTCCTTTACCACCTCCACCACCTCCACCAGCATCACGAACACCACCAACTCATACACAAGAAGCCAATATTGTACGTCCTTCTTCAGCTGGTGCTATTGCAGGTCCTGCACCCCCTGCTATTCCATCCAAACCATCAGCTTTGGTGCCTATTCAACATCCTGTTACTGAAAGTCGCTTTGCTCCAGTATCTGACAGCTCATTCTCTCAACTTGGTTCAGTCATGATCGGTACTACTGGCTTGAAGAATCTTGGCAACACATGCTACATGAATTCCATTGTGCAGTGTCTTAGTGGAACCATCCCATTGGCACGTTATCTTATTTGTAAGTGCTATTGATCCAACGTTCTTTTGTATGTTATTAATGGATGACGATTAGCTGGTACCTATAAGCGAGATGTCAACAAGAACAATCCATTGGGCACAGGTGGTGTTCTAGTACAATGCTTTTCAGATCTACTACGTGTCATGTGGAGTGGAAGTTACAGCTTTATCTCTCCTGTCACATTTAGGGTAATTGATGATATAATATGGGTTGTATTTGCTTCTGACATGATCGAGTAGGAAGCGCTTGGTCCATTTGCACCTCAGTTTTCAGGCACGGATCAACAAGACTCTCAAGAATTCCTTGTCTTTTTATTGGATGGATTGCATGAAGATGTCAACTTGGTACAACGTCGTCCTTCACCACGACCTGAAGATCCTGAAGAAGAAGCACGATTTGAGCGATTACCTGATTGGCAAGCCAGTGCCATTGCTTGGGATAGATATTTGGAAAGGAACAAGAGTATCATTGTTAGTCTCTTTCAAGGTCAATATCGAAGTCGTCTCACGTGTCTAACATGCAAACAAGTAAGTGTGGATGTCGAAAAGACGTATCATATATTCATGTTTGTGTATTAGACTTCAACAACATACAACACATTCATGTCATTATCCCTGCCGATACCCAAGGGCAACTCAACTGTATCGCTTTATCATTGCTTGGATGCATTTGTGAAAGAGGAGATTCTAGAAAATGATGATGCATGGTATGGATGGCAAGTAAAAGTGACGGATCATGGCGGCTAATCATTGTATTTTAGGCATTGTCCACGATGCAAGACTTTTAGACGATCCAGCAAACGTTTGACACTATCAAGATTGCCGGTTGTGTTGCTTGTTCATCTTAAGCGATTTTCATTTGATGGGCCTTTTAGAAACAAGCTTGAAACTCTGGTGAATTACCCAACAAGGTAAATGACAAGAGCCATGGATAAGAGGAATGTATAAGTTTAACGAGTTATTTATAGGGATTTGGATCTTTCTCCTTATGTACCAAGCTCCATGAATCCTCCAGACATGAAAGAACGCCCGATCCATCGCTATGATCTATATGGTGTATCGGTAAGTCATTCTTGTGTGGAAAGCATATCAAGAGATATCTGACATTGCTTTTATTGAAGAATCATTATGGATCTTTGACTGGTGGTCACTGTAAGTGGTTTGACAAGAAATGAGGATTATCCAGTACTGATATGGATGTTGTTGCTTAGACACGGCTTGTGTACGAAATGGATACCGGCAAGAGTGGCATTACTTTGATGATACCCGCTTCTCTGTGTGTGATGAAGGAAAAGCTGTTGTAAGTACTTTGACTAGACTTTTGTTATATCCTTTACTGATGACAACATCCTTTATATAGAGTCGAGCAGCATACAATCTCTTTTATGTTCGATCCACTGTAAAATGATTCTATTTTGTATTTCATATATACTCTTCTTTTGGAAGATTGCTACTCTTTAAAGACTTTTCAATAAGAGCGAGACAGTGGTTGGTGGTATAAGACAAGTGATAATAGGTCTGTAGTGTAGTCAATGAAGGCCTAATTGTCCATTCACGAGACACTTTCTATATGCAAACGTGCGATTGGTTGGGATTGGATACGAGTTGAAAGGATTCCCAAGGCCAAATGTGATTGGATCATTTCAAAGACATAAACTAGTATGGATAGCTGGCACAGCATAACAATTTTCACTTCTCTCCTTCTTCACACACAATGTATAACGGCATTGGCTTGAGTACTCCTCGTGGTTCAGGTAGGTAGAATACTTGTTCTAGTTTATTGTCTTTATATACTAACTTGTTATAAAGGTACCAATGGATACGTGCAACGCAATCTGTCGTTTGTCAAGGCTCCTCGTCCCGACCGTAATCTGGATCGTTCAGTCAATGACCTAAAGTCACCTGCACCTGCTATCAAACAACCCAACAAAGATATCCTATTGCACGATCGCAAGCGTAAAGTGGAAGTCAAGTGTATGGAGCTAAGGATCAAGCTTGAAGACGATGGTGTTGATACAGATACTATTGAAACCAAGGTGCAAGAGTTACGTGAGTCGCTTATGAACAACTTTGAAGATATTCAACCACGGGATGCCAAGAGGTAAATACAAGCATCAAATGATATAATATCTATCTTAGACTGATCTTCTTTCTAGTTTACAAGAACATGAAACACATCAACGATCCGCTGCCAAGGAGCAAGAGAACAAAAAGATGATGCGAGCACTCAAGATTGACAGTGAAGAATATGTTGAAGGAGCTGCTTTTGATCGTGAATTACAAGAAAAGAAACGACTTGAACGTATCGCCAAACGACAAGCACAAGAAGAAGCTCGTGCCAAAAATCTTGAAAGAAGAAGCCGTCGCTATAGCAGAGATGATAGTGTGGAACGTAGTCGTCGTCGTCATCGTAGTGATCGTCATAGTCGTCGTCGTCGATCCTATTCTCGTTCTGTAAGCAGAAGTCGTAGTCCAAGTCGTGATCGTTACCGTAGTCGTCGTGGTAGAGAAGAATCTCGTCGTTCCAGTCATCGTCGTCGTCATCGATCTCCTAGTACTAGTTCTTCCGCTTCTAGTTATTCAAGTCGCAGTCGTAGTCGTAGTCGTAGTGTCAGCAGTAGTGCAGGAAGTGTCAGTAGCCGTAGCTCATCTTACAGCAGATAATTCATATCAATCATCGTCACTATTCAATATATATACTTTACATTTATGTGATCTGATATCTTTGTATTTGACATTAAATAGTGTTAACTAGTGTAAATAGTGAAAGTGGTAATGATGGAATACAAAAAGGCGGATTGGGATGTATTGTTATTGAAAGTTTAGGGAGAATTTGAATGTCTTGTTGTTCTCTTTAGAGCTATTTTTCTTGCTGTCTTTAGCGAGTGCTTCTTTTTTGCTACGTTGAGATTTACTTGGTTGGGGAGACCATCCATTATCCACAGCTGCTGATGAAAGTCCACCATGACGAGGTGCAAGTGGAGGGCTCATAGATACTGCTGCTGTTGCTGCATTGCTGGGTCGACGAGGATCAGAATACAATGGTGTATTGGGAGCAGTAGATGATCGAATAGCTAGTGGAGGTGATTGTGGAATTGATGGTGTACGATTTCTTGATGATGGGGGGAATCGATTGTTGCCTGTATCAAACATGGCTGACATGGGTGATTCCACAGGTGGTTGTTGATGATAAGCTGCTGAAGAAGAAACTGAAGGTGATCTATTGTAAAGAGAAGCTGGTAATCCTCCTCCACCGCCACCGCTACTACCACTGGTTGATTCAGCATACATTGAAAATGTACCATCTCTTGAAGATAATGGCGTGCTCACTGATTGTTGTTGTTGTTGCTGTTGTTGGATCATCTTTTTAGCTGCAATCATCATCTTTAGAGCCCGTACCTGCAGGCTAGTTTGGTGTGACAATGCAGCTGTTTCAAAGATCAAAGGTGCTGTAGACATGTTGAGCATTTGATGCAAGGCATGTGTCGCTAGTTCACGTAATCTCGTCAATTCATACATGTCAGCCAACAAGAGCAATTGAGAAAGAATATGTGGTTGATATTGTTGAGCTGTAAGCAAGTTGTCAGTGTACAAATACTGCAATAAAGCAATCACCACATGATATGGATATGGGAATAACATGGCATGCGTCTTCAAAGTGGCTGATGTTGGTTCTTCAATACCATCCTGTTGTGTCTTTTCATCATCCACTGTCATTGATGCTGCTGGTGGTGGTGGTGCTGGCATTGCATTCGAAGCACGATTATCTTCCATGAGACGAGCAAAATAAGGCCAACGACTGGCAAGAACTGCTGAATTGACTGGAATGCTGTTATTCTCATTTGTAATAATCTTAAAGTCGCAAAGAGCTGGTTCATTGAGTAAATTCAGACCCATTTCTTGTGCAAGTGGTGAACATGTCGGTTGTGGTAAATGATACACGCCAAAAGCTTCCATGTCGACCATTGCCACGTGCTCAAAGTTGACTTGGCGGTGATTGTAATCCTCAAGTAAATTGCGTCCTCGATGTCCAAATACCACAAAGCGATTGGAAGGAGCATGAAGTACACCACGATTCCATGATCCAGTATTAAAGACTGAACCTGTCTCAATACGTGACCATGTTAAAGTACCAAGATCAAGTGCCCAAATAGAGAATGATTGTGTCTGTGGTGAAAGATAGGTGCCTGCTAAAACCAAATGATGGCCTAATGTATGTCCCGTGGGAAATCGTAATCCTGGTGGCATGGCTGATCCAGTCATATAGTTTGAACAATCTTCCACTGCAGATGAAGCTTCTCCTGGTGACAAGATCAACTGTAACTCGCGTTTGACATCAGCAAAGTTGTAGTTGGTGTACAAGTAGATTGGATCATTCAATTCACTCTCTGCTGTAGTAGTTGTGTCTCCATCAGGACCATGATTATGACCAGAAGGATCTTCATTGGACGATTTGGTCATATTCTCCTTGAGAATGGCAGGTAAACGAGTACCAGGTGGACCAGTGATAGCAATAGAACGATAAGCTCCCACGTGCTTGTCAAAGGATTTGGCGTGTACCCATTCCCATGCATTCAAGTCGAGAACATTGATTTCACCCAAATAGCCGTTGTTCATATCTTGACCACCCATAACGACAAGTTTGCCATCTGCCACTGTTGATAAATGAGCATATCTTGGTCTTGGAGCAAACAAGGATGGTTCCACTGTAGGCTTCCTCCAAGACATTGTTTCCACATCAAAGACTGAGACATCATCCAAGACACATAAGCCATCAGTAGAAGTACGTGAATATCCCATGCCACCAAACACTACGATCGACTTGTTGTACACATCAGCCGAATGAAAATAGCGTGGTTTGGGTGGTTTGGCTGAATCAGGTGGAGGAATATGTCGCGTCCATTCAAGTGTATTCAAGTCGAGAACATACATATAATTGGTCATCTTGCGTGAGCTGACAAGTCGGCCTGCAAACACGAATACTCGATCATCCACTACTGTCACTGACGCCCCTACAAGTGGCGGTGGTGCTTCGCCTGATGTAAGGTGTATTTGAGTAATAATACCCGAGATGGACTGCATTTGCATAGTTGCTGATGGCATTCTCGACAAGGACCTTGTAAACGAGTGTCGTTCTACACCAAGTTGGTGAGCTGCTGTGCAAATAGCAAACAAAGAAAAGAAAAAGAAGGTAAATCCCTACGGGTTTATTCGCTTTCCTAAAAGGACAGGCAGAGACAAGTGCAAGTAACTTTAGTGGAAATGGGAAATGAAAACTGGCTCTTGTGCATGCTCTGTGTTACATCTAAAGCTGATTTACTTTGTAACAGAACTACATTAAAGTTACACCACACCTTATCAAGTTATCCCCATCATCATCCTTTCTATGATCTTCTTGTTGCTCTATATCGCCTATTTTGTTTCTTGTTATCTATGCATTACTCCTATTAGAGGATAAGACCCTTGGCAACAGATAAAGTGTATGCAGCTTATTTATCAGGGACTCCGATGCGATCTCCAAGGAGATATCTTGTCACACATAGCTTACAACCTGGCAATTGAGATTGTAACATATATGGCAGTGTACATAGGACAAATTGATATGCGTTTCATATCCATTCTCATGGTTCAACTTAATCTATGCATCCAATCATCATAATCGTTATGCCATCTATGTCCTTACTTTTGTAAGAATCACACTGGTACAATCAATTTACATTAAAGAAGGAGATGACGACAATCAGCAATCTTATTCTCATCAACTTGACTACACATGCATATCAAAGTGAAACCTTGAAACCTTGAAATAACACAATAAGCTTACTATGATGCAACATTAAGTCATTGCCCAAAAATGCAATCATGTATAAGGGATGTAGCTATGTATAAGCATCGCCTGTTCCCTGGTATGTGTCATAGCTACTTGCGTAATGTAATGTTAGATTCCACTGTGACAGTACTTTATGCTGTAAATGGATATCAAGCTTTCAAACCATATTACATCATAAAGTAGCGATTGTAAAAGCATATTGGAAAAGCTCCGCCATGAATATGTATTTTCTTTGAAGAATAAGGAAACCTTTCATTTAGGCGCCCACTTCGTTATTGCATATAGAGTCACTCTAAAGCAATCAATATCAACCAAGGGACCTTAAAAGTAGCAGCAAACCTTATCTACACATTCCTATTCTAGAATAAGTTGTCTACTCTTATATTAGGATGCAACTTGATGCTCATTATTAATCTTGGGAGTAAATGACGCAACACTTTGATTATGTACAATGGTCCTTGTGTATGCTTATATTGTTGGGCGGATCATTGTTTCATGAAGAGTAACAGCCAATTGGCCATGCAATTATAACCAGTTTCAACATTGTCGTCAGCTAATTGTCACTCGATCAATGGCAGTTTAAGATTTGATAGCTACAGCATGTTACAGTGATATAAAGAACTTCACATCACGTGTTTCCATTATAAGGTGCTTATAGGATATGTAAACATTTGAAGCAGATGACAGCTGCATAATCCAGTACTCCGCTGAATCAAAGAAAGATTGTCGTACAAATGCATGTTGTGCCATTGACCAATACAGCTATACAAGTCATGTTGCTATAACATCTCCAATACTGCCATTACGCCATATTACGATGCACATGCGTCATCCTTCATCAACATCATTATTCCTCCACCACTATCTCTTCCAGTTTGCACCATCAGATTGGATCGAATATAAGAAAAGAATACAGTATTATTGCTGCAACCGAGCATATCCAAAATTGGACAACACAGGGAAAGAAACATGCTTCTACTAAAGATATCCTGCTTATTTCTTGCCACCAGCAGCAGCCTTGGCCTTCTTGGTACCACGGAACTTCTTGGCACGGTTCTTCTTTTCCTTGCGCTGCTTGCGACCACCCTTGGGAGCTTCAGCCAAACCAATCTATAGAATAGTATAGCATTGAATATCTTGTCTTGATATACATCCATATTGGTAATAAAACTTACGCGAACAAGACGGTACTTGGGCTCGAACTTCTTCAAAGCTTCAACATTGTCGTAGATAAGAGCAAAGCCAGTAGTCTTTCCACCACCAAAGTGGGTCTTGAAACCGAAAACGGAAATGACTTCCTTGTTGGCCTTGTACATCTTGGCAAGCTTCTCACGGAGTTCATCCTTGGAGATGCTGGGACGGGCAGGGTGAATGACATCCACAACCATTTGCTTGCGTTGGAGCAAGCGGTTCGTAAGGAACTTGCGGGTGCGGATAGTAACGGTAGCGTCGGCCTGGAAACAAATGTCGTAAAAGAAAGAGAAGAGTCAGTTGCTGTTATAATGTTGTAGTTCGCCAAGCTAGAATATGGGTGATCATCCAATCCATTGCATCATTCATCCATCCATCCACTAATCCATCCTTTGCATATTGATAGTGTATCCTCTTTTACATTCACTCCATCACTCTTATCCACCATAATGACATGATACATACCATATTCGAAAAGAGGGAGTTCCACTGTCTCCGGCCGTCAGCAGCCTTTCGAACCTGAATCGGTTATCAAACCCCGCCGATAGACACTTGGAGAACCAATATCATGTGACTTTCGTCCCTTCACTTTTGCAATGTATTGAAGCTATCAGATACAGCATCTTCTTGTAAATAAAGCTTTATTGCCGTTTCAATATTGTAATCATTCCCAACATGATTCACCTTTCACTTGCTAAAACATCCATCAAGCAATCGATACCTTACTACTGATAAAGCATATATATATTGAATTGCAATTCTTTCAAGATGTAACAAGAATGTCAAGGTTTATTGCTACCATTTGCTAATCCTATCTTCTGTCTTTATAGCTATATGATCCACAAGATTAGTACCAGCATCCACATATAAGATATCCTACTTACTATAGCATCCATCTTTGTAAGAACATTGAGTACAGCAGCGACAACTTCCAGTGATAGCTCACTGCCGGTGGGTATATCAAGTTTGGCGCCCACGCCTTCAAATGGCCATGCTGAAAGATCATTCATAAGTTCATCCACCCTGTTGAATGCTTGTTCTCGTAAATCAGGTTGCAAATAAAGCAAGGCATTTTCCAAAACGTTGGCTGCATAAGCTGCACAAATCATGCTGACTGAACGTAGGTATGTGTGAGGAACTGGAGTGGCGGCATCAACAGCAGATGGGGTAACACGAGTGACGAGTAAGGTGCATACACGCTTAATGATATCTTCTTTGCAGGATGTATCTGCAACAGGATGAGTTGCCATGTCGAATAATAAAAAGTTCCTCTTCTCTGTTCTCAATACACCCTTGTCCACCAATCCTTTTGCTAGTCGTTCTCGTACTTGTTTGAGCTGATATCCAATCTTCATCACATTCCATGTTTCTCCTAGATTGATTCATTAGTGTTCAAATATCATATAAGCATCATTGAACTTACCACTCATTAAATCAATCCAGCTTGCTACGCTCATCTTTTCACTAAGCTTCATCATCTTGAGCGCCTCGTCCAGCAAGACCTCGCCTGTCAGTTTATCATTGATCACTTCAATGTAGCGATCGCACAATGGGTATTTGCGCCTGTTGGAATCCTTCACCATAGCAATACGACCACGAAAAGCAAGTTCCATGACGATACATCCACGCAATGCATAACTGATACTGTCGTTCCAAAATGATAGATATCCCTACATTCACCATCATACATCAATTCCCTTTGACCAAGTAGTATAAGTATAGGTCCTTATTACCTGTCGATCTTTAAGACCAAGTAGCAATACTTCTTCCATAAGTGTTAGTCGTGGTGTGCTTGTCGTCTCGTCAACATCGTTAGGGTCGTATGCAATCTTCTTTTCAGCTGTTTCGTCAAAGGGCGATCGTACACCAGGGCTGGATTGACTTGTTGAGTTGTCGTTCTCTTGCGTAGTTGTAGACGATGACGCCCCTGCAACCCTTCGTCGAGTGATGGTGGACATGTTGCTGCTGTGTAATATGAGTTGTTGTCGAAAGAGCTCGAGACTAGGGATGGAATGTGTATAGATGCAGATGCTATTATAGGAATAAAGTCAATGCCAGTTGTTCTTTTGTGTAGTGTTCTTCCTCTTGCAAGAAAATGATACTTTACCAGTGGTAGTGTGGAAAGGCAGAAGAATAGAAGGGCTACATACACGCCTTGGCTTCTTGATTCTCTTTTACCCTCCGCACAGCCATGTCGTTTTATAGTCAACGGGATCTTTCAGCTGTTGTTTGATATAATAGACTGATCTTATCAATTGACAATGGACCGTAGGGAATCAATTGTTGTCTCGTGACAGCCATATCACTTTAAAAGGGCACCACACATCCCAGATCTATCATTACCACGTTGAAAATGATCGGCATTCTTAGTTGAATCTCTATTTCAGGAAGATAACTGCAGTGGACATTGAATCGGCTAAAGTCACCCGGTGCTCCCCAATACAAATACACTTGACAGCACACTCTTGATATACATCGATTTGCTTATGTTCTTGTACTTGACACAGTATTTCACGTTTGACATTCTATCATGTAATGGCTTATAGATAAAACATATGTATAGATAGCATTCTCGATCACAGGACAACAGGTGATGTTGCTTTTGCTTTGAAACATGAAGATCCTTCATATAATGAACACATAATGATCCCCATGTACATTCAAACATCTTTTAAATATGTAATGACAAGAAAGAAAGAGAGTTTCAATTACTTTTTATCGTGTTGGATTGCTGTTTCACAATGTTGTAGTGGATGGATCGGTGTACGATGCCGACAGATGCTTCCTGTGTTCTATGTCTCAGTCAGGCACACCGATCTCTCCTTTCAGATTATAAAAAGGCGTCTTTGTTTTCAACCTATTTCTTCCTTCTTCTTTTTCTCATCCCTATTTTCCACCAACTTTATCATGGCATCCTCTGTCAAGAAGGCTACTCAACAACAGCAACAAGGTTCATGCTGTGGTATTGTCTCCCGACTCGTCAAGTATCTTCCTATCTTGACAGTACTCCTTGCCTTGTGTGTTGGATTCGATCAAATCATGCACAAGTTCTATATCTTTGACCAACACAAGCTTCAGCAAGTGGCACGTCGCAACATTGAGCAATATGGCAACGACACACATGCTATGATCACCAATATCGCTGCTGATTTGGATAAGGAATACCCTGGTCACATTCAACTTAAGGAAGAATGGGTGTTTAATGTTGCTGGTGGTGCTATGGGATCAATGTGGATCTTGCATGGTTCTTTGACTGAATATGTCATCATCTTTGGCACAGCTGTCGGCACTGAAGGACACACTGGACGTTATTTAGCCAACAACTACTTCACTATCCTTGAAGGTGAACAATGGGCTTATGCTGCAGGTGAATTGACACGCGAGGTAAGAATTTATCAGTAGGATGGATGATAGAATTATGGAGTCATTAAACAACTTGGTGTTATGAATGATAGGTATACAAGCCTGGTGAGATGCATCATTTGCCTCGTGGACACATTCAACAGTATAAGATTCCAGAACACGCATGGGCACTTGAATACACACGTGGCTGGGTCCCATTGATGCTTCCTTTTGGTTTCTTTGACACATTCTTCTCCACTGTCGATTATATCACTCTCTACCACACCATTCGTCTTTACGTCACTGCCATCATTAGCGAGCTTTTGAAGGGCAAGATCTAATAATGTTATACATACTGTGCTTTAGAAATCACATGTAGCTTAACCCTAATGACAATGTGAGACAAATACACTTTAATTTGAAGCAACATGCTCTTTAGAATGCATATCAATGTTGGTTTCTTTGCCCAAACATGCTTTTTTGACTAGAGGATTACATCATGATATTGGCACATTTCACACACAAAGGACATTTGCAAATATAGATTCACTTAATATGTTTGAATGGCTTTCATGTTGTAAATGTCTAACTATGATAACTGCTCTTTGGGATCGAAAAGGTTGTCTAGATCAAAACATGACGGGCATGATATAAAACGAAGGCAAGATGCATTGATATTGAAGACCAAGACACATATGTAAAAAGACATGGGATGTCATACTCTATATTTGCTTTTGAAGAATATTATCTAATAGATCCATTTCAAGCTGTTGCTTTCATCATCCTTGATGACTTTCGTCTTGCGTGCTAGAACATCCAACACCTTGCTTTTGACACCTTGTTTGCCCTTACGATCATTGATAAAGTAGTCGACAACTTCGTCACTGCTCAATGCATAGTTGCCAACGCCAGGTGCTTCTCCTGTCACCACATTCTGGATATCTTGCTCAGATGGTAACATGTACTTGCTATGTGGGTATTTGTCATAATCCTTTTCAGAAATCAGCTCCAAAGGCTTCTTATCAGAGGCATCGAAATACTCCTTTTTGATCTCGGCGAGCTTCACATCTTCCACTTGACTAGGTTTCCACTCTGCCTTGCGACGTGGCTTGTCCAGTGTAGCATTAACACCTTCTGTAAAGTCAGATCCTTCCTATGTTGATTGATTAGGTTTCAACAGGCAACTTGATGTGTTATTGCCCCAAAATGCTTTGATCCTCACCAAGAACTTTTGTACAAGGCGATATTCCATTTTGAAGCATTCACCAAGAGTCAAATTGGCACCAGTACGAAGTTGCTGCAAGGTCACCTTGAGTGATGTAGGCGATACGTTGCCCATAAGCTTAAGAGTTTCCTTTGACCATTCAGAATCTTCCTTTTGTAATGCATCGATGATCTCTTCCACAGTGTCAAACTTGAAGCATCTGCATGTTTCACAAGCCAAAAAGGTTAAACCAGAGAAGCATGTGATTCAATACAACATGATTTACCTGTCAATAGCTTCGCGTGTTGGACCTGCAAGAGAAAATGGTGCTTCTTGATCCATCTCTGCAGCAAATTCCTCGATTGCTGTGTTGATCTTATCATAGGTAGGCTCATCGATCTCTGCCAAACGAGATTCCAAAGCTGGAAGTCTTGATGAAGGAATATAGTGTGTTGCGATACCAGCATAGCTGTCATCATCATCTTTAGCTCACATGATAACGCATATGCTTTTCTCCCCAAAAAACACTTACAAGGCATCAGTACCCTTGAGACGCTTGCCAGTCAAACCAAGATAGATACCCAATTGACCATCCAAACGAGGGAGGAAGAAGCTGCCACCAACTTCAGGTAAGAATCCAATACCAGTTTCAGGCATAGCAAACAAGGTATTTTCAGTAGCAATTCGGAAAGGTGCATGCACAGATAAACCAACACCACCACCCACTAGTAAAATATCCTTGATCAGTCAAATGTCGTTTTAACCATCCTGGATCATACTTACTGGTGATACCATCCATGACTGCAACATAAGGTGTTTTCAGCGTGCCAATAAAGTGATCAAGTTGGTATTCGACTTCAAAGAACTTGAGAGCTTCATCATGTTTTCCTTCGGCAGCAAGATCCACGACAGCTACATCCAAACGTAAGCTATTCAAGACACGTTTGCAAAGGATGGATCATTACTTACTTTTAACATCTCCTCCAGCACAGAAACCCTTTCCACCACAGCTTTTGAGAAGGATGATCTTGGCTAGATCTGACTTTTCCCATGCCTAAATAGGAATCAAGTTGAATATGTAAGTTTTCGATTGCATAAGCACGTTTCTACTGCATTCACAGTAACGAGAAAAAGACATACCTGAATCTCTGGAAGCATCAATTCAATCATGTTCAAGTTGAGCGCGTTGAGCTTCTTGGGTCGGTTGAGGACAACTTGACGAATACTTCCATTCTTCACCGTGAGAACTTCTGCAGCGGCCTTTGGTACGTGTTAGTCACCACTCAATAGACGTTTTACAAGAACTTTACCTCGGCACCACTACTACCACCAGCAGTTGCAGCAGCTGTTGACATCTATATTGAATAAGGAGTGTTAGTAACAAAGGAACGTGCCGATTAGTCAAAAAGTCTTACTTGAACGTTGGGTCGAGACATCCAAGTGTTAATGGCAGATAAACGTCTATTGGCAATGGTGGTTGTGTTGTTGCGAATGAAAGACATTGAACGAGTGGTTGCAGCAGTAGGTGAAACAATAGGACGTGTTGAGAAACGTGATAAGGTGGCACGAGAAAAAGAAGGGTGTTGGAACACACGTCTGGAAGAAGCAAATCGACTCATGCGAAAAAAGCTAGGTTAAGCAACAATCCTAATCCCAATCTGCATTTTCTGCCATCTCTCTTTTGTTGGCTGCTGGTGTAACAACCATCCCCATTCTTTTTCACATGTTCTTGCAGGACCATGCACAAGAAAGCCTTGTATCAATTATATTCTTTTCTCATAAACATGTTGTTTGCAGGGTATATAATCACTATCTTGTATAATGTACTGATAAATAAGAGAATGCTTGTGGGGGGATAATGATGATGAATCAAAAACTATATTTCTTTCTAGCTGCAAATGCTCTTCGCATAGCAATTTCGTTCTCGTCCAGGTGGTCATCCACATCCACTTGACTGGAAAGAGCTGCTTGTCCTTGTTGAATTAAAGACTGCAAACGTTCCTCCATTCGATTAAACATCTCTTCTTCCTTTTCATGGGCGTCCTGCGCACCATTTTGGATTTGCATATTGAAAGGTGCTGATGGAAGTGATTGTGTTCTTCTCTTGTTACTGGATCTGCTGATACGAATAGTGCTTGTAGAGGATGATGTATCATCGTCATTGTTGTCGTCGGGGTTATATTCTCTCTATACACACCAACATCCCGCCAAGGAAAGCTTAACATGGATAATAGACACAAGATAATATAATGTAAAGATGATTTACCTCTTTAGTGCATGTCTTGGGCTTATGTTGTTGATGTGAAACACTTTCAGCCCATTTCAAAGTGCGTTTACGACGAGAATCTTCCAAAGGAGATGTTGCTGAAGAATGACGTTTATGATGATGGTGTTGTGGATCATTCTCATCATACATCTTGTGCATATTGTATTGCTGTTGTCGCCATGATGATCGATTATCGTTGATAGCAATAGTAGAAGGAAATTGCAATGCCATTGGTGATAATGGTGTTCGAGGAGGAGTGGATGAAGATGAAGATGATGCAGATGATGGACCTGCTGTGATGGTACCTTGTTGTCGACTGTTATTTAAGGATCCAGTCCAGTAATTGTAAGCTGTAATAGCAATGGCAGAAGTGAATATCAAAGCATCCAACAACTTTGTAAAAAGAAGCTCAATCATGTCAGAGGAAGATTGTTTGCTGCTACTACGAGTAGATGAAAGTGAGCTGTAATAAGACGAAGGTGTTGGTGGTGGTTGTGAATGTGGATCTCGATAGTTATAGCGACGGTTCGGCACAGATATCCGGTGAGGCACCGAAATACGATCCCGACGTTGTTGTTGTCTTTCAAGATGTTGTTCATGACGAGCATCATAAGCTGTAACAGGAGTAACCATGGTATGATGCCTATTCATGGTATTGTTATCGAGTGAATGTCGTGGTGGTGGCGATGATGGTATCTGGCTTGCAGAATGATGAGGAAGCTCTGACAAAGACATGTAATAAAGGAAACAACAAGCTGACAATGGATGTGCAGCTGCAGTGAATAAAGTGGAAAAGAGAAGGAGAAAAGAAAAGCAAGACGGAAACAAAAATAAAGGCTGCTGTCTGTTGTGTGTCTTTACGATCAGCTGAAGATTTACAAAAAGTACTTTGTTGCACAAGAGCGGCTGCGTAATCATGCTCAAAACCAAAAAGACAACACCAGCTTGTATGAAATCTGGTGTCGGATTCACTAAACTCTAAAAACAACGCACGCTCGTTATCATATACACTACACAGCAGCACGCGTTTCTTTTTCTTGTCGCCCGGGACCCAGTTTGACACACCACACACACGTTTCGCTGGTTACAAAGCCCCTGTTGTTACAGTTTGGCATATGATTCCCTTATAATCACAGGGCTAACAAACCACCGGATCTGCTGCCGATTGCTCGGACTGTTTTCTGATTTTCATTCTTGTTATTGAAGCTCATAGAGATGATGCGTATTGCAAATTAAGGGTAAAGTAAGTCCTAGCTGCAATCATTTATCTTTTACAACTTTACCCAGGGGAAAATGGGGTGGCAAGAGATATACAATCAACATACACAATCACACAGTGCTACATTGTTGTCTTGCACGTGTAAATGCTTATCACGGAATTGGGTGGGGGACTTTGAAGCCGTATCATCCATGCACATGGCATGATGTGTATAATGTCGGCAACAAGCATTCCCCGCACAACAAATGTATCACGTTCATACTTCATACAGCTATCCTGCATATACATGCAGCTGAGTGATAGGTAAAAGGTAGTCCAATTCAGTATTATCACCCAGCTATAGCAAGTGTATGCTAGAGCATGACATTATCGCGTGCCAAGTTAATAGTGCCAATTGACTACATCATATACCACTTTCCTTGGTAAACAATCAACATGCAAAAGATCCCAATACATCATCATCTTATGCGCAAAAAGGTAGCTCCATCATCCTAAACAACAAGCTTGTCTTGGTGCCTGACAGCACTTGATTGACTTCTTGTTCAATGCGCATGATCGAAACTATACCTTGATTACGAAAGTACCTTATGTTACACTTGAAACATCGATTTCTTCATATTACTTTAGGATTGAATCCTGCCTTATGATAGACTAAGATACAGTGAGACTTTCGAAGAATAAAAGATAGAATCCAAGTCATGGTTTGACCTGTATAAGTCATAATATCGCTTTTCCAAGGATCCAGTGCACCATATTGTGAATCCTGCTGTTAGGTGCTGATAGATCGCTAGATGAAAATACCTTGGCTACGATGTACTTCAGGTGTCAAGTGGCAATTAGAAGCAGTTGCATTGTATCTGAGATTATAGTCATGGGTGTTGTGGCACCTGGAATACCTTTATATGATCCTTGATTATCTTGACCAAGAAATCTTCACTTGATATACTACACTTTGTGCTTCAGACACTTAGCCAAACCATGTACATGATCTTTTGCTAGTAGGCAATTGTGAACGGTGTCATTTTAGAGTGGTCTAGACCGCTGGTATTGATATTATTAGACAGCACTACTAATGATCTAATTCTCTAATCGTGTTTATCCTTTCCATGGTGAATATGCATTTAAGCTGACGACTCGATAATGACAAATGAAAGCTAACAAGGTGGTATTGATGTAAGCTGTATATCTGGCCTGTTCAGCCATAACACATCAATCCAACAAGCATTCTGATCAATTAACGTGCAGACTTATGGTGGGCTGTTATGGATCAGATATACCTTTTCGTACATACTGTCAATGCCAACAAACTTTGATACACATGTGTTGTGCTCCTTTTTTCCAACTCTTCTGGTTAACTCTAGCTTAATTACATGAAGAAAGTTTGGTTTTGGTTCCAAGTAGTCGGTAGTAGGTCTTAAATAGAAATGATTGACAAGTTGCCGTGACTTTTTGACCTAAAGCTATACCATGTGCATAATAGCAAATGCAGAGCGCACATGTGTATGCGTCTTACGATAGATTAGTGAAAGGAGACACAAGAACAGTAGTCAAGGTTCAAAAGCTAGTCAATGACATACCAGGGACATGTCATTACTAAAGCTGTTGGTGGCAACTTTATATCTAGGGCGGAGGAGAAAAGTTATTGGGTAAATTACTGTGTGTTTGGGGAGGTATACAATTAATGCCAGCATACTAGGCTCATTGTTTGCAATGTCACATCACATGCATAAGCCATTCTCGCTGTATATCCGATCTTCACCAACCAGAAATTGCACTTCATGCAATGATCAGCTTGGTAAATGTCTAAAGATGAATCACTTGCACACATCAATCAGTGTGATAGAGTCGGCGGCGTGATCTATGACATATCACAATGCGAGATATGTGGTTTGAAATGTCAATGGTAAGTACATACATCAACGGTACCCCCTGTTTCCCTATTGTGTTAAGTGTAACTTTATTCAGAGCATGCAGCACTACATGATGTTGGTACCGGATAATTGGTTTCAATGCCAGAGAAAGCCTGTTGCAACAAGGGGTCATTTGGATTTATCCTCCATAGACAGGGAAAGGGGGATCATGCGTTTGCTTCACAGTTGACGGGGAATTGACATCAATGAGCATTCTCAGAAGGATTGCATGTGTACGTGCTGCACATATATTTATGTGGCTCGACATCAGTGTATATGCTTACGATATGAAAAGCATGTTAGATCACTTCAACAGCATATATACAAGGAATACCAATATCGTATATAGCATTACAGTGTCTGTAGATGTCGTACCATTGGCTGAAATGATACATGATGTGATTATACACGCCAAAGTTTTCGTTCCGGTATCGTGTTCACCTTTAGCAACTTGGAATATGTAGTAAAGTTGGAGAAGCAAATGATAATGCATATAGATCTCTCATTTTCCCTATTATGGAATACGTTCCAAGCCCAACACGAGAATATCGTGCACAATAGGAAACAACTTGTGATACCGATACATGCACGATCGATGCACGTCCCGTATGGTGATATCCAGGAGTACCTGGTTTAAAGTTTTGCTCCCATTTCCCTCCTTTCTGATGATCGTATTGGATATACTGATTACTGCAAGCATTCTCTGTTGAGCACATACAATATAGACCGATATCTGAAAGACGAGTATTAAGAAGCCAACACTGTGTAAAATCGCATTGTACTATAGGCATGGCACATTTTATGTACTAGATGGTTAGTATGACAACAGGATTGCCAAAAGGGATAATAGGAATAATGCAACAACCCTCGTTACGTGCCCTAACCATTAGGGCACCTAGCCAACCCCTGCTATCAAGATGATACACTTAGCTGATGGTCTTTGCGATGAGTAAGCTGGCGAATAAAAAGAGGGAAAGCAATAAGAATGGCTCCCATGGTTACATACAAAGCATATTATCAATGGCATTGCTGCAATATGACTATAGCTTCCTATCATCTACAATAGTGATTAGGATATTGCTACTTTTTGCTCCATAATGCTTCTGCTTTATACTTTGGATTCCTATTTGTTGATGGAAAGGACACATGTGTAAACTGTGTATTGATCAACACACAAAAACTATAACTTATGCTCTATGAAGATTAGTGTAATCTCTGAATGGCAATCTTGTTTGAGTTTCTACTTGCTTGGTGATAGAGCAAAGACGAAAGTAAAGCCATTTGTGCGCCATTTGGTATTAGCACTACCATATTAGGAAGGAAAGAAAACTTGTGGATTGTTCGTGAAGATCCCAATTTTGCTTTCTTGGATCATATTTCTTTTGATAGATGGTTGAATAGGGGGTTGGATCATACCTATGTCGGGTGGTCATAGCATTTCAGGGGAGAAAATCCACTGTTATGTGAGAGAGGGAGGGAAAGGGGAAAATCATCTGCATGCAGCGAGGCGGGCTTCATGATCAACATCAACACAATGCTGATGCAATTGCCATCAAGTATGTCACATTTGGTGATTTGTGTGGCTATAGACTGCAGATTAGGACATTCTGCATGCACAGCACTAGAGTCACCTTCTGCTAAATCCCAATCAATGAAGGTTGCCATATACAAAGATACTGCGACATGTTGAATATCATTGCCTTGTTGATATACTTGTCATCTTTTTCAAAGTTACACTTTTCATTAAGCATCTAAATCAACATTTACGACGGCTAATGTCAGAATATCTCCTGTTTCATGTCCAGGGGTCCTTATTCGGTTTATGACCAAGCTGAACCAAGTTGCATATTAATCAATCAGACGTGAGAAAAAGGCACAGGCCAACAATGTTGTGCTACGCTTAATGCTTCCTTTAAGAAATCGATTTTGAGAATGTCTTCAAGTATATTGATTGTATCACAAGCTGGCAACTCACAGACGATAAAAGGGGCTGAGATCAGCTTACATCATTTGGAATATCTTACAAAGAAATGCATTGCATCCTATAACGAAAACATCATGCTACTACATCTATGCAAGGAGGCAAGTCGCTTGGACCATGTCAGAAAAGTGGTATAGCACCTGCAACTTGGAACGGTACTTGGGAGTGAAAAAAAGGGATGTCGAGAGGAGTCGGTCATTTTAATTGACACTGTGTATGTATCGATCCACTTGAAGCTCTGATATCCTATATACATACCACTCTGAGAAATACATCTCGCTTCTAGTATGTTCAACAACGAGCCCCGTCATTAAACTCTTGATATAACCATTTTGAGTCAAAATGGCTCGTGTGATTGTCGTATTGATGTATAAGCTACTACAACATCTTTCGAGACTCTGCACTTGTTGCTTACTGCGAAATAACATGTTCCGACAACACTCGAGTGAATGATCGATGTTGCAATATGACTGTGTCTAATGAGTGTTGGTTACAATCACAGAGTGCTGTAAGCCCCTTATTGTTCATTTTGGATTAGTTGTTGCCATTACGTGCATAATTTAGACAGATGTCTTACCCGCCTTACATCAAAGCCGCGTTGTGTCACCTCCCTGGATATTCCAAGTAAGGGATATGGTCAACACGCCAGAATTCATGTCGCTATAGCAGTACAGGAGAAGAAAAAAGGCGATAGCACATAATAATAAGAACCTGCATCCCATTCTCACAAGTATCGTGATATCCTAGACCCTTTTCACTTCCTTCACCCCTTTTTTTCCTTGGAATTTGTTTAGTCTTACTCCTTGTCCTTCACACTGCTGCTACTTTTCTTGTTGCCTATATAAACTAGACATCCAAGTTTCAAATCAATCTGCATCCATCAAGCTTCTTTTCCCCCAGTCATCAGTTATACGCCACTACACGTCAACCAGCATACAATGCAATCATTCGAACAATCCTTTACTATCCCAGCCACTACAAGCTATTACAATTCATCATCTAATGGTGCATCGGAATGCAATTACTTGCTAGAAACCTTTCATCAGTTGCCACATGGTGATTTTCGGCCAACATTTTACAATCCATTTGAGATTAAGCATCGCAGACGCACATCACGATCTCAGCTGAAAGTGCTTGAAAAGTCATTCTCTGAGAATCCAAAACCAAATGCTACTGTACGTCGTATACTGGCTCAAAAACTTGACATGACACCTCGTGGCGTGCAGATATGGTTCCAAAATAGACGAGCCAAAGCCAAAATGCAACGACGTAAAAGCTATGGTGAATATACCACCACTACTTGCTATCAGCAAACCAGTAATGATATGCATACACAGCAATATGACACCAAGGAAAATGCATATCCAGCACATCAAGCAACTGCATCTCAAAAGACAGCTGATATGGATCAATCTGCTCTCTTTTCCCAATTCTTTGCAAATGTACAGACACAATCTGACAAGCCTGCTTTCACAAGCTATTTACCTCCCAAATCTCATGACACTGTATCAACAAGTAATGCAGATATGCAATCAAACTGGGGTTATTTGCCATGGCAGCATCAACAGCAAGAGCAGAAAGAACATCAAGAACAAGATAATGTCAGATCTGTTGCTACCATGGCTGCTGCTGTAGCAGCTGCAGCATCCTGTGAGCAAGGAAATAGCAATCTGGTGCACATGGGTATCCCTGATGACAATGATCAAGAGTGGCTAGCTATGTCAACTCATCCACTGGCTCAAGTTAAAGATCCAAACGTGATGCGAAGGAAATCATGTCCTGTTCAAAGTGATGCTGTTTCTGATCCTGCTATTGATCAATTTCAGGTAGGTATTCAAAGCAAAAAGTGAGATTATATAATCAATCAAAGCTCATTCTTTGACTTTTTCTGCAGTACAAAGAACGTCGTGTTTCTGAAAACGATACGTCATTGTATAAGATGGCTCCAGCAACAACAAGATGGTCAACTATCAACATGGCAGACAATATTGGCACTACTACTGGTGACATTTCCTCAAATAACGCTCTTTATTCATCCACACATAATCAAGCATCCACATCATCATCATCCTCCTTGGTTCACATGGACTTCTATCAGCAATTTCAAGATTCTCATCTCAACTGCGCCCCCATCACACCGCAATATCAATTCACCCCTCCTCTTGCTGCATCATCATGTTCAGCTTCTTCTGGTTCTAATTCAGTGACTGGATCACCTATTTCTATCAGTGGATGCTACGACACTAGCGCCTTTGATTGCTTCAATCTTGTTTCACAGCCAGAGATGGTTGTGTCTCATTTTCCACCATCATCATCATCATCATCCACAGCTCATCATATACCAACTCAAGCATTCTCTACACAGCATCATCTTGCTTAGGTGGATTATCCTCCTCTTTATCTCCCCCATTTCATATCCATTCATTGCATATCTTTACATATTATCTGTCACTTCTCCTTTTTGTTTACTCTTTTCCCCTGTCACTGCATGACTTTCCTTCTTCTTGTTACACTTTATACGCAAGTTAGTCACTAATTTATACGACGGTATCATCATCCAATCTATGTTCTCCTTCCCCGTCTCTATGCTTCTTATCATCGAAACAATCCCTTGATCTTGTAGTAATCGTATAGTATGATATAATTGTTACTTTTGTCTTGATACCATCATTACTCATTAAAATGACACCATAATGTCCCAAAGATATTACCAAGCAGAAAAAGGAATATATGGTTGTATTATGTGTGTATACATACAGAAACAATAATCTCTATTATTATGCTGCTACTTTGGCTTTTGCTTGACGCTTGGTCTTTTGACTGCCATCCTTGGTTTCCTGTGCTTTACGCTTTTTGCTTGATTGATCATCACTTGGTTCTAAACCAGGTACTTGTGGATATACAAGTGACATACGCATCTTTTGACGCATGCCAGTTTCATCACCTTCCACCTTGATCTCCACCTTGACTGTGTCAAACATCTTGATGATCACATCACCAGCGATAAGTGCATTCTTTTCTTCATCAAAAGTGAATACTGATGGCTCATCAGGACCTTTGCTTGTGTAAACAATACTTTCAATGCCAAATCTGTAAAGAATTGAAGCCGTAAGCAATGATATAGCTATATGTAGCATGATCATATAGTGATATATACCTGGGTACAAGTACAACAAAGCCGTTTTTGAGTATCCGGATAACACGACCTTCTTCAACCAGTGTCTTGTTCTTGAAAAACATATTGGTATAGAGCTCCACTGAACTACGACCAGCCATTTGTGCCATACGATGACGATGATTCAATACTTGAAGAGTAGACGAGTCAGTCATATGTCATCTATACATCCATTTGCATCTACTTACCATCACATAACTCCTTCATCTTGGTCTTATCTGTCAGCTCTTGCCCATAGTTTACATCTGGATCAATGCTAGCCTGAAGTAATCGATGGACAATCACATCTAACGATGTATGTGTGTGAATATCTCATTTGATAGCCATGGGAAACAAACAACGTACCTGAATAACGACGAATAGGTGATGTAAAGTGTGTATAGATGGGAGTGGCAAGACCATAATGTCGGAATTCTGCTTCAGATTCTGTGCCAGAGCAAAAGTATTGAGCTTGCATCATACAACGAGTCGTCATAATGCGCACCAATTTGTTGAAATAAGGATCGTTGGGAAGCTATACGAGATCATATCAGTATCCATATACACATCCAGACCAGTATATACTTACCACTGCTGCATCCAATGAATCTGCCAATGCCTTGGAGCTCTCCACATTAAGTGTGACACCAACTTCACTCAATGCCTTTCGCAGGGTATCAAAATTGTTGACAGGAGGAGAACCATGCTTACGAAGAAGTGCTGACATTGGGAAGTGTGAAAAGATCTTCTGGGCGACTGAGATATTGGCGAGTAACATGAATTCTTCAACCAGTGCATTGGTTTCTTTGAGCTCTTTCATTTCCACATCGACTGGGTCTTGTGAATCATTCTCTAAATTGAATCGAACTTCTGGACTTGATAGTGTAAGAGCACCACGTTCAATACGTTTCTGTCGCAATTTCTTGGCAAGTTGATTCAAAATACGAATACCCTTGGTCACATCATCTTGCATACGCCTGTGTAACAATGTTTAGCATTTGATCATTCAAAATGCCCAAAGTACTTACTCATCGTCTATCCGGGTTTGAGCTTCGTCATAAGTAAATGAATGCTTGGAACGAATGACACTCTTTGTAAAGTCAACCTTGACAATCTCGGCATCCTTAGTCAATTCCTATAGACATGTATTATCAGTACAGATTGCCTAGATTGTTGTGAAGACTATCTTCTTACCCAAATACATGAGAATGCCAAGCGTTCAACATTGGATCGCAAAGAACAAAGGTCTAAATTAAGCAAATTAATAAACAGCCTATAACTATAAGACATTCCAGATTGACTTACTTGTGCCCAACAAGGCTGGAAGCATATCAATACGCTTGTCTACAAGATAAACAGTAGTACCACGGTTGGCAGCTTCAGCATCCATGGCTTGTCCAGGTTTGACAAAGTAGGTGACATCGGCAATATCTATATCGGGTTCAGATCGTATATGTACATATGCATCAGAATTACTATGCTAAGAAAAGGTAAGATCCAAGATCACACTTACGAACACCAATCTCGTAGTTTCCATTTTCAAGGGGTCGTACATGGAGAGCGTCATCAATATCGGTACATCCTTTTTTTGACAAAGGGGGAAAAGGAGGGAAAATCAAATGCGAGTCAGCATGTCACTTGCATACATTGATGTTGTACTATCCACAAAACTTACCTGGAGGATCAATACTGCAGATGTTCAAGTGACGAAGATCGCGACGATTCTCAGTTGTCAAGTGCTTCTCAGTCACCACCCAATCATCACCTTCAGGAGGAAGATCATCCAAGACACGTTTTGAGAATTCTTGATAAGGCACATCGTGTTCAAGCAATAAGACTTCTGTTTCAGTTTCTTTGTCTCCTGATGATCCAAGCGTCTTGACAAAATGACCCATTGGATGCCTGTCGTCATGTTAATAACATGTGTGTAAATCATCACATGATCATATCACTTACACAGAGTTCACAGGCCAACTATCAATGGATACCACAATACGATTACCCAATAAGGAGTGAGCTTGGGTTGTCTTGATCTTGATAGGAGGAATTCTTCTGTCAAGTGCTCTGAAAATGACGCGCTCAGCTGCAGTAGAGCCTTCGGAGGAATGAACCGAGTTCTTGACGATAAATCCGCAGTAACTAAACAATGTCATCCAACAAATTAGGTTTACAAATGCATGCAAAAGGTCATATGATGCTTACGGTCTCCATCGTTTGCGAATAAGGCCCACCACTTTTCCTGTAGGCTCACCAACGTCATCCTTATCCACAGCATTGGCTTCTGTCATGACAGTGTCAACTTCACCATGCATTTTCTCTTCATCTTCTTCATCTTCCACAGCAAGTGATGTAGTCTTTTTCCATTGATCTCGGGGAAGTAGTTCCACAGCAACAATATCACCTTGGATGGAGCGATTCATATTCTTACGACCAAGAATATATACAGTCTTTGGTTCACCATCAACATTGCCAACAACGGTAGCCTACATGACAATGAAATCAGTCTTTGTCCTTTTTCTTACACAATCAATACATACCTCCAAAACATTATGCTGACTGACGTTAAGACTGCCTTGAATCAGGGTTCCTTTCTTCACGCCGTTGGCGATATGTGCTGGTGATAGATGCTATAACGAAGATTAGAGGATTGTCATACCGTAAAGTAGTCTTCTTTACCTCTTCAAAGACAATCTTGTCAGCATCCGTGGTTTCTGATTTTGGTGCAGCAAGCATATCAAGCAATTCTGGGACATCCTTCATTCCTCGTACATAATCACGCACTATACAATCACTCATTTAGTCTCATGATTCCTCCTTTCAGCATACAATACATACCTGATTGACTCTTAACACCCATTGAAGCAGCTTTTTCTCTGTTGGCACGATCATCACTCAACATGATAGTCAAGATTCCACTCTCCTTCAAATGATTGGTGTACCACTGGGTTGCAACACGGATAGCTATCATAAGAAATCACATTAGCACCAAGTTACATTGAATAAAACTAATCTTACCTCTATCATTACGATCATTGGGTGTCTCGTCTTTGAGCTTCTCAAGGAATGTATCACTAAATTGGACCTGTCAAATGAATGCCGTTATGCATAAATCTACTTTTTTCAGCTTACCGATGATGCTCATTTGCAAAGAGATAAAAGCGTCTGTTTTTGTCGGCCAAGATCGCATTGAGTCGGTTATACACTGCAAGGCTTAGATGGCGAAGCTCTTCACGAACAGTCTGCAGAACGATGACGTCTTTGATTGAAGGATGTTCCATGATATCAAGCTATAAACAAGAATGAATATATCATCCGATCGCGAACATAAACCAATAGATCCCTACCTGATTCATAAAGACGTTGGTGTCTGGAATAATATAGTGTGGACGATCGGTAAGCTCTGACTTGCGTGGGTTCTTTGACAAGATCGGAAGGGATTGGTGTTCACAAGCGTTACAAGCAGCTGAAGAGCACGTAATGTCGTCTCTCAAATAGTGTTCCTTGACCACCTTGACGACATTTCCTTTACGAGTGCGCTTAACGAATGCCTTGGAACGTAGCATAATAAAGGGAGGAGGAGTAGACAAAGAAGGAAATTAAGTGTGGCTTTCTTTTGTCAAGCAGCAAAGTTAACAAAGGTCTGGTGGTGCCCTGTGAAATTTGAATCTCAGCAACAACACCGAGCGTCGATGCTTGGTGAGTGGAAATCACACACACACCTGTCTCTCTCTCTTTCTCTCTCTTTTTGTGCTTGTTTGGCTGTCGTTGTACACACACCCTGTCGGCTTTCTTTCTTTTTTACCCTCCTTGTTTACTTTACTTTCTTTCTCCCCTTTCTTACATGCCCTTGCTTAACAACAAGCGTGTACCACTTGTTACACCTCCACCATACGACGCACGACGAAAGCGGAAGGAAGTATGGTACCTGCGCTTCACAAACGAAATCTTCACCGATTACGAGTATCCTTTTTTCGCCATCGTGGCATCTCATGCTTTCTTTTTCAACTTGACACGTACAAGACGGGTATATACGTCTCACGCGAGTATCATGTTATGCATAACGCTTCACTTTTTTATGTTTTGTTACCAAGAATATCAGGAACAATGAATCAATCCTTAACGAGATTTCAATGCGTGTAGATCCTACGTGAATCGTCTTTTGATGTATCGACAACCTATTTGGACATGTGAAGCAACTGGACGATCCAATCTTACCTATGAACAAGCACTAGAAAGTGAAGGAAGAGATGAACATAACCGAGCCGAGTTTCGATTCTGCGAGACGTTGCGTAAACGCATGTTACATCGGATACAATTTCGTAAGTAAAGGAGATGGACATGTCAAAACTGGGAAATCAAGGGGAGTTTGCTGATCTATATATGGGGTATTGCTTAGAAACGATTCGTTTGGAGCCTTTGGTGGAAGACATTTTCAACTATTTTCGATTCAATTTTGCTCCTGGAGAAGTGGTTCATTGTGAACTTGGAGAACATGTGTAAGTAGTTTGGATAAAAGTGCATATTGGATGTGTTACTTACTTTGTTTCATGTGTGTCAGCTATCTTGCCAAAATTTTAGATGTTTATCCTTCAGATCAACCTGGCATCTTTCCCATGATTCATCATCATCATCAACCTACATCTTTCGACAAACATGATCAACAACAACATACCACTACTATGACCACTTCATCATCCGAAGAAACTGAATCAGAAACTGATGAAATGCCTCGTCAACCTAATGGCAGATTGCGATTTCCTGATGCTTTTCTTCATCCAACTCCAGTTTCATCATCATCAACATCTTCATCTCCTCCTCCTACACATATCGTACCACAACAGCATCCATCTTCTTATGATATGAATGGTCATTCTAATGCTTCACCAGCAACTGTACCACCACATCCAATGAATGATCGTCATGTGCCTTTCACAATCCCACTACGTTTTCGCGTCCAATTGATCAATGAATATGAGATGCCAATCGAGAATTGTGCTCGTATAGTGCAGATCCAAGAGATAAGGTATGATTATGAATGCTTTATATGATCCATTATTGACATGTATATCTTATAGGAGAGATCGACGTGTATTCTGTCGTCATTTATTGCAACGCTTTGTAAGAGAATGTGCTCAAAAGGATAGTTATATTGGTGCTCCATGGCTTGTCAAGGTGAGTAGAAGGGTATATTGGGGATCAAGATGGATAAAAGCTAACTCGATCCATTATAGCCTATTGTTGCTCAACATTATGGAATTGACATGACATTGCCAGCTCATCTTCAAGAAGCACGTGATCTTGCTTATGCACACTTGATTCGAAAGAGGAAGGTGATTGAGGAGGATACAATTGAAAAGCGAGCTCGACAGGATGAAGGACCATTTCGACGTATGCAGATCAAAGAGGAGAGATTCAGAGAACAGAAGCGTAAGCCTATACCAGTCAAGTATCCTATTGAAGACTTGGATTTGCCAATCTATCGCAAAGATCCCAATCTTAATTGGGAATTGGTTGACATGTCACCTGACGTATACAATGGTCCTGAGACAATTCCTTATCCAAGTGGTGGCAGAGCAGCACGTCCTGTGCCACATGAGAACACTGCTATTCCTGGTGATTTATTCGAGACATTCATTTCAGTCTGGTGCTTCCTCAATGTATTCTCGGATCCACTTGAATTGACACCTTTCAGCATTGATGATTTTGAGCAAGTCTTATGTCAAAGTCCACAACAACATTCCAAAACATCCATCTTGGTTGACAGCAACATTGCATTACTTAATGCCATCATCAGTGAACGCAATCAGGATACAGTCAGTGACATTGTGAGTGGCATTACGATGGAGGATTATGTGGATATGTTGGATGAGCAAAATGAATCAGGTCGATCATCATCTCCACAAGTGAAAGATACAGCATTTTCACGCTTACGACGAGGCAAAGTGGAACGTGGATGGCGAGATGCTGAACAATTGAAACTGGGAAAGAATTGGGATAAAAAGGAAATTGGCAGCAATCGCAAAGGATGGGAAACAGCATTGATCGGTTGTCTGAATGATACTGCAACACCCCAATTGATACCTGATCTCGATTTGATTTTACGCCATTTGGTCCCCAGAAACAACTCTACAGCTGCTGAACGAGAACGCCAATACCCCACTTTGAGCATCAAGCACAAACTTGCGATTCTCAGTTTTTTGATGGAAGCTGTCAATGAAACTTCAATTATAAAGTAAGTCTACAAGAGCAAGATAAACCTTGGTATTCACATTTTGTGTCTTCTTTAGGGACTATATGGAACAATGTCAAGAACAGCTTACCGAGTTTAGACGACAAAGAGTAGAATTGAACAAAGAAAGCAAGAGCCTGTAAGTGAACCTTTTTGGAATATATTGCATGCATCATCTGACATATATCCAATAATAGCACTGCAAGACGTATAGAACTAGATCGCCGTGATAGAGAAGATAAAGAAGAAAAGGAAGGTTCAAGTGAGGATGAAGAATCTGGTAGTGACTCTGACGGTGACTCTGATACCAATAATGATTCAAGTGAAGATTCAGCACAATCTGATGATAGCGACTCGTAAGTGGCTAAAAGACGATGGGAAGAAAACTTTCTCTTAACATGTTGTTGTGGCGTATAGTGCAACTCGTAGACGTCATGGTCGTCGCCATCGTTCTCGACAAGAAAAGCTTCGACAAAAGCAACAAAAGCGCAAAGAGCAGGAAGAGATGAGACAACGACAATTACAAAAGCAACGTGAAGCAGCCAAAGCACGCAGTCAAGAGTTACGACAAAAAGCTGAACAACGTCGCAAATTGGAAGAAGAAGAGCGAGCATTACGCAAAAAGGTATGTTTACAATGACCATGGATGGATACACATGATCAAGGAAAACTAAGAGTGGTATGTATATACAGGAGGAGCAACTGGAAAAGGATATGCGAAAGTATTCCACTTTGCGGATACGACCTTTAGGCCGCGACAGATTCTACAACAGATACCTTTATATGGACAATATTGGCACATCGAGTACTTATGGCACCGGTCGTCTATATGTTCAGAGCCCAAGTGATGTGGATATCCAAATGATCATGGAGCGTGATAGAAAGGAACATCTTGCTGAACAACCTTGGGGTCGTGGAGGTGGACGTTGGTTTGTCCTGGAACTTATGAAAGCTCATGGTTTGGAAACTGAGAGCAATTGGCTGGAAGAAAGAATGTCCAACACTGAAGGATGCAGCACAAGTTGGTGGCGTTACTATTCTGAGCCTGAAGAGGTAAAGGAACACTTTTTATACGAGTCATCTCTTAACTGTCATATATAGATCCAACAATTGCTAGCATGGCTGAATCCCAAAGGCACTCGAGAATGCAAGTTGAAGAATGAGATTACCAAACGTCAAAATTACATCATAGAATCAATGAAAAGTAGGATCCAGGTATATACACGTGTACAAGGGATATTTTTAGTGATTCGTTCCTTACAAGATTATCTGCAGGTACTCAACAAAGCACAGGAAACACCATCTCCAGCGCAATCAACACCAAAACGATCATCAAGGACGCGATCAAGTGCATCTGGATAAAGGATTAGTGGAGCTATATACACACCTGCAATAAATCTAATTTCACTTGGATAAACCAATCATCAATGTCATCTGTGCGTCTATTTGTTTGTTTATCTATTGTTTGTGGAGCTTAATGACGTGGCATTATCATGTTGTATAGTGGCTTGTTGCTCATGCCATTTTATTGATCACTTGTGTCTCTGGTAGCAATACATTATGTAAGGGAAACTTTGGGTAAGGATCTCGCGGAGTTCCATGCAGCTAACAGATCGCATATAAAGAATGGGAGTTCTTATTCAATGTACGTCTTATCTCACTCCTTCTCCACCATATCCTCCAGTATGGATCCAGATAATCATCATCAACAACATGGTGTAACAGAAACAACAAGCTTTTTAAGACCTGAAAATGGAGCCGAGTCAACTGGCAAGAAACAGGAATCGTGGAGCGATCTCAAGCCCTTCATTCGCCCCTTGGTGGCAATCAACTTTCTCTCCATCGTGTGTGGTCTAAATGACGGCAGTATTGTAGGTTGGACTATAAACCTTATAAAGTACGTCAATATCAATTCAATATGTTTGATAGGGTGCTATTATTCCACGTTTGAAGGATTACTATGATGTATCCAACCAGACAGTCTCTATGCTCTTCTTGTGTAACTCATTTGGCTACTTTGTGAGCGCGATTGCCAATGGCTATCTGGTACAGAAATTTGGTCAGCTTGGTACAATCTACTTTGGTGCTAGCGTACTGGTCTTTGGATATTCTGTGATTGCCTATGGTTTCCCATTTTACGTTATGGCTGTTCTTATGGTATTGCAAGGAGCTGGTGTTGGTAAGCAAGATTGAATGTGATACATGTAAAGTCATCAGAGTAAACTTAAAATGTTGGTTCTAGCCTTGTTGGATGCAGCAATGAATGTATATGCTACAACAGTGCCAATGGCTACAATGATGTTGAATTTGGTACATGGTAAGTGGATATCAAAAGCCATTTCATGTTATAATGACTGACAATGTTTTGGTATCAGCTATCTATGGTGTTGGTGCAATGCTTAGTCCTTTGATTGCTGGTGTATTACTGGATTTGGATATATCATGGAGAGGCATCTATGCTGTTATGGCACTTATTTCTTTGTTCAATCTCATCTTGGTGCGCGTGGGACTTCATGACGCTGATCTTCATGGAAAATCCGAAGAGTCTGATCAAGTGGATAAGGAAATGTTACAAGCTGCGCTACTTCATCGCATGACTATCCTTGGTGCAATCTATATCTTGATTTATGTCGGTCTTGAAGTTACTATGGGTGGATGGAGCATTACATATATGATTGAAGGTCGACATGCTGATCAAGCTCCAATGACAAGAGTGGTTGCTGGATATTGGGCAGCATTAGCAGCAGGTCGTATAGTGCTTGGATATGTCGCGGAGAAGTTTGGTGAGAAACGTACTGTTTCGGTCCTTACCGCAGCAACCGGTGTTGTTCTTCTCGTGATCTGGTACATTCCCAATATCGTGGTTGATTCAATTGGTAAGTATGCACAAACAGATCAGTGCAAAAGCGCTAAGACATGATAAAAATAGCCATTGTCACTGTGGGCTTCTTATTGGGTCCCATGTTCCCAAGTACAGTCTCCTTGGCATCCAAAGTGCTCCCCAGACGTATGCATCCAGCTGCGATTGGTTTTATGGCTGGGTAAGTTTGAAGGGATAAAGAACATTCATGCATATCGCATCACAATCAAAACTAAATTAACTTTACTCTAGCACTGGTGCTGGTGGTGCTGCATTTTTCCCTTTCCTCACTGGTCAAATATCAGGCTATCTTGGCATTCTATCAATGCCTCTAGTGTGCCTTGCAATGGCAATCACGATGCAAGTTCTATGGACTTTTGTACCTTCAAAGCAAGAAGATGATGTTTAACTAGGTTATCAATCCCCCTTATCAATCCAAGACATGACATGCATGAATACATGTTTCCTCCTCAATGTACTGTCCTTTCTTAAATATATCATGTTTGCATCTGTTAACATTCTTTGATGAAGCAATGACTGCATTACATCAAACAATCATGATTGTAGAAGCTTGTGCTTATTGTGATAGATGACATTGCTTTACAAGTGACAATACGACATAAATTTCATGCTGTTCCATTAGCACTATGGCGACTTGATATGTGAATAGGTATGGCCCAAAAGAGTCTGCGATCTATTATGTCAACCTGCCATGGCATTTTGGATGTAGTGGCTATTACTGAATTTCTTTATTCCCGTTATAGTACAAGTAGTGACCTATAGCTTTCTGTATAGATATGATTCATCCCTGCTGTCGCTGCCACAGAACATTGGTCTCCTATAAGATATATCCATCTGTTACTCAGCAAGCATCATGAGATGCTACAAGTACTATGTAGAGCAAAACATCATAATGAAGGCAGTGGCGTATCACTTTGTAACACGTGGCGTTGTTGATCGGTTACATTTGTTGAGCTGAACCAAGAAATGCTTAAACCATGCACATCCCCAATGATGATTCCATATGTTACACAACAGTCGATTATTGTTTTCACATGTCGAGAGATGGCGTGTACTTTTGATGACTTTCAACAAAACAAGGCAAGTGGCTCGATCACATTTTCACATGTCTTATGCGATTGTCTTGTATTCCAATAACTCTTGTCGACATCAAATAAGATCATTTTCATGAGAAAAGGAACAAGAACATGCCATTTGTGTTCCCGTCATCTTTATAAAGTACACTTCTTTATCCGCCAAATGACATTCTCCTCCCCTTTTCAATTAAACAACATCTCAGAGCATAACAGGGGCTTCATTGTATCAAGCAACAACTCAGTAGTTTCCTTTTTTCATCTCGCGAAAACGATATATTAAGGGACCACCCAATCGATCAATTTTACTCTCTCTACTTCGATGCGCCGTAACAATACCAGCAATAGCAGCAGTACAACCAATACAGACAGCAATGTCACCTGCTCAAAGTCCCATTCGCACTATCGTTCACCACGCATTGCTGCCATGATTTCCAAAGCTGCACGACATGGCTTGAAGCGACTTCACACGGGTCATGAGCAACGTCGTCGTCATTCAAACCAAGAACAAACACCACTTGATAGTCCTTTATCTGATATATCTGACATGTACAGCACTGACAACTACAAGCCATTGTATCTAATGACGATGGGACAAGAAGAAGCTGATCGTATTCAACTAAAGAATGATTTGGTCAAGCTTGCATTTGATGGGTAAGTCTTCATGTGATAGGACAAGGCATGGATCTAAACTGTCATTTGGATTGCATATGCATGCATGAATAGGGAATTCTCATTGCCTATTGACTTTAACAAGATCAAAGGGGGATCCGTACTGGATATTGGATGTGGACCTGGTGATTGGTGCCTTAATCTGGCAGAGGAGTTTCCTGATCTACAACAAGTGATTGGTGTTGATATTGTGAATGACATGTTTCCCGATCCAAGCTACTCGGTGCCGTCCAATTGCCAATTCATGACGCTTAATGTGTTGAATGGGTTACACGGATCATTTCCTTTGGAGAGCTTTGATTGCATCCATTTTCGTTTCATGTCACTCGCTTTTACATATGATCAATATTTGACTGCCGTGCAAAATTGCTGGGATCTACTCAAACCAGGTGGATACATTGTTCTGATGGAAATGGACACCAAGGTATCTTCTCCAGGACCTACCACGGAAAAACTTAATCAGCATGGTATGCATAAACTTTTCTATCATGACAAAACACTGATACATCTTTTCATCGACAGTGATGGATGCAGCACAGAATCGTGGTCTAAGTCCAAGGTTGGCACAAGAGCTGGGTACCTTGATTCCCAAAGGAGCCGTGAACCGATATGAAAAGTACCGGTCTTTGCCGATTGGTTTATGGGGTGGTCGGTTGGGTGTCCTATTTCGAGAAGATCTCTTTCATGGCCTAATACATACTCAAGTTGCCATCAATGAATTTAATGCTTCTCAAGGCAAACCTGTGCTAGAACAACATGTATTCGAAAGTCAACTGGATATGGCAAGACGTGAAGTAGAACAGTATCATAGTTATAGTAATTTTCATTTTGTCGTTGCTCAAAAGCCATCATTATCATCTTCATCAATAAACAACACACCAAAACAACCATAATAACAAAGACATATCTAATGCATTCAGTACCCAGGATCGGATGAATCAAAGACATCTGTTTGGTGCATATAACGAATAAGGAAAAAGGACAAATAAAGGGCAGTATTCATGAAAAGTCAGGGGGCTATTGTGATAGACAAAGAAGTCAAGGCATGACAGCGGAGAGGGGTAAAGGCATCAATGGGCGGAACTGGGACCAACATAGCAATGCCCCACTTTATTCCACTCACGCTCACTCCCTAAGGCAACTTGCATAACTCAGTTTGTATAAAAGGGGCAACTGACACCCTGGGCTTTTACATTTTTGACTTCTTTTTCCTTCTTATTCCGTATGACAGACAAGGTTGACCAGCAAACACCCCTTTTACAAGGACAACAACACAAACCACCTGTTAGTCGGCCAAAATACAAGAGACGTCGTTCTTCTTTTGATCCATCTACATATCACAGCACTGGCCAATCTTTACCTTATGTCAAGTCTTCTCATTTGGAAACAGCTGACCCAGGTCTTACTCTAGTGCAATTACTTGGTCTTACTATTTGCATGGCTGGTGTTCAATTCACTTGTAAGCAGCATGATCCTTGTCTGTATTTCCATCACTGACACTCTTATAGGGACTGTGGAATTATCCTATGGCACGCCCTATTTGTTATCACTCGACATTTCTAAAGAGTTGACAGCATTAGTCTGGCTGGCTGGTCCATTGTCAGGTCTCATTGTTCAGCCCGTGAGTATATATACACAAAAGAAAACGTCATATGGAAAATTCTAACACAAGGTTATTTCACTTTATTGTCAGTTGATTGGTGCTATGAGTGACAAGTGTACATCTTCTTATGGCAAACGTCGTCCCTTTATTGTGATTGCTGGTATTCTTACTATCTTATCCATGTTGGGAGTTGCCTATGCCAAAGAACTTGGACAAGTATTGGCCAATGTCTTTGGTGGTACTACAGCTGTAAGTCATGGTGGTTTCAATGCAGCGGAGTGGGTGGGGGGAATGTGGGGTGAGTTGTATCACGAGATCAGGTCACAGTCTAACGCATCATTTCTTTAGCATTCTTATGCCATCCTTGTCGCTATTGCATCCTTCTACTTTATGGACTTTACCCTTAATGCTGTTCAAGCTATTTGCCGTGCCTTGATTCTCGATATACCTCCATTGTGGCAGCAGGAATTGGCCAATGCTTGGAGTGCTCGTATGAGCAATTCAGCTCAAGTCATTGGTTACTTTGTTGGCTTTATCGACTTGGTCAAATACGCTCCATGGCTGGGTGATTCACAGATGAAAGGGTTTTGCGTGGTTGCTATTATTGTCTTCATCATCACACTTGGTATCACATGTTTGGCAGTACACGAAAAACCCCTTGAGAAGGAGGATGACCAAGACAACCAGTAAGACATGTGGCAGATTTTAGTTTCTTTTGCATGCACTAACATGTTTGTTCTTTATAGACCATGGTATCATACATTCGTTTACATCTGGCGTGCATTCCGATACCTTCCTCGACCAGTCCAAACATTGTGTAACACCCAATTCTTTGCATGGATGGGATGGTTTCCTTTCTTGTTTTACAGGTAATGAATGATATAGACATACACATGAGATAGATAATCCACTAACAAACAATGCCATAGTACACAATGGGTGAGTGACATTTACTTTTCAACACATCGATCGGATGATGGAACAAGCAAAGATGACAATTGGGCAGAAGGCACTCGTGCAGGATCATTTGCACTCTTGTGTTACTCTGTGGTGTCTGTGATTGCTGGCATTGTAGTTCCTGCTATTGCTTCCAAGTTCGAAAAGGTCTGGTTCCTATCACTTGACAATATCTACACTGCATCCCATCTATTGGTTGCTGGTTCATTATTATCGGCTTGGTTTGTGCATTCAGTCGAAGCTGCTACATTGATTCTTACCATCATGGGTATTCCTTGGGCGATTGTATTATGGATTCCCTTTTCTTTGGTTGGTGAATATGTCAGCTTTGAAGATGAAAACAGACAAAAGGCACTTCAAGACAATGTTTCTCCTTCAACATCCACTACACCCAGTACATTGGAAGATCAACAACACCAAGATGAATTCGATGCTGGCATGATCTTGGGAGTCCATAACATGTATATTGTCTTTCCACAATTCGCTGTCGCTATCATTGCATCATTTATCTTTGCAGCAGCAGATAAAACGTCAGGTGACGAGACATCCGGTGTGGCATCTGTATTAGCATTCGGTGGTCTGATGGCTCTAGTAGCTGCTGCATTTAGCCGATTCATTATTCGTGTCAAATAAGCATGACGTTGGATCTTACTTGTGGCACCAACACATCATCAACCTTATATACCACTTGATTCTCCTACATTGTATTGCTTTTAGTAATAGAAATATTGAAAGGAATATATTCACAACATTGCCATAAACCATTCAATGACTGTATAACTAGTATACTGGGTTGGGATTGCATACAAGGGACTTTTTATGAAGCATTAGACTATGGAAAGGTATGTATGGATTGGATTCTGAAGGCATTTGTCCTAAATTAGGTGGAGCAGGGCATTTGAGCAAGGTTCATGTATCAAAACTTGATGTTGACAGAGTCAATGACATTGATGCACTGCCGAGGACACCGGAGAGCTATGATTGATATCGCTTGCGGACATCATCCCACCAGAAAGCTCCTCTTCCACAAACCATGACACCAACTCCACCAAGATAACCAGATGCAGTTGCAATGCGACAAATGGCGACTCAATGGAAAAAGGAACTTGTGAGAGACACCAACGACAAAGCAATTGAGCCAATGACAGTTTCCAATTATGAAAGCAGAGTACGTGTAGATAAAAGTTGATAGGCAACTACCATCATACTGACATATCCTATGTAATACAGTTACTGCTATTCAACGTTTCATTCTACAGCTTGCATCGTGATCATGTTTGGAATGCCAAGATATCAGTTTTACCAGCATCCTGGAAGCATAAGCACAACATATACAACCAACAAGAATCATCCACTTGTGTCAGCACCACGTCTTCATGAAGACGGTAAGTCGATATTACATCACTGATCCAATGCAACCTGTGTCCTTTGAATAACGCATGCACTTTCTGCAAAAATAAAATGGGCAATCAGATATGCAAACGACAATGATGAGAATGAGGACATCAAGAGAGATAACGCATTCTGGAGATGGATCCATCATGCATGATGAAGAAGGTAAATCTATACTACAAGCTGATAATGTCCTTTGCTTATACAATACAATTTAGGCCCTTTGAACAAGGCTATCTCTTCAAGAAGAGCTTCGATGACAAGATTCGGCAAAGCAAATGTTCGACAACAGCATCAAACTCACTTAGCATGTGCATTCCACAGATGAACAACATGACTAGACAATCCATCTTTTATTATGCATATCACCCTTTCAGTAGCAACTTCTATACAATACAGTGATACTATAATACCCCTTGAACCTCCTTATTTTCACACAACTTTTGACTCGAGCATTTCAGATGATGGAAGGAAAGAGAATCAAAGTGTGAGCAACATGAGCAGTAGCAGTAACAGGATGAATCTGTGACACATGTGATTCAAACTAGTGCTTACACACTGGGATCAACATATTGCTGACATTGACGAATGTGCTTGTTGTGATGTGCCACCTCCTTGTCCTCCTCTTACATATTGACGACAACTATCTTTATTGCTTGCATCGATCTAAATGAGAAACTACCCGTGATTGTTTCCAGGAGACGACACAGCGCAGCGAACAATGTGTATAACTCGCACTGGATGAATGATAGTTTCGCAACCTTACCATTGATCACCATCTCGTCGTGTTGATATGCGTCATGCCGCAGTGGATCATCATTGCTTCTCAACAACACTTTAGCACAGAGAATCACTGTACCAATTGCCAATAGAAAGGAATCCATCGTGGAATGATGTTGGTGTGATTTAATATGAAACAATTGCTCTTGTGATGATATACATAAACAAACAAGTGTTGCTTTCATAATCCACGTTATTTCGTGACACTGTTATTGTGTACTCTATTAGATTCTGATCGTGTGAGTAACAACAAGAATATTGCAAGATGTAACAGGACCAAGATAATCTCACCACATGCTAATGATTGAATGCAGAAGAGTAGCTTCTTGTTCTATCCCCCCCTTCTCCATACTACACTTTAAATCCAGCACACTACTACTATCAAAGGTCTATAACCATGCGACTTGTTGCCAAAGAAAACAATGATCACTTTTACCTTTTACCTTCTTAACGCTTGGCAACAAGAGGAGAAAAGAGCCTAGCCACACATGTACATCCTCACATGATACAGTGTGAACTCTCGTCACTATATGTGTAACCAGCCACTTGATCCACATGCATCAACGTTTCTTTTCATCATTGCCTGGAACAGATTTGAATGATCAATATGCATATGGGAGATGAACATGATATATAGCGAAATGCTATTAATATCATGATGAAGACACTGCATAAGCATGGTGTTATTCTGTCGCAAAAGTAACAAGGGAAGGACTGTTATCCCACATTACACATTGCACAATACTACTAAAAAACCAGTTTTTGAGAATGCTCTATTGTTGGCGGCAATTGCAAGAAGAGAGAAAGGGGGGACACGATGGGAATCAAAAGGGAGCACAAGTACAAAGCTCTTGACAATGAAGACGATTCGGGACTTAAATGGTGGCACAAGGTCGATCCATTTAGGAATAAGGACCCCACCCTTTCTTCCCTCTTTTTTCTCATCGTCTAAAAGGATATCCCTATATTCTTCTTTCTCTTGTTGTCATCCACCATCAATATTAAGCCATATTATGATCATTCTTAAACACAACACTCTTTCAGCAAATGACCTATTCTCTATTGAGCGGGTAAGAACATCCATAACGACACCAACTTTTACCATGGCTGCTCACAAGGATACATCTAGCATCTTATTCGATGGCTGGACTGCAAGGGACAACCGATTGTGGATTCCGATTTCAACGTGCTTGATCTACAGCGTACCGATCTATATGGACATCTTCTCGGCATCTTTGCAAAGCTTGATATCTTCACCACGCTTGATATCTCACCATCACAAATGCTGGATTTCTTGATTGATGTCGATGCAACATACCTTGACGCACCATATCATTCTTTCTATCATGCCGTCGACATTGTAACAGTATTGTACTACATTCTAACCGAATTGGAAGCCGAGCAATATCTTTCACGACTGGATATTGCTGCATTGCTATTGGCAGCACTTTGTCATGATGCAGGCCATGTGAGTGATCATTTCATCATGTATATTCTTTGGGAAGGAGATGGAGAGGATGGGATGCATGTAGCAAATGGTAGCCAAAAATAAGGAGGAAGCATGGATATACTTGCATTTGGGTGGGCTTTCCTACTGCACGAAGGAGGAAAAGGGGGTTTGATGTGGTGATTATGGGTCTATACAAGCTTCCTAAATCGGCAGCTTGTTTGTTTGCCACACACTATTATGTACATTCAATAAGACTAAACTCCCTTTGATATCTAATAGCCTGGATACACCAATCTCTTCCAAGTCAATATCAAGACACAATTGGCTGATCGCTACAACAACACTTCTGTACTTGAATCATATTCTGTTGACATTGCACGCTCACTGTTGTACAAGCACAAGCTATTGAAATCCTTAAGCACGGGCCAAAATGGTCTCTTAGAAGATGACAATTCATTCATGTGCACAATTGAAAACTTGATTTTATCGACTGACATGGTATATCACTATGAGCTTCAGCAACAAGCAGGCAAATTGGAAGAATGTCTTGCCGATCATTATTTGGATGATGAAGATGACTTTGACGACTGGTCTATGAGTAGCGATTCAGAAGAAAGCCTTTATACGCCTACTAGCATTACCAGCAGTGAAGCCAGCAGCTCCAAAAGCAACAACAATAGTCATCATCATCATCATCATCATCATGCAGCATTGCTTTCATGCGAACAACGGCTGAGCTTATGTCGGATCTTGTTACATGCAGCAGATATTAGCAATACAGTACGCCCATGGCCTATTTCTAAGCAATGGTCTGATTTGATTGTGCAAGAGTTCTTCCGTCAAGGCGATGCAGAAAAGGTAGCTGGTCTCCCTGTATCACCTGGTATGGATCGAGATCATTCTACACAACCGGACATCAGTCTTAAGTTTGGTGACTATGTCGTTAAGCCTTATTTTGAAGCACTTACCGGCTTTTTGCCTATGGCACGTTCCTTTCTTGTGACTCTAGCCGACAATAAGAATGAATGGGAACGTCTTAAAGATCAGCCTGAAGCTGCTATGCCACCATTATCTTGTCTTGCACATGAACGTCAATTTCCAACTAGCTTGCTTCCTCCTGAACCAGTGCTTAATCCTTCTGGTCGTCGTGTAAGTGTAGCAGCAGGCATGGTAGTCATTCCAGATGACCAAAATGTGAGCATTCGACAGCGACAACGAAGTACATTGGTATTAAGAAGACCACCACCCACTACCATAAGAGAACATCATCACTATCGCCATCTTTTACATCAAGACATTTATGCTGATTATCGACGTCCATCAGCAGCTACCATCACAACAACACCATCCCACGCTGCCTATTGCTCAACAACATTGCATCATCATCATCATTGGCCATCACCTTTGCTCCTCAAACCAGTGTCATTTGAACCCCTCTATCATCCCCAAGATCGATTTACCACCACTCCTCTCGTACCATGAATACTTGAACATCTTCAGCCCCCTTTGTACTCTATTCTCATCATCTTCCCCTTTGCATTTCTTTGCCATTGTATTTACTTAGCTCTTCATGTTTTGTGTATCATATTCTCATATAGACGACTTTATCGTCCCATATATAAAAGGAAAGACCAAAGTGCATTTCTCATCACGAAAGAGGACTACAATGATGACTTGTGTCGGGTACAAGGAAAAACACTTGCTCATCCCTTGTGGATGATATATCTTTCTCTGTCAACCTGCCACATATCAGGATCATCATCACAGTTGCTCCTGAAATAAAACATGTGCCTACGTAAGAATTGGATGCATCAATGCTGATCAATACATATACAATGTAACAGTGCGGCATGTAATGAGAAATCTAGCAGACATATAAGGTTGTCTCCTGACAAGTATTGATGTATGCAATAAAACAAGTAGGTTTCGATGCATTCACACACTTGCTTGCATACAACTGATCCCCAACTATCCTGGAGTAGCAATTTGTCAATAAGAATAAGCAAGGACAGCTGATAGTGGCAAAATAACAAGTTAAGGTATTGTAGCACATGAATTTAAAGAACAACATACGCTTTGGCCCCATTACACAAGTTCGTTTGCGGCATTTCTTTTTGATAAAGTACTACATAGACTTGGCTGATGCTACTATTAGAAAAGGCAAGTGCGACGGGACTTGTAGTCAATACATTTAGACAGCACTATGACTCTTGAATGGCTGATCATCCTTGAATGTTCCAAAAGAACCAGTGATGCACGTTCCTTATGCCTTGATAAGCCAAGAAAACTTGTTGCGTTGTACTTGACGCGCGGGGACTGAAAAAAAGATGAGAGGATGTGCATTTTACGCTGGTGTGGTGTGTATGTGTACAACAAGAAAGTTGACCTGTGGTTCTTGTTTCGCGCGCGGCATTGCAAAAGATCGGGAGGAAAGAACAAACCACATGGCTTACCTCTTTTACATCACTTTTACCTTTCTCTCTCTCTTTTTTTTCTTCTTACTTGTCTTTATTCTCCTCTTTCCCCTTTCCTTGTTTACCCCTCTTTTCATTCTGTCACTATGACTTGTACATCTACCCCCACACTTGAATCAATACTTCATAATCGATCCACTGATCATTATCGAGAATTTGCAGCCTTTGTACACGAAACATTTTGCACAGAGAACTTGTCATTTTGGCTTGCCATCCAACATTATCTAGACCTATGTCATCGATTAGGCTATGGGACATTGGAAAGTCTAGATGATGCTATCGTGCTGAGCAAAAACAACGCCTTATTCCGATTTACGGTACACGAAAGAGGGATCATCGATAACAAGGCGTTTGCGGAAATACAGGGAGCATGCCACGCCATCCTTTATAATCATATTCGACCCAACTCGCCACAAGAGATTAACATTCCTTGTGAAATGCGACAAGAAATATTGCAGTTAGTGCAAGAACAAGGCAATTATCATCCTGCAGTGTTTGCAGCAGCTACTGAATCAGTGGTGGAATTGATGCGAGCCAACTCGTTTATTCCTTGGACACAGCGTAATCAGCGGACTAGCTTTTCTTCAGTGAGATCGAATGATGATCAAGCCTTGTCAGTCTTCCGAAAGATGAAACGCTCTTTGTTTGGTGGCTCTTCCACATCCACTTTGGTACGCCCTTATCTCTCCGCTCCAAGTACACCTCGCTCTTCAGGCGATTCGTTACGATGGTCCCCATGGCGCAAATTGCAACCACGATGAACTTATACAGCATATCCTGATAGATATACAACACACATATCCCACTTTATTTACCCACTTTATCTCATTTGTACCATATATGAACATCATCATCATCATTTCTTTTTGTACTAGTCGCTAGACCAACACAATATATAAACTCATCATTCTGGCATTGTGCAACAGCAACTGCATGAGCAACATCTTTGGCGCCGCTTATATGTTTTTGTATATGTTGTTTGGTTGTACTACCTCAGCTGATGCAAAACTCTTTTTCTACTCCCACGCTCTCTCATGTGCAGCATATTGGTACACGTGGTGGAACCCAGGAACATGTCTTTAGTGATGCTTCATGGTGATATGTACTTGTTTCGGAACATTCCAGTGTAAATGGACATAGAGATCTTCATAATAGACACTTTCAAAACATCACATCACTTTACGCTCCGTCTGAAATGATAATGCATGATAATGGTCATAAGGGTAAAGGGGATTCATGTTATGTTCAGGACATCCAATTCATTATGTCATCATTGTAAAAGGAAGAAGCTATAAGTGCTTAGTCTACATTGCATCATGATATCACTTTTACGTACACCATTACTACTTTCTTTGTGCCAGAAGAGGTAAATATGCTGCATACTGCAGGAGAGTACATGGTTGTGAAACCTGGTAGTGAGCTCAAATATACATTTCACATCCAACTGGACCCTTGAAAGGAAGAAAAGAGAGAACAGTAAATGAAAGCAAATCATGATAAGCGTAGCATATGGATATCTTGGCACACTTTGTCTTTCGGCATGTTAGAATAAGAAATGAAAGTGCATCAGACATCTTTTACACCCAAGTTCAAGTCGCTTGGAAAAGAGATTCTTTGTCTTAGAACCAATCCCTGCTTGTACGCCAGCTTACCTATGCAACATTATGTGCCTGTAATACTGCAACCTTCTGAAATGGCTTCTACTAGTCGAGCATGCTGCAGCGATCACCATATGGTGTGATGATGTTGGCTCATTGTCATCCATCTTTGCGTTATAAAGAGGTATTTCATTGTTGACTCTTTGTGACACGGCTGCCTTCATAACTGCAGATGATAACCCAGGTACCAAGCTACATCATATGAGCATAGGAGCTTCAAAATCAGACACAAACACCAGATATCTCTGCATTTGGTCAAATAGTCATACCGCACTTTGAAAGCTTTCACTGGATCAGTGTCACCAGAATCGGTCGATCAGTCAATTTTAATGCAATTCATCACAAGAACAACTATACCTCTTTGGATCAATATAGACATAGAGATTGAATCAGTGGCAGTGTGCATTCTGATCTATCAGCACTATACTTGAGTATGCATGATGAAAGGCAAAGCTGCAGATGGGATATAGAGCAAGATGCTGTCAAGTTTGACATATGAAAAAGTGGCTGATCTTTGCCAAAGCGATGAAAGTTGTCAATAATGATGATCTTCACTCATCAAGATAAGCTTGTGACAGATGAAATGGCTTTACCAAAATGCTGTTCATTTATTAAAGACTCATTACAAATCAATGTATATGGATACAGTGTACTTGGGGGATTTGTAGTAGGGATGAATACATCTGAAGAAAGGGTGGATAAGGAATACTATTTTTCTTGGCAATGACCATTCAAAGGATGTGAGCCGATTTAAGTGGTGTGTGCGTATGACGTGCAACTGTCGCTACTATTTTTGGGAGGTGTGTCCATTGTTCAAACGCGCTATTCCCTTTGTTTCACTCAGTCCGCATACAAGTAGCTTTAACTTGAAAAGCCAACACCGTCGTCTCTTTCCTTTCCACCATTCTCACTCTTCCTTTTCAACAAGCACCCATTCCAGCAACACAATGAACAAGGATGCTCTCATCAAGTATGGCGTGCAACAAGTCTTATCCCCTTACCGGCCTAAAGCACCTGGATCTGAGCTGCAGAAACAGACCGTTATTGAAATGGAAGCATCACAGCAAAAGAAGAGATACTTTTGGCAACGTAAACCCGATCCATTGGACTATCTTACACCACATGAAAGAGCTGTATTGAAGAAAGTCAAGAAACAGGCACGTTGGCTTGACAAGGGTATTGGATGCTGTTGCTGTCAAGTGGGTGTGGATCCTATTATTGGTGAGTTGTCTAGAACATTTATGAAGCATGACACAGCAACAACTAACATCATATCTCCATCAAAGGTCTGATACCAGGTTCGTGATGTCTTTTGGAAGGAGGAGGAATGTTGAAGCATGGATGTTAACATTGGGTAACAGTGATTGGAGATTTTGCTGGGATGTTGCTTGCATTATACCTCGTGCAAATTGCCATGCAAGTTGACCTACCACAAGCAGTTGTTTCTCAGATGATGACCAATGTCGTATTGGATTTTTTGGTAAATCAATGGATGAACATGTGGTGTCACCATTCTTTCATGCTCATAAGCAAGTATTAGGTTGGATTGGTGCCTATCGTTGGTGATCTGATGGATATCGCTTTCAAATGCAACACACGAAATGCCGTTCTACTTGAGAATCACTTGTACAAGCGTATACAGCAACGACAACAGGAACAACGACGACAGCAACAAGATCCTCATGAACCATCCTCGTCAACAATGACTACTTCTCCTCCAACTGAACCTTTATTACAAGCATCATCGAGTACTACACCAGCCAAGCCATCAGCATCCGTTTCAGGGAAAAAGTGAACATGCCTACAAAGGAACACGTCTCTTTCTCTCTCTCGTTTGATGTATATTTGTAATGGTTATAGATACATACATAATATAGTTGACTAAATACAAGATGTTTTTATCTTCCTTTTTCCACTTTGGTATCTGTTATGGGAATAGTTCCTGTGACTGATTGATGAGATATTCGATGGTTGCATTCTTGTAGCTAATGTCAAGCAGGTCACGAGATGGATCTCTGTCACGCAACAATGTAGGAGCAAACACAACTGCAAGGTTCTTGGCTGTCATGAGATTTTCACTACTCCTTGAACGCACACTAAGAGATGATATTGTCGTCAGCACCATGGCAACATATACTAAAAGAAGTTGATGTCTTACCGAGCCAAATGCTGGATTAGCACCTTTAGGGTATCATGGTTGGCTTGTGGCAGTTGTGAAAGTAGATTCATGCATGTCTCGAATCGTTTCTCTGCAGTGTCGATCGCTTTTGATCCCTGGTTAGATATTACAATGATCATATGTACCATATACACTTACAAGCAAGCTCAATAAACTGACTGTATAGCTCATAAGTCAATAAGGGATTGGGCAATTGTCGGAAGTAGTGTTTCAATACACTGGTTACTGCACAGATATCATTGACTTCTTCAACATCATCAAGATCGATAGGTAAACCTTGCTCAAATGACTGTTGGATCATTCTCATTTGCCCTGTTCCACCTGATTTACGATAAATGCCTTCATAATCCAGTCCTCTTGTCTCAACAGCATTAATGCATTGTTCAACTATTTGTGGCACCATGCGATCTTCTTTGATGGCTTGTTCTGATAGATCAGTACCAAACATGCTACATTCCACTATACATGTATCATATTTTTGGTAAGTAAACCTGCATGTGATCGTGGCACTTTATGCTTACCTGGCGATAACAAATCTTCATGCAAGTCTCCACTGCTATTACCGGCTTCAAAGCACAATTGTGGAGCATGACTTAAACATTTGGAATGACATACATAACCACATCCTTCAAAACATGTGTTAGTAATACATACATATAATAAGCATGGCATTCTGATTACCTTGACATCTTAAGTCAGATCTGCCCCAAACTTTGTCACCACATACATCACATCGGACCGGCCGAAGGAAGGAAGTGATAGTTTGAAAAGAATGACCAGAAGAGGAAGGTGACTTGGAATGTTCTTGCTTAAGAGACATGCTGGATGGATTGTTGATCATGCCATAAGGTCCTGTTGCTTGTTGTTGTTCCTTTTTAAACTTTTTACCAAAGACATTGGTCTTTTTGATCTTGAAAAGTTTAGGTGCTTGGGTGCCGTTAAAGCTATCACGAGTGACAAATTTGGTAGCAGCAGCAGCTGCAGCTGCAGCTGCAGTTGTAGTTCCTGTTGGTGACATTGCCATTGCACTATTGGCACTATCACTACTTGAATCTCGTCTAACAAAGCTGGTACCTGCCATGACAGCTGCAGCTTCACGTTCACGCTCAGTAACACGCCTTGAAAGATCATTGTTCATATTGGTCAATTCTGCATTCTTGGTATTTAGCATGATCATTTCATTGATGACTTCATCACGTTTCTTGCTCAAATGTTGTGTTTCTTGTGTTAATGCATCACGTTCCACAGTCAATGATCGCACTTCAGCTGTCAAAGTGCCTTTAAGAATGGCAAGAGCATCATGATGTATGCCTTGGGATAGCAATTGTCGATATTCTTTCAGCTCTTGGCATGTGCGCTCTAATTCAACACGTATCCTTGCAAGACGTTCCATGTCTTCTTTGGCACGAGCGGCAAAACTTTCGGGATCCTGTGCTTGTAATAGCAATGCCATTTGTTGTCGTAACTGCAGAATAGTTGCTTCATGTTGTTCACGTAAAGATGTTTCCTTGTTAAACTCTTCTTTGGTACGTGAAAACTCATCCAGTGCACGTTTACTTGCTTGCTATAGAGTCATGTCAGTAATATATACATATACGACCCAAAGAACTGGAAAAGATTACCACTCAGGTTGGGGCGTACCTTAATTTTGTCGAAATTAGCTTCAGTATCCGCTAATTTACGCTTGGACAATTTAAGCTCGTCCTTTAGTTGTGATACATTATCGGGTACAAATCCAAGATCCTTTTCAGAGATTGCTGGTGGTGAAGGAAAGTCAAGCAGTGATAGCATTTCATTGACTGGATCACTTGTATCACTGCCACCTGCTGATTGCTGCTGCTTTTGTTGCTGCTTTTCCTTTTTGATATCAAGGTCAATACTAGCACCCAGATCTTTTGAAAGATTCAATATCTCGGCAGAATCGTTTTCAAAGAAAGAGAAGTTAAGTGATGGAATACCAGGTAATGCAAGATCCAGTGAGGATGTGGAATCATCTTGATCTGGTATGGCTGATAATCTTTTGCCACTATTAGGTGGTGACAGTAATTGTTGTTGTCGAGCACGTGCTGATGTTGGTGCAGGTATTGTTTCAGATCGAGATGGCATTGGGCGTACAATAGTATTTGTAATAGGTCTTTGGTCATCCATGGATGTACTGCGTGATCGTGTAGGTGTAGGTGGTGGATCAGTCATAGTCTTTTTGGCCATTCGGCCAGCTTCCTCAGTTTGGATAAAGTTTGTGACCATTTGTGCATCCATTAGCCTACTGGCATGACGATTACTCATGTAAGGACGATCAACATGAGGACGTGGTGTGGGAGTGAGCCCAGTAGTCATTGGCATAGGCTGATGCTGATTCTCATCTGGTATCTATCAAAAAGTGAGTCGATCCAAAACATCCGTGCAAGGGGTTGGGGGGTGTAAAAGATCCCACATAGTTGCACAGAGTGCAGGGTCAGCAGGGACACAAAAAACCCCCACATAAATAGCATTTATATACATACCTGTAATCCAGTTGGAAGAGTTGGTAAGCTTTTTGTGGCAAAAACGATATTGTGTTGCTGTTGTTTACGACGTTCACGTTCTTCACGACGCTTTTGCTTTTCTGATCTCCGTTTTTCGTGGCACGGTGTGCAATAGATACCCTAAGCAAACGTAGCACGGCACACAACAAGATCCATCATGTAGGGTGTGACACTGTGATTTAGCGTACATGTGTATATGCATTAAAAGATCTCCATTTCACACACACTGGTGACAAAAACTAACCTTGGTGGTTTGTGTAAAGACCAAATCTTCGATCTTTTGTTTGCATGATACACAGCGGAAGCAACTTGCATGATAGGCTTCATCTCCTGTCGTTGTTGAATCACAAGATGAATTGGTTTTGGCTTAGTTGGTGATGGATTGGGAAAAGGAAAGGTGGCGACACATATAGTAATCGAGATGATGCTAAATTACCTGTCATGATTGCCTCGTCTCTAATCACTTGTTTACACATAGCACAAGTGTAAGAACAGTTCTCGCATACAGGTCTGCCATCAGTAAGGAGAAGAAGATTTGATTCGCAGTCTGCTTGTCGACGACATTTAGCACAGACAAAGCTGTTGCATGTGTTTAATCAAGACATATGTGAGCAATTTTATAAACAAGTGGTGTCTTTGCATAGTTTTGTATGCGTTATCTTTCACAGCTCCACTTACCAGTTGAGATGAAAGAGCGCGTCACCAAAAGCAATCACAGATCCTTCTTCAATATCTTTATTACATCCACTACAAAGTGGTCCGTATTCGCTGTCGTCTTCCAAGAGCGATGTCGTGGAAAGCATGTGAAGGCAAGAAAGAAAAGGGATACAAGGAGGTAAAAGAGAGGAAAAGAGAGGGAAACAAATGGGATTAACATTGTGTATCCACTTTTTGCAACAATAGAGTTCTGTGTTACACCAAAAACATTGTAGAGAAAGGATCACATTGTGCAACGCACACATTATCACAGCATGCTGCAAGTGTATATAAGCGTGTCCAGACCTAGCCTTTCTTTACGGCAGCTTTCTTTGCATGAAAATGGTGTCTAATGCCCGAACTTATACCGCGGGGCTTTGTAATGCATTCTTGCTTTTACAAGAGTGATACGGATCATGACATGTATATATGAGAACAAGAAGATTATCTCGAGATTGTGGTGGCACCCACTGTATTCTAACTTTTGTCTAATGTTACCTATTCATACATTAGTAGGCTCAAATACTAAAATGAAGCATCAGCCTTTTCAAGATCTTGCATGCTTTACTGCTTGCTTCAAGGTAGTATGATAAAGAATAAAGCTGGAACAAGGATGATACATTGTCGCTGACGCCATCATTTATATTTGCATGTCATCAAAATAGCAGTCGTTTACGTATTTAGGTAATGCAGATGGTTGTTTCTCTTCCCGACAAGAAATCTTGTAAGGATCATCATCCTTGTTTGTTATGAATCCGAGATTTGGGCTTTGCTCGTGTGCAACCACTTCCCAATGAAAACATTCATGAGAAAATGACGATACCTAGCTAGATTGACTCTACTTTATTATAAAGCCATTGCACAAATAAGCCCAATGATTTGTAATAATGAAGGTACATCATCATTCTCTCCGCCTTATTCCTCCCTTTTTACCGCCAGCCAGAGATCAATTACTCCAGACAACTGGATAGCATTCAATTAAGTGCTTTATATTGAATTTCATCAAAACATCATTTATCAGCCCCCTTTCTGTCTTCTGGTAATCCAAGTATCTCCTTTCTTCAATCTGGAAGATCTATTACACAAGTGCTACGTAGAATGCCACACATATCTTTCTCATTAACTTGCAGCTGCATATGCCTCGTTCTTGCCTGCTGATGATGTGTTTTCAGCCATGTGACTCAATAGTGAGCAAATGCTCTTCTTTGTTGCACAATCAATGTCTTTGTCAGACATAATGGGATCAAATGTTCCTGAATTCCCTTGCTTCATGTAGTTTATAGCTTATATGCATGAATCAATCGCTGATACAAGAATAAGCATTGTGAATGTGCTGTGATCATTACGCTAATTGCACGACTTGATTACATACAAAGCTCTGCCTGGTGATGTCTACCATAGCAATGTAATAGCTTATGCTCCAAATTTGATGTCCTGATCACTAAAGTTTCAGTTGTGGATGACTATACATAGTGGCAATTGATAATCATCTCTTGAACAAGTGATTTATTCCATCATACATGTAAAGTAAGGCAGTGTTTGATTGATTGGGAAACATTTGTGCGGGGAAGGAGATGGATGAAGAGTTGTTTCACTCCGATCGAAAATGACAGGTCTGTGGTGTGTTGAAAAATAGCAATTGTTTTCTTCTTTCTTCTCTTTATATCACCAATGGCAGCTGAAAACGACTTTGCATCCAAGCTCAACGACAACAGCGATCACAGTCTCAACCGCGTTCCAGTAGATGTAGCTATTAAGGCTCTACAAGCACAAGTCAAAGAGCTACAACATTTGGCAGCTGGTGGGTTATCATTATTGCCAGGGGTACCTTTTATGACCTAAATCTCATCATTATCTTTCCTTACAACAGCAGCACAACCCCAAAATGGTAACGAGACAACCAACACGGCTGATGCAGAAGAAGTTGAAGAATTACGTAAACAAGTCAAAGAATTGGAAAAGGCAAATGCCAAAGCTGAATATCGAATCCAATTTCTCTTACGGGCACTTGATGAGCGTGACAACAAGCAACAATAAAACAACATTGAGCAAAAGACGTAATAAGAAATGACATTGAAAAGGAGATATATTGATTAACGATAACGACGAAGGGAAAGAGTGTTGCGTCTCTTCCAGTTGGAGTAACGGCCAGCACCCTTGGTCTTGGTGTACAAGTGTCCCTTACCCTTACCACGGCTCTTCTTGCCAATGGAAGTAAGACCACGAGCTTCACGACGCTTGTGAACAGGGTTGACGATCCAGTTGATACGAGCATCACGACGAATAGCCTTGTGAGAAGGATCAACAAGAATAACTTCAAAGTACTTGTAGGTGGCATCTTGGTTGATCCAGTAAGAGTTCAAGACACGAAGATTGGCACACTTGCGACCAACACGTTCTTCAGCAGTGGAACGAAGAGAACGTTGATACTTGAGTTGACTAACACCTTCGTTGACAGGTTTGCCATAAGTAGCACCCTTTGGAACAGGTCTCTTACGACCACCACGGCGAACACGGATACGATAGATAACATAGCCTTGCTTAGCCTATCAATAAACATCCAACATTAACCCTGTTTTCTTGCCAACTCTTATATAAACTTACCTTGTAGCCCAATCGACGTGCCTTATCAGGACGAGATGGGCGTGAAGCACGATGAACGACGTTCAATTGTCTATTCACCGCGTGTGTGTGAGTGCGTGGGTACTTTAAAGTTCATTGGATGAATAAACCAAGAAGGTTCAATTCAAGCCTAAAGAGTTTTGGAGTCGCAAAGGATCCAGTATATACCTGTATTCCCAACAACGCACACGAAGCAAGAAACGGAATACATCCGACTGCTTTTTTCTGTAAAGTTCCTCGAGGTATTTGTAAGCTAAAGTCAAGTTAGCATCTTGTATCTCATTGTAAACATGATGTTTGACATACCACCCATGATTTAGTTTGGCTTGTTGGATGGATGGATGGATGGATGGATTGGATGAAAGGATGAATATCAAGGATCAAGCAGTGCACAAGAAATTGCCTACTAGCCAAAAGCCAGTCGGGGTCACGCTCTTCCAAAAAGGAAATACCATTGTTCCTAATGCGCACTAACATCTACAGCAATTATTGTCACCATGGTACCACTGCCAGTTACATAAGAATCTCTCACGATCATAAGCACATTCTGTACTTCTTACTCATCACCTATATCCATGATATCACTCCTTCCCATTTATCTATGCTAAAACGTCACTATGATAGCATATGACGTAAAGTTAACATGCTTTGGATCACTTTTCAATACACTTTCTATCCCTTCACAGTCATTATACATACAAAAGATTATTGGAGCAGTGAAATGATTCTTTAAAGATTGGAAAAGCAAATGCGCAATATGTTGGAGAGAAATGTTCAAGTGGAATGGGGAGAAAGAGAGATTGGTTATAGGGGAGACGTTCATAATACATCAATATCATCAGTTTCGTGATCTGCAAGTCTCTGATGTTGATCGCCATGTGGTACAGTAACAGTGGGAATGCCTGCTTCAGGTCTTACTGGTGCAATGGGAATAGTTGTATGGAAAGTACTAGACAGGGTATCAAGTGTGCGTTCACGTTGCAATAGTCTTTGTTGCTGCTGCTGTTGCAATTGCTGTTGGCGCCTTTGTTGCTGAAGATAATGGTTAGGATGTAAAACAGCCTGTTGTTGAGTTGTCATGGGTGGTGATACTTCAAATGCTTCAGGTGGCATGCTGTTAAAGTAATCTCGTAAATCACGTACACCTCTTCCCGTAAATACACAAAAGACTTCTCTCTGTGTTGGTGTGAAATCTTTAGGTGGTGCTCTACGGAATTGTTGTAGATCAGGCCGTATAAATGCAGGCACATGGGTGAGACTAAGATGCGTCAATTTGTCACAAAAGTTGACCAATTGCATAATAGCTGGTATAGTCAAGTTGGTGCAGTAACTGAGATGAACCCTTTCCAGTGAGTTGGCAATGCGTGGCTGGTTCGTCAATGCATATATGGCTTCATCAGTGATGTTGGAGCAATATACTAATCCAATCCGCTTCAATTTTGGTAGTGCAGCAAGCTCAATGACAGATCGATCAGTAAGTTCTTCACAATAAGCGAGATCAAGATAGCGAATACGAGTGCAATGACGTGCCAGTTGTGTGATTGAAAAGTCGGTTAAACGACGACAACGACCCAAATGAAGATAATGCAAATAGCGACCCAGATGACAAATAGCAAGAACACTTTCATCGGTAATGTTGAGACATTTGCTGAGTACAAGATGACGTATCTTGGGTGCAACTGATACAATCAACCTTACTGCATCATCAGTGATAGAATGAATAGCTGTCAAGTCGAGAACACGAAGCTGATCGTAATATTGTCTTGGTGATGAACGTGGTGGTATTGCCAATGCCGATTGTGTGAAACCGATATCTGTAATCTGGGCAGGATCGCATTGATTAAGTCGAAATTCACGCAACTCATGGCTCCGCTCGAATATAGCAAAGAGTGCCTTGTTGGTGACAGCACAATTCATCAGATCGATTTCAAGAAGAGCTGGACAGTTTTCTGCAAGGGCAATAGCTGAAGCATCGGTGATTTTGACACAGTTGTTTAACTTGATCTATATATGATAAATATAGTCATTCAACACATGTGCTATATATATCATCCATCATCATCATCCATCCCACTTACCCTTCGTAGACCGGTGCATCGTTCAGCAAGCATGATCACACTCGAGTCTGTCACACCTACAAATGGTTCCATTCCTTCCTTGCACATGCTTAGATTCAATCCTTGAAGATGTGGACATGTCTCGGCTATCCTTTTGATACTGGCATCCGTAACACTGGTAACATCACTAAGATCCACTGATACCAAATGCTTCCTGGACTTGGTGCCAAGGAAATCCATAATCCCATTGTCAGTCAAGTTGGAACAGTTGGTCAAAGTAACTCTCTCCAGTCGTTCGCATACGCTGAGTGCCGTAAGGTGAGAATCCTTGACGTCAGATGCAAGCAACGATAGATTGATACGACGAATGTAGTGTGTATATGGGAACAATGTCGGCCTAGTCTCGCTAAGAACATTGCAGAAAGTGACCCAGGCTGAAGCTTGTACAAAATTGGGCTTGTACCAGAGGAGTTCCAGGGCATGTAGACTCCAAGACTTGCATGTGAGTGCTGAACTTGAGAGATCGGTTGGATGAGTGAGATATTTCAGTATGTGTACAATAAGCTCTGAAGGCATGCACTGTGCGATGGACATGATGAGGAAGTACAAAGAGAGAAGGAAAGAAAAGGGAAAAAAAACACTGCAGAACCAAAAAGGGGAAGTAACAAAGGGAGAGAGAGAGAGAGAGACAAGCAAATGCTTTTTTAATCGCTGCGAAAAAGGAGTGATCGTCTCTTGTTCTTTATGCCTTAAACACGCGCATATCCCCATACACATTCACGCGAGTCCATTACTTTCTCCCTTCCCCTTAGTCGTCCGTGTGAACCATCCATAACATTGTCATCTTTTATTCTATACATTCTCTTGTTGAATACACACACACATAAACATCTGACTTCATGCATGACCCTTTCGGTGTCCGATAGCCATCACCACGTCTTCCAACGAGATACGCCGATTTCCTTTGTCGTCCAATATGGTAAGACAATCATCCAATGTAAATCCACCTTGCTCAGTACGTAATAAACCAGTCATATGACCATAACAACCAAGCTTAATTCCAATGTCATGCACCAAAGTACGCATATAAGTTCCTCCTCCACATCTTACTTTGAGAAGCATTGACGTATCATCCTCCTTTGGGTTATAGTCAAGCAATTCCAATTCATAAATGTCAACTGTACGTGGCTCAATGGGTTTAGGAAGGGGAATGCCTTGACGTGCATAATCATAAGCACGTTTTCCTTGAATAGAGATAGCAGAATAACTAATGTAGACTGCACGTCAATAACAAGCATCTAAATATGGTCGCTGTTTTCTTCCAATACTTGCATTGGTGGCACCTGCTGAATTTCTCCTCGAAATTGATCCAGAACTGAAAGTACTTGAGATTGGCTCGGAAGCATTGTTGTCCCGCTACTATGTGTCACTTGGCCTTCACTGTCGTATGTATCAGTCGCAGATCCAAGCTTGGCTTGTACTTGATATTCCTAATATCTCCATCATTAACTTCATCTAGCGTTGCATTCATGATATATTACCTTGGCACATTGTAAGAATCCATGTAGCTGTTTGCAACCTGATCCAACGCCCAAGGCTGTAATAGCAACAACAACAACAACATCCATCATCATCATTAGCTCAATCCTTGAACCATCCCATCTTGTTGTTTCACTTACTTAACACACCTTCCGCCAGCGGATCCTATAACAACATGTTATCGAAAGCTTATCTACGTGTTTCCTTGTAAGACTTACCAGTGTACCCCCATGTCCAATCTTGAGCTTGTCCCGATCTCGAATACGTTTTGTTGCATTGCCAGCAAGCTGCGTTGACAATGAGTTTTGGACAAAGTTGATGGCATCACGAGACGTCCACCCAGTTGGTTTATAGATAGCAAAGACACCGTTGAGCGCGTTACGTAAAGACATTGTCTACAATGTGTGGCTTTTCGAGCACAGCACTCTAATAAAGCATCATCCATTCTCCTCCACATCAATAGGATATCATGTAAAGCATGCTACGAGACTAGAATGACAGATCCTTGATATAAGCAGTTTCAATTCAGTCATAGAACACTCTTCTCAGCTATCCCTTTTTGATCCACAATGCTCATGAGTACACAACACATCAAATGATAAAGAAAGTTATACTGAACGCATGACATAAGAAAGGAGAGATCCCTGTCATTGTTTAATATATCAGCTTTTGGAGGATTAATAGATTATCAAGTTACAATAGGATCAGAATCAGGTGTAAGCTGAATGCTGATGGATATAGGGTATGGTTGTTGTGTCATCTTATTCATCTTGATTCTTGCTGTTGTATCGCCCTGATCGTCGCTCAATTTGATATACAGATGTGCCTTCTTCTGCAAGCTCCTTTCGTAATAATTCATCACCCAATCTCTTACGTTGTTCATTTTCATCCAATTGCTTAAAAGTGTTTTCATCATCATCATCTTCTTCTTCTTCTTCAGGACGCTCATGATTGTTCTTCCACTCTGGTTTCCTCATGAATTGGCGAAAAGTATCAGCAATCATAATAGCATCAGTAGAACTAAGAACTGAACTTGATTGTCGTGGATCAATAGTTGCTGCTTGTTGTTGTTGTTGTATTTCACTTGCGTTTTGTGGGGTGTTTGTTGATTGTGGTGATACTGCTCCTCCGCCACGTGTACCAGTGATGGGTGTCAAAGAATTGATCGACGACAGGTCGTGTGCAGAAAAGGGGCGTGGTATTGCTGGTGTGCTTACTCCTGTTGCTGAAATGCCCTTTTCTTGAGCTAGTGTTGTTTGATCTTCTCCAATTAGATTTGAGCTTATTGCTGGTTGGGATGGTGATGATACTGGTACAGATGCTGATGCTTCATGTTGACCGTTTCGATTACGTTGGCGTATGCAGCAAAAGAAGACAAGAGCACCCAATGCAACCAATAATAGAGTGGAAACAATGACAATCACTGCAATCATCCATCCGGTTAATGAAGGTGAATCACTTGTGGATGCTGTAGCTTCTACCAATGTTGGTGTGGGATGTGTTCCAGTATGCGTTGTATCCTTGGCATTTTCTAACAGAATAGGGATGATGATGATGACATTATGAGTAAAAGATGATCCACCTTGCCTTGACACATCTGCTACCCCTGATGATACACAACATATACACTGGTAACCAATAGACTACACATGTTCTCTTTCATCCCTTTTGATCTTTTTCTCCCTGTACCACACCACTGGCAGATTAAAGGATCAACTTACGAATCAAAGTGAAGCGTACAGGAGGAGGAAATGTAGAGTCATCTTGCAATTCTTGAATGTTGTAGCCATCTGTGACAACAAAGAAGAAGGGATTCCAAGTCTTGTTGGGAGCATTATCAGGAAGTGGTGATGGAAACCATGAATCGTCAACTTGTGTCACCAATGTCCCAGGCAGCCGTGGTACATCATCCCATTTCTTGACAGTCTGAAAAGTGCCATTTTGTGATTGATACAATAGATATAGATTGATAATGTTCTTTGTTGCGTCATGTTAATGCTTTGAATGAGAACAAAAGAGGATCATTTCTTACCTCGTCATTGATGAATGCTGGGTTACTGAATGGAAGAGATTCATGCAGACAATGTCAGCTCAGCCATTTCGGTCGGTAGGATGGCCCACATCTTTCTTACTTGTAATTCCACGACAGCTCATACACGCTACCATTGTACCACACGTCATTGGAAAAAGGTGAACACATGCCAAAGGCATTCTCTTGGTTGACACACGCTGATGGAGACGAGTCAACTGCTGCATCAAGTCAAAGGAATGAGCTCGTTATTGGTGGACGACATTGACAAGACCTACCTTCTTCCTCTTCTTGCCTCTTCCAAGGAAATGCTGATACTGCTATCAAGCACAAGTGTAAACAGTATATGAATAGCAGCAACTTCATGTGTGGCGAGCGAAAAGGAATGGGGGAAAAGGGGGAGCCAACAAGCTTTTTCTTGTCTTGCCTTAATGGCTTCGACGACGCGCATATCACCCAGTTGCAAAACAGTTGAGCTCTATCGTCAAGGCGTTGATCCTTTTTGTGACACTTCAGCAAATGGAATAGCAAACCTGATTACTGTTGTATCAATATTTAACTTAGAATACATCTTTACCTTGCATTTCGCCATCGTTCATATTAAGATACCCAATACAAGTCATAGTTAACGTTTACATCTACTTGGATCGTGTTGTCTTTTGATCGGTCACATATCATATTGATGTCCAACAGCATAGCAATAAGCAAATTTATCCATATGCAAGATCATTTTCACACATAAACATTCACATATACATGATGATATTAAAAGTGGATGAGTCATCTATCAAGAGTAACATCATTGCCTGCTGACAATAACAATGGGAAGGTCTTTGATGTTCTCCTTGCTCATGGTTGATGATAAATCTTACTAAGTTTGCTCATGATTGCATTATCCCTTATTACTGACTCTATATTTGTCCTTTACGCATGCAAACCGGAGATCTTGCTTTACTCTAAAAGTACACGTTAAATTGATCCAAAGCACAAGTGATAGTATGATAGATCGATAGCAGTGTCAATGATATTGACTCTTTGGCAGTGATAATCACGTATATCATAGTATAGGATGATGATGTTTCATTGGTCAATCAACCTGTGCTTTGTAAGAAGGGTTTAACTGCTCATTAGGTGATGTTCCAAATAAAAGTATCAAGCAAACTAGGGTATAAAGTTATGTAAAACGAAATGTTTAAGAAACTAGAATCCGGAGAATAGCATTTGTGTATGTTGGCTGGGAGCAAGTAGTGGAAGTTTCCCAAGGAAGGTACTATTTCCGACATGGGGGTCTTAGGAGGGATGATGCACTATCTGCATGCAGCAGTTACCCTACATCAACCAGGGATGGGCTTGGTTAAAGTGGCAAGAGTGGCGAATGGAAAATTATTAGTCCTCTCTCTCATACATGTATATGTTTGTTTATTGCTTGTTGTTGACAGTGGCAAAAGAACATGTAGTGTCCTAGCATGATAAAGACACTGTACAAGTAAATTGAAGTATATGATGATCATGCTTTATGGGTATTTAGACTTGTGTGGATCCTGGTCAAAAGAAAAACCCCAATATGACTCGTGTGGATCACACACTTGACAAGGGCTCTATCACTGAGCCCTTTTCATGTCTCTCCCTCTTCTTTCTTTCTCGTTTCATTTTTGGATCGATAATCACAACAAGACATGCTGCAACGCTGTGTCGAGGATAGTGTGCGAAAAACAGTATCCAACAAGCAGCAACTAAATGATACACATCGACAAAGTTTTTGTGCCGATCCATCATGTTGGGCAGGCATTACACATCAACACCGAGTCTTGACGCGAAATTGTTTAAGACGCCAACATCATCTTACAAGTCGACGCAGCTATAAAAGTCGACGACGAAGACAACATCATGTCCATTGGCGTATTGAACAGCAGCAACAGCATCAGCAGCAACATAATAAGCGTTGTTGGACACCTCCTATCAATGCTGACACGTTGAAAGAATTGTCTTATGAGCGAATACTTTTAAACTTCCAACTGCGTCACGACTTGGTTTTTGATCGACATTTACGGTTTCGGCCCAACTTTGATGGCACATCAGGGAAAATCAAGCAAAGAAACATTGAGCGATATTGGGTACATCTCGATAACGTGTTTGGAGACGAGCTTTGTAAAGTGTTGCCTGTATTGCTTAATCACTTGATAGCATGTTTACGTCTTTTGCATCAAGATCGACAAGCTTATAACTCAAGATGGCCCATGCACATCACCATGGATACTGTGTACAGCACTCTTAATCCCGAGCGAATTGTACGACAAATTCAATCTGGCCAGCTTGATTTGAGACCCAAGATTGACTTTGTAGTCAATATCTTGCAGCCCATGTGTCCCAGTGAACATTGGCCACGTTTACAGCTTATTGCACTTTACTTTTCAAAGCGATTATATGCTCGTGGCTTTCGTCAGTGCTTTGCTATCATTGAAGCTATTCAATTGGTATGGTACATCCTTCCTTTTATTCCTTATGTCAATGATACTAATCAATCTATCCAATAGAGCTGTGTCAATCAGTTTTTGAAACAACATCGTGCGCATTTGATTCGGACATGTGCTCGATATGAAAGACGACATTTCAAGGGCAATAGAGAAATCATTGTCAAATGGCTTGCTGCTTCACGCACAGACCCTGATGCAAGCTTTCTGCAAGTCTATCACACAGGTAAGTAAGCGTATATGACTATGAAACTATGCAATATCTTACCATTTTTTAACACAGCTCTTGTACGCTTGGTTGCAATGGATTGTAAACCTTTTCCTGCCACATTACAATATGATCAATATCGATTGATGCATCAATTCAGAGCCGAGTTTCTTACTATACTTATTCTTGCCATTCTTTGCATACCCTATCATTACTTATGTGGCAGTCGATGGGATAAGACAGATCTAGAAAATCTCAAAACACGACTAGAAGGTGAACTTCAAGCATTTCGTCGACAACAACAGCAGCATGATACAACGTCATCTTGCAAAGAGCTGCCTGATTATGGTCAATTGGCGACTGAAATATGTGAAGCAGCCTATCGTACACATATTAAGCATGGCGTTGTACCTGGATGTGATTTTGTGGAACAACATGCACGAACATGGTCTGGCTGGTTAAGACGACATATCAGTGCCACTTCCGAGATATATCGAATGGTACATCAAAGGGTGATGGAAGTATTACGATGTGTGTCCCAAGGTCAAAACATGTTACGTGCGGATACCCTTAAGACTTTGGTTGGTTTAGAACGTGAACTGATGACCCTTGGTCTTAGAATACGTGCTGTAGCTGACCTTAACTTGGCCACTTTTGGTCCATTGTATATTCAAATTTGGAAAGACCTTAATGCGTTTCCACTTGTTTAAATACAGTTTCTTTATTTCTTTCCCACCGCTTTTTATTATTTAACATGTTTATGAGCACTTCTTCTACGTCTTCTCATGGGGATCAGGGGAGCCAATCTATCTTCAACCCTTCCTTGTTGTCTGCTTCACTTGCCGATGAGTTATATGAAGAACAACAGCAACAACGTAACAAGCATCACCACCAACAACAACCGACTTTCTCCACCTTTATCAACCAGCCATCTCCACGCTCCATGGCTTCGTCCATTGCATCCGCTTTACCCTTTGTTAATTCAAGACGTAAGTCAATATTGTTTTGTTTATTGGGATGATAACATGACGTAACATACTTCTTGCAGTAGGGCAAGATGATCCAGATCATGGGCCAGGTTGGTACTACTACTGTCTGGGTGGTGTTTGGTTTATGCAAGCTATACACATGTTGAGACATCATCCTATCAGCATTTGCTCTACCAAAGAAAGAAGGATCTCCCTTGATGATGAGCACATCTTTGACAGCAGCAAAAAGTATGGATAGCAGCAGTGTCAGCAGTAGCAGCCAACAACGACGCAAACGTACCACTACATCACCAGCCATGAGCCATCTTTCTGCAGAAACCACATGGAAAAGGATCCAGGCTGATAAGGAGCGTGAAATGGATGTCTTGCAACGCTATTACAACAAAAGAGCCAAAGTACATAAGCAGCTTGGACAAGTAGGTTGAGATTGGATCAAAAGAAGTCTATTGTTTTCTTTATTTATGACATATCAGTTACGCCAAAGCATTGATGATATCAAAAAGCAACTTAAGCAAGCACTTGCCAATGAGGATTATCAAGAAGCCGAGACAATGCAACATCAGCTCGAGACAATGACTACAAAGTGGTGGGATCTTTTTTCAACTGTACATGAACAACTGGATCAGCAGATTTATGATGGATGGCAACGCCTTGCTACATTAGTCATTCGTGAAACCAATGCAGCTACCAAATTAGCCGATGCAAGTCAGCTGTTAAGAGAAGAGCGTGAGCAGCAACAATTGCAACAACAAATCCAACATGAACACATATACAATGAGCGATTACAAGCTATTCATGAAGAACGAGAGGAAATTGAAAAGGAGCAAAGGTAAATATGTGATGATACTATCACTCGACAATGCAAAGCTCATGATTTGGATATAGTGAAATTGCATTTGAAGTGGAAATGTGGGAGCAATCACATACAGAATACAAGAGTCGAGTGGATGAGATTGTGTACAAGGAAAAGCGACAAAAGGAGCAATTGATGACCAAAGTTCAAGATACCCAAAATGAGATTGATGAGCTCATGTCACGATTAGCTGATCTACAACAGCAACAAGATGAATATCGAGACGAGATTCAGCAATTGGATAGACGTATGGAGGAAGCGACACGAGAATACCTACCAGAAAAGGATGCATTGGAAAAGGATCGATTGCATATTCAAGAACGTCGGCGGATATTAGAGGAGAAAACGGCAAGTAAACAAGTTGGGAGCAAGTAAGGATTGTTATTCATTTAAGACTAAAACAGAATGATATCGATCGTCGTGATGAAGAATTACATCGTTACATGGAGCAACAATCTCGAGAACAGGAGCGTGGAACAAAGGAGCTTGAAAGTCTTATGGATCAAATCAGCATCGTTGGCGAACAAGCATCACAGGGTGAGGAGCATGCATCACAACTTGTCAAAGTCTTGGATACCTTGATCAAGACGCGTGATATGCAAGTGGTGGAGAAAAAGAAGACAATGATACAAGCTCGTCAACGTGTGGTACAGCAACTACAATCAGTCGAATCAACACGTCGTCAAGCTTATGCAGCACGATGTGATATGGAGCAACAAGAAGAGCAATTGGAACGACTTGAAGCACAACTGAAGAGTCTTCAACGACACAAACAAGTTGCTGTAGAGACAGGTCAATTGGGCAAAGCTGCTAGAGCTGCGAATCAGATCAAGTTGGCTGAAGATAATTGGCGACAAGCACAATCCATCCTTACTGAAAAGCAGCAGATTGCCAAAGATGTCATGGCTCGATTGACTGAACAAGAAAAGGAGGTGAATGCTTTGGAAGAGACATGTGCAAAAATCGAATCAGAGCTAGGTAAGCTTGAAGCATAGGAAGGATTAAGCAAAAAGGAATCTATTAATATGGTCAATGCGACATTGATGCAGGTGTAGAGATAGTCGAAGCATTGGAAGATTTCAAGGAGAAACTATCAGACCAAAGGTATGGCAACAATGAAAGGGGAGTTGTGATCCTTATTTTATCACTCACACGATTGTCATATGACTCTTGATAGGATCAATACGTTACTTGAGCGTCTCGTGGATTTGGAATGTGACACTTTGAATTTGGAGATTGAAACAATGAAGAAGATTCAAGATTTCAAGCAAGACATCAATTTAGTGCAGATCGATGATAGCAATCCTCCACAACAACTACTATAAAGACTCGATTCAGCATTTCCATCGTTCAGTGTATACAGTATATGTAAAGGAGGATAAGGGATCAGGAGCACCACAAAGAGACACGTATGTTTCCTTTTTGTTTTACGGATATCAGCATCACTCCTTGCATGAAAAGCAACAAACGCTCAAGCCATCTTGTTTCTCCTTATCACCAGCCATATGAATAGCATTCAGAATAGATGTGTTTTTATTATAGTAATGTATTCGAAGCTTTTTTATATACATTGTACGAGACGACGACAGACATATTGGGACAAATGAGTGGGCATAAGAAATTTGGGAGCATAGAAGCATTAGTTGGCCCATAGTACAAGTGCATCACCGCGACGCAGCTTAGAAAAGTAAACAAATCAAAGGGGAAAGATGATGATGAGGATCGAAATAATGGATATGGAAAGGTGAAAAGGCATGGCGGTGAAAAAGGAGGAAGTGTCTAAAAGGTGTAATGTTGCTGTGCATGGATGTAATGTTGTTGTAGTGTAATCGGATATAAGGAAGAAATATGACAAAGGATCGTGTCATTGTTGTATGATGCGTGTATATGTCAAAGGAGTGTCAAAGTATAATCATGCTTATGCGGAGAACATTGAAAGATCGGAAGGTTGTTGTCGGATGGAAGAAGAAAACTTGTCATTCATATACATGTATGCAGGTAAGCTCGGTAAAACATCATGCTGAATGGCAACTGGCATTGGTTGTTGTGATGGATAATAAGATCGATATGAGCTTGGCAAGCTATTCCACGTGGTTGATGGTGGTGAAGATGGAAAAGATGATTGCTCATCTGAGCTGGAGTATGGGCTTTCTGGTAACAAACTGGGTGGAGATGAACAGGTCCAACAATCTGGGCATGCACATGGCTGCTGGGTTTGTTGCTGTTGCTGCTGTACTAATCTACGTTCTTCCATAAAGGGTCGCCACTGCACTTGGGGTCGTTTACCATTTGTTGCGTGATCGTGCTTCATGTGTTTTGTGAGGATTGTTTTGCGGACAAAGCTTTTTGTGCATCCATCAAATGGGCATTTATAAGGTCGTTTTCCAGTGTGTGTACGTCTGTGCGTCATGATTGTCAATATCTTGCATGAATGATTTTATAATGGTGAAATGACATACCGATGACGTGCAAGAGAACTGCTGTCACTGAAGCTCTTATTGCAAGAAGGATATTCACAAACATGGGGTCTTTCACCAGAATGTGTGCGCATATGGACCGTCAAAGCGGAACGCTAAATGTGAAATGACAAGCATGGTAAGGATCTGCGTACGCCCTTCCTAATCGGTTGCACATGCATTTGTTCACTCACCTGAATAAAACTTTTGCCACAATCAGGCTCACGACACTTGAATGGTCTATAAAATAGAATGAATGATAAGTAAAAGTGCAATGACGAAATAAGAAAATGATGTCAGTGAGAATGGCAACTCACCTTTCATTAGTGTGGATGCGTGAATGACGCACAAGATCGGAGCGGCGACCTTTGAAAAGAGAGTTGAAGTGAATAAAGTGTTGCCAATATAAGGATATATAGTGCTAGTCATGCTTACCAAAGGTCTTATTACAGTTGGCGACATTGCAAACAAAAGGACGTGTCTCGGTTGGAACATGGTCTTGGTTGACAAGTTCAAGGATTTCCATCTTGAAAAAAGGCTCTTTGAAAGAAAGAGGAAAAAGGAAAGTAAAGAAGAAAGAGACAAATGACATTCAGCTGTCGTATTTATATAAGATCAACAAGCTGTGCAAAAAGGGTCGTGCACATCTCCTGTATGCTTCTTCCCCTAGCACAACAGGCCATGAACACTAAATCGGTAAGCATGGGTCACACCCTGATGTTCAAGATGCTCTTTTCATAAGTCAATACTTAACAATGAGAGGGGAAATATGAGAGGGAGGATGATGCAAGTTATCCATATACATTGTTCACATCACCCCCACCTTTGTGCCTTTCAATTGATGTTGTGCAGGAGCATATTTGCCTTTTGGTGTCAAAGACAACAAATGTGGTGTGCTCCTTGTTTAATTTATTCCTTTGTTCGATCTGCCATGCTGTGCTGCTGCGTGTTAGACAATCTAGGCAATAATTGGGAAGCGTCTGTTCTCGTTGTGCAACAATACGCTTGCCGATCAAAAAAGCATGATGAACTTGTCATGTGGCCGTTGTGTACATTGTCACTTTTTGCTTTGCTTGTTTGAGCTTGATGCCCGGTTTATTGCTGTAGATGTTGATCATTGCCACTCACAGAGTGATTTACATTTCCGCTTGACTTATGTTGCTTGTCTCCGTAAACATAATTCCCCTCATATCGGATAACATGTTACACAGGCCGCACGTACATATGTACGCATGGTCTAAATTGTATGACAAGCCAAGCTGATCTTTTTGGGAACCTTTTCTTGTGCCCGCGCGTTTTTGCTTGCGTGTTCTTCATTATCCCTTCTTTTCTCCTACAGCTCAATTGTCCCCCAATATACACATTATGATGATGCTCCTGAAGCATCAACTTATACACTGCTGATTGCGATCTGCACCAAGCTTTTATCACTTGTTGGCTATCACTTTTTTGCTTTTCCTTTTCTGATATTCTAGCATATCATCCCATGCGTACAGGAACATCCTATTGCTTTCGTTTTCTCCTATGTATCGTCATTCATTATCACCCCTTTCCCTTGGCATAATGTATTCTAATCAAGGCAGCAGCAGTACCTTACACACCATGCTTTTGGATAAACAATGAGGAGAAAAGACTACCATGTTGAAAAAGGACCATGTGGATGTCTTTTTTTGTACCTGCCATCATTAATGCACAGCTTACGCGCGCGAAATTATGTACACACTAGCACGACATCACTCAGAAGCATTAGTTTCCCATCAGGGTCTATGTACAGGGTCCTATGAATCCTTTCTTGTCTTGATGCTGTTGCTTTTCTCTCACAACATCTCCTTCTCTGATTAACAAAGAAGCTTTTTCATTACCAAATTGTCCATATTGGCTTTTGCTTCATTTCTTGGTCATTGTTTTGCCTAATGATCTTAAATGAAACAGGGGAACCAACAAGTAAGCTACCAAGATACGTTTGTACGTGCTATTCTTTCAAGGTTCATCCGATTTCAATGCCATGGGACCCAAATATCCTTTATCCAACATCATCACTCCCACTTTTACAGGTTGACGCGTGTGAAGATAAGTAACTCATTTCATTTTTGCCATCCACGTGTTGGAACCTTGTCAATCAACCATGCATGTTATACATTTTCTTTGTCAGCACGCATCTCTTTTACTGCTTCTTTTATCGATAATCCAAATCATCATGATGTTGGTGTTCTTTCATTCATATTTCACTCTTTGACTCTTCAGAACAGCAGTCTACATTGTACACATAAAGAGTTTCAACACATTGACATATAACATGTATTATGGATAATGTCAGAAGTGGAGGAAAGCGTATATATGATGATGGATGATAGGATACAATCTCCTTCTCTATAGTGACCATATCGATGGCATATCCGATTGATGATGACTTGGGATAGGATACAAAGTAAGAGTAGGGATGGTTGCTTTTCCTTTGGAGCCTGCCGTGTGCAACAGCCAGACTGGTTACTGTTATTGCTGCTGCAGAGCATTTGGTTGTGTCACACGTGGATTGTGCAACTCCCTTAAACTAGCTTGTGATGCGTGTGCCTCGCAAACCAGCTCCTTTTTTACACTTTTTTACATCTCCATCATGGCAAGCACAGCAGTAGAAGCAACCCAGGTAAATGGTCGTCTTTGAACGTTGACAATAGAAAGTGGACACTGGTTCCTGTGTACTAACAAGCTCATCTCGACTGTTTCTCTTTTGCTTTGGCTGATCTATAGACGCCTTTGAATGGCTATGTTGGTTTCGATACTATCACCCAGCAGATCGAAAAGAAGCTTCTCAAACGTGGCTTCCAATTCAACGTTATGGTTGTTGGTAATGTCCTTTATTCTCATCTCAACTTATGGCTCGAGCTAACTTTTTCTATCTTTATCTTTGTAGGTCAATCTGGTCTCGGCAAGTCGACACTTGTCAATACGATCTTTGCCTCGCATCTCATTGATAGCAAGGGTCGCTTGAACTCGGATGAACCTCCACGTCAAACTACCGAGATTGAGAATGTTTGTCACTGTAAGTATTGGCTTTCTTTCATCATCATTGGGATATCACATCCACTTGTCTTTCCCTAAACTTGCCCCGGTTCCAAAATACCCCTGATACTTGACCCTGAACTGATCTCCTTCGTTTCTCCTATCATTAGTGATTGAAGAACATGGTGTACGTCTCAGATTGAACATTGTGGATACTCCTGGTTATGGTGACCAAGTCAACAATGAGAATTGGTAAGTTGTCAAAGAAACACAAAGAGATTATTGATAGATGAGATTGATCCATGTTTATTATTAGCTGGGAACCCATTGTCAAGTATATCAAGGATCAACATTCTGCTTATCTTCGTAAAGAGCTCACTGCTCAACGTGATCGCTACATTACTGATACCCGTGTTCACTGCTGCTTGTTCTTTATCACTCCTTCTGGTCACTCGTAAGTTGCTGTTGACATCTTTACCCCGCTTGTGCATCCATATCTCCTTTGCTCACATATCAGGGGTCATTTTTTCATGATAGATTGAAACCTATTGATATTGTCGTCCTCAAGAAGCTCTCTGAAGTTGTCAATGTTGTCCCTGTGATTGCCAAGTCTGATTCTTTGACCTTTGAGGAACGTGATGCTTTCAGACAGCGTGTAAGTATATTCTATGATCTGGTGATGAAATGTCATATACTCATCCCACGTGATCCTTTCTAGATCAAGGCTGAACTTGCTTTCCACAACATTCGTTTGTATCCCTATGAAAGTGATGAGGATGATGAACAAGAGCGTGCATTGAATGAGTACATTCGCGTAAGTTGAAAAAGAGAGAGAGTGGTGTATATTGCTTATATATACTTACCTTATGTGTAACACAACAACAGGAGCTTATCCCTTTTGCTATTGTTGGCTCTGAAAGAAACGTGGTCGTGGATGGCAAGGCTGTGCGTGGCAGAAAGACTCGTTGGGGTGTTATCAATGTTGAGGATGAGCATCACTGTGAATTTGTGCATTTGCGTAACTTTTTGACAAGAACCCACTTGCAAGACCTTGTTGAAACTACTGCTCATATCCATTATGAAGCTTTCCGTGCTAAGCAACTTTTGGCTATCAAGGAATCAACCCAACCCCAAACTCCTTCGAGTGCTGCTGCTGCTTCTTCTACTGCCATGTCTCCCCAATTGCCTGTCACTCCCGTACGAACCACTTCCAACCCACCATCGCCGTAGAGTTGCCATTTGAAGAAAGAGTTTCACATTAGTTCTCTTCTCTTTTCCCTTTCTTACCAGAGTATCATCACATCCCCCTTTTTTTATCTTAACGTTATACGTCTCTTTTTCTCTCTTTCTTCCTTTATCCTTTCTTTTGCTCTTCCCTTCCCATTTCTAATAGCCCAATGGATGAGAATAAGGACAGTGACTTAATTACATGTACTTTGTTCCAATGTATGTGGAAAATGGGGGAAACAATGTGATGAGATGATGAGAAGTCTGTACAAAAACAAGGGGTTGAAATGGATGAAGGATAATATAATGATAGAGGATGCAGGGCCATGAAGCGATTAAGATCTCCTTAAGGGTGTTGTGTTGTTTCCTTTTTCTCTTAGTCGTCGTCAATTTGCCAGTTGTTGTCGGTGTTCTTTGTCATCTCTAAATCCTGGCGTTGCTTGCCACGTCCTCTTTGGACATACATCTTAAGTCCCCGACCAAAGTTGTTCATGCAGACAAGACCCAATCCCGCTGTAGCCTAAAGGAGAGAGAAATACAACTCAGTCAATTGGATCGATACAATAAAACTTATGACTTACAGCGACAATAAGAATACCAATGACCACTTTAAGAGAATTAGAATCATCACATAAATACAAAACAAGATAATGAGCTTACCAAGGCAGATCCATGTGTACCAATTGTTGTTTGGTTGTAATGTTTGTTTGAGGATAAGACCATAATGAACAACGACAATCCCTTCAAATACAATGAATGTAATCATTCTACCACGGCTTTCAGTGCTTCCCTAATAGGAGATTGATTGTGTTACTTGATGTATTACTCGATTCATCATTGTACTTACTGCAGTGCGAGCAAAGTAAAGCATAGGTAAGATGAGTACAGTGACTACCACTTGGATGGCTATCTCCCAGACGGCACCAGTTCTTGATTTGAATGCGAATTGAATGACATAGAATAGCGATACCAGGAACTCGGTGAAAACATCAATCTTGAGTGCCAGGACAAAGAATTGAAACATGCGATACATGCCTAATAGTAGGAATAATATGAGAATGATGATGTATGTAATACAGATAGCACAAAAGACATACGTTGCATTTGGACATCGGCACCGATCTTCTTGTAAATATTCCAACCAAACTGACGAGACATTTGATAACTGAGATATGCCATGACACATGCAAAGATCAAGATTGATATACTGAGAGCAATTTCCAATCGCATTGCGGTATAAAGGGGTGACGTATCATAATGATAATCATTAAGAGCATTGACCCATTTGATTCCATCAACAACTTGCAATGCACCCAGAACAGCACATACAGCATTAAGTAAAGCCAATGCAAGGATCTCTGCTGTATTCTGATAGATGGTCTGTGTTTGAGAAAAGGAGAACAAGGGAATTAGACGCACATGAACAAGGGCTAAAAGGGGATTCACCTTACAGCATCAAAAACCATCCCAATGAACCACACTTGGAAACCGATAAATGCAAGGTTCTCCCACTGGATTCTTCCCAATCGATCAGCAGCACGCTCTGGTATCAGATCATCATTGGTGGTAGAGGAATATAAGACTGATGGATTGGATGGCTCGGGTAATAAGGTAGCTTGCAGGGTATTTTGTGAACAAATCAATGCTTGTAGAATGATGATGATGAAGGCTTGTACAAGTGCAGTAGAAATATAGAGCTTCGACCAGCGAGTCTCCGTGATGCGAGAGATCTATTGCAAATATGAGTTCCACTGGAGGAAACAAGACGATCGCGTATGTTATTGACACCTACAACTTTGCTGACAGTGACCATGATACAAGCAATCCGGCTGCTTGATGGGATGAGTGGAATGCAAGTTAAGGAGAAAGGAACAGTGAAAAAAGTACGAGCAGACGCCTAACAAGGGATCTTCCATATTTGATCCAAGGAAGTGTTACACAGAATGAGTCCAGAATGGACATCATTAGCATCCCTCTCCTCCCATTCTACTTCCGCTTACCCGCCAATCATGTAAACACCATCTTCAATCATTGCATTATCCTTTGTACCTTGTTGAAGCATTCAATATAAATCAATTGTGTTTGAATATGCAATCCATCTTATATCTAGGAAAGGGGGAGGGGGCTTAAAGGATAACACGACGATCAATTAGCCTGTCGGATCATTAATGCCGCTGTCCCGCATATTGCTTTGCCTCGCATGCTGCACTCTTTCTCACTTTTCCATTGATACATGTACAACAAAGGATCATCCAGAACATAAATCCCCAGACTTTCTAAATGTCATCATATCATTGTCCATTTGGATATATCAGTATTGTGTTGTTTGGGGATCTAGACATGCCTTGTGCCATAAATAACTCATGTAGTTACCGCTGGCTCAGCCTTATTTGTACCTTTTTATCATACATCATGTGTTTATACACAAGCTTTGTGTTGTTACTCCTATCTTTATCCAATGAAGCATACATAGCTCTGACTATGGGATACATGTAACAAGATTCAATGTATTCGAATACAGAAATGCCATTTATCAATGTTGTTGGTATTACAAATGTTATAACAAAGATGCTATCTAATTGCCATACACAATTCTGGTTACTTCCCGATATTCTAAAGTCGTGTGTTTTCCAGAACAGGCTATTGTGCATTTGGTCCTTCGTGTTGTTCCTTTTCCAGCTTATCAAGCTCTTGGTCGATCTCATTCAACATCTTCTCTAGTCGCTTGCCTAAACGCATACTAGCTTTATCTGTATCACGTTTTGTCGCTTCTTTGAGTTGTTCAGCAAGCTAAAACAAAAAGTCAGTCTCATATGATTGTTATTCAGCGACAAGCATACCTCTTTGTAATCTTCATGATTGAATTTGATCTCGTTTAGCTGAGCACGCTCTTCCAAAACATCCATCTTGGTACGCAATTTGGCCAATGCTTCTTCAAGCTCTTGTCTATCTTCATCTGATAGCTGATTCTCCACTTTTTTGCTTTCAGTGCTCTCTTCCTCCTATATAATCCGCCAATGTCAGAATGATAAAAATAAAAACATGGATTGCACGTGGTGGATGAAACTGACCTTGGATTGATCAGGGATGAAGGCGTCGAGTTTGTCAGCTGCTTTCTTTTGTTCTTCTTCTAGTCGTTGGATTTCAGCCTCTTGAGCTTCACGTCGTGCTTGTGCTTCTTTTTCTTCTTGCTCTGACTCATCTTCAATCAGCTCTTGTTGTTGTTCAAGGACTTCAAGCTTTTGTTTGAATGTACTCTCGCCCACCATTTCGAGGACTTGTAACTCAGTTTCATTCACCTAGAACATATATTGCATTAACAATGGGATGCTGCTGGATTGAATGATATGTCACCTACCAAGTTGTCAGGCAAGCTGTTAAAAGTGGCACGCAATGCATCTTCAGTAGATACAGTTCGATCAGTGAAAGAGAATGCTCTGGAAAGGATCATCAAGGTGGTAGGCACTTGGTGGTTCAGGTTCAGATCCACCCATTGTGCAAGTTCATCTCGCAAGCGACCAGGTGATACATTGAATGATGGGATACCACGGGCTGCACATGCACTTTGTAACTCTTGGATAGTGAGACTGGAAATTCCTTCACTTTGAATGACCTAATACATCATCAGAAACGTATTCCTCTACATAAATGTTCTCTTTTTACCTTGTCATCAGCCTTAATTTGTCGCATACGGTTACGAATCTGGAATCTGAGAAAGTTGTCTGTGCCAAAGGAGTTGATATTCATGTATTTGCATAAGGACACCAGCTGGGGACGAGTCAAATTGTCCAAAGTGAGCTCATCTTCAAAGCTTCTAGCCACTTTGAGCAAATCTTCAGTGGATGCTTGTTCTCCTGTCATACGAATCTATTACATGTGTCAATGTTTGTTTCCTTTTTATCCTCTCTTGCAATGTACCTTTCTAAAGAAATCAGAAAAATCTTTGGCTGCTTGGGGATTAGCTGATCCAGGGAATCCAGATTCAGCAATAGTCTCCTGCAGAAACTCGGCCATCTCCAATCGCACCTTGAGCAACTTGCGTTTCTTCTCCTCCTAATTCTGGGTATCAATCATCTTTGTTCACTTGATTGTCACTATCAACTTACCCCTGATGATTTGCTTTCATAAGTACTTGGCAACATATTGGGAAATAGCTTGAGAGCCACTGGCAATAGCAATTCCATAAAGGGCACAATAACAAACACGGCAAATGGCACCAAACGTAGAATGTCGGAAGTAGTGCGTCGTAGCTGTGAATGATCGGGAGTTAAAGATTGACTAGACACATACGCATGCATCAAATATAATCTCCAAGTACCTGACGTGCTTCTCTACGAGTCAAATATCCACCATTCAATAACTTCCATGTCAATTTGGATGAAATCCGAATCTCCAATCCAAGCAATTTGGTTCCATCCCAATAGTGTGTTGCTTCATCCTTGACCTTTTGCCATAAAGTCTTCTTTTTGGTGGTGGGTTTCACTGCAGCAGTAGAGGATGATGCAGTTGTAGTATCAGGTGCAACTTTTGATGATGATGATACAGGCTTTTGTTCTTTGAAGAGTTGTTGTTCAGAAAAAGACGACTTGTTCTCGGCGTTACGCAATAAACGACGTGAGGAACTTGCAAAATGTATCGATCGGTGAATGCCAATTGCGTGTCGAGTCATACATGGTCGAAGAACCAAGCTGTCGATGGCGATACTTTGGAAAGGTAAACGCTTACAATGAGCTCTTAAGCGTAAAGATAAGTGAACGCCTGGATACATATGGGGTGAAAAGAGAAAAGCAGTATGGAAAAAATCCTCAACGCATCATTATCGAGACGAGCCTTTTGTAGTCACGAGCACATGATAGAATATGCAATGTCGGTGTCGTTGTCGATCAAAGTCTATATCTGTTATTGCCACATATATCCTACATATAGACTATTCACTCCCAACTCCCAATGACACACATATTATATCACACATAGCATATTTGTGTTTGATGTATCTTTCGTAATGTATTATGCAACCAATAATGACAATGCTTATTTCTTGCCACCAGCAGCAGCCTTGGCCTTCTTGGTACCACGGAACTTCTTGGCACGGTTCTTCTTTTCCTTGCGCTGCTTGCGACCACCCTTGGGAGCTTCAGCCAAACCAATCTATAGAATAGTATAGCATTGAATATCTTGTCTTGATATACATCCATATTCATAATAAAACTTACGCGAACAAGTCGGTACTTGGGCTCGAACTTCTTCAAAGCTTCAACATTGTCGTAGATAAGAGCAAAGCCAGTGGTCTTTCCACCACCAAAGTGGGTCTTGAAACCAAAAACAGAGATAACTTCCTTGTTGGCCTTGTACATTTTAGCAAGCTTCTCACGGAGCTCATCCTTGGAGATGCTGGGACGGGCAGGGTGAATGACATCCACAACCATTTGCTTGCGTTGGAGCAAGCGGTTCGTAAGGAACTTGCGAGTGCGAATGGTCACGGTCGAAGCGTCAGCCTATAAGATATACATCCAAAGTGTTAAATCATAGCATTCATCTACACATCCATCCATTGACTTTATCATCCATCCATCATTTTTTCCTCTCTTCTTTATGAATGTAATGTCTTTTTGATACGAACCATGATGATCGATTCTTGGAAAGGGAGGTTTCCTCGTCGGCAGGATTGTCCTCCATGATCACACCCACTCACGACCACTTTCTCTAATCCCAACACTTGCTCCTCCAGTCAGAGCCAATCATATTCAAGTATCCTTTTCATCTCATTCTAATGCTCTTACACATCCATTCAATACACTATCATGATCAATACACTTTTGTTGCTACTATAACCTTACTACAAGTGGGAAAAGGATGATTTATCTATATAGTCGTAAGCATTGTTGTCCTCGCTATAATCGTCGTTTACTATAGATAAAGAAAGCCATCCTGCAGGAATCCAGGTAACAAAATCACCATCCACGAGTAAAGGCACTGTAAAGATTCATCCAAGGCCATTTCAATCCTTGACAAGGAAGGATATCACTTCCAATGTGCCTAGGCTAATACTTGTTCTCATCCATCCAGTCCAAACATGTCAAATAGTCACTGGATGTAGGTACAGGCTGGGAGTCGAACCCAAGAAGATGATGATGCCCAAAGTTGCATACTGCCTGACCAAAGAAACCTGATCACTTTATATTAGTGTACACATACAAAATAAAGAGCTTTTGTCATTCTACTTGCCTTCTTCATATATAACAGCACCATGATAACGTGTACAACGTAAAGAGACCTTGTTTGTATCGAAGCAGAAGCCAGAGTGTAGTAGTGAAAAGCCCAAAGCCAAAAGAAACAGCCAAAGTCTTGTTGCGTTTATTCTTGAAGTCTACACAAAGCTTAAACGGTTAATGCAACACGTCCTGCTACAGCATTGAGCTCTTTGAATGTACCTGTAGGCACCAAACTTGAAGCGGCATAACAACGAAACAGTAAGAGCAACACGTCTGGCTACAACCACCCAGTCCGCTTGAACACTTGTTGCCTATGAAAGTACCCAACTGTATGAATACAACAACCCAACATGAGCTTCTTTATAACACATACCTTGAATGCATGGCGTCAATGGGAGTCGTGTACGTGTAAAGTGAGTATGAGCTTGAAAGAAAGAGAAGAGAAGTACTTGTGTCAAGTCGCGGAGCTGCAGCTGCTGGCTCCAAGATCAATCCCAGCTTCTTCAATGACTGCCATGGTAAGTTGGCTTAGGGAATGTTGATATTCTAGTAGCAAGTAAAAAGTCGATAACACTATGTACGTGTGTCTTTATATCAATGCATGCATGAAGCGAATTCAAAGATTCACAGCTAAGGAATCCTATTCATCTTACCTGCATACATATCCTTTGTTGATCCATGTCCAATGCACATTACTCAGAATAAGACATCTTCATATGATGTAGTTTTGCAGAATTTCATCCCCACATGTAACGTAGTACACCTTTACGTCAGCTTTGATCTGTGCTACACAATGAAAATGTACCTAATGCGTGATCGTATGCTGGCAAAGAAATGTGCCTATCCATGACAAATCGAGTGAATTGACTCTGTCGACATAAGCCCAATTGCTTGATGATTGGAGTAAGAACATTGGAAATGCTGACAATGATACCGCGGCAGCGGGACTGACAATGAAAACATGCATACAGAGCCACATGGGCAAAAGACATATCATTGGTAATCCCGGGGCAATGATGACTCGAAGCGTAATCTTGGATATAAAGACACCATGTGATACCATCCCTGGTATAAAAAGTAGTCATCCACTACCCTGGTTCTTACCAATCAGCACATCACTAAGCAACGCGTATACACAGGAAATATTGAAGCAAATGAGCTTCAACGATGTATCAATGCTGCCAATGATGATACACAAAACTTTTGGTTAATAGTACCACATCATCTGCCACAAAGAGACAAAATACCTTGTAATGGTACAACTAGAGCGACACATATATGCTTGTTATGGGGAAAATGAGCTAGTACTATCAATGTTGTGCAACCTGTCAATGGTGATACAGGCTGTCATTTCTTATTTCCGCATGTATTAGATGCTGATCTTGATGAACAACGTCTTTCTTAGCCACGTTGATAGATAATAAGAAATCATATACTTGCTAATGCCAATAGCATAAGGGATAGTCCATTTGGATATAAGGCATTTTCCAATTTTGATCATAGTAAGCAATATACGATGGCGAAGCTTTTCGTTCAGGGGAAAAGAGAGTGGAATGTGAACTTTGTTGACGCCATGCAGATCTTAGAAGGTCGACCACAAACTCATTCAGTATCGCCACATGTGAAAAGATGTCCAACTGGGTCAACGTCGTCAGCGGTGTTACGAGATTATGGTTCAACGACACATATAAGAACGATAATCAGAACACGATCAGGAGTTTAGTACATTATCAACTCTACAATCTTCTTTGCACTATCCTTCTCAATCAATGAAGTTCACAGCAACATCCATTTTGGCAGCTTTATTGGCAGCTACTGCTGTTATGGCAGCGCCTACATCATCCATCGAAAAGCGTAATGATGATGGAAGTGTACATATCGCTTCCAAAGATGATATGGCTATCCAGAAGCATTATCTAGAGTTGTCATACTCGGCTTACTGCTCATCAGTCATCCCTGGTGGCGATTTGAAGAGTTGTCCATATTGTGATGCCTTTGATGATATCAAGTTGATCAAAACATTCAAGACCAAGAATTATGATACTAATGCCATGGTGGTGCGAGATGACAAACGCAAGGAGGTGGTAGCTGTCTTTCGAGGAACTGACTCAATTACAGGCTGGATCGCAGTAAGTCGACTAAATATACATGCGTTCTTAATGCGAAAATGGCAGTAATATTGAACTTTGTGACATATCCTGTTCTAGGATTTCACTGTTCTCCCTGTATCGTATCCTCCTGTAAAGGGTGCCTATGTCCATAAAGGTAACTTCAGTGACTTTTATACTCTGCTCAAAGCTTCGATTATTGAAATGTGCTTTATAACAACAGGTTTCTATGCAACCTATATGGATGTCGCTGATGAAATCACATCAGTGGTCTTGGATCAAGCCAAAAAGTACCCAGACTACAATATCGCTGTCACTGGGTAAGCATGTCATTGATAATGTATACATGATAATATGAAAGATAGCATAAATTCACACAAAGGCATCATCATCACCCATAACAGACACTCTCTCGGTGGTGCTACTTCCATGTTGGGTGCTATGGATCTGTACCAGCGTGGTGTACCAGCACACAAATTGAAGTTGTATACCCAAGGTGGTCCTCGTGTTGGTAACAAGGCTTTTGCAGATTATGTTTTGAGCACCAAGATTCCAGTAACAAGACTTATCAACAAGATGGATCGTAAGCATGTGATTACGCCATGGATTATGCCTCTTTGCTCACCATGTTTATAGTTGTTCCCCACGTACCACACAGATTTGCTGGCTTTAAACATCCCGGTGAAGAGTACTGGATCAAATCAAATGGCACTACACGTAAGCATATGACCTGCTTGGTTCTTTACATGTCAAGGACAACATGGCTGATGAATTATACATAGGCGTGTGTGCTAATGGTTTGGAAACGCGAAAGTGCTCAGATTCAGTGGAGCTTTTTGCGCTCAGCTTTTATGACCATAACAAGTAAGAATTAGTCGATCTGGTAGCATCTCTAAAAGTTTGCTCATAATGTTACTTAGCTACTTTAATTATCATACCGAAATGCATTCTTGCCTTGGTTCCAGCAACTAGGGCGGGCTACATACATCTTATACATGAAAAATATAGATCAACAACCTTACATCTCCGCTTAATGCCTTCCCTAATAAATGTAATTGACTGTTGGAGAATAGACAAGTGCGCTGCATTCTTTTTGAGCCATGAGTCGTGTTTCTTGATCTTGCCATATTCAAGCACCCTATTTAAAGTCTGCATCTTCATATGCATCTTCATGATGTCAATGCACGATGACAGAATCAATGCATCATGCATGAATCGTGCTGCAATCTAATGCACATCATCTGTCGCGTCACAAAAGATACAAGGTTGTCATGACTTTAACAGAGGATAAGCTGGTCAGATATGCACATAATGTGCACATTAGTGCTTTATCTACATTTTTATGATACTTAAGATAACATGATTGTATGTTGGATTGATCAAGGAACAACAACATCATATATGGTGAATCCTGTAAGATAGGTCATGTCAATTCCCAGCCAGTATTATGTGTTTGCTTTTAGATATTGCTCATTTCCTTTTCTGCCATAACTTGAACACACTTTCCATTTCTAATGCCATGGACTTAAGTGTCCTTCCCATAAATGCAATTGTCACAAGGGTGATGGTACATAAGAGCAATAAGCTCATAACTCACATTGGTATCTTGCCTGATTTGCAAAAGCTCCGGGATCATGCAACTTTTGCTTGTTGTATCTCAGGTTCATGGATCAGCCGTATTAAAGTGGCTGAAGGTATCACCGGATACATTATTCTAATCAGATGGGCAATAACGCTGGAGTCATGATAGTAGATGTCTATAGCCAATACGATATGTAGCACAATGGGATCTTGAGTCATATCGGAAGAAGAGATCTATTTAGATATTGATACAGTGTCTATAATGCTACCTGCAGGCAGCTGTTTGATTATGTATGCAATGATGGTGCCAGAAGTGACATTGATATTGACTAAAGAACCTATTTTTAGGGCCAGATTTCATCCATGCGAAACAAAACATGTCAAGACTTGTTTCGATTAAGGCGAAGGATGTGGGAGAATCAGCAAGATTGGCGTAACATTTGACTATGCATTCTCATATTGATTCTAATGAATGTTCTTTTGCATATCACCCATGATGAAGATATGTAAGGATCAATGATCCTGCTATAGTAGTAGCATATAGCGACATTCCTCTCATGGTGATCATTACAACAAGCAATCGCGCATGAACAATGATAATAGATCATCCAATGATTCAATGAGTTATCTTTTCAAAGAGATTGACACGAGTAGAAGACATTTATTCTACACAGCTATAGTTTGATTTGACTAGCTAAGCATTTACAATGCACGTGATCAATAAAACGGAGCAAGTTACACAGAAATGTATCCAGAACGGAAAGCTGTAAGTGATGCTGAGCAAAAGGGTGCATTCAGCAGAAAAAGAGGAATCCGAGCAAGATCTTATGACGTGATGCAGTCTATTTTTGATGCGAGCGAATGGATGTGCAAGTTTGGATCCACATGGACATATGATCGGCTTTTTTGGGATCGGCATCCTTTTCCGCTCAGCCGACAACTCTGTCAGAAATGAACCAACGTCTCGACGCCATCAACAACAAGATTGACTCTATACTTGCTACATTGCACTGGGATCGCCAAGATCTAAAGAACTGGTATATACAAGTACGTTGTCACTGTTAACTATTTGTGCAGGCACTAACTTGCGCATCGTTGAGCAGGAACAAACCGAATGCGTGTCGTGTCCATACGATCGCCGCCACAAGGTGCCCCGTGGTAGACTCCAGTCTCATTTACAAAGGTGTATGGAGAAACGGCAGTATGGTAGTGGTACAAGAAGGAAGGTTGGTGCTGTAACATGTGGCGCATGCGTGTGTATATCGTATCCATTACTTTGGCTGATTGTTTGCTCTGCATTCCTCTACAGCTACCAAGCAGTGCTCGCTATTTTTATTCACAAGCACCTGCTGTTGTCTCGTTCCAGACTGATGCAACAGGTAAATATCCATTGTATTGGGCATCTTCAATGGGGCTGAGCGATGAATGATGTAGTGGAAGATCAACAAAAGCATAATGCACAAGGTGTTCTAGTGTATCCATTATCAGATGACTCGTCAACGCGTTTTGCCCACGAACTACGCATCAAACATAATCGTCCGGATCCTGGTCCTGGAGATATCCAAGGTAAAATACGATTCATTGCTTATTCCACGTGATAAATCACTCACAGTATTATGTCAGATATGACACAAGAAGACGACAGATCTGATACAATGACCGAACAATCATCTTCTGATCCAAGAGCCATCAAAAGACGTCCTAAAGCCTACCGTGTCAAGGTTACTAAACAACGGACCGCCATTGAAGTATGTCAAGAGTGATGGTGATGGAATCATTGGAAATATCTCACACATGCCACTGACACAATAACATGTTTATAGGTTCAGCGGCAGCTGGTCCAAGCATACATGCAAGAATTCAAGTGATATCTTCCATGAATGGTTTAGACGCTGTGCACGAGCGTACTAGCCAACAACGCCAATGTCATGCATTGATGCTGTATTCTCGGTTACTTGTCGCCAAAAGCAGTTTCTTCTTTCTCCACACCACACGCCAAGGCTGTGCTCAGCAGATATGCATGTCTCCTCAGTATTCTTGGCTTTTGAAAAGATATAAAAGCACCACATTTTCTTCCACCATCATCTCATCACAACAACAACTACTACTTTTACAACAATGAAACAACAAATCTTTGGCACTCTTGCTTTCTTCTACATCTCAGCTGCTTCGGCAATGCCTTTCTTGGCTGCTCGTCAAGACAACAGCCACCATGATGATGTCTCTGCACTCTGTGGCACATGTAATTTCCTATCTCATTCACTTTGATCCTTTGAATGGTGATCTAACATGTTTCATATAGGGTATGCTGGTGGTATTACTGAGAATGTAAAGAAAACTTTTGACGACATGACCGCCACCTATGGCTTTACATGCGATTGCTGGCACTTTGAATTCACCCATGATGGAGGATCGTCTCTCAAGCAAAAGGCTAGCTGCACTGTTCATCAAGATGGCAAGACCTTGGGACATGCTGAAGTTGTAGGCTCTCTTGAATACGACAGCCATAGTGATGATGAATACACCTTCGATTACACTTTGGGTAAGTGATCAAGCTGCAATGGGGATCCATATACAACAATACTAATGCTATCATTATAGACGAAGCTTCTTTCTACCCTGAAGACAAATCCGAAAAGCAGCAAGGCCTCGAAGGTATGAATCATTCTGAATACAAGGTCCACTACAAGCTTCTCGAAAACAACCAAGGTCTTTATGAATGGGCTGAATATGGTAAGTGACATCAAGCTCTTGCATAATCAACATGCTAAATCACCCATGTTCTCTTACATTTTAGACAATCAAATCTACTCTGCAGCTTACGGCAAGGATCACGTTCCCGATGACAACACCTATGACAAGCTTGTGGACGATCTCGATCATGATGATGTTGATCTTATCCGCTTGGAAGACAAATGCTAGGCAGAGATGAAGCTAAACAGATTCTACATTTGATATACTGAATGCAAAGAAATACAACTGCTGTACTACTATTATTGAAAAGTCATGAGAGCAAATTGATGAAAGAAGTATCATACAAAAGGGGGTGAAGGACAAAGAATAGTTGAATCATATACATGGATCATGAGAAGGAGTCTGAAATGAAATAAGCTGAGAATTGGCGATGGTACATGGTATTGGATCTCTTGATGATGAGAAGGATCAGGGGTGATTCAAAGGGTATTGGTGAGCGTTTATAGCAGATGCCCAGCGTACCTTTCCCTTGTATGCATATCTTGGCTACTATATTTGTCTTGGTGCTCTCCAGGAGCAATATTGGTCGCGCATGTTTCAATATCACATAATGGCAAAGGGAAGATCTAAGTTAAAGTCATTCATATTCCAACTGTTGTGTTGCTGCTGCTGAGATACATGTTGGTATGATGGTGGTTGTTGGGTACTATTCTTGACAGACATATTGATATCACGATGGTAAAAGAGTGCTGTTTCTTGCTCAGCAAGAGTATCGTAGTTGTATGGTGGTGGGTGGATATGCTGATAATAATTGGCAAGATCTTGCTGTACAGTCATCTGTGCCATTGGTTCTTGCGTAATGTGTTGTACAGGAGGATGGGCTGGATATGTATGATACGAGGATGATGAATTTGTTGCTGCAGCATCGCAGCTACCAGCACTGCTTGCACTGCTTAGTGGCGGTGTCATTTGTTGACTTGTTAATGCTGAGATTTGACGCAAAAGGATTGATACGTGCTCTTTAAGATGTTTGTTTTCAAAACGTAAATGCTCTATTTCTTCAGGCCAAGAAGCCATTTCTTTAACGCGTCTTTCGAGATCCTTGATATATCGCTCACGACGTTGTCGAAATGCACGTTGAGCAGCTCGATTTTGTGCTGCACGTTTAGATGCAATAACAGCTCTAGCGCTAGATGATGCCATGGATGATGATAAAGAATCCTCATTTTCATCCGTAGGAGGAGAGCTTGCTGCTGTATTGGTACTACTATAAGCAGAAGTGATTGGTTCATTGTGAGAAGCACTATGCGAGAAGGTTTGCTCTATGTAAATTCACATGCAAGGCGAACTTAGAAACATTCGTACATGGTTATTTGAACAAATACTCACGTTGTTTATTTGAAGAATGGATCCATGGTGATGAACGGTCTTGCTGGGAGTGAGCAGTCGTGCGAAATTCTAATGACATAAAGTTTCTTTGTGTATGAGCATAATGTCACAAGAAGTGGTTTTTGGGCTCACCTGCAGTGTAGATCTTTGCTCCTTTGTTTGAATAGGGTAGCGCTAATACCGGATGCTTGTCTATATGTAAATGGGATGTTGACGCGTGCATAAAAGGAAAGAAGTAAAGAAATCAAGAAGAGAAAGAGATGTGACTGATGGATTGATGAGAGGAGAATTAATAGATATATAAAGTACGCGGTGGAGACTTTCTTGATGAATTTGGTATTGATTGATCAAGATAGAAAGTGTGGAGAATGTGTAAGATGCAAAGTTTTCACACACGCTCTCTTTGAAATATAATGCAACAAGTCAAAAACCCGCATGGAACATCTTAGTTACAGTAGGATCTCCATCTTGTGCCTGTGGATGGGCCCTTGTTGCCCTGAATCCCATCGAATCAAGTGTAGGTATCACTGCTTAAGTAAGGTTCGCGTGACACCGTGTAACACAAAGATATGCACCGCTTGTAAAAGCTCGCTGATCGATAGTGATAGCTTATGTCTACATAATACATGAGAGAGATCTTCATCACTAGCTGGTTTTCATAAGGCGGCACAAGGCATTTGCACTTTTTGGTGGCTTCTTCCGCTTCTATTGCATATTCATCATCTCCACAATCACCTATGCTATCACATGTATAATGGTATTCAATCGTAGTAATGCATTTAGTTTTAGATTTTGTCGTCAGTAATGATCTTCTTGGTTGTCTCATCACGTTTATCTTGTCCTTTCGATAAAAATCACACACCACGTAATACAGCCACCCCACAATATACCATCTTTCTTTTCAATCATCTCCCAGCCTCTCACAAGACACAGGATGCTTTCCATCCAATCATACTATGTATTCCTGTTTCTCGGAACGATACCATTTCCAACCATGTGTAATGCTACATTTTGTGCTCAATGTGTTGACTTGATACAAAATGAATGATACATCATATACAGACTACTTGACCCATCACATCGTCATTTTATATTGCTCTGAAGCAAGCCAATGAAACAAAGCAGAGCTTATTTGTGTATGCAAGTGCATATCATTGCTATACCATTGGGACGAAAGGCTTGACAAAGTCAAAGACACATGGGGAGTGTGTGAAGGTGTCACTAAAATGAGCTGCCAGTTGTACAATCAGCACGAAATCATTATCCACGTGCGATTGTACATCTCAAATTGGTATCTGCGAAGGATTCCTGGTGATATGCTGGAAGAATTTAGATTCCTGTATGATGGATCGGGACCTGATTGGCTTTTTGTTCTCTTTCAACAAGAACATTATGCAAAACAATGAGCATTTCATTGTCTAATATCATGTATTGGAATCAGTATCTTGTTCATGTTGTAGCGAATTTCCCTTTTGCCACATGAGCACCACTTAGAACGCAAGAAGGAGAGAATACATCATGATTAAGTGCTGCTGCTGATGCATTCGCTGATCAAGAATACTCCGTTGACTGCAAGTAACATGTTCAAAAAGCCGCGGGATGAGTAAAGAAGGATATACATTCATGTCCGCTTCTTGCAGCTGCATGTGTAGTGCCTATCTTGGTGGTTTCGGTAGAGTTACTTACATCAACAATTGCCAAGAGAAGAAGAAAGTGAGCATAGAACATAATGAGAGGAAAAGAGGAAGCACTACATCAGCATCAGAGATATACAGCATGTAAAAATGGCAGCCATTTCTTTGTTTCGCTTGTGCATAATCAAGCAAATGCCTTTTTCTTAAGAGACTGCTAGAACGAAATTGTGGGGCAGCCAATAAGAAAAGGTGATACAAGGTGGCCGAGCAGATGGATCGACCAATTGCCATAGTTACACATTACGCCCGTGCATTGTTTCAATGGCAAATGCATTACTAGCATATCTATTAAGCTTATCATGCTTACTTTTGACAACTTTCTGCATTCACTATTATAATAAAAGCTATCTTATGCCACCTTATCTGAGAACGAACTACCGAATCGTGCTCATTGGATGATAAACTTTGCCACTCCCAGCCCTGCTATTATTACACCTGCAACATTTCGGTAAAACCACCCCTGTGTATCCTTTTCAGCCTGCACTGCCTATGTCGTAATCACTAGCTATTGAAAGATCACGTAGTTGTTTGTTAGTGAAGATAGACAACCTAGAGTGACGAATCATTAAATCGAATAGCAAACGAAGCAAGTGGAACAATCATGCGAGGTATATTGTATTAGAGAAACATAGAAAATTCTAGGACAAAGTGCTCTTATGGCTGCAAGTCAGGTTGATAGTTGGCCAATGCTCTTTGCAAAACCCATCACACTGTCGTCATTTGTTGATTAGTGGAGCTCAGACCAGTCAAAAGAACATTCGATGTGGTTTCAATTATAATAAATAACAACGTGGGTCATCCTTCACCTTTACACCTTCTTTCCAGCTGTCGGCAAATTCTTCCCTTCTTCTTAGAACTTTGTATATTTACCATAATTGCCATGGGTAAGTATGATAACATCATCTGTGCATATTCCAAAGAGATCCACATACCAATGACACCATCATTCCTTATAGATAAAGATACCATTCACTACTCCTCTGAGAGACAAGATGACATCTTGACAGCTATGGGTATCCCATGGCTCGATCCAAGTTCTTGCGATCCCATGTTCTCCATGTTGCATCCGGCTTCTTCGACAACACCATCAGTTGGTCTTATTCCTCCCAGTCACTCAAGCACACGAACATCATCCAACAGTAGTAGCAGTGTAAGCACTCCCAGACATGTACAGCAATCTGATATGTTTTGGCAAGCACCTGCCAATGGGACACTGCCGATTTATGCAGCTTCCGTGTCGCCGCCAAATTCACAGCAAATGGTACATCGGCGTAGTATGCCCGAGATTAAACAACCTTATCAAAACAACACATCCACATCTACTCGACGACAGAGAAGACGCACTGAAGGTACTGTCACTGTTGATGATGGTGATGATGAGCAACGCAGACAGATGTTTTTGGAACGCAATCGTCAAGGTAAAGAAAAAGTAGGGTCATGTGCTGTACCAGTTTCACTGATATGCATTTTGTCATTTAGCTGCATTCAAATGTCGATTACGCAAGAAACAATGGCTCACCAACTTACAAAACCAAGTGGAATACATGGATACCGACAATCGACAGCTGGAACATCAGATTCTCAGACTACGAGAAGAAATCCTGAATCTCAAGACATTAATTGTAGCACACAAAGATTGCACTATTGCAAAAGAGCATGCAAAGTCGATGGGCTTTCCATTATCCTCTTCTTCTACCCATCAACAACAAACTTTCAATCCTCCCCCATCAATTCATTAAGTAAAAAACACACACACACTGTAATTGTATATACATCTCGTCTACTGCAGTTTAAATAAGATGTACATGTTGATGCAATGATACACTCGACATAAAGCTTCTCGATCATGTGCTGCTTTTCTTTTCCTTCTGCTTGCATCATCACGGGTAAAAAGCACAAGAATGCACTTTAACATCATCCTTATCACCATGTGATCTTGCCTGCATCACAGCTTGCATTCTGTTTTAGTAGCACACCAACGTCAACGCAAAGTCAAATACTTCCAAAATAAGCATTGTGCCTGGTGATATCATGGTCACCCCTTCATGTTCATGATCATCATCATCAGTGGACGTCATATACAATAGTGTGTGGAATGATAAGAAGTGATATGTATTGAATAGCAGTGTATAAATAAATATGTAATAGTATAGCATTATAAAGATGTCACTAGACTTATCCTTTGTTGGAAGATGATGTTGAAAAAGTGCGCTTGATCCTACGAGAGAAGCTTCGACGTTGAGAAGCCAGCTTGTTTTGAATTTGTGAAGATCGACTCGCTTTAGGTGAAACAGGTGTCGTTGATAAAGATGTATCTTGTTCTCCAGTAGAAGTTGTCCTTGTCACAATAGATAATGGTTGTGATGCCAACTTGCTGCTAGAGTCAGTAACGGAAGACGAACCTGCCGACATTTTGCTATCACGCTTAGAATTGTACTGGCTGGATTCATGCTCGTTCACTTGTTGGTTGGTAGTGGTGATATCCGCTTTGCCACTGACAAGTGTTTCCTCTCCATCATGTGTCACATTATTCTTCTTTTGGTCCTCCTCCTTTCCAATAGCTGACTCGTTCGGCTCTGCTGATATGATAGGGATGGGTCATTTGCATATCAGTCAACATGTGCGTATGCTATCAGAACCACACATAAAATGTATATACACATACTGGTTACTGCAACACCGTTATCATCCTCTGTTTCTTCTTCTTGCACTGCAGGTAGTACATCATGGATTGGAGACGTGGCTGGTGTCAAGTCTTGTTCTTCAGGTTTGTTGCTCCAGACTTGCTGAAGCTGCAGCACTGAATACATTCGCAACATGTTTTGTAAAAAAAGTCGATAAAGGAAAGAAAGTAAGAGAAAGAAGATGAAGTGGAATCTGGTATGACTGAGTCAAATTGTATAAAAACGTGTTGGTCCATCAGTCACCTGCTCACGTCCTACGTGATGGCAACTCTATTGTCGTGCTGCACAATGGTTGTAATACACTATACTTGTTTTGCATATGGATGAAGAATCTTCCTCATGGCTTTGGTGGTGTGCCCTGGATCAAATCCATTGTTTAGTTGCATCATGTTGATACTGGCATAAATCGCTAGTCAAATGTATCCCATGATGCTGTTCGTTTGTTTAGAGATGGCGGCACATAAACGACAGTCTACTTCATCACTGTATTCATCATTTCTTTGGCGATAACAACATAAGATACAAGAACTATGACATGGTCTTGTGCATCCAGTGGTGGCGGAGTGCAAGCAACATGTTGTACATGAGGATCCAGACACCAAAATCCAAGACACAATCGTCATATGCCTTTCACCCATTACAAGCTGCTCTTTGTTTGTGCTGTTGCTGTTTGGATCGAGTCCCATACCTCACTTGTTTGTTGATTGGATCGTGTCACAAGATGAAGTCGTCCAACAATGCCATGCAAGGATCGCCATGGTCTTGACAACCAGCAACCAATATCACTCCCAATACCTCTTGAACATCCTTTTTCCAATTCATCATCCCAATCCACCACCATCCTGTCCATAAAGTCCACAAGCTACGTTTCAACACTGTTGCATGATCTTCGTTTGCTGCACAAGCTGAAATACATTCAAGAACAAATGATTGACATGTAATATTGTGTATCAGGGTTGAAGAATACAATGATGTTGTGAATAAAGGGTCTACTTTTGGTGATGTACAATATGGTGTCGATTTACATGCCCCTAGAAACACACCTTGTCAGTCAACATGATAACAAACTAGCTTTTATGTATACATTACCGGTTCTTCATCTGCATAATCAAAGCAACCTTCTTGCCAACCATAGCACCAAACAGCTTACGGTTACGTTCAATGTTCTTTCTTCTTCTGGCAACTGTAGGCTTCTCGTAATAACGGTTGGCTCTGATTTCGCGTTGAACATTGTTCCAACGGCAAATAGCGTTCACTCGGCGGTATGCAACATGGGGATTGTTGACGTTGCCTATAGATCGACCAGCATAAGGTTCAAGAGAAGTGGAGAGTTCTTTAAGAGTAGTGAAATCGGCGGCAAGGGGAGTAGTGGTGGAAGCGTTGTTGTTGGTGGCTGCTGTTGCTTCAGATACTGCTGGATTGGTAGCACGTTGTGTGAATGAGACAACTGAAGAAGAGAATGGTCGGCTCAATGTTGAAGAAGTGAGTCGTGAAGTAAGGCCAAGGAGCGATGCACGTAATGCCATATCGTATATGTTTTGTGTCAAAAGAGGAGTTCCTTTTTGCTTAGCTAGGTCGGTCACCTTTTACAACCCCCGGCACTCAAGTCCGGTTCGGACACCCACCTCTTGTTGGGAATGCTATCATCAAACAATGATCCATTACATATTCACTGGGATGATATAGATTCCAAAAGTGCTATGACAACGAGTACTTGCTATGTCACAAATGGTAATTGATCTTCTTTCATCTCATTTCGTATGAATATATAGATTGCTTACAACCTTCTCCACACCAAATCCTTATAAGCCAAGATGTTCAATCAACATCTCTTTTATTGTAGTTGTCATAGATACTATCTAGTGAGCATTATATAAAAGAGCAATATAAACATGTGCATTACATGATCAAGAGTATATGGATACACCCTAGTAAGTCAAGACATTGGTCGGCGATGAAAGTGTTGAATCTGAGCCACTGGCTCCCTTATTTTTGTTTTGGGAGAAAGACAACAGCTTCTTTAACACACCGCGGTCATAGCAACTCCAATGTCCCTGTTGAATCGATCGTTTACAAAGCTCAGGACAACAGTACGACCTTCCATCAACTCCAACGGTACGTAAGCAACATGCAGTGACGATTCGCTTGTCTTTACACTATGTTTCTCGACCCATATATGCTAATTGTATTTCAACATGGATAGAGTGGATGCAGGTGCGATGGGCCAGTAAAAAGTCTGGTGGTTCCACACGTAACGGCAGAGATTCTGCAGGTCGTCGTTTAGGTGTCAAGAAGTTTGGAGGACAAGAAGTTATCCCTGGCAACATTATTGTACGTCAACGAGGCACCAAGTTCCATCCTGGTGATAATGTAAGTGATTCTACGCACTGGAATAATGTTGGGACAATGAAACTGATGTAAGATTGAATAGGTTGGTATGGGCAAGGATCACACATTGTATGCATTGGAATCAGGTTTTGTTCAGTTTTACAAGGATCCTCAACAACCAAAGCGTCGATTCGTGGGCGTTGTCTTTGATCGACAAGCATCATTGCCTATTCCACCAGGCCAACCTAAACCTAGACGTTTCGATTTGATCGACTTGACTACCTTGTCATAAGTGTTGTGTATATATATTCCCTTCCTATTCTTCCCCCAACCTACATCAAATGAAAAAAAGCAATTACAGCATAGAATGATACATTTATCAGCATTAAGGAATGTCAAGTGGGATGTATATGTGATGTAAGAGTGATTGTTCAAGTGGTGAACCTTGTAAGATCATGGATGCTATTGAATCACAGGGATGTATTGGTGACGAAAACATGTATGTGGTTTCGCCATCAATGTTGACTATAAGTGTCATAGTAGTCATTGTAATCCTCGGCATCAAGCCTACAAGTTGACTTTTATGTATATACACGTGTCCCCGGATCTATATGCCGATAACCTAATAAGAATGAAAAGGACGTGCACAAGTATAAACAACAGGTTTTGGGGTGTAAAGCGTGCATGGCATTGTTTCTAAAGCCGTTGCTGACATAAAATAGGAACCCAGATCGTGCTGACCAAGCTGATTTTTATTGTAAAACCTGTCAAACCGATATGCCAATGAAGCCAGATCCGCGATCGGATAAGTGTATCACAGAAAGCCGTTGACTATAAAAGTCCTCCAAAGAGTGGAATTCTTGTCTTGTCATTTATTCCACTTTATACCATGCAAATCGAACAAGCACAGCAGCCAACTACTACTACTACTTCTGACAATATGCCAGAACTTATCGAACTTGAGCAATTGACTGAAGCTATGAAGAAAGAACAAGATCAAATTCCTGCCATTCGAGCTGCTAGAGAAAGTGATGACTACTTTCAAGTCGATCCATACAGCCTATTGAAGGAAGAAGCACGTTTACAATCATTGACTGCTTCGGTAAGAAGAAGCATAATGTGTTATGCAAGCAGGCAGTGTTTAATCAAGCATGGGTTTATAATTAGGCTTTGCGTGGCAAGGACAAGATCATTGTACCTCCTGTACTGTTTTACAACAAGGCTCGCACTGAAGTAGTATCTGCATTACATTTGGGTAAACAATTATGTGGACATGCTGGAATCATTCATGGCGGTATGATTGCAACCTTGTTGGATGAAATTCTGGGATGTGTGGTAAGTGTGATACAACCAATTGCCAAACTGGGTTCTTAAGATCATAGTAGGCTTTTGCATCACTTCCCAACAATATTGGATTCACGGCCAACTTGAACATTGATTATCGACAACCCCTTAAATCTGATCAATGGGTGGTATTAAGAGGACATTTGGATCGTATTGAAGGTCGTAAAGCATATGTACAAGCATGGATCGAAAGTACAGATGGCGAGACGCGTTATAGTGAAGCTAAATCACTTTATATTGGCCCAAAGACATCAGAAAAGTAAAATACCACATAGTTTAACTCTTTTTCCCCTCCTTTTATTGTTTGTTTTATATATATACAAATACAGATCATATGTGATTCTATCAAAAAGGAAGCTCCTTGTCTTGGTCGTTAAGCGAGACCGCTCCGAGCGTGTGCTATGATATTTTCGACCAGCGGACGTGTGTGTGGATGTCCTTGTTGCGTTTCGCTTCTCCTTGTATCGTTCTTGCACATACGCAACTCATATACAGTCTATTACTTGCTTGTGTGAGCGTGCGGCAGTTGTGCCCTCTTGAACTTTTACCTCATCTGTTTTGTGTATATACCATTCTCTTTCTTCGTTGACCATGTCACTCTCTGCACCACCAGCCAACATGACAACACCTGTGGCAGCTTCAACAGCTCCACCACCTCCTCCTTCTGCTCCATCAGGCTTGGCTGGTCCTACAATGCCAACAACAACCACTCCATCACCACCTGTACAAGTTGTCAATAACAATAACACTGATACCCCCAACCGTGCTTCACCTGGGCACCATAATGATACCCTTCTTTGCCACTGGGGAGACTGTCAACAGCAATTTGATAACCATGTTACTCTTGCAGCTCATTTATCCGAAGGTAAATAGCATGTTACAAGGTAAAACAAGTGTTTATTCATCATTGTATTCATTCTAGATCATGTTGGATGGAAACGGCCTGAATATGTTTGTGATTGGATCAATTGTGCTCGACGGGGTGTCAAGTGCCATTCTCGATTTGCTCTCATGATGCATTTACGTATCCATACTGGAGAAAAGCCTTTTGTATGCAAACATCCTGGTTGTGATCAAGCGTAAGTGGATGAATTTGGATTGGATTAGGTCACTAAAGGGTGTGAACCATAGATTTGGACGTCAGGATGCATTGATGCGACATAAAAAGGCTGAGCATGAACCACAAGACCCAAAACCAGTTAGGAAACAGCAGCAACCTGATATCAAATCATCTCCCAACAAAAGACGTCGAATGGCTGCACCCATTACTACACATCACCATCATCATCAACACCAAAACTACTCTCATCAGCATCAACAACAACATCATCATTCAATGCCTACTACTGTGTATCCATCCCATCATTATCGTCGAGGATCCATATCAGACGACGAAGATTCATCATTGACACAAGTTCAGAAATACAAACTTGCCAAAGCCAAACTGCGTTATATCTTACGAGAAAACGAGATTCTCAACGATGAATGGATGTCGATACAAAAGAAGCTGAGACATTTGCAAACTGAGCGCAGAGTTCTATTGGAAGTATTGATGGGGAACAATGCAAGCACTACAACGACGACTTGTACTACTGGTGGCAACAATGACCCAATGGATTTATCAGATGGAGATGATGATGGTGAAGATATTGATAGTCAGGATAGCATGTTGGAAGATGATGAGGAAAATCATTGATTTGTATTATCAACAAAAAAAAAGTTTATATATCTCTTTCATTGCAACTATTACAATTCTATAATGTCGTTATGCTTGATATATATATGTGTGGATGGGTGTGTGTGTGTGTACATGTGTCTAGGATGATGATGATGATGATGCTTTTTCTTTCTCTTGATGGTATCCTTTAGCAAATGTCTCTGATACAATAAGAGGGAACACCAAAGATGCTTCAGCATAAACCTTGACGCTCTTGCTATCAGCACGGATTTTACCCCATGATACTGCTTCATCAGGACGTGCACCAGCATCACTTCCATCAAACTCTTGTGCCGTGTTGATATAAACTGCATAATCAGCACCATTACGCATAAGATTGGCATTGCAGATATGATGCTTGATAAGTCCACCACCAAGGATAATCATGCCAGTCTTCTTGGCAAAGACAGCTTGACTGTTCATATTACGGATATCAGCTGCAATGTCAACAATGAGACCAGGATTGCGGAAGGAATGGAAATAAATCATGTCGCCGAGTGATCCATCAGTGATAGCAGGGCAAAACACGGGGATATCATTCTTGGCACACCAATAATAGATACTTGATTCATCATTGATTTCTTCACCAAGACGACGAATCATAGAAGAAGGTGTCCAAATGACATTGTTGGTCTTTTGTTCTTCGAGCATCTTGTCAAGAATAGGTGTAATCCAATCTTCAAACTTGCAATAGTTGTTGTTGGGGACCAAAAGATTGCCAATACGATTTAAGCCTTGTTTGCGTAAATCACTTCCTCGAAGATTGAAGTCGCCAAGATACGTAGGTGCCAAACATTTGATGAAATCCTCTTCGATACCACCAGCTGTTGCCACAATCACATCCACCATCTTGTGTTGAACAAGGAATCGAATCACTTCACGTACACCTGATGATACTAGATTGGATGTGTAGCCTAAAAAGATCTTGCACTTGGTTTGTTGACGCACTTGAGGATCCTTGTAGTCTTCTTGTTCATCCTCGGCAATAGGTTCATCTGACAGTCTCCACCGACGCTAACAAGACATATTAGCTTATACAACTCATGGTCCAAAGACTATTGTTATTACCATTTGCTCTACAATGTCGATCGCTTCACCAAGACCACTTGCTTGAAAGCCCATGGTTCGGTAACTTGCCATGAGATCTGACAGTGACAACTTTTTGTTAAAGTCAGGACCTTGGATCAATACAGCGTCTTCTGGCATTTCCACAGACTGCAACAACACGGCTGCTTCTGCACCAGCAGGTCTTTCATTCGAGTTGTTGGATTGTGCCATGTCGGGAGTAGTGGATAAAGAAAAGAGAAACAAGAAAAAGCAATTTACAAAGGCAGCAGCAACGAAAGCGGGATACACCGATGTTAGAATAGAATGTCATTGGTATATTGAACTCGTCAAATTAGATGATATGCAGAATAAAGACTATGTACAAACTATGAATAGGAAAGGGATAAAGTGAAATCATATAGCAGTGGTAGTACCAGGCATGGCAATGGATTCATAGGTGGGTAATGATGGGCCTGAAAAGCTGTATAATCGACCTGATCGTACAGCTGTGGTATAAGATGGCACCAATGTCAAGTCAACACCTTCCCAGGGCAAAGGAGGCAAACTTTCAGATTCCTCTTCATCTGAACTGATCATGCTACTGCTTTCGGAACAAGAAGGTCGGATTTGACTAGCAGCTGCATCTGGTATGGCAAATGCCAGTGATGATGGAAGTTGTCCCAAAGCAACTTGTGCTTCCATCACTCTACGTGCATCATATGGCTGTGATTTCCATGCATCTTCATAAGCTGGCAATTCATTGGCTTCTTGTTCTGGAGCCACTGAAGCGATCACAATAGGCAAAGTAGCTCTTAATTCGGATGTATGGCCATCTTCATTCCTTAATATCACCATCACTTTGAGCTTGTGTGAAATGGATATTAAAGTGCTTGTCACATCACATTGCAAGTGATTGCCATCCTCAGGGACATTAAACACCTCGGTTCGACTCCATTGATCATGTGATGATGAAAATTTGTTGTCGGATACAGCTTTGACAACACGTCCTTCACTCATTGAATGCGAATGACTTGTTAGAGTCACATATTCTTCAAATGAGCACATGATGCCTTGTACTGATAAACCAGTTGTCAATGGTGCCAATTCAAAGCTGATAGGAACTTGACTTCCAGGACTGAACACCATGCGTGGGATACTGATGTTGTATGCAACCTTATTGGGCCATTCATTGACTACAACCACCGATTGGTTCAGTTCCAAAGATGATGGAAGCATAAGACGTGTGATTTGGAAATCTCGTTTTGCCACATAGTTATAGAGCGTAAATGCAGTGCGTTCGGCAACTGCTTTAAGATGATAATGCACTTGGCCTTGATCGTGATGAAGAGTACTCGGTAAATCACCTGGAAGCGGTAGTTCAAAATCCCTGATGATAATGGGTAAATGTATTGCAATACATAGATTGTTTTGATACTTACCACTTGTAACTGCCTTTAGAAAGATGATATGCTTTACGTTTGGGCTCAAGGATATTCCATGAATGTTCAATGATAGTGCGCTCCTCGTGATAATGACGTTGACCAGATCCTTGACCTTTTATGAGACAAGTTAGCTTAGAAATCACGCAATCGGGACGACCCGGTGCTGTCATTTGAAATTTCTGCTTACCTTCAGACCACCATACATTGTTTTTGCCAACAAGCTTGAGAGATATGGATTTGATTTTGGTGCTTTCGTTACAATCAAGTGTCACTGATCCTCGTATCGTGGCTCCAGCAGATTCTTCTGCTAAGCCATGTAAGATGATATTGTCTGATTCGAGCTGTATATGCAATGGATCTGATCCAGAGGATAATAGATGCATGATGATGGCGTGATTTGAATGTAGGGATTAAGTAGGATCAAAACGATAATAAAACAAAAAGTGAGAAAGATAAGGGATGAATCAACTGAGTCTTTATATAATACATGGGATGCGGCAAAAGTATCGGATCATGTGCACCATTTTCGTTTAGCATTAATGACAGGCAGCGGTGATTGCACTGAACAAAAGCTTGGTCATCCCTAATGAGTCGTTACACAATGACGGGAACTCTTTCGCCCGGTGCCCTGAAAGGAAATCAGTTTGCAAATCTCAATTCACTTTCTTTTCCCCGGTTAATAAGTAAATCAATTGCTGACAGCACATGTCTTTAGATCCATAAACTGATCGCATGAATCCTGCCAATGCACACGTGATACTTATCCCTGCACTATCCTTCATATGCACGCTTTCCATGTGACCTGAATTTGGCCATCATAATGTATACTCGTGCATCATCTTTTGGGATGAGAAGCCTGGTTCATAAGAAAAGCTGTTTTAAAGTACATCGATCCATCATTGAACCCATCTAACAGGTATATCTAAGGATTAAAGTTACCTTTATTTCAAGATTACAAGACACATTCTAAAGATCCTTATGTAAGCATTTCAGCTGCTGATCGGGGAGTAAAATCGCATTGGTCAAGGCTCAAAAGATATATACAGCAAAGGGTGAGAAAGGAATCCCTTAAAGACATATGGCTGGCAAAGATGATGTCACGTGAAAAGGTGTCATTTTATCCAATCTATTAGTATCCATGATGTAACATTTGTTTAGTTCATTGTGTTTCTTTTGGGATTGTAACAATGAAACCAACTCGGGGTTCCTTTAGCTTGCACATGTGTTATAAAGAGAGTGGCAAGGGGGTGCCGCATTAACTCATGCCTTTGGAAGGTGATACTAGGGTATCCACTGACATTTGTGATCAAAAATGCATTCATCGTGACATATCTTGCACTGGTACAAACATCAGGAACACCTGCAGCATTCAAAGTATGTGTTTGTTGTTTGGGCGAATGTGTTGTTTTGTGTTGGGACTGAATCTGCAAATAGTAGACATATGCATTGCATGCTTGTTTGGACTTTAATCCTCAACAACTATCACAGCATTTACATATTGGTATATGATTGACTTTTTAATTGAAAGAGCAGTGAAATACAACTAACACACTGTAATTAGAGTGAAACAGTAACAGGGGAAGGGGTGTTGAATATGTCGTGGCTCATTTTGCTATGCAGATCGACATTGGGTGTGCAACGTATTCCAAAAGTGACACACGACCGAGTTCTTGCCAAGGCAACTTTCTTTTCTTCTCCTTCTCCAAGTCATGACATTGGCGGTCATTCTCGACTGCTATGCACACTGCTTCACTTGAATCGTTGCGAACTCCTTCTATTCTCCTTGTTCTTCTTATCGTTGTCGCTCCATTGGGTTTCTTATGGCCAAGCACATTCCAATACGTTCTTTGGGCAATCGCACTGATTCTGACGACTGTGCTGGCACTGGTCTTCTTCAACATTGTTGTATTGCTTGTCTACATTCGCTACTTTTTGTCACCAACCAAGCACAAGCCCCAAGACTTCAAGCCGTTACGTTTTGCAAGTGAAAGGATATGGACCAAGATTGAACAACAACGACAGCAAGAGAATGATGATGGGACAAACACGCCACCATTGGATGTGGCACCAGAATCAAAAGAGGTTTCTGATGCATTCGAGCAACTCTTGTCCTACGTGCTACGTGATTTTATCGACTATTGGTTCGTTTATGTGGCAGGACCACATGAGATATCCTTTCGTAAAAAGGTGGATGAATTGATACGCTTATCAGTGGTGGCATTGAAGAAACGACTTGAAGAAGCTGATCTTGTGGGGATTCTTGTCAATCGTCTTGTTCCTATCATCACTGCTCATATTTCTGACTTTCGTGCAGCCGAGATTGCACTACGAGGACGCTCATTAGAACGCTCGGTGACCCAGTCTGATGAACTTGATTTGCTATTGGCGTCGCAGTTTCGGAACGGGCGGCTGCATTCCGCTTTGACAACAGCTGCTGTAACTACCAAGCCCACTGAAGTCGTTCACTTGCGTAAAGTCATTGAACATGTCATGCCTTATGTCATGGATCAAAAGGAATTATCCAGTACACCTGTTGCTATCCTTATTCGTGAAATTGTTTCATGCGCTATTCTTCAGCCAGTCATTGACATGGTGGCAGACCCAGATTATTGGAACCAGACCATTGACACTTATGTAACGTATCTACCTACTAGTACCATTTTGTGTATCTGACAATCACATTCTCACGTCTTTGTTTTATTTGTTATCATGTAGTTGGGCCAAGCTATTCGTGAACAGTAAGAAAATGATCATGATGATGTATTAATGCACCCTAGCTAACAATATCTCTTATTAGGAGAATGGTACACAAGCTTCGTGAAGTATTGAATCGCCATTCCACTGAGATCGACTTGGAAGAAGCTCTTGCTGCAGCCAAACCACAGCCATCGCCTATCAATGGAGGACCAAGACGCCCTAGTCGTAATCGTAGTCGACCAGAGTTGTTGCAAGCCAGTTCACTTTCTTCAATCTTTGATCAAACTGATGATACTTTTTCTCGTATTCGCATGGGCAAACGATCATTTCAAGAGTTTCTAAGGATGATTGAAGAGGAAAAGAATCTACTGGAGCTCAAGCGTGTTCGCAATGACATTGTTACACAGCTACGGAAAAAACGGGTCCAGATCCGTAAGTCATCTGCATCTCATGTAGTACTTGACATACATCCACTGATACATTTATAAATATAGATGACCGAGATCCTGAAGAAGTGATTGATGGCGAACGTGTTGCAGATATCATCATTTACTTGAATCGACTCAGTGTTGCCAAGAAACGTGTGGATAAGCGTATTGCATTGCTCACTGGCCAGACATATGACAAAGGTTTCGGCAGAACATTCTTTGGTGGATCTCCTCGTCGACGCAGTGAAGCTTTTCCCAGTCAGCCATTTGGATACAGTCTTGATGATATCCTTGCAAATCCTGCAGGCTTGTCTTATTTCATGGAATTCATGGATAGGCGAGGAGATATCATGAAGTTACAATTCTGGTTGATCATTGAAGGATTCAAGAAAAGTGAGCCATCAGCATTATCAGCAGCTACCTTTTTGCAAGATGTCAATATGGTGTATACAATGTATCTTATGGAGAGTGCGCCACATCGTATCATTTTGCCCAATCCTCTTGCAGATGATTTGTATGAAGCCATTTCACGTGCTGAACATGCCATACAAGATTCTCCTCTCGAGATACCCAACGCTGTTCAACGTATGCGTTTGCGACTTTATGAGATCCAGCGACATGTGTTTTATCAATTGGAGAAGGATCATTTCCCTTATTTCAAGAGATCTGATTTGTATTTCAAGTTTCTTGCATCAACACCCAACGTTATTCAAGAGCCATCTATTCCTGAGGATATGTGTATTGATGTGACACCCAGCAACCAATCGAGTAGTGGAAGCATTGTTAATATACGACCTATGCCATTACAAAGAACATCCTCTGCCAGCATGAACAAGAACAAGACATGGGATGATGTGCCACTCGATCAAGCTTATCGTGCTGAATCAGATACAGAAATCAGTAAAGGCAATCGTGTCAAGCAACAAGATCAAGTGGAGAAATCAGCACGTGGACATGTGAGAACCATATCAGAAACAGCTCATGGTGGTATTGCACGCATTCTAGAATGGGGAAAGACTTCAGCCAATGACTGGTGGAGTGGAAGTGAATGGCAAGATAAGCCCAATGGCACTGACATGGATGAAGAGAACAGCAATAGTGGCAGCAGTCCAAGACAATCACTTGAATCATTTGATACCGATGACTTGTCCACAGGGGAGGAGGATAACCAACCTACAACTGCTGTGGATGAGCATATACCCCAACAAGATGATATACCATTACCAACACCATCAGAATCACGACATCCACTTGTACGCACCAATACAGTGAAGGCTGTAGAAGCTGAATTGCAATCCATCATTGATTGGGATGACAACACTACCACCACTGATGACAATGGCAAGATTGGAAAGCGAAAGATATCTTCTGGATCATCAACAGTATCATTATCACCACCATCAACACCATCTCCCAAGAAACAATTTAGTTCGCCACTTTTGTTACGTGATCCTCGTGGTGCCAAGTCAACAACAGCAATGCCAGTTCAACTTGGAGTGACACTGCAATCATGGACATCTTCTACTGGATCAAGTGTTATTCGAGAAATATCAGATGATTCTCAAGGATTGGCAATGTCAAGTGAACAAGTGAATGATGATGTACAACAACACCAGCATACAAAATCAGCTACTACAAATGTTCACCTTGCTCCACCTGGTGATTTGATGTTATCTTCAGCCATTGAACGATTATCTGATGAAGTGGAAAAGCTTATGCAGCAACAAGCTATTGTGGATCAGTTGATCAAGAAAGCAGAAGCCAACAACATGGAAGAAAAGTTGAGGATTCTCAAGAAAAGCAAAGCGATGTTCAGGCAAGAGATCCAGCAATTAGAGTACCAGAAGAGTCAATATGAGACACAAGAGTCAGAAAACGTCTTGATACCAGTAAGTCATCCTATGTGTACAGCGTATCCCTATATTAACATGATGGCAAATAGCATCGAACAAGGGTCAGTGTGATAAGTTCGACTATTGGCAATGATGCTGCTGGTGATTTTGCACTTTATGTGATCGAGATACAACAACTTGGGATTGAAGGGAACTACAACTCTGGATGGATGGTGGCTCGACGCTACAGTGAGTTTTTTGCATTGCACACCAAGCTGAAGGAACGTTATCCCATTGTCAAAAGCTTGGACTTTCCTGCAAAATGGCCATTGTTACGACTACAGAAAGGATTTGTGGAAGGACGCAGAACAACATTGGAGCGATATCTACGTCGATTGTTAGAGGATCGTGATATATGCCAAAGTCGAGAATTACGTGCATTCTTATCTCAACAAAGCCTACGTGAGCATGAGAAAGTCAATGATGTTGCTCCATCTCGATCCACTACCATGAAATCATCTGATTTGCTCAAACAACAACTACAACCATCATCCAGCACTTCAAGCACAACATCATCCAAGAGCTTTCAACGATCAGCAGCAGCAGCAGCAGGCATTCATGATGCAACATTACCTACTGAACAAGCACTTCAAACTGGATTTATGCGCAACATTTACAAGTCTGTAGCAGAAGGCATTGATGATTTATCTGTTGCTCCCTCTATGCTCGACTTTATCACACAGCAATTGGTTGGCAAGCAATTTGTTGGCTTTATTGATGAAGAGACAACTACCAAGGAGGATGGTACAACCAGTGTTCCTGCTGATTTTGTTGATCCGCTCAAGGCACAAGCAGAAGAAGCAACCAATTTGACTGAATCTCTCTGTGATCTCTTTGTGGAGATGTTTGAGCTGAAGGAAAAGAACAACTGGCTTCGAAGACAAGCATTGGTGATCATTCTTCAACAAATCTTGGGTGGTACTATTGAAAGGTAAAAGCGTTATAGTGTTGTCTGCAAAGATACCTGTATTGACCGATTTTCCGCTTTCATAGACGATTACGTGACACAGTGGTTTTTCTGGAATCTGAACCCATGATCGTGTTTTATCTTCGCAAGATTGTGGATAGCTTATGGCCTGATGGTCAGTCACTTACATTCAAGCCCCCAAGACAACCTGATGAGAAACAGCGTACCAAAGAGGCGGCAAATCGAAAATTGTCCACATGGTTACCAGGTAACACTTGTTTTTAAAATGCAAAAGAGCATGTTTGCTTATACTTTATTGTTGTTGGTATCAGATTTGATTGGCCAGATGGTTGGAAGACAAAATGCAAGACGAGGTGCAAGACGATTGTTTACAGTGCTTCAGAACAAGCGATTGAACCAAGATCTTTTATATACCCTTTTTGATGAGATAGTTTCAGCATTATTCCCAGAGATTGACCTTTCCTCTTGTAAAGTATAGTATAGTGTATACAATTGTTATATCTTGATTGTGGTATTTGACCTGGAGCCACATCGATGCACATACATGAAAAGTAAAATCATGAAATTCCAAGCTTATGGTAACGCCTGAACAGCCTTGTGCAAGATCACAGGCCACTATGATGATGACTTTGGTATTCCGTATAAGCGGGAGGAGGAGGTATAATCATGCTCACTTGATAGCGTGGAGGAGGATCGATTGAAATTGAACATTCTTCATCGTTGTCTCTTTGATATTGGGTATTGTTGCTGCGATTCCTTTGTTGTTGTAGTCGTCGTCGTCGTCTTCTTTGTTCTTCACGACTTGCAAGATCTACATCATCATCATCATCATATAAGGAATACATGATTCTGTATACTGTCTTTTCTATCATTCTTACTCTTGCTTCGTTTTGTTATTTGACGCACACATACGATAACTATAATGACAAAGCCAAAAGCTGCAAAAACAACAGCCAGTCCTGATATCTCGACATCATTGACCATGAGTATAATCTACAGGTCGAAGTATAGAAGAAAATATACAATCTGCAGGAAAAGAAGCAGAGGAAGAATCGTGATGAACAAGGCACTAATTTGTCTACTGTGTATCCTGACAAGGCATCCAAGTTGCCATGACAGCGCCACAATTCTGTTTCTTGAGAATACAATGGTCTTTTTCTCATGTATCGTGATTAGGGGAAACACACGTGCTGATTGGATAAAAGCACATCAATGCATTATGCATGAGACTGCACCCAAACTTTTTTCCATCCACGACATTCTTTATTCATGTCAACATATCAGCGATTGTTTGGTAGAGTGTTGCATCAAAGGATATGGTGGCGTGAGAATGACTTTAGTCCCAGAGTGGTTTTAAGGCCAGTACAGACGCATTCATTTCTCTTTCCTGCAAACTTTCGACTGTTTCAGACTCATACAAAAATGACCAAGAAAGCTCTCGTTCTTTTGGCTGATGGTGCCGAAGAGATGGAATTCACTACTCCAGGTAAGCAATGGACATACCAATGCTCAATGGTGTATATATGACTCATTGTCAAATACACACACTAGTTGACGTACTTCGACGCGCTGGTGTACAAGTTACTGTGGCAGGTGTCCAGCTCAAAAACTCCATCTTTGCTCAAGGCAGTCGTCAAATCAACATTGTACCAGACGTTGTCTTTGAAGAACAAGGCGTTAAATGGGATGCTGTAAGTAGATGATGCTATGATACATCCATCGTCAACTCAACATCATCATGATGTCAACAGGATGACTTTGATGCTGTGATTTGTCCAGGTGGTATGGGTGGTGCTTTGACTCTGAAAGACAACGAAGCAGTGCAGCGTTTGATTCTCAAGTACTATCAAGAAGGCAAGATTGTATCCTTTATTTGTGCAGGTAAAACAGAGTAGCAGTGTATGCATAAACTCGTATTTGTTTTCTCATAAGATTCGCTTGTTTTGTTTCATCTGTAGGCACTCTTGTTGCATTGTCTTCAGGTCTTCCTGCCGAAGTTACTGTCACTTCTTATCCTGCTGTCAAAGACAAGCTTGATCACCGTAAGAACTTTTGTCTTGTGGATCGATTTGCTTATTAACACAAGTCATGAAATCCAGATTTCAAGTATTCTGAGGAGCGTGTTGTAGTCGACAAGAATGTCATCACGAGTCGAGGACCTGGTACTGCATTCTTGTTTGCTTTGACTTTGGCAGAACAGTTGGCTGGCAAAGAGGTAAATTACACATTCCTAGTACCAATGAACTTTACATTTACCATATATATATGTACCAGGTGGCAGATAAGCTCAAGAAAGACATGTTGGCTGCGCCCACTCTTTAAATAGTTCACCATCATCCTCAACAACAAAGCAGTAAAAGATATGTTTTATGGCTTATTCAATATGAATGGTGTGTATAAACTAGCATTCTTAATGTGTAAAGAAGTGTGTATGATGGGAGGGGGATGTATTGAATTTGACAGGTGCGTACACAAAGACAGGTCGGCATTTCAAGCACCGGTGTGCGGGGAGTATCAAAAAGAGCTTCGTCTAGCAAACGTTGATCCTTCCTTTTTTTGAGCTTATAGTAGTCATGGTATGTACATGAACACGCCATCATGTCACTATTCAATATCATAAAAGATGATCAAATGGATGGATGAATGATTGGATTGATGGATGCAAGGATGAAAGAGATCAATTGACTTACCTTGGATATGTTTCCCCTTATAGCCATTCGTCAAGCAGCAAAAGAACAAGGCCTACTTCAAGCGCTACCAGGTCAAGTACCGCAGAAGAAGAGGTAAACTATCTCGTCCAAACTCTTGTCAAGGATGGCTGGTTGTCTTGTTATGATGACTTGCTAAAAGCATAGTTCATGTGAAAATGGACTTACTACCCATTGCTGTTGCCCAATTCTTTCGCTCCTATCTGAACAAAGACTACTTCTTCAGCCGATCGTTGTCAAGAGAAAGTATAGGATGATATACTAATTTATGATGTGTAATAGAGGGTAAGACCGACTACTATGCTCGTAAGCGTTTGGTGGTTCAAGCCAAGAACAAGTACAACTCTCCCAAGTACAGAATGGTTGTTCGTTTCACCAACAAGGACATTATCTGCCAAATTGTCTACGCCAAGATCCAAGGTGACTTTGTCCTTAGCGCTGCCTATGCTCATGAACTTCCCCGTTATGGCATTAAGGGTGGTTTGACCAACTGGGCTGCTGGTAAGTTTGATACAACATGAATCATCAAGTGATGATGGTATTTACTTTTTCATTAGCCTATGCCACTGGTCTCTTGTTGGCTCGTCGTACTTTGGCCAAGCTTGGTCTTGCTGACAAGTATGAAGGTTTCACTGAGCCTGATGGTACTGTTCAAGAAGTTGAAGCTATTGAAGATGGTCCTCGTCCTTTCAAGGCTTTCCTTGATACCGGTCTTGCTCGTACCTCCACTGGTGCCCGTGTCTTTGGTGCCATGAAGGGTGCTTCTGATGGTGGTATCTTCATTCCCCACAGTGGTAACCGTTTCCCTGGTTATGACATTGAATCCAAGACCAACGATGATGAGTTGCTTCGTAACTACATCTATGGTGTCCACGTTGCTGAATACATGGAATACCTTGAGGAAGAAGATGAAGAACGCTACAAGAAGCAATTCGCTGGTTTCTTGAAGAACGGCATCACTTCTGACAAGGTTGAAGACATGTATGCTGATGCTCATGAAGCTATTCGTGAAGATCCCAGCCCCAAGCCTGCCAAGAAGCGTACCTGCGAGAAGGCTTATCCCCGTCCCCAGCGTCTCAACCGCAAGCAACGTCTCAACAATGTTGCTACCAAGAAGGCTGCTTTCGAAAAGAAGATGGCCGACGAGGAGTAAACTTTTTACTTTACACTCTAATACATCATCACATTTGCTTGACTGGACAAAAGTTTGTTTTGGATACATGTTTGGAGAGAGATATTGGGTGATTGTATTTGACAACGTCTTTGTATAAGTGTGAAAGGTTGACTAGTGCATGGGTGTCATCGAGAGAAGTAATGGGATGACTTTAGCTGTAATGGATGAGCAATCATTTGAACAAGTGTGGATACATTGACAAGTCATTGGATGTTATGAAAATGCAACAAAAAGCCAAATTGTATTGAATAAGACTACAACAAGATGAAAAGACATTGTGTGCCTTGTAACTGATGTCAGTTTGATTCATTGGTGCAACAGAGCTATTCACGTACCTGCTATGCATGAAAATCCAACTCACATCATCCCGCGGAGAAGACACGATACTCTTTTCTCTTCATGTTCCCCACCTGTTCCGATGCTGAACTCGATCGATTGGCAGCAGCAGTTGTTTCTTCGGCAACAGCAACTCCTTCGAAGAAAGACAAACATGACATGATATTGACAATCAAGAAGTTGAAGCGCTACCTTACCACTGACGCCAGGAAGCTAATTGGAGTACGATTCGACAGCCACTCTCCCTTCAGACCAACACAATGCTTACCTGACGTTTTATAGTGGGCTTATAACGCGTTGCAGCAACAAACACCAAGTAAAGGTTAGTGAAAAGACAACGCCTTTTTGGTATCAGTTTGACTCACTTTATGTTCATAGATGTATCCAACAACAGTGTGCTTGCAGCTCGTATGTTAAGAAACCCTATCAATGCCGCCCTTGTCGAGTTTTTGATCCAGAGCATAAGCTTTTGTGAAGCAATCAATGATAGGCAAGTCAAGAAAAAGACATTCCAATGCAGATCAATAGACTAATACATGCATTTTAGTGTCATGGATACTTTATTTGATGTAAGTACATCTGTCATCACCAGATCTATTCGAATAATTGACCTATCTATAACAGTTGGCCAAAGATTCAGCAGAAACATCGTCATGGCTAGTATGTTATGTGAGCGAGAAACTTCATGTCTGTGCACTGCAACACATTCACCAATATCTGATCATCCAATTCGCTAAAGTCGGCAATCCCCATATCTCTGCGTAAGTACATATAACAACATAGATTAGATGGGTATATCTGACAGGGATTATGATAGAGCAACTACCATGGATGCTGCACAATCACAATTGACAACATTTGCATCAACATTTTTCTCCCATATGCTTCATTCGCATGCTGAATCTGTGCAACAATCGCTGTTGAATGCCTTTGATGCTTATATTACGTGGGCAAGTGGCACGGATGCCAAGTTCTCTGGATCAGATATGGATGTGGATCAAATTGGTAAGGTGACGCACAAGCCAATCCCTATATCATCCTGTCGTATACTTACTGATTTGTATCGATAGATACAAGAGCTTACACTCTGAGCTATATGCTTGGATTGCCAAAGATATCAGCTGATTTGACAAATGGTAAGCCAATATCCACGTCGAAAGGATTGTTTCTGATGTGTCTATATGATAGCTTGTTGGGGTGCCATTGCAAGAAAGTTACTTAATGATGATGTCTTGGGGAATATCTTTGTGTTTGAGCGAGAAGAAAACAAGTCATTGGTACGCACAACTGAAGGGTAAGAGACTATTATGACATTCCTGCTTCATGTGTTGATGTTCCTTTATCATTGTAGTGACGTGAATACTGTATCAAAGATGTTTCCAGCGTGGCTTTATGGTGTTGCATTCGATCGAAGTGGAGTGGTTATGAAACATGCATTGGATATTGCTATTATTCTGGATACCATGGCACACAATCCTCGTCTAGGTCTGGAACATTTGATGCCGGTAAGCTATTAAGGAGGATGTCAAAAAGCTTCTGTATACTGATATTCACTCGATAGTCTTCTGGTCAAACTTCTGTGATTGATTCTTTACGTCCTACTTTTGAACAATTGAATCTGGAGCCAGCATCGATTGATATTGTGGATTGGGTTGTATCGATCCTCAACTCAGAATCAGGGCAACGACAAAAGGAAGGCTTGAAAATCCCATTGTTCCTGCTTCAGCTCATCATTCTCAAGAACAATGAACCATCAGCTGCTATTGATACCCTTGTTCAACTTGTCACCAGCATCGTGAGAACTCCTGATGATAACTCGGTCTCAAATGGCTATGCTCGTTATATCATTTTGTCATTGGTGGAAGCAGCAAGTGAAAAGTGGCCAGATATATTCCAGTAAGGATGTTTTATTACAATGAATGAAGCAAGATCTCTAATGATAGATCATATATAGATCCACACTTGGAAGCATCTTTTCAAAAGCCATTGCCACTCATATTGCCAACAGCGCTGGTGCAGTGAATGTCCAAAAGATCCTTGCCAATATCACGTTGTTATTTGAAGACTGTTACCAGGATGAGGAGAAATCAAGTGTACGACCTGGATTTAGTGCATTTCAGCTTTACATCATGCAACATTGGCGACAGGTGTTACTTCTCTTTGTGAATCATCCATCCATGGAATGTCGAGCCCTTGGATATCGCATGCTTACTGTTTCAAAGCTCTGGGAATATGACAAGGTGGCAGAAGCATCTGACTATATCGATCCCAATGTTTTGGCCAAACTTTTCACCGATGCATGGTTCAGACACATGAAGAGCCGCTATCTCTATTTTGAAAAGGAGACAGAGGCGTCAGTATTGGATGAATTTGAAGATTTAAGTAAGTCGATAAGAGCATACAAAGTGTTTGATATCATCTGCTGATCATTTGGTATAGTTATACACTGCTGTCAGAATATGAAGCTTGCCAAGGCGATTCATACTTCTTTTCTGGATGCCATATTGGGAGGCGCATTGGAGATATTTCCACCAGTTGATTTGAAAGCATTGCAAGAGGAAAAGAAGAACTTGTTGGAAAAGATGGATGCAACCAACTTCCACTCTAACAGCGACACGCCCAATGTTGTTAGTTCACTAAGCGTAGTGCAGGGTCCCACACCATCCAATCAATCCAGGCCACCCCAATTCCTTGTTACGCCCAAGTTTCTTCAGAATGAGCTGTAAGTACATTATACATGTTGGATGTATGTGATGGTTTAGGTCTAATTGATCTTTTTGGGATTGCAGTGAGATACAAGACAAGACATATATTGACAATGTGGAGCGGACAGCACGATTGTTTTACAACTTTAAAGATGTCATTTCCTCAGAAGGTAAGCTACTTGAAGCACAACAGTATAGAGAAACATCAAGTTGACCCATCAAATAGATCAAGTACGATCGATCATCCTTCATATTCTTTCACACATGTCATCCAAATGGCCTTCATCAACAGCAACTTGGCAAGCATATGATGATGCTTTACCTCGCAACATCCCTAGTCCCAGGTGCATTGAAAGCTGATAATACGCTATTTATGGCTTTACTCATCATGATCCATGCTTCTAGAGATATTGCCATTGGAAATGCATTCAAGGATTATCCAGTATTGTTTTTGATTTTGGACAAGTGCTCATCGGCTGTGCAACACCCAGTGGATGATACGCTACGGAGCGTTCTGGTCTATTTCATTGCTTTTTGGCACATGTCACAAGTGGCTCAAGCACCCACTGCATTGAAATTTGCAACACAACTCGAAGAGACGATTCGGCTGATCATGTTACTTGAACAGGTATTATATGTGATTGATGTATAAAAGAAGAGATGCTTATCATAACATCTTAGATTCTACCCAAGTCATTGATGGATATATACCATATTCTCCCATTCATGTCTGCACAAGATGTTGGAAGTGTTCTTTATCAAGTAATTTGGCCTTTTCTTAGATCAGATCATTCGCCATTGGAAATTCCAGGCTTGGAAGCGACAACACAAGTGGAACATACATCACCAAATCAGGAGATGGAAACCAAATGCCTAGGCAACATGATATCCTTATACAAGAACCGTTTGACAGTATTACAATCAGCACCATCATGGCATCATGCTCTAGAACAAGAAGCAATACGGATAGGGATTAGGTCATAGATAGTGTTACAAATACATGTTCATTTATGATACAATGAGGAGCATGGATGATTTTTGACTGAGCTATGTACTAGTGGCGGGAGCGGGGAGAGAGATGACAGGACATCAAAATATTGACATTGGAAAGACTGGCTGGCATTCTTTTTCTCCTCTCACACAATGTTTGGCGTTATTCGAGCGATACCACGAGGTGCTAGTCGTCTTCCACTCACTGCCAAGAAGGGTCACAACTACTACAAAGGTTAGCTACAAGTAACCATTGTGCTTCCATGTTGACCAATCTAACCTAAACGTACACATGACTAGGTACTGGTACTGGTGCCATGGGTCGACACACCAAGCGAGGTGGCTACAAGGTCGATTGGAGTCGAGTACGCACTTATGTTGTTCCCGATCTTGAAGGATTCACTGTAAGCAAGATAAAAAGAGCAATACGACAAAGTGAACGCTGACAACGTTATTGATAGCTTGGTCCATATGTCTCCCGAAAGACAACTCCACCAAAGAATCCCCAATAAGCCAGCATGTACAGTTTAGATCCCAAGAAAAGAGCATTGTAATATCAACACGAAAAGAATATATGATTTCCCCCTCAACTACACTCGACAGTGAATGAAGTTTATTGTTTGATACGGCAGAGAGTATAATGAGATCACCTTGGATACAATACAATGAAAGCTTTATTGGAAGAATGGGAGGATAGTTTAAATTTCGGAATCTTCTTTTGGGATGGATTGATGTAATGGAGTAAGTACATGAGTAGGAATATATGGTATGAAGAGAGGATGGATGTAGTAAGAATATGACATGTACAAAAGAATGGGTATCAATGTGTAAAAAAGAAATCTATCATCTTGGTTTGCTTCTTCCTCACCATCTTCCAGCTTGTTTTTTGGTCTTTTCACTGGGGTGAAGAATGTGTCTGGGCTAAGGTCTCTCTGGGAGCCTTAACTCCCCATCGTCTTTATGGAAATGACATTGGCCCAGTCTTCATTTTGCTGATAAGCCCGATGACAGCTTGTTTGTTGTCCTGATCTCCAGATATAGCTTTGTTGTACTTGTCTTGCTGCCTTTGTTGCTTTGCTGCACGTTTTACCACTAGTTTAGATCATAAGACAAAAGCATATATATACCATAATAAGCATACTTACTCTTCCAAATCAAAGTTCGAGTCACGAAAGATAGTATCCCGCAACTGCGCAACACGTCGATAGTGTGTTCGCTCCTCTTGTCCGTATGACTTCGATCGGCCTTGTTGTGATAAGGAAGATCAGCAATTACGTTCTTAATGATATCAAGCATTTGTAATAGATTGCTGTCCTTGACAATGGTATCCAGCACTTCCAACTTCTTCTTGCAGACATATCTCCTTGCATCTATCTTTCTTGTCGTTGCACTCTTCAAAAAGATGAGTATTCATCGAGTGAACCATTCTTTTAGAATTCCTTACCTTTACAATTTCATTAAAGACTTCATTCATCAGAAGCCGTTATATCATCCCCATACAGACTGGACCAATATCATTTCCAATAAAGACGATAGAAATCAAATCCACCTTGGCAGATGCATCACGAGAGGAAGCTACATCAAAAGAAATGGATGCTTTATGAGTATGTTGTTCATCGATTGCTTATAGGAAGATGATTAGACTTACCTTATTACAGGGGCTAAGTATCATGATAACCAAGCAGGATAGCAATCAACAAAGAGATTAGACGAGAGAAAGAGATGTGTGGAAGATGGCAAAGCGTGACAACATCCCTTTATTTGTGGATGGTGGGCGTGGGGACATTCTGTGATAAAGTATTTGTTTGGGATGATGCATTGATAGACAACATGATGCGCTATCTGGCTCCCACGGTGGGGATATAACGGCTTCCTCATTCATCTCGTCGCTCATGCCTTTATCAATCTCTGGTTTCTAATGTTCTGCCTCCAACAACCACTTGTTTGCAACTGATGTGTTGTCACGAAAGAACTTCTCATACAGGGACATCATTTCTCCTCCAAGCATATATACAATCCTAGAGAGCGGACTGTCAGTAAATGGAAATCAAATAGACAAGTCAACTTTGGTACTTCCATTGCTTTTTTTTTTATCCACTTTGTCTGATAATGGTGCTCAAATCAAGGTGTGCAACGAACCATGGATTGATGTATGTAATGTGAAAGCATCCAAATGTGATATGGTGCGCGTATAAACAATCTTACAGTATTGGCAGGACACATCCTTGGTCGATCTTCCCATTGGATGTTTCTGTATCTTTCCAGAGGCAATCAGCATCGTCATCATCCCTTTACTAATTGTAAGGTTGAATTAGATAGCGCTTATGATGAGTCAAGTTTTCACACAAGGCTCTTTTGGAAGCACTGGTCATTATCATTCTCACACACTTAAACAAAATAGACTGAGAAGAAAGACTCCATCAAAGAATCCCCAATAAGCCAGTATGTATAATTTAGATCCTAAAGAAGCAATGTTCAATTACACTTGACAATGAATGATGTTTATTGATTGATGGATACAACAAAAAGCACAATGAGAATACAATGAAAGCTTTATTGGAAGCATGGGAGGATACTTTAAAACTTGACAATCTTCTTTTTGGGTTTGGGAGGTGCTTGTGCTTGCTTCTTTTCCTCTTTGTTTTGATCATCCAATTTTTGCTTTTCAGATACAAAGATGTGATAGTCATCGTCATCAGCACCTTGTTCCAAATCAATCTTGCCAACAGCCGTGGTACCAGCTTCTTCCTTGGTTATCTTACAATCCTTTGCCAAATGATCCACTTGTCCACAGAAACGACATCCACCACCATTGGGGTATAAACCATGAGGATTCTCAGGGCATTGACCAGATAAATGTCCATTCTTCTTGCATATAAAGCATTTGGCATAGGGTAATTCATCTAGGGTACCTATAGTTAGGACATGTAGATACATATTGAAGAAAGACTTACTGTTTTTCCTTGGTTTACGGCATTTGCTTAGTGAATGTTCAGTGGATCCACAATTGTAACAGATGCCTTTTGCGCTGGTCTTTGCTTCAGGACACTCGCTCACTGAATGTCCCTTTTGTCGACATCCAAAACACACCTATTGTATACCATATCAGTAACATGCATAAATCCCATTAACCTTATTTACATACTGTGCTCTTTTCCTTCTTCATTTGACGGCGTTTCTTGCGCTTATCAGCTTCCTTATCTGATCGTTCAGAGTTGTCTTGAAAGGATACAAAGTGTCAGTTTCCGAGATCGATCGTAGCTCCATTGCTACAACGACTTACTTGAGTTATGCTTGCGTTTTGGTCGGCGATCGTTGGAAGGTCGACTGTTATCTGCAGGCTTGTCATCACCTTCTTGCTGTTTCTTGGGTGCCAATGGTGTCACCGTGAACTGATCATCGGCTTTGACATGTGTCTTGCGGCCTAGCTTTGTGTATCTTGTCATAGGAGGATGTTGAAAGAAGCGGAGACAAATGCAGGAAGTTCTTGAAAGGAAATTTGGCTATGCAAGCCACTGGCATTAAGCTGATTCCTTGGGCGGGTCGATGTGGATAAGTCGATGAATAGGTGTATATAGTGTTCAACAGAGGATGGATATGGCATAAAAACATGGTATACATTGATGTATAAGAGTGGATTTGGGGATGATGGAAGCAAGAAGTAGAATGAGACAGTGAAGTGTGAAGGAGCTTGACAACAGGAGCAAGGATAAGAGAAAAGAAGAAATGATGATGCCTACAGTACAACAGCACAAGGGAAACGAGAAATGATTCAATATGGAAGAAAATAGCGGACTGACGTTTTATTGCTAAAGGAGAACTGGATACATGCAATGTGTACTGTGGAAACATAATGATTGCAAAATGATAGCTAGTAGAATGTATGCTAGGAAAAGCAATAAAGCAAAGAAACATGATGAAAGAAGAACATGTCTAAAACGGCTGTTAAGCTGGCTACAGTTATATCCGTAAGGCTTCCCATGTCGACAAGGCTTGCATTTGGCACAGTGCCTAAGTCATATCATCAGATAAATCAGTCCAAGCACAACACACGATGAATAGGATCATGAATACTCACTCTTTAGCTTGTTATGGGGACAAGGCTTGCATTTGACACAACGGCCTGAGTCATATCATAAGATGAATCCATCCAAGCACAACACACGATGAATAGGATCATAGATACTCACTCTTTAGCTTGCCGTGTAGGCATCCGTTGCATTTGGTGCAGTCCCCTAAGTCATATCATCGGATAAATCAGTCCAAGCACAACACACGATGAATAGGATCATGTATACTCACTCTTTGGCTTCCCATGGGGAGATGGATTGCATTCGGCAGAGTGCCAAGGCATTTGGATGTTTATAATTGACCGCCGAATAACCCAAATAAGACAATAGTGCTTGATGTGTGATTAGCACGTCTTGAAATGCATTGTTGACAATATGTAGGACCTTGAAGATCATAGTCATCATGTTCTGTGGATGGCTCGCTATCTGAAATGGATGCACTTGCAGGTGGATTGTCGATATCATGCATACGTTTCATCGTCAGTGAGTACATGTATGATGTTGCTGCTCAAAGTAGACGAAGAATCATGATCTTGGATCTCAGGAATCGCTCATAGCTTGCTACATGTCCCATGTCATAAGATAAAGCGAATCTTGCTATTGCACCATGTCAAATTCACAAATGTCAATCTCAGCATCCGATGTGATAATAAAAGACCATGACACATGATCCAACTTTTGTAGATGCATCACAGGAGGAAGCTACATCAAAAAGAAGTGTAATACAGCTAAGTTATATGACTCATCAAGCAGCATGATCCAGTTTTACCTCGCAACAAGAGTCCAATAGCACAATGAAAGCATGAGCACAAAGAAAGACTATGTATCATTACAAGGTCAGTACATATATCATCTAATCCACAGGATTGATAAAAGGATTGTCTACCATGATACTTACCAAGAGGCCCTTAAGCTCGTAACCAGTCAAAGAGCGGTGCTGTTGGAAAGAAATGTATGGGGTCAAAATGAGCGACAACATCTTGTTTATATGTGCACGGGCGTGTGAAATTCTTTGTTGATAAAGAGTGATAAAAGATCTGTTGCAGATGATACATTAATAAACTGGATAAAGCGTTGCATGTATGAGCCGATAGAGTGACTACATCAGGATCAAGAGTGGTTTCCTTTGAGAAGGAGCCTAAATGTAATGATCGTCCATGCATTGATCAGCAGCTGACATGACCAATAAGGAAGCTGGCATTTATCCAGTCTTTTATGACTTGTCTTTTATAGGCCTATCCCCATCATAAACCTGTCATTGTCAGACTACTTACTAGTGTTACATGTGTTTGTTTGCACAATCAGATACTGTAAGCAGGAATGATTCTATCAGCAATCACTTGTCGTAAAACCTGGTGCAAGAAACATCATGCAAATAGCAAGATCCCCTTCATTCGAGTGTTCATCTAACAGCTTTGAGCATATGGCGCCGTCTGATAGCATATGACAAAGGTGGCATTCCTGATATATCATCCTTTTCCCTTCAATCCACTTTGTAAATGCCTGCTTCAAAAGTATGCACATTACTCGCATTTGACTTAACACCTTTATGCATCCTGCATTTCATTGTTTATTGGCGAAGAAGACTTTTGACATGTGTGTTGTTTTGTAATAAGGGGTCCTTATCATCTAAGCCAGAATGTATATATGAATAGTCAATCATATAGTACTGAGACATTGATAGCAAAAGTAGGCTGTGAAGAAGTGCAAACAATGAGAACACTTTGTTTGTACACGGATGCATGATGACATGACAGGAGAAGAACTAGCCAACTTGCTGATCTAACACAAATGACGCTTCTTCATGATAACAGGTTTATTGATGAATGATGGTCTCGAAAAAACTAGCATAAATAAGATTGTGTGCATAAGTGGGTCAAATACTTTGTTCAAGGATATGATCCCATCCTCATGTCGGGAATTCAAGTGCCAGTTATAGATGGTCATCCGCTTGGTGTGTGTTCAGACTGCACTTCTTTTTCGTATGGGACAAGCAAAGAGCAAAGAGAATCGAGCATTGGCAAGAAAGACGCATTGTAAGCCTATCTTATATACACCTTGTCACTGACCAGTATGCGTTAACTTACCACTAACCCAACATCGTGTTCATGCAGTCTCGCCAAAGGAAATACGACATCTACGGCATAACCTTGAAACTTCAACATCTAAGCGCTCGGATAGCAGTAGCATTACAGAGGATGTCTTTCGAGAAGTAAGCAACAGTCAACACTATCGTCCTGCGTTGAAGCTTATTGTGAATACTGTCTAGACGGTCAAGAAGTATGTCCCTGGCGTATCACCTAGCGATGATATCTTCTTGAAACGACTCTACGCAGCATTTGACGTTGACAACAACAAGACGATTGACTTTGAGTAAGACTACATTATCGATTGATGAGATTGCTCTGCTTACGCCTAGCCAAATCATGTAGAGAATTTGTGGATGGCTTGAGTATCTTTATGAAAGGCACACCAGAAGAGAAACTTGCATGTGAGATCAGCAATACAAAGATGACTGGTATGAGCCGATACTAACAATGCTATCTCTAGTATCTTTCAAGCTTTATGATGTGAATCACGATGGATATCTGACACGACCAGAACTGGAGCGAGTCATGCTGCAGTTGGTAGGTTTCATTTACATCCTCTTGCTTATATGTCTTCTTAACTCTTGTGCAATCTAGTCACGAACATTTTCAGAAGAAGATCAAGCAGGCGAGATCAAAGCAATGATTGCAAGAATGTTTGATGATCTTGACGTGGATAATGATGGTCGATTGGTAAGATTAACATGTCAAATCATGCATTGATACTCATCATCATTTATATAGTCATTTGAAGAATACAAGTTATCAGCTATGAAAGAGCCATTGATTGTCGACTTTCTTGAACAGTTCCTTGCAGAACACAATCTTTCGAATTATCCTCGTGTACCTTCTCGACCGGGTTCAGTACGTTCTTTCAGATCAGGTCGCTCTTTGACACCCATGAATGGATACAGTCCCAAACCACCTGGATCACCATCATCATTGACTGCTGCCGCTGCTGCTGCCAGTACGCATAAGCTTTCAGTGCGTCTTTCCCAAGCCGAATTACTCGAATACAGTCATCAGCAACAACAAAAACTAAGCAGTGTACCAACTACACCTACATCTTCCAGCCATAGTTTGAAATCCCAAGCGATGGGTCTACCACCAAGTCCTGTTCGCAGTGCAAGTCCAGTTGTAAGTATTGCTACGTGATGTTTATAAATTTGGCAAAAGACTAACAAGAGTTTCAGGAACATGATGATGACAAAAATCGACTTTCCCAAGCAACAGCTTTGAACAATGACACCTCGACCCATGACAATACCAATGTCACCAGTACCGCCTCTACCAACAATGTCTCAGCTTCAAATTCACCGTGATCTTATCCTGAAATGCCAGCCATATCCCTTCATTGATAACACATGCCAATCCTTTTTTTTATTTCGTACGGCTAATCATACAGATATATTGTATACATAATCCAAGCTTTGTTTCTTTTTTAACAAATAAATTGCAAATTGACGTCAATTGGATGGGAGCTTGATAACTGTGGACGTTGAGAATACTTTTCACGAAGAATGGCACGCACTGAATTAAGAAGTTGCAAGTAAGATTGATGGGGATTGGCACGCAAAGCAGCTATACATTCCATGTTAGTAAACATCCATCCTGTTGGCCTATAAGAACTACTTACTGGTAAAAGCATGACTCATAGCACCTGTACTCCTTCCGGCTTCAAATGCATCAGCGGACGTTTGTTGATCTTTGCATCCTGAAAACATGACAACATCTGCTGCAGAACTCTTGAATCGTTTCACGCGTTCATCCACGGATTTGCCATTGAGTAGATTTTTGCCAAGCGACATGACACTTGATAATGCACCACCAATATTGCCACTTGCATAAGCCATGCCTGCATTCAATAAACCAGATCCTGCATCCTTGAATAAATTGGCTTCCTTCAGAGTGCCTTGTGTCGAATAAACATAAGGGAGATCCAAAGCAGTACCAGAATGACATGAATCCTATGTAAGATCCCATCATCAGAAACAATGTGCCTTGCTCATCCTACTCCATGCTTACATAAATGGCAGTCAATCTACAACCAGGAGGAAGGGGTCGAACCATAATGTCATGCATTTCCTGTTCCATCATCACATTTAGCTCCAAAGCTACCATTCAATCATCATTTATAGCTTACATCATCCACAATTTGACCATTCTTGCCGGGGTACATTTGATGATCCACAGGGTAGATTGTCTCGCTAAAAAGATAATTAGTACGCTTCTCATTGACATGTTGAATCATGATCCTTACTCCCATCCATCATCTTCATCGCCATTAGTATCCTTGACCTGTACAATATTGTTAGACTTCTCGAAATATCACCATCGTCATCACGAACATACTCTTCCACCATGTCCACTGAAATGGAAAAAGAAGCTACAAGATTCATGTATGAGCTATCAATATAATATATGGAGCATCCAGAAACTTACGAATCATTGGGACGTGCATCACGAACAAGCCATTGCATGGCTGCAATCATGTTTTGCTTGGTTGGGATAAAGCGTGGATCAGATTGATCATCAGTCAAGATCACCATGTCTTCCTACAAGCATCACGATAAGATATCTAGTTGCTATTCTCATATAAAGAGACTTACTTGACGGAAATGGTACATGGATATCAAAAACTCCTTCAAGTTACGCACATCATTGATACATCCTAAGAGGGAAAAGTCAATAAAAGCAATATACACATACACTGGGTATTTACCTTTGAGCTCATTGGGTGATCCAAAGTAATTGATACCGATCAATAAGGCACGTTTGCGTCCTTGACCTATTATAGTATGTACATAAGATAATGCCATGGATGCCAATGTGTGTAACTTACAATTGGAAAGTTGGAAATTCGGAGGAGGTCGGTTCTGCATCATAGGATTGACATGCATGACAAAATCGCCCATATTGCCACCACCTGGTGGACCATAAGGTACTAACAACACCCTTATATTAGCATCATTCTTTTCTCATACTCTCTTTTTGATTACCTGGACTAGGTTGGTTGTTATGCATTGAATTAGGCGGCTGTGGATAATTGGCTTGAGCAAGATTTGGATCGTTGGGCCTAAATCCAATATCCTCGCCTAACAAGTGATCATACTTAGCTTCACACACTCACACACATGATCCTATTATATCATAACAACAACATACCAGTATAGGGTGGTGGTTGAATAGCACCATTGCCATAGGGACGATAGTTGGGTGGCTGTGTTGTAGGTGGTGCATACTAAAATGGAGACAGATCAATAAAAGAGAAAGCTGCCATGTTGCCAATTTCACATACGCCTGCTGGTGGTGGATAAGGTCCTGCACCAGGATAAGTGTTTGTTGGAGGAGGTGGTGGTGGATAGTTACCACCTGGAGGAGGAGGGTAGTTTTGTGGAGGAGGAGGAGGATATGAACCTTGTGGAGGAGGTGGTGGATAAGAGCCTTGTGGTGGAGGTGGAGGATATCCACCATAGGGTTGTTGTGGTGGTGGATATTGAGGAGGAGGTCGTTGACCGTAAGAACCGTATTGACCTGGATAATATGACATGCAAGCAGAAAGGAAAAGAGTGTGAATGAATGAAACAATGAGCCTGAATTATCAAAATCGGAAACTGCTGCTGCTGAATAAGGAGATGAAAGTCTATATGCACAATGGCAGTACTTTATTGGTTCATGGTCATTCTACACTAGTAAATACACATCACATTTTGGCATTTTGGTTTTTGGATCGCCATACATTGTCTGTAGCCCATGACTTGATAAGCTGATATGCAATAGCTGTACTGGGTGGAAGAGTAAACTTGGTGTTGGATTCCTTGTTGAGCACAGCTTGTACTTCAGCATGCGTAAACCAAACAGCGCTTTCAAGCTCTTTATCTTCAAGTTTGATATCAGTAGTGACAGCTTCAGCAATGAATCCAAACATCAGTGAATTGGGGAATGGCTACAATAGCATATGAGATACAATACTACTACCAATATACAACAATTCAACACTTACCCATGGTTGACTACTATGATATGCCACACGATCAACACGAATACCAGCTTCCTCATATGCTTCACGTCGTACAGCTTCTTCAATTGATTCACCAGCTTCAACAAATCCAGCGATACATGAATGCATTCTTCCAGGCCATTTCTTTTGTCGACCCAACAAGACTTTGTCTTCAGTAGGATGCACAATGGCAACAATGATCACAGGGTCTATAAAACAAGTCAATAACATTGCTATCCATTTACACTATGTTGTCATACCTGTTCTCGGATATGCAAAGTTATGCACACCATTATGGCTGATGCATGGTGCACGGCCTGTTTCTTCTGCTGGAACTGGTGGACAAGTACGCTTGTGTCCTCCTTCATCTGATTTGGTTCGTCTTCCACAAGCAGGACAATACATATGACGTTGATTCCAATCCACTACAATATCCATGTCTCAATATCATTTCTTCATTCACACAATGATGACTTACCCATTGAACGAGCTTGTGCAATGATGGCTGCAACTGACTTGTCAACTGTAAAAGCACGTGGAAGAGCTGGTGTAAATTCAAGGTTGCGAGCTTCAAATGCATCAATCAATTTCTTCATGTCTTGTTCATGATGACCTTTCGGAGTGACATCTAAAGCCCAATACACTGGTCCAGCATTGGCATTCTCTCGTTCATCGATACCTAGGAACACCAAAATGATCTCATCTTCTTCAGGGACAAGCTTTTTCTCCTCTTGATCAGGTAATGCCTTGTCAACAATTGAAGCCACGTCGTCATAGGATGCAAAATAGACACCATTGTCATCAAATAATGGATTGAGCTCAGACATGACTAAGAAACGTGCACGAGGTCCACGAACGAGTTCACGAAGCTTGTTCTTGTCATTACGATACCAGCTATATCTATAGTACAGTGTAAGATATCTTGGTATCATCATCCCTATTTCCATACCTGTTTAATGGGCTGTCAGCAAAGAAGTTCACATGATTTGGTGGGAATGCTTGCTGTTGCTGGGGTGAAGAAGGAGTCGATTCTTGTTTTGACGTATCAAGCACCTTGGCAATATCATCATATCCCCAAAATTGAGCTACTTGAGCAGCAGTCTTGCCTTCAGAATTGGTAGCTTCACGATCGCACCCGGTCAGTTGCAGTACAAGGTCGACGACTTGACGCTGTCCATAACGAGCGGCAAAGTGAAGCACAGTCCAACCACGCTCATTCTTGGAACCAATGTCGCTTTTATGTTGCTCAAGATAGCTAATGTCACCCGATGCTGCAGCTTCAAACACGTTGTTGCTCATTCTGTAAGGAAAGTATTGACAACCAAGAAAAGAAAGCCGATTTGTAAGCACGTTCCGCTTATCGTTAATGCATTATCTTTCTTCCTGTCTGACCCAATGAATACAATGTACGACTCAATGCATGAATATAGCTGCAAGTTTGACTTTTCATGAAGGATAAAGGTGATTGATCGTCTCAGCAATAATCTATCAGTATCCCAACAATCATCCCTTTAGAAGGAAAGATACAATTAGCTATGAATAAACAACGTCTTTGAATTGTCAAATGACTATCAAAAAGACTACTTGATGACGATCATCATTTTATCATGAAACAACATAGTTCTATGGAAGGGGTAAAGGGTGATTGGTAAACCAGGTTTCATTGACAAGTGCTTGCTACTCGGTGGATTCAAGCATTAGCGCCAAAAACCCCGCCAACGCCGGAAGATTGGGGCTTCTTTCTTCTTTTCACTTATATCATGGCAGACGTTAGCACGACAGGCACCGACGTTGGAGCAGTTGAAGAACCACTCGATCTCGTTCGCCTTTCTCTCGATGAGCGTATCTATGTCAAACTGAGAGGCGATCGTGAGTTACGCGGCATCCTACACGTAAGAACAACTGAATTCCATCTTCAAGCCACATGGCTCACTTGTCAACCCATTCAACTATGCAGGCATACGATGGCCACTTGAATATGGTCCTTGGAGAAGTCGAGGAAACTATTACCCTTGTTGAAGTCAATGAAGAAACTTATGAAGAGATTATCAGGGTAAATGATGAATGATTGGCCTATGAAAGCATCCACTCATGTCACATGCTATAGACAATGAAGCGTAACTTTGACATGCTTTTCGTGCGAGGAGATGGTGTCATTTTGGTAAATGATGTTCATTGCTTCTTTATTGTTATTGGATTAACACAAGTATTGCTTTAGGTATCACCACCATCAAGGGCGTAAATAATGCTATATTACTATTATCAAATGTACACGAGAACATGGAATCCTATCACTCTTTTTTCTTTGACTGGTTGGGGGGAGGGAGTGGTATCAAGTCTTTTGGTGAGCATGTGTTTTATGGTATTTCAATCCGTTGGCTGTCCTATACGTCTTTTTGCATCCTGGGACGCGACATTTGTGTACTTTCTCTTGTTGCTGTGGTGGTGGTTTTCCTGGAAGTGTTGGATGTCCTGATGTACCCTTGGCTTCACGTAAATGATACTGTAACCCATTAATGTTCTTGTAGCGTTTGATGCAATTGGTGATGGCACAGCGAAATGGTTTGTCGATAGTTTGAAGATCAGCACCATGCCAGTTCTTGACATGATAAAACAATGCGCTTGAAGTAGGATAAGTTGCACGACAACCACCAACACCACATCCATAAGGTTCCAATTCTTTCTCGGTCATTGTAAAGGAAGGTCCAGTGATCATCATAGTGTCGTCGTTGCTAAGTTACAATCAGTCATTGTTATGCTAATAGAATATAAAGTTAACTTTACCGTATCATGGGATCATTGTTCCACCGTTTGTCATTGTAATCGTCATCAATGTTGTCAGTTGTAGTGGAAGGATTGAGTGGCGGTAACTTTGTATGAGATGTGTCGTGTAAGGAGATGGCGGATGAAGGATGATGTGCAATAATATTAGCATGTGGAAGATGATATCGTTGTTGTTGGTGATATAATCCTGGTGGATCGCTTATCTTGAAAGAATGAATGACAAGAAGATTAGATAAAGCACTTGAATAACACCAGAGCTTTTCCACTTACAGAGTTGAATTCATTGTTGTATATCATTGGTAATGCTGGGCGCGCTGCTCGTTCATGTGGTCTATGATGATCGGTTGTATGATAAGGTGGAGTATTTGTTGACACTGGTATTGCTGAAGCGGATTGAGGAAGATATGAAAATGTTGACTGGATATGATGTGACATGGGTGAAAAGTGACCAGTGTTGTATGGACGATCGTGTTGGTTATGGGCCATAGACACTGTAGATCGTGAAGACTGAGGAGATTGCTGCATTGGCGGTTCAACCGTGGAAGGATAGTGGTCTTGACGATAACTTGGTCGACTGGAATAGGAATGAGAGACGTGTTCGTAGTTGTACGATTGGTTCTGATAAGAAACAGAGCATGAATGTGTGTCGGTCAATGTTGGATCTGTAGTGCTTGTTATCCAGTACCATGTGTCAAGTTGTATCTATATCGTGTGTAATGCCAGTGCGGAAGTCCAAGGACTGGTGCAAGGTGAGATAATAGCTCAGATCTTCACATATGGCATTACTGCCCCTGAATGGCTCATTGTTGGATAAGCTGATATATGATCCTAGATCTCCATATTCATTGACAACCATGATTATAGACAACCATGAAGAAAAGATGTACATTGTAATAATGGGGAGTAGAAGTAAACTTTTACTCATTAAACAGATGCGATTGAAATGCAAAGGGAACTAAGTGAAGTGAGTGAGAATAGTGTGTGAGTGTGTGAGTCAATCATTGTTGTGAATGTGTCTTGAAGAAGGGTAAGGGGATGGGAGAAGAAGGGATATGGGAGAAGGGTAGAGGGAAAAAGTATCAACTTATACAGAGAGATAGATGCATGCTTTACTGAGGACCAAAATTGAAACCACCTTGGGGTACATTGACATTGTTTTGGAAACCAAAGGATTGGATATTGCCTGCATCTGCCATTTCTTCACCTTCATCCTCCTCAGAAAAGTAGCGATCGATAATGTTGTATGCCTTGTTGTAGATGTCATTGTTTTCATGTCCTTGCATATGATGAATAATCTCCAAACCACCGCATTCTTCAATATACATAGCATAACGGTTCAAACCATCAGGATCATTGGGTCGTTCAAGCTCGCCAACCTTCAATATATTCTCGAGACCATCAAGAGCCACTTGAATGATTTTGTTATCCATGGTAGTCAGCACATCGCACAAAGGCTTGATACATCCTTGTGACACGATATATTGGATTTGTTCAGGCTTGTTAAGACCACCTGATGTTGCATTGACAATAGCCCAACATGCTTCCTTACGAGTCTTGAGATCGGCTGTGGCAAGAATATGAACAAGAACAGGTACAATATTGGAATCAATGACAGCTTGGATTTGTGCAACGTTGCCAGCAGTAATATTGGAGATAGTCCAGCAAGCTTCTTTACGAATAGCGTCTTTGCTGCTTGAAAGCAAGGATAAAAGTGCTGGAAGAACGCCACAATTGATCACCACCTGTGTTTGAAGATCATCACCAGTGACAATGTTACCAACTGAACGAAGAGCAGGGGTTTGTACTGATGTTGTAGGATGCATCAACAATTCAACAAGTCGACGACACACGCCTGATTCGATCACAGCTTGAATTCGGTCATTGGGACCATCCGAAAGATATGAAATAGCCCAGCATGCATCAATCAACACCTCTTCATCGGTCGAATAGATCAATTTGGCAAGTACAGGAAGTGCAGGCAACACCTACATACACATAGATCAATACCTATCATTTTCAATCAAGTAGTCATGCTTACCTTTGACCAATTAGGCTGAGGATTTTTACCACGGCAAAGATTGGAAAGAGTCCAAGTGGCATTACGATGCATGGATAACTTGTGATTCTCATTGAGAATGTTCAAGAGTGGTGGAAGAGCTCCATTGTCCAATACAAAATCTCTGCAGTCAGTGCTATCACCAGCAATGTTGCCAAGAGCCCATACAGCCTAAAGTAACCTGTCAGTACCTCTCACTTTTGTGCTGTTTCATAAAAGTTTACCTGTTCCCTGACATCCATCACTTCACTACCAAGCAATTGCACAAAGATGGGAACAGCACCTGCTTGAACCACTACACGTGTTTGGTCTGATGTTCCAGAGGCAATGTTGGTCAATGCCCAAGCAGCTTCAAACTATCCATTATCCTATCAGTATCTCTATAGAGAAATACAATGACCATGATGCTTTTACCTGAAGAAGACCATGACGAGAATGAAGAAATTCGACAAATCTGGGGACAACATCCGTGTTGATGACTTCTTGAATAGGAGGATTACGTTCCTTGGATAACAGCTTTCTGAATCGAGTCGTTGCTTCGTATTGTCGTTCCACATCACCCGAATTCACTGCTTCTACAAGTGCCATAAGCAACTGGTGTAGCTGTTATGGCGTGTTCCCAATCCAGTTAACAATCGATGGCCAATGGGCCCTTCTTTTTTCTCCACCGATCCTTACCTCTGGTGAGTCAATAAGGGTGGATTCGTCGTCGCTGTCAGCCATGGGGGCCGTACCCAAAGTCATGTTTCTACGCTTGGACAGATTCTCTTCTCGTTTCTGTTTTCGCAACTCGACAGTGTGCTTCTGACGACGATTCCTGACTTGGTCAGACTGGAAAGCATCCTTGTTCTTGTACTTGTTTCTTCTCTGATCAGCAGCAGCTTTGCTATCCATGGTCGAAAGTGGTGGTGTTGTGGAGGAGGAGAAGGAGGAGAAAGAAGAGGAAAAAAAAGTAGTTCTATCATCATTCTCCCATTTGGAATACGCGTATTAAAGCACAGTCATTATCGGACTTGTCTTACTGCTTGTACTTTTTTTTTTCTTGCATGCTGCGGATGTCAACCACTCTTGTTTTATTAGAAAGTGAATGCAATGATCTCTAAGTCTATATTATGTCACATTAACTATTCCAAGGTAAAGGTCCTTGGAAGAATTGATTGTCTTCAGGGCAGTAGTTGATGATATCGGAAAGGGCAGGACATGTTAAACGATAAGGATGTCTATCCATAGTGTGTGTTATTCATCATTGACTATCATATTCCTTGTCTTTTACCTTCTACGAAAGGGATTACGATCGATTCTCTTTTGGACAAGAGGATAATGACAACCATAAGGATCTTTCTTGAAAGGACCCAGTGAATTAGCTGCTTCACCAGCACTCCGCTCGGATGCACCAACTGGATCAAAGGGTGGATCAATGCCAATGTATCGGAATCTACTTTTACGTCAGTTACTCCAATCCCCTTGTATTTGATGACTACTTACTGTTGTTCTGGGTATCGTAAGGATGGAAGATGCATCTCTTCAAATCGCTTTCTTTTGAATTCAAAGCCGACTACAGTGATGGATGATGGATAGTTGCCTGTCATTTCTTGAAATCGACATATAGAGAATAACACATTTTCATATGAATCTCGTGCATAATCCTCTACAATCATTCTTGTTGCAAGACTATCAATGGTGCTGTTGTCATTGTTGTTGTTCTCTTTGTGAATCAAGCTGTTGGCAATACTCCAATAGGATTGTCCTTCTGATTGGGGTCCTGCATGTACACGCGTTTGTCCACTAACAATACAAAGCATCAGTAGACTTGATTCAATAGCCAATGCCGAGAAAACTCACCCACTAAAGATGACAACAGCTTCTGGATCTTCTTTTGCCATAGCAACGGCCTTTTCAATATGTCTGACAAAAGTGCGTACTTGTCCGCCACGTTGAAACGACTCCAATATCCAATTATCATCCATCTCTAATCCTTCCAACGACGAGTCGCCAGTGTGGATCGCATGGCCAGGGACAATAATAGCTCGTTGTAACTTGTCTAACGGTGGGCGGGGAAGTGGATCGTGGATCGGAAAAGAGAGAGATGACGTTTTGGAAAGCACACCACGATGGCGTTCATGTTGGATAAAGTTGATAGCAATGCTGAAAACGAAAAAGACAAAGAGGATCAGGAAAGGGAGCTGCCGCTTATTGATGATGCGTCGCCAGGGATATGTGATGGGTTGCTGTGGATTGGTAAAGGAAGTTGTATCGATATGAAGTGGTAAAACAGTGACCACTTTCCGTTTGCCGTTGTTAGCGGCAGCTGCCATGCTTTGTGTCGTTGTGTTGTGTATATAGACGTTATTTGCAGTGAAAAGAGCGGGATGTCGTTGGATTCATTTGCTTGGAAAGAACCAAATAGGTCGGCCAATCACATCCACTTTTTCTTCATATAAGCATGCTCAGTATCATTCAATGGAGAGTTTAAGACAACAAGAAGGGGATAAACGGAATCATGGATGCACAAATCAATGCAGCAACAAGCGTAAATGCTATTTATGGATGATGATGTTTAATTATAACATGCCAGTAAGGGAGTCTTCAGAAGAAGTAAGATCTATATATTTATCAAGAACCATGCCAGGTAGATCGCCTGGACCCGAGTTTTCTTCACCGCCTTTCCACTTGTCAACTTTGCAAGAGCCATAGATACCAGTTGCACCTTGAGTACAGCAACCAATAAAGTCTTCTTTAGCTTTACCACTGCTTGTGTTCACTTCACATATTCCTGTTTTTTTGTTCAAAGTGCCTTTGGTTCCTTTTGTTTCGCAACATGTTCGTGTCCTCTGGTCCAATAAAGGAAGATCACTGCACTTGCAGTATAACCGGGCAGAAACGTTGGCAGCAAAAGTAGCCATAGTGATCGTAAATAGGAATGATGCTTTCATTATGCTTGAACAAGTGTATATGAGACAATGAAAAACAGAAAAGAGAGAATATGGAGATAAAAGACACATGTTTTTTTTATTCATCAGTAAAAGGAGAACGCCAATAATGAGCAACTCCTGTAAAAATATGAGATCGGTCAGCCATGTATATACCATTATCATCAATAAACGTCCAACAACACTGTGAATCATTCGCATCTTTTAGGGAGTGGTTGAAAGCATCATTTTACTCATAAAAGACAACAATACTAGCTCGATATCCTTGATCTGTCGCTCGATCGCTTGCTTTCAGAAATGTATCGATAAGTCAATAAGATATCACCACTGGATTTCATAATGTGCTGTTTGATGGATGCCAGAGTCATTGTAAGTGGAAGAACAGTGTCACAACATAGCAGTTCAATGTCTTGTACAGCTTGACCTGGTGCCATCCCTAACTTCTCGCCAACATGGTGAATCAATTTCCGCACTCGAAGTACTCTGTTAGCCAAGAGTCGATTACTACCCCTATCATCAATATGAATGAGCACATGAAATAGAGATGAATGTATAGTGTATTTACCCGGCTGGAAGTTCAGGCATCTTTGATCCTTTGTGTGGTGATAGTGAAAAGGTGAGCTTGACGGCATCCTTGTTGGGTATTTTGTTCTAAACAAGGTGTCAGTTGCAATTTGGATACCAATGTCATAAACGACTCACATGATACAAATAAGCTAGTAGCCAGGATGGAGCAGTATTTGCAATTGACTCTGCATCAATGCCGGCATAAGCAGCTGTTCCACGATATAAATCTATACCAGTAGATGCTTCAGCACTCTCTTCAGTAATGATGATGGTTGTTGACGATGGAATGGATAAAGGTGGAAATTCAGAAGGTGAAGGAGGTGTATAGTGTGTCTTTGAACTGTCTGATGCTGCTGACATTTCCTTTTCTGCCTTTTTGCCAATACCATTCTTTTGAGCATCGCCCATGGATCGTTTAGGGAGCTATTCATTGTTATAAGTAAGGAGGTGTATACCACGTGTAGAGAAATAACCTTACATCGGATGACGTTGTATCATTGTCTTCTCCAGATGGTGATTTTGATATTTTGGCCTTGACTGACAAATGCTTCAATCGATTGATAAAGTTGCCAGTGGGTGATGCTGGTGATGTTGATAATGCTACTGGTGGTGGAGGTTGTACTGGTGATGTTGGTTCTGCCGTTGGATGATGGGCGCCTGAAAAATAGTCATCCTGAGGACTAGTTGTAGGTGGAGCAGTGAAAGGACCACTAGATATACTGTTGCAACCAGGTGACATTGGTGAGTTTGGTGGGAAAGCTGAATTGTTATTGATATTGGTCGTAATAGCAGTCAATGGTGGTTTTGGCGTCGTTGACTTTTTGGTATTATCCGGAGGTGGTGTTGTATCTGCAGAGCGGATCACTGTTGTCGAACTCTTGCGGTGTTGCTTTTCCTCATGTGCTTTTTCCTCCTCTCGATGTTGTAGCTCGATCACCTTGTTCAGGAACTCTTTGAATAGGTGTGCCAGCACCCATTTGCCAAGATTAACTATCAATCACTTTAAGTATCAACTAGCAGTAATACCAATCAGTAGCTTGCTTACTTCTCTGATCTTCTCGTATTTCATATGTATCCGGTAAATCAGCTTCATCTGCATACATTTCACAATCGAAACAGGTAAATCCATCCATTTGTACAGTGATTGCCTTTTGAAAACATGTCAGGTCAATAAAGAAACATCTTGTTTACAATGCCATATATACTTACACCAATCTTTGTATCCACTGTACACCAAGCAGGAGCACAATCCATTCCATTCACTTCTTGAGCCACATCTTGCAGAGGACGCTTGCCAAACTTTTTGACTTGGGTGCACTATAGTCCAATTTGAGTCATTGTTCTTGTGTGAATGACATGATATACCAACCTTGACAATATCCCATAAACCAATTTCTCCATTAGTATCTTGTGTGAGCACATGTCGACGATTTTGCAACACGAGGTGTGCTGTGATGCCAGGTTTGCCTGTTGAATCATGTAAGCTAAAGCTTGGTTCCATTTGCTTGGTTGCCAAGTACCTGAAATAACTCCATCCGGTGCGCTTCGTAATGGCTGGATCAATTCGTTGGAGTCATCATCATCTTCTTGATAACTGATAGGAATCGACATGACTGATTTGGCATATAGCGTCAAGTTGTCACTTCCAACAAATGGCTCTGAATACTGGGAATGATAAGTTGGTCGAGTAGGGGGTAATTTTGCTGAAGCTGATGTTGGAATGTCAATGTTGTATGCAGATTCGATCAAGCTTTGTCGAGATTCTCGTGAAGGGATAGAGAGCTATAGGAGTATATAAGAATGATGAATGTCAAGCACATATGTAGTACTACTCACCCATCTATTTATATCTGAGCTTGATGTAGCTGTCCAAATATACTTGTCCTGCAACACAACAATCTGCAGAAAGAGTCATTGTCAGTAATGGGATCATGTCAATGAACAAGTCTACTTGCCTTTGAAACACCTGACTTTTCCTTGAAAAGACCAATGCATTCACTTTCATTATCCATCTCATTGCATCCTGAAATTTCAGTCTTGGTAACCAGGCCATCACGAGAACCAGCATAGAATATCTTCAAATCAGGATCATCAGAGTAAAGGGACCAGACGGAGTCTGCATGTGTCTCATAAGTAGCCAAACAGCGTTGTGCTTTGACGGACCATAGCTTGATTGTTGAATCAGATGAGCCAGACAGTATCTATAAGGGATCATTAGCCTATGCCTTGTTTCTCTATCACTGAATTCAATTCATCCTTACATGACTGCCATCTTCACTTATCAATAGTGCACGAATATTGTCGGTATGGCCTGTAAGTCTTCCAATTTGTTGACCTGATCGGGGATCCCATAGTCGTACCACCTACAAATGACCTGCATAAATGTTGGAGTACAACAAAAGACATGCTAATACAAACCTTATCAGGTGAACCAGTTGCCAATATCTTGCCAGAGGGATTGACTGCCATAGCGTAAATCGATGTCTTGGTGATAGTATCTAAATTCAAATGAATGAATAAAAAGTATGAAAAGTGACAAGGTAAACATACTGTGAGCACCCAAGGAATACATGTTTTGATCAGCATTGGTATGAATAGCTGTTGAAGCCTGACATTTCTCGAGATCCCAAATGTTGACTCGTTTGTCGAAACCACCACTTGCCACCCATCCTGCTTGACCGGCTGAAGCGAGACATTTGACATAATCATTATGCCATCCAACAGTCGATGAACATGTTTCTGGATCCTTGACAGACCAAAGTTTCACAGTGCGATCGGATGATGCCGAGACAACTAGAATGATGATTAATATCCTCTCCTTGCATTCTATATAAAGATAGACACATACCAACTCTTCCACCTTGACAAACCACAATATCATTGACCCAGTCAGTATGCATTTGAGTAAAGGCTCTATTGGTAGCTTTGGGTGCTGGTGTCTATGCAGCAAGCCATTGTTGTTATTGAAAGAACGCACAAGACCAAACGCATATAAAGACATACCTGAAAGTCATGGTCGAGCTCCCATTCAGCCTGGACACTGGGTCGATGGAACTTGAAGTGAAGATCCCAACTTGCTACAACACCGTCTCTGCCAGCAGAAAAAAGGACACCGCCATGGCCTGTGCTTCCGTCCATGGTTTGCTGTACATTAGGATCGATTGCCAAGGAGTTGACACCTAACCGATGGGCTCGTTCTTCGTCACATGCTTCCACAACATACGATACACTGCGTCGAGCCGATGCCTTCATAATTGAAGAACACAGAATGCCAGGCAATGGTGTGGGGTGGTTTAAAAAAGAAAAGGGCTCGGGGAAGAAGAGATATGGTACCTTTAACAATTACAGCTGGAGTCCTGGTATAATGGCCAATCACGAGGTCAAAACCTAAATGTTGCCCCACTTGCTCCGGCGATCGGTTGCTACCATTCCAGCCTATAGATAGTACAGAGTTCATGACAATAAATAGCTATTGCTTCAATGTTTCTGATACAAGAAGTACCTGTCATATGTTTAGGATCATGATAAACTGAGTATTGATATAGTCAACAGTGTACCTGGTATATCAAACAAGTCCTTTGCATAAATGCATTGTTGATTGGCTGGCTCATTTGGATATGAACAATTTAAAAGATGAAAGCATCAGAGCAACAGATTACATCAAGAGGAATAAATGTCAGCTTTATCTACATTCTGGGCTATGTAATGAATTGTTTTGGTGTCAATCTACAAGTCTTTGTTCATATTCTTTGCATAAGTGCCAGCTTTTGCTCTAGTTCAATCAGTCGATGTGTCATTTCATCCATTTCTCGTTTCCTTGTGCTTTCGACAAGCTCCACACGCTGTCTTAGAGTCATGATCTCTTCTGCTTTCTTTTCAAGTTCCAATGATTTTGCCAATAACTGTGATTGGAGCACAGTAAATGCATCCTGGAAAACAAGTACATTAGTTCATGTGCAGACATATCATAATACACACTTACAGTGGAATCATCTGCAACAACAAAGAGTTCACACTCTAGCAATTGTGCTGCTGTAGGTCGTTTTCCAGGATCCGTGTCCATCATCCACAAGATCAGCGCAGCCTATAATACAGTATTCAGTATATCCCCCATACAATCTAACTATGGTTTTACCTCTCTTGGGTATCGCTTCACAAATCCAGAAGGAAAGATACCTTGCTTTAAGCTTTCAATAGCTTCAGCACGCTCCATGCATGTCGAAAATGGCTGAAGCATTTCAAAAAAGATGATTCCCAATGAATATATATCCACCTTTTCATCGTAGGCACTAGGTGCTTTTGCCAATTGTTCTGGTGATGCATACTATAGGTTATATTCATTAACATCCTTCTCCTATCTACCAAAGGTTTTTATACTTACAGTCATTGTCCCTACACCACTGGTACGTGTACGATGGAATGACATACGTCGTCGACTGTTATTGGAAAGTGATGGTGATCCTGATTTACAAAGCTGTTCGTATTCATCAGGGGATGGTAATGAAAAAGATGCAGCAGCCAAACCAAAATCACCAATCTTGGGCACCCAAGGTTGTTCATCCCATACTGATATAGGTTCATTGTCCATATGTTGTGAAGATACACTGGCAAGACTGTTGGCACGGCTACGTCTACTACGTCCCTTGCGTTGTTCATGAAAAGAAGCTGGCATACTTAGAAAAATGTTGGTAGGTTTCAGATCACGATGAATGATTCCTTGCTCATGAATGTAAGCTGCTCCTTCCAATATCTGCGAAAAGATGTCAATGTTGCGTTCTGAATCCAATAGATCACAGGAAGAAGAATCTGTGGCGTATTTCTTGTTGCGTAATTTGATGTAATCATGCAGTGTAGCTATAGAGAATGCATGCATCCAATTAATCACTCACTCATACACATCTTGTTCCTCCTTACATGGACAAAGCTGCATTTGAATGTACAAGGTCCACTCCTGATGATGATGTTGTTGTGCATACAATTTCTTTGGGCTGCATTCTTTGCTGATATCTGGTGAAGATGAATCATTCTTTTCTGAAGATGAGCTGGTGCTGGTGCTGGTGCTGTGATCATGATGACCAAATTGGATGGGCAATGATGATGATAATGATGATGACTGGGTGGTACCCAATGTCAAGTTAGTGAGCATATCAGGCATTCTATTCATCCATAATGTCGTGTCGTTGTCTTGGTGAATGATTGGTACTGGTGGTATCTCTTCATCTTCATCTTGTTCATGTACAGTGAATGAAGTCACTTGTAACCAAGAAGAATAGTATCTTACAATGTTGCGATGTTCCAGTCGAGCGAGATGCTTGATTTCTCGAAAGATGGTTGGATTACGTTGAGCAAGTCTGATTTTCTTGATAGCGTATTCAATCCCATCCAATTTGTTACGTGCACGCCATACACTGGCAAATCCTCCTCTTCCAAGCATACCAATCTCGACAAAGTCATTCTGATAACGAGAATTCTGAACCGATAGATTGAAAAGAAGATGATCATCGTCCTGCTGTTCATCATTGTCGGAAGAATGGTCCAATATGGAACAAGAAGGGGATGACTGACATTGCTGATGGATATTTGAATCATCTGACAAAAAGGACAACATCTTTGCTGGATAAGCTGGATCATGAATTGTTTGTAAAGCGGTACGTAGAATGTGTTGGAAAGTTGTGGCCTGTGCATGAGATTGCATATCGTGACACACATTATCAATAAAGCCCGCTGCTGATGAGATAGTTGTTGCTCTAAGTAGCACTTGACATATCAAAAGAAAGGCTCTTGGATTGGCTTGTGGTGAATCACCATGCATACGATAATACGACTCAACAAGTGAAGTAACCAGCAATCTTGATTGTTCCTGCTGCTTTTTATTGTCTATAAGAATAACATCATTAGTACTAGATAGAGCTAGTTGGATATAATACACGCTATATACCTCGTGCAACAGTAAGCATCTTGAAGGTGGGATGAGCAATGAGAAAGTTATTGACAATGGTGGAATGGTGAGTGAACGAGTAAAGCAAGTGTCATGGTTGAGAAAGAAACAACCAAAAGGAGGAATATCCAATTGCTATTAATGTTATTAAGGGGGGAGAATAGCACAATCAATCTCATATTCACATAATGATATATACACGCACAAGTTATAGTGGTGTCACTTGCCATTCGGCCGTTTTATCCACATTGAACTACTATTACTACTACTGCTACTCCTACGTCGTAGTTGATCGTGCAACTCGTATGCATCTTGGTTGTTGTTGTTGTTGTTATTAGCATGAAGCTCAGGTGTCACATCAAAAAATGGCGTGTTCAAGGTAGGTGATGTTGGAGACTCTGCTTCGGAATAACCATAATGATGATGTTGATGAGGATTGCGCATACTGGCTGTCCTTTTAGGGATGCCTCCATGGAAAGTAGTTGGTGTGTTGGTATTCTTTGACAATTTACCATGAGGAAAAGAGCCAAGACTGATAGATCTTCGTACATTTTCTCGTATCCGAATAAGATTGATTTGAGGAGGAGGAGATGTTGGTATGGATGATGCCTGTGCTGGTGATACTACTTGAGATGGTTGCCATAGTTGCTGTTGTGTAATGTCATCTTCCAACAATATCTTGGATGAATCCGGATCATAATTTGTAGTTGTTGTAGTTGTGATAGGTTGATCGGAGGGAATAATCTCATTCAATAGTTCTGGTGGAAGAGGAGCAACACATAAAAGAGGAAAGACACCTTTTTGTCCTGTCATGGCATTGATACCTAAAGCCCAGCCATCATCAAACTTGGCAGCTAAACAAATAAGATCATCCACTTGCAAACCAAGTTCATCTTCCATTTGCGGGGGGTATGGATGCACTACAATGTGCAAGTCTTCCGGTCGTGGTTGTTGGGGAGTAGTTGTTGATGGTGAACAAGTGACTAAAGGTGCTGGTGGTGTTGGTTCTTGTAAATGAATAGCTGATGGTGTTGTTGGATTGGATAATGTAGGTACAGAATCATCATGATGCGACACCAAAGCATGTTGACTGCCAGTTTCAGCACGATCCACATTGTTACGATAGTCGTCTCTTGAAGATGAAATATACGTCTTGAATCCATGCGTGTCTTTTCTAACCCGTTTCCGCCGTAAACAAAAGCATCCCACTGCAAAACATAATAAAACTGCACCAACAACACTGCCAATAACAATGCCAATAATAGCGCCTACACCCAATCGATTGCATGACACCTTGCTGCAACATGAATCAGAGCCATTGTTGTCACAGTACTGACAAGCCATATCCATATCAGATTGAAATCCTGCAAAAGAGATACATTAATGCCACACTTAAGATCATGTACAAACACACACACACATACCACAGTTATCAGGTTCATTGACAGCTCCTTCGATACAATTGACAGCATCACTGCCACTGAATCCTTCCCAATTAGAACATTCTGCTTTTAGACTGGCAATGGCATTGGAACGTGTAGTGGTATCTGAACAAGAGGAAATGTCGTTGGTAATGTTGGATACACTGTTGACCCAATCATTACAAGTTGATTGACATAGTGGTGGTGGTGATACGTTATGCTGGTAGTTGCAACTAAGAGACTCTTGGGATTGTGTAAAACGTGCACATAGCCGAGAAAGAGAATATCGTGCATAAGGCGTGTTGTCATCACTTGCTGATCCTGAACATCCAAGCTGATCCATGTACAACCCACTTGACTTTGAATACGATATTATACTTTGATCAAATGATGACACATCCGTTGCATTTGCTAGAAACGTGTATCGAGACGTGAGTGACGCTAGATCGACATAGTACTGGCTGAATGCTGGACATGCTTCGGATGAAGAGAGTGAAAGACAGTTTGTTGTCGAGGATTGAGCTTGTGCCTTCCAAGTTGCAACGAGAACAACGGCAAGCAATGCAGTGAAAGAAGTGTATGAAGAGGACATGCTTTTCCGAGGTGTAAAACAAGATCGAAGAAAGAGAATGATATACAAGATGGATAGTTGAAGCGATGCAGGGATTGGTACAGTTGGAGAAATAAAGTTCAGTTGACGAGCATACTGCTCGTTGTATAGTGTGAAATAACAAAAAGAAGAAAGCAAAAAGAGACGTGTATATATGAAAAGAGAGAAGAGGAAGAAGCTTGGGTATAAACGAGGCTACGCTTGAGACAAGACCTACAAGAAATGGCTACGCCCGTCATCTGGGCAACAGGGCGGGTTTCACAACTCTTGTGTGTGCGATGCTTGCTCAATACAATCTCTCTCATTCACCCCTGGACAAGCCACCACCATATGTTCACTTTCCCTTTCATCAAACACTCTTATCTGACTTGCTTTGTTGTCATTACCGGTCTTTGATCCGCTTTTTGTCCTATTATCATTACCAGCTTGTTGACTTTTTACACTGCCATCACTCTTTAAAACATGTATTACGCCCCGCTAATTACCATGCATCCCTTTATATCAAGTCATTTACCATCAACTCTTTCAATAAAAAGGAACTATTTTCCGAAATGAAATGAAAAACAGCACTTTAGCAGTATTCAGTTAGACCTGCTTAGTTGTGGGGGACCTATGGAAGACAAAAACAAGATGTTTCTATTTCGCCGCTTCAAAAGCTTCGTCTTACACACACAGCAAGAACCTGATCGGGTCCCACCATTTGGGATGTCGATCACTAGTACAAAAGCTAATCTGGTTGTGATAGATATACACTTGGATGACATCCCATTGACTACATATATATAGTCATTGACAAGAAGCAATTGGGGAATTGATATGATGAAGCCACGTTCCTGATATATATAAAGTGATGGTAGTAGTAATACAAATGGCAAGTAGAGATAATGATAGGCAATACGTAAAAGGATAAGAGTAATAAGCATGCAATGTGTGAATGTATGAGCCCCTAAATAAAGATGTGCGTGCATCAGGTCACAAGATCAGCGCCATACATGCATTGGGCCTGGTAAGAATCCCATCGTGAGTCAAAAGGGCCTTTTGAGGAATAAATCAAATTGCACTTTCCAGGAATTCTACTTTAACTGTCTCTTTTTCTTTCTCTTCTCTCTCTCATAACTTTTTGTTGCTTCTTGTTCTCTATTCCATATGCTCATTGCATAGTTTCACTCATCTCTTCCACTTCTCATACTCTCTCTTTTACATTCCACTTGTTCTCATTTGAGCTTCCTTGTCCATGGCAGTCTTATTACAACCACAAAGATCCAAACAAACACTCACTCTACTTGTTGGTGCTCTCTTATCATGCATTGTGCTCCTAGCCACCTCCTATTTTGCATGGACATCATCTCATGTACGACCCAACGATGACAAGGCACCAAGCAACCTTCATCATGCTGAGCTTGATACTGTTGAATACCCGGATGTGTCAGAGCAATTAGACCAAGACACATTGAAGAGTTTACTATTATCAGGTATGTAAAAAGATATGCTTATAGTCACATCATTTAATTGATTAAATGTCTGTCCAACTTAATTCATGTATCACTTTAGGCTCTTCACCATCATCTTCTTATCACAGACAACATACCTGGACACAATTGAATCAACTTGTCGACAATGTGAATGAAACATCTTTACCAGGAGTCACTGCAATTGTGTTATACAACGAGGAGGTTGCAATGCAGATCAAAGCAATTACCCAGCAACAGCCATCCATTACTCCTGTTGCAGTGTGGATCATTTGTACCACGGAGGACGAGCGGAGGATTGTGGAACAACAGAATTTTCCAAGTATTGTTCAAGTCTTGGTTCGCGACAAGAGCAGCTGGTTACCAGTGCCTGCTACAGACTATGTTTGGCTCATGGATAAGGGTGTGGTTCCAGGCTCTCGTTATTTGGACCTTTTGCTTAAATTAGCACACACTGATGAATACAAAAATACCTTGTTGGGATCGTCACTCATTACTCTGGTGCAACAATTGGATGGCAATGTTGCATGCAAAGCCATTGAGCAACAACAACAAACACATTCAGCACAAACCATTCATCACACGTGGCTTTTACGACGACACTGGCTTGCAGCCTTGATGAAAGAAGATGTTATTCCCCCTGCAGAAAACAGCGCTCTTGGCTACTGGATTAGCTTTAGTATCAACAAACATGCAGCTATCCCCTTGATTGGTCTTCCTACAACAAATGACGCCCAATATCGTGTGGAGCAACACAATCGCAATGATGCATGTGCAGCATTCAACAATTACATTGAGCAACATCCAAATGCACTTGTTGGTCAGCAAATTCCATTAGAGAACCAAGATGAGGAGAAAGAGCCTGTGATCTTCTTTGTCAGTGATACCAACAATGACTGGGTACAGCTTGCATGTGATATGCATCAACATCAGGATAACAATGCAGCTGTTCATATTGTGACAATCAGCGACAATGACATTCACCAACAATGTCCATCCTTACCATCATCACGTATACATCATCTCACCATTGGCTCCACAGACTTGGATACAGCTGAACTAGTACAACGACTGATTCAGATCATTTGTATGACACAATCCAAACTCTTTTTCTATATGCAGCCATCAATCTCGTCAACAGCACAACATGCATTGGAATACATAAAGGTCTTGCTCGTGGATGAATTGACTACCATGATTGGTTTACCCAGTCAAAGCTTACAGTATTTGTCATGGATTGCAGAATTGCCTGTGGAAACACTATCCAGTAAGTAGAGAGGAAAAGAGCTTACAAGTATCACAGCATCTCACCTGTATTTCTCTTTTAGAATGGCATGATTTCACATTGAAGATTATCCTGACGACTGAAAAGCATCATGCAGAGTCATTTACGCACCTTTACGAATCCGTCAACAGTGCAGACTATCTTGGTGATCGTGTGGATCTTATGTTGTATATGGAAAGCAGTTCAGATGCTAAAACACAGACCGCTGTGCAAGGAGTACAATGGGAACATGGTCTTAGGGATATTCGACATCGTATTGTACCTACTGAAAGAGCATCCATGTTTGTGGAAGCCTGGTATCCAGCCACCAACAATGAATACGCCATCATTTTAGACGACGGCATGCGATTATCACCCTTATTCTATATCTGGACCAAGTATGCTATCCTGAAATATCGTTACACAGCAACCAACAGAAACGACCATCTTTACGGCATCAGTTTGACTGCTCCACGTGTTCTTGATACAGCAGCTGATAGTGATCGTCAACTTTTTGAAGCACCCCTTTCTGATGATGGCAGCAAGGCATACCTTATGCAGGTAGCACCCAGTTTAGGTGCAGCTGTGTATTTCCCTGAACATTGGCGAGAGTTTCATGATTACATGAATGCACGAGTAGCCGATCATCTTGACAAGCAATTGCAACATATCCAAGTACCCAATTTAAGATCAAGTCAGTGGATTCATTCTTGGCGTCGATACATGGATGAACTTGTTTACTTGCGTGGCAATGTCATGCTTTATCCCAATCTTGATGGTGGTGCCAGCTTTGCAACACGTTTGGAATTATCCACTGATCACGCTCATCCCACACCTGTCAGCATGATTCAGCTATATACGCTACCCCTTGTTCAAAAGGATGCTACTGGAATCTTCACCAAGCAATTCTTATCAGACTGGTCGAATCTTAAAACATTGGATATGTGGGGAAAGCCTGCTACGCTTACAGAGTTAGCAGATCGTGGCAAGGAGCTGCAAAAACAAGTGTCAGCATGTTTACTCGGTCCAGAATACAACTTTGATCCATCCGAACTACTTTGTCCTTTTGCACGAGTTGTGGAGTATAAAGGAGGAAGCAAAGATCCATTGCCTACTAGAACTATCACATTATACGTGCCTGCAGAGACTCATCAATGATGATTGTAAATACATGTTATGTTGTATAGAGCCACTTTGTTTCTTTATTCGATACCATTTCAATAAAAAAGACTTTCATGCAATTTTACATATGTCATACTTTAGCATTGGAACATACCAAAAGATACCAAAACGACTACATGATCCCTATCCACTGTATCCATAGAATTGTATCAAAAGCATATTGTAGTCAATAATAACATCATATAATGTACTTCCACAATATCACGATCTTCTTTATTGCCAGTTCAAAGACATCATGATAGAATCACTTCATGCTGTTTGTTTCACAGGATGTCGCACCATCAATGATAATGTCTCGTACAACAAATCGGCTGCAGCAAATGCAGTAATTTGAGCATTGGTATCGTATGCAGGTGACACTTCCACCAGATCAGCACCGACAATATTCAATCCTTCCAATCCACGAAGAATGGTTCTAAATTCACGCGATGACCATCCACCAGATTCAGGAGTACCAGTTGCTGGTGCATATGCTGGATCCAATGTATCAATGTCGATAGAAAGATAAACGTAATTGTCGCCAACGCATTCTCTGATACGTTCAATCACCCCATGAACACCAATATCATCAATTTCACGTGCTTCGACTACTCGAAAACCTAGTTCATGATCCTCCTATAGTACCATAATTGTTAGATAGTCATGTACTCTTTAAGCTGTATATATAGTAATACCTCGTAGCCATGAGCATCCACGAGATTGTTGCGTATACCAGCATGGATTGAAGCACCCTTGTTGATAAGTCCTTCTTTGGAAGCATGCCAAAAGTACATGCCGTGATTCATTGCTGAATCATCATCAGGATCAACACCTACAATGGCTGGGTTCCTGATTGTTTTGTTAATGGATGCTTGACATATGATGACACACTTACCATGAATCCAAATGAGAATCAAAATGAATAACAGACACTGGACCATAAACTGCATGAAGGGCACGTAGGATAGGCAAAGTGATAGTATGATCACCACCCATAGTAAGCAATCGTGGAATGGTGCCTTTTTCAATATCGGCAGTGGGATGATCTAGAAGGGATGCATATCCATATTGCAATTGACGAAGAGCCAGTTCTTTATCGAAAGGTCTATATGATCATTTGGTAAGTCTTTGCATCAATGTCATTGTTATTAAAACATACGTCATGAAAATGTCGCCACAATCAAGTACTGTAGCCCAGCTGCTAAAAGGATCCACCTTTTGGGGCACATTGTATCCACCGGTCAATAAGGTACGTCTTGAACCTTCACGGATTGCCGCAGGACCAAATCGTGCTCCAGGTCTGTAACTGACACCTTGATTCATATGACAAGTTAAGAAGTTGACAATAGGAGAAGGAAATGCTCTTACCACTATCAAAAGGTGCACCAATAAAGGCAATGTCATAAGCGAGTGAGTCGTTTTGCAAGCATTGCACATAGGGTAAATGTGAAAACGTGCCCAAGCCAGCATAAAGACTATCCGCTGCAACTGGATTGGTGACAAGATCCTCCTTCTTAAAGGTTCCTTGGCGATTCTTCTTGTGGTTGCTGTCATCATTTGCATGTGTATCATCTTGAGACTCTGACACTGCAAACATGGTATTAAAGACGAGATCATTCTTGTCAAGCATCACATGCTTATTGTCCTTGTAGTCGTTGGCAAAGGAATGAATGGCTGCATGGGTGTTGTCAGAATGTTGGATTGCTGCATATGACTGCATCAAAGGCAGCATAGGAGTTGCACAGACAGTGTGCAAAATGGTAAGAGCACAGAAAGTAAGAGACAAAGAGCGATACATGATTGATGATTGATCCTTCTTGTAAATGATATGCATTGTATTTATACCTTTCAAAATGCAAGCGACGCGATATATCCCGACTGTGTCCTAGAACAGAGACATTTGAGTCATGTGTCTTACGCGCTATCGTTTGGCTTTGTTGGTATTTCTTTTTATGTCGTATATCCTTGGCATTGTTCATGCAAGCTTATTGTGGCGTCGTTCGTCACCTTGCCAGGTAAGGAGCAAATGACTTGATCAGAGAAACATAATCCTGATATTACATGGTTTGATATCAAAGAGAAAAGTAGCATGTATTATATACATCTCAAGTTCGGAATCACCAGGTCCGAGAAATCAACAATTGTATCGGCAAAGTATAACCGATACATAAAGGGAAACAAGCATGTTCAATTGAATGACGTGTTGTATTAATAACAAGTAAAGAAGCACTACTATAATAGTATATCTGTGATGTTTTCTTCCCATGATGATGGTTGCTGGCCTGTTTAGACCTGGGAATCAGCACCAAACTCATTTTCCAATCCAGGTTCCAAAAGGGCAGCGTGTCCCAGGATAACAATAGCAGCAGCACCTAAACAAGTGCCAAAACAATGGATCAGATCAGTATACATCACGTGTTATGTCTCATGCAACTTGTCTCATCTTACCAATAATCCAAAAGATGGTACCAGTAGCACCAGAGAACAACAAGAGGATCAAAGATGCGCCACAGTATGCTGCATAGAGAGATGATGGAGAGATGCTGTTACCACCAATAGTGATAGGACCATCCTGTCGAGAAATCAAGTAGAAACCACCAAAGATGAAGGCAATGGTGAACAACAGCCACCAGTTGGTTACACTATACATATGCATATTGAGTCAAAGAATGGAAATATGGAATGTAAACGCCACAATCACATACACTGCATAGATTGACAAGCCAAGAACGATAAAGAAGTAGTTGGCTGCGAAATGCTGCAAGTTATAGCTACCCAAGATTGAAGTAAAGTCAGTCGTCTGCCCATTGGGATCTTGAAGGGCATCTTGCAACACACTTACTTCCAGCGCTTGGTGATTTCAGGGAAGGATGTAGTGAAGCTGATTCTGTGTCTGTCGAAAAAGTCGCTCAGGGGTCGTACGTTGGCAAACTTCTCTTGCCGGATCTTTTTCAGGAAACCAAGCCTAGACTCGGCTTCTGTGGCGATGGTGTTTCCTAAATGCTGAGCAGCCGTAGAAGCGGATAAAAGTGGCTCGGAAGTTGTCATGGTTGTTGGTACGTTTGTGTAAAAGAGTGATAAACGAAAGAGGTGGATGGCCAAGCCTTGGCATGTCCCAACATTAACAATTAGCAGCTGCTTCTCCAATCACATTCCTCCCTGGTATTATGATCCATTCAGGCACCAACAATCAAGTTCTTGAGCATTATACACGTAACACATCAACATCCATGTTTAGGGAGGACTATTTAGCATGCTTTAAGCATTGTGTATATGTTGGTAAGATATCATTGACATGACGATTGGAATCATGACCTTGGTGCATAGATGATGTTCCAATCGAGTCTTTAGCGGAGTCTAGATGGAGCCATCAACAACTACAACCTTGATGCTGATCTGGATGGAGCCAATCTGATATTGATGTACGATTACACAGTGCCTATTTCTTTCTTCCCTATCTCATTGTAAGCATTGATGCATAATGTCCCAGTACAATATGTACCAAACTAGTCCCACCAATACTCAAAGTCATTTGCCGATAGAATGATACCACTACCACTCCCAATCTTTCACCAAAGCTTTAGCAATAGCACACAATGAAAGCATTCAAATAGAAACTTGATCACTTCTCCTTCTTATAGCTGCATCTGCAGTGGATGTATTAGATGAATTGATTGTCATTGTGATATCTAATATTAAGGGGGGTCTTGAATGACACTACTACTACTAAAAAGCAAGGACTTCAAGTATCGAAACTTGGTACTTCTAAAGAAGGATGATGGGTGAAGCCATTTCCAGATGCTTTTGACAAGTGTCCTATCTCATGACTGTATACAAGCTCCCCATTGGGATGATGTTGATAGCAATTACAATGATGGATATAAGATCAAGGTAAGGAGGAATACATGAATGCAACTAACACATTGATAAGTGGATCATAGTGATTGACTTGGACAAATTATTGAAACATGTCATCTGTGATCAACAATCACTAGCATTCATGCAGGGACATAGAAAAGTCAATTTAATGCAAAAGGACTATCTCGGCGGTCACACCAGTATCCTTTTCTCTTCTTACCTCGTCTTCCGCTTTTACTTGCCACCCTATGATCACCCCAACCTTCAAAGTCGAACAAGACAATGACTCAGTCACGATCTGTATCAATACACCTTATGTGAGAGTATGTAGCTCGTCTTCAACCTCGATCTGGTTGCGATCGCCTTTATACCAACGACATGGCTCTTCAATAGGCTCAAGACGTCGATCTGCATGTGTCAGGCAGCGAATTCCGTTTCTTTCTGCGTCCATACTTTCTACGGTAAGAGAATGAACGAGTATTGGATATGGGATATGATGCTGATAGTTTATGTTCTTTTTGGGGGATGTGTCAATAGTCTTCATTTTCCTGGAAACCTTGTTGAAGATGATGACTCTCGTGCAACTTATGATCCCAGCTCTGGTCAGTTTACTGTCAAGATCACCAAAGAGACCAAAGGCGAACATTTTGAGGACCTTGATCTATTGACCAAGTTACTGGCTCGAAAAGGTGAAGCATCCACTGACAAGCCAAAAAAGCCATTGATTGAAGTCATTGGGGAGACATCCAATGAAGAGGAGCATCCACCTCGTGATCCTGATATTCAAGAAGGTAAGAATGACACATATCTTATATACTTTCTTCTAACGCGTATTAGCCATCGATTTCAATTGGGAGTTACCACAGGATATGCCAAATCAACAAGAGATCCTCACTAGCAGCTCAGCATCTTATGGATTCAACAATCAATACAGTGGCTATTTTCGACATGTTCACGAGACAGCCAATGAGATCAATGATATCACTGAACCTGAAAAGTCAACCATCGACTCACGGCGGCAAGAACGTATCGAGATTGAGGACTTGAAGTTTGATGAGGATCATTATGCAATGGATTTTATCAGTGAGATGGATATTCAGCATCTACTCAAGTACAAAACGATTTGGCACAAGGAACTTCGTCGTATACAAAAGAATAACACAAAAGAGTCTGGTAAAGGAAAAAGATTGGTACAAGAGACGAGGAAACATTGGCTAATTTGGGATGACATTGATCAGGACCTTTGATTCAAGAAGTGGGAACACCAATGGATGGATTGGATATGAGCTCGCTTTCAATCACAGATCCCAAAGAGTCACTCATCAAGTTTTCCACCAAAGACGATGCCATGATGCGCAACCTACCCAAGAAAGAATGTGAGTTTGCCTAATAAGGTTACCATGAATGTCGACTTACAGATGAGGCCTAGACCTATTATCGAATGAAAAAAGCACATACCTTGGTCTTGTCGACCTGATCTTTGCATACAGCTACAACCATCGCATGTTTGAAGGAGAAAATTCTGTTGAATCAGTATGGTGTATTGGAAAAGTGAGCCCAACACTGTCATGTTTAGAGGTAAAGTAAGCCATGTACAGCAAATGTCAACATAGACACTCATCAATTCTTTATGATTCAGCAATTTTCAACACTGAAGGATGTGATCATTGCCTGTTTTCGACGTGTGTTGGCTTATCCCCTATACAGGAATTTCACGCTATGTCAAAAGGTGTTACAAGATGTCTATATCCTCTTCCGACTTGGCAAACGAGCCCTTCTCAAGGCATTATTGGAGATGAAGGACATATTCGATCATCACGACGTTTATTATGTATACAGTAAAATCTGGTTAGACGACTATTGCACTTGGATTCAGCATGCAAGGTACATTCTAGTGATGGGATTGATTGTGTTGTGTACGCTAAACCAGTGTCAATAGTGATCACGTCCTACGAACATTGGCACATGAGCTGCATCACTTTACAGTCAATAAGAGCGATATTGGATGGGACCTTGAAGACATAGAGACAGTAAGTGCGATTACAATTAGCGATAGAAAGATCGACTCTAAAGAGACTTGTAACTTTATAGATTGCTCAACAAATGCAGCAAGAACAGGGAGAGGAAGAAGAATAGATAGCATATTTGTAATTAGAAGGTGATGATGGTATCATGACAAAGAAAAATAGAACATTTAAAAAGGAGAGACCAGCTCTACAATGTCGCTGTTGTTGTTGTTTGGGGTGCTTTTTGTGCTGCATAATAGAACCAACGCATGCATGACTTGTGTTCGTCACATTCAGCAAATGCTTTTTCAATCACACGCTTGACTTGATCTGGAGACACATCATTGAACTCACACAAGAGAGGAATGTTATTGCGAAAACGTCGCATCATGAGATCTTTGTTGAGATATCCAGTCTGCTTAAGTGCTATAATGGACAATGAGTATCATGAGATCCCTTTTCTTTGTTTTCTTACCTGGAATGGTTGACCATTCACCTAATGGTAAGTCCATAGCACGTTCATCGATATCAATGAAACCGGCTTGTTCAAGATATTCGCCCAATCGATCAGTGATATCGCGATCAATGCCACACTTGCTAAAAATTTCACCATACCAGCGATCGGCAAGAAACAAGCTGGGCCCTGGATGATGTACTTCGAGTTCCTGCTCATATAATTCAACCCATCCACCAGGTTTTAACACTCTATACACATGGGATAATGTCTCTTCCCATCGATATGCAGGTGAATTGACCATCCAGACATCACGCATCATTATGTAATCGGCACTATTGTCTTCAAAATCCTCCAAGCCAGTACAGCCTTCATGGATAACGACATTGTGGAATCGCAAGTTCTTCAAGCTTTCAGCAAGACTTGGTAGTGTTGCCTGCTCATAATCAATGCCAACCACTTGGCAGTCAGGAAATTGTTGTGCCATTTCCATTGTCCACATTCCTAGATAAGAAACATGCATTAGATAGACTGCTTCATAGTGACATTACGTGTATTGCTTCTACCTGCACCACAACACCAGTTTATAATGAGTGATGGTGATTCGAGTGGTATTTTAAAGTTGCTTTGCCAAACATACTTCAATAGGTAATGCTGCAGTAGTATATAAGTCGACTATTCATATCATGTCTTTTATATGACGCAATTACCTGACGTTGATGCCTACATAAGTATGCGATAAATGAATCATGTGTGAGCGTAAGTAAGATTTGAGATGATCAAAACAATCCAAAATGCCCTTACCTGTCACGTTCCTTTCGACGTCGTGCATCGGATTCTGGCAATGTAAACAAATCCATCAGAATGCGCTCGCTTGCAGTCTTTGGCTGATAAGAGGTAGAATACTGCTTCTTCTTTTGCATAGTTGGTGAAGATGATAGTGGTGACAAGGGTGATGTCTTTTGCTGAGCAGATAAGCTACCAGATGATGATGGATGCACTTCATCCACTATTTTTTGCACTGCTTCTTTCATTGTAGTGCCACTGCCTGTTGATGATAATCCTGTGTTACTTCCATTGCTGGCGGCACTAGCAGTATGAGCAGCTGCTAATACCATGGCGTCGCGATTGACTGCATCCCATGCAATAGTGGTGGAGTCAGCTTTACCAGAGTGTTTTGAATTGGTTACTGATCCCGAACTTTCAGAATTTGCACTGACAGCTCTATCATTATTGGTTGCTGTTTCTTCTTGCTGATTTTGCTTTTGCTGCTGTTTTTGTTGCTTCTGTTGCTGAGCTGCTTGTTGTTGACGTTTGATCCGACTCATTATTTGGTTCCCTTGTTGCTGCAAGTGTGATAGTGCAGGTCGTGTACGATTGTTATTCTCCTTGCCACTGCTATTGTTACTTTGATGATCATCATCAGAAGATTGTTTTGACTTTGAAGTTTGGTTGGAGCGGTAACGAAACAAATGTGCACTGGTACGCCGTCCTCGACCATGGCTGTCTTGGTTATTGTTATGGTGTCGTTTGAATTTGCTTTCAGTGGATCCCATTTGGCTATAAAAAGCCTGGCTTTTGCATGCTCGAGAGAAGTAAATATATAGTAAACAATGAAAGGATTAAGTGTGCAAAAGGAAATGGATAAACAAGGAAAAAAAGTAAGAGAGAGAGAAAGAGAGGGAAAATGAAACCCTCGCGATGCTGCATAAGGAGGCGCGGTATTTCAAATGATCTTACAAGCTTTCTTGTCTCTTTATTTTGGCCGGGGCATTTTTGCTTTCTCTCGATATACCACATCATTGCTTCTCTTTTCCATTGTCTCTCATGCCATCCACAAACACCCGTCCACCCATTTCGGGCTTGAAACGTCCATCATTAGCAGCGGGAACATCTTTTGAAGCTTTGTACACAGCTTCCTATGTAGCTCCAAACACATGTATTAAGCGATCTACATCTGATACTTTCATTGTTCATCGTGCAAGGGAGCAACAACAGCGTGCTCGTCAAGAAGAAATGGCTTTACTTGCTCAAAATCAGCATGATCAAGTCGACATGCTGACGTTGTGGCAACTTTTGTGTCTTACAATTTGCATGGCTGGTGTTCAATTCACATGTAACACAATGATATCTGCTGCATGAATATTGTCTAACCATCATAATATGTTTGTGGGACATTTTTCGCCAATAGGGACTGTAGAGCTTGCATATGGTACGCCTTATTTGCTGTCATTGAAGTTATCAAAAGACATGACGGCACTAGTTTGGCTTGCAGGTCCACTTTCTGGTAAGTTAAACACCATGACGTATATGACATGACAATGATTGCTTACTACTAGAGGATGATCTATTATTGGTCATCACCAGGTCTTGTGATACAACGTAAGCTACCTTATTAAGACCATGGTGTGCCTTTACTGACTGCTATATAGCATTAATTGGCGCATTCAGTGATCGATGCACATCAAGATTGGGACGACGAAGACCTTTTATGATCGCTGGTGGCATATTTGTTTGCCTATCCATGTTATGTGTTGCCTATGCAAAAGAGATTGGTGCTTACATCATTAAAACGTCGGATACCAGAGACATACCAGAAAACATACAGGAACAAGTAAGTCGAGTCATTACAAATTATAGACGTCACAATGTGTTCACACCTGTGTCATCTTCACAGGAGCGTCGGGCAGCTATCGTGGTGGCTGTGTTGGCATTTTATACCCTTGATTTTTCTCTTAATGCAGTACAAGCATCCTGCAGAGCACTGATTCTTGATATTCCTCCACTATGGCAACATCAACAAGCCAATGCATGGGCAGCAAGATTATCCAATGCAGCCATGGTAGTTGGCTATTTCACAGGATTTGTGGATCTTGTCAAGGTGCTATCATTTTTGGGTGATTCTCAGATCAAAGTTTTCTGTATCATTGCTATTGCAGTGTTTATTGTGACCATTTCCATCACTTGTATCAATACGCATGAAAAGATTATCAGCCCAGAAGATGGGGGTGATGAAGATACAAGGTAAGTCCTTGTGTCTTTGTGTCGAGTGTTCACTTACATCTTTCATTATTGTTTAGCAATCGCTGGTATGACACATTTATATATGTTTGGAAAGCACTACGATCATTACCCACTCCCATACAACGACTTTGCAATGTTCAATTCTTTGCTTGGCTTGGGTGGTTTCCATTTCTGTTTTACAGGTAAGCTTTATAAAGTATATGTGTTTGAATGTGATATGATAACTAAAGACTAAATGTAGTACAACTTGGGTATCTGACATCTATTTTCGCACACATCCAAAGCAAGATCCAGGATCATGGGCGAAAGGAACACGTGCTGGTTCATTTGCATTGTTGCTGCATGCCATTGTATCAGTGTTATCCGGAATGTTGTTTCCATGGTTGATGGCGATCAAATCATGTGGAAATCTCTTTAGTACCAAGAATATATACACAGCTGGTAATTTGATCTTTGCCTTGTCGATGCTGTCTACTATCTTCATCTCCAATGTTTGGGTTGCTACTGCAATTGTTGCCATTGTCGGTATATCATGGAGCATTGTGCTGTGGATTCCTTTTGCTTTGGTAGGCGAATACGTTAGCTCTATTGGTGCTGCTTCAGATCATTCCTCAGCTGTTATCAGATCTCCTTCATTCTCTCGTAATCGTGAAATTGGGAGCAATGCAACACTGACTTCATTACTGATTGACGAATCATCCACCAACGACGAAGAAGCAACCAGTTCCAAGGCATCACAAACCAATTATGGAAGCACGTATCATAGTGAGAACAATGGCCATGGTCAAACATCCATTCATGATGATCTTGATCAAGAAGAAGCGTTGGAAGAAGAAGAAGGAGGATTGGATGCAGGAATGGTGTTAGGCGTACATAACATGTATATCGTCTTTCCTCAATTTGCTGTTGCCATTATTGCATCTGTCATCTTTCGAGTGGTGAGTTGGGTCGAACATGGAAAAGATGACAAGCCTGTCGATGATGACAATGAAGGTGGTGTCAATGTTGCTTGGGTGCTGACTTTTGGTGGTATCATGAGTCTTATTGCCACTATCCTTAGTCGTCGTATTATCCAAGTACCTAATGATGCTCCTCGATCCACAATGCGATTATTCTTGGACGATAGATTGTCTATTTGATCCTTCATAGCTGTGTATAATTTATTGTGTTGTGTGTATGTACAAGATAGCTATAAAGTATATCCCTTCTTTCATCCACGTCCTCCACCACGTCGTCTAGATCGTGTACCACTGCTATGATTGCTACTACTAACAGCTGGAGATGTACCTTGTTGCTGCCAATTGGTCCTTCTCTCTTCCAGTATTCGTGCCATTTGTGCATCCACTTCTTGTTGTACATGAGGCACTTTTTGTAAGCCATGTGATGTTCGCAACTGATTCACTCGATCTATTAGGTTATATAAGTTACATGATGCTTCACACAATGTCATTTTGATACTTGCCATGTAATGGTTCATATTCTTGATTTCGTACTCGGTCTACAGTCTGTTGCAAATCATCTCGTTCTTTGAGTAAAGATGCTTCTGCTTCGGTTGTCTAAAAGTAGTCAATGTCAATAGGCTGCATGGATCAATCCATATCGTTATCACTTGCCGCTTCAAGATCACGTTGAACGTTCTGTATCATATCCAACAACATGCGCTTTTCCTTTGTCAGTCGTTGTCGTTCTGAAATGACTTCTTCCAAAAGGTGTTGCTTGTGTTCCAAGGATTCTGTCTTTTGCAAGAGGTTGGCTTTACAATCGATCAACGATTGAGTCATACGTCTATCGTCATATAGCACATTCCACACTTAGTTTACGCGTAGACAAAGCTTTGGTTGACATACTGAAGGTTCTTTAAGGCTTCGCGTTGTTGATCTGCATCGGGTGTGGGTTCCATGGCGAGTGAGTGAGCAAGTGGTTGTCGGGAAAGATGCAACACTGATGAATGAAATTCCATCCACCGCTTGATAGCTGCCATGTCCCATTCAATCCCTCCCAGCTTATAGCAATATCAGTTAAGACATAGATCAACTTTTTAGATAGCTTGACTATAAAGTATACTTGTTACTACTACTTGACTTGGACTTTTATGCATAAATCCCTCTTTGCAATCATCCCAGAACATGTATATATGTCACATGATACATTAGCTAGTTCATCATATCCACCTATCTTGTCATTTAGTTATAGAGATGTTGGCTTTTACATATTTGGTCAAGTCGACTAATATGGCAGAATCATGGATCTTTAAAGAGTCATCCCAGTGAGCAATACAGTAGGTTGGTCAAAAAAGTCCCACTTTAGTCAATGCATATTGCTTCCAATGATCTATAGATACATCAATACACCCTACTGTGATGGCTGGTGCCAATACATCATCACAGCATTATGCTAATCCATCCTTTATTCAAAAGTAATGCATAGTCTAAATGTAAGGGGATCCAAGTGGCTTGTGTATACTGGATTAAGCCAGAATGCAATAGGGATCCTCAGCTACTTGTTGCATCTCCTCCCAACCATGTTTGGCATTTTGAGTATGTATTCTACCTTTATTAAGACCCTTCTTATACAGAAACACTAAACGACCACCATCACAGCTGCTGCTGCACGTAATACTTTTGCTGTCAAGCCCCAAGGACAAGCTGCTCGTGGCATGGCCTATAAGCTTAAATCTCATTCAGGTGCCAAAAAGCGGTATGCTTCTCAACTACGACTATGCCAATGGTACTGACACAAGAGCCTTGTAGATTCTTCCCTACCAGCAATGGCAACTTTAAGCGTTGGAAGGTTGGACTTCGCCATTTGAACGTTACCTTTTCACCAGAACGTGTCAATCGTCTCAGTCGTTCAGTCTTGGTCAACAATACTCAAAAGAAAATGCTTCACAAAGTCTTGCCATACAAATAAACGACTGTTTACATACCACATAGTCAATGCTTTTATGATATCAGTGGAGATGAAGTGATGGTGTTCAAAGGAACCTGTCAAATATCAACATTCAACACCCAACATATCACAGGCGATTTGAAAAAGCATGTGCTGCCCCGGAGTTTGGGTCTGTGAAACGAGGAGGAGTGGAAAAAGACATCTATCCCCACCTTACTATTACTTCTTTCTTTCCCCTTTCCTTTCATTTTGATTACGTACTTTTTTTTTCTCTCTATTCTATCATCCATACCAAATTACAATGTCAGATACACTTCAACCAAAGCATCGTTCATCATCTTATCAACGTTTGAAAGCTAAACTGAAACGCAGCCCATCTTCATACACAGCCATCGACAAGAAGGATTGGCCAAGACCACAAAATGTTACCGATCTACTGATTCATGCAATCAAAGGAGGAGGCAGTTGCGTATCAATACAATGAATTCTACAACATATCCAACTGACGATCTATCTCTTTATTATAGGAGCATTCCTTTTGGCATATGGTATTCGAGCTGGTGTTATCTTCTGCTTAAGCCTACTACGAGTGATGCGGAAAAGGTATATCTGTTATCGGCATCAGGGAAAGGGAATGATAGAGTATTCATGCATCACATGCATATATTCAGGGCTGCATTCGGCAATATCATTACAGCATCACTCAAAAATGAAACGGCATTACGATTTGCTGGCATGTTTGGAAGTTTTGCGTTCTTATGGAAACTAGTCAACAATGGCATGCGGATTTATCGTGACAAGGATGATCGACTGAATGGATTGGTAGCTGGTGCCGTAGCTGGATTGGCCATTCTATGTGAAAAGCAAGAGAAACGAGTGGACATTGCACAACAACTCTTTGTCAGGTAGATCAATCAAAGTCATCATCATGTTCAGCTGATCAAGTTATATGCCATAGAGCATTGCAAGGTGTATACAATGCTGGCAAAGCAAGAGATATCCTATACTTTAAACATGGCGATGCCCTATTGTTTGGTCTAGCATGTGGTCAGATTCTTTACGCATATACGGTTAGTCATTGGATAAGAATGTCCAGCATGTGGGATTCTCACCCATCTTGTTACAGATGCAACCACACACTTTGGACCCTGGATATTACAACTTTATGGTCAAAACAGCACGTGTTCCTGGTGATCTTCTCAAGCTTAATGCAAAGAATGTACGTGGATTCCCAGTCAGTCAAGAGGAAGCATTAGCTGCTGTCAACAAGTTTCGTCCCACCAAAAAAGCCTTGGCAATCACCAAAGCCATGCCAGAGTATCCAGCTGCCATTCCTTGTGAAATGATTCATCCTTGGATGGATGCATGCAACAATACTGCTGTCGAACGATTTCTCAAAGTGTGTCAAGCCATGTTTCCAGTCTACGGCACATTGCATTTTGTCCCAATGCTATTACTTCGTAACAAGCATCTTCGCAAAGAGTAAGCAATAGAAGTCCATGTTGATGAAATGACTCATGATATTATAGTCCAAAAGGTATGCTTGCAAAGACATCTCTCGCCACCATCAAGTCATGTGCCTTTCTTGGTCTATTTGTCATGCTTTATCAATATCAAGTCTGTATGCATCGCAAGCTTATGGATGCTGGTGTGATTAGCAGCAACAGCAAGTACTTTTATGGCATCTTTGGCTTTGTTTGTTCCTTCTCATCCATCTTTTTGGAGGAAAAGAAGCGTCGTGGTGAATTGGCCATGTATTGTCTGCCTATTGCTCTCAAGAGTGCCTACCAGATTGCATACCAACGCAAATGGATCATTCATATCAAACATTTCGAAGTGATGATGACCAGTGTTGCCATGGCTATCATTATGGTAAGTGGATTTGTCATGTGTATGGTATGATGAAGGATGAAGATTTATTTTGTACAACTAGTCTTTTTATCAAGAAGAACCCGATGTGTTGTCCTCTTTCGTTAGAAAGATCATGTATCAATTCTTTGGGAAGAACTAAAGATTCATGTATATATATACAATGCAAGATTACAAGTAGAAAATCTAGCTTATTATGTGTGGTGATGATGCAATGACGTCTTCTTTTTTCTGTATGCTTGGGTGCGGGAAAAGGGGAGCCAGCCCGTTTAATGACGCAGGGTATAAGATGATGAAGGGGAATATTGGCGTTGTTGATGATGTTGTTGTTCCTTTCTCACTGGGCAGCAATGGTGGAAAGAGGAATTCGCATTTGAGTCAGTTGCAAAGAATAAACGAGTGGTGAAGGTGCTAATAGTCGTTTCTTATCGTATGCTCCATCGTCATTTGATGATAAATTGATAGGGCTAACACGGGTCAGTGCACCATTGACTTGACATAGATCAGCGCCGCTAGCAGCCACGGGAATAGTGGCACCTTCTGAGATGCCTTTTTCGACAGTGAACACAAAATCTTCTCGAAACTGATTACGTCGTAACAAGGAGCATTGGATTTGACGGCGGTGATCAAACATGGTCTTGATCTGAATAGGCTTTTCCATTTCAATTTTATAGGTGACTTGTCGAGTTTTTGTATCAAAGTGAGTTGCAGTAGCATTGGCTTGATCGAGATGAACCTGTAGATAGACCATTGAGTGATTTTGATTCTTTAATGTGATGATGGCTACTTACCAATACACCCCAATCATTCTTCAATGGACCAGTAGTGATACGATGTTCAATTTCCCAATGACAGAATGCTTGCATGGATTTACAGGTACGCTCAGCTCTTACAAGATCGGCCAGCGATAAGTATTTAAGAGTGTGAATGATGATTTCTGGTGGTAATAAGTCCATTGTTGTTGTAGTATATGCTGAAATAGAGAACAATAGAATGCCGAAAAGTGTGGGGAAGAAATATAAAAGAGGGGTATTGGATGACAAGGAATAATGAACAAGACCATGGGTCTCGGAGAGCTTTGTATTTATATCCCTTGCGATGAACCAGCCAAATATGGGAGTATGGTGATGTTTATCGATCGTGCAGTGGGCTGTCAACTCATCATCCAATAACAATTTCAGGGCTGGGATGTAGTTCATGTCGGAGTCAATGTTTATCTCGGGGGACATGGTGGTTCTTTTGCAGAAAATACACCCATTGGGAGACATCCACCCTCCGAATCTCTTGCGGCGCTTAAACGATGATTTGATGGGTTGATAACGGGATAGCGTTAGGCACACCATCAGGTTCAGTAACGTGGTGCACCCTGTAAATGACGTAACGCCACTTGATAACGTTGTCATCCCGATCTTTCTAGTTTCATGACAAGATGCATAAATTGGATCCTCATGTGATTTATATGGTAGATAATGAAATTCATTCAATGCTTTAACATGTCCTTTGTCTCTTTGTATTGATAGTGTATCTATGTGTGTGTGCATATAGCAGTAAAAGGAAATCGGGTGTTGCTGTCAAATCAGCAAAATCACGTTCCTTTTTCCTTTTCCCTTTTCAGTAATCATGGTCAATATAGCAAACGAAGCAGGCAGCTTCTTCCAGACCGACGCAGAACTCAAGAAGCAAAAAGAGAAAGAAGCAAAGTACAACTATACTGAAGGCGACTGCATTCAGCTGTCAACAAAAGCTTTGGGTCTCATTGTCTTGCAAAGTGGCAAATACGCTTATGTTGCTGAATCTGGCTTCAATGCCAAACGTATCAATCTCGAGGCAAGTTTATTACTCATCTACAAGAGCATGCTACGATGGAGACGTCAATGTGCTGACTCGATCGTTTATTAGACTCGGAAGCCAGTCAAGCTCTTCAAGGGACATGCTGGCCCTGTGACAAGTCTAGCACTATCACCAGATGGCAGTATTCTTTGGACAGGATCTTGGGATAAGACAATCAAAAAGTGGGACACTAAGGTAAAATGATCTTTTTGTCAATTGAATGCCTATCTAATATGTCTTATAGACTGGAGAATGTATTGCTACTTTGCATGGACATACCGATTTCGTCAAATCACTACTGTTGGTTGGCTCCACACTTTATTCGGGCTCCTCCGACACCCATATACGTCAATGGAACACTGAAACAAATGAATGCATTGCCACGCTAAAGAAGCATTCACGTGCGATTGAAAGCTTAGCTGTTGATACGCCTGGTCGATACTTGTATGCTGCTTCTTCAGATCGCTTGATATCCAAATGGGAGATTGCTACCAACAATTGTATCGCTACATTTGATCAGCATGACACAAGTGTTTATTGCGTACGTGTGTGGGATGATGAAATGTGGACTGCATCAGCTGACAAGACTGTACGTCGATGGAATACAGAGGTATGTGATCATATTTCCCTTAAAGGGTTATATCATTCATTCTATTCTATATAGACTGGAAAAGTAGACACAGTGCTTGAACATCCTGATCGAGTCAAATCAGTAGTGATCGTGGGACCATATGTGGTTACTGGTGCAAGCGATGACAACATTCGCGTCTGGGACATTGCAGTAGGTCACACAAAGGATGTTTAGTCCAATCGAGGTTTTAATTCTTTGGCGGGTGTTTTATAATAGTCTGGAAAGCTTGTTTCAACTATCCGGGGTCATTTTGATGAAGTAGGGTGCTTAGATGTGGTGGGGACCACACTATTCAGTGCATCTCTTGATTGTTCACTCCGACGTTGGTCTATCACACGTAAGTTTTGAAGCATATGAAAACTGCAATTTATGGCAAATAATTCATTCTAATCCTACTATTGTACCACATCAGCTTCTGCATTGAAACAGTACAACGATAAGCCATCACGGGTGCCAGCTGAAGAAAAGGAGTCTACTGGTCTAACCGAAGAAGAGGAACGTGAATTGGCAGAATTGATGGGAAGCGATGATGACGAATAGCTTAGTTTGACACATTTCTCTCACACACACAATGCATCATTGACATTCCCAAGATAAAGCATGACGTTTATTTGCCAAATTTGAACTTCTTGAATCCACTTGTAAACTTGTTGCCTGAAGAACTCTTATCACTATTGAATTGATTCATCCGATAACGTTGGGCATTTTGAGCATCAGCACGATAAGCTGCTCCAAGTCCTTCCAAATTGTCATTCCAATCATCGTCATTGATGCGATGGCCATAAGTACTCTCTTTGAGCTTCTTGGTGTAGGATCCAACGACTGTAGCAAAGTAAAACTAGGATTCACTGTTGTATAAGTATCAAACCAGCCCCTTATTTTCCTCCCCAATCATCATTACCATGGCAATTTGTCCAACAAAGAGAAGAATGGCTAAACCAATAACACCTGCTTGCACAGCCTGGGCACAATTGGCCAAGCCATAAGTGCTTCCTAATTGCATACCCAGGAACGTTGTTTTGTATCCAGCAACTGAAACAGATTGATCTCCACCACCACCTTCACCTTGGTCTGGATTGGCTTGGTCACATGCATCTTGGCTCTTGGATCGGTTGACAAGTGCAAGAATAAAGGTAATAGCATCCCAAATGGTCAAAATAAATACAAGACACACCCAAAAAAGAAGCTTGTAAAGACGCATCAATGCAAGTTTGCCCTACAAGATATTGCATTATTAGTTCAACTCAGTCTATTAGCTAGTATAGGTACAGTACTTACTGATGCACCAGCAAGGATGCCATATATGCCGATCACTGCAGTTGCAACTAGAGCACAAAGAAAACAAGGTGGTAACACACTGTGTGAGCTTTTCTAGGTTTCACCAGCAGCGTTTGTGATTCCTCACTCCTTTCTTGCTCACTTACTGTATATAATAACCGCCACCCACGGCAGTACCGCATGAATAACTGATAGGTGCATAACCATGGCTACAACAAGTACATGAGTACATTGCAAGTAAGAGATGAGCTGAATGGGTCACTTACGGTTCATGTGTGCAAATGTAAGAGCTACGAGAAGGGCGGAGACGGCCTAATGTTCCTCGAGTGTCAGATCACGAAATACAGCATATCATATCAACGTCGCTTACAGCAATGAGGATACTAAGGATAACGACACCTCCTCTTAGTGGAAAGATACAGCAGCATCGTCTAGGCATGTTGAAAAGATCTGTGAAGGAAAAAGAAGAAAAAGGGAAACTGCAGAGACAAAGCAAGTTGGTTCGGATCTAGTCCTTTTTCCAAAGTAGCCACGTTTGGTAAGCGATTCGTCATTACGCACAATGCAACTTGAAGTGATAGACCAAGCATATGCAACATAATGATCAACCTTGTCTTGAATATGGTAAGCTTTTGATTTGGTTCCCTATCCATACATTGAAGGAAATGTTGGATGTCTAAATGAGCTCTTTATCAGGGATCACCATCAAGAAGCAATATACGTATTCAGTTCAGTAGCACGGTCGGATCACCACTCACATCAGCCAAGATTCGATCATATTGGCTCGACCGATTGGCCTAGCCTCTTACGACTTGCACCCCGTCTTCAGCCACATACACCTTACATAGTAGATATTCCACTGTAGTAGTCAACGAGCATGAATAAACTATGCATTATTGCCAAGCTTTTCCCTATATATCAGTAACATTCTTGGCAGAGTCAGCTTCATGCTCATGTCACTGTCATTGACACTTGTATTGCACTTTAGATCATTTATTAGAAACACAACAACATGTCTTCCCAAGATAAGAATAAACGCTTTCTGAACATCAAATGATAACGCATATCGACTTAATGTTACTGCATAAGACCTTTTGCTGCCTTCTTTAAAACACCAAGACCAAGTGATAAAGATGTTGTCACAACTTGTGCACCAGTGGATGTAGGTGAGTCAGGTGACCAGATCGATGAACTACTTGCTGTACCATCACCGCCAGCAGTGATTGACGACAATGGTGATGACGATGGCTCCCAAACAGATGATGCAGCTGCAGTTGATGTCAAAGATGGTTCCCATGCAGATGATTCACCTGTAGTTGTTGCCAAAGTTGGTTCCCAAGCAGATGATGCAGCTGTAGTTGTCACACTGGTGATACTTGTAGTCGAAGAAGAAGAGGATGGTGCCCAAGCTGATTCCGAAATAGGTGTTGAGCCAGAAGACGAAGACGATGATGATGATGCAGGAATGCTGTTGGTGCTATTATCACTGCCACTACTGCTAGTACCATTTTCACTGCCACCACCACCACCACCACCACCACTGTGGACAAGTTTTCCCAAAGCGACAGCAAAATTGGGAGATACACCTTGTGTGTTGCTGTATGACTGAGATGCATCCCATACCATAATACCACCATAACTCTTGGAGCTTGATACTTTGCTGATGGCAGGTGACAATTGATCCATACTGACATATCCACTGCCAGCTGCTTTGGGTGCACCAGGGATACCAACAAGGACTTTGGCACCTGTTTTACTAGCCCAGCCATCCCATGTATCAAAATTGAATTGCTTATCAATGCTGCAAAAGTTGTTGTAAAATTGGACAAAGACAGCATCCACACCTTGCAAGATTTGTTCATTCAGTGTTGCATCTGGAAAAGGACACTGTGGTGCAGCAGTGATAAGATATTGTCTTGAGCTATCAGTTTTGTATAATCGTCGTAGTTCTTCAATAAACTTGACATAACCAGTTGATCCGCCACCTTCAATATCAAGATCAAATCCATCTACCACTGCATCACCAAATGGACGTGATCCACCACTGGCTTTGGTATCGGTATCGGTACCATTAGTACTGCTATTGCTGCTGCTACTGCTGCCTCCACTTTGTCCACCACCACCACCAAATGTGTTCCATAAAGTCTCGGCAAATTGACTTGCTTGCTGGTCATTCTGAAATCCATATGCACCTGATGCACCACCAAGTGAAAGCAAAATGGTGTGTCCTTTGGACTGACAAGCCTTGATATCTAATACAATTAAGATGGATCTTAGCATGTAGGCATATCATATTAAGAATAGACTTCTTACCATTGCCAATATCTTGACAATTGTTACCACATGGTAGTGCAAGACCTGGTTCACCCCCAATGTTGAATTGATCGATAAAAGCAATAACAAGAGCATCGGTGGAATCATCACAATAACTGGCTAATGGCTGTTGCTGTCCACTGCTTGTTGCACCAGCAGAATTTTGTCCCCAATACTGTACCAAGCTTGGTTTTTTGAGCATCCGCTTCTGGGGTGCACTTGAAGATGCGTTGATACTTGTTGGGCAAGAAGAGACAAGAAGAATGATGATAGCAATAATGAGAATCATGACCAAAGTTGAATAAAGCCTGACATTGGGATATCGACGCCCATCTATATAAGCGATGTTTTTGCTCATCTTTTCTCAACGTAACAGCCATCATATGTCAATGCCAACAATCAATGTCATGGAAGAGGGGCCTGTTTCGGTTTCAATGTATCCACAGCGATGTGTTGCAAGCTTGGATTGCATGCCAACTCATGCTTTATTATCCTTACTTTCTGACATGTGGAAGTAAGATGCTAATTGTAGATTTCTAAACTGGGATATTCATGTAGTAGTAGCCAGGAACACGCATGAAAGTGAGCGTTTGGATCAAGAGTTGTCATTGATTAGCTGTGATGACATGGCTGATGTTTCCTGATCTGCAAAAGGAACTCCTTTACTATTTGGTGACATTGAATGCGTAGACACATGTTCTTCTCATCAAAATTTACTGTTGTCATTCAGTGACTACCCAATGGCATGACATGTGTAGACTTGTCACTACATGTATGCATAACCAAAATTGGCACATGATTATGCATTGATCACATCATGTCGATCGACAGGTAGAATCGCGTCAACTACTCCGCAGACTATGACGCGGTAGAAAATGTCCCTATGTCATTATGCAGTTGGATAATTCGCGCTTTTCTGTTTCAAAGATCTCGAGAGTTGTACAAGCCAAGTACTGGGTTTTGCTCGAATACAAAGACATGCTGTACGCTCATACTGATATAGCACGTAGTCTGGCAGTTACATTACTCTTCTGTGATGTGTATGTGTAGTATAAAGCCATCTACCATGACATGTCAATCTCATTGTATGACTCTTGAATGCTCCTTTTTGGTAAACAACGCCACCATTGTATTACTTTTATGCATATATAAACAAGGAATGGCGTTACTTCCAGCATCCATCTCTTCTTCTGATATCATAAATCAAAACACTGCGTAGTATCACTTGAAGTGGATTATTGTCACTGTAGTGTCGGATATGTCAAATGCCGTGTCCAGTGAAGATCGATTCCCAGCTCTTCAGCACCCAGTTTATTTTCTCTCTTCCATTGGCACACTACGATTGCCAACTGTTGTCTGACTCAAGCCCATCTCTCACTTGTACGCACTATTCTCCTGCTTCGACCATCATGTCAATACTACAATAGTTGTGTTTCAATACAAGATGACTGAATGGCAACTACTTAACTTGTCACTCTATACAGCACTCGCGTTTCTTGACACTACACACTCCTTTACACTTTTCTGCCACAACCAAACGTAACAGCTTTTAATCCAGCATTTGCTATTACCGACAACGTTGACACAATTCATCTTACAGTCTGGTAAAGCAGTAGATAGATAGTATATAGGATAGCTTTATGCAGTGTAGCAACTTGCTTTGTAATACATCTTCGACGACATTATATACACATGACTATTTGGATGACAGAAGTTGCTTCGCCAATGACATAGTTTGCATAAGCAGTGAGTCAGTAATGTGATCCAAGTCTTACTGGGCAGAATGATGACTAGGACAATGAAAGCGCGACAACAATGATCACTACGTGCATGTACATATCCTTTTATCCACAACATCAATCCTCATTATATATGCGTATAGTGGTCGTATTCAACAAAGACCAAAAGTGAAGATGCAGAGAGTGATTAGTGGACAAAGTGGGATTCAAAAGACAAACCATCCAACTGCACGATGATATAAAGGCATCACTGTTGTCATTGCAGTCGCTTAGGACAAGGCAAACCAATTAATGTGCCATGATGTTATTGTACAATCCATCCTTTGCACCCAATATGTCATTTGACAACATAATCCATGTCCAACTTGCACAATGCTATTGTGACATCCCCTTTTCGAACAACGAGACAAGACAAAATGATGTGTATTAAGCACTTTACTGGTTTTTGAATCGACCATTGGATGCCAAAGAATGTAACAGTGACACATGTTCCACGTGGCACCATGGAACATATAGATCGTCATATGGTACACTAGGCGAGGATGCCAATGCTTCTACAACAAGTCTATAGTGAAAAGCATTATAGTCATCAGCATTATTAGGCTAATTGAATAGTGTAGGTAATAATAGTAGTATTGTAGTGCCTTTATATGAATTTGTATATGTGTATGTATAAGGGATGGTGAGAGAAAGGAGGAAGGGAAGAGTGTACACATGCGGAAAAAGGAGAAGGGAGAAGTGATCAAATATATTACAAGCGAAATCCAAGGTCAAAGGGAAAAAAGAAGCTGTACAAGAAGGATGTGTCGGTTGTATACGTGTATTGTTATGACACGTGGGGTGAAGAAGTTTGTTGTTGTTGCTGTTGTTGTTTTTGATGAGCAGCGAGAGCCATTTGCATTGCCTTTCCTTGATTTCCATTTACAACAGCAGCCATGTTTGCAGCAATCATGCCATTGGCCATAGCTACAGCTGCTTGCTGGGGTGTCATCTTTGTTCTGCTGTTTTGTCGTTTCATGGGTAAAGAAGACACACCTTTCACTTGTGAATTGGTAGGCGTAACACTTGTTGGACGAGTACCATTGACACGGGCTTGTAAAGCATTGGCGTTCATGGTGCTTGGCGTTGCAAAAGGGATGGTAACCAGGTTTCGGAGTTCAGTATCAGATAGCAACTGCATTCGTTGTTGAAGATTCCTAAATAACCGGGTGAGTCTTCCGAAACGTTTTTCCCTTTTCTTTTTCACTTGTTGGGACACTTACGTCTGGCTCATATCATCCATCTCCATGGTTTCTTCATCATCACTGGAATCATGATCAAAACGATATCTTTCATATGCACCTTGTTGAAATGCTGATGGTGAATGTTGTTTGCCCCCTTTGCTTCCTTCCAATGGTTGGATACGATGACCAATACGATCGATAAACACACGACCACCACGACCAATACGCTTTCTGAAACGCACACGACTTTTTTGTGGAGACAATGATTGAAAGAATTGCTGTGGTAATGGCAGTGGAAATGGCTGATATGGACACTGAATGATAACAAGATGTAAGCAAACTTGTAGCACAAGCAATGATCATGATGACTTACATAAGTGACATCTTCATAGCCAGCGTCTTGTTCTCGTTTTCTTGCAAGCTCTGCTTCGATAGCTTGTTGTATGGGAGACTTTTCATGGCGTAAATCATCTCCTCGTTTGAGCTTGTTGAGAGGAATCTTGATAGTTGCACTAGGGATGACGTAGAATTACTGGTTAGTCATTCCTTGCTACAAACATGTTGATGCATCACAGTAACCAGAATTGTAAACATACCCAGATGAACCAGATTCAAGAGATGTTTTGCGTTTCTTCTTTGGCATAAGATCTTCATCTTCCTTGATACCCAGCTGGCGTTGATATTCTCTTAACTTGCACTTCTTGTCAAAGACAGTGTGTTCAAGGACCAGACCTTCCTTACGAATCTTTTCTCGTCGTAACACCATCTCAAGCAAGTTGCGAGCCATTTCCATTTCACTGCGTAACTTGCGAAGACGTTCAAGTGATTGTTGATCAGTACGACGAGTCTTGCGTACAGGCTTGGTTTCTCTTCTTCGAAAGCAGACATAGGGATCAATCTCTCCTTTTTGTGTATCTTCATATTGTAAAGGTGGAATGATGGGACGACCTTCACGCTCTCTTCGACGTGCTTGCCAATGTGTAAAAACAGATTCCACCAAGGCTGATTTGTCAGATATCACCCCCTGAAACGCTGCATAGGATGGGATCTGTGATGAATCCTGAAGTCCAAATGTCAGCACATGGATATGCTCTTGTTATCATTATATGCCACACCCCCATATCAACACAATAAGTACCAAGTCCAAATGTGGCCAATGCTGATTGGCAGTAGTTTCATAGAGCCACATCATTTGCTCAAAGTTGTCTTCGGATATAGGTTCGGCTGATGTTGCCTTGTTGTGTTCCTTCAAAAAGGCTTCATCCTCCTCATCCATCACGTAAGGACATCCAATGACATCTTCCACGGTAGAAGAAAAGCGAATCAAGGTAGATGGTTCTTTGAAATGTTTGTTGTATAGATGATGATAGTTCTTCTCAGGAATTGTAGACGATGCATCAGGCGTAGGGATGTAACTTTCCACTTTGGCACCAGTGGTCACAGCCGCGTGATGCGCTGAAATTGCAGCTTGCAGATCATGCTACAAGGTAATGTGTAATGTTGTGTGTGAGAGAGAGATATATCAAGACACCATGTGATATAAAAATGGGGGAACAAAGAATGGGAGCACAAAAGAAGTGTATTGTAAAATGAGCCAGTAATCCTCCCCCCAAAAATAATGAACAAGACGGGGCCAAGAATGAGATGGTGCGGATGTATGTGTGTGTGTGCTTGTGTGTGTATGGGCGTGTTGTGTGTGTGAATGAATGTGTTATTGTATATATTACCTCTTCCTCCTCCTCTTTCTCCACACCAGTCTCTATCTGTGGTACAGCACGCTGCACATTAGAGGCATCAGTGATGTCTGGTAGTTGGGACTCTTTGTAGACTGGAAGGGGGTGCTTGGGTGATAGCTTTTTCACTCGGAATCTAGAGACCATCTAGGAATGGGCAAGATGAGCATCTTGGACATGGTAAACCCTTGCTATACACAGATGAGCATATCGTAAGGACTCCAAATACTCACCACGATAGCACTGAAGGCTTTCAGAACTGTTGTTTCTGTCGTAAGTTGTTTCCTTGTTTACAAAGAAAGGCAGTGAAAATTTCTCTTCCGTAGCCTTTTTGGCTGTATAATCACTACTATAAACGCAAAAGTGAAAACAAAATGACCAGCAGGCAGGTGACGCAACATCCAACACACACTTTGATTGGACTATGTCTCATATATACGGCACTTTCCCATGTGTTCTATACCAATCCACTCTTCACTTGTCCTCACTTTGTCATCTTTGTTAGCCTATTGCTATACTTTCTCTTCAATAAAGCATCCTTTCTTTCTATAATGATAATCCTTCCTATTAGACGTTGACTTTGAAATGATACTAATAACTTGCCTTTCTCCCATATCCACTAAAATCCATCCAATAAGCACACTATCTCTATTATGAACATTGTTACTACAAAACTTTAATCACCATCACCGATAAGATTCTATCGTTTGGTCCCAAATTGTCGTTAGCATAAACTGGTTTTTGAATCACCGCGGTGTTCTCCTTCTTGGTCACATCTATTTACATGTCAGTGTTCTTATTCACTATGCCAGATACAAAAAGGGGCGATATGCATGTCAAAACCTATATTTTCTCAGATACTGTTACCTGCAGCAAGCCCAGCCATCGGAGCATGATCGCAGCATCTTTGTGCACAAACAAACCTATAAAATCGTGGCGTTGGTAATTGTTGCTTGGCTTTCCCTCTTCTGCTTACCATCAACTTGGTTATCATGATCTTGGTAAATCTCTCTACTGAATCACATGTCATACATGCAATGATGATCCTTATGTTGCTGCTTCTAGAATAGATGCGTCAACAAGTTCCCTTGATGATTATCCCCGTGAGATTAGAATGCCGGTAGTCGAACGCATATGGGGTTAAATTGGCGTCAAAGATTCACGTAAGTCATAATATCCATCATCATCTTTATTCCATCTCATCATTTTACATGATAGTAGAATCTCTAGACGTTTGATATACATCGTCTTCAAGCGATGGTGGTTGTTACAAGGACACCGGTCATTAGTATTGGCCAGTGTCAAATCCCATCATCAATTGGCGCGGCAGGTACATTTGATGTATCATCTATGCTGCCAGTCAGTGGACATTCCTTAATATGACGTCTCGTTGACAATGACAGCAAGTTTTATATCCAACGACTTGTATAAGGGTGAATAAACAATGATTACGAACACAAGAAGATCGCACAATGAACACAATGTCCAAGTTTCAAGAACTACTATGCGCCATACTACTTTTGGATGCATGTTATTGTAGCACTGTTACATTTGGCGCTTCAGCTGTACGTGATCTTATGTATCAATGCATCATACTTTAAGCGCAATACCTTTCCAGAACATGTACTTTTTCATCTACTAAGCTATATATCCACCAATAAAGTCCTTCATCAGCAGTATGCTACATACCGGACCTATGTTCTTGTTTACAAGAGCATCAAGGTTGTATTTTATGTACTATTTGCATTGGCTGCATACTACAGTTGTCTACATTTGATTTGATCCTTTGCCCACTTGTTGGTTTCACGAAGACACCTGGAGATGTAGAATTCCTTGTCTGACCTTCCATTTGTACAACTGAAAAATGTCACAGTGTACCTTGTCCCAAAAAAGTCGCATTTTTGCTTATCGGATTTGACAAAGATGGTGAATGTGTATGTACGACACGACTTTTGGATGATGTACGAGATACCAGTCCCGAATCTGGTTATAGAATGAAGGTAAGAAGCACAAGGTTGTGTCATGGAATTGCTACTTGAATACTGCATCCTGCACCTTGAATATACTTTGACAAATGACAGGATTAGACATCATGTTGTGGAAAGTTCTGCTCTCTGACAGCAATGGATCATCCCACCAGTAGTGGTATTCATCACATGAATGTATACAGATCACGTTACTACATGAAAAGATCGATGTCACATAGTCAGGTGGTGGAATGTATGATTGATTGTCTTCAAGCTAACCACATGGGAATGGCTTATTGCCTGTGCATGGCAAGTAATTTGAATGGCGTATCACTTTATTTTTGAGAAAGATGACCTGCTCTGATTTCAATCTTAGTACACTATGCTCTTTTCTTCTAATGAAATAGAGTGGAAAGCAGTAAGTTTATTTCATCAGTAGTACATTATAAATGCTACTAAGCTGGTGTTGATCAATGCGCTTTATCTTTTCACCATCGCCACCAAAAAGGGTATGGAATGCATGCTATACGACACAGTGCAAGGATACCATCCCATGTGTATAGTAATGTTGTAGTGCGTGATATTGTCGGTATCTCTTGTAAAATGCTTGCATTGGTAGAGAGCGTGATGTGTGCCAAGCATGATATACAGGGTCGGACTTGGTGTTCTATCAGGCTGCTTGCATTCCTTTCTCTCCTTCACCAATATGGACTTTTCACCTTACCGACCTTCACCAGACGACGATCGAAGGAAGCAACAAGAACGACAATCCAAGGGCAAATCACGTAGCAGCAAGACAAACAGCAGCAGTCGTTATGAACCAGTTTCCACCAATTCGACTACAGCTGCTATTCCCGGTAGCGGCTTCTCCAGCTACCAAGCTGGTACACACAACCCATCGCTTTACGAACAAGGTTTCGGTGGTGACTCTTCAGGCTTACAGCCCAATGCTACTGTGCGAGTGAACAAGTATGAAACACGTTTACCTATAAGGGTGGATATTGAAGCAGCCTTGACTTATGTACTTGGGCCTATTACAGGTAAGACAAACAGCACCAAGAAGGATATAGCATAGACTAATGATCAGGTGATGATTCATATAGGCATCCTTTTCTTGATCCTTGAAACAAAGAATGACTATGTGCGATTTCATGCATGGCAGGTAAATGATATGATGAGTTGGATCTTACAAGAGTACTGATTTATGTATATGATAGTCATCTGCTTTGTTTCTTTCACTCATGTGTGTACACTTTGTGTTAATGTTCATTTCCAGCGTACTGTCATGGATTCTCTTTGCGATCGACATTTTACTCATTCTGGCTCTTGTGTAAGTTGTTCATTGTTTGAATGGTGGATCAAGTATAGAAAGCTTATTTGTACATCAGGTACCGTGCTTATTTGGATGGAGCATCATTAGAGCGGACAATGGTGCCTTACTTTGGACCACTGGCAGCTGAATGGGTCGACAGCGAATAATACCACCTTGTCATTCAATCATGCATGCCTAGATAGCATCCATTTTACCCCTTATCTCACATTGTATGCATCTAACAATGAAGAGCTGCTTTATACTGGCTTGAAAGAAGAAGGAATGGTTTGGGGAATAATGTAAAGTTCAAGATGTTCTGGGGGATCGAATGATGGAAAAGGAAAGGAAATAGAATATATCATAAGAAACGCGTCTGCATATTACACATACAATAATAATGCTATGTAAACTTTTCTGTTATAATAAAAGAATGGCTGAAAAAGTCTTGTGTGTCGTCCAGCGACTTGGCTTTCAGAGATACTGGCGAGTAGACATCATTTGGCCATCTAGTTTTTCAAGTCTTGTTTATCTTTTTCACTGCTGCCTGAGGATGATAGAGAACGATTGTCTTTTCTTGCATGACCAGCTCGTCTTCGATTAGCTACAATAGTAATCTAGTTAGATTGATTGCTAGTGTTCTTTCCATAATTGACAACTTACCCTTTGCTGCTGCAGCACGTGCAGCACGATCCAATTCCTCTATAACGCATTGCAAATGCTTAAGCCAACGTTCTTGCTCATCCTTGCTTTCTGTTTGCATAATATGAACTGAACTGCTGCCAACAAAAGTCGTATTTAGAGTGTCAACGCCTTGAATTGGAGATGTGATTTCAATAGAGGTATCATCAATTGGTTTAACACGAGCACGTTCAAGTGGTGCCATGCCACGAAATTGTAGCAAAGTGCGATTGCCTTCTTGCTTAGGTCGTACAAACACAAGCATGTCGGAAAACAAGATATAGATGCGCTCTTCACTACCGCCGCCACCAGAGGACTTTGAACCACCGGCCTGGACACGCGACATTGGACTCTGTAACACGAGGCGTCTTTGTGCCTTGACACCAAATGGAGCTCCAACCAATGCTTGATGAATCATGAGCACTTGATCCACATTATCAGCATCATCAATCCTATAAAGCAATAAGTTTTCTGATAAACACGTGTCAATAGAATTCTTACTTTTTCTTCATTTCTTCTGCAATGGCCTGCATACGTTGCCTGCATTGGTTCAGTGCAACGTAGTCGGGGTGCATAGGAGATGTGGCATCAGCAAGTTTAGTCATCAATTGTGCATAGCGGCTAATGCATCCTGCTGGTGTTTGAAGTAATGATAGCAAAGTGGCACCTTTGACAGCTGGATTCTTGTGTGCATTCTATAACAAGAAGGTCACGCATGTTGGTACAAAAAAGGTTCAATTTGGATAAAGTTGTGATCACTTACATCAATGAACTTTTTGAAAGGCTGATAACGTGTAAGTCGTTCATAAGTTGTAATTGCAAGCCCATAATTGTCAAGATAAGCCTTGTAGGCTTCCATACGAGTAAACTAAACCAAATATGTCATTAGGCGCCATTCAAGTGCATGAAACCAATCTTGCTATATCTTGTTTCTGTTTTTTTCTTACCCAGCTCTGAAACACATCGGAAATAATCTGTGTAGGTCCCCAAATGCGTAATCTATGAATTGTACCTGATCAGTGACTATTCCCAACATGTATAATCTCTCATTAGAACTTACCGCTCTTCAAGACTAGCAAGAATCTCTTGATGAACTTGTACAATCTCATCAAAGTTGCCAAATAACCATCGAGTCTCTCGTTCAGTGCACACAAGCTTCTTCATTCCAAGGAAATTGAAGGAGGATTGCTTGGCATCCTTTTGTAAAGGTTCAATAAACACTTGCTGTACCACTCGAAGTGATTCAAAATAAGCGCGTTCTGAAGTGATCAATTGTTGTACAAGTGTTTCTCGTCGTCGATGATCCATTTCTCGTTCTGTCAATGTGTGTATATTTTAGCATGGGTCGAATTGCAGGTAGTACAAGTACATGATACCATACCAAACATGCCATCATCAATGTCATCATAGTTAAGACTATCAATAATGTCAAAGTGATCATCCGTGAGAATTTGCTGATGTCCAGGGGTAGCTGAAGAAGAAGAAGAAGATGGTGGTGGTGGTGGTAAAGGTGCAGAAGCAAGATAGTGTTCGATAGATGCTGTTGTCATATTACTGCTGTCACTAGGATAATAACGAGCAGATGAACTGGTGTTACTACTGCTACTGGTTGTCGTTGTCGCTTGACTAGATGCTCTGCTAAGACCTTTTTCCATACGTTCACGACGAGCAGCCGAGTTTTTACGCAAAAAAGCTAGCGATGGGTGCCCATTGTCGTCGACAGGTGCAGACATGGCAATGAGGGATTCGAGTCAATGACAAAGAGCAAAAGGACACGGAGCAATGAGTAGAAAAAGGTAGAGTGAGGGAAAGGAAGGAGAAAAGGCGGAAGAGAAACAAGAAACGTATACAACTCGATCAATGGAGGACAATGGCTTTCGCTTGTACAACATGATCCGACATCAAGGAGCCTATCGTTTTAGTAACCGATGCACAAGGTGCGGATGGCTGCACCAAATTTCTTTACTTGTCCCCTTTCACACTTTTCCTTTTTAATCATGTTCCCACCATCCCTTTCGTTTTCACTTTCTGACGATCGATCGAATGCATAGTAGTACATTCAATCTATAAATCGAGATAGAGGATTGTGTTCTAGTCATAATAAAGCTTGTGCATAGTGTATATTTAAGATGTGCCGATCATCATCAGTCAGTAATACTATCGACTGATCGTCATAGCATGCCGTGTACGGTATTACTATTTATCCTTGCTGCATTGCATCTCATTTGTCACGCTATATTGCTTTCATTGTCTTTGGCTATTTCTCATATTTCTGTCGCCGTTTCGTTTAGCTATACGTCTCAATAGGAAAAGCATATACTTGTCTACTTTTAAGTCATTGGGACACATACACACCGCTATTGCTTAACGCGCACGATCCTCCTTGATTCACTTTTTTGCAATCCCGCTAAAATGGATATGTCAAGTGCCGAAAGCGTTCTTTTGCTTCATGACAACCCGCTTCTTGTGCCACAAAGTGATAAAGAGGAAACAACAACCAAAAGCAGCATCTTACCCAGCTCAATATACAACATACCACGAGCAAATAGGCACCGTACCATCTGGGGTACACTTGAGCACGAGTAAATAGGGTGGCACATCAAAAAGGACCCTGTGGATTAGGTTTTTTGGATAAACTCTAAAATTAACAACACATGCGGTGAGACAAACAATCTTCCGCTGCATATGCTCACCACTCTCTTGTCACTCAAGATGCTCTCGAAAGTCTTTCTTGCCTAACCACTCTAGTGGATCGGATATTTTTTTACATGTTGTTAACCGGGACTTCGGAACATGTGCATTATCGTGCATGTCGAGTCATCCACTATTGTCTATTGGCATTGGTCGATGCGTTGATAAGGTTTATAGCTTTTATTCTGGTGCAATGCTTTATTGGCCGAGTGACACAGAAGCATCGACAAGAATTTTTACACACGTAAGCACTGCAGTGTGCTTGCAAGTGATTCTATAAAGCTCTAAGCCATCTCAATCACGTTTTTTCTCATGGACAAAGCATGTTTGCCATGTGAGCATATGCATGCACATATATGTATTTGCTTCAACTCACTCATGAAACCTTGGCTATATGCATAGTATAGCTAATGATGACTGCTTATAGCCATTACCAGGACCAGGGCCCTACTAATCTCTTTATGTATCACTCGTTTATCGATCATGGGTGTACGGATGACATGAGCTTGTGTTATAGGGGCTAATCAACTATACCATTGCTGTGCCGAGGCATCGGTGCCCCATCAGAGAAGTGTTGTTGGGGCAAAAGATATACTTCGCTCTACTATTCTTGAATGATAGATACCTCTGTTACTGTTGCTACAGCGTATCTGTACAATAACTAGTGCTAATATTACACATAGCAGGTTGCAATCTCGATACTTGTGCCTATATCCATATCACTGGTTCTACATGTGTGCCTCGATTCACATTCTCGACAGGAACACAAGCAACAGAGTGCGTCAGGCACATATATTGACCCACTTCTTATTACTATTCACTAATACATTAGTGAGTATAACAAATGAGCATCTAAAATAGTTATGCACCATGAGGGCCCAATGTTATACTCAGCAACAGAATGTACTCTCTATACCCATTGGCTTTATATTGAATGTTTGTCACGGATTGTCATTCCGCGCACCAGGTCGATCCAAAGCCCGCCTATTCCTTGTCACCACCACCAAATAGATCAGCTAGAAGTTTCCAGCCATCATCCAAATATTCCTTCAAGCCCATTTCATTCTTCTTTATCCAGAATGTTGTCGTTGTGTGGAAATTACTTCAACGACGTGATACAGGATTCAGCCATCATAGCATACAATTCTGGTCCATCAATACATTCCACAATCCCATGATTCTACACTGATGATCCATCACAAAGTATCCAATTCATTACAAGAGCTGACATCTGTGTTGCTTAAGTAATATCAAGTCATGTGCTTATCAAACTTTATCATCATTTTACAACAAATAACAATCAACAACTACTTCTACAAGATGCTACTTGATCAGGCTGACATGATCTGTTTCTTGAAATGTCCAAAGGAAGCTGATCCACAAGAACTAACGGCGACAACTACCACGACTTGCAACACATACTTCACATATCACCAAACACAAGCTCCGATAAAAACAGTCTGTGCACCTGTTTGCAGTGATCCAACCACCTGTTTACCAAAACAGTGGAACGATGCTTGAAAACCAGAGCCATACGGTGATCAGATAACTCTTGATGCCACCTGAGACAAGAACAATCTTGCTGATGTTTCCAAAGCAATGAACGTTGATACTTGACAATCAATAGAACCATTGCACAAAGCTTGAAGACACAAAAGAGGAGTTGTTGCTACTGGGATCCACTCTAATAACACTTGCTGCGAATTCATAACTTGTATATCAATGAATAAGGATGGCCATAAGCTTTTGAAGAGTCTTGGAAGCACATATCGAATAAGCAGCAAGCTGGCTGTTGCAATGCTTCACATAGCTATAGACAAGGAATATCCAGAAGTGCGTTTTAACAGTAGTGGAATAAGTCTTGGTGACGCCAAAAACAGCTTGCTTGGAGTACTGCTTCACCTAAAAAGGGCTCATGTCAGCAAAAAGAATACTTGATCCTTCATGGACACTAAAACATGGGATAACTCACCTTGACACAATGATCGACTAGAGAAGATCCTCACAAGCTAATATCTCTGAGCCATCAAAACAATACTTGTGCCGCCACCACCACCAGAGTAGAGCATCCACACCTTCATGGCCAGTTTATGCCTTCATTGCTTTGATATCAATGTCTTGTTCATTAACTGCCTTGTCGAACATTGGAAATGAATACACACGTCGCTACTTGAAGAGCATCAACCATTTAGTATCACATCATATCGTCAAGCTTGAATAATGAACAACATACGTGCTATATCTGGGTGAAGCTCGAGTCAAAGATATATTGCCTGTACACCTGTTCGATATGTAAAGGGAAAGCATCGCTGTTACTATTGACGCGCCCATTGACCACCCATCGTATGACGAGCTGACATGTTGACGTGGTGCATTGAAGGCAATGTTAGCTGTCCATGCGTTATAGTTTGGGATTGGAGTTACCTGTGTCAAGTGTAAAAGGAGAAGGTGCACTTTCTTTGTCCCTCTCATGCATCTCCCCTTTATCCGCACCATGTCACTCCGCCTGCTACAGTTTCATCTGCTCAGTGTATACCTGCAATAGCCTATGTAGTTGTATCAATAAAATAGACTATAACTTGCCTCTAAATAGTGAATAGTGCTCATGAATTATCTTAAAGTGAAGGAAATGTCATTCGCATAGAGCTGAAAGTAGCAATCATCGTACTGTACTCACATCTGCTACTGTTGTATACTTATTAAGCTGCAACAATTCATTACTGGAGTCATGATAATCAAAGAAAAAAACATTATTGAAAAGGCATAGCAGTGATTTGTAGCAGTGGTAACCAATACAAGAAGACAAAGATCCCGTTAGTGAATGAGCAAGATAACTGGCTGACACGCCACTGGCTGCATGAACATGATTGTTACCCCTGGATCCTCGCCCAATCCATTCATGTTGTAGTCTTATAGGAAGCATTCACTTCAATAACCAATAACAATGGTAGTAATGGCTCATAATGATCTTTCCCTTGTTGCTGCTTTCACAGCACAGGCATTTGTTTTGTACATGCTACATTATTGAAGCATCCAATTGAGTATGCAAGAACCCCTCCATAACCCTTCTTGATGCTCATGACCATCGCTCCTTTCTCTCTTGTCATCAATGATGATCCTTTGCTCTTGTTGTTGTTGATCAATCCTTATTGCCATATGTCAACAAATCAATATCCAGTGACAGTCTTCTCTTTTCCAATCAGGTTCACAATACGTAACTATTCGTCATTTCCAAATGTTGATTCTTATTCTATATCGATTGGAATGGTATGATTATATGCTAACGTATTCTAACAGGGGTAACAAATGCATGCGAGCTACGTGTCCAATCAACTACAAGTGATGGGAGGATGAGCTTAGCTTTGTCCTTCAATCGAATGAAAGTGCTGCCTTACCGTTTCGATCATTTTTCACGCACTTGAGCTGTTGTTCCTTTGAGAATCCTATCCACCAATCCCAAGAGATTCCAGTGAAGATCATGTGTTCAAGCTTACTATTGAAATACGTATGTCGATACATGTACTTGATCTGTGCTCACGCTTGACATGTTGCTGATTCACCAAATACAAATTCTCTTTACCAACATAATGATAGTTGCAGTGGCGACAGCACTATAGAACTTGGCTCAACATTGGGTATGTAAACATCATCCATATAAGCTGTGGCATTGTGAATCCATCATGGTTAGCAAATACAATCTTTCTCCTTCCTTGTATAAGAGCTTACACTTACCTTTATTTGATATATGCTGATAAATGATACTCATGATCTTACTCTACATCTAAACATAGTCTTGTGTGGTAGCAATTTTGACGAGTGGTGCTTGATTCAACAGGCTTGCAGCTCAATACATTTGTTTCAAAGTATACGTTGTAGAAAAGAATCGCTGAAAGTGTTCACTCGAGTATTGCATATCATCCATGGTTGTAAAACGCCTTGGTGACATAAACGACTGCCCATCTTCATCCATAACCTTATCCACGTGACATGATCCATTCTTCCTGATGAAGACGTGTCAAGTAACCAGAGTAGCTTACTGCATTTGGCTATCTCCATCCACAAGTCCGATAGTTTGACTGAAGTATCCATGGAAGTGCTGCTGATATCTTTTACATGCAGTTGTTGGGGGTTGTGCCGTAGACCATGCATAGCGAATATTGCTTGTATCAAGTCGTAATGGATGGTGATATCAATGGCTGTCATTATTCAGACTGAACATCATGTTGCAAAGCTTGAGTCATCCACATTGCTAGTCATCACGTCTTATCCAATATAAGCGTCCCTTCTCGTTTTTGGTGACATTTTGGTGCATCATAGTACAAATCGCCTGTCAGTGTGCTGCTTGTACAATGACGCGTGTATTGGTGCATGACAAGGTTGCCGTGATGATCAAATTGCGTCGTGGTTGTTACAGAATGAATGCAGCTGCTTCCTGTTCTTTCCAATATGCTGCAGTATCACAAAAGACCATCATACACTTCAACAGTTGGAACCTGTTCCTTGCCGTCAAGAAGCTTGTCTAGGAGAATGTCCGTTGCTTGTTGGTTGTGGAATCGTGGAAGAAGAGTCGCATTGCTGTCAGGTACGTGCTGCCATTGATGGAAGACAAGTCGTGTGTGTCAATGTCAGGTTGAACGAAACGCAAGTGGAGCGGAAGAGGTGGGCAAACAAGAACCCGGCCTTTTTCATTGTTTCACCCCTTTCTTCCTCTTGTTCTTCTGCTAAAGGTATGTGTGACAGTATCTGCTTATCAGCTCACTTCTGACATGTATTACAGCAGCATGTCTTGTTCCATGGATGGTGATAACAATATGGTACCATATCTTTCCTTTTCACTGATTCAAGGTGCAAGCAGAGTACGTAGACAAGTGTTGAATATGACAATGCATGATACTGACGTCTGTTTGTTGCATATAGCATACCTTTTATCTTCATGTTTCATGCTTATCCACGACCCAGCTCCCATCTACTTTGATTGGCTTGCAGTAGCAATTCTTTCTTTGGTTCCCCTTTCAAGATATGCCAATGTCAAAGCATCCATAAGGTATTCGGTCAAATGCATGACTGTAATCATTGATGAGAAGGCTTACTTTATGCTCGTAGTCATACCAGATGATCAGCTTTTGCATAAAGATATCATTCATCCTATATTACAAGGCAAGTTAAGAATACTCTTTCCTTTCATAGTGATATACAATGCTTCATCCCTTGGTACTGATAGCACTTGTGATTCTTGGTGACAAGTCTCTTTGATCCACTTTCATGACTGGACAGTGCTTTCTTTTTCATTTTCTTTTCTGACAAAGCTGACCCTGATGCTATGACAACAACAGCAACATCAACCAATCTCAATATGTGTCATTTGTCAAGTATAGTTTTTGGTGGAAATCTTGAACAACCAGAAGATTTCAATCTTTTTTACTGTGTACAGTATCTGGAATGTAATATGGAGCATGTGCAAGATGCTTTATGTCACTCGTATGCTTGAAAGCAATACAGCAACCTTCGCCATAAAGGATTCAAGTCAGGAAATGCAGTCAAGATCAGTTATGAGACAAGGACTATTTATTTGATATATTCTTAAGGACTTGGAAAGATCAAGACAACAGCGTGATGATTCAATAGCTTAGTCATATAGCTAGCCTTATACTTTATGTGATCAATTATAAAAGAGAGAGGAGAATGTTCTTAATAGACAAGCTTTATTGAATATCAAGTTATGACACTATATATGCTAATGTTTAGCCCATCATAAGATGGTTGCCCAGGCATGACCACGAGGAGGTAATTAGCACCATACCCATAGTTTTAAGTCTTTACGGACTGGCCAGTTTTACATCTGTGAGCGGATGGCTAGTTAGTACGTCATTTAAGCTACGACGGCACTTGTATCGTCAAGTAGGCAAACGGCCAGGATTTACGTCTATGACAAGACGTGTAGTTTTAACGTCTCCTACAAAGAACGACGGCATTTTCTCGATAGGTATTGCAATCGGGTAGTTTACGTCTTACCAAGACGGGCCAGTTTTACATCTGTGAGCGGATGGCTAGTTTACGTCCTTAGCAATGACGGCAATTCTGACGTGAAGTGAGCAAAACGGCCACTGTTTTATGTCTGTGACAAAGACCACTAGTCTTACGTCTCCTAGTAACTAACGACGGCAGTGTTAATGTCCTTGCTAGACATCTCAATCAGCAAGCTGAAGGAGAAAGAGGTGCGCAACCTGGGGAAACAGCTGCGCGAAATTTCGCTGGGGATATATACTGTTGCTGCGGACAAGTCACTATGGGAACGCACAATTCTTTTCAGACCCAGCGTGGTCTTTTTGTGGGCCCAGACCCATTTCCTTTTTGTATATGCGTCACAGTGTTGCCTATTACTATTCACTGCTGATAGCTGCCGTTTCTTTTTGCACAAGTGAGCAAGTGGGAAGGGATTCTTTATGTCAATCATGCAAGTGACACCTCCTATTGTAACACCGTACTGTTATGCCGATGCGGAGGAACGTGCATTCAGCAACAGCAGCGGCGCCATGTACTACTGCACTTGCTATATATGTAACACTTTTGATTCAATACTTTGACAAGATGATTTGACTAAAACATATTTTCTTTTACTACGGATCAGAACAAGCATAGCGCATCCATTATTCAGAATGTTGATACAGCATACTCAATTTGAACCTACTCACAAGCAAGAACAGGCATGTTTATTATCAGCACAAGTCAATAAACGACAAATGTCCTGTTACACGTTATATAGCCAGTGTTACCCATTTATTCTTCTGAAGTAAAGGAAAGATTCATAGTTTCTGAAAGATGCATATATGGAATGAATAAGATACATGGAGAAGGTATTAACATGCAAAGATATATCCTACTTGCTGCATCAAAGAGCATACGACAATCGGGCTTTATCTGCAAGCACAGAGTTCAGTCAGCTCACTTCACCATTGCTATCTCTGTCAAGAAGCTCTTCTTTTGCCCCTGACGACTATCTTCACATGTGTCCATCGTCATTGTCCCTGATAATGGTGATATCCTTTCCACAGTCCGCATCAATAGTGCCCGTTGCTTTCAAAATTCGAATCGCATTCACATCTCTCTTAAGTGGTTTCGTAACTTAACACAACTGTCATTGTTGATGCAATCATGAAAGTATATGATACAGCTATCTATGGAGTCAAGATGTATAGGATCAGTAACACTGCATTGGGTTGGATGTCATTCGCAGCACTGTAGTCATAAACATACCTTAATTCCTATCCTATCCATTACGGTATCCACATACAGTAGTTTCCTAGTCATCTTACATATGAATAAAGTCAATATTGGTAACACATCATCATCGTGGCCTTGTAACTTACCTAGTTGGCTTGCAGTAGGAACATCAACCAGTATCATCCTTCTTGACCCACATTGTCCTTCAATGCTTGTCCTTGATATCAATATACGTCAACATCCTATACATCCGCTGCATGTCATTCTCGTTAGTCATATCGACAGTCAATCTTGACCCCAGAATCGTACCTGGTTCATCAAAAGAGGAAAAGAAGTTGTCTGATAAGTATAATGGTCAGAATGCATCCACCTACAGCTTTGCTCGCTGGTATGACACGTATTGTTCGTATTCTCTACTCACTCATACTTGCAACTATACGCTGATAAAGCTGGTTGAGTCGCCATTCAACTTGCCAATGACGGCTATTCGTCATGTTGGTTGAATAAAGGATAAACGATGGGATCCTTTGTTTATATCATCTTGCTCGTACGTTTTACTTGTGCTTGAACTCATTCAGTCGCGAGATTGTGTTGGAAGCGTGTCGTGGGTAGAACTGACAAGTGAAAAGAAGAGATAGCAGTAAGAATGGTCTGCTGCCAAATCTGATTTTGGACTCTTACCCCGCTTTGCACTTGACACCAGCCCACAGTTTTACTAATTGAATTATGTCATGTGAGTTATGTTTGGTTAGTCAATCATTTGTACCTTGGGTCTTTCTTAGACATTGCCTTGATCCTGGTGAAATCCCTTCATCACAAGCATCCTGTCTTTGCTCTAAGCACAGGTATTTACTCGCTCCATGATGAGTATGACATGAACATCTGGCCTTTTCTGATCAACACTTGTACCAGCAACACTTTTGGTTTGGATATCATTACCACATGTATCGTTATCAGTTATCTTGATTTCACTACTCGTAGCTTCATTACATATCGTAGCTTTATTGCATATCATTTGCATTGAATTAAACAAGATACTAGCTCAATAAAAAGGACATGTCTATGTAATGTATCATGTGATCTATGTCATTTAAGAAGGCCCAACGTCAAAACATAACTATAAAACAAGAATCAGTAATGCTTCGCGTCAACATATGAGAATATAAAAGTAGGCAAATTAGCTTCCATGATGATCATGTACTGACAAGGATGACCACGCGAAGGTTTTGCCAAATTCATCCTCTCCCCTACGGTGCACCAAGCCGGATAACGGGGGATGTCATTGTAAAACAATGAACAACTTCTGATAAAGGTGCCACTTGAGCAAGCCAACATGTTCGGTCTGATAAAAGGATTGACATCCCAAGCCCACAGAGGCAGGCTTGCACAGAGTGAACCTAACACTAGTCGAAAATACATGACTCCCATATCTACCACAGGTCACTGAATGAACAGGCTTACTTCCAACAGCTAAGGCAGCCATTCCTCATATGCAAATGTTAGGGCCAAGATAGGGCTGACCACACTGTCGCATACAAATCATGACTGCCAACAGCACCCCACAATCAAGTAAGGCACCATCCTGTTCTACCCATAGCAAACATATATAAAACATTCACTATATCAGTAGTTGCTGCTCTCAAGCGACCTTCTTGGTTGGCGTCATAAGACACATCATACATCACAACTAGCGCAGGGAACATATAAACCATGTCTTGATGAAAGATAGTCCAAAGCGATTCGTACAGGTACTCCAAGAAATGATATATACAGAACCATAACACCAATAACAACACGTTTGCTGACAAGTTCCATCCATGAAAGACACAGGTTGCTGAAAGCTGATTTCCAGGGCATCGAATGTACACTTGACAATGCGCCATAAAATGATCGAATGTCTTGTTGATATCCCAAAGACTTGCTTGCTTGCTGCTGCTGCAAAGAATCCATCCAATGCCAAATCTTGATAGTCAAAGTCAAATCAAAGGAGGAGCCATACTTGAGAAGAGCAAAGCAGATGATCCAGTAAAGCTTGATGGCGCCAAAGATATGCATGTTTGCTTGAGACAGCTGTAACTGTATGCTATCGACGTTGTGTCGCTGCTGTTTCCTTGTAAAACTCGTTAATTGACAATGCTTCTATTGTGCTCCTAATGCAATACATACCAGTGATACAATGTACAACTTCCTTGAAAACACCAATGCTTTGTCACTGACATGTTTAAACCAAGCTGCTCAATCTATAATGAGAGCAATATGAGATAACAGAAAGACATTTGCTTTTCTTGTCAACGTACCCAAAAGTCAGTGGTTTGATAATCAAATCCATGCCGTGATCGAAGAATCAGGATGCCATCCACAAGTACATTACATGATGCAAAGAAGTTTCCTAATGTATCGAATGTTGGCAAGCCTGTTTTCAATGTAAAACACCAATATGTACGTACCGTGACCAAACACATACAATGATAGAATGATTGTGATTCCACTTGTTCATAAGTCAAAACCAGCTTCCCTAATGCATGGAAGTCCTCCTAACGAATCGAGAGTTGGCAGCTCGTTTTTGATGTAAAAGAGCAAGATGTACTTACAGTAGCCAAATCCGCAGATGATCGAATAATATTGATGTCATCCAAAAGCCAAAGCCAAAAGTCAAAACCAGATTCCTTGACGCAGACGTGTACTTTTAGCGAAGTCAATTGTTGGCAGCGTGTCCTGAATGCAATAGAACAAGTTATACTTACTGTATCCGAATACATTGCATTATCGAATAAACTTGATTCCACTCAAAGGCATATTGCAAGGTGTAAACGACTCTCCTAAGAAAACTATTGTGAACAGCTGTTTCCAATGCAAATGTGCAATACTTACCGTTAACCAATACACAAGATGATCATATAAAACTTGGAGACAAAATGCTAGCTGCTGCTGAAGGGATCCACCTATACAAGGTATACGCTGTTGATGATAGACGTCCTTCTCAGTAACTAGACAATAAATTACCAGTACCAGCCAATGATCAAGTAAACAAAATGCCAACGAATACACATGCCTAGCTGCAAGACACTCGATCTATAAAAGACATAAACGTGCATACATCCTTTCATATCACTGAAACAATATGACACTTACTAAATCCCGATGATCACAGAGACTGGACATCAAATAGGCCATCATGGTACAATATCCACTAGAAGAAGCATATACACATCAGCTCATGATCTTCAAACACACTGCATCATTACATACCTGTATCAGTACTGCCAATGATGGATGAAGTGATAATAGTAATAAAAAGGATGCAACACCAGAGAATGCCAAAGTATCAAGTACTGTCTACCGACTCACTCCCAAAGGAATGGAACCAAAACACCGAATTCCACGGCGAACCAGTCGACTTTGATCCCAATGATGAGCCGTAGTTCAACATGCTGCCAAGGAGATATCCATCCTCTCTCCAAGCCGAACAAGATAAGGACATATAAAGATGGAGCCCTACACTTGGTCGCCCGACGCATCAAACCATAGGATGGATTTTTAAATCGGTGGGTTCAATGCCACCATCCCACCGTGACCGATGCCGGGGTACGCTAATGCAACATGATCCCCCAAGAGACAGTACAGAGCGATACAATGACAATCTTGATGTGCTGAAATGATGATTCGATTGCTGTAAAATGATTCGATTGCTGTAGAATGATACGATTGCTGTAGAATGATACGATTGCTGTAGAATGATACGATTGCTGTAGAATGATACGATTGCTGTAGAATGATACGATTGCTGTAAAATGATGATACGATTGCTGTAAAATGATGATACGATTGCTGTAGAATGCTTGATTCTGCCATATGCTATATGATACCTTGTATATAAGTGCACTGCATGTAATAATCCCAGAGTGAATACTTTACCTTGGGTGATTGCTCAGATGTATTCTTGCTTCCGACACCTGCTTCTTGTGCCATCCGATGTTGTGTTGCTGCTGTTTCACTGTAAGATTAGATTCGTTAGTCAATGATACATCTTTTGTACACCCAACGCTAAACATACCAATGATACAATGGGCCACTTCTTGCTTTAGACCATGCCTTGCTGCTGCCATGAATATCATATAACATGCTCAGCTAAAATGAACACGATATGAGATAACATCCAAACCAAACGCTTTATTGTCAACATACCCATAACATCAGTGATGTATTGATAATCGAGATAATCACAAGATCTTGATGCAAAACGAAAAGCCAAAAACCAATAACCAGAAAGACCTTTGTGTATCAAGGAAGCTGCTGCATCTTCATGCCATCAGATATTGTATGCTGTTTAATTGTAACGCTCGTTAGTTTATGGAGTTTGTTTTGGTAGACACAATGCTATACATACCAGTGAAACAAGGTGCCACTTCTTCAAACCAGGTCTTCTTACCAGGGATGCTATCATCCAACATGCTTAACCTATAGTGAATGGGATATAAGATAACAAGCACATCATAACATATTCTTTTCTTATCAACATACCCAAAATATACAAAGTAAAGATGTGGTGGGACTTCTTGTGGACAACGGCGGAAAGGAATACACGTGACCCCTTGAAACTTGTATGCACGAGAGAACAGCAACCTGCAGTAAAACTAAGGAGTTAGATCGTCAAGCGTGAGCAATAAAGCAGGTGCATTGCTTAAACGTACGTGTTGTATCGAGGTAGAGGTCGAGTCAAGGGCAGTTCGCGTGTACTTATTTGACAGATGTAAGTGGAAAGAAGCGCCATTGTAAAGCCAACCATCGCGTGCCATGTCCACCATTGACGCCGTGCATTGAAGGCAATGGCAACCGTGAATGCTCTTGAAACAGTAGATGGAGCCAGTGCGTGCCTTGGAGAGTAAATAGAGTTGGTCTTACCTTTGTCAAATGTAGAAGGTGAACAAGGAGCACTTTCTTTGTTCATCTCGTCCCTCGCCATATATTCCACACTATGCCACCCCGCCTACTGCAGTTGCACTTGATTCATTGTACACCACCTATAGTTCATATGCTTAGATCAATAAAGTAGACCATTAATTGTTATTGTAACAGTGACTATCTATGATCTTACTGTAGCGGAAGTGGTAAAGCAGGTCCGTGCGCAAGTTGATATGCAGCTTAACTCCAGAGCTTGTACAACAAATGTGTGTCGCTATACCCAATATGGATGTGTAAGAACAGGGATGTGTATTTCATTGTTGTCATGCTTGATAGCTTTTTTGTGATTGAATGTTTGAAAGTAAAGGAAACAAACCATGCACGAGATAAGTCATCGTCATCTCTGTACAAGCTGTCAACAATGTCATCTACCAACGCGTAAATCAAGTTAGTATACACTGGGATGAAGTGATATGGAACATCTTCTTTTGCTTGGATGAGGAGTGAAGACGCTGAAAATACAAAGTGGAATCTGCTCATAACTGAAGTTCTCGACAATACTTCGAGTGAAAAGGCTCTGTAGAAATTCTTATTGCGATTTGGGAAGCTTGTGTCATATATGGTTACTCTATGCGATGATGCATCAAGATCTTTACAACAAAATGATGTCGTTGTTTTATCGAAAATGATCAGTGCCCTGAAAAGTACCTGTTGTAAAAGTATGAAGCCAGAGACACCTATCCTTCATGGTATCATCATGCCAACCAGAAATAGTGTTCGTCATCAATCGATCCATCACTCATTCATCATGATTGAAAGGTCAATTAATACAAAAGTACGAGTGTTTCTGTTTCATTGTTTGCCAGTGTATCTTAAAAAAAGCTGTCGACAATAGAAGCACCATTCCACTATTTCACTGCTGCATTATATACACACCAAAAGGAGGAAACATTTTACTCATTGTCTACTACAGCCAAATGCTCACGCCTTTGCTACTTTGCATGAAATAGTTGTCATAGTCATCATACTGATTGACCAAGAAAGAGTCAGAGTAAAGGGCGACTTTATTAGCTGTTTGCAATGATGACTATTATCAGAAGCATAACAGTAAAAGGAATGCGTGTGTGTATCAACACCCTTTTCTTCTAATCGCTTAATGAAGATTCTCTCTCTGAAACATGTAAGAAAAGGCAGGGTGAGAAAATGGTACTGGTCGAAAGCGTACACATCCGTGTCATGCAATACAGATGACTGAGCGGTATTTCGAGTTACACCGACGCTGGGACAACTTTTAGTAATCAAAAGGAACGCGTAGTAGATAGCTTCTTCTCTTTTCCCTACTTGTAAACAACTCCAGTATGCCTTCCCTTGAAATCATTGCCGAGCAAAGCCCCAAAGATCTCGACGCCTTTTGCAAGAACCTTTCTGGTCTCTTTTCTCAATGCATTGGCAAACCAGAGAGCGTAAGTCATAGTTGTGTGGGATTGACGAGCATGGTGGAATGTCTGTGTACTTACCCATCACGCACCTTGTTACTAGTACTGCATGGTTATTTTTACTAAAGTCGATCGTGTCTACTTTGCTGGAGCAAGTGGTGCTGCCTTCCTTGCAAAGGTCACTTCTATTGGCAACATTGGTATGTTTGATATCATCATGCTATATCAGTTGATCATATGACTGACTGATACTGCTTCGTGCATAGATAACGATCGTAATGCCAATCTCACCAAGGTTATTGGTCAAGAGCTTGAAAAGGAACTCGGCATCAGTCAGGAACGAGGATACTTCTTCTTCAACAATGCAGCTGCTTCCGATACTGGTTTCAAGCGTACCACCTTTGCCAATTTGATGAACAAATAAACGAGTCTTTTTGATATCTGGACAGCAAAAACATGTGTCAATGGATCGTTCCAGAATATGGGATCATGATGAGACAACTTACTGGCAGAGTTTGTACTACTACTCCCTTTACATCGGAGCAACTTTATCAAACAGGCAACTTGGCAATCAAAGGTATGTGATGATGATGATGATGATGATGATGATGGATGATGATGATGATGATGATGGATGATGATGATGATGATGATGGATGATGATGATAGATGACACTACTTTCCCCCTTTTTTGACGTCAATTGCAATGGAAAACGTGTGATACGCCAAGGAGAGCTTGTTGCATACAGTCAATTACAAGTTGGCGGGGATACCAGCGACAAGCTATGTGATCGTATGACTTTCGACATTAAATATACCACTACAACATTCGCAAATAACACAAAAAAGGCGTCTCTCGGCAACATCATCCGGATTGTATGAACATGTGCAATAATCAAGGAGCAATGTGTCAATTCAGCAGCATGATCCAGTAGCAAAATCAAGGACAATGATACCCATGGCAACATACGCATCATGTCAAACAGCAGCCAAAGAGAGAGATATTCTTATCACATTGACCGACATGAATCTTGCAATGTCTTTCCAGTATGACGAGGACAACATTGTATATCACTATCGGGGTCAAACTATGATCAACATGCATGCACGCCAAAGACTATCATGGTGCTTCGTTTAGTGATGACAGCCCGGATACATGCGGTCAATTTGGTAAAGCACCCATACTTTAGAGACGTTTACTTCTCCAATTATGTTGTTGTACATGATATCCCTTCCCTGTATGGTTATGATACATTATTGACTTGTTATAAATGCTTTTCAATCTGTCATTCTCCTTATCTTACTCTCATTTATGACACTGTTCTTTTCACCAAGTATGCAATATGTTTTCAGGAACATGACATGTGCTTTCGCAGCTTGTTGACAATGAGTATTAATGACAAAACAACAATGAGGAGTACTTGAAAGGGATAATGGACGTGTGAGCTATATGCCAATATGTTAACACGGATTAAAAGTATTTGCTACAGCATCATGACATCATATATAGTCCAGCCACCATGCACCGCCCAAGATTACTGCTGGTTGTAATCACTCCCGATCGATCATCCATTGGCTCTCCTTATTTAGAATTAAGCACTACAAAGCTGATCCTTCTTGTTGGGAAGCAATGGTGAAGCATTTATATATATTTTGGAGAATCATGTTGTACCAATGATCCACGGCATGCGAATAATACAAGGCAAGAGCAAACAACATGAATTGTCGTGCACAGTGATAAGCTGCTGGGTTATCTGGAAGACAAAAAGAGAGCGGAATCAAATGAACGTAATCCAGGAGTAAAATACATATGCATTGCTGCTGTGCTATGGTGTTCTTGAGCCCAGCAAAGAGAAGAAAAGTAAACAGGGCATTCAACGTGGCAGCCGATTGCTGTGTCACCATTACGCATATCGGTATGCAAGGGTTAAAAGGGTACCACGTCGGTGATACCAAGGTTGTAACGATACATCGTATCACCCCTTTACAAAAAATGTGATGTTAACTTTATGTCGTACTCGTTTATTATGGCTGGATAGTAGTGGCACATATGATAGATGCAACAACGAACAAATCTGCAGGTTGAAAATAAAGTGGGAAGATCTCCGAATAAGGTTTTGAGGAGACAGTTGTGGCATGCAATGAAACTCAACGACAGATAAGGGGTAAGCTTGCTGTCGAGAAAGCATTACCCTGCACAAACACAACCCGCCCGCCTAAAAGGGCACTCAACGTGATTAATGTGCCAATCACACATGTCTGTGTGCAATCTGCCGTGAGTATAAAAGAACCAAGTACACATATAATCACGCTGATCTCTTTATTCTTTTCCTTTCTTTCTTGACATTTACACGTTTCCACAATGAATCAGCACCCCCTTGCCAACCAACATCATCATCAACAGCACTATGCACCTCCCACTCATTACACTACTGCATCGTCAGCTATTGTTCAACCCCATCACCACCACCAATACAATTTTGATTTTGCGTCACCAATGTATGCACACCATCATCAACAACAGTCTCCTGCACATATCCCTGCAGCAGTAACACCTGTGACAAACACGTCTTCAAAGGATACCAAGCAACAAAAGCCTAAAAGGAAACAAGTGAAGAATGCATGTGGTAGGTTGTGTCACATGAATGCATTTCGCGTCCTTTTGATCGTTTCTGATTCGTGCTCACATAAATTTCCCACACAAATATAGTCAACTGTCAAAAAGCTTGTAAAAAGTGTGATGATGGCAGACCATGTCAACGATGTATCAAATTGGGACTTGAAGCTACTTGTGTTAATTCACCACGTAAAGAACGTCGTAAAGGCATCAAGCGTGGTCCTTATAAGAAACGTCAGTCTCGTAAGACTGAACAACAACAGCAGGAACTACAACAACCAGGTAATGTTCGAAAAAGTGAGAGGTACAAGGGGGGAAGGATAGCATTTGATCTGACTACTATTGCAGACATGATGCATGCCACGTCATCTGCAGGATGGTACAACGTTGATCATCGATCATGGACTGTTGCTTCACATTATAATCAACAACAACATCAACCTACAGCCTATAGGCAATATTGGGAGCAACAACAACATCCTGGTGGAAGTGCAGCTTCAAAAATGCTTGCATATGACCAGCAATTCTTGCTCCGTCATGATGCGCCTGCTGCTACATCCAATTCTACTACAAATACAAGTGACATTTCAGCACCAACATCTTCAACCGGGAGCACTTTTACTACACCATGCTCACCAGCTACACCACCTCCATCAATGCCAGTGGTTCCACCTACTTCGGTGCCATCCCAATCTTTGCTACCTGCTCAGCAACATGTGACAATGCTCCAAAATCGTGTTCGTGAGCACCAACAGAGAATGATGATGTTACAACAGCAAGCACATCAAGGAAAACAAGCAGCTGATGCCTCCTCTTTTGCCAATACTACTACTCATCATGGTCAACAACCTGCATGGACATCTATTACTACTTCCGAGCCTTGGCCTTGCTTCGTATGATTCCGACACATATCCTCCCTCTTTCACTTACCACATGACTCATTGCTACTTGTCTCTTAAGCCTACTGCTCCCATTCTATTTGTTCAATCCACTTGTAAATACCTTCTTCACTCACGTGCTATCGGCTTCTTTTAATCGTTTCATGGGAATTCAAGCTAATTACTTGACATTGGATCGTACCCTTATAGTTTTAGTCTCTTTTTCACCCCTTTCGTTACACCACATCGATATACACACCTTTTTTATGCATCATACAAGAACCCCGATGTCACAGCAATCCAAGCAGTAACTGCAGAATCGGATGCTTGCATCCTATCCTGCCATGTCACCCCCTTTTTGGTCCCTTAATCAACCAACTAATAATAATACACAAGTCTTGAAACAATCTAGTAACATTAGCTGCATATTTATGAATCATGATACTGCATAAATAGGATGGTAACACTGAAGATAAAGAACATCATTATCATCATTGGTAGTGATAAGTGTATACACAACTAATAATCTTGTGCTTCAGTCCTGTCAATGTCACATGAGCCAAGGTTTGAAACAAGACCACTGCTTGTCGTGTTATTCTCGGTGACGTCCGGTTGAATATGCAAAGAACCAAAGAAATGGTGAGCTGATAGGGGAAAGGAGATCATGTGTTGTACCCCATTCTCTTTGAATCGCTACTAAAATGTATGGGGCATGTTGCACGTGCTAGATGCCAAGTTACAACAATCGACAAGTAGTATAGGTAGGCGACAAGGTGTATAAGAAGGATGCTCATAAACACAACAATGTGATGAAAGCCAGCAGATTTTAGGTGGTCAGTATCAATAGAGATGATATCACGTGCTTTATTCAGGCTCTTTTCTAACAACAATGGTATCATATATGCAGCCAAGTGACATATATAAGCTACCATGTCTACTTGACCTTCTTGCATATTCTATACTGCAGGTGGCTCTCATGATGCAGTGCTCTTCTTATATCATAAGGAAGGTTGATCATCCTTATGGCTCGATGTTTTGATGCCTATGATGCTCATATCTCTCTGAATCGATCATGTTCCTTGATATTGGATCTAAAATACAAATAGCACTACTTGGTCATGCAATTGGCAATGTATTAAATGATGGACATGGCAGATCCTATGACTTATGAGATGCAGTTGTGCGACATGATTTCCTTTTTAAAATATGGACGCAGTAAGGAGCTCATATCTCGTAAACATATACAAAGAAGTCTTTGACATATGTATTCACCTTTTACAAGCTGTCTTCATGCATAGTCATGATCATTGAGCATATCAACTTGATGACTGAACCAAAGAGTACCTAGTAAAGGATCCTGTTTCGAGTGCTTATTTAACTTCCGAACACATAGGCTGAGACTTCTTGTGCGACCAGCTTTATGCTAACGTGTCAGGAACGCAGTTGGGACTACTGATATGGTAGCGCTCATGGTTTATCCTAGCCTTAATGTGTTTGGAGTGATAAAAAGTCATCATAATATGTGTAACAGTGCTCAGTCATGTAAATTATGTGCATAAACAGGCCTTCATGCATACATATTGGAAAACTATGACGACATGTTGTGAAAAAGCAAAGGCGTAGCAGCATTGTGTAACGACACTGTGCTAGTTGAAGTCCAGATTTATGCGGAACACATTCAAAGAACACTGTATGTTCCATATTCTCATGGAATGATGCAAAAAATAGACATAATAAAGAAGTCTGGAAGTAGAAAGGATGATCTTATATACAAGGGAAGAGTCTAATCTATGCAAGAATACAAGTGAATGACGATGACAACATCATCATATCGTGTCATTATTGTGAATTTTGCAGTGGCGAAACATTTCTTTCGGCAACAGCGGGCTTGTCATCAGTCTGTTGTTCCACGATACTTTGCTGATGTTGGATCTTAGCACGCCGCTTCCGCAAAAAGTACACTGTAAGAGCCACAGCCACAAGAAACAAGACGACAACTACTACAATCACAGCAATTGCCCATGAAGGGAAACTTGAAGATCCATCATCACGCGAAACTGCAGGACGAGGTGTTGTAATGTTGACATAAGGAGGATCTTGTGCATCAGTCATAAGTTGATACGCTACTAGACTTTGAAAAGGAGCCTCGTAATCAAGAGCTACTTCGCTCTGATCATAGTCACTGCGCTCGTCAAAGAATCGGTCTTTTTGATCAGGTCCACCAACAACAGCACCATACAATACATGCGAATTGCCACTATCTTTATCAATGTTGGAGATATCTGTACCACCTGAAGCACCAGCATGATGTGGATTCTTTGGGGAGTTCATGTGCACACCACAAACATAAGGAGTAAGCCTATCATAACAAACATGTTGGAAAGTGTCAAGTCAAAGGAATTGGAATGGAGATATGTAACAAGTCCCGATCAGCCGACAAAACCAAGAGAAATCAAAAACAAGCTTACATTGGATTGTTGCCAAGAACATAATCAAGTTGTTTCATAGCAAATTGTGTATATTTGCCAGCTTGACCATTGACTGTGTGATCATACATCACAGAAAGGAATGCAATGTCATTGGCTGGCACAAGAGAATTGGAGGTACTTGCACTGCCACACCAAAGCAATCCACCATCAGTATATGTGCATGGATCATCACTGTTGCTACCATCATCATTAGGAATGATGGTGTCGAGATATCTTGTTGCAGCTTCTTTATATTTGGTCGTTGTATTATCAATTGCTGCACCAAGCACATATACACTACCAGTGGCATCACTCCAATCCATGATAGCGATACGCTTTGAAGCAAGCTGAAACTGGTCATAATATCTGGATGCCTTATCACGGTACTTGGTATCACCAGTTGCACGATATAACCAGAGAGCACCATAAACCAATTGGCTAGTGTAATTGCCCATGCCATAATATTCATCTGCTTCAGTTACTGCATCGCTGTATACTTGCCATGGTGTCCCAGTTTCTGCAAATTCATACACAGTCTTGGCATGTGAGACGAGCTTGTCGGTATAATTGCTGTCTGTGTCACGAAAGACAAGTGATGCTGAAGCAAAAGCAGCAGCAGTCAGCGCAGCAGCATCTGTACCGGGATTATCATAGTTCACATAATACGAAGGACGCGGTGTCGCGATTCCAGTATCTGGTCCTATTATAAAAACATTTGCTCAGCCCATATTGCATCATTGCAATTGTCGTTGTATACATCATACTTACCCCAATAATCATTATCAATGTCACCATCAGCCACTTGAACAAACAACATGTTGTCTGAAGGATGAGCTTTGATAAGCCAGTCTGTGCCCCATCGAAGCATGTCATGGAGATATCTTGTCTGATTGGCTTTTTCATATCCTTCAAGCCATTCAATTGCACCCCATGATATCAGAGTAATGCTGTGAGCAAGTGGTACAGTGAACTTCATGTAGTTTCTATCATGTTGGTGATAAGCAAATATCCTTTTGCAAGGTATATACATGCTTCATTGTCCTCACCCTGCATCATAATAGCCACCAGTCAAATCGACATCATTGTCTTTGCCGTCATTGAGTGCTGAATCATGTCGCCTTCATTGTATCCAGGTAAAAATGAGAATCCAACATGCATATATAGCAAGATTAAACATCATCCTGATGTATACGTTTACATACCATGGTACGCGATTATCAGGTGGAAGTTTGCCACTACGTTGAGCTTCGAAGAACCACAAACTATCATTCAAAAGGGCTGTATAATGAGCATTCTGTGCACAAACAACGCTTAGAAAGAGCGCAATGGATAGAAACAGCTGACTTTTCAGCATGAAAGAAAAAGTTGATGTCGTATGTTGATAAGCAATCCAATTGCTACTTATACGGAGTGCTTTATATATACTTTCAGATCCATCTGTGTTATTTTCAAGGTGCCAACTCGACAAAAATAGCTTGTTGAATCTTTACAAAGGTTAAACAAGAGAATTCTGACGCTCAGCATGGTGTGACGAGAACCGCGTGTGGCTGAATAGAACATAAGTTCATATAGAAGATGATTGAACAAGTGACAATGGCGTCTTTTTGGTCACATGATGACGCAGGGACACTACGGCGAAAGAATAGGCTGTGCGAGAAGCACAGGAATTCCCATGCTACTTTTATTCACCTTATACGGCAATATTTTCCGGCTTGCAAAACAAACATGCAAAACAACACCCGTTCCTGAAAACAAGTCATTAAACATGACATAGTAATCATCACAGGACCTGTTGCACCAGTAAACACATCCTGAAAGATGAATACAGGGTCTAAGGGCATGAAACATATGTCGTGACAAGTATCATTTGCTTAGTTGAAACTACTAGTGTGGGAAACAGCTCACATAAGGCGAGATGATTTGGTGAGCTTATTTGCATCTTCTTTATATTGAAGGCACACCGTTTCGTTTTCGACATCTTCTTCCTTTTTCTTCAACATGACTAAATATCCTACTTATGACGAATTGCCTATTGATCCCAGCTATCCACCAAACACAGCCTGGGGAGTATTTGGAAAGGATGACAACCTAGGCACGCTTAATCTGTTGACTGAAGAAAGAGCAGCCAAGGTACCATAATGAACAGGCAAAGAAAGACTAAAAGAAAAAACTAATTGACCTGATTCTCATCTCATTAGGCAGCCCAAGAGAATGTCAAAAAAGGAGCTGTCTTTTCACTAAATTGGCATCTTGAATCGCCATCACCACCACTATTCAATCGCACTTCAATTCAACATGATATTCGCGATCGTGGTGATAGCAAAAAGTTTGATGATGTTTATTCCAGTTTCAACACCCAGACCAGTACTCAATGGGATGGTCTGCGACATGTATGTCACATGAGCACAGGACGTTTCTACAATAATGTTTCGCCAGAAGATATTGTACTTGGAGCTAAGGGCAGTGGTCGACTTGGTATTCATCATATGGCACAACGTGGTATTGCTGGTCGTGGTGTGTTGCTTGATTATGGACGATGGTGTGAGCGTAATGGAAAGCAAGTCAATCCTCTTAATCGTCATGTCATCACTGTGGATGAGCTTGAACAGGTTGCTAAAGATCAAAAAGTGGAATTCCAGGAGGGAGATATCCTATTATTGCGTACTGGATGGATGGCTGCTTATGAGCGAGAAGGAGATAGACTTAACGAGATCATGGATTTGGCAAAACCAGAATGTATTGGTGTTGAAGCATGTCAAGATACATATCGTTGGGTGTGGAATAATCGCTTTGCAGCTGTTGCTGGTGACCATGTCGCATTTGAAGCCTTCCCACCAAAAGATTGGAATGACTCATGTCGTAAGTGTCAATGTAGTGGACTTTATGCCGTAATAGGACTTGATTAACCAGACGTCATTGCTGTTATAGATGCCCAATTCCTTGGTGGTTTTGGAATGCCTATTGGCGAGATGTTTTATCTTGAAAAGCTTGCAGAGGATTGTGCAAAGAACAATCGATATTACTGCTTATTCACTAGTGCACCTCTTAACAAGTACCAAGGTGTAGCATCACCACCCAACGCACTCTGCATGAAATAAAGCAACCATTTATCAATTCTGCAACTACAACTGGTTATGGCAAAGCTCTGGAGAATTCTCACGCCATTCACATTGATGATGGATCCCCTTGTGCTACCTAATCCATGAAGCAAATGCATGTTGTCTGTGCATGTCAATGATTCCCTTTTTAGTGAAGATTTGAATCACTTGTAGCCTTGATGAATGATCAATCATTCACTGCCTGTTGTAAAACACATTGGTACTAAGATGGATATGCTAGCGTCATGACAAGTAAGATTCATTTGAACAAGTTGTTCACTGGGTCGTGGTAGCTTGCAATCAAAATGTAACACAAAGGACTTGTAAGGTAGACAAACACCCTTGACATAAGATAGACATGCGTCACATCTTCTTTTTATCATGTTATATGTACTTGATCTTTGCTACAGCAAGTATATAGCATTGTCAAAGAGATTAGGATTCAAACCTGTAGCATACGATGTCATCAGATGAGCAAGTTTATAGCAATGTGCAACAGCACTATTGTATATTAGGTACAGCATCCACTGTGCATTTCAGCTATTGGACTGATGCATGCTACTTTTCTACCAATGTAACGAGTGACAAGCTTTCTGGAACTGCACATAGTATGCTCATGCAGTGATCAGCTTTGTTTGATATATCAAGCGCATATAACAACAATAGTGCTGGGCAAACAAGGATGCATGTGTGCCTATGATACACTTCAGGAGCACCTAAACTTTACGTTTGCATGATTGTGCATGAATGTGACACCTAAATTCTCAACAGCTTTACAAAGTGTGATTGTTGGGATAGCTATTCTGGCATACCTTTTTCACTTTTTCAATCATACCACATCTTATTTCAGACATACACAATGTCCAATCTTCCCGCTTATGATGATTTGCCTATGGAACCCACCATAGCACCTAAATCCGCTGCATGGGGTGTTTTTGGAAAGGATGATGATTTGGGTACACTGAACTTGTTGACGGAGGAGCGAGTGGCCAAGGTATACTATCTGTGATATTGAACAACAGTGATGTAACACTTGTAATCTTGCAGGCAGCTCAAGACAATGTGAAGCGTGGTGCTGTATTTTCACTCAACTGGAAACTTGAACTACCATCACCACCACCACATGGTCGTGAAGTTATCCAACACCACATTCGCGATCGCTTCGGGAATAAAGGATTCGGTGATGTCTTCAATAACTATTTCGATGATGTCTTGACCAATTTCAACTCTCAAAGCTCCACCCAATGGGATGGATTACTTCATGTTGGCAATATGGATACTGGGAATTTTTATAATGGTGTATCACCTGATGATCTTTTGGAAGAACAAACTTCCCATCGTCTCGGAATTCATCACATGGCACGACGTGGTATTGCAGGGCGTGCTGTTTTGCTTGATTATGAGCGATGGGCTACCAAACAAGGCAAACAAATTGATCCATTCACATGTCATGCCATCACTGTGGATGAATTGCAACAAGTGGCAAAGGAGCAACATGTCGAATTCATGACTGGGGATATATTGTTGTTGCGTACAGGGTGGATGGCTGCTTATGAACGCGATAGTAAGGCAGCAAATCTCGACAATCTCCAATGTATCGGTGTTGAAGCATCTGAAAGCATGTATCGCTTTATATGGGATAATCATTTTGCAGCTGTTGCCAGCGATAACATTGCATTTGAAGCTTATCCAATGAAAGACTGGAACAATTCATGCCGTAAGTACACAGGTTACATGTAAACAATACATGTATTCATAAACAGCTTTACTTGTGTAGATACTCATTTACTAGCTGGATTTGGAATGCCTATTGGCGAGATGTTTTATCTTGAAAAGCTTGCAGAGGATTGTGCCAATGACAAGAGATATACGTCCTTTTTCACAAGCGCACCTCTCAACAAATATCAAGGCGTGGCATCTCCTCCTAATGCTTTGTGCATGAAATAAAGCAACTATTCTGTTCTGCAGTTATCACAAGTGTGTTTTCTTTCTTATCATGATCGAACAAAGGGATTGCTTCATATTCACTGTCATTCAGTATTACCAAGTTTGCCGTATAAAAGAGCATAGATGCTATGTGGGAGTTGTGCAAGGAATGACGATATGAGCAGAACAAGTGATAGATAATCGAGTCACTAGAAACATTTAAGAAACCAATCTTATACGTAGACAATGATCATTCATCAATACAATTGCTGAAACATGGATAAAGTAACATGTATGTTAAAACCAAAAGGTAGTCTAAGATACGTTTACTGCAGTATGCAGATGGGTGACAAGAACAGGGAAACTAAATTGGGGAAGGGAAGATGTTGGGGGGGGGGAATGTTATATTAAGTGGGTAGAAAAAGAGAACAATACATGTTATAATGCTACATGGTAATGGTGGTGGAGTGGGTGGTAGGGATGTTGTCGTGTGTGATTCTTCATCTAGCTCAGTCCTTGCGATCATGAAGAGAATTGATATAAGTCCATGCTCCATTATCCAATAATGCTTTACGTCTCATTTGTTGAACCATATCCACATTTCGTTTGCTGTAAGTGTCTGATGCATTGGCGTCCTCGACAAACTTGAACAATTTTGGTTGCCATGTTTCATTCTTTTCAGCTCTCTCTTTGCGCACTTTGCGTTGCCAGTCTTCAATCTTGCTCTTTTCAGCGTTGGCAACCGAGTAATTCTTGGTTTTCAGTGCTTCAGTAACAGGACCCCACAAACGATGAGATTCAATTTCTTGTTGCTCTTCAATAGGTGCTGTCACTCTTTCAGCCATGGGTTCCTCTTCAGCATCAAACAAGAGTTGCTTTTCACCTTCTCCCTTCTTTGTAACATAAGTCTTGTGACTCCATCGACCAGAGAGCGTGTATCTTTCTTCGCCGTCACATGTGATTGAACCCTTGATATGATTGTGCTCCCCACCAAACCAAGGCTTGGGAACAAACTCGATTGTTGTCTGAGTATGACCATTGGAACATGCAATTGTACAAACACCAGCCAATTCCAAATAAGCAGCACCAGTCAAGAAACCACGAATCATCAGATCAGGGAAATCAATGACGTATTGCTCATCATATTGCTTCACGTATAACACAGCACGTCCAACTTGTTCAGTCTTGATGCTTGTGCCCTTGAATCGAGCTTTTTGTCCAGCTAAATAATGAAACCAGGCATGAATGAAACATGATCAATCATTTTAGTGCTTAAAACCACTTACAATGACCATTCAGTGATACGCCAGCCTTTTCATCCTGAAGGTAGAAAGCAGAAATGGGTGGATGATGACATACTATTGAGATTCAATCAGTCACACAAAGGATCGTCCAAGCCCCCCATAATATGACACAATCTTCCCCCCCCCAATTACCTTGTTCACAAACACATTCGACATCACCCAATTTGCAAAGGAATTGTTCACCGAGAATAGGATTGTATGGCTTCTTTTCATGTTGTCCATTGGTACATCGAGATGCATAACTACCCCAAAGTGTCGACATGAACCATCTTGTCACTGCCAACATTCGCTCTAAATAGCATAATAAGCCTTCATGTTTATACAAGTCCTTTTCAATAATGACTTACCGGTTGGATCAGTTGCACTGCTAATGGCGGTAAAGCTGTCGTCAAACAAAGAGAACCATGTGTTAATATAGGATATAGAGAAACCCAACCCCTCGTTCATTTCACTCGGAGCTTACAAAGCTGGATGATCACCCCAATATGTGCTATTGTTCAAATAGAATACAAAGAACAACGTGTTAGTGAAAAAGTGTCACTGTACAAGTAAGGAAGAAGAGAAACAACCGAGAGAATGGTTGCTAGTATCCACTTACCCATATTCAAGCAAGGATAAACCATTCAAGAAGAAAGCAGGGCATGTCAGGGATGAGAGATCGCCAGTGAAGCTAATGACGGTCTTGATAAACTCTCTAAACTGGCTGCCAGTACCAGGCTCAGCATGCTTGACCGACATGTTATCAACGTCGTTCACAGAAGGTTCCTTGTCACCATTGGCGTCATTGGCGGTGTTGCTACGGCTGTTCGAGAAGAACTTGTTCATGGCAAAAAAGGAAAAAAGAACAAAAGAAAAGCGGAAGAAAAAAGGGAGAATGCAAAATAGCGCTGGCTTCCTTGTAGCCTTGGTTCAAAAGCTCATCCGTGCACCCCATCTCCACCCCCGCCCTTGGATATACTTTTTAGTGGATATTGTCATTACACTTGTTCATTCACTACTATTAAATCATCTATTCCTCTCTTGCTCTTTCTCTTTATAACGCACTTGGACTGGATTACGCATACATTAGACAGCTGATGATGATCTGGACATATTGCATGACACAAAGCCACCACATCAATTACATGACCAACCCCATCCATAGTCATTGATCTTATTGTCTAATCAAGTTGTATACTTGAACCCCATCGTGAAGGGTCATGTGGACTATTTTATACCCCAATATATTGAGCAATGATCCATCATATGATGACAAGCATGTATAACAAGGTCTATATGAAAGCTCTTTAATGAAAAAAAGGATGAATGCAATCGTTTATTGGAACTTTTGCTCTAATGCTCGGATGTAATGCTTTGGAAAGTCAATATTCAACACATGGATTTGGTGACTAAAGTAATTCATGGGTATCAGTCAGTCTATGTTTCGCTTTTTCTTAAAGAGCTAATACTCACGTGGCCAATTCAATCTTGCCAGTATTCAAATCCACTCGCACTGGTTCATGGTGCGCCCTGCTATCGTAAGACACATGGTAACCCCGTTCTGATAACACGTCCATCACAATGTCGACAAAATGGTGATTATCCAATTGGGGATCCTCCCTAATGACAATGTCAGATTAAAGATAACCCAGTACCAAGCGCGTCCCACTCACGTGCGAATCATCACATGCCCACTAATAGCATGCCTGGCTACTTGAGGAATGATTGTGTCGTCAATAAATCGAATGGCTTGTTGCAATAACGATGTATCAATTTCTTGATAATGCTCCAATCGATTGATCAAATCCTAAATCATCATATCATGAGTAAACACTGATCCATCCCCTTCCATCATGATATCACTTACCTGACGAGCATGAATGCCTATTTGTGTTGCAAGGGGTATATGTGAAATAGCGTCATAGGTGTCAGAATCGAGCTCGAGTGATGACTGATATTCGAATTCGCGTAAAATGATTTCCAAGACTTCCTTGATAGGACCTGTAGCATTGATAAGATCTGATTATCCACATATTAATTTCTGTCACAGGGTAATGTAACACACATCTTCATCCAATTCCGTATGACATACGAAAGGGAAACATCTTTGACAACTTGAGAAGGGAACCATAGCTCTTTTTGAAGAAGGCATATCGATTGCGAATCACCTATAAAGTAACATGTCATTAGTTGTAGTCCTATCTTGTCTTTTGTCTCACTTACTGTCTCATCATTATCTGTCACACGTTCTTCCCATAAGACTCCTTGACCAGTCTTTTTCACTTCCTGGTTGTGCTCTCGAATCATACGCCCACGAGCAAGTTGTCGTTGCACAGAAATGTCCTCGTCAACGTACAAGACACAAATGCGAAACACAGGCCGGCTAGAAACAGCATTAATCACTCAAAACGTGTTGCCAAGTCCACCAACACTTACGGAAATTGATCTCTGCGATCTGTATTGTAGAATTCACGTCGTAGCTCAGTCATTTTGTCATGTAGCATCTTGAGTGCTTCCACCTGGATTTCAGTACGAGGAAAGCCATCCACCAATACGCCAACAGTAGGATCACAATCTAGCATGGCATGAAGCACAAGTTCAATCACATAGCGATCTGAAATCATTTGACCTTGGTTGATAAGCTCCTTGCATTCAGGTGTTTGCAATAGTTGGGACACTGAAATAGGTGGATTGGTGATGCCACGAGCACGTAAAATGGATGGTGTATGCGTTCCTTTGCCAGATCTAATCCATGTCTCAGTAACCATAGCATCCTTCTTGTTCCCATGTCTCATCTTACCCTGGTGCTCCCATAAGAAAAATAAACTCACGAGGCAAATGAATATTCTCACGACCATAGTGATCTTCAATGTTCTTCCATGCTTGATTGAATATCAACTTGGCATCCTTGATCTCACTTGCTCTATCGTAAGAATGTATTAGTCCATGTAACTGCTAATGTATCGGGACAACAGAACCTGCATAGAGCAGGATATTGAAACAAAGGGGGCTCCAATACTCACCTCTTTTCTTGGCTCTCGTCTGAAACAGGGTTGGCTCTTGCAGACACTGTAGCATCTATGCATTTAAGTTAATGGTTCACTGTTAAGGCGGCATGGCTATGGTGTCATTACTTGAACTTGCTGGGGGTAAAAGACGCGGAGTGGTAGGCAAAGTGTAGAGTCGAATATGGCGAGGTACGCCCTTGTGTAGTGGTACTATTCTACTGCGAAGAATACTTGAACACCGAGCAGCAATGCATAAGGAACGAGTAATGAGCATGGTGGAATGGGTTCAGGACAAAAGTGCTTGCGTAAAGAGAGAAGAAGAAAGAAATAGATACTGTACTCAATCCGCGGAGTAAATCTGCATGGCCTTGTACGACAAGCACGTTAATGGCATTCGCCGGTTCAGCCAAAAACTGCAAGGTCAGCTATACTCATTCATCCATGATAAGCTATATTCCATTCCGGCATTCCCATGATTTGAAGCATAGAGAACATCCATTTGACACATTGGGATATCCAATTTAACGACTGATGTCACGTTTGAACACTATCAACCTACCATTTAATATCATTATCACCAATCTACTACCGCTTTGCCCCTGAAAATGATATAATTAGATACAGCACATGAGTACATTCTTTTTCATTGTCGATCAGATGTACTAGATACTATAAGAAGACCTTTATCTGTCTCATTGTCTATCAACCATCTCTATCATATCCCACGCTGAAATAAAGGTGTTATCCATGTCTCATGATCTCCTTCTCCTTCTCTCGCCGATTCAACAATTCATCTTGATATACCTTTCGCTATTGTCTTTTCAAGATGATAAATTTGACGACAGCATCTTCTTGCATATCATGCTAAACAGAGTCCGCTTTCATTGCAGCAGTAATACTCCCACGACTCCCAAACGTGGATTCATCATCATGCAGGATATCTTGATATGCATAATCCGGGATCTTAATCATTGAATGGTTGCATTGTGAATCAAGTCATTCTTGTTTGTTAGTCCAGACTAGTGTGCTGATGTTATGTATTCGTAATTGTTTACACATGTACGTCTGATCTTCAAGCAATGGATCCAGCACCAAGATCAGCCAAGCAATGTCAAACATGGCTAGTAGGGAGATTTGGACAAGATGCTTATACATCACATGACTTAGTTGAAGATACCATTTCCAAAGCCTATATCATCTTTTGTTCCTCCACGCATTGAATTCACTCTCTTTTCATACAGCACATTCAAAGCAAGTTTCGACATAAAGCCATTCAGGTTTAAGAATACAATGGTGTTGTTGCTTGCTCGAGTGCAAGATATCCTTTTCTGGATATGTAAAGTGACATCATTGTTTGCACAACGTCTCTTATTGAATCCATCTGAAATACACAGGGTACATGAGAGTCTCTCGTATTTGGGACGGGACATCTTAATTTCTTTCTTCACTCTAGTATACACGACACATTACGTATACGATTCACATATCAATCAATATAATGTATTAGCAGTGATATGAATGAGATATATACGGGGAGAAAAAGGAATAAGCTATCAGGCAATTACTGTTGCCCGGTATAATACTCTACATTGACGGCTATGATAGGAGTAGGATGTGTTGGGGAGGGGAAAAACACTTGGCATATAGCCATTCATCTTTACCTAGAAAGAGAAAAAATCACCAGTAATCCCTTCAAGGTTGTTCTGCTGCTGTTGTCGATTGGATTAAAGTTTCTTGGCCTTGTAGTGGGGAATCCTAAGACACTGGATACCAAGATAGGAGCAAAAGCTATTGATGACAACCACTGCCCATCGTGTATATGCCACTAGAGCAAACATAAAGTAAGCACAGATATACAGGTACTCGGTTTCAGGGGTAAAAATGGGAGCACTAGAGCTTCATGTCAGTATAACAGCATACATGGATGATGGTGGATATATACACTTACATATTGCCAAGGCGAGGTAGATTACTGATGACAGCTCCACCAATAAGAGGAAAGAGAAGCACGGTGAAACGTGGGAATCTCGACTTTAAAAGATGAGCAAGAATAATCTTGGTAGCCATACGTCCAAATACAATGCCAGTTGTCAAGGTGTAGAGGATATAGTGATGATGCGACAAGATGAATGAGTATGGTGATAAGACCCAAGAAAAGAAGGCAGCGACGTATGTGATGATTGGAAAGTTCTGGATAATCATGGTGGAGACAAAAGGACGTCCATTCTTACGACAAGCCTTGTACATGGCATACAAACTATTGACATGTGCTAATTAGATCCAACAACTGATGATGACTCGTCATCACTTACCACATAGGCATATGAGTAAACAAAAACATGATCCCAATCCACCAAACTACAGCGTTACTTGCAGGCATGGCTGAAATGGCTGGTGGCAAGGATAAACTAGCTGGAAGGACTTGACCCAGTGGGGTTTGCCATATGGATGGACCTGGATCAACACATGGATATTATTAGTGTAACTCATAATATACTTTTCCCCATCCTTTTGCAACTCACCATAGTAACCAGAAAGACAAAACACAAAGCAAGATACAAGGACACCTTCAGTGGGCGCATTGACATATCCGAGATACAGTGTGCCAGTATGATACTCTTCAGCTGTTGATAAATAGAATCCAAACATGGCAATGCCGTACAACATCACGCTTGCAGTCGAGTGACCCATACCAAGTGCTGCTGCTTGCAATAAGGCTGCAAATGATGTATTTAAAGCGTCGCATCCATGATCAAACAATTCTCCAAGTGGACTTGAAGTACCAGTACGACGAGCTTGCTTGCCATCCACATTATCAAAGGTCGAGTAAAGCCATAGTCCTGCAGCGAAACTAACCAGTATATCACCAATCAATCACTGTTCTACACACTTTTGTCTCCTTATAAAAGCAATCGCATACCTGTAATAGAGCCAATGAGGTCCTTGAGCGTCCATTTCGGGAGCAAAGACAACGGTCAAAGCAACATTGAGGATCATAAAGGACAAGCCGATCAGCGTGATCAAGTTTGGACTATAAAGTAGTTGTTGTCAGCCTTGTTTCTATTAAAAGAGAAGATAGGAATGATACTTGCGCAATCCATAATGGAAAGAGTTCGATGGACCAGTTCCAATAATGCTTGAGAACATAGCGACTGATGAATGACTTGTCTACTGCTGAATACTTGTATAATTTAAGGTTGGCCAACCTGTCGTTGGATAATGAACCACTTGTAAGGACGCCCATGATGAAATACGATCACGTCGATTGTTGATGGATCACGGCGAAAAAGAAGGAAAGAGAAGGAAAAAAGGGGAAAGAGGACCAAAGAATGAAAGAGAAAGGTACAACAACACTCTCTTTGTTCAACAATTCACAAGATGGATCCTGAGATCCGATCCGCTGTCACACAAAGAACAGCCCTGTTTGGGGAAATGGGTTACTCCTCTTCAAGGCCCTCCATCTACATGTGATTGAGTTGCATACACAATCCTTGTATTGCATAGTGCTGTTTTTGCACCTTTCCTAGTTGATGATCATCCTTTTTAATCATTGGATCATATCATTTATCATTCTATCTTAATATATCATTTGCTCTTATGTTCTCTGCCAATGCCTCCCACTCTTTTGTCTTTTAATGATGGTTCCCGGTATCTGGGCTCATGCGTTACACAGTGCTTGAGCACATTTGCACAGTCCTTTACAGTTTGCTCGTTCTAGTGTTGTTCTCAGTCTTTTGCAACAATGATTGTGTAATTGATAAATTGAATATACCTTTCCACTGGTCTGCATAAGGTTCAATTAGATGCAGAGCTTAATGATCAATTCATTGGTATAGCCGACTTTTCCAACTGATCATCTACTTGGTGTGTACTACTATGTTCATCTTTTAGCCATCCCTTAACATTAAGCTACAAATGCCTCTCTAAAGAAGAACAGCTACCAATAAGATGATTGGGGGATGATCAAGGACGGGATATAAACATACACATGGGAGTAAAATTTGCAGATCGCAATAAGGGTCCTGCACTACACTACACGTCAATTTGGCATATTTGACACATACTGCATAACTAATTTTGGGTGTTGTATAGCAAAGAGCATTCATTGTGCTATAAAATGGACATGAAGTAGAATGGCCAGAAAGTCAATATCGGGATACAAGCAATTCGTAACACGACATGATATGATCCACATTGTTTTGCTGCAGTCCTTTTCATTACCTATTTGTGATGTAAGGTTTATTGCCTAGACCAGTTACCGTGCTGATGTGCGGAGCATCTATTTTGTGATATGCGCTGAGCAATAACCCATAGAAGGAGAAGATAATGTAGCAAAGTCATCACTAACACCTTATTTTTAGCATGATTGTCATTATCCTTCTTTAATACACTGCTACTAGTTCTAGGTAGGATGATTGATCAGTGAATAAAACATCCTTCTACACGTGTCATCCATGTTCAACAACATCTTTAGTAGTAGTAGTAGTAGTAGTGACATGCATATATAGTGTGATATGTTAAATTTGGAGAGAATGTGTAATGCTTGGCATTGTAAATATAGACCAATGCAAAGAGGGAGGAGGAGGTAGTGGTCTTTTCTTTCTCTATTTCTTCTAGCGAAACATGAGCTGCAATGAACGAATCGATGAGAAGCTTTATAAGGTTGTACAGAACTTTACGTCACGTCTCTCCTAAAGATGATACCTTCACCTTGGCTCATTTCAAAAAGAAAACGACGACGTTACTTGCGTTAATGTGTACTATTTACGCCACGTGTTAAACAGGCTCCCTTTCTTTTCTCTTTCTCTCTTTCTCTCTCTTTCATCTCTTTCTCTCTTTTTATCTTGGTCTCTCACTATTGCTTGTCCTGTTTGTTCCTTCCACGTCTCATAATTCATATCGACTTTTGAACAACAAAACAGTCAATGCTTCCTATCGTGTTAGCTTGAGCAACAGTCTATCCAATACCTAGTCTTTCTCTCGTTGTCTTTTTAGGACGCCGCCTCTTGTTTTCCAACGACACATACACAGCAACCTTTCCACAATCCGTTTCAGTTGTGGACATGTACCCGCACTACCATCATCAACCAGTGGATGCCACCAGCAATGCTGTCCCTGGATCCTTATACCAACAACCACGCCATGTTGGCCAACAGTACCACCATCCGATAGCACACCATCCCACTGTACCCACTCAAGCACCCACTCCAACTCGACATGCAGTTTATCAGCCCCCACCACAACCAGCAGCTCCCCCAGAACCGTTGCCAAGTGCTAGTGACGTACAACATACGTTGGGACTTAATCTTCCTCAAATGGCTGAATTCGCTTCTTCCATGGTGTATCTCATGTGGCACGCTCGACGTCCTTCTGTTATGGCTCTTCATGATGCGTCAAAGTCAGCTGGTGGTCCTAATACAACTGAACAAGATGCACAAAGTCGAGAAACAGCTCATATTGCGAATGCAACAAGTAGTGCTTTCAAAAAGTTCTCTCGACAGGTAATAATATCATGCAGGTGTATAGTGGGATTGTATACTAAGTATGACATGTCTTTAGATTCTACATGCAACACAGCTTTCCGAGTCAGTTGTCATGCTATCATTGAAGTATATTGCGATGCTTTTACAACGAAATCCCAATATCCAGGGAGCAGAAGGATCTGAATATCGACTATTCACAGTTGCATTGATGTTAGGTAAGGTTTTTATATGGGATGATTGGAAAAGAGACAATCAATTATTAACATGGGATTGGGTATAGCCAACAAGTTTCTGGATGACAACACCTTTACCAACAAGACTTGGTCTGATGTATCAGGGATGAAAGTGACAGATCTCAACATTATGGAGCTTGAGTTTCTGGATGTGCTACACTTTGGATTATTCGTGAAAAAGGACGAGTTTGAGAGATGGAAGGTTGCACTAGTCAACTTCAAGAACCAACTGCACTCTGTCTACCAGGCACAAGAGCAACAGCAACGACAAAAGATGATTGAAGCATCACTTAAAAGTGTGGGAGTATCCATGCTACAACCCCAAGAGCAAGGATGGCCAACGACTTCACATGAGATGGCACGACAATCAACACCTACGCAACAGCAGCAGCAACAATCACAAACGAGTATGCAACAACAATATCATCAACAATACTTGTATTTATTGTCGAAAGCACAACAGCCACAGTTCCCTACACAACCAATTAATCAACCTTTGACTCGTGTACCACTGCGGATACCAGCTCAGCCAGTTTACATGAACGCTCCCACATATTCATCTTCATCCCATATTGCTCCACAACAACAACAAACAGCGCCTGTGCAGGCACAGCAACAACAACCACCACCACCACCACCTCAGTCCAATGTGTATGATGCACCTATGGTTGTTTCATCTACACCAGCTACTGCTAATATTCCTCCTCCTCCAACATCCCACCATCATTATTCACAAGATCCAAAACGTGCTTATCCACAACAACCACCTCCATCACAGATTGATACCCAATATTCAACGCAATACGCTTCACGTCATCAACAGCCACCATCAGCTTCAATGGGCAAACCAGCTGCTCGTCCTGTATATGATACTTATGGTCGACCTAGTGATCCTACTTCAGCAGATTCAATGTATCCTGGTACATATGCATCATTACAGACCACACCAGCTTATACAACAGCAGCAGCATATTCACATCCAGCATCAGCAGCAGTAGTACAACCACCATCTACACAGCAACAACCAGTAGTCAACAATGCTGTATTGCGCACGTCCTCTACTCCAATGCAAGGCGGGCACGATTATACCATGAGTAGTGGTGGAAGTGGTAATACTACCAATTTACAACCACCCCAAGCAGCACCTAGCAACGCATCACGTTATTATTATGCAACACCTTCAGCAACGCCTACATCAACACATGCTGACAATGCACAACCAAGTGGATATGCAGGATATGGTAATGGAGTATCTGTACCACGACCAGTGAGATCGTATTACGTTGAATCACCAGCACAGCCACAACAACATACACAAATTGCTACTCCAGCAACGGCCAATGTAGACTATCATGCATATGCCATGTCATCAGCAGCACCACCTGCACAACAACAACCCATGGTCTCTGTTCCAGATCCTTATGCTACACAACAACGACCACCCAACATGATGCGTACACCAACATCTTCTACTCCAGCTGCTGGTTATCAGGTAAGAAGAAGCATTGAAAAGTTTTCTATCAGATAATTTATTGGACTCTATAGTATCCACCACCTACTGCAGCACCTCCCAACACAGCAGGATATGGTAAATCATACCCTTCAAGACAACATCTTTCTTCAGTCCCCCATCCTCATCAGCAACATCAGCCTCCACCTTCATCCACACCAGCAGCAGCAACATCTGAAGAGTATAATATCAGTGGTCCTGTACCAGAAGATCCTCTTACAGCAGCTGAATCCTACCGTACCCATAGACGATGATTTCACCCAAATCTCTTTTTTCTTTTCTTCTATATATTATACATATTCCCCTTTCATGGTTTTTGTTTTTCATTGTGTGTATGTTTATCCCATCTCCTTTTTTTCAATCACTTGAACATTTCTCCTCAAAACAATGATTACGCATGCGCATTGATTTCTTTCTTTTGGTTCAATCAGCACTTTATAGTAATGAATTGCCTTGACTATCGGTCACACGACAGAAATACTCTGGTGATAGAACACCATTCTTGCCTTCAGTCAAGATGACTTGATTCTTGGATCGATAAAAGGGAATACCATCTATGTATGATAGTCAATCAACAAGGAGTCAATGTAGTGTAGATAGATAGATACCTTGTAATGCCTTTGCCATATCAATGTAAATAAAGACTTCACTGGTCTTACGCATGCCTAAGTTGAATATAAGTGAATGGATCATTGGAGAGAAAGACATAGACTTACCACTAATGACACCTGAATCGCCTGGGAGACCTGTAGCACAGTGCACATGATGGCGTTGCATCTTTTTCAGTCCTTGGTGTTTGATATTCTTCCAGTTCTCTTGACTAGTGCCATGAACAACCACTGGTAAAGGAGTCGTCAATCGTTCAAGTAGTTGCTCATTGTCAACCTTGAGCGTGTGGCCTTGATTCGCGCGAATGTACCATTGTCCGTCTTCCAATTGTGCCAAAGCATAGCGTTGCTTGTCATTGGTCCTCACGACATACTCGATCTGCTCCTGTGTGATATTCTTAAACTTGGGTCTTGCTAGCTAAAGGTGTATTAGATGATATCTTACAAGGCATAGTAATACACAATACCAGATCTGACAACAGCAAGTATCCATCCGAACGCAGTGTCAGTTTCTCCTTGGCAGCACCATGTCGAAGTACATAGGCTAAAAGTTTGGAAAGTTTGGTTGCTTCTACAGGTGTCATGAATGACGACGATGATGCATCCTTCGTGTCGGCCATTAGAAAGAAAAAGGGGATTGCTCACTCGAAATAAAATCACAGCTTGATTTTCATCTATGAGACTTTATTGTTATGGGAAGTAGCTATAAAGAGAATGAGAAATGTGTTTGTGTTTGCATGATATTATTGTACAAGGCTAAGAAGATACGATTGGTGAGAGATGATAGGGGGGAAAACGGTGCGATAGGGGAGGTGAACAAGGGCAAGAGAATGGGTGTCAAGATACAAATTTAGCCGCTGCAGCTGATGCATGCATCTCTGTTGTCAAGTGAGCATTGCATAGCAGCCAAGTTGGCTTCGTCTTGTTCCTTTTTGTCTGCAGGGTCTTTCAGTGCAAGCTGATCCACAGTGAACTAGAAGGAAAAGAGATTTAGGCTTGAAATCATATAGATATCACTTTTATATTTACCTTGATGGCATCTACAGCAGGTCGTGATCGCAAATAGTACATGCCAGTCTTAAGACCACGCTTCCAAGAATAAAAGTGCATGGAGGAGAGTTTGCCATAGGTTGGTTCAGCCACAAAGAGATTCATGGATTGAGATTGATCAATAAATGCAGCACGATCTGCAGCCATATCAATAATGACACGTTGAGACAACTCCCATACAGTCTTGTAAAGCTTCTTGAGATCATCAGGAATACCAGGTACTATATGATCATGCATTTAGTATGGTCACTTTTAAGCCAATGTGAAATCACTTACCATTTTGAATACTGCCATTGTGTGCAATGATCATATTCTTGACTTGTTCATTCCACATGCCACGATCAATAAGATCCTTCAACAAGTGATGGTTCTATAAAAAGAGAATTAACAATCAACATGGGTTAAAGTCAAGTGACAACACTTACCACAACTTGGAATTCTCCACTCATCACACGACGCGTATAAATGTTGCTGGTGTAAGGTTCAAAGCATTCATTGTTGCCAAGGATTTGGCTGGTGCTGGCAGTAGGCATAGGTGCTACAAGAAGTGAATTGCGAACGCCATGCTTGGCAATCTTGGCACGTAAACCAGACCAATCCAAACGATCTGAGCCTTGTACACCCCACATGTCATGTTGTAAGATGCCTTTGCTGACAGGTGATCCTTCATAAGTCTCATAAGTGCCGAACTTTTCAGCCAGTTCACAGGATGCTTCCAAAGCAGCGTGATAGATGGTTTCAAAGATATCCTTATTCAATTGACGAGCTTCAGCAGAATCAAAGGGAAGACGTAACAACAAGAAAGCATCAGCAAGACCTTGCACACCAAGACCAATACTATAAATGTTCTGAGTAAGGGATGATATCAAGTCATCAGTGACAATACAAACAACTTACGGTCTGTGTCTCATGTTGCTGTTCTTTGCTTCATCCACAGGATAATAGTTGACGTCAATGACTCGATTCAGGTTTTTGGCCACAACCTTGGTCACCTTGTGTAACTTGTCAAAGTCAAATGCGCCATCTGACACAAATTTGGGCAAAGCAAGAGATGCCAAGTTGCAAACAGCCACTTCATCAGGAGCAGAGTATTCAATGATTTCTATGGAGCAAGATATCAGTCTTGGATGTTCTCTTTGTGTATTCAATAAACGTACCAGTGCACAAGTTGGAACCAGTGATTGTGCCCAAGTTCTTTTGGTTGGATTTTTCATTGCATGCATCTAGAATTAAAATCAATGTCAAAAGCAATGTTGACAAAGTAAAGAAAAATCTTACCTTTGTAAAGCATGTAAGGCATACCGGTCTCAATTTGAGCATCAAGAATGGCAAACCAAAGCTTTTGAGCATTCACAGAACGACGTGCTTTGCCTTCTTGTTCATATTTGAGATAAAGAGCTTCAAATTCTTCGCCATAACATTGATCAAGACCAGGGGCTTCATTGGGACAAAACAATGACCATTCGGCATTGGCTTCGACACCTAATTTAATCAAGATCAGCCAATGGTTACACAGAGATCATGAAATCGATCAAACTTACGTTTCATGAAAAGATCAGATACCCATAAGCCAAGGAAAAGATCACGAGCACGAACTTCTTCTTTGCCATGGTTCTTTCTCAAATCCAAAAAGTCAAAGACATCCACGTGCCATGGTTCAAGATACCTAGAATCAAGTGTGTTAGTATCATTCAATCATGCAAAGCGAATGATCGACTTACATGGCAAAACTGCCATTACGTTTACCACCACCTTGAGTGACAAAACGAGCAGTATCATTGTATACGCGCAACATGGGAACAATGCCATTGGATGTACCATTGGTACCAGCAATATAAGAACCAGAGGCACGAATCTTTTGGAAGCTGCAACCAACACCACCAGCGGATTTGGATATGCGAGCACAAGTCATCAGGGTATCATAAATGCCTTCAATGCTATCATCTCTCATTTGTACAAGATAACAGCTGGATAATTGGGGACGAGGTGTACCAGCATTGAAAAGAGTTGGAGTGGCGTGTGTAAAGTATTTGCAGGACATGTATTCATATGTTTCCAAAGCTGCATCAATATCTTCACCATGGATGCCAAGAGCAACACGCATAATCATGTGTTGAGGACGTTCAACCAAATGACCTATATTAGATGGTAAACATTGGGCAAATCACATACACAAACAAACATACCATCAATCTTCATCAAATAGCTTCGTTCCAATGTCTTGAAGCCGAAAAAGTTGAAGTCGTAATCACGTTCGTAATCAATGGCGCTGTCGATTCTGTCGGCATACTTTTGACTGATCTCGTAAAGCTCCTTGGACACCAGAGGATTGTGACATTTGAGCTTGGGATGGACATGATGATACAATGTGCTGACGACCTTGCTGAACTGTTCATCAGTTTCCTTGTGAAGATTGGATACAGCAATACGAGCAGCAAGAATGGCATAATCAGGATGCGTAGTCGTCATATAGGCAGCAGTTTCTGCAGCAAGATTGTCCAATTCGACTGTAGTGATACCTTGATACATGCCAGTAACCACCTATTTAGGAAAATGATATTAAAGACGTGTTCGGAGACGCGTTGTGCAGTCGCGTGTTTGTGGCGCGTGAACTATAATATACCTTTTGTGCAATCTTGGGAGGGTCAATGTAGTTGGCATTCAAGTTGTTGCATAGCTTGCTGATGCGAGAAGTGATCTTGTCGAAAAGCACACGCTCTTGACGGCCGTCTATACAACACTAGCTGAGTAAGCAAATGATAACACCTAAAAAGAGAGCCAGTATCAAGGTACAGGCATCCATGTAAAGATAATTACCGCGTTTGATAACAAACATTGAGATTGGAAATACGCTTGTCAGTTAAAGATATAAAGGATAAAGTAGAATGAAAGAGTTCTCAATGTTTTCTCTGTGAGAGAAGGGAAGGGCAAGGAAGAAAAGAAAAAATCTAATCGCGACGCGTGCAGTCTTTAAAAAGTTGCAGCGGAGAACGACCACGATCCGCGACAAGATACGCGACGCACGCGATCCACGCGAAAATGAATTTCCCCTTTCTCCTACCCAAGAACATTCCTGTTTACTGATAGAATAGTCATTACACATAAATGATACTACTCTATTGCAAAAACCTTTTGATATGTCTTGTATTGTTTAGACTTGTGGGATCATGGATGTAATATCATCTCGTCAGAATGTGTCATGTATTCTTCTACAATAGCCAACACAAGGATCCAATGCACACTGCATTAAGGTGCATAAACATGCATAAACAAGCACTTTGTATTGCATGTTTTGCTATAAATCATTAAGGGTTTATTAATGATTGTCCACCTGCAGAAAGAAACTAGACAAAGAAACCATTGCATATCACTTGGTGACATCTCTATATGAAGACTATGTTCCTTTTGGTAAACGACTTATCAGATAGTGGCTTGAAATGGGGGTGCATAGCCTAATGCACCAACATTCATTGTCTGAGTCACAATTAGCTCCTAATATGGAAATTTAAAGATGTTGATGTCGTGATGACTCCCTGTACCAAGTGTAGCCTTCTCTGATTCAAGGGGTAGATTCATACATGTATCCTACTTGAACACAGCAACATGAAACAATTATATGATCCCATTGTCACTACACTTTCATCTCGGTAAAAGAGATATGCTTTTCACATCACCCATGCCACCAGACAACATCCCAATTATAACATGCAACAAGAAGAAATTTATCGTACTTTGTGTATATTAGTATTACGATTAAAAGTATAACATTGTTTGGCATAATGGTAATGCTGGAACATGAAAGATGAAAACGTCTAAGTCTAATGCTATGGCGAAGTTGTCTCCTTCAATTGGGGAAGACGTAAATAAAAGTTAACAATGAGCGCAGTAACCAAACAGACACAAAGAACTGTAGGACCATACAAGTCATCGTAGCGTATAACGTAACGACCAGTGCGTAGTTGCCATGCTCTAAATTGATATCGACCCAGCGCATAACTATAAAACAAAGTAAGTCATACATCCCATATTTGATTCTTGTATTCACTTACAGGCACATGATGGATGCCATGATGATAAAGACGCCACCAATGATACGTGATATGCGATCGCCATTGTTGAGCAAGTTAAGAGCCACAGTGAGTAACAAGGCACAAAATTGCAACCAAGAGATAAAAGTACGTTCATTGGCAAAGAATGTCTTTGGCTCGATCTTCCGAATAATAGAACGCACACGTGGTTGTTGTTGTTGCTGTTTGGATGTGTTGGGTGGTGGTAATTGCTGATCCTTTTCACTATCATCCTTCTTTTTGTTCTTGTCAGACATCAACTTGGGATAGAATCGAGAAAGCAAGTCGCCAGCACGTTCACGTTGCCTGGACACCATCTTGTTGGTAGAAGAAAAGTTGATAGCAAGGTGACGAGGTGCAGTTGGTTGTGTATCAGAGTATAGTAACGAGTGACGATGATGACCATTGACGAGTGGTTGCATACTGAGTGAACGTGACAATCCAACACCTAAAGTAGGTGGTTTACGAATATCTGTATCAAGCACTTCAAGCCACCATGGATGTACTGGTACACGATCAGGATACAATTGACAAGCACCATGTAAATACTTTGAAAAGCGTGGTACTTCATGCACTAGATGACTGTTGAGTAACTTGTCAAGCCATGCTGGTGTTTCTTGTCCTAAATGGGTCTGAATCTTGGTCTCCAGTACAGCATAAGGGAAACGATGGATGTCTCTTTCCTCAACATGATGAAATGGATATTCGATACCAACATCAGTACGTCTCCAGTTACCACCTGCTCTTGAACGACCATCCAATTCATCTTCTCTGATAAAGGTCAAGTTGCAATCAAGTGAAATACGTAATCGTTGATCACCAGGTCGTTGAAATGCTGTACGATTGTAGAAAACACGACACATGGGAGATAACTTGCGTTGAGAAAAGGAACGTTGTACACCTTTAGCAATAAAGTGTTGCTGTTGAATAGAGTGTTCGGCTGCATTGCCAGCTTGTCGAAGATCTGCTGCCACGTGATCTGCTGTATGAGTACCTTGCATAAATGGCACCACTTTATGTTCCTTGAGTCGAAAACGATCCTTGACAGAGTGTCCATTCAACCATGGAGCGTGATGGGTCTTGCGTTCAATATAGACATTCTTGGCATCTTGGCCATACCAGCGAAAGCGAATGGCTTCAGCTCCTTCATCCCTTTGTAGTCGTTCAGTGTACAAGTCAAAAGCTGAATTGTCAAAATAAACTGAGGAGATGGCAGCGTCGTTGGCTTCGTATTGCTTTTTGCGATTGTAAACGTGTACAGGCAAATGAAAGAGGATAATAGCCTTGACTTCAGTGATGTTATCTGGATGAACCCAGTACTTTGCAGTGGCACGTTCAAATTCCACTTGTTCCCCTTTTGATGTAGGTGGCGGTGGTCCAAACTGCTCCCCTTCACAGTGATTATTGGCATGGGATATTCTCACCACCAGTTCATCAAATGTCTGTGTTAATGCATCCAATGGCCATTTTTGTTGCATTTCTTGCTTGTATCGATGCCGTAGATTCAAATGTGTCCAACGATCATGTTTCTTGACCATCTTTTCAAATCCTTGTTGATTCAATCGATGAAAACGTGCCAATTCATTAATATCCACAAGCACATCTGCAAGTTGAGAAGCAAGAGCACGTTGTAAATCACTGGGCTTTTCTTGAGAGGGTGTCACACTATCAAGTTGTCTTTCGCATGATTCAACACGAGGGATAATGTCATCCTTCAACTTGCGAGACACAAAGTTGTACACCTTTTCGAGATCTTTCTCAAATGCTTCCAAAAAGAACATCTCATCACGCTCACGCCAGCCATGATCAAGTTGTCTTTCTTTCAGTTCTCGTTTAAGGAAATTGTAATTCATATATGCGTCTCGCCATGGCAAATGGATACGACTCTCCAATTCAGCACCAAATTTCATGATGAAGGCCGTGTGGTGATAAACGCAGGTATGGTTGGGTGGTATGTAAAAATCTCCTACTGCCAATGTCAATGCTGTCGTCCCCCTTTTACTTGGTTGGTTCTCACCTCTTCTTTTTTGGCAATGGGATGGTTGTAATAGATTATGATTAAGATGAATAGCTCAAGTAAAAGCAATTGCGTCACGCCACAAAGAGACAAAGTAGAAAAAGAGACAAAAGAGATAGAGATGAGATACAACTTTATTATATCACGTCAATGCATAAGATACAAGTTTGTGTATAGATGATTGTATTTGTGTGGATAGTTTGTTTCTTTTGTCAAGAATACCACTTGTTTTCAATCCAACCGATTTATCGGTAGCAACCTGTCATCGTACTTTACCTAGCGTTCTTGCCGATGCTTCGTTACCACATGATCTAGAATAAGCTTTTACATCATCAAGATTGGCTTTCATGCACGCCATTTATGATCATTCACTCCAAACAGCTCTCAACATAACCACTTTCAAAGGCACGATCGATTAGTTGTAGTCAGATATGTAATGTAGATATAATTGTATGTATGTTTTTTCCTGTAACAGCATTTATGTATTGAGCAAATAAACAAAAGACCACTACTACTACTCTGTGTGTTGGAAGGATCGCATTACTTCATCGAGCTGGTCCTCCACTGATGCTTGTTTCATTCTTTCCAATTCTAGTTTTTCACGCTCTTTGGCTAATTCTTGTTCCTTTGTCGAGTCGGCAATCATCTGTAAAAGGCTAGGAAGTGTTTGTTGTGGAGCAAAATATACATCAATAGTGGATGCATCCTTGGAAGATGTAATGGTAGAAATGTGTTTAGCACGTCGATGATCCTCTCCACTGTCGATCCGCCGTCTAGGAGACCGTCTTGGGATAGGAGGTGGCGATAGTGATGATCCAGTATCATGATGATGTTGTTGTTGTGATGATGGTACTTGTTGCGCATTCAATTTCATCCATTCACGAAGATGCTCTTCAATACCATGACTCCCATCCTCTTCATCTCGACTGTGTTCCACTGTATTGTCATGTGCATAAAAACTTTTGCGATTGCCTTGCTTCTTGACAATGCCCCATTCAACTGTGCCATCATCCATTTCTCGAACTTCCAATCCTTGCAGCTGTGGCGTATCATTCATCTCGCTATTGTCATCTCCTTGATAATAGTCATACAGACTCGTATCATCGTAATATCCACCATCACCATTCTCCTGTTGTTGTGTACTGGTCATATTGCTATTCTTGGATGGTCGTCGTTGATCTACTTGCCGTATCTTATCAATCATATCTTGTGGCAAAGGTGGCATGGGTATGTTGCTGTCTGGTGATGATAATGAGCCATTTAGATGTTTCATAAAGTTGAGTGAATCTGGTGGTACATAAATGATAGTGCGTCGTATAACTCGTGATTTGCCTTTGTCTCTGCGTTGTCGTAATCCTGATCGTTGTTGATTCATATTGACAGTCTTGGTTGTATTGGATCGTCTTGTTGCTTTGCCTGCTTTTGCCAGTAAATGAGTCAACAAACCACCATCTTGTTGTGGAATATCATCATTGCTGGCGTTAATGTCTTTGGTGATGTTGTCATTTTTGATTTGTTTATCATGTTGCATTACTGCCATAGCAGCAGGTGACATGCCATCCTGTTGTTGCTGCTGCTGTGTACTTGAACGACTTCTATTGCGATAAACTGATCCAGCATTGCTTAAATTCCTCACTAATCCTCGAAAAGGTGCTGCTTTTTTGGCTTGTCGTAAGCTGCCAAAGAGTCCAATTGACCTGCTACGTGATGATGATGGAGTGGATGATGATGTTGGCTCTGTTGTATCAGGTTGAATATGCTGCTGATGTTGTTGATGACGTTGTTTTGATTGTTCATTGTTAAGCAAAGATGGGGTGGACCGTGATGGTGTTGTAGTTGGTTCATTCAACAATGACTTTTTTGTGGAAGGGAATCGTGCAGGTTGTATTGAAGGTGATGGTGGTGTTGGTGTATCATACAAAGCTGTTACATGATGAATGGCATCCATACTGAGAGATTTGCGCACGGACTTTCGACGTTGAATCTCCTCCTCATCCATGTGATGCACCTTGCGTAACAAAAGTGAAGGCTTTTTGGTAACTGGTCGCTCTGGTATATTTTCCTTGTTGATAGGAGATGATGGTGGTGATACAACAGGTGATGGTTCAGGGTCATTGTTGTCATTGTTTTCATTTGTTGTTGCTGTAGTTACTGCCATGCTTTTTCTCTTTTTCAACAATCGTAACAATTCAAGCTCATCTTCTTGTGATAACTGGATATTGCTTTCACGTAGTTGCATGACTGATAACCGATTCTCATGTAAGTGATGGGCGAATGCTGCAAGATCAAATTTGCTGTATCTAGTTTTACGTTGTGAAGTACAAGAATCATTGTTGTTGTTGTTGTTGTTGGAATACTTTTCAATGACAAGACGAGAAGATCGAATACCACGTGCAAAGTCTTTAAAAAAGACATCTTCATCCAAAAGATCCTCATCATCTGATTCAAAGATAGATTTGCCTTTGGTAGCCAGAAAAGGTGGTTCTTTGGTCTTCTTTGGTGGAGGCTTGGCCATAGGGATAATGGGTGGACCTGAAGTAATATCATGGAAATCAACCACCTCCTGCATAAATGGAGTTTAGCTTCAAGAATAGAAGAGATCAACAAAAGTTAATTTACCCCCTTCATAGTGTGAGCCGGCTGCTGTTGTGTTGGGGAGCCTATCGTTGTTGTCGACACTGGTACTGGTGGTGCTCCTGCTACAATCTCGCTGTTGCTTCGACTGCTGCTCGATCCACCACCACGGACTTCTGAAGTAGAAGACGATGGTGATAGGGGTGGAGTCGTGTTTTGTTGCACTGAATGACTCTTGACAACTTCATTGGGTACTTGCGAACTCGATGTTGAACAAGACGACGACACTGGATCAAGCTGGCCGAGTTGAGTAAGGATCAGAGAAGCGCGGAAATCTCTAGTGAGCTGAATCTCGTCAAGGGGTTGATAGGTATCTTCTAGTCGCCTTTGCTGTTGCTGAGTAAAAAGAGAGTTGTCGTCACCATCATCAGCTAGCTTAGATGTATTGTATTGCAACATGAAAGAGGAATAAAGATTATAGTTCACAACATGTTGTACGTTTGTAGAGTACCTGGTTGCACCAAATGTCCTGTTTTGCAATAAGCATGCATCTAAAGCATTTGTTGCCATTTGAGTCTACGACGTCTCAGGTACTACATTGATCTCATACAATATCTTTTGGCAATGCAACATGTGCTATCAGGTGCTTATAGCGCTACTTTTTATATGAGTTAAGCCTCTTTTTGTATACGTGTTTGTGTATCTGTGCTACTTGTCATGCGAATATCCGCCTTTACCACGTTGTCTATCACATCTGCACTAGCAAGAATTGATTGTTCATGCAACCATGCAGCTCACACTGCAATCTATCACCAGTGCTCTGCATAATCTTGGTCACGTTGTGGCATAAATCATATCCAGAAACCCTGGGACAACTGTACACAAAGCACAACTACACAATACATTGTGCCGACGAGTGCCTTGACGTGTGTACCCCCATACCCAATTATAGCAAAGTGCAGGTACTGTCATTCTAACGCATTGGATGGCATATGAAAAAGGATAAAGCTATTCACATACACTTTCTCTGTGCAAAGCATGTATTGAAGAGCTGTATGATGGGATCATGGTAAACCTGATGAAAGATGTTGTTCAAAGGAGATGACCTTGTTAATTTGGCAGTTAGGTAAAAGACCGAGTCGCCGAAGATTTATATATATGAAGATTTTTTCTATCTCCTCTCTATCGATTCTGGACTCATCATCCCCTTACTATTATTTGGCGTGGACATGCAATGAACTCCAGTGTGTTTCTTATTCTCTTTTCTTTTCATTATCTACTAATTTTAACTTCACCACCACTATTCATTCCTTTAATCCTCCCCCATCCATTCATTACTACTTACTCCTCCTCTAACGACAATCCCCTTACTACTCTCCTTTACAAATGAAAATCAGACACCTTGCAGCACTTGTCACAACCGTCATTGCCAACTCATGGCTTGTGTCACCCATTTTGGCTCAAGACGATGGTAATACACAACAACACAGAATACAACACATATGATACTCACTGCCACGATAGGCTCATACGATGATTCTGGTGTTGATGATGGCTCTTGGGATGACAGTGATGGTGGTGACGATGGTACTGGTGACTATGACAATGGCACTGACAACGGCTATGATGACGGCAGTGGTGACGGTAGTGATAATACTGGAGAAGACTATGATGATAGCGGCAATAATGATGATTACGATGATGGAAGTGATTATGATAACGGTGACAATGGCGATTATGACGATGGAGACAGCACAGGCCAAGATGATGGCACAAATGACACAGAAACTGATGGCTCCGATCCAACCGAAACTGGGGATGACAATGAAGGCACACCTACAGATAATGGTGATAATGCAACAGCTACTGATCAATGGGGAAATCCAATCACGACATCCACTGATGATATGGGTGCTTCATCAACAATGAGCGCTACATTAGCCCCATCAACTACCGATAGTATCATACCAACTGATACAATGATTAGCAGTATTACTAGCAGCAGCATTGCACCAAGTGAAACAGCAACTTTGCCTAGCAATGATAGCAGCAGCAACAATACTGGAAAGATTGTTGGTGGAGTAGTAGGTGGAGTAGGTGGTGCCCTGGTGGTAGCTGCCATTGCATTCTTTATCATACGCCGTAAACGACAAAGCAAACACGATGATGTTGAAGTATTCCAACCACGCGATGAACTTCAAGAACCTCGTGCTTCATGGATGTCTGGTTCTCAACCTGCTAGTCCTGCAAGTATGTCACAGCCTTTGACACATTCATATCAACATGGTCCTCCTCCCACACCAACTCATCACGCATAAAGCAATTCATGGTCGTTAGACATTCTTATACACATCTTATATTCGCATAGTCCTTATTGTCCCATATATCTCATAATATAGTTGCATACGCGATTACTAGTAACAACAGCTTGATTTGCTATGTGTAAGGGGAATGTCCAATTTGGAGGAAATTCAATCACAAGTCTCGACACGTTGTTGGACACATGATGTAATACTTGGAATTGGCAGTTATTTGCAACAAGGCAATTACAATAAAGCTTTTGAGCACTCTTTCAAATGAAGAATCATCCGTATCCAGGCTACTTTGCTCATACACTTTGTTGATATGTATTAGCTTAATCTATGCTGTATGTTCTTTCTTTGCTTTTTGGTCTTGAAAGAAAAACTTCCCACTGCAAAGCAAGTGCAAGAGTTACTAGAGCATTGGAAGTGAGTAGCATGCATAAAGATGTACATGTGAAAAGAACACGTCTTCAATCACCCAGCATATATACTTTATAATGATGTTTATTGCTGTGTCATGATAGATAACATGCATATGGATGGGATCTGTACAGGTATAACATGGTGCCAAATAAGGCAGAGAACGCGACAGGCGCGTACATTCAATCAAATTTGGTCATTGGGAGCGGTGCGGCGCGACTGGTTTCCTGCTTCTTTCAAGTGATACTCCATTGTCGTCTCCAATGCCACCATCGGTCAAACGACGCCTCTCCTCCTCTGAAGAGCTTGAAGGCGATTCCCAATCCGAGTCTTCGGCAAGTACTGTTGATAGCAATAAACGATATCCCCTGATATGCTAATACGAGTCAAAACGTTGACAGGTGTCCAATTCCCAGATCGCCCGAAAGAAAGCCAGACTTGACGACAGCAATGACCAACAGGAGGTTTCCAGTGACACTGACTATGACGAAGATGAAGACCTTGAAATTGAGTCGCAGACTTTGTCCAATGCACAGTCCAAGTCTGTTTCGAAAGGCATGGTATGCTTGCCACCTTATTTTTCTTCTTCCCTTTGGATTTCAGCTAATATGGATTGTATCCATTCTTGCAGGAAGTCTCTGAAGCAGGCACTATATCGTGCGTGGAGATATTCAACTTTATGTGTCATAAGCATCTCAAGATCGAGTTGGGTCCAAAGATCAACTTTATCATTGGTCATAATGGAAGTATGTACATGGTATCTCGTGATCTATACAAAATTGACTTACAATATCATAGGTGGTAAAAGTGCCATCTTGACAGCTATCACCATCGCATTGGGTGCCAAGGCAAACTCTACCAACCGTGGCAAAAACCTTAGTTCTTTGATTCGTGAAGGTGCAAAGTAAGTGAACAGAAAGGATGTTTATTGGTTATGGAATACTGATAAAGAATGATAGTGCTGCATTGGCTATCGTTACTATCACCAACAAAGGCTCTGACGCTTACAAACCAGACATATATGGTGACGAGATCATCATTGAACGCAAGTTGCTACGTGACGGTGCTGGTCAGTACAAGATCAAGTCATCAAGCAACAAGACTATCTCCACCAAGCGAGAGGAACTTGTAGCCATATGTGATCACATGTCAATCCAGATTGATAATCCATTGACTGTGCTCAGTCAAGATATGGCACGTCAATTTCTCAATTCAAGTTCGAATCATGACAAGTATATGGTAAGTGATAGCAGAAAGTTGAAACAAGTAAAGCTCATGTATCTGTTGTGTATAGCTATTCATGCGTGGTACCCAGCTACTTCATTTGCACGAGGACTATGAAGCTATTCGCGAGAGCATTGAGACTTCCAGAGCTATTGTTGAGCGCAAAAGGGCGTTCTTGCCAGAGCTGAAGAGAGAAGCAAAGGCAGCAAAAGAAAAGTACGAGGAGATGCTTTCTGCACGTGACATCGAGAGCGACATTGAAAAGGCACAGAATGAGCTGGTTTGGAGACAGATTGCTCTCAAAGAAGAGGAGACTGAGAACAAGCGCAAAGAGCTGCAACAGATAGAGACCGTTATTCAACAACTTGAAGAGAAAAAGATGCAAGCTGAGGCAAGTATTGGGTATTGCGTGACATATGGACAGAATGTCTTATCGTTGTTTGTAGAACAAAGCAAAGCGACAAGATGAAGAATTACAAGAAGCACAAAGAGTGGCTCAGGAGCTTCAAGCAATGGGTGTCCCACATTTGCAAGAGCGTCAACGAGTGGAACAAGAAAAGTCTAAGCTTGAAAGTGATCTGCTTGCAATAGTGGTAATGTATCATGATCAATTGGATATCACATTTATAGAAGAAATGGCTTACACAAGTCTATTTAGAATGATGCCAGGGAAATCAATTCACAAGTGCGTAAAGCAAAAGCTCGTGTGGAGAAGCATGAAAGCGACATTGCTCGAGAGACAGCCAAGCAGAATTCTGATAGTCAAGCCAAGCGTGCACATGTACAGAAGGAGTTGGATGAGCTCAAAGACAGTTTGGAACAGAAGAAGGAGCATCGCAAAGCTTGTGAAGAAAAGCTCAATATGTTGCATGGTCAGAAACGTGATCTTGATGATGAATATGATGAAGCCAAGAGAAACTATGATCGCCATCTTCGCAGCATGCAGGAAGCCAAAAAGAAGATTGAAAGCTTGAGATTGCAACGACAGGATAAGCTTACTGCATTTGGCAAAAGTGTTCCTCATTTGCTACAAGACATTCAAAGAGAACAACGATGGCAACACAAACCTGTGGGACCACTTGGAAGATATCTTAAGCTCAGAAAGCCAGAATTTTCGGATGTCATTGAAATGGTGCTCAACCAACTCATGAATGCATATATCGTTGAGAACTTCCATGATCAAAAGTTATTGAAAGCTTTGCTCAAGAAACATCGCATGTACGTAACTATATCCCTATTATATCCATGTCATACTAATACTTCATTATGCAGGGATTGGAACACAACAGTCATTGTCGCCAAACATGATATTTTCGATTACAGCGCATCAGAACCCGATGAACAATACATTACAATGCTACGTGTACTTGAGGTATAGTTGTGAAATATCCTGCAAGACTACCATAACTTACCAGAATGATTCTCATAGTTTGACAACGAGTGGGTAAAGCGTCAATTGATTATCGCTGCCAGCATTCAACAGATTATTCTTGTTCACGAACGTCGTCAAGGTGATGATATTATGCGTAACGGTGGTCCAAGCAATGTCAAATCATGCTTCTCCAAAGATTGTGTCCAGATTGGTGCAAAGAAAGGTCTACGATCGGATGCCAGAGCTAAGTATAATGGTCCACCCCGCTTATCATCTGATGTGGGATCAGCAATCGAGTAAGTATAATGTATTGTGGTTTAGAATATGACCATCTGACAAAACTGCTTTTCATTAGGCGAGCTGAGAATGAGCTACGAGCTATGAACAACCAAAGAGCTGAATTGGAACATGCAGTAAAGCGTGTTGAACGTAGGCGACAAGAGCTTAAAGATACATTCCGCAACTTGATGGTATAATCGATGACATGTTATCAGTAAATGGCATCACTAACGCACCAAGATATCTTGTTTAGAGCGAGAGAACAAGACTGGATGAACAAATCACACGCCTTTCTCATCATTGCAGGAAATTGGAGGAATCTATGAAGGAAGAAGAGCCTGTCAATATCCAAGTCTTTATGACTATGCGAGATGTAGGTGACATTCCATGGAACAATGAGCAGCAATCTAAATCATGATATGTATTGTAGGACTTGTTGGAGAAGATCCAAACCCTTAAAGGTCAATATGCCGAATTACGCAACCAGGAGTCTGAACTGCATAAGAAGATTGAAACTGTTGCAATGAAGATTGAAGAATATCAAGTAGCTGAGGATGAACACCAAAAGGAGTTGGATGAACATAAGGTAGGATGACACATGGCATTGAGCTTGACACGATTCATATTCTGATACATGCCATGTACTTTTCAGGCAACCATTCGATCCATTGAAGAGATGAAAGCCACTGCGAAGCAAGACGTTGAAAAGTTTGACCATAAGATATCAAGAGTCCAACAGCGATTGGCTATCCTTCAAAGAGAGCTCAAGCACCTGGAGAATACACTAGCAGTAAGTACTTGAAATCATGGCGTTTTTTTTTCGCAAATCATTTAACATTGTTATATCATCAAGGACTGGTTGAACAAGGCCCAACTCAATTTTCCCAATCGTGTGGACACTGATGAGTCACCAGAACAACTGTCACGCAAGATTGCTCACTTGGAAGTACGCAAGAGGGAGAAAGAAAAAAGGTATGTTTGGAAAGGATGTCATAACATAATCCAATGGCGCTTACAAGAATATGTCCACATAGCACTGGAGTGTCATTGGAAGAAGCACAAGAAATAGCTATTGAAAAGACTCAAGAGTTCAATGAAGCTGAGCAGCTAATAAGGATGATGGATGGATTGGGCAAGGTAAAAGAAAGAAAGGGACACAATGTATTGTTGATTCACGCTAATTTGCTTTCATCTGGTAGAAACTGAGAAAAGCGTTGAAGGATCGTACTGAGCGATGGCTCGAGATGAGAAAGTATATTGCTCTTTCTGCCAGTGGCCATTTCCGATACTATATGGACAAACGTGGTGATGATGGTGTACTCAAATTCAACCATAACAAGCAAAAGCTGGAGATGCGCGTTTTGACTGGTGACCAGAATAACAAAGCAGGTGCTCGACGCAAGGATTCCAAATCATTATCTGGTGGTGAAAAGTCATTTTCTCAAGTCAGTCTTTTGTTGGCCTTATGGCAGGGTATTTCATCACCTATTCTTTGGTAAGTCATCTATGATGCTTAGTTATGCATTGGAGATCTAAAACAATCAACTCTGATAGTCTTGATGAATTTGATGTGTATATGGATGCTGTGAATCGAAAGCAGAGTATGAAGTTGATGGTAAGTGCAAACAAGACTTAATACTAGCTCTGCTGCTTAAACACTGTGTAGATGGATTCCGCTTGTGAAAACAGCTCGCAATATATTCTTATTACTCCTCAAGGTATGATGATCAGACATCAAGTTTGTGGTATTCAAGTATATTAATGGTCTTTATAGATGCCAGCAACATGGTTCCAGGACCCTATGTCACTGTACATCGACTTGCCGATCCCGAACGACGACACGATTAAAATGGCATTCCTTCAATGTAACGATATACCTTCTCTCTCCACGTACATACTCTCTCCTCCTTTTTATCTTTTAGTCATGTGATGTATAAACAATTAAGTTCTTTATATAACACCTATTTTGTATATAACACCTATTTTGTTTTGATATGCAATAATCTGGGTGAATGATGTATTATGAAATGTATATGGATGAGAAAAAGGATGAATAGGTTTCAAAGGAAGAGAGAAAATGATGCACTCGGATTCTGTTGTTTGTGGTATAAGTGGAAAGATTCTTTTGTAAGTTATGTAGGATGTTCTTTGATCATGGAAACGGCTCCTTCATCAATGACACTGCTGCTGTTGTTACTGCTGCTCACGATGCTAGAACGTTGTTGTTGTTGTTGTTGTTGTTGTTGTTGTTGTTGTTGTGTGTCCATGGTGATAGGATCAGTAGGTGATGAGACAGCCATATAACCACCACCTTTTTTGCCGAGATCCAATGCTCCAAGCACAGCATGGTACAAAAACTTGTATGACCAGACATTACCACGCATGCGTCGAATATCAACAATGTATAATCCAGGTAGATTTTTGATCTTGCATACTTCCATGCTGAATCGTACTTCCTCACCAGGATCCACCACTGGATCACCATAAAGAATGGCACTAGCAGCAGCACCAGAGTCATGATTGTCGGATACAGGTAGATCAGTAGTGTCGTGAAGAGGATGGCGTCTCAATAGCATACGTAGTCGAGTAGTAGGTGTATTCTGGCTGTTACTCATGTGTCGCTTTTTCATGTCATTTGGATTGGATTTGGTATCTGGTTGCTGTCGTTGTCTGCGGACACATTTCAATTTGTATTCGCCATCCTGCTTGACATCGATTCCAATTGCAATAAGAACGCGTTTCATTTCCATCATAAGTTGTGGTGGAGAAGCTGAAGTAAGAGCGTTTTGATCCACAGCACCATGATAAGTTCGTAGTCGTATATCATTGAATCGAGTTGTATAGTTGGTAGAAGATCGATTTGGATGTGTACCTGAAGATGAAAAGAAATGTTGTCAATGATTGCATGAATCCACTTTCTCTTTTTGGGTACTTACTCAAGGGTGTCTTTTTAAACCATTCCATAAACTTCTTGCCTGCACTCTTTTTGCTAGAGCTTGGTGATAATTGCTCTGATGCTGATGGTGTTGGCGTCTTTTGTTGTGAAGTTGGTCTTGAAAATGTAGGTCTTCCACGACGAGAAAGTGTTCGATTTGGTCTTCCACTCTCTGATGTAAGAGGATTCACAAGTAATGAAAGTGCTTTTCTACGTGCACCACGAGTTGATGGATATGAAGTAGGTTTAGGTGATGCAGGTTCAGTTGGTAGTTGATCAGGATATGCAATGCCTGTAGTTGAAGTGGATCGCTGTGTATTGCTAACAAATGCCAATCGTGAATCGATTTGTGCTGTTGTATTTTGAAGATGTTGCTGTTGTTGTTGTTGACGTTGTAAACTGGATAAAAGCTTCGAATGTAAGATTGATTGACCAGGAATAAGTGAAGTTGGTCTTTGTTGTTCAGGTGGCGTAACTGTGATTGAAGTACGGTGACTATTGCCATTGCTGGAAGCATTCCTTGACAAGAAGCTTTTCAACATTTCAGTACCTCGTTGATGAACGCGTTTGCTGGTAGTATGTGTAGGTCGTGGTAATTGTTGTGATAATCGAATATCCTCTGATTGACGTGCTGTTGGTGGAAGATCTAGACTGACACCATGTCGCTCATTCATAGGCTCATCTTGATCATCTTCTTGTACATTAGCTGAAGTTGTTGATGTCTTTGCCTCTTCATGTTGCACGTCATTGTTATCAAGGGTATCATGACGAGTTTCAGGTGATGGAGTAGTAGGAATATCATCGACAACTTGTTGCTCTTTGTCCTCTGTTGCTGCTTCTTTCATTGCATCATCCATCTTATTTTCATATTGTTCCTGTTGTTGTTGCTGTTCTTCTTGATGATGACTCTTTGATCCAACAAGTGATGTAGAAGGTTCTGGGCTGTCGTCAGGGACAACTGGCATTGGAAGATCAGCTGCATCAATGGCTTCAGCTTCAAGTTCCTTGATTGACTTTTCAAAGAGCGAACGATATTGACTCAGCCATGGGTGCTGCATGATTGTATCCATTGTACATCGATTTGCTGGATTGGGTACAAGCATCTTTTGTAGTAGATCACGCGCCTCAGAGCTGACATAATCGGGAAATGCAAGTTCGGTGTTGAGAATGTACTTGTAAAGCAAGTTGATGTTATCACCATCAGGGTTGGCAGGATCATCGTCAAAAGGTAGATATCCACAGAGCATAGCATATAAAATAACACCACAAGACCAAATATCCACAGCTGAACCCACGTACATTCCTTCACTAATGACAAGTTCAGGAGCAGCATAACATGGTGAGCCACAAGAAGTGGACATGAGATCATCCTTGGCTGATGAAAACTGGTTGGCGAATCCAAAGTCGGTGATAACAATGCAGCGATCTCGGTCTAAAAGCAAGTTTTCCTGTTGTTGGTATATGCAGGTCATTGTTAGTATGGGAATCATGCATAACATCCCTACATACTTACCAACTTGAGATCTCGGTGAACAATATGTTTTTGGTGCATATAATGGACACCACTGATCAGCTGTGCAAACAATCGACTAGCGTCTTTCTCCTTGAGATAGCGATGCGCCAGAATGTATTCAAATAGCTCTCCTCCTAATGAATATAAGTAAATGATGCTGATGATGATGATACAAAGATACAATACCTGAAGCACATTGTAGAATGATACCAATATAGCGTTCAGTTTCAATAACGTCGTATAGTTTGACAATATACGGGTGCCGCACTTTCTATTGATATCACATGAGCTTAGCACGTGTCGAGTATCCTTCATTCTTTTTCCCTTTACTTACTCTTAGCACGGAGATCTCCCGCTCAACCTTTATCATTCTCATGGAAGAATCAAGGTTATCCTTTTTGATCAGCTTGATAGCCACCTACAAGTATCTTTTAAGCCTTGTTCCCTTTTGCACAAGTAAATAGACAAGAAATCCCTTCTTACCTCCCGACCTGTTTTGATGTGAACAGCTAATTTAACCTTGCCAAACTCGCCTTCGCCCAATGTCTGTAACAAGAGATAGGGTCCAAATACGGTGGGCTTCCGACCTGGTGCAGGATGATAATGATATAGCTGATAGTAATACTGCCACCATGGTTGATGTGATGATTGTTCCTCCTCGTGTGAGCTTAGTCTTTGTTTCTGCTCGTGCTGCTGTTGTTGTAAATGGCTAGGCAGTCCATTGACAGAGTGAGAACGTTGACTTCGAGAATAGTGTTGCGTGAAATGGTTGTCTTGATGGGTGGAGTCGCAAAGTGGTACATCTGTAGTAGAGTGTTCAAAAGAAGAGGGAATGGCAGACGTTGTAGTTGTGGTTGTTGTCATTGTGGCAGGAGAATCCAGTCCTCCGTTATCGATGCAATGATGAGAAGAAAGAGACACCTGCTGTTGGGTGGAAGGTGTCATATGAGTGATAAGGATCGTGTATAAACAGTGAGTTGAAACGAAAACGGAGGAAAGGGAATGTAAAGAAAAAAGATGCGTGATGTGTCGTTGTTGTTATTGTGATGATAATGAGCGTGAGAGAGAGACACCAAGAAACAACCACCAGAACAGGGAAAGAGATGATCGACTAGATTGCCATACTCGTCGCTTTTGATTGCATCCGTTATAAGGTGACACAAATGCTCAGCGGAGAGTCCTGTTTTCTAGACCAACATGATCCAGGTACAACACACTACATCCATCAGTCCCTGGCAGTTGAACAACCCAACCATGTGCATAACCTATTACTTTAAGTGTTTACCCATTATCCAGGTTACATAACATTCTTGACCACATTCATAAGGTAGAGTTGCATTGTGTTTTAGCTGTTAAATGACGTCGTTATCATGATTCATTGTTCATCAACAAAGTGCACATCTTTCCTTGAATGAACACACTTGGCACAAAAACAATGACCATTCTGTTTTCCTCTTTTCCAGTCTCTATATGTATTTCGCCTATTGAAAGAGGCGTAACTTGGTAAAAAGGCCAGCTCACATGCTTCAGTCACCTATTACTCTACATTTTTGTTACCATATCCAATCCACCCACCACTTTCTCTCATTACCGATCTACTCAATGCATATATCTTGGCTTAATGCAACATCAAATAGAGGCCTAGATCTAGAAAGTCATTTGCTTAAAGTCACCCAACGCATGCTTGCGTACATCCCACATAAATCTTGCTTCTCCCAAGCAGAGGATCATAGTATTTTCTTTGTGTAGATCGGCTTATATTCGGCATTGGTATGGACATTACGCATTTACTGTGGTACGAACGCATGGTCAAAGACATTGTGCATTGCTTTACAAGCTCCGTTGCTGAAATGCATTGGGATAATGATAGTATAGTCCTTGTGATACCTTCCTCAGCATAGACACTATCCGAGATGTTGCATAATCTTCTCCCTTACATCAGGGTAAATGTCTTTTTCTCCTACTTCTGTCACCATCATCTCAGCTCAGTCTTTCTTACGCCCCAACTACAACCTAACGATCACTTGACCCACCATGCATGCAGCATCATCACCTGCCATAATCCATGATTGTTCTATACATAAACAGGGCTATATACCCAGTAATATGTTACAGCAATGTTGCCAAGTGTTAACTGGACTGCCTACTTGGACAAGATAACAAGGTTTCATAATGGCGTTTTTAAGTTGACAGGGCAAATATAGTGTGTTTTTAAAGCGAATTGAAAAAGGTAATATTCTTTCCCATCAATCATCATTCATCAGTTGACTACATATATGTTGATGCACAGCACACATACATACGTAGCATGTAACGATAGGCCTGCAACTGTTGTGAGAGTCATGTTTCCTTTTTCAACCTGGTTTACAAACATTGGACGACAAACAAATGCTTGCAGTGTATGATGCTATAACAAAGAAGCCATAGGTGACTAGTAAATAAGGTTGTGTGAAATGATTGGTAGTCAGGGACCTGTCAAAACAAAGACACAACATAGCAAATTGTCCTGTTTGGTAGCTTCTTTTGATAATGGATCGCAAGTCCTCCTTTAAAGATATGCATGCATGCAAAAATATGCATCATCTTGGCGTATATCTTCTGTCAAGTTGTAATGACAGCACGAGACAAATGACAAGTTATGCAAGAATAGGGCTACTAGAGCATTCCCTTACATATACGCTGTCAATACATACCTGATCAGTGCTAATGGTGATAACAGATCCACGTACACAGCAGATGAAACACGACAAGACCCAAATCTTTCCGGTGAACGCTCTCTTTATGCATGTTTCTCTCACTGCATATAAAAACACGGGCGGCAGCAAGGAACACAACCTTGTTTCTTCTTTCTGTTCTCCCATTCTTTGCTCTTTTCTTTCCTCTTCTTTCAAAAATTTCCGCCATAACATCATGTTGACTGACAATAATCCATCAGGCAGCCAATCGTCATCAGTGGGCGTAAGTGTGTTATTGTTACATATACCTTAAACAAATATGATGGTGGGAAGATCATTGACAGATGACATGTCTGCAACTTTCTTTTTGGCATATATATAGAGCCGTCATCACTTTCACCCAGTTATTCTTTTCCATGACTATGAACAAGAAAAGCACAAGTCTATATCCTATGGTGATCCTTATTATAGACCACTGATACAAATCAAAAAGGAGCAAATGGATAAAATGCTCAAAGTCAATAGTCAATGGTGGCAATACATAACACAACCAGCACATTCAGTGATCAATAACAATGACGACAACAACCATCATGATATACAAGATGCCATGGTAGTTGACAACAACATCAGCAATAACAATAGTGGTGGAGCTTCATCATCGCCACGTCTTTCTAGCTCAACATCAACAGCGTCATCATCATCTAGTCCTTCAATACCATCATCGCCACCATTTCAACACCGTCAGTCGTTATCGCAACAGCAATCACAGCGTTCTGGTCAAGATTGTTACTATGAGAAGCATCGGAAACGTCGCGGCAATCTTCCAAAGACCGTCACTGCTATCCTAAAACAATGGCTTATTGATCATTGCCAACATCCATATCCAACTGAAGATGAAAAAATGGCATTGCGAAATAGAACTGGGCTCACCTTGAATCAAATCAGCAACTGGTTCATCAATGCACGTCGGCGTATTTTGCCCTTGATCTTGGTTAGGCTCCAGCCACCCCCTTCTTCTTCAACATCCTCCTCAACATCATCTGCTGCACATCATCACCACCATCATCACCCCTCCTCTTCTTCTTATACATCATCTCCTATCAACAGCAATACCACTAGTACTAGTAACATGTTAACATCATGTTCAAGACGTCCCAACAAAAGACGACGTCCCCATGATTGGCATCATCACCAACAGGGCCGTGTGTAGAAAAAAGAACAAGGCAAAATGATGTCATTGTCGATCGGATTCTATTTGATGTGTATTTAGACTAAGCACCATCTTATGACAGGGAAATTAGCACTTGTTCCTTTTCAACACCTATTTGTCAGTCTTTTTGCGCTATTGTATTCTGCCATTCAAAGAGCTTATAGAGATACCCCATCACAACAATACAGTTTCACCTACACATGCTGATATAATCTTGATATATATGCCGGCATAAGTATGCAATGCATCCTGCAACTTTGTATATACAACTAGCGTATGTATCTAATCACTCTGGACAAAACTGATTGGTCCATAGCCATTACATATTATAAATACATTGTCATTTCCAACTAAAGAGAGAGGAGTGGGCGTGCTTAGTATGCATGAATCGTGATATAGTTTAAGGGAAATCACTTGCTTGGGCGTGCTTGATTTAATTAATGTTCTGTTTGGTTCCAAAGTGGGCGGCTGGGGGGCCATTATTGCTAGAGTAGTAGCTGTAGTTGGTTGATACCGCCATTCAACACCAATACATAATGAGCAGGTAAACAATGAGCTACTGGTACTCTTTCACCATGAGCACATGGGAATCAACAAAGATGCATCATAGCCTTGCGTCGGTTTATACATGATAATGGTAATGTTGGATAGGGGTAGAACTTGGTCTTTAGAAGCATCCATCATCAACATGCGCCAGCATACTGCAATCACATATTGCAGAACAAAGTCACTGGCATCAGATATGCACATAAAGTTATTGTTGTTCATCAAAAAGACATCCTAGTGTAGATACATACCTTTGAAAGTGGATCCAGATTGGGAGTTATATGGCTAGATATGTAGTCCACACCACTTAAGTGAGGATAATAAATGACTTTTATGGATCAGATGACACCTTGTTTGCGCGGGCAAACGTGATCATGCATGAATGATCTTGTTGAGCATCTTATTTGCTGACGACAGTCCTGATGCCAAAGATTATCTTTGACGCTTATCAATGCAGTGATCTAATGCGGAGAGCACAACAGTGCCAATGTCAATTGGTCTGAAGCAAAGATAAGCAAAAAGCACCATTTTTATTTTGGGACAAGGAAACACACAGGGGAAGGATAGAAACGCATTGTCCAGGTTTGTATCCTCCTTTAGGCTTAGGACCAAATGTGTTGGGCAAACAGGTCAGCCGAACAAGTTCTTCCCCTGGTAATGCATAACACCATTTTCTCTCCACACTATATTTGTTATAAACATGTTGTTGGGGGGAAAGTGATGTGTTGCCTAAAATGGTGTTGATCTTTCTCTCATCTCTCTTTCTTTCAAGATATGCTATGTTTTGGAAACTTGGTTGTATACACTAAACAAACATTATCACCATCAGCATCACTGCTTATGGTAAACTTGTGTGGAGCAAGTGAACATTGATCCACAAAGACATGTATCATCAGCAAAAGAACTTCGATCTTCATATCCAAAATCAAGTAAAAGCGATAGATGATGATGTGGCATATATGAAACTCATCCACCCCTTTCTCAAAACTTGCCGACATAAGGAAACATCATTTACATGTCATTGTAGCCTACCCAACATATGCACATACCTATATATGCCCCTTTTTCTTGATCATTGGTGCCATCGATAAGGGCTATAGCGTAATGATCCTTTTTCGATGGTCAAAGAAGGGATCAATTTGGCATGCAGTGCAAAAATAATGAATCGCGTGGGAAGCCATCCACCTTCACACGCTTTCTTACATTATACAATGTCCACAAACAAAAGAGATTTGTGGATCGCCGTTAATGACTGATGATCGTACCATCACTTACTGGACACATCAATACATCCATATATATACAGCAAGATGCTGTTTATCTTTGCTCACTACTATCATCTGGTCTTTCTGTATTCTTTTCAAAGAATCCCGCTTTTTCCCACTTTCTTTAATGACTTTGGCATCTGTCGGATTGACATCGTCAGCATGTCTCGTCGATAATAAGAACAAGGATATCATGAAACGCCATCATCGTCACCATTCATCGTTCTGGGGACATTGTCATCGTCGAGTGACTCTAATATCATCTCCTACACCACGTCAACCAGAAGCCAATCGAAACAGTGATTATCAAAAGACCAAGAAACAAGTACGATTCTGCAATGACGACCAGCTGGAGCACGTCAGGTTCTTTTCAAAAACACAAGAGCCCATTGCCATTAGAAAGGGTGATGCATGTTTATCACCAGTTGTGAAGATCAAGTATCCAAATTGGCCTAGCGAGACATTGAATAGTCAACCACGTGGGATGATCCACATGGAATCAATGCAACAAATATTGGTGAAAACCAGGATGTCTCTGATGGGACAATGTCGAGTGGCCAATGTTGCATTTCAAAAGCATATTGCTGTACGATACACGACCAATGACTGGCAAACTTATCATGAAGTTGAAGCAATGTATCGTGAATCCATCTTGAACTGTACCAGTCCATGGGATCGATTTATCTTTTACATTGATTTGGAAAACAAGGGGACATGTACTACTGTTTACTTTGCTTTGCGTTATAATGTGAAGGGCAAAGAGTACTGGGATAACAATGGCGGCATCAACTACCAGATCAATGTAGTGATAGGCGACTATGATGATGACTTCAATGATAGAAGGATCAATAAGGAAATGTATGCTACATCCATCAAAACTTCAATGCAAGCACATCATGGCAACTTACCATCCAATAGTCAAAGGGACTACATGCTGCTTCAAGACTCCACAGCAGGGATTGCCAAAAAGAGGACTACTAAAGAAAGACTTGCTCATCGATACAATTTTGGTGCTTCATTGTCTGCAGCCAAGAAAGCTATATCAATGCATAAAAAAGATCAGCAGATCAGTGACACTACATCACATCATCATCATCTCCTTCATGGTCGACAAGATCAGCAGCAAGAGAATAGCGAGCTCAAATATCGCGACATCATTGCTAGATACTGCTTTTATGATCATCCCACACCATCATCAACAACAACAACACTATCTTCCTCTTGCACTTGCCCAAAACCTGTATTTGGTTAAAAAAGTAACCTTCTGTGGTGTAAGCATGACTGTGTTATGCAGTGTAATATTGCACACATACACATGATGTATCCTATTCCTTTCCTCTTTCAGCTTACATCCATTTGAAAAGCATTGTATTTGTTCTTGACCCTTTAAGTTGTACGAGTCATCTGATTATGATAAATGGTGTACAATTGATCTCGGTGAACAAGCAGATAAGCATCAATAAAGTGCACGTACCATCAGGGAAGGTAGCACGATGAAGTCAGTAATGCGGATATAAATGCATGGATGGAAGGGATGATAAGCATTTTTAGCGTGCTCTTTCCCACATTCTTATCATTTGACGTGTTTCTCCCTTTCTCCTTTGTCCATCTATGCCAAAAGTCAAACTAGCCCTTATTGTTACAGCGCAAGTGAACACTTCCCCAACAAACAAAACTACCACCCCATTTACACACGCCATGCTGACATTTGACACTGTTACAGGTTATGCATTGTCTCATTCCTGGCAGCATTCGACAACATTGTCATAAGCAGCAATCTACCTTTGGCAGCTGCAGAGTATAATGGATTTGGTTTATATTCATGGGCACAAACGGTACGTGGATGCATTCTCTAATAAATGATGACTCATCGGCCAAGTTTAGGCGTTTCTTTTGACGGCAGCCACTGCGCAACCATTGTACGGGAAATACGTTCATGTGTTTGGCCGACGCCTTTGTTTTGTATTCGCTCTGCTGTGTTACGTTCTTGGTGCAGCCTTGTGCGGAGGATCACAGTCTATGCTCATGTTGGTGATAGCGCGTGCACTTTGTGGAATTGGCATTGGTGCATTTGATAGTCTCATGAAGATCGTCATTGCAGGTAAAGATACTAACTGGATACAGGATTACGTGTACTGATATCTATCATGATAATAGATCATGTACCTGTACGGTATATTGGCAAATACCAAGCAGCTTTGGGAATCTCATGGGGACTTGGATACATTGTTGGTGCACTTGTTGGTAGATATCAGTGGGAATGTCATGTAACAAGGATCATTTTGGTACTAAGCAACCTAGTATCTTTATTCCAGGTGGGGCTGCAGTAGAACGTACAAATTGGCGAACAGTCTTTTGGATGGCCGTAAGTTGATCAAAATAGGAAGGTATCCCAATGTGTACTAACGATCCTCTGCATATTCATGCATCTGTATTTATTCCAGTTGGGCATGTGAGTATTTACACAAGCATGATGACTGTCAATAAGCTAATGTTATGTTTTAGTGCTGTTCTTGCCATTGTCCTTGTTTGCATTTCTATTCGTGACACATTTCGTCGACAACACAACATCCGTGCTGACTTTTTGGGTGTCCTTCTCTGGTTTGGAGCTGCTATTTTACTTATCTTGTCACTCAGTTGGGGAGGAACCACTTACAGTAAGTATATAACAGCATCATAAAGCAAATACACTTTCTAACCTATTTTGTAGCCTGGAGCTCTGCATTGATTATTGCATTGTTATGTGTGGGATCAGTTCTCTTGGTTGGCTTTGGTGTTTGGGAGTGGAAAGGCGCTAAAGATCCAGTGATTCCTCGTTACGTCAAGAATCGAAGCAGTGTTCTCATTCTTATTTCAGCCTTCTGTTACGGTGGCACATTTCAATCCTTGATGACTTATGTTCCATTATACTTGTCAGTAATTCGCCAAGAAGAATCCTTGGCTACCAATTTGGAATTGCTCAGTTTGGTGCTTGTAGCATGTATTGCCAATGTCACAGTGGGACTTTTGATTGTCAAGACTGGACACTATCGATGGGCTATTCGATCCTCTCTAGTAGTGTTGGTGTTGGCAAGTGGATTGCTGCAGCTACTAAAACCGGATTCAAGTCGAGGATTGATTGTTGGCTTGATGTTGATCACTGGTGTTGGTGTTGGTGGCATGCTCAATAGCAGTATTGTTACAGCACAAGCATCTGTATCACTTGAACAGTAAGTAGAACAAAGAATAGATCCATATACAGACACTAATGATGTTTATAGTGTACCAGCTATCATTTCTCTTATGACCTTGTGTGATTTGACAGGCGGCATCACGGGCATTACAGTGCAAGGAACCATTTTATCCAACACATTATACGAGCGTTTAGCACCTATCAGTGGCGTATCAGCAGCACAAGTACGTCAAAGCGCTTCTTATCTTTGGAGTCTTGAAGAACCAGTACGCAGTCAAGTCATTTCAGCTTACATGGATGCAGTGCACATGTCATTTTGGGGTTCCACTGGCTTTGCTGCAGTAGCATTATTGGCGACAGTTGGCTTGCAAGCCTATGAATTGCGCACTTATTTGGACAAAGATGAGGACGAGCATGAAGATATCGAGAGTCAAGTAGAAGAGAATATAGAAAAGAAACAGCAACTACCACAAGCGATAGAATAGACTTTCAAGATACCCGAACATTTTGTACAACTATATTTGGAAATGAGTAAATGGGACGTGCATGCATATGTATGTGTAAATGGGATTGGATAAGCTGATACTATTGGGATCACACATGTGTACTGCCTCTGAAGAATACCAAATTCATTGTTTGGATTATTTACATGGCGTTTCATCAAAAGTGACAATAATATGGGAAGTGATCAGCGAAAAGATGATGATATAGATCAATGCTACAATCGCACAGACCAGCACTGCATGAACTGGACTACCGTATTTTGATGATATGGCACGTATGTATAGATGAGCACTACACATGTATCCTTTCAGTTGCCCCTGAAATTGAAGGATAAGGAAAGGGATGATCCAACGTCAGTGATGGCATTGGGGCAATGTCTCCTTGTTTACTAGCATCACCCTTATCAATAGACAGTGGCAACAAGCTGACATCAGGTTTCTTTTAAACTTTGGCGCGGAACAACAAGCACGAGTTAGTATATCACCATCACCATCAATAACACTTTGCAGTAATGATATAAGGTTCACTTTAGTAATATATACTATTATATGGCAAAGCATGGGCCCTGGCATGGAGGCACATGCATTTGCATCATGCCTTTTTCTTGCATACATTGACCAAGAATGTAATGCTCACTGCATTATGTTGGCTAAGTGATATAAAAAGACATTGCTGGGACAAGGACGTTGCCTGTAACAAGCCCCTTTTCAAGCAAGCTAAACATTGCGTAGTGTATGTATCGGAGAAGAGTCAGTGGGGATGGGGTAAAGAAAACAAGGCAACATGGATGATTTGTTCCTGAGATAGGGTGGTTGATAGTATATGTGAAAGGAGTGCTGAAAAGGGAGAAAGAGCAAGTGTGAGGGAGAAAAAAAGAAAGAAAGAATGCTAGGATACTTTTTTTCCCTCCCCTGTCAGCCCTTGTTGACATTTCTTTCTGGGAGACATAATGGTTTTCTTTCTTGTCTTGGTTGCCGTTATTCTTTTGCTTCTCTTGATGATGTTTTTTGAAACTACAGGGCTTTATTCACCTGAACTCGTATCAGTGATGTATTCTTCAGGTAAATGTCCTGCTTGACAGGCATCATGTGCTTCATTATTCATGATTTCTTTGTTTTAGATCAAGAAGAGGATTCATCTCCCGTTGCCACCCAATCGCTTGAAGAAGAAACTCCCATGTGTTCTAATAGCGATCACGTCGTTTTTGTCATCCACGTAAGAATACTTCACATGTGGTATATGCTCATAAGTCTCACAAGTCATTTCTTAGGGCATTGGCCAAGTAAGGTGATCAAAAGTTGGATCATCATCAATCACTAACATGACTTTCTTACAAAACAGCAAACTGAGCAATATGGCATGTTTGAGCAAAACAGTGAGTCGCTTTTCATCCTTCTTTTTGCGAAAGTTCTCTTGACTAATTTCATTGTTGTTCAAAGTGCAATCATTACGTGACACAATGCGCCAAGTGCTGCAGACAAGGATGCCTGGTCAAGAAATGCAAATCAAAATGATCCCTATTGAGTGGCATCGACACATTCATCAAGAAACAGATCCAGCCATTCATCGTATCTTACCAAAATCAATCCCAACACTACGCATGATCGAGACAGATTATCTTGCAGACGTACTTTATTACTTCAGTCCTAATCGTGGAGAGAGCATTTTACGACATGTGACACAAGAATTCAATGCAGCCTATGACACGTTTATGAAGGAACAACCTAACTTTTGTGGCAAGATTGCAATCCTGGGATATTCATTGGGTGGACTAATCTCATGGGATATGCTTGCACATCAGCGAACTGTGATTGATCCAGTGGAATTGGAACATCAGAGCCGATTTGATGTTAAAGTACCACGATTGGATTTCATGCCAGATTACTTGTTTGGTATGGGTTGCCCTGTAGCTGGTTTGCTTGTTGCACGTAATCAAGATCCTCGTCATTATCATCCAGATGACAGTGTCGTATTTGAAAACATCTATCATCCCTATGATCCATTGGCTTTTCGCATTGAGCCACTTTTGAATGAAGAATTTACAGACACACCTGCTGTTACAGTGGAAAGAGCACAGCCATCCTCTGGATCATTGCTAGGTTATTTGTCATCTGCTGTATGGCAGTTCTTTGGTAGTGCTGCATTGGGTGAACCACGTTCTGCTAGTGAAATATCGCGTCGTGCAAGTGCAGGTGACATTCTCATCTCACGCAAAGATCAAGACTTTTTAATGTTGCAGAGATCCAACAGTATGCCAGATCTTGCAAAAGAAAAGCTCAAGCCTATGTTATCACAACATCAAGAAGATGATAATGCTAGTGATACAGCATCCTCTTGTTCCTCTTGTGAATCATCTCCACCAGCTACACCTTTGCCTGAAGAAGAGAAAGTACGACCTTGGACTATGGACAAAGGACGTCGTTTTGATTATGAGCTTACACCTGAAACTGGAGTCATGTCAAATGAGTATATTCTTGGTCTAAGTGCTCATTTCTCCTATTGGACCAACAAGGACATGCTTTGGCATATATTTTGTCGCATGGAAAATATCTAGTACCTCTTTATTCTCTTTCTACTATGTAATCGTATAACTATTGTGTACTGGTTTCTCAGTGTTGCACCAACTTGATTTGACGCGAAACGCGACACGAGCATCTGAGCAAATAAATAAATTTGGGTTTGGAACCAGACACGTTCCTTTTTTGTCACGTCCCGTTTTACAACTGCACAGCCTGTCATGACCAGCCCTGAAGCTGGGGCTATCAGTGATAAAGTTCTTGATAGCAATGGTTCTTTTGACCCGGACCTTGCTCAAGCCTATTCTACAATGTCGTCTCAGGAGTATAAGCAGCAGTGGTATCTTGAATCGGTCTCGAATGAAGGTAGTTGCAATACTGGAATGTCACTCCATGTCTCTTTATTCACTCTATATACACTTGTAAAAGAGTCTCAGTATTCGTCGCCAAAGGGGGAAGAAGAGGAAGAAGAACTAGATACTCGTTTCATTGAAGTGTGCAGTTCACAAAGTCTCAGTCCATGCATCATTCCAACCAGCAGTGAAGAGGATGACTTGATGGATGATCTCGAACGAAAGCCAACGCCTGAGAATTGCATCGATTTGGATGATAGCAGTGATACAATGATGATATCAACACCCAAGGAAGTCAAAGAGAACACGCCATCCACTTCTTCTTCATCACCAAAGAAGGATCCTCCAATTCGTCGTCAACTGCGTCCCCGACGACCCAATCAAGTGAAACCATACACTGATGACAGAGCAAGATATCTTGCCATGGTTCGACATTTAGATTATGATGAGTTACTACCAGCTGATACACATTCATGGAGAGAAAAAGAAGATAACACCATTGAAGACACATATGAAGAAGATGATGATGACAATCAAGACGATGATGAAGATGAAGATCCCATGAACACACAAGAAGTGGATGATGAAGATGATGATTCAGAGGAGCCTATTGTACGTAGAGGATTGAAACATATGCACTTATCAGGGAAGAAGCGACATACATCATCACCATCTCGATCAAACACTCCTCCTAATCAGCCATCAACACCACTCCCAATTGATCTTACACGTCCAACTAATCATGTGAGCCTTTGGCCCAGCAAATCAACCAACACAAAGACACCAACAGTATCAAGAGTGTATGGTAGTAAAAAGAAAAAGCATCGGATGACAAAGCCAATGAGGTCCATAGATCATTCATCACGACGACGAGCACCAAGGATTCTGGAAGATGATGAAGATGATGATATGGAGAATGATATTCAACAGCCACTACTTGAAGATGATGATATCCAACAATCACCACCCGAAGAAGACATCTTTGCATTTCCTGATCATCCAATTGATTCCCCATTACCCAATGCAGCTCGACAAGGGTAAGATTTATCGATATGTTTAGCACTTTAGGATTGATAGCTAACATTTGAATCAGTCACAGTGATGATGTAGATGATATATTTGACTTTCCCATGGATGATGATCCAGTTGACACTGAACCAATGCCGACTATCAGTACGACACGATCACGTTCAACTCATCAAACAGCAATGGATGAATTAAAGCGAAGACGACAAGAACGACAGAATGCAAACACCAATGACGATGAGTTTGTTGTCGAAGATTTGGAAGAATTTAAGCCCAAAAAGAGGAAGCGATTCAACATGAATGAAATACCTTCAACACATGGTGTCCTTCCACGTTCATTTGGCATTGTAGCAAAGCGTATGGAAGAAAGACCCAAACCAGTCGCTCAAATGGAGTCATTGGATGACCAAGATGATCACGATTCACTCTCATCATTATCAGCAGATGAGTTTACTGTATACAGTAATGAGTATAAACGACAACTTCTCCCTGAATTCTTTCAATCGACTTCTCCATCACATTTTGGATCCAATCCATCACCAAGACAACCACAACAACACTCATATCCATCATTATCATCATCATCACGCATACGAAAATCCAAAACCAGCGCATCATCCAGTAACAGTAATCGACATTCATCCTCCAGAGCATCCAATTCAAAAGTACAATTGATATCAGGAAGCAGCAATTCCCACCAGAAACCAAGTAGAAAGCGAAGGCAACAGCGCAACAAGTTGGATGGCATTTACATTCATCGACGTGATCCAGATTGTCTTCCTTCTTTACCCAAATTTGGACGTGGCGATCCATCAAGAAGACATATCCCATACCTTGACTCTGATGACGACATGGAGTCCGATACCAATATCAGTTCTCGACCTTATGCACCACCAACATCTACCACATTCAATTCACCATCCATAGCAACCAATTCATCAATCCAGCATGCATTTCAACCATTACCAGCATTATCATCACCACCAACACCTATTCATGATCCATTTGTAGAGTTTCTCGAATCACATCAACCATTTACATATGATTTCAACACAATACCATCCCAATATACAGGCAGTCTCCCTGGAACTCGTTATATTGGCAGAGGATTCCTTGCAAATCTTTTTGATCAAGAGCAACCCCTTGCTATGTTTGCAACACAAGTGTTTGGTGAAGAATTACCCACGATGGATAGCAGTGATGACACAATGCCACCAGCATACATGGATTATGCTTCACTACAACGACTCATGTACAAATGTTTTCATCATCTTGCCAGCTACATTGAACGTGATGTGAGAGGATTTGAACAAGACTTTGAATTACGCAAGTTTACATGCATCTATCACTTTCTTTCATGGTCCATCATGGTGCAAGGTCGATCTTTACCAGGATACTTTGAAAAGGAGATTGAGTGTTTGGTACAACGTGTACTGACACTGAATGGCAAAAAGGCACCTAGCAAGTGGGTGATTTTGATTCTTGTGTACTATATGGATTGGAAACGTCGACTGCATCCTTCTTTGAATGATTCACGAGCATCCCATCTTCTTTTGGAACATTTGTATCGTCTTGGTCCTGATCAAGTCCACATTCAAGTCGATGAAGCGCGCCTTACTGCAGTGAATGCACTTGCTGTTGAAGCATGGATCACTTTACTCAAGTTTGAAACAGATCATGGACAACTATGGCATACAATATGGGAATGGATCGAGCACGACGAAGCATTAGCTGAGTGGGACAAAGTGGAACGTGCGTGGCATTGGCTGTTTGTGATACGAGTCATGCAAGGATTTGACATTCATGGCAAATTATCAACACCACCTAGACAAGATTCAACTGCTTGGCCTGGTATTTCCCAATTGGTAGCATCAAGTAGGCAATTAGCTGGAAAGTGTAGTCCAAAGTATGATCAATATGCCCAGTGCTTACGTAAACGGTGGAGAAGCTTGTAATCATAGTATGTAATCATGACCAATAAACATATCATCCACTGAAAAAAAAAATGGTTGTATATCATACAAAGTCTTGTTTGATCTCTCTTTTTAAAAAAACAATGTATATAAGAGGGTGTGTAGATAGTGGGAATGACACAATGAGTGGGAAAAGTGATGAATGTACAAGTTTCTTGAATGATGTGTATACTAGGCGTCTTCGTAAATAGAGTGGGATGGCAATACAAGGTTCTTATCCATAAACAAGGGACCAAGCTCTTTGATAAACATGCTTCTCTTCTCCATGGCTGCAATGGTGTTTTCTGATAAGCCTGCCTTTGCTGATGATCCTGCTTTGCGCTTCTTTGCTTTTTGTACTCGCTAGTATAATCCATCATTAAGATCCAAGCACGTACTATAGGTCTTTTGATACTTACAAATCGTTTCATGTAACTCTGTTCCACTTGCACTTCAAGAGCATCAAGTACTTGACGATATTGATCATACTGCAACTGGGTATCCACTACTTGTAACAAGCGACTTTTGCGATAGTTGTTGGTATTGATTTGCTCCTTCAATTCACGACCCAGCCTCCGGATTTCAGCCGAGATATCATCATCCTCTCTTGCATTCCAATTATGCTAGAATAGCTCTCCATTGAATACATTGAATCCCTTTTACTCATTGATTACTTACTTCATTCACGTCATCACTCAATATACCGATATATTGCATTTCTTGTCGAAGTCGATCTTCAAAACTGGGTGTTTCTGGTTGTTCATAATGGCTGATAATAGCATCAGGATCTTCATCTTCATCATACAAGTCTTCATCATCGTCATCGTCATCATCGTCATCTTCATCATGATCCATCATATCATCATGCTGTTGCTGCTCCTCGTATTCGGGTATCAGGGTGCTCAACAATCTCTCCAATAATCCTTCTCGTGATTCATCATCCAATAGGTCAGAAGCACGACTTGAATGACGTTCAGTTGCTATTCGATCCTCTTCATTCCATTGTTCAAGATAATGCTTGCCCAAAGGTGGTACTTCAAATGTGGATTCATGTTCTTCTTCCTATGTTAAAGTCAATGAATGGCCCCTATAATTATCATGAAACATTACCTTCTTCATGAGGAATATCCTGTCTTCTTCTGTCAGTGGGCGAAAATAAGGCTCCATGGCTTGCCAAAAGGTGAAAATGGGAACTTGTTGGCTAGGTTTAACACGTACAAAGTCAAGTTCTTCATCCACTGTAGAGTGATTATTCTTTTGTTTCTTGACATGATCAGCTGATGGAGGAGGAGTAGGTGGAGGTTGAGCTGATTGTTGACGTTGTTTGCCATTGTATAGTGTTGTTGCATCTTCCATCGATTTACGCTTTCTTGCATTCTATATAATTTGATGGTTAACCTAGCATACGAATGTATACTCATAAAAGTACCTGAATCGCATCCGCAGGAGGACTATCAGACCTTCGTGCCCTACTTGGTACAATGCCTATTGTTTTGCTTCCCTATCAATATCATGTATTCTTATACCAATGACTTGTATTACCTTCAAAACTCTCTTCAGAATCATCTCGCCTTCGCCGTCGTTTAAGAGCTTCCAATGCACTAAAGAACCATTAGATCCATGTTAGAGCACTAATGAATCAGGCATGATGTTCGCTTACTTACGCTTGACGTTCCAATTGATTCTTGGATATCCTTGATGCATTATGTCTCATCCCATTGCCATTGGTAATGCCAGATTCATAGGGATCATCTTGATATACATGTGAGATAACATGACACAAATCCTCCATCTTTTGTACCTTTCACAGTCGCATGTTGTTGTTGTTGCTGTTGCTGTTGTTGCTGCTGCTGTTGCTTACGCATTCTTTCCATGACGACTTCCATATTCTTTCCACCCGTTACTGGTCTTGGTTTTTGCTCTATTCATGCATGCATAGGATCAGTAACGTGTAGACATGTCATCTTGTATCATGATCTTTTACCAGGTGGTGTCTCCAAGACCTTGACGTTTTCCAACAAATGAGCCAAATCCCTTTGTAAACGTTGTGTACGTGTCTCTGGTTCACTGGCGATATTCTCGAGGTCTTCCTTGATATTGAACAGATCGTGTGGATCGGGAATGTCTCTCAAAGGTGCTGCCAAACTCGGTGGATTGAAGTATTGCCTGTATTGTGGCAATTTCATAGATAAGTGAGTGGGAAGACGGTATCGTCGCGTAGCATCGGTGTCCATGGTTGTCCAATCAAGCACATGCAACAATGGGTGTGTGTTGGTTTCTTGTCAGTGCTGCAAAAGAGTAGTTGGTTTCAAGATAGGTCGTTGTTCGAGAAAGAAGGTCGATAGAGTGTTCACAGATACATAAACGTATACAAAGGGGTAACTGAAGACGAGTGATATAGAAAACACAAAACTGTGTGTATGTTTGGTGGATAAAGAACGAGAGAGAAAGAGAGAGAGAGGTGGTAAAGGATTAAAGGGACACAACTACTACTGCCACTGTTGCTTTAGGAAATCAAGGCTCCGCTATGATCACATTTCAGGTGCTGTTTGCAAGCTTTTTTTTTCACTTCTTTTGTTTCTTTGTCTTTATATATATTTATACATTATGGGTGCAGAGGATAAGGATATCAAGGTAGCTGAAGGAGGTGTTGTTGAAACTATCACAAGTCGAGTATCAGGTATCACTTTTGTTCCATGGCGAGATCGGTGCCAGATCGTGTTCAAGAAGGCTGATTGTACTTGGATTCCATGTAGGCAAAAACTGGAAACTTAAAAAGACAGCCACTGTACGAGCACAGAAAGCCAAAAGTCTTCGAAACAGCTGGGCAAAGCGATCTGCTGAGCGAGCAAAGTTGGATGCTGTTAAAAGCTTAGAGCGACAAATGAAAGCTGACAAGCAAGCCGAGAAGGATGTAAGTCATATGGATTGACAAGCATGGATTGTGTTGTATATTGACACATGTATGATGTAGCGTAAGCGTGAGATCACATTGGAACGTAAGCGTATCAAGGAAGAAAAGGAAAGATATGAAGCATTGGCAGCTAAGGTTTGTATCTGAATCATGACTAGTGGTTAGAATACAGCGACTTAAACACTCTTTATAGATGTCGGCTAAGCGTTTGCAACGATTGAGAAAGAGAGAAGCACGAAAGAAGGCACGAGTTTAGCATTATGTTATTTGCATTTTAGTACATATATCATCTTATATCATCACCAACTACTTAAACATGTGGAATGAAGTGGATGACGGCTTTTGGGTTGAATATGGGAAAAAAAGAGAGAATATGGGATAAATGATGGAAGCACGGCCCGTTGTCCGATCAATTGTAAGCAAAAAGGGACAAGGATTGATCATTCTTTGGTGCTTCACGCGTGATCTTCCAAATACAAGCTGATAATGTAACATCTCCGCTAGTTACACCTCTGTCGGGAACAAGGCCGACACAAAAAGAAGACTTGTAAAGAAAAGCGAGGCACAACAAAATGCCTCGCTATGTGCTCCAACATGAATTGCAGGTGGTCAGTGCCCCCATGAACCCCAACAATAATGAATGCATATCAAAAGTAAATGTACAATGTGTAATAATGATTCCATGTGTATAAAAAGAGTACTATCGGAACAGCCGACATGAGAATGAAGAGTGCAAGGTTACCACATATAGTGCTGCAAACACACCACACTGTTCTTTTTATCCATTTCTCCTCCTTATTCCCCATTCACTCTTTCTTTTTCTCTTTCTATTCCTTTTTTTGTCACGTCAAGTGGAATACAATAGCCATCTTTCTTTCTCTCTCTTCATTGGCACTACTATGGATCCTCATGCAAGGAAAAAGGAGGACAAGCATTTCAGGCTATTGAGCAATTCACCAACTCCTTTCGACACTAAAAAGCTCTCCCATTCACCTTTGTCTCTTGGCAACAATCACTCTGTCTACTTGAGCAATCTACGAGCCTATCAACAGCAATCGCTGCGATCGACTGCCAACAAACGTGCTACTACTACTCCTAATACTACAGCAACTGGTCATGGTGCTACTACGCCTATTTCTCCTCAGCACACCTTGCCGCCCAATCACCCCCTGAGTGCCACAACGGCGCAGTCCGTGTTCCAGCAACAACAAGCCAAACGTCTACAGTACTTTCATTCTCGTCCTCCTGTTTATGTCGTCAATCCAAGCTTTACATTACAAGATTTCGAATTGATGGATACATTGGGTAATCTACATTACATCTTTACACATGCACTTTTATTCTAACCACCTATCATCTATCATTAGGCACTGGTACATTTGGAAGGGTTTACTTGACAAGATTCCGATCAACCAACAAGTTTTACGCCATGAAAGTGCTCAAGAAATCTGAAGTAGTACGACTAAAGCAGGTAAAAGGGGTGTGTTGCTACGCATTAGTGTCGGCGTCTTTCCGAATTTGGGGGATCCGAGTAACTTAAGATGCATGATCATAGGTCGAACATTTATTGTGGGAGAAACAAATCTTGGCGTCGGTCCGATTCCCGTTTATTGTCGATCTGTGCGTTTGTGTTTATTTCATGTGTCAACAATGACTCACTTTACATTTCTATTTAGATTCTGTGCTTTTCAAGACAATACCAACTTGTACATGTTGCTCGAATATGTGGTGGGCGGTGAATTATTCTCTCATTTACGTCGTGCTGGCAGATTCACCAATGATATGACACGCTTTTATGCATCAGAAATCGTCCTTGCTATTGAATATCTTCATTCCAAGAACATTGTCTATCGCGATTTGAAACCAGAAAACTTGCTAATTGGACATGATGGACACATCTGTTTGACCGACTTTGGATTTGCAAAGATCATTCAAGACAGGACATGGACATTATGTGGCACACCTGAATACCTTGCACCAGAAGTCATCCAGAGCAAAGGACATGGAAAGGCAGTGGATTGGTGGGCCCTTGGTATCTTGATATTTGAAATGCTTGCAGGGTAAGTGTGTCTTATATTGGCGTTACCAAATATATCTCACATTTGCTTTTTCAAGGTATCCACCTTTCTTTGATGATAACTCTTTTGGGATTTATGAAAAGATTCTTGCTGGCCGAGTGCAATTCCCAAGTCATTTTGATTTGCTAGCAAAAGATCTGCTCAAACGTTTACTCGTTGGTGACAGGACAAAGCGATTAGGCAATCTCAAGGCAAGTATAACATACTTGATCCATATGATGGTCAAGGAAGCTCATTGTCTTTATTCTTTATGACAGGGAGGACCTGAAGATATCAAGAGACACAAATGGTTTCGTGGTGTGGATTGGATTGGTCTGCTTGAAAAGACTGTAAGGGTAAGTCAACAATGACCCCCTTTGGATATCATGAAGCATCATACTAAAGCAATGTACATGATAGGCACCTATTATACCCAAGTATCGACATCCAGGAGATACAGGCAACTTTGAAAAATACCCTGATACCAAGCTACCGGAACAAGATGTGGATGGAGACGATCCTTACAAGGACATGTTTGCCGACTTTTGTTCTGCCTGATTCCCATTTCCTTTTACGCCATTACATCCTACTATTTGCATACACACATATAAACACACACACAATCACTCCTCACTCACTCATTGTCATATGTGCACTTTATTCTCAATGTCTCATTCATATCCCCTTCATTGTATCCTGGAATCATCATAATGAACACTTGTTTCTTCTCTCTTATGTGTAATATGGTGGTGATTTGGTATCCAGTGTCTAGTAGTAATTGATCATTTTGTAATCGACATACATATAAACGAGACGTTTAATCCCCTGATCTGTTTGCATAGTGTTTATGACTATAGACAACGGCTGAAGCGCACAAACATATCTGCATGTGACCTGTGGCGGTGTTTCTTTAAGATCTTGACAAGGCTGATGGAACATGCTCCTTTCAGGTGTGTGATTATCCTTACACAGCCTTAGTGCTTTTGCTCTTTTGACACTTTGTACACCCTTTTTCGTTTCTTTTCTACTCTTCTTCTCCCACTTTTTATCTCCTTGCTATTTTCTCTTCCTGCAATATGAATCTTATCAACTGGTTGTTTAGGAAACGCCATCGTCGTGACAAGACAAAAACACGATCCTCTACAAAACGCTCATCATGCATCGATACAAGACCTTCTGCATTATCATCTTCAACCTATAATGACGACCACGACTTGCTTTTTCAATGTATCCAAGCAGCTCTTTTCCCTGTTCCAACTGGGCCCACTACACATAACAACCATCATCGTACTAGTAGTGTCTTGTCTACTGGTACCATTTTACCATCAAAGTCACAACAACAGCGAAAACGATGGTCCACTGGCATGATGCTGGATAATACATGTGCTTTGCCACCACCATCATCATCTGGTACTCATTATCTAAGTACTATTCCAGAAGCTGCTGATAGTCCTTCGCCACCACCACCTCATTTTCTTCATCACTCTTCCATCACCCTGACGAGTTGTATCTCCTCCTCATCTTATGTTCGCCCCTGATGATACATAATTATGGAAAAGGAAAATACCCCACGCATCCACTAATGATCATACCACAATAAGAGCATTTTGTAAATACATCCTTTTAATTCCTTTACCAGCAATGTACACACCACTTGAAGACTTGATTTTATATATCTCCTTGCTGTTTGGGAATTGGGGGTGATTCAGACAACCAAAACAGGTTTACTGCTACTAACTATAGCTGTGAATATTTAGATTTATGCCCCCTTGTCTGTAAGGGATGAAGAAAAGAGATCCGTGTCATGACTTTATATTACTACATAGCAATTCGATTTAGAGGAGAGAATGGAATGGTATGCTCTGCTATGCGATACATGTACATTTCCCAAAGAGCATCCCAAAAGTGAGGACAATCCCCTTTTTTGTGTATGATTCAGCTTATCATGAGCATCGTGGCATATCATTCTGTCATCATGATACCTTCCTTGCTGATGGAGGAGGACAATGCGTCACATACGGTAGCCAAAAAGGCTTTTCCACGTGATCGACAGCAATACTTTACAAGCATGAACAATATGTTCTCATGTTTCACAATGCGCCTGAGCACATTTTATTTGCGTCATCTTCGCCATCAAAGTGCATCATTATCATATAGTGGATCAACTAGCTAACATGTAAGGGAAGAGAGCAAGAATGACGCCAAGATATCCTCGTGCTTATTGTATAGCGATCGACATTCCCAAAGGAGTAAATCTATTCACTCTTCACCCGATTGATCTTGTAGCTAAAAACTCCAGCAATATCCAATCAGACACACATCTAGTATTTCCCTTGAGCAAGGTTCTTTTATTGTAGAAACACACAAATGACGACCAATAGACTTAACGGTTGGCTAAAGAAAGAAATGAAATCAGTACACTGATCATCTATCCCCATGACACTATTACTTACACTTGGCAACACGTTCAAGTTCATCCTTCTTCTTGATGGCATAAGAGTTGGAAGAGCCCTTGGCAGCGTTGATAAGCTCATCAGCAAGGCATTCAGAAATAGTCTTGACGTTGCGGAAAGCAGCTTCACGGGTCTAATGTAACATCCATCATGAATATCAATCCCTATGATCCACATCATGTACTTACACCAGTGGTCAAAAGAGCAATAGCTTGGTTGACACGACGAAGAGGAGAAACATCAACAGCTTGACGACGAACAGTACCAGCAGAACCAATACGGGTAGAATCTTCACGAGGACCAGTGTTGATAATAGCATCAACCATGACTTGGATAGGGTTTTGGTCAGTCAAAAGGTGGATAATCTCGAAAGCGTGTTGGACAATACGAGCAGCCATAAGCTTCTTGCCGTTGTTACGACCGTGCATCATGAGCGAGTTGGTCAAACGTTCGACAATAGGGCACTATAGAGATGTTTAAGTCCACTGTACCAATGTTCCTAGAACAATAGTCTACTACATACTTGAGCCTTGCGGAATCGCTTGACAGCAAAACGACCAGCAGTGTGGGGCAAATAGACGTGTTGACGAACTTGGATATAGTCCTGAAGAGAAATGTCCTTGACTTCAACATCCTCATACGACCACTTGTTGAACAACTTGCGAGAGCCATCGTTGCTGGCCAAAACGTCAGCAGGGAGATTCAAAGCAACCATGTTGGTCTATTGGAGTTGGAAAATGGGGAGTCGTCAAGGTTGTCGATTAGTCAAAGAGTGAATAGGAAATGATGCCATTTGTGTTGTAGTTGTTGAAATAAAGGATGGATGAAAGATAAAAGTGGATCGATGATGTTGGATAATGGATGGATGGAAATGGGCTCTTACCGTTATCTATTTCTGAGGGAAGAGGGAGTTGCCAATGATTCAGTCGACCGATCTGGTATCGGCACAGCTCTCACACACATCACATTCACTTACTCGCTCCCCACTTTGGCTCTATACTCCGCACGTGGTTGGTGCGCCCCCTTTTGCTTCAAGTCTTATTCTTGTTACAGATCAAGCTGCATCGTCATTTGAGTAACAATTCACTTGTCTCACAACTGCAGGTATACTTGTCTTTATTTACGTGATGCGTGGGAAATCATCCTTGACTCGGCACCTTATCATGGCATATTGGATACGTATCTACTAGCAAATGTGATGAAAAACACCCATTTTACTATCACAACTCAATAAACAACAAGGGTCTTTTAACCTAAATCCTTTAAAAGACATCATTTGCAAACATGACAATAAGAGTATCAGTGATGTAAACAATGCAGCATTGGGCAGGATGAGGATATTCTCATGGAATTATGTTCCAATGACCTTCATTTGCAACGATCAATCATTACCCGGTGACCAAGACAATCAAACAATCAGGTCATGCATACCTTTTGTGCAATGAGAGACAAATCGTCAGTCATGCAGCACTTGTAAGAGCCTATCTTGACCGACAACTGCTGTTGTAGGGGTCATTTGAACATGCTGCTATAAGGAAAAGAAACAAGCTCATACCGCGGAAGGCATCACAGACTCACATAACATAATATCGATGGGAGCATTGTACAAGGTCACACATAACAACATCAGAAGTGCAATGATAAATATATTATTCGTAAGAAGAGTGCCATGAAAAAGATCACAATCTTGAAAGAAAAGGGTAAAATGACAAGAAAGGAAATTAGCCCAAGAGAGGAGCATTCTCAGTATCAGAAGAGCGACCCAACAACTTGAAGATGTAAGGACGAGCAGGATACAAGAAAGTGATGATGGCAAAAGCCAAAGCAAACCTAGAACAAAGGAACAGTTTAACCAATCGGCAATCATACCCGATGCACATTATACATACCAGTGGATCCAGGGATCATGTTGGTTAGTAAAGACAGCAAGCAAGCCCAAAGCAATCACCAAAGCACCAGTAAGATCGCCCTTTTCCTTCTTGTATTCGACATAACCAACAGCAGTGAAAACAAGGACAGCCATACCAATGATGACAAAAAGACGGCTCCAGAAGCCAGGACCATCTTCATGAACACTGGTAAAGGCTTGGAAGAAACCAATCACCGCGGAAAAGACAATCCAGCCGTGCCACAAAGAGAAAGGAGCATGGATGAAAAGTCTGTCCCACCAAGAGTTGGCAGGATAGTTCTTCTCCAAGTTATCTGCATGCACGATATAAGTTACTTGTTCACTCGTTTTGCATCATGATATTGTACTTACAGAAGACATAGGATACAGAAGAAGCAGTAAGCAACAAGAAGATGAAGCCAATAATGTAGTGGGAGTGCTTCTACAAATATCCCATGCCAAGATGCGTTAATTTTTAGTGAGACGCGAAAACAAGGTAACCCAAACTTACGATGAGAGCAAGCCAGATGGCGCTCAAGATAACCGAGATGACAAAGTGCCAGCCAACACCATGAAGAGCTGCTTCATGAGCATCTTCGAACCATTGATAGATGACAAAACCGCCCAAAAGGATGTGGATAAGGGTCCATAAGTATTCAATCCAGAACGCTTCATGAAAAATGAGATTAGTGCTTCATGTAGCCAAAAGGAATGTTTGACAGACTTACATGGCGTGATATAGGTTTGACCATCATCCACCGAAGTGTCATCAGGAGCAGGACCAACGACACTGTACACAGTCGAGGAAAGGAAAAAGAGGTAGACTAGCACATTGACCACCTTGTGGAAGATATGAAACTTGGTCATGCTTGAAGATGCGAGAAAGAGAAAGCGCGCGTATGGAAGAGAACAAGGATAAAAGCACTTTTTATAGATGAGAAAACTTTAACGCGGCTTATTGTGCAACCTACTTACCTGTGTGTTTTTCTCTTTTAACCTGACATCCGATCCCGTTTGTTTATACTAGCTTGCCAACCCGAAACACATTGCATGTCATGTCGATAAGAGCTTTGCTTAAAAGAGTCCGTCAGCATCCAGATCCATCCTATTAGCCTCTTGAATCCAAACTTACTAGTGCAGTAATAATATGTTGGTGTCCTTTATCTGATTCCCACCCTTGGAGATTCTTTTTGGGATCACTCGGGTGATGATGCAAGGTCAGGTTACTCAACATGGTTCGTACCGAGAAGGGAGTGGAAAAGCGCGGTTTGGCGATAATAACATGACCATGTTCATTCTCATACGATCTGATGACCTTGTATTGTCGTAATAAGCATCAAAGCTGCAGATCCACAACCATTCTTACATTACACAATCAGTCCAAGTGCTTTGTTTGTTTTCCTTCAAAGACGCAATGATGATGATGATGGTAGTAAACTTCGGAGATGGTCTTCTTATCCATGCAGCGGCGCTTGATGTCGTCGGAATGATGCCGTTATAACACGTACTGTTGTTTGCACTTGTTTCCCTTATCAAAGCATATTAACATCATCATGATTCTGATTGATTATATTCTCATACCTTTAGTCTTGACCATGGATGTGTTTGACAATGATACACATCTGTGTGACATGGGACTCCTGGGACAACAAGGTATCGGCTGACAATGTTGCCACGCCTAAAATTAGCCGACTAATTGCTGGTTCTTCTTCCTTTATCTCTTTCCTCTCTTATTCATCTGTCAAGGCTGACACGAATACAACAACAACATGTGGACACAGTGATAAATGACTCCAATGACAGACTTTCACCAAGCTGTTGGATGGGCGACAATGGGCTGTTCGATTGAGTTGGGAGTATGCAAGTCAAGTGTTGCCATTGGATATATTGGTTGGATTGCTGCTTTGGTGCTCAATGCAAGTACGCCATGGTTGTTTCCAATGTGCACATTACAAGCTCGTTCCAAGTCATGTTTGCTGCAGGATCAAAAAGTGAGTACAACATGTGGCGCAAAAAGTATCTCCGGCAATCCAATCCACCTGTCAAAGTAGCCATGCAGCAGCAGATCAACCTTATCTCGCAACACATGTATCTAATCTAAAGATGTACTGATCCTGTCGCCTGATCAGCGTGGCAACTTTATCACTTACAACATCTTTATACACTGATGATACTATTGATCCTACATTACAATAAAAAGGTGGTTTCTATTACTGCGGATGATATAACAGGGTGATGTATATATAGGAAGGGGTACGCTTACAGTATAGCAATGCCGCCGCCAGCTGGATTATCCCATTTTTCTACAAGTTGATTTGCCGATGTCCAAGGGCCAAAATTTTTTTGCAACCACGTTTCTCTTTCTCTTTTCTCTTTCTTTTACTTTTTCTTTCAGACTCGGTTCCTTCCTTCAATCTTGTCTTGTTATCTTATTTCTTTCTTCACGGTATTAAGCGCATTGCATTCCTTTTCATCTTTTACTTTTATATACGTTATACTCAACCTTGTGAAACACATATCGGTTGTATCTTTTCTTTATTCCAACGTATCATTTGCCACGACTATAGCATCTAGCAACTCAGCGTTTTCCCGATATTGACGTAAGAAAAGAATATAAAGTTGTAACACATACACAATCATTCTTATCCTCTTTCTCTTTCATATAGGATATGCAATTCAATCACCCATCCTATTTGGATTATGTGACCAGCTCTTCATCGCTGCAACAACAAGGTGCTCCCAATTCAGCCATGCCTTATTCATTGGATCAATTGCAACAACAGCAACAACAACAACAGCAACAGCAACAACAACGTATGGCTTATCCATCCATTCCAGGCATCCAACATGGCTTTCCAGCAGATGTATTTGCCACTCAACAAGCAGCTACTGCTGTGCCACCACAGACTGTACCCCAAGTGAAACCAAAAAGAAAGCAAGTCAAGAATGCCTGTGGTAAGTTGAAAGGGGGGAGATTACAAATTGTGTCATATCTGACATCTGTGCACCTTTGTTTGTTTATCACATAGTCAACTGTCAAAAAGCTTGCAAAAAGTGCGATGATGCTAGACCTTGTCCTCGTTGTATCAAGTATGGTCTTACAGCTACATGTGTCAATTCAGTGAGAAAGGAGCGCAAAAAAGGTGTCAAACGTGGACCCTATAAACAACGTAAGAATCAAGGTAGTTCTTTTCTTTGAAACATCCCAATTCAGAGTCAACAGATGATAACATGTATAAAATATAGAAACTGGTGCTTCACAAGCTGCTTCACAACCAACTACACCAGTGCCAACCAATCTTTCGGCTGTACCCAATGCTGCTGGTAATGGTGCAGATGCATTGTTATTGAACAACAGCCATCCTTATATTCGAACATTCCATGGCACCAGCACCAATCCATATCATCAAGCAGGTACTATCATGTCGCCTTATACCGTGCCTGGAATCATGCAGCAAATTTACCCAACAGGTGGTGATTATCAGACTCAGCAGCAACAACAGCAGCACGCGGCAGCTTCCCCAGTAAAACAGCAAGCCGAAACAACAACAACTACGTCAAAGGAGACAACATCGAATAGTGCCGACTCCGAAGATGATGGCAAGTTAAACATCCTCTCACAACTATGCAGCGCTGTTCTCGATCACTCCGACACTCCAAAAGAGGAAGTTAAGCATCAGGAACCCGCCAAAAAGGAGTCTTATGCCATAACTTCGCAACAACAACAACGTCCTCCTGCTACATCGATGGCTTATACAGCTGCTCCTACATCACTTTATGCATCAGCTTCTTTGGATCATACTCAACAACAGCAACAGCAACAACAACAAGTATGGCCTTTACCATCTCTTCAATCGGTCGTACAACCTGATCGTGCCTTGTATTATCAACAACAACAGCAACAACAGTCAAGCGAAAATGCCAATGACAGCACCAACACCTCTAATCAATGGAATGGATCTCATTGGCAGCTCCCATAGCATACTCATTCTTCTTTCACGTGTGTCTTCTTTCACGTGTGTAAATACCCTATCACTACTCTTCTCAACTGCTTCTAGAGCTCAATCTTTCATACATTGCAAATATATAGACTTTATTGCATGAATAACACATCTTCTTCTTTATATGCCCAAAATGGTTGTGAATGAATGTGCCTTATCAATCATCAAGATTGGTTCGTCATCTAATGAATGCTAATGTTTACATGTGTGATATTGGATCAGACATCAGAGATGATGACTACACACCAGCTTCTGAATATCCAAATGCAAGAGCGACAGGATATCTTGGGCATCGATATTACCATTTTTAGTATCTTACATCAGAGCAGTAAGGTTTAGTAAAGTATGCAGATAAGGAACGTGTTTTGGAAACTACCAATGCACGTATACCAATTTGTGAACAGTGCCTTGACACAAAAGAGAAATTGCCTGTTATATCGGTATCTCCTGCAATGAGACGTTTTAGATGAGTCGTTTTGTCCAACTTTATGCGCATCATCGTAATTGGCATCCAGACAATCCAAGGATCGCCTTCATTAGTGAACCAAGGGTAGCAGTACTGGTTGCATCATACATTATAGTTTCCATGTGACAGTGCATGGAGTGATATGTACAACAAAAGTATGCGTAAGAAGGTGCAGAAGTAACATCATTCAAGAATACAGGCAGTAATAACATCCCTTATCCACATATCTGGAAGGTTGTATGGCATTGTACTACTGAGAATAGTGGCTATTCATGGTGATCAAGAAGCAACATCGGCTGTTATACACATCGGCTCTTCACTTTGTCCGTGTGTAGTAGGCCCCTGCAGCACCGATCGGGCAAACAACACAGGAGGAAAGTGTTTGGGTGCCCCTGGATCTGTTACGAGTATTATGCATAAGATACAGCTATTACGTGTGATATCTCTTTCGAAACTTTGTCTTTTACAACGCAATTAAAGACATTCACGTCAAAATTAGAGCCAAAACATCTTATTATGGACACTCCTTCTCATAAAAAGAGACAAGCAGAAATCGCGCATGCTTGATTGAGTAACCATATGACCAATCCACTGGACTGGTATTAATCTTGACGGCTTTTACTTGCAGCTATTAGCGCAGAAAGTTACTTTTTTCATGCGATATGTCTTTACATTATCAAAGATGATAGATGTAGACAAGGATAAAGAAATGAAGAATAGTGTATATCAAAACATCCTCATTCATGTATCATATATGATAGAGGAAGAAGCAAAAGAAAGAGCCAAAAAGACTGCTCATGATAATGATACATATCATGGTGGTCTGTTCTCCATGTTACAGACAATGCACGCGGTCTAGGATCCTTTGTTGTGGCAGGTTAACAATTGTGTTGCCGTGAGAACGCTAAAAAGTCAAAGACAGATCGTTTCCCCTGTTGGCGTATCAAAGATTGCTCAGCAAGCTATATCATTGGTAAACTATGTAAAGTTGTGTACCTACATCGATCATGGGGCAAAGATCTTGTCACTGTCTGACGTGAACCACTTGTTATAGGAATCTATGCATCCGATAAATACTTTTGGTATTTACACAGACATGCATCCCATGCTCATACCTTGCATTCTCCTTTGTCATCACCCGTTTGCTTTTGGAATGTTGCATACAGGCATATCAAGGCGTTGGCATATGATGATGCCAATTGGACACCTTCCCTGTTACACCTGTGCCACTCGATCATTCACTATTATCATTGCCAATTGCACAATGGCTAAATGCTAATACAGCAAAAAAGAAGAAATCCAAGATAAGGATAGCACTTGCAGCTGTTAGATAACAAAGGGGGAAAACATATCAGCTAGGTACCCGATTGTGTGATGATGCATGGACCTTCGCAAAATCCGAAACACTCGACTTTCACAAATGCAGGCCATAACAATAATGGTGACAGGTGCATGGTTGTGCATACTTCTGTTTCTCTAGTAAAATGTTGTTCTTCTTCCCTGGACATCCTATTCAAGGCAGTCTTATGATATAGTATAACGTGCCAAGCTATGATAGCACAGAGCTTATAGGACAAAGGAGACTTTAAGCCATCTTCAAGTCATTGCCTGGCAACATGTCCAACGCCAGATATGGCAAGAGTTCTAAGCCAAAGCATCCAAAATGAAGTTCCAAAAGGAAATCATTTGCCACTAGCATGTATCAAACCAACGACTGTTTGGAGTAGACCATGTGATGCCCAATGCACTGGCTCATATAACTACTTGTCCTCCTTTTTATCCTTTCCAAAAGTTCCTTTGACCATCCTTTTCAAATTCATCGCTCCTTCTCTTTACGCACATACGTAAACGATCTATCCTTCTGTTTATCCCTTTTCATCAATTAATCTACACACATTGGCTTAAGTAACACCATTATCTCCTCGGAAAGAAACAATCTTCTTATAAGAAACGACTTTTATTTGAACATCTTTCTGATAAGACAACATGTCGTCATCATCAGCTTCTCAACATTCACCCAATGCAACAACAACCCAAGCAGCTTTCTATTCCGATGATCCTTCTTCATTATGCATTCCTATTGACGAAAGCTATGCCTCGTCAACCATGCTTCAGGAGATGTTTCTTCAACAAATGCAACTGGTCAATAGTCAAGAAACACGCGATACTGCTATACCAGATCCAGGAGTACCTTTGCCAGTAGTAAAAGAAGAAATGTCACCACAAACCAAGCAATCATTGAGACGGTAAAACAGCAAAAGACATGTTTCTTTTTCGCTTTAAAAAACTCATTCCTATCTTGTAAAGCCGAATTCGCAATGCTGCACCAGAAAGACGTGCAGTACATAATGCCACAGAGCGCGCGAGACGAGAAAGCTTGAATGGCAAGTTCCAGTTATTGGCAACGATGCTACCAAACTTGCAAAACTTTCGTAAGCCATCCAAAAGTCAAATCATTGAGAAAGCACTTGAATGGGTGGAACACACTGTGTATAATGAAGAGCGCTATGCATGGCAGATGCAACAACTGGAGCAAGAGAATAACTGGCTCAGAGAACAGCTTCAAAAACTTGGTGTTGAATATCAGCAATACAACAATGGGCAACATCATTGTCTTAACACCTTTGACTTCATTGCCTTCTCCTCCTCCAAGTATCACCAGTGCCAATAGCACAACAGCTACTAGCACCAACAACAATAACGCGCACTTGCCACCTTCATTATCATCCCCTAGTGACTATGGCAAAACGTCAACAATGGATTCTCGGAACCATGGTCATCTGGTTACACCACACTCCTCTTTGTCTCAATGAGACCATGTTCAATGTGGCACCTTATCGTCCTTTTTTTACCCCTTTTCCCAATACGCTCTTTTTTCTTTCTCTATTATTGCCTTGGTTTTCGCATCCATCATCATGGCCACTCATTACTCAACTGGTCTGTATTGACCAATATGCTGTTCTTCTCTCCTATATAACTTATTTTGTTCCATAACCTATACCTTCTTGTTTTTCTTCCTACAGAGCTATTGTTTGTCCCCTTTTGTCTCCAGTACGACGTCGTGACCAACCATGTAAGCCGCTCTTCTTCTTTCATATCCAATATTCAGCTGAAAAGAAACATTCATGAGCACAAAAAAGCAATAAAGGACAATCTTGATTATGATGCATGTTTATGATGATGCATGACCTGTAAGGTGGATATACTATCTTGTTGTGTTTATGTTTTATCGTTTTGCAAGTACATATGCACGCGCGCTTCTACTGTGTCACAGGAACAAAGCGGCAAGCAGCAGCTCCCCACACATCAACTTCCTTAATTTGCAACAACCCGACAACAAAGATGAGATCACCGGTACAAAAGAAGAAATTACAGGTGGCGTAGCAGGTGAATGACACAAATAGATAGGCCTGGTTGTAAATCCATACTTCAGTGATGTGTATACATTGTCATACACGAGGTGTTTTGAGTATTCTTCACAGCTACATACGTGTTTCAACATTGTAGGCAGACAACAAATCCACAAATTCGAAAGTTCTAGTCGATCATGTATGACTGGCTGTTGTAGAAAAGGATCATCTGCTTGGACTTGCCCCTATTATTGTAGAAAAGGCAATGTGCTACATACTGGATACCATCATCCTCTAACTATTACATTGCTATCGTGCATTTGATAACATCCCCTTTGTATGGGACATGGACTAGTTGTCTTACTGATGTTGGAACAGCAATAAGCATGACTTGATAAACACTACCGGCATATGTGTATGGTTGCACATGTCACATGCACGACGCAAACATGACATGGGAATGGCAGAGTCGAGTTCTGGATCACTTTTTATGCAGGTAGGTCATACTAACGACAATATCATCACACACAGACATTCTTACTCTGCCGCATGTTGTATGCAAGCTCCTATAGGAGAATACTGGGATAACACATCATTGTTGTATAACATTGCACATATAAATGTATGAATGTTGAAGATGAATATCGTTTTCTTTGTCTTATAAAGGAGAATCCAATATTGGAAGACTGACAGCAGCAATACTAGATTGGTATCTGCATAAGCAGACATGCACAGGCACAAAAGTAGGCACCTGATCCACATTGGGGGCAAATTGACTGCTACTAAAGCAGGGACTACCAGAAAATGGTGATGATGTTGGGAACATCTGTTATGATTGTGCATGGCAAGCTATTGAGGGAAAAGTCGTCATACTTACACCCTTATCAAGTAAAGAGGAACAGGCAAATCGGCTCACTTTTAATGTTCCGTGCTGCATGGTCTGACAGCATTAAGGAGATAGACCAGTATCAGCTTCATGCACATCAAAAAGCCCCTTCTCTCTTTCTTGCTTCTCAAAACAAAGCTGTCGGTAAGAGAAATCTGGTGATCCGCACGTACACACACTCGTGTTTGATGTCCAGTTTGCGTTACATTCACTACATTGCCTTATACTACAAGCAGCAGTGCTTCACTCATCTTTCGAATCATACTATAACCCCTCCTTCCACATGGCAGTGTACCATATGATAGGCGCGGATATGAGTAATGAGCCACCATCATCATCCAGTGGGACAAGGAGGTCCCCTAATAAATGTCTCCTTGTGAAAATGAGCTTTTCTCCTCTCAGCGTGAAACGTGATTCTGTAATTGCTAGAACATATCATCCATACATTACTAGCATACACTTTTTCGCTACCAATATCTCCCTTCCCCTATCGCCCCTATTACCAAAGACAATACAATTCTTTTTACGCGATACTTATATCATACACACTCCCATTCTCCTTTTTTTCTTCTTCTTGCAATGTGCTGAGTACTGACTTTATTTCTTTATTGAACAAACTTGAATATCCAAGATACGAGTAGAAAGCTATACGACCTATATATACAACTCCATCATCCAACATGGCCATACCATCGGATTTGGCATCTAGTCACTCAATGAACAACACCTTTCCTCCACCCAACAATGGCACAAAAGCATCCATGCTTCAAGATGCTGGCAATATCCAACAGCACACTAATACTAGTTCAATCAATGTACCAGCAACACCATCTATCATGGAAGATTACTCTTTTGTAATGCGAAAAGAGAATGGATCTACCTATATATACCCAAACAACATCCAACCCGGCTGGACCGAGCTTAAAGTAGGTGTGCTAATGCCATTTCATCAGCAAGGAAATAACTATACCCGAGAGTTGACATTGACGTAAGGGGATGATGATTTGCTTGGTACTGTCATGCAGCTAAATACTGCTTTATATAGAGGCACATCTGCGATCCGCATGGCTGCTGAGGAAATCAATGCCAAACAATTAATACCTGGTGCCTATATCACCTTGGTTGAACGCGACTCTTTCCCAAAACAAGTTCAAGGTCAAGAAGGTATCACGCAAGCCGTTTTCGCTGCTGTTTCTCTCATTCAAGAAGGTGTCATTGGTGTTATTGGAGATATCTCTTCGTCATGGACTTCACTGTCTGCGCTCATGACAAGTACACTTCGCATTCCTCAATGCTCGTTCAGTGCAGCTGCAAGTAAGTATTGCCCATTGCAACCTACGTATACCATTAACTCTTGTCTTTTACACAGCTTCACTATCCGACAAGACACAATACAGCTACTTCTTTCGCACTGTTCCAACCAAGCTGTTGTATGCTGATGCCGCTATTTCCTTCCTTGTGAGCCAAGGCTGGCCTACACTTGGTATTCTTTACACCAATGATGATTCTGGACAGCAGTGCAAGTAGAATGACCATATATGATATGTATTTGTCATGTTTCTAATACGTTGTTACGCCATTTATGCAGTATCCGAATCACTGGTCATGAAATCAAAAGCCAAAGGGATTCATGTCAAAGCATATCAAAAGTTCTATGAAAATGGTCCACAAAGTGACATACAAGGTCCAATCAATACACTGATGAATGATGGAATCAAAATTGTATTCGTGGCTGCTGAAGGAGACGCACAATTGGCAGCTTTGACAGTGGCAGCTAATCTCGGTCATATCAACAACAGTACTGTTTGGTTGACTACCGGCACCATTGCAAATTCTCTTGCTTCAGCAACACGCCAATTCAATGATGCAGTGCAGAAAAGAAAGGATGCTGAGCAACACATTCAACAAGGCTCCAATGATCCAACGCCATCATCCACAGCTTATAATGTCACAGCAGATACATCCAATGCTATTCTATACGCTGCTGCAACCACCAAAAACGTGGAACCTATTGATTTTGAAAAGACTTATGCTGGAGGTGTATTTTCATTTGAATCAACACTTGATCTGAAGGGATATCCACCTTATGAGTCATTTCTTGATCGATGGTCCCAACTTGATCCTACCATGTAATGTATTATTCAACTTTTCGACGGTAGCAGTAATGTTTAATCATTCTGTAATAGATATCCTTATGCTGGAAGACATGTGTTGACAAGGAATGAAGGGTAAGTGATGTGAATCTTGGGATGATACAGTGATGGTATTGATACAATGTCATTTATATAGACTTGCTTATTCGTGTATGATGGTGATGGCTTATGGCTTTAATCAGACAATCAACAATTCCACGGATCCTTCTACAGCACTGAAATCTTTGGCATCAGGCAAACTTGGTCAATATTTGAAGCCAACTACATTCAACACCAGTTTTGTTGGTCCAGCTGGTCCAGTTTTATTCGATCAGAATGGTGATGTTATGACTGGGTAAGCGATACACATGTGGATCATGTTAGTAAATGTATATTCACGAGTTATGCATATCAGCAACTTTCGTGTGCACAACATCCAACAAGGAAATCAAGTACAGATTGGCAGTATCACAGCTGGAGACTTGACATTGACATCGGCACCCATGTACCATGATGGAACAAGCACAGTAAATCGAGAATTTGTTCTTTGGATGTATCTTGCATGATTGATCTTATACTGCTCACCAATAGTAGCCACCCCAAGGAATGCCTACTCGGGTCAATCTCAACCCTGGTTATGGTTCACCAACATCTATCGCTATTGGTGCCATTGCTGCATTTGGTGCTTTAGTAGCGCTCATTATTATGGCCATTGTCATCTTGTATCGAAAGCGAGAAGTCTTTAAAGCAGCCAGGTACAGTGGAATTCATTATCCATGACAATGAAATGGGATGCTGACACTTGTGTATAGTCCACTCTTTTGTGTTTTGGAGCTGCTTGGATTCACGCTGATGTATTCTGCCATCATATGCTATACAGCAAAGCGAAGTGTCAGCGATTGTGTCATGATTCCTATCACATTTTATATTGGATTCACACTGGTGCTATCGTAAGTAGCTTCATGCTCTATATGGGAAGCTTTATTGTTGATCGGCTAATACCTTTATAAGGAATCTTATCGCTAAAAACTACCGGATATATCGAATCTTCAACAATGTCTTTATCACCAAGACTGTCGTCACCGATTTTCATTTGCTCAAAGTGTCTGGAAGCATCTTATTCATTGTGTCGGTATGTCAATCCTGGAAAAGATAATGACTCCATATGTTGATACACTATGCATAGTCTCTTTTGGTGATCTGGCTTTCTACCAGCAAAATCATTACGATTGAAGTGCCTTTGTCTCGTACCACGTATTATGTGCAATGTTCATATCAAGGATCTTCCAGCTCTGTGTTTACTACAATCCTCACTGTGGTAGCTGGTATCCAGCTCGTGTTTGCAACATTTCTGGCGATCAAGACAAGGACTGTTGGCAAGCGATACTCAAAATATAGTGAATACAGGCAAATTGGTATCTCAGTATAGTAAGTATGAACATCATCATGTCATTCAAGTCCCCATAATGACTAATCCAAACGTTGTTAGCAACATCTTCTTTTCAGCAGTGATCGGCTTTGTCATTTACTCAGTACCAACCACCGATTACTACACACGCCATTATCTGACAGCAACGACAGTACTTTGGGCAACCACTTTTTCAATGATCGTTCTCTTCTTTCCCAAGCTGCTCTGCTTCTTCAAAAAGGGACAACAGTATGATACATCTGCCAATGCTGGTAGACGACCAGATGTTTCAGGGCGTTTAAGACCTATGGCGGATCGCTTATCCAATCCACGTCAGATGGGTGGTGGTGTTGGGGGTCCCCCTGGTGCTGAAGAAACCTTTACCAAGAATCGAGAATTGATCAGTATCAATCGAATGCTTGCAAGTTCCAATCCTTTAGGATCAACATTTATGCCAGCAAGGAAAAACTCAGTGGTGCCACATCACTTGCCAAATAGTGATTCTGTTTTGGAAGCTCATGAAGTATGTACTGCATCATTTCTCTATATCATTCATCATGTCATGCTCAAGCTGTAATGTATCTTTATTAGGGCAGGATGCCAGTACAAGTTGTATTTCGCTATTTTCCACTACTCAGTGCATGGAATATGAAGCATGTGTTTCTTTTTCCACGTGTAGGGTACTTTTCATTCTACTCGGTAAGGAATTGATGATAGCAACGAGAAGAAAGATGACTCATTATGAATGTAGGAAAAGTCTAACAAGGGCGAAGTGCTTGGATATTATCGAGCATCCGTGGTATCTTCCAAAGAAGACGCATACATATTCAAGGTTCATGGTCGTGGCATGTATGATGTCCTTCTTCAAGTGGGGAGTCAACAAGAATTGGAACAATGGTGTGGATGGTTCAATTACCAGAATGGATCGGCCAATAATTGGATGTTCCAACAACAACAAAGCGTTTCTACAAACACATATGTGACAACACAAGCATCCAACACGAGTACTGCTGATGGGAGCACCATGGTGGGTGGTAGCAACAAGAACTTTAAGGACTTCAACTTGGATCAACAAACAACAAGCTCGTCTCAACAGAATCTCTTTGCTTTGGAAGAAGGAGGAGAAAGTGGTATTACCCTTGACAGTTGTATGAATGCGCCCATTGTATCAGAATCAATAGCCCCCTATCATCGAACTTCCAATCAGTTTCATCATAGACATCATACTCCTTCAAGAGAGGAAGAGGAATTTGAAGACATTGGACTACAAGAATTGCCACCGAGGAGAAGATGATATGAATAGATGATGTCAACAGTGATGTATCGAATAAAGAGGATTCGTGTATGGAATGAAAAGTGACATGATCAACTAGAACAGCTAGTGGATAGTCATTTTATTGCTCTAGCAATGAATGCTTATGATGTACATCATTGGTCGGCGGAAACACTGTAGCATGACAGGGCACTGAAAATGGGTAGCAACTTGAACTTTTCTTTCTTCTCTTAATGGGTATCCTTGACGGCACAACACCTTTAGCACAACTGCGATATCGCGACGACACTTTACCAACTGACACTTCCATTGCACAGGTGAGAAAAGAGTCCAATTGCTATACGCTTGTCGATTGACACCTTTGTGTTTGTAGAAAAGGACAGAGGAGTCAGTATTGGAATGCTACGCGACTTACGCACCCCACAATGTTCGACGTAAACCACTGGAAAGGTTGACATGGACAAATACGATTGAGAACAACGACGCTCACCATTTTTGCTCGTGAATCCACAGCGTGCGTTTGGAACGGGAGAACCATATTCCTTATCTTAAACGAGGTCTGAACCACTTGAGCCGATGGATGGTCGTACTTGACGCCAGTAAACCTTGGTTAGCTTATTGGATCTTGCATTCACTTGACTTGCTCGAAGCTGATATCACACCTGATATTATCGAAAGGTAAGGATCAAGAGTTAATGTGTGATGACATTCTTTGGCATTGATGTTATTTGATAGAGGGATTGCTTCAATTCGTTCATGGCAACATCCTGATGGAGGATTTAGTGGAGGACCTAATCAACTTGCTCACCTTGCCACAACCTATGCTGCTGTGAATGCGCTTGCCATTATTGGAACCAAGGAAGCCTATGATGTGATTGATAGGTAAGAACTGATATTGATAGTATTGGACATGGATTAAACATCCATCATTCATATTAGACAATCACTTTATGCCTTTCTTCTTCGTATGAAACAACCTGATGGTTCATTTACAATGCACACGGGTGGCGAAATTGATATCCGGTAACATGATAGTCAATGAACAAGGTGGATGTGTTGCTGATCCTTTCACATGATGTGTTAGTGGATCCTATTGTGCATTATCAGTGGCTGCTATGACCAATCTTCTTACTCCTGAACTGACAAATGGCTGTTCAGACTTCATCAAGAGGTATGATGTCACTTTACATACCTGCCTTATCCTGAATGTGTTTTCCATAGATCACAGACATATGAAGGTGGTATTGGACCTTATCCAGGAAAAGAAGCTCATAATGGATATACATTTTGTGGACTTGCTGCAATGGAGATTCTTGGAGAGACACATACTCTGAATGTGGATAAGCTTACTGTATGGGTATATTATGTCGATGAAGCTGGTCACTGATATTGCTATTTTTACGTTAGAAATGGTGTGTATCACGACAAATGGAGCTCGAAGGTGGCTTTCAAGGACGTACAAACAAGTTGGTCGATGGGTGCTATTCTTTCTGGGGCGCAGGCGACTTTCCAATTCTTCATGCTGAAGTGAATAGGCGAAACAATCAACCTGGTATGTATCATCGTCACACGATCACATGTTCATGAGCTAAAAACAACATGTCTTTTTCAAAGGAAGCGATTACTTGCTTGATAGAGGTATGTATGGCTTCTTCTTCATTGAAAGTACTCCTATTGACGACGACATGTTTAGATGCATTACAAGAATATATCCTTATCTGCTGTCAGTCTGAATATGGTGGATTGATTGACAAACCTGGCAAGTAAGTGCGATTGATTGTGTTCTTCATCCTATCCCAGTACCAACATGTGTTGTTTGTAGGGGTCCAGATTACTATCACACATGTTATTGTCTCTCTGGGTTATCAACAGTACAGCACATGGTCATCATTGATAATGAAAAAGCAGCAATGATCCGAGAAAGGGGTGTTGACTCTTCGAGGGGTGGTATTGGTTCCTTGATGTGGAAATGCAACAATGATCTTACTGTGTTTGGTGATGTTGAAAACTTACTGGTATGCATGCATTATGTGTAACAATGCTGAAGGATATCAATGGTAATCGATCATCGCGTTCTTATAGGCACCAACGCATCCTATACACAACATTAGTGTGCACAAAGCAAGAGCAATCATTCATTATTTTTACCGTGACGAGCTTGCCGGCATTACAGATTTGTTACCAACTGACGAGGCACCACTTGAAGAATAAGGCGTTGGGCGCTGTTGCTATCATAGTTCATGAGTGTGACTAGGCTCCTTTCTAAATTAAATGTCTTTTGTCATGTTGTTCTCTTTCTTGACAAACAAAGAGTATTGCATTCGATTGTCTTATAACTCCCCCTCTTCATCATTGCTACATATCATCCAAGATTGGTCACTGATTAATGTATTACTTCAGTTGTACTTCATTGTGTATGTGTGTGTGTGTGTGTGTGTGTGTGTGTGTGTGTGTGTTAAAGAAGGGGTATTCTATAAACTACTATTATGATTGATGTTGATGGTGTAATGGTAAATGGCTATTGCTAATTGTGTGTTGCATGTGTCTTAAATATTACAAGGAATAGGATAATAAAAGGTGGATCTAGAAACCAGACACAAAGACAAGTTCTTGGAAACATTGACCTTCCACCTCGACTTTCTCATCACCCACGGTAATTTCGGCTGTAGCCTTGTCTAACCACTGATAGATATAAGGCTTGACAACGAATCGCTGGACGAGCTTCTTGAGAAACCAAGGAATTTCATTCAGGACATCAATCTTATCAATCAAGTTCTTGACAGAGACAACCATGACCACGGATACATCCTTTGGCTCTTCATCATCTGATTCCTTGATAGTCTTGCCCTTCCAAGTGAGTTTGATCTTTTCAGGAATATCATACTCTGTTTCTTGATCCTTGACCAAATCCAACAACTCGACATGATTCTCCACTGAAACTGAAATGAGCTTTTCACGCAAGACAATAGAACCTTGATTGATGTTGACAGCGCCATATTGCTTTGTTGTTTGAAATTGCATCATGGAAAGAGCAGCATCCTTGCCTTGGAAGTTGCAGAAATTCCAATTGGAAGCGATCAGTTGGGGTTGCATGCCTTGAATAGCATGAATGAACATGCCATCACCTTCCACTTCATGAAGCACTTTGTCCACAATAAAAGTACCCTTGGCAGTAGCACGTGGCCAAAACTTGTGTGAAACAAAACCAGCAGCAGTATTCAAGTCTCCACCACCCAAATAAGTACGTCCTTCGCCCACCTTGAAGCCCTTGTCGATACGTGTAAAGTCCAATGATACCACCAAATCAGGATGAGTGATTTGTACTTTGTAAGTCGTTTGAGTAGGATCCAAAGTGATATTGAAAAATTCAGTCTTGACAGAACGACGATCTTCAGACAATTCAAATTGATATGCTTGATTGATGTTCTTGAATGCATTGGTCTTGGTAGAAGGATCATAGAAACGGCAAGTAAACGAGATGGTGGGGTTCCAGATACTGTGTCCCAAGAATGAGCATGTGATTCCCAAAAGACCACCCCCGCCAACAACATACAACTTACCCAATACTCGAGTAGATAAGCTGCACAAAAGCAAATCCTCCAGTCTTGGTTGTGACATAAAAGACTTGGTTTTCAGTGGAAGAACCAGATGCACACGTCCAATCGAGATCCTTGTCATCCAATGGAGTATAGTATTGGCCGTCCTTGACAGTGTCTGCAACAGTACGAATGGATTCCACTGTAGTACCGACACCAGTAATATTGGAAACAGTGCTACTCAATTGAGAGACTAATAGACATGAGCTTGGTCAGTTTTAGTGCAAAGAGACACGCATGGTCAACTCACACCAGGATGACATGTTGTACGCGCTTGAGAAAAAGACAAGGGAGAGAGAGAGAGATGAAAGTGAAAGAGAAAGAGAGTGAAACACTCCGCAATGGCATTAGATAAAGTTGGTTCAACTATCATCCTGCTGGTACTGTTTATTTGCTTTTTGAACATGGACTATTCCAGGATTTTACGATAAGAACCAGAAGTACATTGCTGAGCATGTTCAATCACTTGAACTATCTTTGGGTCGTCAAGGAGATGGGATGTTGTGTCGGATGATGAAGTAGTAGAAGCGTCGAGTAACTTTTGATGCATTTCTTCGATATATTCAATGGCAGCTTGCAAGATGGTCAATTTATGAAGTGGCTGATAAAGTGATGGCCCAGCAATAGGGTTTTTTTCTGAATAAGGATTACATGCCGGGATCATCTCTTTAAGCTGTTGTATCTTGTCATTGATTCGCTCTCTCCTACGTTTCTCAATAGAACTATGCAATGTACGCTGCTTTTTCTGCTGTTGCTGCTGCTGTTGTTGTTGAGAAGAGATCCGATCGAGTGACTGGTCTGGAGAAAATGGTGGTGGTAGTGGTGGAGATGACATGCTATATATTATATGAGCAAGAAAAAGAAAGAAAGATAGAGATCCAACAAGTAAAAACGGGGTTGTTCTCTCCATGGATCGTCTTATATCTTCCACATCGAGCCTTGGTAACAGGTACCCATTGGGTAAAGTTTAATGCATGACGTCTGTGTGCCATTTTATTGGTTGAACAAATACTTCCATCCCGCGTATCCACTTTTAACTCTCGTAGATGATTAAAGATAAAGAAATGCTTGATTGTTTATAGAAAACATCATGATTGACAAGATATTAAGATATGTGTAATAAGGACAAGTGGGGATATAATCTCAAATGTCAACAAGAAGTGATGCACGTGTTCTAACTTGTGGAAGAATGCGGTTCTAACCATCCAAACTTTTGAAATATCTTGTGCAACCTGTAAGACTTGTTGGCATTGATGCGCAAAAGCTTTTGGGCATCAAAAGGTCGCATACTAACTCCATGTTTCCTGAATTCGTAAGCTGACATGATAAGAGCACGCTTGCATCTTAGGTACTTGGAAGCTGGAATGCGAAGATGAGCTGCCAATGATTTCTCACTTGGATGAAGCCTTGGCAAGTAAGGATCATTGATATACGCTTCACAAGTTTCTACTATGATAATGAGTACTTATCAAGTGGACTATTGCACACAACTCACCTTGGTGACCAATCTTCAATTCCAGCATTACCTGATCGACGCGATCCATATTTGGCAACCATTCAGGTAAACTATAAAACTCGTTATCAGCACTGTCAATATCCAAGGAAGCATATTGGTACTCCAAGGGAATGGTGAAGTCTAATTTCCAGTCTCGAGTTGTCCTTTGGCGAATGCCAGTGTTCTTTGCGTTGCAACGTTGACTCGATACTACATTGTCGGTGGTAGATGGCTGAATGCACTCGTGCGTCTCCTGAACAGTTTCCTTGACAAGGCTACGACGAAGCTCTTTGTAGAAATTCAGATTGAATGACTCGTTCTGCTGCTGCCGAGTGATCCTCTTTGTACGTCGTTTCAGATGGCTGGTGCTATCGTTTTCCTTGGTAGATTCCTGATCACATCTTTTACGAAGATGATAAGACATTCTGGAATAATGATCAATGAATCCTTTTCGATTGAAACTAGCTGGCGCTTTTGGTGATTTGATCTGCAATGAAGGCCGTTGATCATGGATACAATGGGTGTCTTCTACTAGGCATGTAAGGGATGATGCTGGTAAACGTGTATACCATTTTGGAGAAGAGACCAGGATATCAACAGTATGTGACATGTTTGGAGGAAAAGATACAATGAAGAATGATGGCCAATCCATGCTTTTACATCTGAGCTCCGAGTCACAATGCTTCATCCACATCAAAAGTACATAGTGTGATAGTATTACTTTTTAATGACTATTGAATATGAACATATTGGATATACAATCTCTTTATTGAATCAATAAGCTACCTAATCCTTCTTCAGTGGGAAATGTTGTACTTCCACCTCTTGATCTTTCCTGATGATAAAGATTTGCAAGCAGTCGCCAGTATAGATATCACGTTCAGTTGCAGAAGTGAATGCATCTTTGACAATCTTCAAGACTTCTTCCAATTCCAATGGTTGATATGATACGTTTTCCATATTCTTGCGACCAACCTAAGATTCAATCATGTCAGTGAATGACTCCACATATACGTTGATTGATATCCATACCTGGTTATCCAAGAAAGGTTGAATCAATGCAGCTGCTGAACCATTTGCACGGTAGTTTTCACGTTCGTATGAACCAATAGCATCGTAACAATACACAGCACCAACACCTATTATCATCATTGAATATCCATGTCCACATTTGCACCTGTTCACGCGTGTCTTGATACTCTACCTTCCTCATCAACACCGCCAAGACAGCAAAAGCTATAGTAAGGGAAGAAGCGTTTCTGATACAAAGTGATTGAAAGCATCTGAGCAAGAGCTGTGCAAGACATTTCCTTGTCGTGTGCAAACTTGTACCACTATATCCATCAAGGTGTCAACACTCTTTTCATGTACTTGGCTGTAAGAAAGCAAGTGAATATACCTTGAGACGCTGATCAAGCACCTTCTTCAAGGTAAGACCGTCAGCGTGGAATCCGTTCATGGCGATAACTGCATTGTCAGCAAGTCGGTAAGCCTTGGGCGCGTATCGAGAGTTAATGTTGTAGCCTGTGCTCTGTCGGGTATCTGATGCAACAACGCAAAAGTCTTTTCCAGCAATGGCCAAACTAGTTCTGTCGTGTTGTATCGTTTCGTGTCAGGAACAAACATATTTGACTTTAGGTTGACTTTCAACTCACCCGCCATTGTCATCGTAAGGTTCAAACCGATGTTCAATTGGCACTGAAGTGTATTCTGTAGGATTGGCTATCGAGAATTCCATTGTCAAGGATAAGGAGAGAGAGAGCAGGAAGATTCAAGGACACGTAAGTCAGCACTGCGTGTAGCGACACTCTTTTCGGAGATCCAATCCCTTTACAGATGACGTGTGTTACATGCGAATCAAGCAGTAGATACATATAGTCTTAATGCCTTGCAATATCACATACACTACTTGTTTGTCAAATAAAGCAATGTAATGATACATCAGAGTACAATTGGCAAGTGGGTAGTGTTAAACAAGGATACACACCGAATGATCTTGTTGCATGTTACTTGACGCGTAGTAGTTGTATACGTGTTATGCTAGTGAAACCCAACTTGTTAGATGAATGGGTAAAAACGCACGGTGCACATGTTACCTAGGCGACAAAGAGACAAAGATATTGATAGGGTAAGATGGGGTGGTTTCACAATGACGTTAATGCAAACCCAGGATTAAAAGGAAAAGAAAAACCGACAATGGCATGAAATCTTTTGATTGCTCTTTTACGCATACAACAAATGAAAAAGGCAATTCAATCATGTCGTCTCTGGGCCAGACGAGTATATCAACATCTGTATACCCTGTACCGTCTACAGTCATTGCTACCATCACCGTGTTCGGTGCTGTCATGGCTTACTCTGGTCAACTTATGTTTCGTTGCGCTACAAATAGAATGGAGCAAAAAAACCTACCAATACGTCTACTCAAATGCTTTATGGCAGGAACCATGCTTGTCAAAACTTCTTTATTTGCTGCCATGACAAGTAAACAGGCGTAAGTGTAACGTGTTTATTATACAGATATCCCTTTTTTCTCATCACTTGCGCGTAGAACGAGCAATTGTACAGATCTTGCGCGATCTGCCGATATTCTTTATCATCTAAGCATGACAGCTGGTATGACAGTACTCTTATTACGAATACGAGCAGTACTTCCATTTGGCTGGAATGCCTATATCAAGAGCATGCATGTGGTCCTGGTTGGAATGCGCATCATTATTGGTGCTGTCGATGTTGTATTGTTGCAGCGTGCAGTGCTACCTGATGGATCATGTCAGTTTCAAGAAAGCAAAGCTGTAAGTGATGAGGATCTGTGTTACATTTTTTAGAAGTGGCATTAATGCTTCCTCAAAGTGGGGTCCAGTTTACACCGTTTATGACACGCTAGTCGACTTGTATGTCACTATAGCCATCGGCATCACCTTGTATCGCCATGTCAAGCGTGTACGAAACTCCATTGATGACGAGCAAACATCTCTTCCTTATCATGCTATCATTATGCAGAATGTCATACGTACCACTGTGTTGTTTTTGAGCAATCTTGCCACTGTTATTTTGATGCTCAAGGTAATGTCACATACTTTGATGGATACGTACATCTCATATGATAATCATAGAGCGCGAATCAAGCCGTTCTTATCATTTATTGGCCTGTTACCAACATTTTATTCATTCTGCTCATTGGCTATGATTCAGATTTGGTGCAAGTGGTTAGAAGTATGCGAAAACGCTTGCTCTTTGACCGATCACGCCAACAAAGACCATCGTTTAGTACACAATCACATGAAATACAGCTGGATAGTTTCCATCGATGCCAATCATGTGGTGCAATCACCCATTCAACTGACGAACATCGACATGATAGCCCTTTTATTCATGAAAACGCAAGTTGTGCACCCATGCCTACTATTCTGACCACGACAGTTACCACTGATTCACAAGGATCAGAATCCAAGAAAAGCGATTTTCCCAATTCAACATGAATACCATGACACGATTACATATGTATACCAATTCTTTTATATTTAGTATAATATAACCTATTCATTGCATGTTTGGGTTCCTCCAATATTTTGTATGTGTATATAAATGCTCAATAAGCCTGTATGTATCAATTTTAAGAAGGGATGTTGTGATCCAGACTCATTCTTTGCTGTTCATTGCTACTGGTTACATTGGATGGGTCCATGGCTGTAGAAGATGCATTGTTTGATGCATGTGCATGTGCTGCCGCTGCCGCCGCTGCTGCTGCTGCCTCTGCTTCTGCTGCTGCTGCTGCTGATGCACCAGGTGCTTGATTCAAAACTTCATCCAAGCTGACGTGGCGTGAAAGCTCATTGAATACCTAATGATGATCTCATGAATATCCCATATCTTTCTTACTCGGTGGTACACTTACAGTCTCATCCACAGGTATAATCGATTTTCGTCTAAATTGCTGATATTGCACGGGTGCTGTGTCAAATTGTTGCTATGTTACACAATGTTCATTAGTACATAAAGCACTAGTATTGGAAACAAAGCTATACTCACCATATCTGGATGAATAGCATCTGTGTGCTCTGCTGAGTGATCAGGTTCCATTGTTTCAGGCTCATCATCAAGCAGGATATCTTCTTCAACTTCCATGGCACTACCTTGCATTCCTATCATGATATGTGATCAGTATCCCTTTTCAAAAGAAAGCAAGAACAAGATATATCCTTACCTGGGGGTGCTGGAAAAGTAAATTCATTTTGTGCATCACTAGGCTGTGCTTCATCTGAGGGAGTAGTGGAAGCCAAAACCATGACTTTCCGCTGAAGCATTTTCCAATTCTCTTCACTTTCCTTTTGTCGCTTTCGCTCACTAGATAAGGACATGATCAATCATCCAGAATCTCGAACCTTGTCTACTGTTGATACTTACAGCTGTCTTTGTACTTTGTACTGGTTGGCACATTCATCAAATAAGACAGGGTTGATATCCATACACAATTTAAGGGCGGTATATACGAGGTTCAAGATTGTCCTATGGCAGCTGTTATTAGCAAATGATGATCCAGCAACACTTTTCTTCAATGTACTTACTTGTTCCAGTGGGATTTTGATGTCTTGTATAATGCTGGAAAGATAATGGGCATAACTGTTTCCATGTTCTCGGCTATCAAGCTGACAATGTAATCATTGCTCCAATAGTAAAGTGCACGTTCTGCAACCTATCCATGATCACTAAGTCATGCAGTCCATAAAGGTTGTTTCTCTCTTACCTGGAAATGTGAACTTGAAATGCATTGTGACAACTTGATAAACAATGGCACCATGACACGTTGAAACTCATAGGCATCAATCACATCCAATATCTCCTCCAGTTCATTCAAGAACATGACTTCCTTTGGACTATTGACTTTGGGCCAATATCGCAGCAAACCAGTGATCACCTACCACAAAACCTGATAAGGATACTCCTGTTGCTCGTGTATATGTGTGTCATCATACCTCGTATGTAAGAGATTGGTCCTTTTCAAGGAATTGCACAACACAGTATGCCAATTGGGGATGATATAAGCCGAGTGATTTGACCTTGTGTAGCGGGATCAAGACACGTGTTAAGAAAATCTTGTGTTCTTCTTTCAAAGGCAAGGCGAAACCATTGATAATGCTGCCTAGAATCTCAAGTAGCTCTGCCACGCCATTGTGTCGCTCAGTTTCATAGATGAATTGGAAAAAGATGTTGTTGATGGATCGGCGAATCGATGCACGAAGATTGAGGAATTTGCCATATATCCGATGCAATGTTGTCTTTAAGAAATCACGTTCACGAGGATCTTCACTATCAAATAGTTCCAAGAGCTATGATCATGTCATTAGCCATATTTAGAGTATGTTCACTAACCAATTTACCTGCAGAATGAACTTTTGGTCAATATGCTTCTTCGCATAAGCAATGTTGAATTCAGGAGACTCCAAGAATCGCAGGAAGAACTCATACACGATCTGCAAATGGGGCCAAGCTAACTCGAGTACAGGTTCATCTTCTTCTGGATCAAAGGCATCACCGACAGGATTGACTTGGGGTGGGATTGTGCGGAAGAGATTGATTGAAAACTAGAGGATTTGTAGATGATGAGCTGTTTGTGTCAATGAAAGAAGAACATGTACATTACCATATTAACAATTTCTGGATATACAGCTTCAGTCAAGACACCACGATTCATATTGACATATTCAAGGATTTCTTGTAAAGTCTGTCGCTTGATTTCCTTTTCTCGAAGTTCAGATGATGCATCACTGAAATCGAAAACCACTGTGCATTGTCGAATCTTTTGGATGAACAAATCTTGACGCAAATGGGGTGGCACCTCTGCAAAAAGACATGTTAAAACCATCATCCATTATCATAATATATCTCCATGCTTACCATGAAATGCAGGTGTCTTTTCAAGTTGTACTTTTTCCTTGACATAGAAACGAGAAGATTTCTGTCGACGTGGAGCTTTGCTGATGGGGATCTGATCCTTTGGAGCATTCTTCAAACGGCCCAATGCACCAGTTTTGGGAATATCACGCTCACCAGATTTGGGATGATGGTTATGTGCAAATGAAACATTGGCTCGTCGTTGTTGCTGTTGTTGCTAAGGAATACATGTATCCTGTCAATGATGCCAACTCTCTATCCCATATCATCCTATACTTACATCCGATCCATCTTCTGCATTCACGACAACAATGGATGGCATCACGTGTCCTGGTGGTGGAGACTGTGGATCATCGTGTTGCTGAACAACGGCTACAGACGAAGGTGTAGGTGTAGAAGCATAATAAGGTTGTTGAGGCGGAGATGGCGACGAAGTCTCGGAACTCTCCATGCCAGCCATTGACGAAGGGTCCACTGGTCCTTTTCTAGAAAGCTTTAGGAATTGGGGGGTCAAGGAAAGATAGAATAGTAGATGCAGATCAGGTTAGACGTATATACATAGCCAGCAGTGGCATGCCCATCACTGGGACAATATAAAAAAGGATACAACTCCTTTCCATCCTTTCATAGTCAATAGTGTAGAGTGGTTCAGTTCGAGAGAGAGTAGTAATAGGTTGGTTCTAGTGCAATGAAAGCAAGTAAGACGAGTGTTTCTTGACAGTAGTAAGAGAGAGTACCAGTTGCAGAAATACGATGGGCGGGGTCTGCTGGTGTGTAATGGGCAGTGTTGCAAAGAGACTAGTAAAGAAAGACAGTACTGGACAATGTCAAAGACAAGTATATATGAGTATATATGTGGGTGTGTGTTATGTGAGGAGAGTATGAAGGAAAGGCCAGGTACGAGAACAAAGATATGAACAAGTTACACCTTGTCTCGCTTACACCAGCAACCATTTCGCAGTCTGAAATGTTCCTCTTACATAACTCCCGTCTCGTCATCTACCACTGCCCGCCACTCTTCACATTGAATACAACAGCTCCTATCTTATTTGTCGATCTACCTAAACCCCCTTTTACCTTTTTCGTGTATCATTACCTCCTCATATCATCACTGCACTAATTACCTTAATGATGCATATACAACGTTTTCTTATTCGATGCACATGTCAAATACATCGATACATATACATATCCTCTCCAGCATTCATTTTGAGTTAGGCGGTTGTTGAACATATTGGGGAAGAAGATCCCATTTCCTAATTCTTGTCCAATGAAATACCTTGTACACTTTTTGCGATACATTTATATGATCCAAAGTGGATCCTGAAAGAAAGTAAACAGTATCTCTTTGTGCAGGTTTCATTCAAAGTGTCAATGCATCATGTTTGATAGTATCAAGAAGGGTATCCTTTATGTGAGAATAGATTAAAGGAAGCTAGTTGATCATTTAGGTCGTCTGAATCATGAATGAACTACCACTGCACTAGGTGTCTAAGAGAAGAGAAGGCGATAGTACAAGAATACATTGGGCCATGTCTTGCTTTTCCATGTTTGAAATCAAGCGTCTAGGTTATTGGCTAGTTACTGTCATCTTCTTCCTAATGTCTTTTTGTCATCATGTCATGCTACATTGAATATGAGCATTTGGTTCATCAAGTAGTAAAAGCGGATTAAAGGGGCCAAGCATCACAATGATCACAGCAGTGACAATGAGAAAAGGAAAACAATGAAACGCCATGATGAACGAGCATAGCAATGACTACACGTACCAGTTCACGAAAGAAGACCATCCACCGTAATACTTACTATGAGCTTTTGACGTTGTAAGCGATCAAAAGAGAGGTATAAAGTACAGATATACATGATGGACATGTAAGTTACTGTGCTCAGAAAAGAGCAAAAGTGAAGGATCAACTGATAAAGTAATAGAACTGTTTACCAAAAGAGTCAAGATGTGCTGATACATGATGATATAACTGCTATCTGCAAATCATTTAGGCAAATGGCGTCTAATAACTTGTGTATTTATGCAAGCAGAGTCATTGTATCTAAACATCTTGTTTATTCTTCATACATTGTCATCTACTATCATGTAAGGAGAGGATATACACGTGTGGATGCATGCTTGACCAGCCGTTGTTGGCTTTTCATTCCCAGCATCCGATCTCGTTGTCTCAGTCTTTTCCCTTTCTTGTATTCGTTGTTGCAGTTATGGAGGAACTCTCGGTCGACGAAAAGGTCAAAATAGCTTCTGGATTCCTGTTGGCTAGTCCGCCTGGTGAAGTCAACGACGTCTTCAATGGTACGACACGCGATTGGAAAGCTTGTTCTTGTCAGCATTGCCTTCAGATGCTAAGCAACAACGTTTATAGATGTCCGCACCTTGGTCGCCAATGATGACGCTTTGCAAGATGGTATCCTTGAAGCACTCGAGCAGTACAATACCGAGCAGCATATCACTGTAATTCCACCAGGTTTGGAATACGAGGTGAGCATACAACAACATACATGGATGCTTGAATGATAATGATACTGACTGCTTGCATGTATAGGTGATTGTTTCAAGTCATGGCAAAGTGGGTGAAGATCGGTACCTGGATCCTCGTTCCAAGCAATCATTCAAGTTTGATCATATGCGTCTGGTAAGATGGATAAGGAAATGACAAGCATAGAATATATACCAACTTGTACACAGGTTGCTTCCGAATTGGAATCGCATGATATTGATGAATCCATGGAAGAACTTAGGTAAAGTTTATTACCAGCAAGGATAGAATGAGATACCAATGTTGTTACATGTAGGTCTACTATCGAGACTGAAGTGGTGGCCTATGTCAAGGATCATTATCCTGAAGGTGTTTGCACTGTGTATGCTACAGATGAGCATCATATCGTCATTGCTATTGTCGATAACAAGTATAATCCTGGCAATTATTGGAATGGACGATGGAGAGCAGTATGGACCTTTGATACCCAATCTGGCGAGCTCAAGAGCATCACCAAGATCAATGTGCATTATTATGAAGATGGCAACGTACAATTGAATGCTGAAAAAGAACATGAAACTAAGGTGTCTATAAGCGAGGTATGTATCAATCACACTGTGGAATCATTTCATGTAAATGTATCTCATATGAACATGATACTTTAGGATCACGACAAGGTGGCCAAGGCACTTGCCAAGGAAATGGCTGCACTTGACAAGAAATATCACCAGTCATTGAATGATAGCTATGGAGACCTTGCAGAAAACACGTTCAAAGGCTTACGTCGTGCATTGCCATTGACTCGTAACAAGTTAGACTGGAACAAGATTTTGAATTACAAGATTGGTAACGAACTTGCACAGAAATAAAAGAGCTGTATTCTGTTTCAGCATTTGCAATAGACTATGATGGATAAAGTGATGTGTGATGGTATAGGATATATACAAAGTGATAAAGGGGAAATGAATCTACGACGACGAAATGGCCTTGATTTCATCAGCAATGATATCATCATACCAAGTTGCATAAACCTGACGATGGTGACGACCAAGGATGGCTACGCGTGTAGAAAGAGATTCCAAAGGCTTGCGAACATATTCAAGACCATAGCTGAGAAGGACTTCACGAGTAGCAAACTTGCCAGATTGCAATTGACCACGAATAACGGATCCAACACGTCGCATCAAGAGAGAATACACTGTATCACTATGAGAAACAGTCTTATCCACCATTGCACGTATCATGGGCTTCCTTTCAGGGCTGACTTGGACTGTTCTTTCAATTTCAGATGCCAGATTGTCAATAGTTGTAGATGGATCTTGAAGCATAATAAACAACTTCTTGGTGAGCTCATTAAGATCCCCAGTGTGACCAAAATTCTTTGCCAACATGACCAATGCAGCCACAATAGTAATGGATTGAATCTCATTTTGGTAAACACGCATACGATCCACATCCATGGCAAGTGTTTCAGGACATGTAGTAGCATCAATGATCTGTGGCGATGTCAAAAGTGTAATAAAAGCATCTTCAAATACTGCATCTGCACGAAGTGTTGGCGTGGGAGTGGGAACACCTTCTGGATTACGTTGTGTAGCAACTTCATTCATGCGTCTAACAGCTTGTTGCAACCATGCACGTGTTCTAGCCAATCCGACAGTGTTGTTGGAAAGTGATTCAGCAAACTTGGAACGCTCATATTCGACAGCAATAGGAATAAGATGTGGACGTAAGGATCGTAATCGGAAATTGCTTAAATCAAGAGCCATTTCATCCAAAGTCTCCAATATGGCACGTAGACGTTGTACTGGATCATCCATTTCACCAATAGCACGAATGGCTTCATCTCTGACAGGTGCACAAATCTGGCTCATGATATGCACAACGTATTGTAGTGTTCGATCAAGATCAAAGGTGTTTTGCTTGGCTTCCTGAGTGATCAATGCAATGTCAATTCCTTCATCCACTTGGTTATAAACACTGGTGCCTTGGCGTAACAAGTTCAGAAGACGCTGTAAATAGAAATGAACATGTCAGTTGATCTATAAGCAATGTGAACGTGATAATATACTTACTTGTTTAACATCATCCATAAGCATAGGCAATGATTCTTCAGAATGACCATTCTTGATATCTTCAGCAACACGATCAAAGAAGGCTCGAGTAGCAATCTTGCGAATATGATCTTCCAAAGCAGATGATTGCTTTTGTAACTTGAACTCGGGCTCAATGATGATCTCGTGGGCAAGTTGATGATTACTAATCCCTCCTTCATGGGTATATCCACTAAGCATTTGCTTCAATTCATCATCTGCCATAGGTTGTTGTTGTTGTTGCTGTTGTTCTTGTTGACTATCAAGACGTTCAGGACGTGGAGTAGGTGATGGTGGTACAGATATAGGTTGTTGTTGTTGTTGTTGTTCAGTGGATGATGTGATGGCATTCTCAGTTTCAGCAAGCTGTTCTAATGCAGATGGACCACCCACATGACGAATACGATCTTTGGTTTGTTGAATCTGATCATCCAGTTGTTGACGTACTGTAATATCATCTTGGCCGAGAGTTTCTTTAAGGCGAATCAGTTCAATGCAGTAGGATGACATATTGGCGACAAGCTGCTTCATGTCTTTGGCCTTCCATGCTTCGAATAATGCATAATACGCGTTCCAAGACTCTTCAAAGTGCGATCGTGCAGCTGAACCAGGTGTAGCTTCTGGATTGGATTCAAGTACAAGTTCAAACTGACGCAAGAATTGCTTTGCTTGAGCAAGAAGTTGCTGTACATGTTCATCCATGGAATGTCGAGATGTGAGGAGGGAAGGAAAAAGAAAAAAGTCTGTTAGCGCGCGGGCATAAACCAAATACGGTAATTGAAAAGTGTTTACCTGTTCCTGTGGAGCATGCATGTCTTGGAACACCTCACATGGACATATCGTCATCATGTAGGCTGACAGCAAGACCCGGGACCATTTCCGACTCTTGTCCTTATCAGTTTCATTAAGCAACATCCTAAGCAACTTGCCAATGACTTGTATCACACGACGATTACGTAGAAGTACCACAAGTTCATTAAATGGTATCCAGGTAGAAGCCTGTGTTGACCATGGCAATGATAAATTGTAAAAGACATTTCTGACATTCTTCCAAGTGTCATTCTTTTTCTTCTTTGTTGTTCCTATCATTGATTGGTGCTTGGATGATGATGATGATGCATGTTGATCACATGTTGCTTTCTTGTCCACAGCCGCTTTGACATTCCTGGATAATGTGGCACCGTCACCATTATCACTTTCTGTAACAACGCCAATGATACATCGTGTTGTGGAAGATGAAGTAGCACTGCTTGGTTTCTTCTTCTTTTTGCGTGAATGGGATGATGCAATAGGTGTAGTACCCGTGACAAGGATTCTCGATTTAGGCTGAGAAAGCATATGCAGACGTCTATGTGCATTTACGTACACATGATCAATGTAAGCGCGGGAGAAAAGGGGCAACAACACAACATACCGTGCTTCCGATCTCTCTAATCTATCTTGTAAAGCCCTACGTTGACGAGCTAATCATGATTCAATATGAGCCACATGCAAAAAGGAGCAAGTGAAAGAGGAAAAAGGATACCTTGTTCTGCTTCAAATCGCAAACTGTTTTGACGAGCAATCACTTTAGCCCGTTCCACAAGCTCCTTGCTCGCAGCACGACGTTGTTCAATATGTGTCTTTCTCTTCAACTCAGCTAGTTGCAATGATTGCTGAAACACTCGTCTTTGGGACTCTTTACGAGCTTGTGCCTGCTTGACTACTTGTTGCACTTCAAGAAACTTTCGACTAAGCTTCTCTCTACGTTCTTGCAATAAAGCTTCTCTTTTGATTTCAGCTTCTTCCAAACTAGTCGTTGTTGTAGCCATATCATTCTCGCCAGAGTTTAGAAAGCGTTTTTCAAGATGAAAAGGCTTTTTGGAAGCTTGGCGTAATGAAAATGCATCAATAATGTAAAAACCAGAGCCCGTCTTTTCCATTGTCAACAAACAGGAGAGAAAAGGAAAGGTCCGTAATGAGCAGCAATGGTTACTCTTATGCGCTTTAAAAAGATTGTCGCATTGGGGACACGTGCAACTGCTTTATCAGGATATTTCTCTCTTTTCATCAGCTAACACCTCCTCTCACTTGGCCCCTCCCCCTACCACCACCATCACCAGCATGGCAACGCTTGATTACAATGTCCTGCTCGTAGGTCAAATCTACTTGGATACCATTCTCCATGTACCCCATTTCCCTGAAGAGGACCACAAACTTCGAGCAACACATATGGAACAACGAAGAGGTGGCAATACTGCTAATACAGCTGTACGTGTCATGTAGCCAAGATGATGTCTGTATCATAGTAAATATACTATTGGATAGGAAGTACTTGCTCAATTCCCAAAGATAAAGCCTTGGTGCATGTCTGCTCTCGGTCCAAAGGTGACTACAAAGTAAGTGGGACAATCGCCTCCTTTGATATGCTAATAACACTTTTTCAAGGTCCCTGATAGACGAGATGGATTATCAAGGCATTGACACGTCTACTTGTCTCTTTCGCAAAGATCCTACACCTTCATCCTATATCATTCAAAGCAATACAACTGGATCCAGAACCATCATCTCGAGCACAACGTGAGCAATTATATTTTCAACCAAGATCATTGCATTAACCTAACCAAGTTGTTAGCATTCAAGATATCACTGTGGATGAGTTTGCAAAAGAGATTGAAGCCAAGATGACATCATTGAATGGTGTTCCTCCTTTCCATTGGATTCACTTTGAAGGGCGAAACATTGATCAAGTGGTACAACAAATTGACTGGCTCAATAACAAGGCTATATCTGATGGGTGGCGGGACCAACTCGTCATTTCAGTTGAACTGGAGAAACCTGATAGGGAACATATTGATTGGCTCATGCCAAAGGTACATATGATGCACAATGACTATTGTTACTAGTATTAACATGCACGTTACCAGGGTGATGTAGTATTCTTTTCTAAGCTTTTTGCCGAACGACGAGGATATGATAACGCTGCAACATTCCTGCATGATATCAAGGCACAATGCAAACCAAAGTAAGTGACTTGGACGTCTAGTAGCAACCTGACATGCATATTCATTGCAATAATGTTCAAAAAGGGCAATTATCTACTGCACATGGGGATCACACGGAGCAACATGTTTGTCGCCGGATAATACATTACATCATGCCCCAGCCATCAAGATTGAACGAGTCATTGATGCCATTGGTGCTGGAGATACTTTTATTGCAGGCATCATCTTTTCATTGTTAAGGAACATGTCATTGTCATCATCCCTGAAGTTTGCATGTGAACTTGCTAGCAGAAAGGTGGCTCAACAAGGATTCTCTGACTTGGCCAAGCTTACAGAAGATCAAGCAAGAGCATAGCATCATGTACACTTTCCAAAAAACTACACTAGATATTCCATTCTTTTAGACTTGCATCTTGTATAAAATCATGCATTCATTTAAAGCGCTCTTTTTTGGCTGACATGCTGATTGAAATCCAGAACACTCCCTTTCCTCAACCTGACTCAAACACTTGTTACCATGAGTTATCGAGAAGTCATTCTAGACCAGCTTGTTGCTCGTAATGCTAGAGAACATGTCTTTCACGAGATGGTGGTTGCAAGTAAGCATAAGACTTTATTTTCCCTTTCCAATGACGCCAATCGTGCATACTCTATACGCCATTCTTCTAGACCAAAAGTTACTCCACCGACTTGTTGACCTTCAAAAGAACACCACTCGACTTGAAGCTAAAGTGAAGCGAGTTCAAGTACAAAATGATACTTTATCCAGAGCTGCAGAGTATGCTCAGGTACAAGGGTAAATGTCTTGTTCATCATCCATCACTGGGATTCTCACATGTTTCATTTCATGCAGCTCACCCGAGTCTCAGCAAAAATTGGCAGAGTTGGAACGCCGGATACATGAATTGAACAATGAACGAGCTGAGCTGTACAAGACACAAGGATCCAATGCACAACGACTCGTAGAGATGAATGACAAACTACGTATCGCTGAAGAGAAAGAGAAGCAGAATACTACCGAGTAATGTATACGATACACTGGGCACTTTGAATCATAACTGATATTGGATCTTGTAGGATCAAGCGATTGACATCGACTGCAAAGCAACTCAGTGCCAAATGTGAGCTTCAGATTGAACAATTGCGTGAAAAAGATGTGACAATCCAGGTACGTCGCTTTTTCATAGATCCTATGAATCCAATTGACACTGATATTAGATCATCCACGATGAATTGCAAGCCCTTCAGCTCGAGATGAAGACAACAGAGGAAAGGAACGCCAAACTGAAGAGTGAGAATGCTCAATTGCTTCAACGTTGGCTTGACAAGATGAATCAAGAAGCTGAAAAGATGAATGAAGCCACTGAATTCTATGAGACGTAAGTACTTTGATAACAATATCAATATGGTATTAAGGACAAGATGATAGGTTTTTGGAACAAGCACGCAATGCTGGCAAGACAGTCCGTAAAAGTGGTGGCAAATGGATCATGCAGCCATCAACATCATCCAATACTGGTTTATCATCTACAGTCATTGTCCCCACCAAGGCATTCAAGAAATTGGTATGTCAGAATATACCTATTCAACCATCACTAACGCTCTCTCTCTTTCTCTCTTTTAGAAAACCGATGATGCTGAAGTGTATTGTGTCAGGGCTTCCACTACAGGAGACATGTTTGCTGCTGGAGGAGCTGGCAAGAAGATTAGGATATTTGATGGCAAAACTGGTAGGTAGCCTTGAAGAAAACAATCCTCCATTGGACTGATTAGACATGTAGGAAATCATATTGTATCACTCAGTGGATCTTTGGGCGCTGTCACTTCGATTGCATTCAGTGCTACCGATGAGCTTGTTTTGGGAGCATCCACCGATCGTTCTACACGTATCTGGGATTTGAAAACCAGTCGATCTCGAGTATGTTATGTGCATATCCAATCCAACAACATGTTAACATTTTTGGACATAGCTCACGTTAACAGGTCATGTGGGTGATGTGTCAAGTGCTGAATTCACTGCAGATACAAAACGAGTGGTAAGTGTAAGATGATATCTTTATTTGAATGATGATTGACATGAGCAGTACAGGTGACAGGAAGTTATGATCGCACAGTCAAGCTTTGGGATTTGCAACGAGGATATTGTAAGTGAACCATATCAAGAGAATAAGAAGGATCTCTAATATCATTCATCAGGTGCACGAACCATCTTTAACTTTTCAAGTTGCAATGATCTTGCTCTGGTTGACGCTGAAGGGTATGTTTTATTTTGATGTGTTGATCATCTCTAATGATGCATGTTATGTAGGCAAACCGTGGTAACAGGCAATCTGGATTCCAAGTTGCGTGTCTGGGACACAAGATCTGGATCATGTATCAAGGAATTAGGTGACATTCACAAGGGACAAATTACATCAGTATCCGTATCACCAGGTGAGTAACAAAACATGTGCTTCATCCTTCAAGTGATAGCTAAAGATGCATTTTGTAGATGGCTCCTCACTATTGACTAATTCTCGAGATGACACTTTGAAGATCTTGGATCTGCGTATGTACAACGTTGTTGCAACTTTCAAGTAAGTGACTATATCTTGACTTTTACATCCATTGCTTACATCTTTACTTGCTTACAGGGCATCTACCTTTCACAATGGTGTCAATTGGTCCCGTTCTTGTTATAGGTATGTTATGATTATGCTATGCTATGTACTCCTTATCTAATCATTGACATTTGCAATAGTCCTGATGGTTGTTATGTAGCAGCTGGATCTGAAAGTAAGTACATGGCAAGGAAGATGGTGCAATACGTTTATTCTTCTCTTATATAGATGGTATACTGCATGTGTGGAATACAAAGACCCAAGCATTGGAAAAGGCTGTTCAGGAACACAGGCAAGTAACCTATCATGAAGATACTGGGATTGTGTACTAACTCTATTATTTGTATAGTGGGATCATTTGTGGTGTATCATGGAATCCATCAGGTGAATGCCTGTATACAGCAGATAAGAAGAAGACTATTTGTATATGGGACACAGCTCTCCATTAGAATGCATAGACTATAATACAAACATTGATTGACCATCATGGATGAAGAAGGGAATGAATTATGTGATAGTGGGTTACTTTATCAAGGGAGATATTCTAAGCTATTCAAGGGGATGTGAAAAAGTCACCATCATTGGACAGCGGCGGTGAAAGCTCTCTGCTCCAACAATCTGAATTTGCTGCTGACGCGTTGCCTAGTTTGCTTGACGCACGAACGAATATCACTCCACAGCCCTTTTCTTCTTTTAACACACTTGTATATTCTCTACCATGTCCTCTGTTCAAGGATCTTCATCTCAACCTGACCCCGATCCGAAAGCAAGAGCTCTTAGTAGCTACAAGCGACGATTGCTGGAACATCGCGAACTCGATGCCAAACTTAAAGACAGTACGACTCTCTTGATGCACCCCATTGTAAAGGAATCATGTCACTAAAGATCTATATTAGTGCGTCTCGGTTTGCGAACGTTGGAAAAGGAATATGACCGCTCTGAAGAGGATATCAAGGCACTCCAAAGTGTGGGCCAAGTTATTGGTGAAGTGCTTAAACAACTTGACGATGAACGATGTAAGCTGTCTCTCTCTCTTTATATATATCCATTCTCGTGTAGACTGATGTTTTGTATCTAGTTATTGTAAAGAACACGAGTGGTCCTCGCTATGTTGTTGGATGTCGAAACACAGTGGATAAAGAGAAGCTCAAACAAGGAGCACGTGTAGCACTTGATATGACGACTTTGACAATCATGCGCATCTTGCCACGTGAAGTGGACCCTCTTGTATACAACATGTCCATGGAAGATCCTGGCAATGTTAGTTTTGCTGGTATTGGTGGTCTAGGAGAACAAATTCGAGAATTGAGAGAGGTAATGCTTCTAAACAAGGGATCCAACATGGTTTATTGATATGGTATAGGTCATTGAACTACCATTGCTTAATCCCGAGTTATTCTTGCGTGTTGGTGTCAAACCACCCAAAGGTGTCTTGTTATATGGTCCTCCTGGTACTGGTAAAACTCTACTTGCCAAGGCTGTAGCCAGCACATTATCGGTGAACTTTTTGAAGGTGGTATCCAGTGCTATTGTTGACAAGTATATTGGTGAAAGTGCTCGATTAATTCGTGAAATGTTTGGTAAGTTCCACTTTGTTATGTTGGATAGTGATACTAAAGCTTTATCTAGGTTATGCCAAGGAACATGAGCCTTGTATTATCTTTATGGATGAAATTGATGCTATTGGTGGTCGAAGATTCTCAGAAGGAACATCAGCAGACCGTGAAATTCAACGTACACTTATGGAGGTGAAAAAAAAGAGTCTTTTTGGTACTAAATAGCATGAATTGACCTTGTTTTCTCTTCTAGTTGCTCAATCAAATGGATGGCTTTGACTACCTTGGTCAGACCAAGTTGATTATGGCTACCAATCGCCCTGATACTTTGGATCCTGCACTTTTGCGACCGGGTCGTTTGGATAGAAAGATCGAGATTCCCTTACCAAATGAGCAAGGTCGAATGGAGATTCTCAAGATTCACGCTGGCAATATTACAAAGCATGGTGATATAGGTAAATGTCATATATTATACATGATGATGTGGTACTGATATATGGATGGATGCTTAGATTATGAAGCAATTGTCAAGTTGTCAGATGGCTTCAATGGTGCTGATCTGCGGAATGTTTGTACAGAAGCAGGTAAGTTGTTCTATGGCATAGGAATCATTTGAGCTCATCATTGGGGTAATTAGGCATGTTTGCTATCCGAGAAGAACGTGATTACTGTATTCAAGAAGACTTTATGAAGGCTGTTCGCAAGATGGCAGATGCAAAGAAATTGGAAACCAAGTTGGATTATGAGAAGATCTAGTCAACCCTTATTCTCCCTCCCTTCAATCACCCTTTTTTCTACACTGCATAAATCAATTCAATACTTTAAAACAAGATATCTAATTGTATTTGTCATTGTATGTGTGTTCTATTGCATGATCGGGTGTGTCAAACAAGGACAGCTGACACAAGCGCCTCAATTTAGGATACGCTTTCTTTCCTTTTCCGAGTACTGCAGGATAAATGGAGACCATCTCGTTGTCTGGATCCACAGCTGTTGTAGTTGACTTCTTTGGTGAGTTATTGAATGCCAACAAGGGAATGTACAAGGCTAACTAGATCTATTCCATTCAAGAATACTGTGTCAATAGGTACGTTGGATCGTGTGAAGCGCGCCTTTGAATGGGACACTTACGTCAAGTTGTCATAGTATCTTATTCCAACGAGGAGTATACCCAAGAGAAGACTTTCGTATTAGCAAGAAATATGGCATACCACTCTTTGTCACGACCAATCCTGAACTAAAAGATTACATTGATCAAATCATCAGTCAAGTGCGTGGTAAGTATATGCATCATGTGAACGTATATGTATCTCATGTTTATCTTTTAGATTGGATGAAATCAAACAAGATCAGTAAACTGATATTGGTGATCAAATCAAGAGAGACTGGACAAGTTCTTGAGCGATGGCAGTTTGACGTACATGTTGTGCAACAAGTGGAACCTGTTACTGCTACAGAGGAGAATCCAGAGGATATGGAGATTGTTGATAACTCGGTCAACGAAAGCACTCGACAACAGATTCGTGCTCTTATGCGACAAATATCAGCCAGTGTGACATTTCTACCAGAGTTGGATCAGGATGATTGTAAGTGAAAAACAAGGCTTGTATAATGATGATGCTGATATTGTATTGTATAGGTACTATCAATGTCCTTGTTCATACAGACCAAGATGTCAACGTACCAACAACTTGGGGAGATAGCGATCCAAAACTTATTGAAGGTGGAGGAGAACACGTCCGCTTAAAATCATTTTCAACTTCAGTACACAAGATCTCTGCCCTTGTAGCATATCGTATTGATGACGAGGAATAAACTCATACATTTTCAACCACACATATACACATACATCACTAGCTACAAGTCAATTCTCCTTTCTATTTATCCTTCTTGACCTATCATCTTATATAAGTAATTGGATAGATAAAAACAACATTGTAACACATACCAAAGTCATTTGTAAACTTGACATGTTGTTGGATATCATCGGCATTCACTGTTGGACGAGAGTTTTGGACTGCCTTCAAAAAGTCTTGCAAAGTAAGGTCAGGTTCGTGCAATTGGTCAGCTTCAATGTCCACCCAAGTCATTTCTTGTGCATCAGGATCACCAGGTGAGCATGGTGTCAAGTAGCGTTTCATTGTATTGGTATCTTGCCTTGATGGTGCTTCCACCTATGTATACAATCATTAGCTAACTAAGAAACAACAGTGAATGTTCAAGATATTTACCCATTTGAAATGTGTTGCACTTTGTACTTTACGAATAGGTTGCATTAAAGCATCTCGTACCAAAATGGCGATATCTGAACCAGAATAACTATCCCAAGTCATTAGATCTTTATCCTTTTCATACACCTTTTATCCTTACCCTTCAGTGCGATCGGCCAATAGTTTGTAATCCGCAGCAGTCAATGTACAAGGTGTAGTACCAACATTCAATTGAAACATGGTTGCTCTGGCATGGGCGTCAGGAAGGGGAATATAAATACGTTTTTCAAAGCTATACAAGTCCAATCAGTCATTGAAAAGCATATCCATCACACAAAATTTACCGTCGTCGAATAGCAAGATCCAATTGCCAAGGAATGTTTGTAGCGCCAAGAACCAAGACACCATCCATGTCATTGCCAACACCATTCATTTGCACCAGGAACTCCGTCTTTATGCGTCGGGCTGCTTCCGATTCACCTTCACCTCTGGAACCACAAAGTGAATCCACTTCATCAATGAAAATGATAGCTGGCTTGTTCTCTCGTGCCATTTGGAACAAATTCTTGACAAGTCTATCCAACATGTATCAATATCCAATGACAAGCATAAAGAGATTCCATTACCTTTCACTTTCACCCAACCATTTTGATACAAGATCAGATGATGACACCGAAAAGAATGTAGAATTGGCTTCAGTCGCCACTGCCTTGGCAAGGTATGATTTACCAGTACCAGGAGGACCATACAGCAAGATACCTCTCCAAGGTTTACGATTGCCAGTAAAGAAATGAGGAAATTTGATAGGCAAGATGACTGCTTCCTTGATAGCTTCTTTGGCACCTTCCAAGCCTGCAACATCTCCCCAACGCACATTGGGTTTCTCTGTCAGAATAACACTGGCCAAGTTGGCTCGCATCTTTTTCATCTCTGGATCATCATCATCTTCTTCAGCAACTCCTTTCTTCCTATAGCAGATAGATTAATCATTTGAAGGGAACAATATATACTTGTATCACTTACTTTTTCTTGGTTGTGCCATTAGTTCCTACTTCTTCATCTTTCTTTTCATCCTGACTGTCGAGAAACTCCTTGAGGATCTCAGCACGATTCAAGTATTCAATGAAACGTTTTCGGATAGAATCTTTCAGTCGATCATTCTTTTCATCTAATAAGCGTTTTTACATGAGATGCTGTTGACTAGAATCCATTCTTATATCCACTTACATTTGATGGCGGTCATAAAGTAATCAAGAGCATTCTGATAGTGACCATAGGCTTCTCGATAGTTGCCCTTGTGGTCCTCGTCTGTTGCTTTTTTGACGATATCAATCGCTTTCTACACAAAGATACATTGTTATTAGAGTGGTTGTTCAGTTGAACCAGTGATGAGGAAAGGAATAGAGTGTCATACGATATCGACTCGTTGCAGGATTGAAAAGGGGACAAGAAGCATACCTGAAGGAATTCCGAGTTTGACATGGAATTGGCAAGGGAATAACAGGGAATCCAGATTAGACGACAAGTAGTAAAGGTAAAAGAGTAGTGACAAGAATGTGTGTCAGACACTGAAAAAAGGTGCGTGTGTGTAGAGTTGTTCTTGGCAGGACCAAGGAGTAGCAGAATACTAAGTACGAAGATGGCTCCCCCGCCTTGCGGACTTGTCAGACGTTGTTGCCACCCACCAAACAGTCGTCGATCTGGCGTTTCACTTGCATCATTGCACCCTATCCACCATTCGTCACCTTGTCATCATACATATTTATATGCCACTGGATACATTGAGCAGAAGTTGAGCTAGTAAATCATGTTATATCTATCTTGACCTTGACATCCACAAACTTCCCCATTTGAAAAGTAAATCTACTGATTTCTCGCACGCTTACATATTTGTCTCTTTATTATTGGAATGCACAAAAACTAACTCTTTGTTGACTGATTTCAAATGCGTGTTCATTGAAATAAATCAACGTGCTGGATCTCTGTGGTTCAAGATAGTCTTTTTTCTTGCCTAGTGCATCACATTCTTTGACTAAAGTGTTGCTGCTGCTGTGGTAGCTCTGATAAACGATCATAGTCAGATAAACTGCCAAACACATTATACAAGTACTTTATTGGCTGAATGAGTCACTATCAGTCCCTATTGGGGATACATCTTTTCGGAATAATGGCTTCAGTCAAAACAGTGCTCATTGTTCATAGTAAAGGGGGTGAATGTCACGTGGTATTCGGACAAGCCGCCGCTCTTGGTTGGACGGCTGTTTTTTCTTCCTCCGGTGGCTCTGCCATATAATTTTCTTTTGGGAAACAAATAAGTCAGGCCATGTTAACCTTGACCATAGCAACGACCTGCAGGCATTGTAAGGTAAATTGGGCAAACATACACTACTTTATCTCTTTGACTCACTTTATTCAAAAAGAAAAGTGGACGAATGAAGAATAGCAACGTTGCAACGCGAATATGTCAACAACTTGTCAAGGAGAATCAGTGCAGGGCAACACCATGTCATGCGTTTGCTCGACGAAGATACAACATGCACGCTTCCAGTAATGCGTCACGACATTCGCCTCCAGCTTCTTTAAGACCTTTATATCAGCACGACTGGTTATTACCATGTTCCTTCAACAGCAAACATGTTGCACGTACCATGTCAGGCAAACCAGCAAGACGAGCAACAGCCATGAGTGATGATGAGAATCCATCAAGTGTCGTTCTTACAGCAGCATTGGAACAATCAGCGTCTTCTACAGCCAGTACATTGATCAATGTCATGTTTCATGCACTACGACGTGTCAAAAATCCAATGTTGGCATGGGAATGTTACAATGATTTGAAAGCACGTGACATGCTTCATTATCTGGGACGTGATCAGTACAAGGAGCTTCTTCGACTATATCCCCACCACACAAATCATACCCAAAGTCTCGACTACTTTTTGGAGATTGCACATGATATGGAGACAATTGGTTATGCGTTGGGAAGAAAAGAGAAGCTGATATTGATGCGATTGCTTGGCATGAATGGCAAATTGGAGGAGATGGAACAAGTTTTTGATGATCTCAAGGAAGGCAACATTCTTATTGTCGATGGTGATACCCAAAAGCCTTTCAACATTGTCTTGAACATGTATCAGCAACACAAAAACAGCGTTGGTGTGGAACGAGTAGCAGCCAAATCCATGCAAGTGTATGATCAGATGATTGCTTTGGGTGTTCCTCCATCCAGTGCAACAACGCGATTACTTGTTGAGAATATACGCGCTTGGGGTCGTTCTTATGATTCCGTGGAAACAGTCTGGAACTGGTTCTGGGGAAAATTGGGAATGAATGTTGGAGGCAAAACAGTGGAATTGGATCCATCCTTGTATCGGGAGATGGTGCTTTACTTTGCCAGTGCAGGTCGTGCAGAATATGCTTTGGAAGTCAATGATATGATGGTCAAGAAGGGAATGAAACGTGACGTCAAGATGATTACAGCTCTTATTCACAAGGTTGGAAGAAGTGGCAACATTGATCGGTCACTTGAATTATTGGATGAAATGATTCAGGATGAAAAGCTTGCCCCCAATTTGGTGACATTCAATGCACTGATTGATATCCATGCACACAAGCGTCCAGAACCTGATCTACAAGGTGCCAGTCGTATGTATGAACTCTTGCAGGAATCTGGATTGGAGCCTGATATCACTACCATTGGTCCTCTGATTGACATGTTTGCCAAGCATGGTGACAATGATATGGTTCGTCGTCTTTATCATGATATGGTGCATGAACGTCATATTGCTCCCAATGAACATATTCATTCATCACTTATCGAATGCTTCATCAACAACAACGACTCTGTATCAGCATTGGATGTTTTACGTGTGATGCGAGACAAACGACAACCAGCACCCAATGAAGAGATTTACAACCTTCTCATTCGATCATTTGTACGAAGGAATGAACCAGCAAAGGCATTACGTTTACTCGATCTCATGATTCAAGCTGATATTCAACCCAGTGCGCAGACTTTTGTGCCTTTATTGGGACGACTAGCAGATGAAGGCGACGTTACCAGTGTGGAGAAGATGATTGATTCAATGAATGAAATCGGCATTCCTTGGGACATTGCAACTGATACAGCTCGTTTGGAAGCATATGCAAGGGCTGGCGACATTGAAGGTGCACAGAAGATGTTTAAGCAACTGAAACAGAAGCGACGACCCAATATACGCACATTCAACGCTTTATTATATGGATACACTGGAATGAATGAGATGGAGCTTGTGCTGGACACATATAAGCAAATGATGAAGACCTATGTCAAGATGAATGAATATACCTATTGTCTTCTCATTCGCTACTTTGCACAACGAAAGGAGATGAATGCTGTTGAATCGTTATTGGATACCATGCGCAACAATCAGGTGACGCCCGATGTGTCATGTTGGACTTCAGTCATGCAAGGTTATTTCCACAGTGATCGTTACAATGATGGCATACATGTATTGGAGAGGATGATTGAAGACAATGTCAAGCCAAACTTGCATACATTGAGTGTTTTGGTGGCTGGTAGCTCTGAAGCAGGCAATTTGAAGTTGGCTGAAAAGGTGCTTGATCAAGGTCTTTCAAGAATCCAACCCAAAATCAAGGACAATTCACACGCATTAGCCGACGTCAACAAACGAGCACTATCAACAGAGTTATACAGCAGTGATCTTCCACTTACAATTGATGATTTGCTCAATCGAAAAGCACAACACTCGATACAGATACCCCCGCCTCATCTTTTCACACCACTGATTGATGCTTATGCCAATAGCGACAACTTTATCAAAGCTAAAGCTTTAGTACGAGACATGTTGCAACTTGGTGTATCATTCAATGAGACGGCTTACGTATCGATTATGACTTTGTATCAAAAGCAAGGCGCGTATGATGTAGTGGAAAAGTTATGGCAGCATTTACACCAACGATCAGCAGACACCTTGGATATGAGCAGCATGGATCCTGATATGCAGATTTCACTTCCACTACCTGATATTGAATACAAGACCACTGAATTACTCCATATGCATGGTGACAGCACTAATCGCTTTGTGCAACTATTGGCATCAGCTCCTCCAACACCTTCCGCTTCTCCTTTTGCATTATCAATCTACATTGACTCGCTTTCATCACAACAACGCATCGATGACATTCAGCAATTATGGTCAGAGTTGACGCAGCAATCTTATTCATTTGATGAGCAGAATTGGAATCGTTATATCGTTGCTCTTGCTGAAGCAGGTCTGGGTGATCAAGCATGCAGTGTTGCAGTAGACTACCTTGAACATCAAGCACCAAGGAGGATACAACGTCCATGGGATGACTTTGAAGCATCGGAGAAGAGCAATCATTTACACGCGCGCACTATACAAGCATTGGCATCAGCATTAGACTTGGTTGTGGAAGGATACTCTACATATCAACTCCAAGCAGCAGTCTATGACCATTTGAACATTGATACTACATCCTTAGAAAAAGATTAATTAGCATACCTTGTTTTTTTGTATAATGCATAAACATGTTTTCCCACTGTAACAAATAATGAACCATAAATGTCTTAGCAAAAGTCCAGGCACATTCATTTGCCAAGTCAAAAAAGAACTTTCTCCTTTTTTTGTGTTTCTTGGTTTCTTTTTCCTTTGTTTCTATCACAACAATGTCACAGAACCCAAAAGATTACTACAACACCACAGGTGCTTGGAACAAAAGAAACGAGAAATATGTATCATTGACTCATTGACTGGGATAGATTATGTACCATCATCATCTAGTGGATCGGGTGATGCCAAGCCTACTGCTACTACTACAAGCAGCGGGGTGGTTGTGCATAAACCTGACCAAGTGACAGCGTCACCTACTGGACCACCACCGCCTTACTCACCACCAACACGTAGCACGGCTACTGCTGTTCCTATGACGTATGGAGCTCTTGGTGGTGGAAGAGAACAACAACAGTCATCCTCATCCTCTTCCAACAGGCACGAAATACCAACAAACGAGACAAGACAAAAGAACAAGAAACACAAGTCGTTGGGTCAAAGATTGAAGAAACTCTTCAAGAAAGCATCTTCTGGTAGTCATCATGACAGTGATAGTGATGATGATGAAGAAGATGATGTACCAAGAGTGACAAGACGTTGTAAACGATGGGTCAAGTACCTATTACTTGCATCATTGATTGCATTGGCGATATGGAAATACAGTGACCTTGGATCATCCAAAACACCACCTCCTGTAATCTCATGTGAAGGACTTTCTGCTGTTTATTGGGATGACTTACCCAACAAGCTTCAAGTTGAAAAGAATATCGATGTGTCAGTAGAAGGCAAAGTGACTGGGGGCCGTGTGATGGTGCATCGATTGCAGCAATCAGGCGATTCTGGATCTGTACAAGCCAAATTTCGTGTTGCACCACCTACTGCCTTATCTTCACTCTCCTACTCGTTTCATCAAGGACGCGATGCTCAATTATCAATCAAGCTTCCTCCTGAAGAGAGTGATGTATGTGTCGAAGTAGATATGGAGATTTGGCTACCAGAAAAGGGTGAAACACTACGTGTTGCCGTGCCCAATGTGGAAGTGCAGTTACTTGACCCCCTTGATAATATGGATCTGGTTGATATTCACGCTACCAATGGTGACATCCACATGTTGGGTACTTTTGATGGCAAGGAATTACGTCTTCAATCTGCCAATGGAAATATTCAATTGGATCAAGCCATCATGAAAGCCGATACAGTGGATTTGCATACATCCAATGCTGCCATCACTTTGGATACCATTTATAGCAAGCATACCATTGATATTCTTGTGGATGGATCGGGAAGTATCATTGCTCAAGATCTTGTGGCAGATGACAAGGTGAGATTGCATACAGCCAATGATCAAGTACGTGTCGATGGCAGTATCATTGCAGCTACAGTGATGATCGAGAATTCAAATGGCGCTATTGATATCGCACATGCAGGTGGTGATGTCTCATCCTTTGTAGCCAAAACATCCAATGCATACATCCAAGTGGCACAATTACAATCTGAAAAAGATGCACAAGTCAACTTTGAATCCAGTAATGGGCCGATCACTGCTCATGTGGTAGGTCTTTATTGATGATCCCCTTGTTCCCCCTTTTATTCACATTGTATATTAGACAACGGAATATGAAGGCACATTCTTAGTAAGCACTTCAGCCTTCAGCACAGCTCAAGTAATGGATGTCAAGGATCAGCTTCATTATGATGTGAAGGAAGGGAGCACAAAGCAAGGATATCGGTCAAAGCGTGATAAAGGAAATCTCGTAGCCAAAACAAGCAATGCAGATGTTCAAGTGATATTTGATGTTTAAAGAGAGTTTCATTATGAATTATACAACCAAGGTTGGAATAAATGTGTATATTGAATAAGCTGTGTATCCCAAATAAGCTATACTACTAGTAAGAAAGAGAGTGAAGGAGTGTATATGCATGCGTGTTGTGTAGGTGTCGAAGAAAATGGTGTTGCTGTTGAATCTGATACAGAAGATGATGTCGTGTTTGGATCAATCCATCTCCTCATCACTTGGATCAAGCTGATCTACTTCATCATCCACCATATTCACATCAGAATCCTGTGCAACTGGCATTGGAGGAGGTGCTGTTATCTCAGATGATGGCAAGATTGTTTGTTGTTGTTGTTGAGGAGGAGGATGTACTGGTGCTGGTAAATCAGATGTTGAAGATGAATCCATGGGTAATGTTGACGATGATGATACATTAGGAGATGATGATGATGATGATAACAGATTGTGCATTTTGGGAGCTGTTGTCATTGTTGTATTCTCTTCATCTTGATTTCCTCCTGCTGATGATACCACTGATGCATTTTCACTATCCTGGATGATCATTTCTTCACCAATAGGTCCACCACCTGTACTGCTGCCACTTTCATCTTCTCTGGGTGCTCGTCTATTCGCATTTCCAAGTTGTTCAATATTGGATCGCTTCTTTACAGCTGCTGCCATCACTCCTTTTGCTGCACGTGGTTCCATTTCCTCAAAGTTCTGTGCCACATAATAACGTAACTTGTCAGTGCCTGGTAAATCTTGAATCAATTTGGCGATTGTAGGATGCTTAAAGCCATAATAATCAGGTCCACTAGCAGAATTGGAGTGTTCACGACTACGAATCTCATTTGATCGTCGCACAACCACTGTCCAGGCACCTGTAGCTGAATTGGCAATGATTGGTTGATCGGGCATATCAGCAGCTACAACATGGAACCGTGGTCCATCACCACCATCCAGAATTGTTGATGTAATCACAGTGTTGTTGTTTGGATCCACCATGCTTGGATAAGTTCTGTCATAACATGTCAATATTGGCTTGTGTTGTCATGGATTTGTTCTTTTTACCTGCTAACAGTGTAACCAACAGGAAAGATATAACGCTCATTGTGAAAGGAGTCACGGTCACTCACTATCCTTCCCAAATCATGTACTGTGAGTACGCCAATCTGTTGTGGTAGCTTTGGTTGTCCATTTTCATCACGATCAATTGGTTGTACACGGCGAGTTTTCACAGCGACACGGGAAATTTTGGATCGTTTTGGGGGTGCAGACGCGACTGTTGCCATGTCACGCGTTTGCTTCCGAGAAGGGCTTTCGATAGGAGAGGCTGAGGAGCTGGGTTGCGATGTCACACGGCGTCGGATGGCTTTAGAAGAAGAATGTGATGGCAATACTAGTAATCATTGTTAAGTATCACTATCAATCCTCTTTTCATATATATATATACACTTACATTCATCCAAATCACTCTCAGCATCAGACAATCCACTTGGTATATCACTGCTGTCATCATCTGATAATGTATGTGTTCTCCCAATGTTGTCCAATAGTACACTAAAAAAAGAAATTAAGTATCTCCCCCTCAAACATCACCATACACATTTCTCTTTCTCTTCCTTTCTTACTTTTTCTCAAAAGTCAGTGTCCGAATCTTCTTCTTGGCTCGTATATATTGTTTGGACATGGTATCATTGATCTATCATATTCATAATGCAAGTATCAATGATTGTGCACACGCGTCACAGCAATCCAATAGTTCACTTACCTCCATGATTTCCCGCAGTTTACGCTTTAGCTGCTTATAACCATCTTCAGAAAATGAGTCGTCTGCTGATAAAGATGTTGTGTCAACGGTAGTGGATGGATGATAAGAGGATGATTGTGTTTGAGGAGAATCTATCAAAGGAGGGCTCGACATAAGAAGAAAGAGTACAAGTGTGGAAGAGTGAAAAGTGAAAAGAAGAAGAAAAAGATTAACGTAAGCCAAAGAACAAGACGGGTTTTTGGAGTAGCGCGGGGAAAGGAAGCAAGAGAAAGTGAAAAGAGAAAGAGCAGGGTCCACCAACACACAAAGAGACGACGACGGGGGTGCACTATAACAACAACCACCTTTTAAATTTATTCTGCCTAGTTCAATGTCACCAATCTGGTACTGATGCTACAATGGGGATAACTGAATGGGTCAAGGAGCTTGTCTATGAAACGAGTCCACTGATATAAAGTGTCATTGAAAGAATTGATACGCAAGGGAAAAAAGAAAGGAAGATGTCACACAAAATAACACCCATTACCCTTCTATGAATGTTATAGCTGGTAGCACTACCTGAACCACCCATGACCCATATAATAAATGGCAGTACTCTACCAAATGATTGTTGTTCGCTGTCAATCCACCTTACAATCCAATGAATGAATGATATAGCAATGGCTATATACATGCATGCTTAAACATCTTGTACCCCAATAGCTGGAAACAATACATATCATGTTACACAATGCATCTCATTATGCCGGCAGTTGTTCTAATGTCACGGGTGCATAACTTGATCAGGCAACGATCTATATCATCATTGACTTTTTCAATGCATCCAAGTGTGTATTGCATGAGCTCAAACTGGTTGATTTTTGTCAAGTAGTGTTGGATTTGGTTATGGACTGTACATTTGCTTTATTATGATAGCCAAACATGAGCTGCCGATTATTAGCGGGATAACAGTGAAATGGTGAGATGACAAAGTAGAGGAGAACAAGGTATGCTTTGAGGAAGAAAGGATGATTCATTTAGGTAGGTCGACTAGGATTTGGTGATAAGATGGCACTTGGTGTCCTTGATAAAGTCTCGCGAGCTCCTTTCAACCAATTTGCACGATGACCAGCTTCATAAATCTCCTCGAGCACCTGACCAAACTTTCCTTCTTCCCGATACTTGAGATACTTTTTGTAAAGAATGAGTGCCTATCACATACAATGTTAAGTATACTGTCTCCTTGTTGCTGCATTGTTGCTATATTACCGTTTCAGCATCTTCAATACTATCATGTCCGTGGGATTGGATATTCTGTTCAAGCAAGTGCCAAGCAAGGAAACGTAATGATATTTTCCTATATAGTCGATAGATTAGCGAATTGACCAAAATCACACATATCCATGTCTCTTACCTATGGCGATTTCGGATGTGGTAAATGTCAACTGTGTCAATGATTTGTTCAGGAGGAACCAAGATATCTACATGATCATCATATAAGTTTGTGTATGGCGTAGATTCAGACATCACTTACTGATAGTACGAAAGTCTTTTGAGAGACCATGGCCAATAAATATACATCCCAGATCTAGTAACATTCGTAACTTCTTGTATGCAATCTTCAGAGGCACCAATGTATGTTGTGTCGTGTTTGGATCCAGATCCTCGGCTACAAATCATCATTAGCTTCATGCATCTGAATCAATCTCATCTAATTTACCATGAATGCCACTAAATTCTGTCAGATAATCAACCACCTTTTCTGTGCTTGAAATATAGTCATCAATGAATGGTACACCTTCATTAGGTCCTTCGCCACGAATCACGCTAACACGTGCAAGCATCAAAGTACTTGGCCGAATCAATGATTTGGTGCCATCACTACGAATCTCAGTCTCTTCTTGATTCAAAGCAACAAATTCGGCATCGATCGCGACCAATGTTCCTTTGCGAGGCATTTCTGCTGGTGATAATACTCGATGTAAGGGATTCTCTGGTGGATTCCTATGAATGCAGTTGTTAGTTGATGATATTGACAAGTCATATGACACATACTTTGCAATGGATCGATCTTCAAACAAGAGAGAATAATCCACTTCAGATGGCAGAGAACTGAAATCCAATATTTCATCGCTATCCACTCGTCGATACTGTAATACGCATGGTGTCTACACAAAAAGCAATCAGCATCATCAATAGAACCGTATTTAGTGAATAGCTTACCTTCCATGTGCCTTTGAAAGAAAGCACTTCTTCTTTTCGAATCCTTCTCACCAAAAAGTCATTAAAGAGGTACCAGGGGCTCTTGTCATCCATCTCTCGTTCCACATCAGGGACTAGATCAAATGCAAGAGTCAGTATCGAGATGGGATGACTTGGACCAGCATACATACCTTTAACTTGAGCAACAAGATGTGATTCATCCTCGTCAGCATTGATTTGTAAGATTATAGACTATATGTTCAATTGCATTAGTATTGAAGGATTGGGATATCCATTATAGCACTTACAGAAAGCTCATAGATGGCACACATCTTGGGAGACTGGTTGAATTCTGGGGGTATCTCTTTTCCTCTTGGTAATGCCTTGAGAACAATCTCTGTGCCATTGATGTATACGCCAAATCTGATATCATGTTAGAGTGTAATACAACACAAATAGCTATCCGTATTTACCTTTCAGGTACCCATGAAGATTGATGTGCATTCGTATCAGTACCACTATCACTTTCTTGACTACCAGCATCACTTGATGGCTGTTTCTTTGGCATGTTGGGTCCATTTTGCCGCCACATGGCTGTATCTTCTGCTTTGAAAGCACCTGAATTGATCAACAATGAAGGTGGTAGAGCTTGGATGACTTTTCTGATTGCCATAGGTTGATATTGTCGACAGTTGATACACCATGCTTTGGTCTGGTTTTCACGATACATGCTTCCTTTCAGGATACTGGTGAATGATCGCTTTCTCATCTTTTGGTCCTTCCTTGGATAAAGCATGTCAATCACAAATGGATAGGTGATTCTCGAAAGTTCATGGTTGCATCCGCTGCATTTGCTGTGATTGAGCGTTTGAAGACCAAAGATTTGTTGTATGACTGATGGGGTGTGAAGAGAAGTGGTATCATTGCTCGTGTCGAGACATAATGCTGAAGATATCAGTGGATTGTCCTTCATTTGATCGATCTCTTGGTGAAGTTGTTCCAAAAGGAATCGCATAAACGTTTGAATCATCATTGAATAGGATGTCTTGCGATCAGGTGTCTCTGGCTCCAATAATCCTAGTGTTTCAGCTAATAAAGGCATTAGCTATGTCATACTTGATGAAGAATGGAAGTAATACCTTGTGGAAATGTGCTAAAGACACGTAAGAAATTGGTGGCCTGGCAATTCTGTCCTTTGGAATCTTCAAGCATGCGGAATAAGAAACCAAGCTCGCATAGTAAACAGTGCTCCCTGGGACAAGATGTCTTGATATGTGAAATGGCAACGTTGCGTAGTGGCGTGACAAAGAAGAGCATTTGCAAAAGGGAGTTGCAATATGAATTTCTGATGTGAGTCTCGAGACCACCATATCTTGTACGATTGTAATAGCTATAAAGAAGACATGTAACTCAGTCCATTATCCCTTGCCTATTTGATCACTCATGCTTACCCAAAATCAAAGTCCTCGATACCAAATTTGCTGTACTGGATCTCCACACGTTGATAATGCTTTGGCATAGTGAGAGCCAGTGGATCGTTTATATGCAAATCACCCACAGATGAAGATCGTCGACCCGTATGCTATTATTTCCAATGACTTATTAGCAGATTGAAATGACGTAAAGATATCACACATACATGTGGTTCACCCTGTTCATCCAAAATAACATTGCTCGATGATAACAATTCACGCTCTTGCTCTGATCGGAACTTGGGAACATCACGCTTTTCTTTGGTGGTGCGCTTCTTCTTGGGTGCCTGATTTCTTCGCATGTTGCCAGGATTGGGTGCATATCCAACAAAATCGATCTTTTTCATGCTGCGTATCATCTCATCATCAATCTGGGGTGGTGGGCATCCTGCTTCAAAGACAGAATGTGTCGTCCAAGTCGATAACAATGGCTCAGTGTAATATGGCATGCCTACTGATGAAAGAGGACTTGTGTGATTCAAGTTAGGGTCACATCTATTGGAATACTTGATTGTGTCATACCTGTCATCAGCCATTGTCACATTGGGTTGAGGAACGACATCAGGTGTAGTCAATGGCATTGAATATGGGTTGATATCAAAGTTGTCGGTGTCAGCAAACTGGTAAACAAAGCTTGCACCATCACCAAATGCCAATGTCTGTGCAGAACTTGACATATCCATGGCAGTGATATAACTGGAGCTTTGAATCTGGAAAAACTGAGCTGGTGGTGCATAAGATCCCATAGCCAAACTGGATACGTCGCACATTTGAAATTGACCAGACTGAGAAGCGACAAGACATGTAGTACTAAGTGTAGGGTGCATTCGTAGAAACATGGGACCACTAGGAAAAGGAATAGGTGCTAACGATCTTGCTGCCATGCGTACATCATAGACTTTGACCAATGGATCAATGACAAGGGAATTTTGTCTAATAGATGTCATTAGCTCTAATCAACTATCATTCCATGATGTTTTACCTTTGCGAGAATCCACATGTAACTAGGATATTTCCAGATACATCAAGATCAGACAGTGTTGCAGTATGGGCCTGTATCCGCTGTTCAACTCGCATTGTTCTTGTATCTCGCATAGTCACTTCACCAGATAATGATCCACAGCATATAGATCTTGCCATATTCCTCATGACGACAATGTTGGATGTATCAGGTACAGTTGATGTGATTGAACCACGTGCCATGTTGACAACTAACATCTCCTCTTGTTGTCCAGCTACCAAAAGCTCGCTGTTGTTGGTGAGTGTCTTGGTGGTCATACAATGCAAATCAGTTGTCTGCTCGTTGCTATTATTACCCCATTCGATTAGTCATAGCTTATAATACTTTCTGATACCAATATACCTGATATTGAAGCGAACTAGACCACGTCGGTCACGCATTTGGATACTCTTGGGACTGATACTGATAATACCTCGATCGGTCAGTCGAATCTGCCGAATCTGCTCACTCTTGTGTGCTTTGAAAGACGTATAACGCTGAAGACCTTTTCCATAGTACGAAGTGACCCGTCCCTATATAAAAACATCCGCCAAGGAGTCCAATGGAGGAGAAAACAGGTTAGTAAAGTGGTCGTGTGGCGATGGTGTGTCTTGTCGAGTTGCTGCAGTAAGACTTACGTTATCATTGCCCACCCAAAGAAGTTCGAAATAGGGATCCCAGCACAATGCCGTTACAGGTGACGCATTATCGATGACTGGATCGCATATGCTCTGTACTTGAGACCATGTACTTTCCATTCGGTGCTAACAAGAGACGTGGTGAAGCTGGGATGTCGCATATGAAAGGCAAAAGATGTCAGTCGTCGGCGATTGGCTGCAGTCACAAGCTTACTTTGACAATACCTGACAGCATCAGCATATCATCCAACGTATCACTAGTAGTAGTCAAGCATTTGATTAGCATTTTAGAGAGAATACATTACATATCTGATACCATAGCTGCATGCTATCAAGACAAAGAAAATGAAATGAGTGGAGTCTTTGTTTCAGTTGCTGCTCAGCAGCTGTCATGCTTTATTTCTTTTATTAGTATAAGTACGAGTAGGAGCATATAGGGATACTTTTACAATGAACAAGGAGGATCCTATGTTTTTCTACAATAGTCGATTTAACCAATCAAAGCAATGCTTGCATGATACAACACTTTGTACACAATGAAAATAAATGAAAGTCTTCTTCCTATTGACAATGCACATGTTCGATATCACCTATGTCTTTCCTAGAGTAAGATAGATTAGCGAGATAATGGATGTAGGATTCGCATGATTCACTTCATAGGAAAATCAATCATAAGAACAAGCGTTACTATCATCAAGCTGAATACTATCTCAAGTCATCCAAATTACACAAGGATCCAAGAGATGACAAAGCGTTGCTCTTCAAGATGCTCATCTCGACTACATAGGGAAAAGTCACGTGCCCTGTAGATGTGTGCATAGAAAATGCTGCTGATCAAGTTTAATACACAGGTCATTACTAGTTGGTCTTATTGAAGTCAAGTATCATTCATTTCCAAAAGCATTCTACATGAACATCATAGTTGGAAGATTAAGTACATCTTGGATAATGCATGTGACGTCATGGAGCCAACGCGTCGCTTGTCGGGTCGCTTCAAGTTGCTCCCATCTTTCCATTTCCGCACTTCTTTGCACACGTCTCCCCTTTTACCCAGCATTCGATATGTCCAACGCTCAACAATTGGCTACTTTACGTGACCAGCTCAAGAACGAAATGAGCTCGGCATCTCCCAACGCTGACAAGTGCAACGATCTGCTTGCACGTTCCAAAGTAGGGTGCTCATCAAAGGTCTATCTATATACTTGCCTCGGCTGACAACGCAACAACTACTAGATTGCCTTTATTCAACTCGGCGTCTTTAACCCTTCACCACAAAATGCCAATGTCGATCTCTTGGTTGTTGCACGTAAGTTCAAGTGGGTGGGATCGGAATAGCGTTGTCTCTAGGTAGCTGACGTTGTCATATGTATCAGGGGATATATTGGAAATGGGCGCTTATCACAGCGTACGCACCAAGGACATTGAATCCTTTGAACGATACATTGCTCAACTCAACACATACTATCATGATTTGGCGTAAGTCATCCCTAGAAAGTCGAGAATGGTGTTCAACGATGTTAATGTCTCTTTATGCAGATCTGTTCTTCCAAGTTCACCCCAAATGTTCCCATTGATCGCTCTCAACTTGTTACGTTTATTGTCACAGAATCGTTTGTCAGACTTTCACACTGCTCTGGAGAGTATTGATCCCGAACAACTTCAATCCAATGCATACATCAAGCAAGCTGTGGATCTCGGTAAGTAATTCAATGGATACAAGGTTGGATCTTTAAGCTGATATATTGTTACCAGAGCAATACTTGATGGAAGGCAGTTATAACAAGGTGTGGAGCACAAGAAAGACTGTTCAAGGAGAAGAATTCATGTTCTTTTATGATATCTTGATTGATACAATCCGGTGAGTATAATGGTTGCAAGGTGGATCATGTGCAAGATGACTGATTGAATGATACGTTTATAGTGATGAGATTGCCAGCTGCAGCGAAAAAGCATACGATTCATTGCCATTGCAAGATGCTAGTACGCTTCTCTTCTTGAAGAACTCCCAAGAACTTCTTAACTTTGCTCAAAAGGTAAAACAAGATCAAGGATGATCCTATCGTATTGAAACTTACCACAATTCCTTTTCTAGCGTGGATGGAAGGTGCACCCAGGCGAACAAATCATCCACTTTGGTACAGACGACAGCGCTGCAGTGGAAATACCACAAGAACAAATCATCACCCAAACTTTGACTTATGCTAAAGAATTGGAACGCATTGTATAAACATTCAGAAGAAGTAATATACTACTTTTATTACAACACATGTGTAGTCATGGGTATGGTAGTGGAGAGTGGGGGAGAGAGAGAGAGAGTAATGGCACGTACAACACACACACACACACACACACACACACACATGACAGGTGGCGGGAGTTGTGGTGGGGATCTCTATCTATCTGGAAGGTTTAAAGTTCACCAATTTGGCTTCCGAGCGTTTCTTTTCCACTTGTCTTTTTTCTTTTGTTTGCACGCAGGCATCATGGTGGGCGAAGCAATGCTGTTCATTTTTGCGGTCGTTATGGCTGCTTTGTTGCTCTTTGCTATGGTCTTTTTTGTAAGTTATACCGAGATTTGCACCCCAATCTTGCAAGACGTACCATGGGGCTTACAAGTTGTTTCCCTAGGTCATCATGTTCTCAGACTTGGAATGCGACTACATCAACCCTATCGATCTGTGCAACAAGCTTAACCAGGTGAGCAAAAAGAGGATTCAAGGTAACGACTAAAGCAGTACTAAACCAAGAGCGTTAGTTTGTCTTGCCGGAAATGGCCACGCACGCGTTTTTGTTCTTTATGTTTCTGATCAATGGAAGTTGGATGGCTATGCTTCTCAACCTACCCTTGGTTGCCTACAATGCTCGCAAGTAAGTGGTCAAGCATGGAGTTTCTCTTTATCATCTGACACGTGGAACACAGAGTCATGAATCATCAACACATGTATGACGCGACTGAGATCTTCCGGACGTTATCCGTGCACAAGAAGGAATGTTTCATCAAGGTGGCCTTTTACTTGATCGTAAGTTGAAAGACAGAGAGATACTATTCGCATCATATCATTGACATGGATCGTATTGCAGAGCTTCTTTTACTATCTCTATCGCATGATTGTCGCTTTGATAGCAGCTGATTCTTAAGCATAGCATACAGATCACAGTGTAATTTACTATTTGTCTTTTATTGGGGTTGCACATGAGATAAATTGATGAAAGGGGTATATACTACTATCTAAGCTTTGGTACTTTGGCTAAACGTGTCATGGGATGAAAGAGTAAGGGCACTTTTTACGGATAGATATATCATTCATGGTGTAAGCAATGTGTGGCGGTATAAGGAAAGGATGTAAGCATCACCTAAGAGAATACGTGATCCTAAAAGTGTAGTTGTCATGACAACAATAAGGGAAATTGGGCACAATGAACATGTTGCTATTGGTAGAGATGATAGTGTGTATAAAGAAGGATTGTAACAATGAAAAAGACTTTTCAGGACAAGAGGGTGGCATCGATCATTGAAATGGAGCTACCAGTCGTCGTCGATCATATTTTTTCGGATCCCGTGCGGGAAGGAGATAGCCATACACGCGCGCTTTTGCTAGTTGTCAGGGCTCTTTTTAGTTCTTGATTCCAAAAGATGGGCTTCAGCTTCTCGAAACTCTTTGACTTCTTTGGCAAAAAGGAGATGCGTATCTTGATGGTCGGTCTCGATGCTGCTGGCAAGACCACCATCTTGTACAAACTCAAGCTTGGCGAAATTGTCACCACTATTCCTACCATTGGTAAATTGCTCGTGTAGAAAGAGACTCCCCTGGTCTATTGTTGTTTTGACTGATCCTGGCAATGGTCATCCTTAGGTTTCAACGTGGAAACGGTTGAATACAAGAACATTTCCTTTACCGTTTGGGATGTTGGAGGACAAGATAAGATTCGACCCCTCTGGCGTCACTGTAAGTAGAGTGTTGTGTGCAAGTATTTGCATAAGGGAATAGACAAGACTAAATACAATCACTCTATAGACTTCCAAAATACTCAAGGCATTATCTTCGTTGTCGATTCCAATGATCGTGATCGTGTTTCTGAAGCACGTGATGAGTTGCAACGCATGCTCAATGAAGATGAATTACGCGATGCCTTGTTGCTTGTCTTTGCCAACAAACAAGATTTGCCTAATGCTATGAATGCTGCCGAAATCACTGACAAGTTGGGTCTCCACTCACTGCGTAACAGACATTGGTACATTCAGACAACATGCGCTACAAGCGGTAAGTTAATCATGTATCCATTCATGTGACAATGATAACTGACAACGTCAATATCGTATAGGTGACGGTCTTTATGAAGGTCTTGAATGGCTCTCCAACAATCTCAAGAACCGAGCTTAGACATTTGTTTGCTTATTAGAATCCCCATCATTCTCTTGAAATCCCAATCACCAGTAAATATATATGCTTTGTTCAAAGAGAGAGGAAGATCACTTGTGAATCCAAATGGGGAGATTTTGGGTGACTAACCAAGCTATACACACGTGCGGTTTAAGCGCCTGTCCAACCATCCACAATAGTTTAATTCTTATATCACAACGACGCATTTACCACCCTATTCCTTTCCAATACCCACCACACTCTTTTTCCTTTCATCACCATGGAGACCAAGGCTGTTCAAGCAGCTGCTGATCTTGACTCTGCTCGTTGTCGTGGCAATTGGGCTGCTATCCCTGACTTGGCAAGACGATACAAGAAATATCATCCTGATGAATCTGGTACATTTTGCTTCTCTTTTCAATTTATCTTTCACCCTAACATGTACCACAGTTCTGGATGCAGTCGCTTGTATTGAAGCAGAACTCTTTGACCAACTCCAACGTGCACGTAACAGCAACAATCGTCAGTCGTTTTCTGGAACCGATGCCGGCCATCAACAAGACACACCAGACAACATTTACACTCCTTCTCCCATTCCACCTGAGAAGCTAAAGACTTTTATACAACGACTTCAAGACATTACAAGCAACAGAAATCAGGACTTGGAAACACCCGATGACCGTCAGGCACAGGTACCAAAGTTGTCAAACACATAGGCAGTAATACTTTATCTAAGACTGCTTTCTAGTTTGCCAAGATCATACTTTCCAGAGTGTACTATGAGACAGGACAATATGACAAATCACTGGAAGCACTACAAAACCTTGCTTTGAATATCAATGATGCGACATCAGGTTATGGATTAGTTCTCCTCGTGCAAGCACGTACTATCAAGGGTGAGACAGATATCATGCGAGTGTGTCCGACAATATGGATTAATCTGATTCGTTAAAGGCATATGCTACGAGAAGCAAGGCAACATCAGTGCTGCAACAGATGCTTTTGGGGCGGCGTGGGACATTGTGGAGCAACACTTGGATCAAAAGAGTGAAATGTTGGCGTGGTGGATCGAGCAAAGTCTGTATTACGGTACACTTTTACGTCTACGTACAGGGTAAGTTGACTAGAATGGCTTATTGGCACAACAAGTCAATTCATTGGGTGATCTTTACTAGTGCCCCACCACAAAAGACTTTACGCATGATGAGAGCTTATACTCGACTGGTTGGATCACATTGGCCTTCTCAACAATGGCGCTTGAATAAGCAATGGATTATCTTTCGATCTTATGCTTCCTATCTCACCAAGTTATCAGCTGGCAATGTTACTTTTGCAAGGTAATTTTCCAGGAGAAAGAGAGTGGGGTTTGTGAAACAATGCACGGACTTATACTCACGCTGATATTCATGTGATTACCAGCTCTCCACAACAAGCAGTATCTGAACTATGCCAAATCACCGAGACGATGCGAGTCCTCTTTCGTGCTTTCCAGAGTACATCCACCAAGAAACAAATTAGTGCACGCGCCATTGAACTTGCAGATATCACTGTAACTGCTCATGATACAATTGGATGGGGTGATCCTGTTTATATACGGCAATTTCTTCATGTAAGTACTCCTAAATGTTGGATGATCTACAACACATGTGAACTTACATTTGAAAACCAGTTCTTATACCAAGCCAAAGAACATACCTTCAACAGTCCAAGCATTACATGCTACTTGTTCTTCACCCTTGTTCGAGTCGGTCAATTTGATGAAGCCAGATATGCATTCAACTCTTTCATGATGCTTTGTGGTGCTAGCGATTTTGCCAAGTTATTGGAAAGCGACAATGTGGATGCCAGAGAAATCAGCACTTGTGCCACTGTCATATGCAAACGCATGTCAATCCTTAAAGATTCATGGGCTGAGATTCGTGACAAGACTATTCAGGTGTTGCTGGCCGGTGTTACTCTTTATGGACATCATTATGCTGATGGCAAAACAGCAGCTATCATGGCAGAGCTTGCAGTGGAGATTGTCGAGCAGATGGATATGGGAAAAGCCACCCAAGCTACGTGCTATCATTCATGTGGTGTTGCTCATGGCGTCCTTGCTTCTCAATGTAAGTACTTGTTTATATAACAAATAGCAATGATAACTAACTTGATTCACAGGTGATAGTCCTGATACACGATCCGATTATCACAAGAGATCCATTGAATGTTTGAAACGTGCAACTGATTATCAAGACTCCTGGCAGAGTTGGTATGAATTGGCTCTTCAGCAAGCTGTGGTGCGTGATTTACAAAGTGCAGCATCATCCATCACTCGATCAGTCCAGCTCAGAAAGGATCATTTACCATCATGGCATTTGCTCGCTCTTATCTATTCATGCAATCAGCATCAAGATAAAACCACTGAAGCATTACAACTACTTGAAACTGGCATTGAGCAATCCAAAGTACTTACTATTCTTGGTGATATACCATCTGAATTACCTGTTGAATCATGGACAGGCGAGAAGACCAGCTCAGAATATTTCCATCTTGCTGAATCTTATTTGGAGCTCTCCATGTCACAAATCCAACTACTTGAGAAGCTTGAAGGTCCTGAAGCTGTCTTGGGACTCTTTCCTGAATTGTTTACACTTCACAGCAAGTTATCAGCTGATCTTGGTTTACAAGATGGATCCATCAGCAGCCAAAATGGATCACGTAAATCTTCAGCAGTATCCACATCCACAGAAGAATCCACTACAGCATCAGCAGCGATGCGTAAGCCATCCTATGATCGACCTAGAGCCAACAGTGCAGCCAGCAGTCCTGTACCACCTCGTCGTATGAGATCGAGTAGCAGTGATGATGCCAGAAGTGATAGGAAACCAGCGACAGCTGCTAGTATGAGTGATCTTCACCCAACACGTGGATTGAATAGAGAAGGCAGCAAATCGTTACGCAAAAAGAGCATTCATCTGATTGATGTTGGATTTGCACGTCGTATTGGTAGCAGCAGCAACAATAGCCAAGGTTCTTCTCGCAAAAACAGCTCATCAACTCTACTTGAAGGATCCACCACCACTACTTCATCATTACGACGTTCCAGCAGTGTCACTACTGAATCTTCTATGCTTTCCTTATTTGCTCCTTCTCCTAGCAGTGCTCAAGTCAAGACATCCTTGTTCCGCTCAACCAACATCTTTATTAACCAACAAAGGGAGCGATGGTATCAATTATTGATCAAACTCTGGTTACTTTCTACAACTACATTTATCCACGCTGGCAGAATTGAAGAAGCTACCAAGGCTGTGATGGAAGCTGAAGAACAACTACTTTTGGGTCAATTGAATGATGCAAATGTATGGCACCAACTTGGCGTCGTATGTATCAAGAAAGCGGATGAAACCAAGGTCCAAGATCTAAGGGAAACAGGACTCGATGCATTCAAAAAGGCACTTGCTATCAATCCTGATCACGTGAATACATTGGTGGATATGGCACGCTGCTTTATTGATATGGAAGAATGGGAACTAGCAGAAAGTCATCTCGATAGAGCTACTCAAGGTTATGGCTGGGATCATGCTGAAGCTTGGTATCTTATTGGTGTCTGCCATCGTCAACGACAAGATATGCAACGTGCCAAGGAATGCTTCGCATATGCACTTGAGCTCAGTGAAACTTCACCTCTACAACCCTTTACATTATTGCCTCGTTTTGTCAATTAAGCAAATACTTTCTGATACTAATAAATGATATATACACTGAGTAATGAAAGAGAGAATTGAAGATGATGATGAAAGGAAGGATGCTTGGAAATGATAAAAGGATATTCATGGCCAATGATATGGCTCTTCAGATTCAATCGTTTCTTGACCAGGCTCGGAAGAAGATGAAATAAACTGAGGACGATGTCGAATGGGATGTTGCTATTACAACTGTCGTCAGCTACTTTGATCCAATCTTTTACTGCCACCACTTGCCTGTTCTTTGTTACGCATGGATGGTGGAAGCATAGGTATTCGTAACAATGTATCTCGCCATTCTTTCTATAATAAAGTGGTTCATTGTCTATTCTATATGTGAATGCTTGTCTTATCTTTTACCTTGGCTGCTTCTTTTGCTAATCGCTCAGCTTCAGCGGCACGTTTCTTGGCTAGATTGATCATATCATATCTCTTTTCCCTCTCCTCCCATTGTCGTTTTTGTTGCAGATATAAAGAATGTTCTTGTAGCTCTTCTTCTTCAGAACGCTCCTTCTTTCGATCGCGTGCTTGTGCAATGCGTTGACGATGTGCTTTTCGTAAAGCCAACTTGCGTTCCTTCCTGAATCGCCATCGTGGGAGACGGTCACCATTGGTAGGTTTGTCCATGGTAGTCCAACAAGTAGATAGCTTTAGGACTTTTAGTATCAGCTTAGGATATACTTGAACAATAAACCATGTCCTTTCTTCATACCTGCTGCAATGAAAAATGTAGTCGTGGTAGAGAGACTAGCCAATCAAAATGAATCGAGTTGCATTTCACGCCGTTCAAATTGAAGCACCACATGCATCGAAAGCGCATTGTGTATTACTTATTCAATCCTACCATTTAGATAGTGTACACGTCTCATTACAATAAAGGAACCCAGTTTATTCTAAATGGACACTGGTTTTGCTATTGATACCACACAAGATACTACAATGATGTCAATGACAATGAAAACAGGATAATAAAGAAAAGCTAGAATTGACTAGAAACATCATCTATGATATACAGGGTAACAAGAAATCTCCCTGTCATAATACATTTGCCAGTAATGTAAGCAATCAATAGATGAAGAAGATGAGAACACCTTTATTTGTGCATTGTGGACGTGTTATAGCATATTTGTGCTCATAAAGAGGAAAGGTGTTGCTTAGTGTTAATGTATGAATTGCTGAAATGGGTATGAGCTGACAGAGTGATGAAGCGCCTACACCAGGATTAAGTCTATTGTTAACGAGTTTAGGTATGATTGATTGTCCTCGCTTAAATCGGCAGCTTACCTTCACTTACCATATGCACATGCACATCCCAAAAGAGAGACATTCAATTGTCAAACTACTTATCTTGTTCCCTTTGGTGTAAGATCAATTCTCATTGGGTGCTGTGGAGTCATCCATTCAACTGCATGATGCCATATGAAGGATTTTAATCATGGAAATCCTCTTGGCTAGTACACCTTCTCCGCAACCAACAAGCTTCTTTCTTCCCAATGCCTGAAAAACGATCCAGAGACAGAAGAAAAGATCGTCGTAAAGTAGGTCCAGTCCACATGTAGTCCTTGCCAACAAGATGGTACAACAGCCATTGACGTACTCTTTGTCTTTAGCACACTAACAACGACCATGAACGTCAGCCTATTCAAGCTCCTGTCATTTTGGAACGACGCGATCGTAATAGTGCTCCAACAGAACACAACGTTAGTGAAGCGACACCTGTTATCATGAAGCACAATGATAAAACGACACGAGTTGTTGCCAAACCACCACCATCATCACCTTCAGGAACATCATCTTCGCTATCACCAGCAAGCGAAATGCCAGTGAAAGGATCAATACCATTTCTAGATCGCCGTCATGGAAAAATGTCATCTGATGCAGTGCTCAAAGTATGTATGTTATGGATGTATCAAGCAGTGTAGTTAATTCTAATCTTGGGTTATAGTTACTGGGAGATCATCCTGGTCACTTTGTCGTTGGTGTTGTTGGCAAACAAGGGGTTGGAAAATCGACAGTGCTATCATATTTGACACATCAGCCTTCAAATGTAAGTAGAGTAATCATGATACACTTGATTTACGCTTATACGATGTGAATATAGGCGTTTTCAATCCAATCCATCGAATCAGTTGCATACAGTCGACACCAAACAGTTGGCATTGACGTTTTTATTACTCCTGAAAGAAAGATCCTTCTCGACACCGAGGTACGAATACTCGATTGATCTCCAGTTGGTCTTATACTTACATTAATTCAATAGCCTATTTTAAGCTGTTCTGTTTTGGATGAAGCACTAAGATCGACTTCGATGGATGGTTTACACCCTGAACTTTGGCTAGAAAGAGAGGCAAGTACTTCTTGTTTGTTGTTTAATTCCAGTCTAACATGATGTACATAGTCACTTTACAATCTGGTATTCATGCTCGCTGTTTGCAACGTCGTATTGGTGGTTTCTGAAGGAATGCAGCTGGATGTTGCCATGATGCGATACCTGAAACGGGCCGAATTGCTCAAGTTTTCATTACCTGATTTCCCATTGATACCCCCTGCTACTTTTGGCCAGACACAACATGACATGCACTATTATCCTGATATTGGTAAGATGATGGGACTTTTCAACATGATCCACGATGACTTATATTGGCATTAGTATTCGTATGCAACAAATGTCGCGATTGGGAACTTCAGTATCAACAATACCATGATATGCAAGCTCTTCTTGGTAACATATTTGCAGATTCGAATCTCAAGACATCAGGTATAGAATGATCCATCAATGATTGCATTATCTTTCTGAACAATATCCTTCATCAGGATTGGTATCTTTCAGTAATGTGCTTCCCGCTTTCAAGTTACCACCAAACGAACCTGAACAGAATCTTTTTTTATTGCCGTATGATCCAAATCATGAACAAGCGTCACCCAGAGATCTACCCAAGGACATTTGGAACGTATATGATGATGCATTGTGTGGCGTGGAATCCTTTCAAACATTGGTATCTGGTCTCAGTGACCAAGTTTCAGCTGCACCAAGGAGATTGGGGAAAAAAGGACAAGTATCAGAGAAGGACTGGTAAGTATCCCTTCATAAAACAGCTCCATACTACTTTGTATACTAATCCAGGACCTTAGGTACAAGAATGCCATCAAGCTTTATGAGCTGGTTCGCAAGTCAGAGTACATCAATGATTATATCAGAGTGGCTATGAAAACGACACACAAGTAAGATTGGCAGAGGATGATGATCGATTTCGGCATGCTTGGTATAGAGAAGACTAGAGCTGGCACAACACTTGTTCACTTCCAGGAAATGATCCACAAGTGAAGATGGCTGAAGAAGACAAACGATGGTGACATGATTGCATACTACTTTTGCTAGTTTTACCAATAGCTTGGCAACATGAGATAATAAACTTCAAGGTGCTGCTTGTAGTATTCATGCGAGTATTGCATGCAGGATTGTTTACATGCTTTGTTGAAATGTGTATTACAGGATGTCAAATAAGGCAATCAATGTCTGTGTTCTTTCTTCCCCATCAATAAGTAGTAGCTACCCTTAAACAAAGTGCTCTTTTATTCATTCTTTTACATGCTTCTAGCAACATTCAGTAAACAAGTTCCTCCTTAAATTCGGTGATATCATTGATCGGACGCTTGTCAATTACTGCTTGCGTGTACGTGTGATTCAGTCTCAGCGGCAGGACATATCAGGTGCCTCTACTTTACTTATCTTTTGCCATACTCCTTCCTTATGGATCGCATTCAACGATTGCTCGGATCAGCAGCTGGATTCGGCCAGGTACAAGCGACAACCGTTACGTCTTTATTGTATTCAGCATCTCTGAGACAACGATACTTTAGGCTCCACAACCTGGTGTAGATCTCGACATTGTCGACAATGCCGAAACAGTTCACATTTCTTCTTTGGCTTTGCTCAAGGTACGTTTCTTTTTATATGTATTTGCGTATGATGGTCTAACTCGGCTTGTTTAGATGCTTAAACATGGTATGCTTGTAAACAATCGATTGACGCTATGCAGCTTTGTTGACTTGTCATTCTAGGTCGTGCTGGTGTACCAATGGAAGTGATGGGTCTTATGCTTGGTGAATTTGTTGACGATTACACTGTACGCGTGGTGGATGTTTTTGCTATGCCCCAGAGTGGTACTGGCGTATCAGTTGAAGCAGTGGATCCTGTTTTCCAAACCAACATGTTGGATATGCTTAAACAGACTGGAAGGTATGTGTACATGGTTAAGAACGCTTTGAAGGACATAGTATTCATGTTGTAATGATGATTTAGACCCGAGATGGTTGTTGGTTGGTATCATTCACATCCTGGTTTTGGCTGTTGGCTGTCAAGTGTCGATGTCAATACACAACAGGTACTGTATCATGGGATCACGTGTGTATACAAGTCTTGCTGATATTTCTGTAATAGAGTTTCGAGCAATTGAATGCACGTGCTGTTGCTGTGGTTATTGATCCAATTCAATCAGTCAAGGGCAAGGTTGTCATTGATGCATTCCGCACTATAAATCCTCAAACTGCCATGCTCGGTCAAGAAGCTCGACAAACGACATCCAATATCGGTCATTTGAACAAACCATCTATTCAGGTACACACGCATCATGTTGCATACAAGTCACAATACTGACAACACTTTGAAAGGCACTTATCCATGGATTGAATCGACATTACTACTCCCTAGCCATCGACTATCGCAAGAATGAATTAGAAGAAAAGATGCTACTTAATCTTCACAAGAAGGATTGGACACATGGGTTGAGTCTGCAAAACTTTACCGAACATTCCGAAGAGAATGGAAAGGATGCCAAAGTAAGTCATGCTTGGAATGCTGCATAAGATATGCTGACTCTTGTTATGTAGAAAATGTTGGCTCTTGCTGAAGCATACAACAAATCTGTGCAAGAAGAATTGACCATGACTCCTGAACAGCTCAAGACACGACATGTTGGCAAGCAAGATCCAAAACGGCATTTGGAGGATGCTGTCGAGAAAGTGATGGGAGACAATATAGTGATGGCATTAGGATCTATGATTGATAGTGTTAGCTTTTAATGAAGATAGATGTAAAACTATTGTTATCCTATTGTGATTATGGCAAATGCTGATGGTGGACATGATGCAGTAGATGAATGGCCAATGTTAACAAATGATGTGAGGATGTTCCAAAGTGTGCTAGCCAAACTTGACTGAGCGCGGAGCTAAATGGTTACACAGACATATGAGCATGTGACACACTACGCGAATTAAGTACAATGCGCAATAAACGAATTTAGTGATATCGGAAAGCTATATATACTATATCTAATTGCTATACGTTGGATGGGGTAATGTATTTCACTAAAAGTGTTTCTAAGAAAAGGAGAGCAATATTGAAATAGAACAATGAGCCAAAGTTGTCTTTGTAACACGCTTTGACATTGCAGCACAACAGGTTTATTTCATCCATGGTTTGTTGTAGTAAGCAAGGCGACACAAAATGAGGCAAAATGAAAAACTTTTTTCATTCCTTTTTCTCCTTTTTCTCTAACAGAACAACTACAACCTGCTCGCTTTGTTGGCCGACGCTCTCTCCGTTGTTCAAGAGCAGAAAAAAACTACATTTTCAACGCCAAACAGCAGCAGCAGCAGCAGCAGCAGTACTTTTTCTTCCCCTTCCACTCCTTTATGACACATGAGCTTCTCCACTGAGATTCCGATACCGTTGCTCGTCGATCAGGTAACAACCAACCCCATTCAGCCTTATTGTGTTCCAGCATTGACTCTCATTTTCAAACAAAGAGCACCACCAAAGATAGCAACAACCAAAACCATGACTTGAATGATGGTACATGCTACACAGCTTTAGACTGCAGTGTCTCTACGACTACGACAACTACTGAATCTGAAGAAAGAGAGGAGCATTCCACAGCACCATACAGCTTTGATGTAGAGCATGCTAGTGAGCTTGGTATGTGATATAAAGCGCGCTTAGGGGGTTGTTAAAGGAATGCCGAGACAAAGGTGGCAAAAAGTACAATACAACTCAATGCTTTTCAACCATTAGAACCACCTGAAGTGTATACTCGAGACTTTGCTTACCCTGAAGGAACATCTTTGCATTATGGCTTTATTGACCAGAAGCATCAACAACAACGACGGGATTCCCAAGTGTCTCTATCATCACCTGATTTTACTGGATGTCAAGCACGCGCCCTTTACGATTTTGTACCTGAAACTGAGTATGAAATTGGCATGAATGAAGGCGACATTGTGTGGGTGCAATATCGGCAATGTCCTGTAAGTGGATGGATTTCGGATGAAAATCGCGGTCTCATAAAATACATTATTAGGGTTGGCTTGTTGCTGATGTGCAGAATGAAACAGGGCTCGTTCCTGAGTCATATGTTGATTTACTGTGACAATGTCCTTTTCCTTTCCACATACAAAAACACCAACACACACACACACACACCCTTTGTCTATCTATTTTTTGGTTCTATCACTACTCCTCCCCACCACCACTTATTCTTAATGTGTATATTCTTTTCTTTTGCTTGCTGTGAATCTTTTGTGTCTTCTTATTGAAAATGATGCGTATGTGTTGCATAGAGGAGGAGAGTGATTCATCACAGGGATCCGAGGAGCAGGAAATGTGTCATTGAAAAACAGCCATTTTTGTCAAGTGTATCTTGATGAGAGGAGCCAAGGAGATGTCATTGCCCCTTTGATGATATCATCATTCTATATATCCCTTATAAAGTTGGCTGCACTCCTTGTTCATGCAGCTATTAAGCATTTCATTGTTCTTTGATACGTTGTCTAGACTCATGGATGATAAGAAAAGGGAGATTCAACAAAGACAATCAATCAATTACGGGGGTTCACAATAAGAGATACTTTTTTAATTAGGGCATAAAAGACCATTTGGTGGCATGGATGAGATTGTTGATGAAAGAGAATAACACATTATAGCATAAAGTGGCCAAGTCGTACTACTACTACTACGGATACGGTGTACAATGCAGGGATATGTAATTTGTTGCACAATGACAGCGCATGAAAAAGGGAAGGAAACAATAGTGACAAGTTATAAAAGTAGGATGGGACCATACAAGGAAAAGTCGACAAAAGAGATATGTAGCATGTGTGTTGTTGTTGTTGGGTATAGATTAGTGCAAGGTCCAATAGCAATCATCACGAGACATGGTTGTGGAAGTGGATGTTGGACTAGGAAGAATGACTGGAGAAAGGCGATTATCAATATCTGGATACGCATAAGCATTATCAAGAACACAACAAAGTCGAGGAAGAACTGGTGTAGAAGCTGATTCTGGTGTTGGGGGTGATAAAGGTGGCGAAGATGGATGATGTTCTGCAGTAGATGTTGGTGATGGCATGGATGGTAATTGCTGCATGCTAACACGAGAACGCATTCTCAATGCCTGTCGTCGATTCTGGAACCAAATTTGCACTGTTCTAGGCTTCATACCAAGTTGCTTGCCAAGTTGCATCCGCAGTTCAGTTGATGGAAATGATGTCTGACTAAACACTTTGTTCAATACAGCAAGTTGTTCTGGAGAAGCCCTTCTTCGTTTTTCTTTGAACTTTTTGGCAGTTGATGTCTTTTTCAATGTGGATGGTGTTTTGGGTGGCTCAGGTGATAGCAAGTTGTCAATGCACAGCACGGACTTTGTTGATTGCTCTTCAGAAGGGAACAGCATATTTGTGGAAAGAACAAGTTAAAAGACAATGATTTGATGATGATACAAAGTTATGAGCAAGTACCTTTTTATATAAACTATGTAACGCGATAAACACACCCCAACAGAACGTAAATGATGGCTGTGTGCTCTGATGTAGTAGGCTTGGCTCTTGTATCTCCTTTCAAGGGTACCATAGTAATAAAAAAAATATGCTTGGTAACGCGATACGGGAAGAATGAATGATGATTGCCTTTGGTGACCAAAAAGCCTTTTGACAGCAGTCGAAAGAGATGTCCCTATCACCTTCTCCCAGTCACTACTCCCAAATCCCTGGAAGACAGAATGCACTTTCTCCCCAAGGGAGCATGTTGGTCCAGATGATGCGTGCTCGAGAAGAAGCTAATAGTACCACAAGTATTAGTTGCTAAGCTTGAATATCCCTGCAATCTTGATCTGTGCCTTAATGAATATCAATCCAGGAATGGGAATTGTGTTATCGCATCAGTTTCCCTACCTTGTCTTGTATGTTATGCATGGATGTGCATGTCTATAGGATTAGGCGTCTCCCTTGATCCTTGCTTGGTATTCATGATCCTAAGGGGCATTTAAAGTTTGACATTAGGCTACTATTCTAATCCATTATCCCCTTTTTTTACCTTGTAATCTGGTGAACATGTCCAAAATGGGGCTGTGTATGCATGAATGGATGAATGCAATCCATCAGTATAACGTCACTCTCCCCAACTTGTACGCATCCCCTTCTTCATCTCCATAATCATCATCGTCATCAATATCATCATTCTTTTTCTCCTTTGGATCCCAATGACGACGGTGGCCATAGCAAAGAGATACGTAATAATGATGAAATAGACATGTTCCTAACTTGCACTCCTTTCAGCATAAGGCAAATAAAACAATAAGAAGCACCTGTCATTGTGCCTCGTGAAGCGACGTCATAATGATTCACGAGCCTTGTTTATCGAATGCTTTCTTTTTAACTAGCTACATTCATCTGCTGTTTCTGCTATCCTATTTTCCCAAACACTAATGATAGGCTTGAATCCAAATGTGCGACTTTTGATGTAAGGCTTGCTTGAAGATACTGATGCTGTTGGTCCACATCCCACACTATTGCGTCGTTGATGATGATGATGATGCTGCATGGAAGTGCCACTATCAAATTGTCGGATCATTTCTTCCACGCGTGATGATCTTCTTAGACGCACCAAGTCTAATTCATAAGCCGATGCGGATCCAATGGAGCTCACAGAGAGTGAAGGTGATAATGCTGGTGGGCTCATGGGTGAAGGTTCATCACGAAAATAGTAACGACGATGTTGTTGTTGTACTGGAGTAGAAAATGACATGATAGGAGTGGGTGGTGGTAGACGCTTTGTTGTTTTGGTTGATGCAGCATGACGTTCAAGCTGTGATGTCCATTGTTGTTCCAAGCGCGAATTCGATAAAGAAGGAGACACGGTACTTTTCGGCACTTGTTCCAAAGTATCAGCCGATATTGGATGATCTTGTTGCTCATTCATTGTTGAACTATCATCATTACTTTTACACAAAGGATGCTGCTCTTCTGCTGTCATTGTTGTGGATGCGGATGTTTCACTTTGCATTGATTGTGATATAGGTTCGTCTTTGTCATCCAATTGTTCAACGTACAAGAAATCAGGCGTGTTTAAAGTACCAGGGCCATCATTGATAGCGGATATAGTTGATGTTGGGTCATTGTGAGTCGACTGCTGTTGTTGGGTATGGTGGTTATTGGATGAACAGGAGTTGCTCGAAAGTAAAGAAGGAGAACACTTATTCAGGAGTGCCGTTATCCAATATTGAGTCGAATGGACAAGCTGGTTTATGAAAACGGCAATAATAAAGGAAATGACAAGCGAGTCCAACAAACGAGTGAAAGTGTAAACGCCTGCAATGGGTGTGAAAAAAACATTAGAGTGGGATGCCAAGAACACATGCGTCAAGTGAATGTATACCGTCAAGGAAATAGAAAACAAAAACTGCAATAACGAGTGGAAGGGCGGTTGCTGTAAATGTCATTGAAGTCTCTTGTCAGTTGAAACAAGAAAGTGAAAGTGGATATGACATGAAAAGGATAAAGAAGAGTAATACCAACAAAGACAAGTGAGCTTGAATTTGGATCGCTCTTTTTTGGAGGAGATGGATCGACGCTGGAAGGAGGGGTGTTGTTGTGCAAGGGATATAAGCTGACATTGGGTACACTTGTTCAGTTGTTGGGACATTGAAAACCTTCATCTAAAGGTGAATCTTGAATGACAGTAGGTTTCCATGCAATACCTGGAAGCGTAAATACAGCCTGATGATAAAACTTGTTGAATACATATTGCTTATGATCACTTTCAAAGTCGCTTACCTGCAAGGTGATATTAAGTGCAGGTGGTGCAGATACACTAATCTTTTGTGGACCACAGGCATTATATAAATGCTCAAATGTTGGATCTTTCAATGAAGGAGTCTCGTATTCGACATCAAAGAGCATAGTGAGCTGGGTATCAGTACGAGGAGATAATACAAGATCTGTTGCATATGATCGTGCAAAAGGTTGTTTAGTATCATAATCTGCTAGGACAACATCAAGCCGATTCACCCGAGTGGGAATAAAATTATCTTGGTTATCCAATGTGACATTGACAAGCCAACTTGTACGCAACCATGGATGTTGTTGATCAGGGCCCCAATCAGTTGCATCTTCTGGTCCTCGAGCTTTACCCACAGTGCCTTGTCCAGCCAGCTTGATTTGGGGAATACGTGGCCAACATATAAATGTTGCAACAGCACCAAGCAGTAATAGAATACATATTATGATAATGGCTGCCACTTTTTTAGGTGATCGTTGTCGTGTATTGTAACGTCGAAAATCAGTCAACGATGCTGCTGAACATGGTCCTCCTCCTCGTGCTGTGGAAGGAATAGCTGCTGCTTCTTCGTTTAATGTAGTTGGATCTGTAATAAAGCTTCCCAAATGATGACTCGAAGTGCTGTTTGGTGGATGCAATAAGCTTTTGGTTCCCATTTCCTCTTCCACATATAATGCATGATCCCGTGTTTTGGATATGTCAAGAGCATGATTGCTATATGGCAGATACGAGTGTGTACGACCTGATGGCTCTTCCAGTGCTAAAGTAACAGCAACAGATATATCAGATGATGTTGTTGTATCTACATTGTTATGTTTGCGATTGCTGGCTGGCACATGAAGAAATGATCTGTGGTGAATGAAGTCGATAATCATCAAGTTCAACCCTTTGTTTCATGCTAACCTTCCGATGGCCTGCGACAACGATAGGGATCATGCTCTGTATGCTCTAAAATCTTTGTAGAGCAATCGTATGGGGGTCGCATGTATATACAGCAGTGTTTGATTGAAAAAACAGTGGTCAAGATAGCCACAGAAGGGATAGAAATATATACGCAAAAGGTGCTGCATGCCTCCTACCTCCTCCATCACCTAGTTTTTATTCTCCCTCGCTTCTGTGTCGCTTTCAGGATACATATGCAGTTGTCCCTCTCATTTCTCTCCTATTATTCTTGTTTCTTCCTTTGTATTCTGTTAACGGTATCTTGCATAGGGTCACAATGAGCATACATTTATTGCACAACATCCTTCCAAGAATGAATACAGATCATCAATACATTGTCTATCATTGTCTTGATATTTGTGTATACAATGCTCCAATCTTGCTCCAAATCAAAAGGGGAAGTCGCGAGCTGACTAATTAACCCACCCCTTCTACTCCCATCTCCTCCCATGCAGCAGCAACACCACTGGTTTAAGTGAGAAATCCATTATCATTAAGAAACAATCCAGCTGCAAAGCTGATAGTATTGATGCCATCCCGTTCTTATTCAGATATGGACGATACAAGAATCGAGTATAAATTAGAACAAGCAAGCACTGTAGTGATTAAGTGACCATCCAGATTCAATACTGGTTAAGATTGTATGCATAAGTGAATGTGGTGTCGTACTGAATGCGGAGAACATGTTTCCCTGCACTTGAGCATCAAATTTGACATGTTTATCTCCTGGAATGTTATACCATCGGAAGTGTTGCAACGTGTATTATAATGCCAGCGATATAATTGTCATTGTACCAATTTCCAATTCTTCATCAGAACACAACCATTGTTTATAAACTTGCTTTGATATAATACCACTTGTCATCCTTTCCTTCTACTAATGGTTCTACAACTACTGGTGGAGAAGATGTCTGCAATAGCTCATGAGTGACATGTACATCTTGTGATTAATAAAGTGGCTCACCTTGCTTTCAACTGGTTTAACATTGTATGGTGAATCTTGAATAGTGATATTCGATCTATAAAGATATCGCTTAGTCACATGTATATATAATCAATATGGAACTTACACATTGATATCGTGTGTGTCAGCCTTTGCTGGTATCTTTCCCTGGATAAGCTTCTTCCAAGCATTATGGGTTTCATGAATCACATGAGTAGCGTAAACCTTTCCATCGGAACATGAGTTACAAAGCTCCTTGTGTGACATATTTCTCCACTTACTCTATCCTTGCATGCACCCTTGAAGGCAAACTTGTTGGCAGGCTTGCCATCTGGCATCTTGTAGATCTTGAACCAATGACGAGTAGCATCAATAAGTCCAGGAAGGTATTTCTCAACGTCATGGATATCTATTGTTTGGATCTCATCAATGGTTGTGTTCCTGATATTCACGTGCAACTTACCATTTAATTTATCCGCCATGGGATCCTTGACATCAATAGCCAATACCTTCCAATCGGTTTCTCCTTCATCCAAAAGTGCCATCACACCAAGAACTTTGACTTGTTTCACTTGTCCAGGATAACCAATTTGCTCTCCAATCTCACATACATCGATAGGATCATTGTCTCCACGTGCTTTGGTATCGGGATGCACTGATGTTGGATCTTCCCATGTCTGTAATTCATGTAAGTGATATGTTATCTATACAAACTTGTCAACACTCTATACCTGTGGCAAACAACCATAATTCCAAATGTAACCCTTGTATGGGAAGCAGTTGCGAACAAATCGAAGCTTGCCTTTCTTCATATCTTGTTTCAAGGGGTTGAAGGCTTCTCCAGTGGCAATCTAGTAAGCAGCGATCAGCATATGGATACCAAGTGGATCCTCCACTGCAGTTCACTCTACTTACCTCCACTTTAGCATTGGTCCATCGTGGAATCTCGACCACCATGTTGAAGATGTTCTTTTCAGCATTGGCAAAGAGGGGAATGTCGTGAAAGGGAGAGATAGTTATGCCGTCCTTTTCTATCCAATAAATGTCAGCTGGTGGTAGAACTAGAAAGAGAGGAATGATATGATACTTACGGATATGAAGTCGATATGAAGGACTGTAAGGTTGGCCAGTAGCAGCCACAGTGTAAGGGGACATGATGTAAAAGAGAGAAAGAGAAAGAAGATCAGGTTGATGATTGATGCGTATCAAGATTTCTGCTTACGAGAGCAGCACGCGATTGCCATAAGTCTCCATTTAGAGTTGGTCCTGAGTCACAAAATGAGACAATGTTGCCAAGTTTCCTTTACTTTCTCTTTAAGCTCACTTCCTTATGCGATCTTAGACACATTGGCACTCTTTCAAGACAAGCGATTCACAGCACGGACAAACTTCCTGGTTCCATTGGTATGGAAGAACTATTGTTAACAATTGCATAAAGCTTACCTGACTGTAGAGCTTTGCAAATACTTGTCAACAAGAGAAACAAGAACTTGGTGGCGAACTACCAGGACGAGGTGCTGATGTGATCTTTCGACGTCGCCGTTGACGCTTCAACTGCTCTTTATGAATATTGGCTAAGCAAGCATTGAAAATACCAAGCCAAAGCATCCCAGGTAAGCAAGAAGACCGCTTCTACTGAAGTATCCGCATGATTTACTGATATGCATTTGGTCAGACAGACAAAACCTGTCTACATTAAAACATTATCTGGAACGCAATAATGAACAGAGTAACAACACTGGTAAGTTCTAAAGTTATTCATTTCTAAAAGGAATGCAGAGTTATGGAGGTTCAATGCTAACAATAACATGTTGTCAATTAGCAACAATTACGTAAAGACTATGTGGAAAAAGGACTATCATTGCTCTGTGATGCCCAGGTTGCCGTCACTGATACAGCACAAGAATTGTTTCCTGAGGAGCAAGTAGCTACCAGCGTCAATACCCATGAAGAAGAGGAGGATGAAGAGACCGAGCAGCAAGAAGACACTGTGCATCAACACGACACTGAGCAGAGAAGCCGTTATATCACCCCAATTGGAGCCAGATAGTGCATCATGTTGCCAATAGCACAGGAAACTTATATGTTTATACCTTATAGATCAATGCATCATCCACAAACAAAAACTTTATCACAGAATGTCCCCACGCCCACCATTCACAAATAAAAGGATGTTGTCATCTTCCACACATCTCTTTCCTTCATCCAATCTGTTAATTGATTATCATCCTATTTGACTCTTGTAATAAGGTAAATCCAATCACCTTCCTATAAGCAAACAGCATATTCATTTCTTTTGATGTAGCTTCCTCTCGTGATACATCTACCAAGGTGGGTTTGATTCCCATCGTCTCTATTGGAAATGATATTGGTCCAGCCTATATGGGGATGATATAACGGCTCCCACTGAGCACAAAGAACAATGTCCTCTTGGCAAGATTGGCCATGAAGAACATCACGTGCTATACGCTGACACTCGTTTGGCTACAGCTATCGAGCCAATTCAAAACAAGTGATGTTGGGACATTGAAGAGCTTGATGAAAAATGGGGATGATATTGCGTCAAGAACGAACAATCATGTCATAAAGCTCTTACTCCAAGATTTCCATACAGAGCTTGAAGAAGAAGTACTAAAGTAAGGGAACTAAATGGATGAAAAGAAGAGAAAATCTCACTATGTCTTATATCATTTGCTTTACAGGCTGCTCGTTTCCAAAGCCATCAATCTACTTGACCATACTATCTACGCATCGATGGCCAGTATGTTCTCGTGGCATCAAGTGGACTCCAATTCAAGAACGTCTTCCACCAACAAGGTGCTGCAACTGCCCTTTTGAGCAGCAATCAACAGCATTTTGAAAGATAGCAGGTAGCTAGGGCAAGCAGCCAAATTCGACGAAGCAAACTTGTAAATAGAATCTCCCACTTTACCAAATACCCCTAATAACATCTTCTTGTACCTCAATATACCATGTTTTACAGTGTCTAGAAAGAATGTGTGTGTATGTGCATATACAGGACTTTAATTTCACTTCACTGCTTAGTCTTAATTTGGAACAACCGAAAAGGCGCGCTCAAGTTGGCTCTGACAGCCATACTTCTTTCTCTTTCTTATTCTTGTCTATCTACCATGTTGCGTAATCTCGGTCGTCAGTGTTTCTCAAGTGTTCGCATTCAACGTCCACAGCAGTACTATCTTGGTTCTCTTGTACGATTCCAACACGCAGCAGCAACAGCAACCCAACCAGCATGCTGGCAATGTGGTGCAGCTCAACAACATGCCACTGTTCTTTGTGCCGATTGTCAAGCTATCCAACCAGTGACACCTAACGTAAACTACTATGAGCTTTTACTTGATGGGTAAACAGTTGATACTAGAAGAAAAGACAATATCATACTTACTTGTCTTGTAGCAAGCAACACAGTTTTGATGTGGATCCCAAGGCTTTAAGATTCAAGTTTCTTACTCTGCAACAAAAAGCACATCCTGACAGTTATTCACAAGCATCCAAGGTATGTTAGAGAAGGAGGGAGGATAGGTGATAATGGTACTAAAATGAACCATGATGTCATTTAGCGTGAACATGAGTATGCTCAGCTGCAATCATCTACCTTGAACAAGGCTTACCACACGCTCAAAGATCCATTGGCTCGGGCAAAGTATTTGTTGGAACTTCAAGGCGTTGAAGTGGGTGAATCTGATTCGCTTGAAGATCCTGCTCTTTTGATGGAAGTCATGGAAATACGCGAGGAATTGGATGAAGCTACTACGGATGACCAAGTGGCACAAGTCAAGGAAACCAATGATGGTAAGTAACAAGTATATTGTGGAAGAAAGGAATATCTTATGGATGGCCATGTGTAGAGAAATACCAAGAGACTGTACAACGATTGTCAGAGGCATTTTCCAGTAACGATCTCGATGCAGCCAAAAAGTTCATGATCCAACTACAGTACTGGGAGTCGATTCGTCGTGCTATTCTCGAATGGTCACCTTAACCCATCTACATCCATTCATCCTTTATCCACTTATATAGACTATGACAACACCCAATGTCTACATTTAGACTAATACCTTGTACACAAAGTCATGATTAAAAATGATCATACATGTATTCTGTGACAATAAGAACTATATTATGGACATGGACATACAATCACGGCTTAATAGAGACGCTTCTTTAGGTAAAAGAACAAGTAGATCATTACAATGTACAAGGCAGCCTTCAGCTCACGCTTATACATGATACGCTTGATCTTGAGTGACGAGGTAAGAAGAGCTAGACGCAACATCTTGTAAGTGGTAGGAGTGTAAGGTGGATAACGAGAACGCATGAGGAATTCAAAGCGTTGTTTCTTGACCATCATGGATCGTTCATGAGTAAAGGTTTGGAAGGAACGTGCCCCGTGATATTTGCCCATACCCGATGGACCAACACCACCAAATGGCAATGCAAACTCTGTGTATACCAGCAATTTAGTATAGCTATTTCAATCCCACTATTCTTGTTGACTTACCAGCAAAGTGAACCATGGTATCATTGACAAGAACACCACCTGATGGGATATTATCAATGACTACACGAGGAATGTCTGTCAGCTTTCATTCAATGTCAATTTTACTGCATGGCACTTACTTTGGCGTTGTTCCTTCTTTTTCTTTGCGAATACATAAGCAGTCAATGGAGCATCACTGCATTTCATTTTTAGCATGAATCAATCATGTTCCATCATGTCAACACTTACTGTCGATTGATCATGGCAACAGCGTCTTGAATCTCATTGTAAGCAATGATAGGAAGGACAGGGCCAAAGATTTCTTCAGTCATCAAACCAGCGTCTTGGAAATTGACATCCTTTACGACAGTGGGAGCAATGTAGCGTTCTTCACGATCCATATCTCCACCAATCACCACAGTACCAGAAGTACGACGTTCCAACAATCCAGCAATTCGGTCAAAATGACGTGTGTTGATGATACGGCCATAATCTTTAGATCCTTTAGGATTTTGACCAAACCAGTCAGCAACCACCTTTTGCATTGCTTGAACAAATGCATCCACATGTGTACGAGGCACAAGCACATAATCAACAGCAATACAGCTCTGACCAGTATTGAAGAATTTGCCAAATGCAATACGTTGAGCCACTGTTTTCATATCAGCATCAGCAGTGATCACAGCAGGACTAGATGACATGGATGAATACAACATGGGCATTGTGTCATTGTGGATGCTTACCATTTGCCACCCAATTCAAGTGTCACAGGTGTAAGATGCTTGGCTGCTGCTGTCATGATAATTCTGCCGACTTGGCCACCACCAGTGTAAAAGATATGATCAAAGCGATGTTGCAATAAAGCAGTAGTCTCTTCAACACCGCCATTCACCAAGCGGTAGCAGCTGGTATCCATGTACTTTGGGAATAGCTCAGAAATCACAGCTGAAGTATGCACTGCTATCTCGGAAAGCTGTTGATGGATATGGTCAGTATCTTGTCACATGACATGTATTCATACTTGTTACCTTGATAATAGCAGCATTACCAGCAGCAATGGCACCAGCTACATGAGCAAACTGTTAGTGATACATCCAAGACAGTCTTGATAGTCTTGTGTTACCGAGTGGTACAAGCGACAGCTAAACAATGAAGCAACCAAATTCCGCTTTTAGTAAGAAAATCTTGGCCACCTGATCATTTACGTACCTGCAAGGGGTAATTCCAACAACCTGAATGAGGAAGATAATGAGTGAGTGATATAAAGATGACCCATATGGCCTGTCTTACCAATGATAAGAACAACACCAAGGGGATCTTTGCGAATAATGCAAGTGTCATGACGATTGACAGCTGATCGTGCTTTCACCTTTTGATCTTTGGCAAGGTCTTCAATGTTCTATTTTCCAGCTTGTTAGAAGGAAAGTTACGTGTAGGCTAGTATACTTGCATCTAAAAAGTAAAGACATTCTTCAAGAAGGGGACTAATATCACCCATCAGGGCTTCATGTCGAGATTTGCCCATGTCTTTGGCAAGTGCTTCATAAAAGGCTTCTTCATGATCCTTGACCATACAATACAATCGATTCAACTGGAACTTTCGCCAATACATATCGCGTGGTTTGCCTTTTACAATACATCAGTTTGGATACAGGGGAGTGAATGCATGATGGCTGACCTGTTGTAAAGTTGCCACGCACCACACTGATATTGTCTTCGATTGTGTCGAGTGGTGTATAGTCAAGTTTATCCGAGACATTGACTTTGAAACGTACTTGAGCCATGATGAATCAAGAGTGAAAGAAAGAGAGAAGAGAGAAAGGGAAAGAATAAAAAGATGCTTGTGATGCGTTGAAAAAGGACTACCGGAATGGACATTCGCGTGAAGGTGGGGTAAGGTATGAATTCACCAAGCGCACAAAAGAGAGACACGTGCATGGTTAAGACCTATTTACCCCACACTGACAACAATAGTCCCAAACAGATTGAGTCATTGGTTTTTATCCTTTTCAAGAAAGCGCTTTTGCTTGGGAAAAACAAAAGTGCTGTGGGAGACCAAGTCATTCACCTGGTCTTTCTTTTTCCTTTACAATGGATGAAAGCAGTAGAGTGAATCTCTTGGATGCTGTTTCCCCATTCATTTATGTCTTTGCATGGTTACACAAGTCATTGAAACTCACACGACGGTTTGGTGAAATGGCATTTTCAATGCCATGCTCTTATTCACATGTCATGTCTGCTTTTTCAAGGTGATTTTTTAAGGATCCACTTTAATTCATTCTTTTATGTTGGATGATATGCTATGAATCGGACATTACGTGTTATCCAAATGACGTGTGCATCTTTAAGAGACACTATTGTAAATAACAAACACAGAAAAGTGATGACAATCATACATGAATAGTAGATGATGAAGAACAAGATCAAAGGACATATATATTATATACACAAACATTGCAGAAAAGACATGACGTAGGATGGGGGAAAAGGTGATTGGTAGAAAAGAGAGGCATCAAGTACTACGCATCATGCGATCCCATAAACTGGTGGCTGTGCTCCAACGGATACCTAACAATCCCGATCCGGAAGTATTGGATGGGGAAGCTGTGACAGGAGAAGTAGGTCTTGGGGATGATGTGTTGTGATGTCTTTTTGCAGCTAAACGTTGTGCTGTATGCATAGGAGTGGGAGCCAGTTGATGAACAGCAGATGATGACATTGTTCGATTCACATTGATACGTCGTTTCCTTAACATGCAACGTACCAAACTTTCTACCATTGGATCTTGATATTCTCGGATCAACCGATATTCACTTTCCACTTGATTCACTGGATCTTGTATAGGATCATGATCAGGCGTAAGGAATTGTGATCGTAACAGTATCCTTCGTCGTCTCCTTGATGTAGGTGAATGATGATGTATCGATGATGCTGATGATGATGCTGTATTATGAGTATGCTCGTATGACCTTGGTGATGAACTACTGATGATTTGGGCTGCAGAATAAGCGGCTCTGGGTTCGGGCACCACAATATTGTTAGCAATCGCATGAAACGTTTGAGCAATTGGCTGTGCCACCACGCCTTGAGATACATGAAGTGATGATGGGTTGCTACTACTACTGCTGCTAATAGCACTATGATCGCTAATTTTGCTTTGTGATGATGTACATGTCACAACAGGCGTAGGTGTGGATAATGTCATAGCAAGGCTGCCTTCGACTCGTAACGACCTATGAGACTGGGACCGTCGTAATGGTGCTCGTTTCTTTTTGCCGTCATCTGCTTCAGCTTCTGTATCTGTCAAACTATTGCTATGTACTCTTGACAACGGACGCATTTTGACATGGCCAACGGATCGTCGTTTCACATGGTGTCGATGGGAGCGTCTAGTGTTGTTTGTTGCTGAGTTGGCTGTAATCTCTGCAGGTGGAGGTGAAGATGGTAAAGCAGTCGAGTCGTCCCCACCAATGACAAACTTGTTTTTGGACTTTACAAGAGAAGGTAAAATGTCTGAATCATCCATGATATAAAGCAAAACAAAGGAAAAGAGGAAAAGGATTATGCCCGACTATAAGTGGTTTCATCAAGCATGGCTAAGAAGGGAGTTGACTTATTTAGGCTCCGCGTGTTTGCTGCGACTTGTACAAGGAGTTAAATGATTTCATTGTATAAACAAGATCTATTCTTTATTCTTCTTCATCCATAAACATATCATCAAACTCTTTCTGATTAACTTTTCCTTTTCTAACTTTCTTTGCCATTCGTTCTTCTGCAGCCAATTCATCCCAATCATCCACGTCATCCTCTTTGTCTACTTGTTCAGACTTGCGTTTCAGATATTCCTTTTTGCGTTCTTTCTTAGTTCTTCGATCTTGTTTCTTCATCTTGGCTTCCTTCTTGTTTGACCATGCTTCAGTCACTTGCCTATCATTTCAACATCCACATGTCAGTCATCATCCTACAGTGATACATTCATACATACTTCTTAGGCTTTTTGTTGTTGACAGGTGCTGGTGCAGATGCTTCACGCTGACGTTTGTTTTCACGATTCTTGTCCTGATACTTGTAATTGTCCCACTAGAAAGGAGTATTGTCAGTAACAGCACATAGATTCATGGTCTTGATTCTCCCCTTACATCAATCTCTGCAGGTGTAAACGTGATTTGCTTGGTATCTTTGATTTCGGGCATCTTTGGCAACTGCATAAAATATGCATCAGTAACATAGACAATCATTGTAAATAAAGCATGTCATTACCTTGAGCAAAGCAAAGGATGTAGCAACTTGACCAAGATCCAAATCCTTTATCCTGAAAATGTAACTTGCTTCATGCTTGGAATAAGAGCGAACCCAAGAAGCAAATGCTTTCATGCCACGATCATGCATATCTCGATCAGTCTTGATCACTTGACGTAGTGATTCAACAAAAGGAGTCAATTCAGGATCATCCACAGGTTCTGTCACAATCTTCTCCTCGCCATCTTCTTGAACCACTTTGGAATTATCCTTTTCTTGTCCCTCTGGTAATCGATAAGGAGCACGTTCCATAGGCACCTTGCGTAACTTTAGAAAATCAACATAAAACTCTTCACGTCCTCGACATAACAATGCTGTAGCACGACCTTGACGTCCTGCACGTGCTGCACGACCTGCACGATGTGTGAATGCTTTTGGATCTTGTGGTGGATCCACTTGAATCACATAATCCACATCTGGAATATCAAGACCACGCGATGCCACATCAGTACATAATAAAATGGCTGGTACTGCAGGTGCAAGTTGTATGAATGAATTGTATGTAGCTGCACGTCGCTTGGTATCCATTTGACCATGCAAGGAGTGGACAGTGAATGACATGTTTTTGAGCTTCTTGTGTAGCAACTTGTAGAAATAATCGACACATGCACATGTGGAGAAATAGACAATGAACTTGGTTGCACCTCCTGTTGCCAATTGATGTTCAAGTATCCGCACAAGCTGCAATAACTTTTGACTGGGTTCACACACGATATAGTCGATACGTAATGTCGATGGCGTACGTTGCTGGTTTTGTACAAGATCATGTACCTTGACAACAATGCGTACTGGATTACGTAAACCAGCACGAATCAATTCTGAGATTGCATCTGTCATGGTAGCTGAAAACAGGCCTGTGCGACGTTGCTTAGGTAGTTGTGCAATGATCCCACTCAGTTGTTGCTTGAATCCCATATCCAATAATCGATCTGCTTCATCCATCACAAGTACTTCAAACTCTTTGGTGTTGATCAGCTGTCCTGATTTCAATAACTCTTCCAAACGACCTGGTGTTCCAATCAATATCCTTGGCATTGTCTTTGTGAATGTCTCTCGATCTTGCGCAAGTGTTGTAGTACCACCAATGAATAAACCAAGAGTCAACTGATCCTTACGAGGATGATCACGCACAAACAGTTCAAAGACGCTGTGGATCTGCTGAGCCAATTCACTACAAGACATTGGTTGAATAAACATTGTTAACATTCCATTGTTATTCCTTACCGAGTTGGTGTAATGACCATGGCTCCCACTTGATTACCCTTCAAAGGATCTTCACGTCGTAGTAGTTTCTCAATAATAGGAATAACAAATGCCAATGTCTTGCCCGAGCCAGTTACAGCCTATACGACTGAATGAGCTATTGACTCGATCCACTATCACTCGAACTACATACCTCGACTACAACATCCTTATTCTTCATGAAAAGTGGAATAGCACCCGATTGCACTGGTGTCATGGAATCAAACCCCATAGTTGCCAAGGTGTCAAGTCTGCCAATTCAATATAAAGAGAACAATAGATCAACAAGGGCACACGCTTTGGATCGTATAGACAAGATCGTTACATTTCATTGCTAAGAGAAGGCTCCAAGGCACTCCAAGCACCAGCTGTGTTGGGCAAATGCGCCATCGATCGTGTGTTGTGGAAGTGTAGAAAAGAGTAAAGAGCAAAATTGTCTCGAATGGCAAGTTATCCAAATGCAGTAAATCACATATGACATCCGACACAGGCAGCACTGGAATTCAATATGTACCTTTGATATATGGTCTTGAATAAGCAAATGCCAATTTGATGCTTTATTATCTTTTCGAAGACAAAGGATAAAGGGAACAAAGTGCATATTGGAAGGTGCTCCTTTCATTCGCTTTAGAGATCCCGTAGCCTTCTGTTGCAAGAATACTTGTTGGCTATCACCAACAGCTCTTTGGTTAGTTCAGAATGACTTTTAATCTTCTTGTAAAGATCATCCTTTTCGAATTCAGGGTAATATTCTTGTATATGACTCAGTCTCCCATATAGTGCGTAGAATGAGTTTTCAATATGTGTAGTGTCATAGGTATTGCTGCTATTGGACCTGCTGTATGCCGTATCAACACCTTGTACCATTGTTTTCATCATTTTCCCTAATCTTTCATTGTCATCCACCAATTTCAAGGACAAAACGTTCATGATGAGTCGTCCGCAATGTTGTAAGCATGAATCCAATGACACCAGTGGACGTCCTTTTTATGTGCAACATAGAAATATACATAGTCAGTAGCCGAATGTAGAATACATCTTTACATGTTACCTTCAAGTCGCACCATGGCTCCTTGAGAAATGTTGTTATGATTCATATATTCTCTAATGTCTTCATCTTCAACAATGCAGGTTGTTGGAAGACCGGATACTTCGGCATCAAAGTGTATTTGCTTAGTATCCAGCTGCTGTATCAAAGGCGAGAGAATAAATGTCGTTGTCGTCCAAATATCCTGAGACATGTTGAGGGATCCACAAAAAGGAAATAGAGCAGTAAAGAGAAGAATTGCATATATAAGAATACAGGGTTCATTGTATGCATTATAGTGCATTATGGTACATTGTATGTATTCTGGCACATTATGTATGTATGTCTTTTTCTGCTCCTACAAGTACTACCTACCGAATCCATCCAGCAACACAGTTTGTATTTGTCAGCTTGGTCTACTAACATGTGCCACATCTTGATTTAACAATGCCGCTTTGCAATAAACTAAGGAGATGATGAATCTGATGACAGCAACAGAGTCACATTTAGAGCAGCAAATGACACCTGCTTGGTGGGTTTTGTTGCCACATACGGTAGATTACATAAGCAGTCAGAATGTCTCTCCCCCCATCAACCAACATCTTTATTATCCGAGACAAGAACAAGTGTCCAAGTAGCATAGAAGAAGAATATAGATGTGATAGGGTGGTATAATAGGTTCATGCATGTTAATAAAGCATTGATTGTTGATGACCATGCGCCAATGTTGGGTGCAGGTTTCAATCCCAACATGGTGGATATCTAAAGTGACACAAGGGCCTGACTTAAAAGATTGACTTCCCATGCGTTTTGGCCTTTGCTTTCCATAGACAATACACCTTTCTTCATGTCACCATCGACCCCGACCCCTTCTAGTCTGTCATCTCCCGTCATCTCGCAAGAAAGCCACGATCGACATGAACAGCTTTGCAAGACCTTGACACCATTTGACCTGGTAGATATTGGCCAACGGATTCCAGACTTGCCGTCAGATCTACACAATGTCAAAAGCATACTTATTACTGGAGGAGCAGGCTTCATGTAAGTCATGCCTATCGAAAACTACATTGGATACTGACTTGTTTTAGTGGAAGTTTCCTTGTTCGCAAGCTTGTTGTTCTTTATCCTGAATATCACATCTACGTTGTGGATAAACTGGATTACTGTGGATCATTACATAATCTAAAGATGGTGGCCGAGTTTCCAAACTATACCTTCATCAAGGTAGGTTATCTTGATCGATGCATGATCCAATGTAGCTCATTATTTATCAACCAATAGGGCGACATTACATCACCCGACTTTATGGCGTTTGTTCTCAAGGAGAAGCAAATTGATATCATCTTTCATCTTGCAGCACAAACGCATGTAGATAACTCATTTGGAGATTCATTTGAATTCACCAGGTAATGTACCATGTGTCACATTGTGTGATGGTTTTTGACATTGTATGTGTGCAGGAACAATGTCATGGGAACACATGTGATGCTTGAAGCTGCCAAAGTTCATGGTGTCAAGAGATTTATTCATGTCAGTACAGATGAAGTCTATGGTGAAGTTGTAAGCCGAGTAAGTTGTTGCTATTCCTCATTATGATAGGAGTGTTCTAATCATGGATGATCATTTCCTTTAGCCAGATTGCAGAGAAGATACTATATTAGCACCTACCAATCCCTACTCCGCAACTAAAGCTGCAGCAGAATGTCTCGTCAAGGCATATTATCGCTCATTTGGTTTACCCATCATGATTACAAGATCCAACAATGTCTATGGCCCGTACCAGTACCCAGAAAAGATCACTTCCAAATTCATTTGCAGCCTACTAAGACGTGGAAAATGGTAATAATGATCATATCAAATGAAGAATAGAGACTAAGACATAAGCTTAGTTATATCCATGGAGATGGACACAACTCTCGCAACTACCTTTATGCAGGCGATGCTGCGGATGCACTTGATGTCATATTTCATCGGGGTCAAGTTGGTGAAACGTACAACATTGGCAGCAAGTTTGAGATATCCAATTTAGAGTTTGCTCAGCGTTTGATCAAGATCTTTGGCTACAATCCCGATGACCATATAGAATTTGTACAAGACAGAGCTTTTAATGATAAGCGATATGGCGTTGATTTTACCAAGCTGGAAGCACTAGGATGGAAACCAAAGATGGGATTTGAAGAAGGATTGAGAAAAACCAGTAAGTAACACTTGGTATAAATAAGGCAAAAGAGACCAACCAGGATCATCATTTTATAGTCGAGTGGTACCAACATCGTACAGCTGAGTGGTGGGGAGATGTATCTAGTGCTCTGGTTCCTCATCCACTCAAGGCACTGCCACCCCCTGTATAGCATCATTACCATCCGCAAGATAATCAGCAGCCAATAAAAGAGCGCAAATGAATTAACGACTACTACTTTACAAGATTGCAGCGTTGAGTCATACTTGCTTTTCTTCCTATTTCTTTATCATCATCATCCTCTTGTTTTATCATGGTTCGACGACAACACGCTCCAACATCTGCTACAGCTTCGAATTCCTCTCATATCTCTTTACACAATCCAACAAGTGAATCACCAGACGAGATACGTTTCATCAATCATCTCTCCACCAAGTACAAACGAGCACCTGTGCGTTTTCGAATCGAGCCTGCTCCAGAATGCTGTGATGAACAAGGACGTTTAATATGTTCACCAGGATCCATTATTGAAGGCAACATTTATATTGAACTTGCAGAGCCATTAGCAGCAATGCAGCTAAAGTTGATATATAAGGGAATGGGTAAGTCATATGCATGTGAGATAGATAACAAGTAAACTGATGATAGAAATCCTTGTTTTCTAAGAATACTTGAACTATGACGCCATGGCTTGGGGAAAAAGAGTGGATGGAGATCCTTTATTTAGCGTGTGTACTGTTTTGTGGGGGATTTCGGCTCGCGATGCTCAGCAGGATGGTAATTGGCCCTTGATGGAACCTGGTGCACATCTCTTTCCATTCGCTTGTCAGATGCCCGAAGTAAATTATCCATCCGCTTGGCTCGATAATACGCTTCTTCAGTGTCGATACAATCTTATCGCTAGTGTGGAACGACCTGGTTTTCGACCTTTTCAAACTGAACCATGTCCTGTATTCTTCAAACCAGTCATTCCTATTGATATATCGACATCAACTCCATTTCAAGACGACAAACCTATCGGCTCTATACCTATTCGTGTTGCATTCAATACAGCATATGTGTGTAACGATGATGACTCTAATGCAGTGAGCATTTCATGCGGCACTACTCGTGGTGATTATCATGTCATGGCTACAGCAACACTTGAGCAGCACTACAAGGTGGTTACCAGTGGTTTCCATTACAGCAAAACGATCGTTGTACGTCAAGTGGAACAGCGTATTGATGCAGAGAACCATGTCATTACTATGCCATTACGTGAATTATCTCCCAGTATGAGTTATGGACGTCAAGTCGATCTTCGATATATGATACGACTCACCATTAAATCACGTCAAGGATCAACATTACATCCATCAAAGAAGAAACGAACGTATTTGGTGCCTATTACACTTGGCACGAATGAAGTCCACCAAGCCCCAACACCTATTGCTTATTCGGATCCTGATGTTGTCAATGATACGACTTTGCTCACCAAACCAAAGTTTGTACGTATGTCTATACCAGATGCAGCCATGTTTGGTCTACCAGCCTATGATGCTGAAATTAGTCCACCTGAGTATTGTGAGGAGGAGGAAGAGCAGTCATCATCATAAGCAGCAATCAACCACTCTTTTTGTTACCATTGTACATATGTTTTTTTCTTTGTCATGTAAATATATCTCTGAAGAATAAAGTTGTCATTAGAACTTGGCATACTGCTGTAGGATGAATTGTAATAGGTGCACAGGCTTTAAAGATACCCAAGTATTACAAGATCATAGGTCATTAGCTTATTCTATAGTCATGCAAATACCATGTAATCACTATTAAATGTGCTGGTTATCAATTCAGGACAGCCTTATCAGCAGCGGTCTCTTTTTCTGGGAAAGAGCCGGCGGCGCTTCTTTATTATCCCCGCTATTGTACTCGAGCATAGTATATCTATCAGCACTTGCAAGCATTGAGTCATTTTATATATGGAATGTATTCAACCAATGTGTATGATGACTGTTTATATTGAAACGTCCTTGTCATCCTTGAATGCTTCATTTACCGGATTAGGATGCTGCTGCTTTCACTTATTTTGGTTGGCGGACTTAGCACGTCTCATGTGAAAGGCAACGGCGTGTGTGCTGTGTGCAGTTTGTCTCTTTACCCCTTTAATACTTGTTTCTACCATGCTCTTCAAATCTGCTTCCACCATTGCACGCCATGCTGGTAAAGACAAGTTTTATTTTCAAGTCATAGTTACGTGTTTTCTAACTTATACAAGCTGTTGCAGCTCGACGTTCTTTTGTCAGTCAAGCAGGTGGTTACGAGTCCACTGCCAAGAATCTTATGATCAACAAGGACACCAAAGTTATTTGTCAGGGCTTTACTGGCAAACAGGTAACAAAGTGTATACTATGAGGATGTTATCATGTATTGAATTGGAGGAATAGGGCACTTTTCACTCTGAACAAGCAATTGAATATGGCACCAAGATGGTTGGTGGTGTTTCACCCAAGAAGGCTGGTCAAACTCATCTAGGTCTTCCTGTCTTTGGTTCAGTTAGAGAGGTATGTGAGTGGATTTTTCCCACAAGACGCGTATTGGGCGTGTATATGTGTGTGTGTGGGGAAGATGGACTGATTTTATCCTTCCGACATTACAGGCTGTACAAGAAACCAAGCCCGATGCCAGTGTCATTTATGTTCCACCACCTGGTGCTGCTGCTGCTATTCTTGAAGCTATTGAAAATGAAGTTCCTTTGGTAGTAGCTATTACTGAAGGCATTCCTCAACATGACATGGTTCGTGTCAAGCAAGCTTTGATGACTCAAAACAAGACTCGTCTCGTTGGTCCCAATTGTCCTGGTATCATTGCCCCTGAACAATGCAAGATCGGTATTATGCCTGGTCATATTCACAAACGTGGCAAGGTTGGCATTGTTTCTCGTTCTGGTACTTTGACTTATGAAGCTGTCAATCAAACTACTGAAGCTGGTCTTGGTCAAACTCTTTGCGTTGGTATTGGTGGTGATCCTCTTAATGGTACCAACTTTATTGACTGCTTGAAGATCTTTTTGGAAGATGACAAGACTGAAGGTAAAAGATATGACTTTTAGATGCATACAAAAATGATGTTGATATATCTATTAGGTATTGTCATGATTGGTGAAATTGGTGGTACTGCTGAAGAAGAAGCTGCTGCCTTTTTACAAGAATACAACTTGTCTCGTGAGAATCCAAAGCCAGTTGTATCCTTCATTGCTGGATTGACTGCTCCACCTGGTCGTCGTATGGGACATGCTGGTGCTATTATATCTGGTGGTAAAGGTGGTGCTCAAGATAAGATTGCTGCTCTTGAGAAGGCAGGTGTCATTGTCACTCCTTCTCCTGCTAAGCTTGGTTCCAAGTTGAAGGAGGTAAGTCAGTTGTAGGTAATACAATAGACAGCGTCAATAACAATAATCCACGTGTATAGGCCATGTCTGCTGCTGGTTTGGTGTAATCCAATTACAAAAACATAGAAAACTGTATAAAGTACCTCTTTTTCATCCCTGTCTCCTCATCACCATCCCAAACAACAATGCATGATCTTTTTCTGTTTGCTGGTTAATAGATATGCCATCTGGAATTGTATTTTTCATGTTGCACAGTTGCAAGTGGTCGAGTACTCTTTTGTAGGTGGGGTGTTTGTGTTCTACTCTGTTCTTTCTCCTCTCTTTCACTCTCACACTTGTTCTATACACTCACTTCTTTTTCCCCTTTGTCTTTTACTTCGACTCATTTCCCCTTCCCCCTCTTCCTCCTCCTCCCTTTAATCACGTCTTTATTGTACCGAGTATACTTGACCTTTTCCTAGCGGATCTTTCATGGGCAATACACTATCAACTACTGCATCCACAGAACCTGCCCCATCGAGCTATTCTGCCCATTTCCATACGGACACAAAGACATCGATCTCCAAACAACGCCATCCCCATCAACCTGACTCCAGACCATCCACTGCTGGTTTCTCGCCATCAGCTTATAGCAGCTTACGTAAAACTGAATCCTCGTCTACGCTCTCCAGCTCTGTACGCTTTTACAATCATCCCAGTTTATCCAACGCTTCCATGTCATCCAAAGTATCAAAGAGCAGTACACGACGAAAGCAGACTTCACCAACCGATAAGGTCCTTGACATTGGAAAACCAACACAATTCGAGCATGGCATCCATGTAGAATATAACAAGAACAATGGTCGATTCATGGTAAAGAGAAAGATGGATATCATGTTGAATTAGGATCATGGATTAATATGGGTTGATAGGGTCTACCAGATGTATGGCAGCAATCTTCATTACCTAGCGATGACATTCTTGACACCAATTACATCAATCCGAATCTTGTTCCTCAGCCTATGGATACTCGACGTAAACAATCCATTGCATCTGATAGTGATGTTTACAAGACAACAGCCAAGCGATCACCAACAACAACAACAACTACAACATTGAAAAAGTCACCTTCCATCATTGGGAAACCATACAATGTTCAGCATAATATACATGTTCAAGTGGATACAACTGGAAGTGGATTGATTGGATTACCATTGGAATGGCAACATATTCTAGAGGCATCAGGTGTTCCTGAAGAAATCATGCTTGCACATCCAAAGATGGTCAAAGACATGATGCAAATGCGCATGCCTGAATCATTACAAGCCAATCAGCTCAAACAACCTCCGCTACCCGACTCGCCACATTCACCCCACGAGAATCAAAACACTCTGGATCCAAATCGACCTAGAAGTACTTTGCCATTAGGTTTTGCACCACCTACTCGAGCACGATCATCCAAATTATTACAACTCGCCCATTTATCCAAAGATATTCCACCCATGCCATCATCATCATCATCTCTTACTGCTAAGGACATGGAAGGTAAATAGGAATGGACATATATATGAGGGAGCTATGATTAATGATTGTAATAGATCTTGAACCACCATCTGCATTGGCTGCTTCAGAAAGTCATCTTTCACTCGATTCAAGCTTTATTGGTAAACAACATTGGGATACAAGAAGGATGTTCAATGGGGCTAACATGTGTACTTTAGATGATCTTGTGGATAATGTTGATCCTGAAACGGTCTATAGCGATTTCGTGTTGATTGCAGAAGGTGAATCTGGACCCATGTTTGCTGCTAAACACATTGCTACGGGTCGTTTGGTAAGTCGATGATGTGAAAAGGGGGACCGTTACACTGCAGGGATCCACTCAACTGGTTCGATATCTAGGTTGCCATCAAAAAGATTCCAAAGACTGCCACACAAAAGCTGAGCAAGATACGCAATGAGCTGACGACCATGAAGATGAGCCGACATCCTAACGTGGTGGAATACATTGGTTGTTATATGACAGAGGATGAAGTTTGGGTATGTGTAGTATGGAAATAACATAAGCATGGTATACTCATGTCTTATATAGGTTGTCATGGAATGCATGGATGTCTCTTTGGCGGATATTATTGCAGTCAATATGGAAAATCCTGATGATGTTGTTTCAGAAGCACACATGGCGCGAATTGCTCGTGATATGTTACGTGCATTATGTCGTATTCACCGCTTGCATCGAATTCATCGTGATATCCGAAGTGACAATGTGCTTTTGAGTCAACGTGGCGAGATCAAGTTATCCGATTTCAGTCATTGTGCCCAATTGACAAAGCAACAACCTAACAGAAACTCTATTGTTGGTACACCTTACTGGATGGTATGTTATGCAAATGGATTAGGAAAAGGATCATGATATTCACCACTTGAATAGGCACCTGAAGTGATCAAGGGTCAAGAATATGATTCCAAAGCTGATATCTGGAGCTTGGGTGTACTGATGATGGAAATGATGCAAGGAGATCCGCCATTTGTGGAATATCCACCACTTCGAGTAAGTAGAATGTTGGATCCACTACTTGGATGGCTAATCGTATTGCTATTAGGCTGTTGTTTTGATTGCATCTAATGGCTTACCACCACTTGAAGAAGCTGATCGCTGGTCAGAAGAATTGAAAGACTTTCTACGACTTTGCACAATGATGGATCCCAAAGATCGGCCAGATGCTGAAGAGCTTTTGAAGGTAAACATCTTTGTACTCATATTCCATTGCAATGGTATATTAACTATCCTCTTTTGTCTAGCACGATTTCTTTTCAAATGTAGCCAATACTGATGATATGATTGCTTTGATCGATGAGACCAAACGACTGGAAATGCTACGTCACGAGGAAGAAGAAGATGACGAGGATGAGGAAGAAGCCATGATTCAAAAGCTTGCAGTTGCTGATTCCTAGTACAACCTATCGAATTTCATACACAACTCACATTACATCGACATTGAACGCCACCACCACCAACATCACCAGCACCTTCATTTTTAATCTTTTTGCATGTGTAATCAGTCACCAATTCATCACTCATTCCATTCACTCTTATCTCACGGTTTTCCCACACCATTTGCTAGTCACCATCGCGCACTTTGACATTCACATTATATCACCCAACTCTCATACATAACATATACCTTTTTTTGTCCTTTCTAATTGACAACAATGTATTACAATACATGAAAACGCTGTTCAAGTAACAATATTTGTTTGTCCTACCGAGTCCGATGACTTAGCTCAGGGCACATTCTCCTCAAAACCGTTGCTCCTTTTATTTGTTTGTAATTTCGTGTCACACCAAATTCCCATTGTCATATCATTATGCATGAATAGTCTAGATGGTTCACTAAAGTCTTGATGCAAGCCTAGTATACTGTGTACACATTTCAAAAGTCTATCTTTCAAGATATGATTGTTCCTCTAAGAAGCAACTACACTACATGTAATCAAAACAGCAACAGCAGCACATATCGGTGATAAACATTGCACTGAATCCAATAGGAATTAAACAAGCGAGGTGAATACGACAAGTTATCTGGTCATTTACAGATTACCATTGTCCTCTTTATTCTTCTTTAGATCATCTTTTACATTGTTCATACCTCGATGCCAACAAGCGGACAATGATCTGGACTCTACCACTGAAAATCATATACTCGATTACGATATCATGCTTATTTGTGGTGCCAGCCATTGTTGGCTATGCACTGCATATACACATTGCTCGCAAGTCATTTTGGGCTCTTGGTGTATATGGCACGGTTGTCTTCTGCTTCATTATTCTGCAACTACTCTTTGCGACATTGAATCGTATCCTGTTGGCACGATATCGTCAGAAAACACCACTACCAGTCTCAACATATAAATCTGAATCCACACAACAACCAGCATCATCATCATCTCCTCGTAAGGCAAGCAAGATTGGATTAGCTGTTGTTGGCTATCGTGAAGAACCAACACTCTTTTTGCAATGTCTCGAATCAATTCAACGACTCAAGTATCCAGATCCCTTCAAGATTGTAGTGGTGGTGGATGGCAAAGATCAAGCAGATTATGAAATGGCATCCATTTTTGAAAAGGCATTCCCTGGTCATTCAACAGTTGTGTTACCCTATCTCATGTCAGAACGTGCGCTGGCGCAGAATAACAAGTCATCCACTGAACAAGATCCAGAAAAAATGGACTACAAGAAATATGATATGGGTCCAGTCAAAAGACAAGACAATAGTAGTAGTAGCAGTAGTCAAGACCAGGAACATGTTACCATGTGGGAAGGTGAAGATCCAGTGTTATTGCCTTCGGATACCCGTGCTGTATGTTATCTGCAACCCCATTGTGGCAAACGTCATGCAATGTATACAGCTTTTCGGGTATTAATGGAGGCAGGATGTGATGCAATCATGTCTACTGACTCTGATACCAAGTTTGATCCAAATGCCATGGTGGAAATGGAACGTGCATTGTATTGGTATCCAAACATTGGCGCTGCTGCAGGTGATGTGCGTATTTGGAATGCTGGTGATTCTTTGTTATCATTCATGTCATCATTGCGTTATTGGATGGCTTTCAACATTGAACGTGCTGCACAAAGCTTCAATCGCTGTGTTACATGTGTATCAGGACCCATGGGACTATACAAGTCAAGTGTATTGGCAGAGATATTGGATGACTGGATTGCACAAAGATTCCTTGGTATGGAATGCACTTATGGTGATGATCGGTAAGTGGATTGTAACATGATGTCAATATGTGGTTTTAACATAGACATTAGGCATTTGACAAATCGGGTATTACTTCATGGCTATCGAGTTGTATACACGCATTATGCATTCTGCGAAACTGAAACACCTACTGCATTTTTACGATGGTTTAAACAACAAACAAGATGGTCTAAGAGCTTTTATCGTGAATTGCTATGGAATGCTCGCAGTTTGCACAAGCATAGTCCATGGATGGCAGCAGAACTTTTCTATCAAGGTGTTTATCCTTTTGTATTGCTATTTTCCATCTTTTACATCCTATGGGCCCATGCTCCCTTTGTGCTTGCTGTTTGGCTCGTATCATTGATGGCTATTGCTTGTATCAAGACCATTTACTCGCTGATTGTCTCACGCTCTTTACGTTTTCTTGCCTTTCCACTCTACTCGATCTATTACTTGCTTGGTCTTGTTCCTGCCAAACTATGGGCTCTCGTTTCCTTATGGGATGTTGGCTGGGGTACAAGTGCTCGATCTGCTTCTGAGCGTAAACTAGAGAGTGTTTTACTCTTACAAATCAAGGAAGCACTACCTGTTGTCGTGTGGTTTTCGATCATTGTTGCTGGCATTGTCTTTAATCTCACTGTTTTTTTCCTTCATCCCAATGCCACAGGATCACTTAATCCTCCTGAAAATGTTCCCAATCCAGATCCAAATAGCATCATCTTTTATCCCAATCCCAATGGTCTTGCTTAGTGTAGTAATATATTATAATAAAGTACCACTTTTGAATGTATTTATTGATATAACAACCTATTGACTTGTACTCGTCACGAAACAGCTGAATCGTTGAGTTTGATCAAAAGATTCCGACTGCTACTTGTACCAGTGCATAGCTCGTTTGAATTTTCACTCTCTGCTCTCTCTTTCTTTTATATTCCAACAATGAAGTTGAGCAGTACACAACTCGCATCACTACGTGAGAAGCTTCCCGATACACTCGGTCAATAGTAAGTGGAACTGGAAGAAGAAGCCGTCATGGTGATTCTTGGATCTGGTTGCCATCCTACCTTTTCGATCAGTTTCGCTAACGCGTCTCACTCATGTTAGTGTCGAAGCAGACCCAGAAGCCTTGACCGACTTTGTTATGATGTTTGTCGAAAGAGAAAACGGTCGCGATGAGTTGCAAAAGGTGTTTCGTGAAGAGTTAGCTGTCTTTTGTGAAGACGCCCAAAGTAAGTAGCATGGACAACGACTTGAAAAGGGGTGGTTGGAAATGATGAAGCTAATGTTTGTTGCCACGTGATGGATAGAAACTGAACAAGCTGTGAATGATCTCTTGCATTTGATTGATACAGTTCAGAATGATGGTGCATCGGCTACAGCAGCACAACAGAATGATGATACATCAGCAGCATCCACAGGACAAAAGCGTGATAAGCATGATGACGAAGACGATGAAGAAGAGGATGATGATGATAGAAACTTTAAACGTCGCAACGTATCCACCACGACATCTGCAGCTGAAGAGACTTCACCGAGAACAGGTGATAAACGTACACATTCAGCAGAAGGAGATGATCGACCGTCAAAACAAGTGCGTGGAGATGAACAGACTCGACTATCTGGATTACCATCACATTTACGTCAACGACTAGGCTCATCTTCATCAGGTGGAGAACAACGTCGTAAAGCACCTTGTCGCAACTTTGAAGGTAAGGGATTAGATGATATATTCATACCATGGGATGCTGAATGGTTTTGTATAGAGCGTGGATATTGTATTTATGGTGATAGCTGCAAGTTTGATCACGGTGAAGAACAGATTACAGTCAATGACTATTCAAAGTTCCAAGCTATTATGGGAAGTTCAGGGTCAATGGCTATGCCAAATCCAATGATGATGCAAAATCCAGGTAATTCAACAAGGGGATAAGGATTTAAAGAACAAAGTGGCTAATAGACATGCTAGATCAAATGTATCATTTCCAAATGGGTATGGATGGGATGCCATATATGACACCAACACCTATTGAACCATCAGCTGAAGGACAAGAACAGCCACATCGTCAACAACGACAATCGCCACATCATCCTAGATCTCGACAACAACGTGATGGTCGTATGGGTGGTAAATACCATGATCAACCTTTCACTACACGTTATGATCCCAACAACAACACCATTGTCGTTGACAAGATCCCAATGGAATCATGCAATATGGAAGCAGTGACTGAGACTTTCAAAAAGTTTGGCACCATTGTTGATATCAGTCTACAACCTGAATTTCAGCGAGCTTTCATCGAGTACAAGACACACGCGGAAGCGCTGGCCGCTCATCAATGTCCTGATGTTTTATTCAAGAATCGATTTGTCAAGGTGTATTGGAAAAAGATGGATGATAAACAACAGAAACAACAGTCTTGGCAGCAGCAACAGCAACAACAACCAGCTGAACCTGATCCTGAAGTGATTAAGCAACGTGCTGCAGAGCTAGCTAAGATTAGAGAAGAGAAGCAGAAACAAAGAAAGGAACAATTGGAGAAACAGATCGAAGCCAACAAGCGAAAGCAGGAGATTGCTAAACGTGAACTTGAACTTGCTATGCTTAGGGCTAAAGTCAAAGCCATGGAGGATTCTGTAAGTACAAAAGTGTTGGTTGTTTTACTTTTTACTCATCTTTGTTTCGTTTAGAAGAAGAAGGAGACACCATAAATGTAGAAAAATGATTCCCCTGCACACATACATAGTCCTTTGTTTTTAGTACTGTTACACGAATGTTGTTCTTTGTTGATGGAAGAAAAATCACTCACGACACTTGTCGTTTCTTTTGTTTGTATATACTTGTCGACTTTGTGTATCTACCATGTATTGGCAATTAGATATCATGAATTGGGAGGAAATGCCCAAGGTAGACTCGTGCACTGGAAATCACTGTTTTGCATAAGAATAGATGCTAGTGGACATACAATGAACATCAACATTTTATGTACTCCTTAACAAAAGCTATATACAAGAGATGGATGATAGGGGTTTTTCTACAAGTACTATGTGATGTTATGAATACAAGCTGGTATAGGTTGACATGGCAGGTGTTGTAGTGATAATCGCCCTATCGGTCAATGCCAATTCAGCCTGCTGTACTTTTTCTTCCAGTTTGACAGCTGTCAAGCTCAAATCGTGTAATCCATGTTTGGCTCGACAAATCACAAAAACGATCTTGTCATTGTTTCTTTGCTGAAAGAACTCGTCAAATTCCACCTCCAGCTTCAACATTGCATCTAGCACTTTGGATTTGTGTTTCTCCAGTTGTCGCTCAAAATCTGCCATGTGTCGCATAAGTACAGCACTCTTGCGTGATGATTGTACAACTGCTCTAAGTTTATCCACAGCGGATTGCATACGATCAGTCAAATCAGAATATTGATCATGCAAAGCAACGTATTGACTGGTCGTTTCTGGTAGATCGATATGTCGTTTTGAATGAGATGTTGCTGACAAAACGCCATCCATGTTTCGATTCTCATACAATTTGGCTTGCAATTCTTCCTTCTCTTTGGTCACTGCTTGTAACTTGTCGCTCATACGTTGGATACGTGTTTCTGCGGCATGATCACGCTCATCGGCTTGTGTCTGTAATGCAAGGATGTTGCTTTGTAGTCGTTTCACTTGTTCATGTAGCGCTTTTCGATCCTCACGCCACTTTTCATCACTTTCTCCTACTAATGTAGAACCACTGCTGCTGTTACTGGATGTTGAAGACACAGATACTCGCTTGTAATCATCATCATGACGTTGGAGCTCTTGATATTTTCTTGACTTCTGATAAAGATCCATCTCAAGAGTGTGATTCCTCAATCGAAGAGTATCCAATTCTTTTTCCAAATCGTGCTGCTGCTGTTGTTGTTTGCTGTTTTTGCGCTCATATTCTTGGATCAATCGCTCCTGCTCATCCATCACAATCTCGTACTTTTCAACCTTGTTGTATTGTTCTTCAATCTCTCTATCTGCATGATTCAAAGCAGCTCGTGCCATGGCAAGCTGTGATTCAAGTGCTGCAATGTTCTTTTCATACTCTTCAACGACTGGTTCGACAATGTGTAGAAAATCTGTATTCCACGTCTGATGATGGTGTTGCTTAACTTGCTGCAGTTCGTGTTCGATAAGGCGATACTTTCTACGTGTAGCTGACAGTTCTTTCCTTTGTGTTTCCAGCTTTTGTTGTAAATCCATAATCACGAGTCGTTGTTGTTGATAAGATGGCTCAGTATCCATGGGAATAGTTCCATCATCACCAATGTGTTGATGGTGTTTTAAAAGTGATCCAACCATGCTGCGTAGTAATTCGATATTGTCAGTCGTCATCCATTCTTCCACTTGTTGCACCTTGTTCTTGATATGACGAGCACGACTGGCATATTGTAATGTGTTGGTTGTCTCTGATAAGTTGTATTCGGCTGGACTGACACATGCAATCATCAATGTGGCAGCATTACCACCCAGAGAATCTTGTAATAGCCGTGTCAACTTGGAATCACGATATGGCACATGTTGTTGTTGCTGTCTATCATTACCAAGCACTGAGATGACATTGCCTAATGCAAGTAATCCAGAATTGATATTGATGCCTTCCTTTCGACGATTGCCTTGTGCTGCTGTGCGTTTCAGTCGTTCTGATCCAGCCAAATCAACAAAATGAAACTTGGACGTAACCATCATGCCCTTGTTATCACCAGTATCTGATCTTCTTTGCAGTGTCAATGTCAAAATAGCATGTGAACGTGAAGACTTGTCATTCATGTCAGTGGCACCTGTTGCTCGGTTACGAGAACCTTGTTGAAGATAAGCAAGTACATCACATGCACTGTGAACAGTCATTTCACATACGCCGGTCCAATAAATGTGTCCCTTTGGATCTTCACGAATAGTGATCAATGGTCGTTCTGAGACTGGATGTGGGCTGAGTAGATCAATCACCTCCTCATTGTAGATTTCGATAAAGGAGACTTTGATGCTGGATTGTCTGGTGCTATTGTCCCTATGCAGCAAGCCAAATAGCTTTGATACTGCTCTGGGTATAATGCCTTCTTCTTGCAAACGTGATGCTGCTGTTCCTATGGTATAAGTCTTTCCTGAAGATGTTTGTCCCTGATATAACATGATCATCAGTATGGACAATGCATGTGATATATGTGTATACTTACATAGGCGAGAATGGTGGCGTTATAACCTATCAAGTGGGGTCATGTTAACATTTGCTTTTCTCCCCAATAAAATGTACAACGACACTTACCATCAACAAACTTATGCACAAGAGCATCTCCAACAGTAGAGAAGATTTTAGCTTGTGAGCAAGAAGGCCGGAATACATGATCAAAATGGAATGTCTTGTTATGTGGAATCACGTGAACACTGTCTTCATGGACTTCAAGGACATCATCTTCAGACAAGCTTGCAAAGCGTGGTTGGGCACGATCTTGGTTGGTCAATGGGCGAATGCGAAGTGCTGGAAAGAAGCAATGGAAGGGTCAGGTCAATGTCAAAAAGAGAATGGAGTCGTTTATGCCCAATGTGAACTTGCCTACTTGAATAGCAGCTGTGTGGGATCTCGAGATATCTTTTGTCATGTGCTAAGGAAAACGATATTGTGGAAATAAGAAAAAGAAATGACCAACATGAAAGTGTAAATACGCGTTAAAGACATCACACGATAGCAATCTCATGTCCCCTTGATAGCGAGCTAACATGTCCCCCCGCCCAACTTACCATTCCTCCCACACAATATACACCACCCCCTTCCTGGTACAATTGTTGCCACATCGAGGAGCACTGACCAGAAACATGATCCACCCCGTTGTTGTTGTTGTTGACAGCAGCGATGCATCATTGACATTGTAAAAAGGAGACGATACTCATCCAGTACAATATACCACAACCATCACCACTCCTTCTCCTTTTTGTTTTTTGATCTCAACTTGTTTCATTCTCTTGTTCTCTTTGTAGATCTTTCGAAAGAGACGGGCACCTGCATATTGTGTCACTAAAAAACGTGAGGATAGACTAATGGTTACACCCATGCAATGCTGTGTCACCTCCCTTTTCTTTCGTTATCGTTAATGTCAGCTTTACTCAAACTCTTCTCTTTATTACAACTTATGAAGAAATAAACACATCTATGTTAACAATCATATCCTGCAATCATGGAAAGACAAGCTAGCACACTGAGTATAAAGGTGTTTATTAACAATGGGGAGCAGGCAGATCAAAGGGTGTAACTTGTTGGTCATCACGATTGCTGGTACCTTAACAATCAATCTTAGGATTCAAGATTTCAGTAACTTTATCATCTTCCTCATTGGAAAAGAAGCAGGGAAGGAGATCATATGCCGTGAATTGCTTGATATCATGATTATAGCTGTCAATAGTATAACGACCAAGTTCCTCCAGTCATGGATACCCAGATCAAGTACAAAGCTTTCTATAGCTGTTTCATAACTCGTTGTAAGTCTTGTTCTTTTTGTTGGTCTTCCTCTGATACTTATTCTTCCATTCTTCTTATCGTCATGTTCCATGAGTCGTTCTTAAGCACAATATGACGTTGAAGATGACTACTTTTTCATGTCAAGATATATGAGTATGGTATGATAGCAGCAGTCTTTTTGTATTGAGCCTGTAGGATCATCATTTTAGTATTCATTGACTGTAAGATGCGATTATAAGAGGCTATAACATCGGTAGTTTATTTACTTGTAAAGAGCAAGCACTACATCCTAAAAGTGCCTGACAATAAAGGTGAATTAGTATTGTTCAATAGCTAAGATGGAAGTTGATATCATCCATGATGCAAGTTTATGTTGGATCGACAATGAGATTTATTTGTAAGCTATCATATTCCTATGTGCAAGTGAGAAGAAAGGGAGGATGGGGAGAAAGAAGCTAAAAACCACCACGAAGACGAAGGACAAGGTGAAGAGTGGATTCCTTTTGGATATTGTAGTCTGACAAAGTACGACCATCCTCAAGTTGTTTGCCTGCAAAGATCAAGCGTTGCTGGTCTGGAGGAATGCCTTCCTTATCTTGGATCTTGTTCTTGACATTCTCAATAGAATCAGATGACTCAACTTCCAAAGTGATAGTCTTGCCAGTCAAAGTCTTGACAAAGATCTGCATACCACCACGAAGACGAAGGACCAAGTGAAGAGTAGACTCCTTTTGAATGTTGTAATCAGACAAAGTACGACCATCTTCGAGTTGCTTTCCTGCAAAGATCAAGCGTTGCTGGTCTGGAGGAATGCCTTCCTTATCTTGGATCTTGTTCTTGACATTCTCAATAGAATCAGATGACTCAACTTCCAAAGTGATAGTCTTGCCAGTCAAAGTCTTGACAAAGATCTGCATACCACCACGAAGACGAAGGACCAAGTGAAGAGTAGATTCCTTTTGGATATTGTAGTCTGACAAAGTACGACCATCCTCAAGTTGTTTGCCTGCAAAGATCAAGCGTTGCTGGTCTGGAGGAATGCCTTCCTTATCTTGGATCTTGTTCTTGACATTCTCAATAGAATCAGATGACTCAACTTCCAAAGTGATAGTCTTGCCAGTCAAAGTCTTGACAAAGATCTGCATACCACCACGAAGACGAAGGACCAAGTGAAGAGTAGACTCCTTTTGAATGTTGTAGTCTGACAAAGTACGACCATCTTCAAGTTGTTTGCCTGCAAAGATGAGACGTTGCTGATCTGGGGGAATGCCTTCCTTGTCTTGAATCTTGTTCTTGACGTTTTCAATGGAATCAGATGACTCCACCTCCAAGGTGATAGTCTTGCCAGTAAGGGTCTTGACGAAGATTTGCATGTTGAAAGAGTGATAGAAAGTGGAAGAAGAATGAAATAAAAAATGCCGCGGTCCTCCTAGGCGCTTTATTCACAGCTACCGCAGCATAACATCATCAGCCAGTCATCTTTAAGCCCGCAGCACTAGCTGCTTAATAAGAAAAACATCACTTTCCATATTTGTCCATGATGTGATGTCAACTTAAGACGAACAAGTTTCATCTACTTCTGTTATGGCTGAAACGGTAGCCTATCAATTATCATCTTTAAAAGACCAATCAATCATATTCCCATCATAGCAATATCACTCGCTTATTGGGTGGACATTAGTATCAAGGACAGTGATCCATGGCTGCTGACACAATTACAAACTGACATTCTACCAGTGATTTGATACAACAGTGTTTAGTAACATTGAAAAGTGCAGTAAGTGGGAACACAGTATCATCCTAACAGTCAGGCACAGACAACTGGCACCACCAACCATCGTTTGAGACCTTTATCCACCTTATGCATCATCAGTAATATCAAAAAACTAGTTCCTAGATCTCCTATGACAAATGCACCATCATCCATATTGCGTTAAATGACCAACAAGATGAATAAATGATCGATCCAACACATTCAACAGTAAGCAGCAACTCATATGAATCATCTTGATGTTATAAGCATCATTCTCAAGAAAAAGATACGTTGTTGGGATCAGGCCATTTAATCACTGAAAGGCATGTCATTTTGTATATCGATTCTTTAGTAATGAAAGTAAGACTATGGATATGGGACTCAAGTCATGAAGAAGCATACAATAGGATACAAAGACTCGTTATAGTGACTATCTACCTCATTGTTCTTGTACATCAAGACAGAAGCAAAATAGGCTGTGCAACAGTAACCTAAGCACCAGGTTGCAGCGGCTGCATCCCATTTCTGGTCCCGTTAGCCAACGCACTTTCCATCCACGTTCCTCTCTCTTTTTCCCTTTCCACTCTCCTTCATCACTCGATATGTCAGGTGGTACGTTTTCCCTTATTGACTCTGCCAGAATCTCGGATCCGATGGTATATATCAGAGATGGGTGCGTTTTTAGCCGTGTTGTAAACAGGCGATCTCGCAATCTGACCCATTCCAAGGATCGATCTCTCGTTTTGCTTTATCGTCTTGTATTCTTTTGCCCTTTTTGACCTTGTTTACTGTTTGTTTTACAGACACTGTCGACAATCTCACCAGCAAGCTTGGCGATCTGAGCACTGACAAAGGTATGTAGCTTGACTTGCTATATTGGTTCTCGCTGACACAGCTGGTGATATCCATTAGGTCCTGCTCCTGCAACACCTGCTCCTGCAACACCACCAGCAACAGCAACACCACCTGCACCAGCTGATGAAAAGAAACCTGAGGATAAGACCAAGGGTAAGTCAAGTATAGCTATGGAGATGTTAGGTTGATATTCAATATAAGAGGTATTTGTTAGCCGATTCATCGTCAAATCTCATCCAAAGCACACACTCTGTGCAAGTCAAGCTTGCCGATCAACAAGCTGATCCCAACTCGCCTCTTTATTCGGTCAAGTCTTTTGAAGAACTAGGATTGTAAGTTAAGGGGATGAGTGATCTATGAGCGAGTGACTGATTCATCATTCAATTCTTATAAAGGCAACCTGAACTTCTCAAAGGTCTTTATGCCATGGGCTTCAACAAACCATCCAAGATTCAAGAACGTGCTTTGCCTCTTCTTTTATCCAATCCGTAAGTGTATTAGGGTGGTCAATATGGTAGGGATTGTAACTGATTTGGATAATGTTAGACCACGAAACATGATCGGCCAATCCCAAAGTGGTACAGGCAAGACTGGTGCTTTTGTTCTTACAATGCTGAGCCGTGTCGAACCATCCGTGAAACTTCCACAAGCCATCTGTTTGGCTCCATCACGTGAATTGGCACGTCAGACAATGGATGTTGTACTAGAGATGTCCAAGTTCACCCAAGTGACAACTGCTCTTGCTGTCAAGGATTCCCTTGTAAAGGGACGAGCCGTTCAAGCACAAATCATCGTTGGTACTCCAGGCACAGTGATGGAAGCGATTCGTCGTAAGCTTTTGCCAGTACAAGCATTGAAAGTTTTCTGTCTTGATGAAGCTGACAACATGTTGGATCAATCTGGATTGGGAGATCAAAGTCTTCGCATTCAACAAATGATTCGTGGCAAGCCCCAAGTGCTTTTATTCTCTGCTACTTTCCCTGATCATGTACGCAAGTTTGCATCCAAGTTTGCACCTGGTGCCAATGAGATTTCGCTCAAGCGTGAAGAATTAAGTGTGGATGCTATCAAGCAATTTTATATGGATTGTGACAGTGTCGAACACAAGTATGAAGTACTCTGCAACTTGTATGATCTCTTGACTGTCAGCCAAAGTATCATCTTTTGTGCCAAGCGTGAATCATCCGATGAGATTGCTCGACGTATGACAGAAATGGGACACGCTGTGGTATCGTTGCATGGTGGTATGACTCCTGAGGAACGTGATAAGGTGATGGATGATTTCAGACGTGGTGAATTCAAGGTCTTGATTACTACCAACGTATTGGCACGTGGTATTGATATCTCTCAAATTACACTTGTCATCAATTATGATTTGCCTACCGATGGTCGAGGACAAGTTGACTATGAAGCATATCTCCACAGAATTGGTCGAACGGGTCGTTTTGGTCGTACCGGTGTCAGCATCAACTTTGTTCACAACAAGGACACTTGGGAAAAAGTGGCAATGATTGAGAAGCACTTCCAACGTGAGATTACAAGAATCGCTACAGACGATTGGGAGGAAGTTGAAAAGCGATTGAAGAGTGTGTTGTAGAATTATTTGAATCATATTGTATTTCCTTTATATGTCAAGTCTTTATTTTCCAATACAAAACTGACTAAAAAGTGCATCCAATACATCCTCTACATCTACTCGACCAGTAATCCGTCCAAGTGCATTAGCTGCTTGTCGTAATTCTTCTGCTGCCAACACTATTTCTTCACTTGGTGTAGCTAGATAGAGTAAACATGAGTCTAAAGAAAGAGAGAATGAAGGTATGGTACTTACCAAGGAATTGATCCAAGGCTTCAACACAATCTTGCAAGTGTCTACGATGTCGTGCTTGTGTAATCAATGCTGGACTTGACATGGCATCATCAAATGTCGTTTTCAATAAACCAATCATGTCATTGAGAAATGGATCGACACCTTGACCTGTTTTGCAGCTTAATGTCCATACTCCTCGTGCTTTCTGGGCAACTTGATTCTGTGCCTTTTCCACCATGCCATCATCAGCGAGATCTTGTTTTGTAAGAATAACAAATGTGTTCTTGTCAACCACGTCATGTACTATTTGGTCTAACCGATCCCAGTCTGAAAGTGGTATTAAACATATCTTGATATCTGCTTGATCCAATCTAGTCAATCATGAGTATGTTTGTTGCACAAGTGTGTATCCAAACTTACCTGGATAATGCGCGCTTCATGCCTTCTTTCTCAATCACGTCTGTTGATTCACGTAATCCTGCTGTATCACTGATGACGACAGGATAGCCACCAAGATTCAATGTCACTTCAACTACATCTCGTGTAGTACCGGGTATATCAGAAACAATGGCTGCTTCACGTTTTGCTATTTCACATGATATGAGCATCATGGATGTGCTTGAAGAAGAATATTGACTTACCAAGCATATTCAATAATGTACTTTTTCCAGCATTAGGAGGACCAACAATAGTGACCTTGACACCATTACGCACAATTTCACCAACACGTTTGTCATCAAGATGCTTAAGAATGGCTTCACGCATATCCATGACTTCCTGTATGGCAGTTTCTGTTGCACCTTGATCGATCTGCTCATCTTCACCAAAATCAATGACAGCTTCCATAATAGCCATACAACGAATGATCTGCTCTCTCCATCGTTCATAAGGTACTCGTAGTCCACCTTCAGCCTGTCGTAATGCAAGTTGTCTTTGTGCTTCTGTCTCAGCATTCAAAAGATCCGCCAGTCCTTCAAGTTCAGTCAAATCCAACTTGTCGTTATCAAAAGCACGTTTAGCAAATTCACCCTGCTCCGCTGGCCTGAAATCTGGAAGTTCACCAAGTGCATCCAATACACTGCGTACTACTGCGTTGCCACCATGCACATGTAACTCGACAATATCTTCTCCTGTGAAACTATTTGGCCCTGGAAACCATAAGACAAGTCCACGATCCAAAGGTGCTCGTGTATGTGGATGCTGGATCGATCGAAAATAAGCCTGTCGTGGTCGCCATGACGATCGTGTACTTGAAGCTGTGCAACTTGTCAAAGCTTGCTTGGCACGTGGACCTGATACACGAACAACAGCAACACCAGCTTTCCCAGGAGCTGAAGATAGTGCATAGATCGTTTGTCGTAGCATAGTGTGGAGTAGGTTGTCGGAAATGGAAGGGGACAAAGAAATAAAGACTCTTGAGTCGGATCGGCTTGCCATGCTTCTTGTGCTCCAATGTCAACCTTGTTTCGTCTCACCCAATGCCGTTGCATGAGCAACTTGTCCAATCGCGCCAAATTCAGACAGATCCAACCACCACGACAGATATTTGAAAAGCTTGAACGTCTTGGCTTTGGTTCTTTGCGACGTACAAAGCGATATGAAGGTGTTGTACGCACGTTGCAAAAACCAGAAGGACCTCCTGACCCAGAGATTAAAGTACGTTTCTTTTGGTACATTCGATATGCATGAATTCATTGTTGACTGGATTCAGTTTCCTTTAACATCTTTCTTTGCTGGTGCCAAAACACCTGCTTCATTCCCACCTGAAGATTTACCCGAAGTTGCTGTTGTTGGCAAGTATCCCAAAGTTTGCTTGACAATCAATGCTCTGTTTTCAAACTCATTGTCTTTTAGGACGTTCTAATGTTGGGAAATCAAGTTTACTTAATCGTCTTGCATCTTCAACAGTGGTTCGTGTATCAGATAAACCAGGATTGACACAACAAATCAACTTTTTCTCTGTTGGTCGCCTCTTTTTCATGGTGGATATGCCTGGATATGGTTTTGCTCTTGTGGATGAAAAGGAACGACAAGCATGGCGGCAACTGGTAATACACATCCAATGCTTTATATCATGACATATTTCTCAATATCTCCATAGATGGAAGACTACATCTCAAGCCGTAAGACATTGAAACGTGTATATGTGGTGATTGATGCTCGTCATGGTAAAAGTTGTCTCTATCTACCTAGCTTGTCAATGCTAAGATATACATGGATAGGTCTTAAGATAGCGGATCTTGATTTTCTTCAGATGCTGAATAGGTAAAGCATGTATCTTTATTTGACATACAACTAACAAGAGATCATCCTTATTAGCAAACGAGTGAGATTCCAAATTGTCTTGACCAAGTGTGATATCCCAGTCCTTCCAGATCTTGCACGTCGTGTTACCATGGTTCAAAAGGATATAGCACAGTATCGCAATGCTATCAAGGATGTACTGGTGGTGAGCTCCAAGACTGGTGCAGGCATCAATTTCATGCGAAAGGAGATGCTCTTTCTAGTGGGACATTTACGATCCGACAAAGTACAAAGAATTCCCAAGTGATGAGATTATTATATAGTTCTATTGTTCTATATTATAAAGTTGATACACGTTGACTATTCTATAATTTGGCATGTGGAAGCACTTGCAGCTCATCCCATGAGTAGGTATCATTGTTCAATGCATCTAGTTTCAATAGTCCTTCAGCAAGTTCCCAATTCTTTTGACGACGTTCTTCGATTGAAAGATCACTCATATCATGTCCACACAGTTGAAAGATCTCGGCGGGTGGTATTGTTTTGCCTGATGTCTTTTTGAAAACAAGCTTGCTGACACATAAGCATGCCACAGTACCATCGGGTAAAATGAAGCGATGTTGAAGCCAAAACCATTTCTTGTTCCAAGTCCATACACGAGATTGAACTACATACTTGCTGAGAGGCTTGATCTCTTTGCGGAAAAGCGTCACCACGCCAGCATTGTGACAAAAGATCTGATGACCAGGCTCCATCATCACACGAGGAAAGATGGCGTATAATAGATGAATTCGACCAAAATCCAACACCTTGTTGTACATGCTAAAAAGATGAACCATATCAGCCATTATCCATCATATACTTTTTCTTGTTCATTTACCCATTGTTCTATTGGAATAGAATTAGATCCTGATTGCTGATAAGTATCCTTTGAGTCCTTACCATGTGTTGATTGTAGTCCATGTCATCAAATAGTACTTTATGATCTTGAGATACGACACCAAAAAGTGCTGTAAAGGAAAATGAGTAAGAGCATGGCTGATATGTATCGAGACTTACGTTCGGGTTCAAGGTTCTTTGCCTTGGCTTGTTTGACCAATGACCGTAACAGCCACCACGACCTGAATGTATAGGCTAAAGGCAACGACTTGTAGTGTGCCAGCAGCATAATGAGAGCTGGAATGCCAATGGCTGCTGTAGTTGGAGCCATGAGTAGTAAGGAATGCGAAAAAAGGAGTGGAAGAAAGCAAAGGATGATCCCGCTTTGGTAGTCATTTCCATGACAAACATACAAACGCCTGGTTACACACGTGTATTTCACAACTTGATCTAAACCCCACACATTTTGACATTTGGCTGTAGATTCCCCTTGTGACATTCATAGCATTCCACTGCCATGTGGCTATTTGACAATAAAATAGTCTTGTTCTTTTATGCATACACTGCCAATCTTGCATCCATATTCAATACGATCTTCTTTATTCACGTGATTGAATCTTCACGTGCAATAAGAAGCCAAGATGAATTATCGTCATCATCACCACTTGATAAGAGAGCCATATCAGATATCATGCTTACTTGTGGACGTAGTTCTCTGATTCAATTTCAATATCCATCACAGCTGTAACAGCCAACTTTTACTTGGACCTTGACTTGATCATGACTGCATGAAATTCCAAATCAGTGAGCTGCTTTCTTTTCCCGCTGCAGTTGTTGTTGTGTATGGCGACATCCGACGATAGCCACGTTGTAGCTTCTTCTTCTTCCACATCGCTATCTTCCCAAAAGGATTCACTCCATCGTCCTGAATTGTCACCTTCTTCTTCGCTCAATCTCTTTTCAGCGTCATCTATTGACCAACTATCGTCCTTGGCTCGTCGAACACCTGGTCTAAACACTCTTAGTGCAGGAGCAGCAGCAGTATTACAATATCCACCTTCCGATGCATCTGAACGAAAACGACGTATCCATGCTAGTATCCAGCAAGGTTTGTACAATTACAATACATGAAGTATATACATTAACACCTTCATAGTTACCACAGGGATAGTATTGACAGCCAAATTGGCATTCAATGATTGCTCAATTGGCTTATATCAAGTGGCTGATCATATCCAACGTAAAGTACCAGTCATTGTGGAAGACAAGAAGCGATTACGAGCCATGAGAACAAGAGTGGGAACAGCTGATTCTGATATCACGGATGCTCGTAAGGTGGTAGCAGACATTGAGCAAATCCAATCCTTTCAACGCATATCTGAAATGCTCAAGACATCATTGGATATTATCAAGAAGGCAAAACGGACATAGGGAAATGATATGTGCATGCATTACTCCCACCATGGATGCTTTAGGGATCAAGTGGACCAATCATGACAACATGAAACATGATGCAGAGTTTTAGTGTAGACATTCTTCTTATTTATCAAAACATAAACAACACGACATTCATCATCCAATATGATGGCTTTATTTTACATACACGTAATGATGCTTAGTTTGCTTTTTCAAAGTATTCCTTGGACTTGTCAACTTCAGGCTTGATAGTCATATCACCTTGTTGCCAGTTGGCAGGGCACACTTCACCATGAGTATCAGTAAACTTGAATGCATCAATCAAACGTAAAACTTCATCCACATTACGGCCAACAGGCAAGTCGTTGATAGTAATCTGTCTGATCACACCCTTTACGTCTATAATATACAAGCCTAGAATAGCATAGCGTTTAGATAGCCATCAAGTGTGCAAAAAGTATGATTACATACCTCGAAGAGTGACACCAGCATCTTCAAGCAAGACGCCATAATCACGAGCCACTTGTTTGGTCTTGTCAGCAAGAATAGGAATGTTCATCTCACCAAGACCACCTTGTTTACGTGGAGTGTTGATCCAGGCCAAATGAGAAAACTCTATACAATACATGTCAGATCTTGTCCATCATACGCGTTTTTGTATGTTATATGTGTATCATCTTACCGCTGTCAACTGATGCAGCTAGCACTACAGTATCTCTTTTCTCAAACTCCTTGACTCGATCAGAAAACGCGAGAATCTCTGTGGGACACACAAAGGTGAAGTCCATAGGATACCAGAAAAGAACAACATATTTGCCCTTGAAGTCAGAGAGAGAAATGTCTTTGAATTCGCCGTTAACAACAGCAGGCAACTTGAATTCAGGAGCAGGTTTTTGGACTTGGGCAACTGTAAAAATAACATCACGTCAATAAATGCATATGATGTCTCTTTAAACGCGTTACATACCCATTTTTGTATTGATGACTTTTGAAGAGAAGACAAGTGACAGTACACTGGTTCTATATGCCGACGGCCTTTTTATATGCCGGCTCTTTGATGTTCTATCCCCGATGGTCATGCGGATACAAGTACAGCAAAACAAAGAGAACACAACCCAAGCTGTAGTCTCCCAATCAAAAAAGTGCAGGAGGAATCATCTTATCCCATGTTTGCAACAATCATGCAGCTCATGATGGTATCTCTCCCTTTTCAAAACCTTATTTACAGTGACACATCACCACATGGTTTATCCCGCTGAGTCAGAAATGATGTTGATCCTTGATAATGAGTTGCTGGTTGTCATGACATGTGTATTGTATGATATCAATAGCAATATGAGAGAGAACAATAAGTCAAAGTGCTTCTTTGTCTATGTAATGGAATGGTGTAGAAAGTGTATAGTAGGATGCTGTGTCAGATCCCTTTATATTGTACCATAATAGGTGAAATATCGGCTGCTTATAAAAATAGCAAAAGATAGAGAGAGTAAACTGACACCACTTGGAATAGAAGGAGCTGTCATTGTTCAACTAACTCTTGCACCACGCGAGTTACACGAATGACCTATGTTTCCCACGTCCAACCGAGCACGGACGCATCTAAAGCGGCGTAAAAAGATTTTCCACTTTTCCATCGCGATTCCTATCGGTCTTGACCCGACCCGATCAATGGTCTAAAAGCCGGTAAACACCACGGACTCTTTTTTCCTTTGTTGCTCTTTTCCCTTATTCACTGCAGCCACTCTTTCCTTCTTTTTCCTTCCATGAATCTCAAAAAGATCTCCCAATCGAACCTGTCATTCGATCCGTTGAAGCCTATTATTCTACGTGGTCCTCCTACTGAAGAGTCAAAGACAGTCTTATCTGGCAATGTAGTCCTGACATTGTCAAAGCCAACCAAGATCTCCAGCATTGCAGTGACGTTCAAGTGTACTGCTACAACTTATTGGCCTGAAGGTACTTTATTCTTATCATGTGTGTATAACAGCTAGCTTATCAGATATGGATAGGGATTGGTGTTCGAGGCACACGTTTGACATCTGAAAAGGTGCTTAGTGAGGAGACGCTTGTCTTGATGAATGAAACAAAGTACTTGTCAGAAGGTGTACATCGACTTCCATTTGGCTTCCTTGTACCTAATGTAAGTAGTAGTAACAAAGGCATTGAATGATCCAATCACTGATTTGGACTTTTAGTCTGTCGTTGAATCAATCGATGATGTCTATGGCCGAGTACGACACACAATTGAAGCACGTGCTAGTCGACCTGGACTCTCTTTGCTCAATTCCTTACACTCTACAAAGACTGTTCTTGTATTGCGCACATACATGTCCAATTCATTGCTTACCAACAACACAGTACAAGATCTATCACGTACATTGGAGAAGAGAATTGGTCCAGCTGATATCCAAGTCATCATTGAACAAGCAGCATTTTCAGCAGGAGAAGCTTTTCATATCAGATCAATCATTCAGCCCCAGATGAAGCATGTACGATTAGAGCATATGGATGTGGTGGTGACTGAACATTATCGATATCTTGAATTGGAGATGAGAGCACAAAGAAATGGACATGAAAGATTTCCCTTCCAGTTTCGAGCATCGACCAGTCTTTTGGATGAAAGCACAGATACCACGGATCAAGTACAACCCATATTCAGTTCCAGCAAGGGGAAACTGCTGATCGGTGATACATTTGCTCATCGGCTGACTTTTGCAACACCTACTTGCCACCAAAACATCCATCACACAACTACTCATTACAAGGAAATCCAGTTTCGTCATTACATCACTATCAAGTTGACTCTTTCTTTTCCCAATGAAGGAGATATCTGTTCAATGCATCCAGTGGCTCCTGAAGATATCATGGAAGGTCCATTGGAACATCATACACCAACTATTCATGATCATGATGCATCTGGTTCTGGTTCATGGCAACATGTATTATCCAAATTCAAAGTGAGCCGTGACAAGAGCAAGGATAAGCGTCGTATATATGATACTATTGTCTTTGATGTGCCGATTGCCGTCTTTGATTGTCGTTTGAAAGAAGATTTTGGAAGATTGCCTTCATATTTTGAATTGGGTGTTACTCCGCGTCAAGCTGCTCTTCATGAAGGCAAGAAGAAAAAGGAGAAAAGCAAATGGGCGCAACCAGAGATCGACAAGCCAAATGAGTTACCACACACTTATCTTTGCGACTGTTACCATGAATTTGCTCGTCAGATGCAATACGCCTCTCAAACTCCTTTCTTGGTTACCAGTAATCTTCCTCTTGAACGTGTACCATCATTACCACCTCCAGAGTATGAAGCCACCAAATACTACAACTAGACCAACACACATGTATTTAGATACCCATTTAGTCATTAGCATCATATACAACATAACACTTATTCTTCACCTGCACTTGAATCACCCATATCCTCTCTCCTCCCCCCTAATTTGTCTTTCTTGCTTCGCCACGTTCCTGCCATGGTGCAACAAACAAAAATGCAATTAAAGAGTCATTTATTATTTCATTGTTGGTAAGAGAATGGATTCACACCGACTACAGTATTGTGGTAAGTAGGTGTAACCTTGAAGGAGCAGGTTGCATTACCTATTTTGGTGTAATGTCTTTAAACAACGAGTTGGTATGGGCCATTGGTAACGTTTCTCGAACATGCTTGATATGTGTCGGCACATGTTTACAAATATATGCACATGACATATTACATTTGGAGGATTGGACTTGAAAAAAGGATATACTAGAAGGGATCTTCGTTACATGAGCGCGTTCCTGCATTGAACCACGTTTTTGGACCTTTTACTGAATCGGGAATGTGTCAATTAAGAGCACATCACACGAGAGGTAGGGAAAGAGTACCGATCGCTGTGTTTATTCATAAGACGGGGGACAGCGTAACATCTTGGGGGTAAAACAAAGTAGAAAAGCTTTATGCGCGTGAGATTGGATCGCGTATATATAAACGACAACAAGGAGTCGTGGTTTCTTGTTAGCCAAATGCTCTTTTCTCTTTTTTCACTTGCTTTAAAGAAACAATGACCATTCAACAACATCAACCCAGAAAACGAACACGCACTTCACCTAATCAATTGGCTGTACTTGAACGCACATTTACTTCTTATCCTTCACCTTCAGGTCGTTTACGTGAACAGCTTTCCAAGCAGTTAGGTATGACTGAAAGATCCATTCAAATCTGGTTCCAAAATCGACGTGCCAAAGAGAAGAATCTTGCAAGACGTACATCCATTGCACAAACACGTATCTTGCGTATGCAGCAATGGGCTGCTTCAGCTGCTGCTACAGCTTGTCAAATGCAAGATACTTACGAAGCGCCCATATATTACTACTATTACTATTACTATTATAACCAGCAACAACAACAACCTACAGCCAAATTTCCACCAGCACCTCCACCACCTCCTCCTCCACCACCACCAGCATCCATGGTCCGTGCTCAATCAGCTGATTATAGTCGTTCATCTCCTCATCAAGAACAACCAACGTCTCGTTCAAGAGGAGCCACTATGCCACCTTTATCCAATATGGGATGGAGTGATTGTAAGTGTCTCTATAATGTGCTGATTTCAATATCATGCTATTTCTCACACAACACTTGTTTCTTTATGGCAGTTTCCACATTGCTTGTCCAACACCAATTTTCTGCTGACACACTTGAAATTGGTACCTGGAAGCGTATGGTGATGTTACCTAATGATATCCATTGCTTTTGTGATTTGGTGGAACGACAGCTGACTTGGGTGATTCAAGATGGGCCACTTTCATTTAAAATGATATTTGCCTTGGATTCAGTACAAACAATACAGCTGCAACAGCCGTCAGAAGATCGCATGGAGATCAAATTGACTTTACAAGCTCCAGAAGCCATTGCATTTTACATGAATGGAGCCAATGGATGGACCCAGTGTCGTGATTTCTCTCAAGATAAGCAAGCTACCCTTGTACCAGTACATCGGTTAGAAGGTCCAGCTGTTGTTTTGTGGACTGAATGGCAAGGATTCCTGCAAACACTCTCAGAAGATGATCCTTTGCATTCAAAGATCTTTTTGTAAACATATCATTTCTTGCATTTCCTTATATACCCTTCTCTTTCTCACTCTTCCTTCCTTACTTTCAAGACTTCATATTCACCCATGCACACACAACACACAAGCTCACATGCACTTTTGTAACACTATTGTATTCACACCACTATTCCCCCTTTTCGATTCATATGCTGAACATGATGATACACTAGTAAAGATTAAAAAAAAGAGATGCCACTTACATGGAGCCCTATTCATATACAAGTGAGATGGTCTGGACAGCAATGCTGCTGGTGTGCTGATGGTGCCAATATATGACTGTACAAAGGTCCTATGCCATCTACAGACCATACCATACACGGAAGCTATTGAATTTGAAGGAAGTTTTGGTTCTGTGTATTGCTTAGTTATGATATACCCCATTATAAACTCGGAATATTATATCTTGTCTTCCGAAAATTAACATGAAGTGCCTTGTCATGTACTTTGTTTTCTCCAAAATGAGAATTTCTTATATGCTGACGCCATTTCATCATTAGTTGTCTTCTTATATTAGCTTGCACTGTATCATCGATAGAACTATGAATAATGGTATAATAAGGCGATAATATCTTTGCTATTCAAGGTACACATGTACATCTTGTTCCATGTCACACAAACCTTAGTGCACCAAGACTGCGTTAAGTGAGTGCCCCGCCCATCGCAACCACCAAGCCTTTTTTCTCACTCTTGCACATGGCAAACAACATTGACGAATATAGCGATTCCTACAGCGTATGCAGACGCTTAAGTTGTCTTTATATATCTAACAAGCACTCCCTTAGATCAATATAAATCTAGAGGATGATCAAGACAACATGCGCAAAAGATTTTTCGAGAAGGGTCTCAGCGCACTTTTAGCCGACCCATATTTCTTGCTACTCTATGTTCCCGAGAATGGAGCCAAAATGCAAATTATACGACCTGCTACCAATGCCTATCATAGAAAGCGCATGATCAAACGGATTAACGAAGCGAAAGGTATTCCATCCTTTTACTACACTTTGTCGCACATTTGGGGACTATCGAAAGACAACCGGCATCACTGGAGTGATATCAGCGAATACGTGGATGACGAAAATGGGCAGCCAGTGAAACCTGTCTCAATGCGACCAGAAAAACGAGATACACTACTTTCACTTCTTAAAGATCATCCCGACAGTTATTGGTGGATTGACGTCTTGTGTGCACGTACCGATACGCCCTTGGATATTATGGGAGATATCTATTCTTGTTGCCTTGAATGTATTGCCATGATCGATGGTGAGACTACTCTGATACCGCAACTTCATAGCTTAATGGTGGCAGTAAGAAAGGAATTCCCAACGTATTATAACATGAGTTATGATGAAGTCTTGGATCGCAAGCAAGATGATAAAAGATTAGCCCATGTGACTGAGCTCCTATTCACATTGATGAAAAGTCAATGGTGGAAACGTGTATGGACCTGGCAAGAGATGGCTCTACCTTTTGGAGACGTGCGTCTTATGGCAGAAACAGGCACTCACCAGTCACTAAGCAACACAATAACTGTGGATGATCTACTTGATTACTTTCATCCAAATTTCAGGCTCGAATATATTGCTCCTGCTCTCAATAATGTAGACTGTAGGTCATACGCGAAAATTGCTATCTACAACATTTCTAACTTATTAAACAGCAGAGAGTGGTCTGATAAACGCAATGGCTCTACATGCTTGGCTCAGCGAGATATTCAATGCTAGAAGTTCTTCCAAGCGTCGAATTGGAAAGAAGAGTGCACAGGAATTTAGCTACCTGATGGTTTCATTGGGTGATTCCCCTAGGCGTTGCATGAATCCCGTGGATTATGTCTATGGTGTGTTGGGTATATTCCAGTTGAAAATCCCGAGGATGAACGATCCAAATGCAGTTTGGCGACTTTTTTTTATCTGAACTTGACAATTACATGGAAACGACAGGTATTAAGAACGAGGTCCTTGGTACCGGAGAAAGAATTACTGGAATCAGTGATCGAGCATACAGAATCGATTTACAGAAAGCTACTGATATGAGTGATGTATTTATAAATCATTTTTTAGTGACTTCCTAACATTAACAATATATATGAAAAGCAAACCCACCTTATTATTAAGAAAAGAGGAGTCGCAATGGAAGTTAGCTTGCTAGATCACCAAAGGAAGATTCGTTACACTATCAATGTAAAGCTCATATATACAGCCTTTGTTCAAGAAGTAAAGCAATCAGACCCCTTCTATCCATCTCTTTTTCCTTTTATCACAACAATCAAAAGCGGATACTCTTTTACGATCTGAATTTGCCACACGAAATGGATCAAAGCACCGATACTGGGAAATGGTTGACCAAAGCAATGCCGGTGTTCTTTGGAAGGAAATCTTGAATACAACATCATTCAAATCAGATAACATAAAGAAGTCGGTTACAAACAGGATGATTAATATTTTGATGAAGTACTTGGTTGGAGTGATGGATATGTACCGGGTATTAGAAATATGAGAATTGGGGATGCTAAAGCGTAAACGAGGAGGACGGCAGGGTGTATATGTGTAAATATCAACCTGGCAATTGTTGGCCATTAAGTAGTTCTGCAGCGAAATGCAACAATGGATCGTGGATCCTCCATTTCCTAGAAATAAGTGGATTGATGTCAAGCATTGTTGTAATGAGACATACCGACTTTAGCAAGTGTATGGGTCTAAACGGAATATAAAGTGGGGGATACGTCGACTTGAAAATGCAGTAGTGGGATTTTGTAAGAGAATTGTTTCTAGCAGCGATGAATCAGAGAATGATAAGCATATGGATGTACTTGGATGGCGATCTAAGCTCAACGTGCTGGAATATGCAGTTGACTATGGTCAGACTTTTTTCACGGGACTTCTGACAGTCTGCTACGTTGGCCATATATACATTGGTATCAGGCGCACATTTCATTCTGCCAACTTTTTCCCACTCTATATTATAGTTTTGTTGGTGAAACGAGCGTTTAAGGGACATAGCATCAGCATCCATAGAACAAGGCTCCTCTTCCCGATGTCGTAACGCCTTGAAATGTGGCCAGTGCATACACTACAATCGTATACACATTTCATTCTCATCAACATGCCTTACTTGATAGCAAAGATTTTTTGGAGAACGGTTTGTTAACATTAGCACGTACTTAATGCATTACCACCATCACAAACCCCTTCTCCAGTTGTCGTAGCGTCCTGAAACTTGGCAAGCGCATACTTTTCGATTATCCACATTTTTCGTCCTAATCATCATCCCTTACTTTATAACAAAGACTTAGTGCAGAACGGCAGGCTTGTATAAGCAAGTGATGCAGAACCACTACACTAAAACACCTCTTCCGGATGTTATAACGTCCTGGAGCTTGACCAATGCATACATTTTAAACATGTACACATTTCATTCTTACCAACATGTCTTGTTTCATAACAAAGATTTGCTGGAGATTAACGTGTCGGATACTTACTGCAATCTTTGACTGTAAATCATACACAGTTGCTCATATGCTTATCCCATAGTCACCATATATATTTTTACCTTGCTTTATGTCCTAATACACGTCTAACTGCCTCTATAATATCCCAAACATCACTCACTTTTCACTTGCATAGCTATCATATCATTGTGCATCTCATGCTTCAAGCACACCATAAAGTCATCACGTGCTCATCCTTATATCCCATGTATACCCTATGCTTGCTGCCACACCCACATATCAACCCATCCACCACTTCGACTATACATTCACGCTGCTTCATATATAGTGTACATTCAATTTAACACCGCTCCACTCCCACACCGCCACATTACATCTCAAGTTCAAAAATTCTGGGTGGCAATAGATAGGGATAGACATAGATATGAGCAGCTATAGACAATGCATATATCTATAGCCTACCTTGGCCTTGCTGTAGTACTATCACCATACCAAAACTTGTCTATTGACTCCATTCACAACGCGCTTTCAGCATCCCTCCTCCTTCATTTCACTCTGCTCACACATTGCTACAACCGTTTGTAGAGAAAGGATCATGGAAAGTGCTGGTTCTAATCCATGTTTTACTGAGAAAAAGTACTAAGGGTGCTATAGTTATATAATTCTGCAGCATGACTAATACGAAATTGCTTTGTTAGATTTGAACTGGGATTTCGGCAGTAGATAGTTGGAATGCGCTACACATTTATAACTTACCAGTGATTATATATTGCCTTACTATAAAGATTTGCTGGAGAAACCATCGTTCAAATTGGCATGTAATGCAGGATCACTATTACAAAACTCCCTTCTCAATGTGGTAACGTGCTGAAGCTTGGGCAGTGCATACGTTACAAGCATTCATAAATTTCATTCACATCAACTGCTACCACTTTATTATCAAGAGTGTTGGAAACCGGCATACTTTTAGTTATATACACTGCCAGTATTACAGGTTGTTCAAATTATGATGATTGTTGCTGACGTTGGATACGTTGCCAAACACGATGACATAAAGTTCAAGTTGACAATGAATACGTTACGAAGATAAAGCACATAAAATACCAGGTGCTTTTCCTACGAGTTCTATATATGCAGTACCTTCCATCTCATTGATCAAAGTAATATTCGGAGTCGATTGTATATGTGATGTATAGTCATTTATATGTATTAAAAGTTGTTTCACGTAAGAAATGCTATTCTATATACTGGTTATCCGCTGTTCACTTAAGGAAAGGATGCTCGAGACGATATAGCAAAAAGTTATTAATACAATTGCTGTAGTAAATGCTGTTATGTTTGGTGGAGAAAAGTGTAAGAAAGTATGTAGAGTCAGCAAATGCGTACTGTTGTAGTAGAGTGACAAGCCAAATAGTTACCATTGAGCCATATTCTTTCAAATAAGGGCCAATGTTGTATTGACAAGGTGGGTTGAAGCAGGGCAATTGTGTGCAGTTGTAGACGTGTTGAATGGGGAACCAGTGGCGAATTGCAGCGGTGCAAAGGAGGATAGAAGGATGCAGCGGAAGAGCTAGGAGCTTTAAACTGGGGTTGGTGCCATTTGCCAACGATATAAAGCTCATTTATTCGCTGCAATGATCATTGCTTTCAGAGTTAGTCATCACAGATGTAGTTCCCTTATTGTTAATATGGATTTCAAAGGATTACAAATGATGTAATTGTCAAAAAGTTAAGTTTCTTGTAGTATCATTGCACACAGTAAATATAGGCTATTGAAAACAAATCGGAAGTTGGCAGGCCGCTAGTTCTTGTCACTTTATTGTACCATAAAAGGTAAGTAATAACGCGGGAGTCTTTTTTTCTAGCCGTCACGAAGTTTCGTGTATTTATTATTGCTGTAGCTCACTGAATCAAATACTTATCATCTCTTTCCCAAAATGTCTCAACCCAAGGTAACAACCATCACATATTCGTGGAATTTGCTACTCACTATCCTCGCTACATAGGTATTCTTTGACGTGTCCTCTGATGGCAAGCCTATTGGTGTAAGTATCCATGAAAGTCAGCCTTTACTAGTTGTAGTATGTCATTGACCTATCAACCGTGTTGAACAGCGCATCGTGATGCAACTGAACGCTGACGTGGTCCCCAAGACTGCTGAGAACTTCCGTGCTCTTTGCACTGGTGAAAAGGGCTTTGGTTACAAGGACAGCATCTTCCACCGTGTCATTCCTCAGTTCATGCTTCAAGGTGGTGACTTCACCAACTTCAACGGTACTGGTGGCAAGTCTATCTATGGTAAGTTTAAGAAGAAACGCGTGTTTTTGCAAAAAGATGTTGATGTTTTATTGATAATAGGCAACAAGTTTGCTGATGAGAACTTCCAACTCAAGCACACCCAACCTGGTCTCCTTTCCATGGCTAACGCTGGTCCCAACACCAACGGCTCCCAATTCTTCATCACCACTGTCCCCTGCCCCTGGTTGGATGGTAAGCACGTTGTCTTTGGCAAAGTCATTGAAGGGTAAGTACATGGATCAATATAAAAGTAAGGCGCATTTTATTAAGTGTGACGTATAGTATGGATGTCGTTCAGGCTATTGAGAAGTTGGGTACCCAATCTGGTCGCACCACCAAGGAAATCAAGATCACCAACTGTGGTCAACTCTAAGAATCTGATCCATTTGGCGAATAAAAGAGAACATGTGCTTGGTCACTGTTGTTTCAATGCTTTACATATGTCTTTTATGCAATGACTTTTTGGATTGGCTATCATGAACAAAGTGAAGACATCTTAATAAATTGGTCAAATGCATCATGGAGCCATTAGAACATCTCTTGATTTTCATTATCACACATCCAGTAAAACACATGTCAGCAGCTCTTGCATCATCCATAAGCTCTTATCTTACATCATCATTTACTCAGATACCAGCATTAACAATAGACTAGTGAAATAGGCTTCAGTGACAAGATCAAAACACGCGTGATAGAAAGAGTCAGAGGGAAAGAGAGAGAATATGCTCACATTAAAGAGCTTGTCAATTGTGCATAAGTTTGAAGCAGTATATAAATGGAATATTGGTCACGCACATGCATGTGTACCCTTAAGTTATACCACGAGGTCGGATCATTGCACACTGACAAAGCACAGCTTAAAAGTGTGTGGTGTAGAGTGAATACCAAAAAGGTCCCAAGTATGCGCATGTGTCACAAGAATTAGCGACGTTTTTGTTCCCCTTTTCTTTATTCAAGTCTTCAATCCCATCTTGCATCGCGACGCTCTTTTGTATTTACTTTTATTCTTGAGCTTTCACGGTCCATCATCTCTATTCGATACGCTCCTCTTTTTCTTCAGCAGTACCATCAACAGCCGCCATTCGAGTGTCCAGTGGTGTATGCATGGGTCCCATCAACGATACAGAACTCAAAGCAGGTGTTCGTGTGCAAGTACAAGGCAAAACAGGCACCATTCGCTATGCTGGCACCACGAGCTTCCAAACAGGCAAATGGATTGGCATTGAGCTCGATGAGCCAACTGGCAAGAACAGTGGTGTCGTTCAAGGCAAACGTTATTTCGACTGTCGTTTGAACCATGGTGTCTTTGTTCGACCTAGTCAAGTACGAGTTCTTATGTCAAGATCATCCAGTTCTACAAGTGAGGTATGTATACTTGCTTTGTTCACTAGAAACACTCTCTAATGCATTCATGTATCACTAGGATGATGCTTTAAGCTCGCCACGATCAGATAAAAGCAGTGCCAGTTCAGAACGTTTTGCTCCTCCTCAAGATCCCAATCTTGCAGCTGCTCGATCATTGCAACAACGAACACCTTCACCATCATCGACTCTTTTACCTTCACGTATATCATCACCTGGATCACGTATTGGACGTTTACATCAACAATCAGGTGCTTCTGGTGGATCAACAGCACAAACAGGACTACGAAGACCTACCATGATTGCATCTCCTCGTAGTAGTGCTGTACCAACAGCTAGTGTCACTATTGGTCCTGGTAGTGGCAAAAAGAGCATTATACGACGTCCTCGTTCAGGAACACAAGGTTCATCAAACAACAATCATGCTACCACTAATTCAGCAGCATCAAGTGGTGGAGGAGCTTCACGTGAAGCACGTGACAGACAATTGCATTTATTACGAGAACAACAGCAGCAACGTTTAAGAGAGCTTCAAGAACAACGTGAGGAACAAGCGAGATTAGCTGCAGCTGCTGATCATGATGATGAGGAACAAGATCAACATGTGGATAATGATACAACTATGCCAGAGGATGAAGATGAAGAGGATGAAGAGGATGAATCACCTGCTACACCACCACAGCAACAAGTAGTCCAACAACATGAACAACAGCAGCAACAACAACAACCAGCAGCTCCACAATCAACATCAGTTTATGGTACTTTAGCACCATCTATGCCTGTCAGCAAATCTGAGCAAACAGTACCAATGAAGGATTATGAGGAATTGAGACTCAAGCTCAAGATTTTGGAGACAAAGCGACAAGAAGATCGAGAAAGACATCGAGAGAATGAGAAAGTCAAAGAAGAAGCTGAGCAGTTTTTAACTTTGCGTAATAAACTTCAAGGTAATGCATTGGGAACAAGAAGCTTTTCTTTATCAAAATGAAGGAGGATATTAATTGTGGATCCTATAGACAAGGTTGCTGAATTGCAGAAGGATTTACGGGAGACCAAACGACAGCTCAAAGAGACAACTGATGAAAGGGATGCATTTGAAGCCAAGTACACAGATGTCATTGAATCGATGGAAATGATGACTTTGGATAAGGAGGTCGCTGAGGAACGAGCTGAGAATTTGCAACAAGAAGTCAATGTGCTCAAGGATAAGATTGAGGAGATCAGTGTGGATTTGGATGTATTGAAGAAGGAAGCAGGTATGTTTTGAATGAACAATGTCATTATATGTACTCATTGTACTATTCATAGACATTCTCAATCGAGCACCAGAGAATATGGGTGAAGAAAAAACGCCACTTGAAGTGATTCAGCTTGAACGACACAATGAGCGTCTCAAAGAAGCATTGATGCGCTTACGTGATGCTACACAAGAACAAGAAGCCGAGCTCAATCGTAAAATCAAAGCGTTGGAGAAGGAAAATTGTGAATTGGAGGACTACAAAGGTAATGTTTCTGCTGATGTGATCCATTTTCATTGTTGGCTAATATAATGAAAACAGAGCAATATGAGCGTGTCAAGGAGCAACTCAGTGATGCTGATATGCAGATTGAAGATCTCAAGCAACGTTTGGATGACGCTCTTCATGCTGAAGACCTTGTTGAGCAGCTGACTGACAAAAATCTTACACTGAATGAAAAGATGGAGGAGATGCGAGTGGTGATCCAGGATTTGGAAGCTCTGAAAGAATTGGCTGATGAACTGGAAGAGAATCATATTGAAACCGAGAAACAACTTCAGGCTGAAATTGGTATGGCTCATGAATGATCCTTTTTCTTTGTTGATAGCTAACATTAGTGTTTAGATCACAGAGACATGCTTTTGCGTGAGCAACTGGAGCGTATTCGTTCAGGAGAAGAGACCAATGCTGATTATGAAGCAACCATCCAACAATTCCGTGAGCTTGTCACCAACTTGCAAAACGACCTTGAGCAACTTCGACAACAAGAACAAACACAACAATCAGAGCGTCACTCATTAAGCAGCCAATCCCAAGCTATGATGTCACTCAATATGCAACTCCAATCCACTGTCATGAAGGCACATGCCAAAGCTGTTGATCTTGAACTTCGCAAATTGGATGCAGCTCAAGCCAATGATCGATTGACCTATGTTCAGCCATATCTTCCTGATTCTTTCTTCAAGACTGAAAACGATCCCATCTCTTGTCTCTTATTGTTCAAACGCCTTGCATTCAAGTCTGAACTTATCATCAAGCAACTCGATCAGAATCATCCAATCAGTGAAAAGCTTATGGATACAATCAACGAGAATCTTGTCTCTGTTTGCGAAGTAAGACGAGAACATTGGGAAAATGGAAATATGTTTTTGACTTTTACCTTTTATTTTAGATGCGACAACGAGCTGGTTGGTTAAGTGATCTTGCCAAGCGATTTGTCACCTTTATCCAGCACTGCAGTCCAGGTGTCTTCACTCGAATGGGACAAGTCTATCATGATCTTGTGGGCACAGAACGTCGACTTAATGGCATTGTCGAGTTGCTACGCACTGATGAATTGAAGGAAAGCGAATGTGTATCAGATCTGCAAAGGTAAGCTTGTATTACAGTGATGAAAAAGGACTATAACTCACTATATCATGTCAAACAATAGAATGATTGCGCAACTGGAACATCTTACAGAAGTCTATCTTGTACAAAACGGTGAATCAATCCTTGTGGATCAATTCTTTGGCTTGACACGTGCTCTTGATCTCAACGCTGATCGAATGGCGGTGGAATTGACATTTGTTAAGCAAGCAGTGGATAATGCAGTGAGGAAAGAAGGCATCAGCATTACTGAAGGAGAAGAAAGATTGGACTTTGACTATCTTGAGCCTTTGGGTCGTCTTGTCAGTCAAGCCAAGAATAGCAAGATCATGGCCAAGTAAGTATAGCAGTCATTTTTGGGATTCGAGTCTCACAAAGCTACTCCTTTTCCAGGAAATTGCTACGCCAACTTGAAGACTTGTCAGAACAAGCCTTGATGCTCAAATCAGAACATCTTCATCGTTTCAAGACACTTTATGCTATCAGCACCAAGCTCAGCCAGTTTTGTTTTGAAGTCTACAAGCAAATTGCTGAATACATCAATGCCAAACGAGGAAGCAAAGAAGAAATCAGTCTTGGCATCATCCAACAGATCGTCTATAGCAAGGCTGATGAGATTCTGGAAATTGCAGAAAGCACCATGTGGGAAGGATGTTTACGCACGCTCAAGTCATTGACCAATGAGCTTACAGCTACCATTACGCGAATCGACAATGATAACAAGATGGATAAGAGTGAGTACCTTTTATACATGATTCTTTGGTCTTGGATGTGATCAAACTAAGACTGTTTCTACCATGAGTAGTCGCTACTGGCATTGCACCATGGATCCAGAGAGCTTCCGACATGAAGGCTGAAGTGGTCGTTAGCCATGATATGGAAAGAAAGTTGCAGCAACACAGTGATGAGATTGTCAAGTTGATCAAGGATATCAAGATGAAGGATCAGGCATTACAAGAATCGAATGTCAAGGTGGAATGGTTGGAGAAACGCATGACAGTTGCAAAGAAGCAGACAGAGCAAATTGCAACACTTGAAGAGTCCTTAGCCAAATCACAAGCTCAAGAGCACATGTACGCCGAAGCAATTGAAAATCTGCAGGCAGAATTCGATGCCTTGGAACAAGAACACAGCAAGCTCAAAGCTACAGCGGCACAATCTGAGATGAAATGGCAGATGGCAGCTGACAATAAGAAGACTGAACATGATCATTCAACCAGTGATACCACCGCAAGAGAGACTGAAGTGGCCAACTATAGCCATGTAACAAGCCAGGTTATATAAGAAAGAAGAGAACGAAACCGGCATGAATACTTATCATTGTTCTATAGCTCGAGACATTGAAAGCTGCCATTCAGTACCTACGAGCAGAGAATTCACATCTCAAGAGCCGTGATATCATATCATCTTTGCAGCTTGACAAATTTCCAGAACAAATTGAACACAATGAAGAGGAGATCAAGAAGAAGGAGGCATTGAGAACAATGGCTTTGGAAACACGTGTATTGATCAAGGATATACGTGCAGCAAGTGCAGTACCCAAGTTGGTGGCATTAGATGCAGAACGAAGATCTGGCAAATGGCAAAGCCAAAAACGATCACCCAGCTATCAATACCAAACACAGCAATCTGTGCTTTATACTCTGAAACTACGCAGTGAACAACTTCGCAATAAGATGGAATCAAAACCACCTTCAGCTACTGCCAACAGCACACCAGCAAAATCATTACAACGAGCATTAACACGATCATTAGCAAGGATTCAAATACCTTCTTTGTCATCTTCGTCACATCGTATACAGCTTACTAGTGCAGCAGAATTTGAGCGAATCCACAGTGTGTTTCTACGTTAATCTTTTACAATAATAAACAACAACACACCCCCTTCATCATTTTGTACATCCACACGTTGTTCAGCAGCTTTCCGATTAAACGATCCAATGTGCATGTATACTGATGTCTGGAACATTCATGGATTTCCACTTGGGTGTGCAACGTCTTGTTAGGTATATAGTTTCCCCCCTTATGTCTAGTTTTTCATTCCTACACATCCATTGTACCCACTTTCTTGGTCCTTTACCCCATAACAAAATAAGATTGAGTGTTTTATCTGCCAACATCTTGTCATACTATCACTTACACAACGATTCAATGCAATTGTTCTTTTCACAAGCCTACATGTCCCAACAATGAACAAGCAGCTTGACACAGCCCACTTCATATCTACATCAGCTGACACACAAGAATAAAGCAAGATTCTAGATCGAGCTGTATCGTGGTGCGACATTTGGTAAAGGAAATGAGAACGTGCCACACGTGATTGTTTGTTTGGGAGCACTGTGGCAGCACAAAAAGGAGTGAGTGCTCTGTTTATGTTTACAGTTACCATGTCAATCACAATGACCAAAAAAGTCGATTCTTAATCTCCAGAGAACCTTGTCAGATGAGCAACAATGCATAAGTATTTTGACATGAATCCTGCAATGATTGACTTTATACTTGCATTAACGATCACACCACTTATGTGTACGCCCATGCTAATGTCAATGCAACAGCATTGGTCATTAGAAGGAAACTGCTGTCAAACAAAGAACCAGACCAGTTAATAAAAGGCAAATGCCCCTGATGGTGCGGCGTTTAAGTTCACTGTTCCAGTAATTGACAAACTTTATTGGGGCGTTTTTACACAATCCGGGGTTGTGCAACGCGGCTCAGATATATTGTTACCATGGCAAGTTCACGATAAGCACCTGAAGAAGACACGCTTATGTTACACCAACTGTATTGATCCACAAGCAATAGAAAAGGAGAATGGATGAAAGGAAAGTCAAAGTGTCTTGAACCTTGATGGCGGAGCAGCCAGGTGACAAATCCCATATACGACAACAATGGATAATGAGAGAGATCCAAAAATATAAGAGCCCTTATAGATTCTTCTCTCTTTCTCATTTTCTTGGTCCAATCACCAATTCCACTTATACACATCATCATGCTAGTTGCTCGCTTAATATTGACAGTGACCTTGGTCCTTCCATTCTTTTCAACATTGGCACTTGCTGGTATTCAACATTGGCGTTTTCGCAATTGGAACAAGTATCACAACGACGATGCTGGTTGGCGCACTGAATGGGGTCTACCTAGATCTGGTGGATGGTCATGGCCAAAAGGCAATACCAAAAATCATGCTATTGTCAAGGACCCTGCAGGTGGAAAAGGCGATTACGTCTTAAGAGTACGATATCCTGCAGGTAGCAGCAATCCTGCAGGCAAGATACAAGGCGGCATTGGATTTTATGCACAACCTGTCGAGTTGCCAAGAACAGCCAAATTAGTCGTCTTTCAATATCAAGTCTACTTCCCATCCAACTTCACTTTTGTCAAAGGTGGCAAGCTCCCTGGATTGTATGGTGGACACACTGCATGTTCTGGTGGAAGTAATTCCAATTCATGCTTTTCAACAAGGTATGTATATACATGAATTGGATGATGCAATGGTTCCATGTTTGCATTAACATGACGTTTTACACTTGCAGATTCATGTGGAGAACTAATGGTGCTGGTGAAGTTTATGCATACCTCCCTGAAGCAGAACAACGTGAGAGTTTGTGTCAAGAATCAGATGTCATTTGCAATCCAAAATATGGCTACAGCTTGGGTCGAGGATCATGGACATTTGCTAGAGGAAAATGGGTCACTGTGCGTCAAACAGTACGCCTTAATACACCAGGTGTGCGTAATGGCATGGTGCGAGTGGATGTTAATTGGCGACACGTTTATACAGAGAGACGTCTTGCATTTGTCTCCAATGAAACTGGCAAGCTACTTGGCATCGGTATGTGTAAAAGCTATCCATGCACATCTTGAAATCATTTATGCTTACCGCTTATTGCATTCATTATAGCATTCCACACATTTTTCGGTGGTAATGGTGATGACTGGGCACCTTCCTCTGAACAACATGCATATTTCAAAGACTTTCATATGTTCGCATACTACTAGTAGTGTATAATGAATAATAATAATAGACATACATCTTGATATCCATTGAAGCAGCTTCTCTTGGCTTATGTAAACATGCATAATTTGTATTCTGTAACCAACTAGACTATCACTAGCACAAGACTGGTATGTACAATGAGACGATAAGAGAGTCATTTTGCTCGTAGCAATCACTACTTGCTTCACTTGGCACTTGGATACACACCATGACCAATATATGACACCCTATATGAGAAGAAACCATGTACCCATTGAACGATTAATACAGCTACTGCTAGTCCTGTGTTTTCGCCTACAATGTCGCTATATCTCATCCTTGCACATCTTCTATACCAGTGGTGACCAAGTCCTCATGAAGAAACAAAGACCATTTCATGTATGCCAGTCATATCCTATCACACTTATAGTTGCATAAGGAAAAGACACATCACCAGTAACATGAAACTGCCACAAGCAATATTATGGGATATATTCCAAAAGTGTTCAGCACATACAAAAGCACCTTTCGACATAGTACCAAGTCTAATACATGACATTTGTGGATCACCAGTCTCCTGCCAGCCATAAAGTCATCTCTGTCTGGCACTTTGTTGGCGAGCATACGATACAAAAAGCATAATAGATCATGCATTACGCTTCATACTTTCACAAAAGATACTTTTGGATCGGCTATTTGTTTCTGCTTTATCGATCATCCCATGCTTACTTGTGACAATTTACAACATACGCTGTCATAAGCGCAAACTAGCTGTCATGTTATGTAATAGCTGATGACGACAAGCAATGGAAAGTCCCCCAATGCTGCTCAGTGTTCCTATGCTGCAATAGATCTTGGGTATTAGGAGGTATAATGCGTAAAGGGACATCAGCTCTTCTTCGATTCTTCCCTTTGGCGACATTTGTCCTTCTATTCTTCGCAATTGGATTGCCAAGGATATGTATGCTGCGCATGTAGGGCGTGGATACTAGATAAAGGAGAAGATGAAGATGAAAAAGTGACACTTAGTATGATACAGTATATCGATATTCATAAAAGATTGTACATAATAGCTGGATTACAAGTATATATACAACTACACTTAGTGTGTCAGCCAAGTAAACTGACATTCTTGCTGTTGATCTGGCATTTTTGCAAAGGGTGATGCCATTAATGCAAGATTTAAAGTTTGAAAGTTCACGCGCATACACATGCATGTGAACCAAACCCCTTCTCCCATCAACAGCTTCTTGTTTTCCTACATGTACTCACTCCTTGTTTCTCTAGCAGCTCGATTTTGGGCCTTTACTCACTTCAGTTATCATTCACGCTCATATCAGCAGTCATTCTTGGAGGTATATGTCTACTTTGCCATAGAAGATGTCATTCTTCTTGACAAATTGCTCCTCATTACCTTCCCCTTTACTCTTGCAGCCATCTTTTCTTCATATTTTCGCCTTCAACAGGCCATGATGATAGCAATCTGCAACATGGATCCGACTTTTGAAAAGTCAATGTACAACATCATCATCAATACAAGCACATTCCAGATACATCCTAGAGCAACACCAATGCTGAAAATGGTCAAGGAGAAAGCTAGATTGTTTAAAATAGTCTGCATCTTTCACAACATCAACCATTATCCCCTTGACTCCTTTGTGGCAAGAAGTTGTGCAAAAGTTGTTGTATCACAAATTAGCAACAAACAAGAAAATTCCAACTTTTAGCATACACAGATGCAATGACTCCTTTTTGTATAGAAGAATACTAACAATTACTGTAAAGATAATGGATATGACAAGGGGAAAGGGGATGCAGGTAGTAAATGTTGCTTTGATATTGGGGATAAGAATGGGGGATCAAGGTATCCTGGGGGATCATATACATTGTCGTTAAGCTCTAGTGTTTTCCTCCAGACGTAATGTCAGTGGATTGGGCACTATCGCTATCGTCGTCAGGGCGTATAGTGGGATGAACGACAGGAAGATCATACTTCATGGATCGCTGATGATTAGGCATCTCACCATCAAATGTCATTTCACCAGTGACCACTTCAGTGGTGTTCAAATTCTTTTGTCGAGTATCAGATTGGCCATTCTGACCAGAGGAACTTGTAGTTACCCAGTGCACAGTAATGACATTGATCTATACATGCATAGAGATGTCAATAAAGGGGATAACCAAGGGCAGAAAAGAGGAGAGGTAAACTTACCGTCACATCAAGTGTGCAAAGAGTAAGACAAACAAGACCACGTTCATGGCCATGTGTCATTACTACACCCAACACATTCAGGAAGGAAATCAAGAGACATACTAAAGATGCAACCAATGTGCGTCTTGCAAGACGATATAACTTGGATGTTTTCCAGTTGGTACGTGAATTACGACCCACGCTCATTAGTGGTTTCATAAATAGCCAAGTCAGGTACAAGTTGAAGATCTGCAATTACAGTGTCAATGTACGTTGCACGAGCATGCATAATGCATCACCCCTTGTTCTCGTGTGGGGGATATTCATCTTTCCACCAATAACTTACAAAGTCATAAACTAGTAGTGGGACACTTGCAATAGGCTGCAAGCCAATAGTGCACTTGCCATCAGGCTCGAGATAAATGTTGCGGAAAGTCATCTATTTGGTGCCACAAAAACAAGAATGTTGGCATGCAGCTCGTAACATGATTGCAAATCACATACCATGAGAATGAAAATCACAACATATGGACAAAGAAGGACAATGTGAAACTTGTATTGGCAGGTCCTGAGACGTGTAGTCTTGACTGCAGTAACAAGATGCACACGTTCAATAAGCCTATATCAGAGAATAAGTGTCACATAAAAAGAACAATTATATGTACTTTTGTATGATACTTACCATGCATAGATGGCAATCTTACTACCGGCATAGAAAACATCGCATGAAAGCATACCAAGAGTGCATGAGATGATGTTATCTAAGCGATCAGATAAGTCTTCATTATCTTTAACGTGATGATTTTCCTTACTATTATTGGTAGAAACAACAACAATGGATGTTGCAGAAAAGGCCCAGGAGAAGAAATAGAGGATAATGACTAAAGCGCGACCATAGTTGATTGACTTGAGCTTCTCGCCATTGGTTTTGGCACCAAGAGCAAGAGCAAGAACTGTGATACAAGCCAAAGAAATGAATTCGGAACCCACTTCAAGAACATCGGGACCAACAAGATTGGCGTCCACGCTGAAGCTAGTTGTGTTATCCGCTGACATGGATGTGTCGCTCATGTTAAAGTTTAAAGTAAGTGAGAGAAAAGTCGAATAATACCACTTGGTGTTACTTTATATGCTTGCTGTCAAGGCGGCAATCACCAGGGAGAAGAAAAAGGGGAAAGTCTAAATGAGGAGAAAGTGTGTACCAGCAGATCGATGTGTGATATGTTGCACCATCATTCACCATATCTGCTCACTGTAAACAACATCTCGCCCCTCTCTTCCGGGAGAAGTGACGTTGTGCATGTCAATGGCTGTTTACTAACTACACCCAACACATACATGGATGCTCCTTAATCACTCCTTTGCAACAAAATCAAGAATCTACAAGCTACGTGAATGCAAGGAAGCTGTGTCAATCCATACTACATTCGGCATAAAATCCTTCCAAGAAGAGTCATGCCCTTTACGGAGGAAGTATAATATCCCCCATTTCACCACCAACATTCGCGCATGGATCACACGCTTTCACCATATACAGTGCACATCTTCTCTTAACTATTCTTGTTGTGCAGCTGCCATTCCCCTTTTTGTCTCTTCTCCTTTGCCTACACAACGACTCTTGTAATGATAAATGTTGTTTTGTCATCCACCACACTTTGTTGTTATCCTCCGGATTCAAATAATGCTCCTTCAATAAAACATTGTGATTGATTTACTGCTTATTAGACTATTGCTAGAGTTTATAGGACTAGTTCTAATGCTAATAGGGATGCACAGACAATTTGTCTTGCGCATAGGTGTAGCTGGGGAATGAAATGCTCTTTGGATTTCCTAACGCGTCCTTGCCGCTTGTTCATTTACCAGACTACTTTCTCGAATATGCTTATTGTCCAAGGAGAAGACCAATACATCAAGCAATATCTTGAAGCACTTTCCTCACGTTCTGTACGCTATGGACAAGACTACTGCTCACGTCAATTGCCTTCAAGTTCACGCATCAAGGTATGTTTGGGAAGGGGTTGATTGAGACACTTGCCAACACCATCTCGTGCTTGCTGTACTCTAGCGAAAGCCAAATGCACCTCAGGAAGCAGCAACTACAACCATAATCACTGAGACTCCAAAGATTGACGTGGTTATCAAGGTTCTCAAGCCAGCATCGCAACTTACTATTACCGGCATCTCGGTCAACGACACGATTGAAGACCTTAAGGAACGTATCGCCAAGCAATACGGCAACGGCTTGACACTCAACAGACAACGCTTGCTTCTTAAGGGAAAAGCACTTTCAGATCCAAAGTGTTTGAGCGACTATAACTTGACTGACAAGGCAACTTTGCATTTGATGATTACAGCAGCACCTGCATCACCTTCTTCACCTGCAATGGGTCGATTTGGTCTCTCGGCAGCAGCAGATGAAAAGGTCAAAGATCCAGCATTTTGGGATGCAATCAAGTCAACTGTAGCTCAACAACTAGGAGGCGTAGATAAGGATGTAGATATTGTATTGGAAAAGATGAAGAGTAGTCTGTCGCAATAAAGTGATGTGCATGTTCGTTTCTTGGTGATGCAAACACTGCCACTTGTCCTATGTGCTTTAGTATAGATATAGTTTAGATATGTCTATTTGGCTCATAAAGATACAGGAATACCTTATTCAGTCTCATATACTGTCTTGATTGTTATCCATGACACATTTCCACATCTACACGAGCACAATGCTTGTCATCTTTATGGTGTTCTTTGAATCATACCATGTCTTGGCCATTGATGATACCCAATTTCAAAGGAAGATGCAATGATTTATCTCCTGGTACCTCGCGTACTTTGTTTTCACTGTATGGATAGTATAAGTCGATAAACGTGCTTATGATGTGCAGGGGTCAACACCATATACGGCAAAACACTTGTGTCACGAATGCGCACAGACCTGTGGCAATCTTCCATTTTCCACTAATATGTCGTTTCTCCTCCATGGCACATTAACGAGTTTGGCATGTACTATGTGGACGGGTATAAGTCACCTAAAGTCGTTGAAGAAGATGATGATGTTAGAGTAAGAGACCAATACAAACAGATCGACCAGATGATTTTGATAGTGGATGGAGAAAGTAGAGTGGATAGATTCCTAATACAATAGCACGGTCTCTTGGTATACCGACCAAGGAGCTAAGCTATAATGGAGAGTCGTTGCATTTGCTGATGCATGCTTATCAAGGTGTGGTATCTAAAAGCGCATGATGTATGTATACGTGCACTATGGCGATGAGCAGTACACCAACATAAAGCCTACAAGAAATATCCTTTATTGGCTTTACTATTTACTTGAAGAATATATTGGAATGGAAGAACAAGCATCAATTGCGAAGGCTTTCGCTCCCTTTGGCGATGCTTTTCTGTCATGGGAATGTTGTAACATCATTCCAGCAAAGAGATAGATACTTATGCTATCGAATATACCGAACGGCACTGTAATTGTACAAAAGCTGACAAGACCTGTCATAACATATATTCTTGATGCACATGATAGTTAGACATGGATCTGTGGCAGAGCCACTACTGGCAAGTAATCAGAACTGGTAGGTAGCAAGATGTTATTTTCATTCATGGAGGTACTAGTGAAGGTTTATGGCTCTTTGTATCATTCGTGCAGGTATTGGGAATTGGTTATGAGTCAAAACATGCGAGATGGTTTCTAAAGATGGTTTCTAAAATAGGATTGTCTTGGTTTGGAAATGAGTAGGTGGCAAGATCGGTTTTTCATTGTTGATAAAGTAAAACACGAGATGTGCTATGTATATACCAGTAATGAAGTTCATTGTCATGGTAATTATGTAAACAACCAGAAATGGTCATGTTGTATTGAATTAAATGCAACGCATGTTCTTTGTTTTGGTGCTTAAATGGATCATTTAGAGTATAGCCAAGTGGCGCGTTTATGTATTGTGTCAGAGATAACACAGCGTGATTCAATTAGCGGAACTAAGATCACTCCTTTATTCGTTTGCCACTTCAACAGAACAACGACTGCAACTGCTCTCTATATAACTCGTCGCACATATTCACCCACTTGTTCGTCGACATACACACGTCTCCTATCAAAAAATAAGCAGCGTCATTCATCCAGATACCATACTGGAAGTCCTATGTTCACTTACCCAACTGCCGCTTCACCCAAGATTGCAACGTCAACATGTCATTCGAAAGAGACAATGAAGGAGCCCCACTTGACACTTATGGCGGCTTACACATGCTACAGCAACAGTATTACAGCAATCCAGCTGCATCTGCTGCAAGACGTACTGGATCGCCAGCTCCATCGGCATCGTCACCAGGTAGCTATCCTTTTGCAATGAATATGGCACGATATGGTGCAAGTGGTGGAACACCGCCTGTTGTAAAGACTTCTGCTGGTAGCAGCACCCAAGCACCAACATCTTCAAGCAGCATCAGTACCAATGGGAGTTTGTTATCGAATGCGTCACCCCATGTTGCTAGGCAGCTTACATATGCTCAGATATCTCGACAGTCAGCTTCACCCCATCATCATGCACGTACAGCAGCTGCTATGGCGCGTAATGCCCCAGTGGGAGCTACAGTGACTATTACAGATCCAAACAATCCTAGCAAAACGCTTAATGGGATCATGGGCAACACCAGCAACAGCTTTTCAACTGAGAGCAGAACAGGTGCCAAATCAATGACAGCAAACAACAACAATGAAAACAACAATGATGCATGGAGTACACTTGATATGGGTGGAATGGGTCTCAAGAACATATCACCAGCATTGTGTAACTACTACACTTTTCTAACGGTGCTTTACATCAATCACAACAATCTCACTTACTTGACACCGGGCATATCCAAGTTATCCAATCTACGCACGCTTGATGCATCTGGAAACAAGTTGACAGAGATTCCTTCAGAACTTGGAATGCTTATTCAATTACGAGAACTGCTTCTCTTTGACAATAATATCATCACTCTTCCCACTGAGCTTGGTTCACTCTATCAGCTGGAAACACTTGGTCTTGAAGGTAATCCCATTCAAGCGGATATCAAGAATATCTTGTTACGTGATGGATCAGCTGCTGTTATTATGTCTCTTAGAGAAAGTGCTCCAGGTAAAATAGGATATGGGTAAATGGATTACATTATGTCTCATGATGGTTCATTGTTAGTGGGCATGCCTCCTCCACAACGTGAATGGCTCTCCATTGAACATTCTACTTCAGGGGATAATGATGGTAAAGTACACGTGTAAGAAATTGGCAGGGGATCATCCACGTGCTCATACATTTTTATAGAACGATTCACTGTGCTTTGTTACAACATCCTCTGTCAGAAATATGCTACCAGCCAAGCTTATGGATACACACCTTCTTGGGCATTGTCATGGGATTACCGAAAGTCATTGATTGTGTCTGAAATCATGACCTATGGTGCCGACATTGTCTGTTTACAAGAATTGAGCTTACAGCAGTATGAGGAAGTTTTCCAGAGCGAGTTTCGAGAGAGAGGTGGTTATGACAGTATCTTCTATCCCAAATCACGAGCCAAAACCATGTCAGAGCAAGAGCGTGGTCAAGTGGATGGATGTGCTACATTCTTTAAAGCATCCAAGTAAGTCAAGACAAAGAGCATTTGACTCAGTAGACTGATGGCACTTTTTAGATTTGAGCTTATGGAAGTGAATTTACTCGAATACAATCAGAAAGCATTGCAACGAGCCGATTTCAAAAAGTGTGCAGATATCTACAATCGTGTGATGACCAAGGACAACATTGCAGTGATGACGCTATTGCAGAACAAGGACACCAAAGATCATGTACTGGTAGCCAACTCTCACATTCATTGGGATCCAAGCTTTGCAGATGTCAAATTGGTTCAAGTTGGCATGTTGATGGATGAAATTGAAGCATTTGCATCCAGACACACCAAACATCCTACGCGTTTGGCAACAATCATTGCTGGTGATTTCAATTCAGAACCTGAGTCTGGTGTCTATGAGTTTTTATCCAAGGGCACTGTCAAGCAAGATCATGATGACTTTGGTGAATACTTGTATGGAGACTACACAACTGATGGTTTATCACATCCACTCGCGCTCAAGAGCTCATATGCATCTCTTGGAGAACTACCATTCACGAATTACACTCCAGGTTTCAAGGGTGTTCTCGATTACATTTGGTATACTAGCAATACGCTTGACGTGCTATCATTGCTCGGCCCTGTCGATCAAGATTATTTGAACAAGGTGGTTGGTTTCCCCAATCCACATTTCCCATCCGAGTAAGTGTTTTCTTTGTAACAAAAAGTCATTGTTGACTAATGATGTATCTCTTATATAGTCATATTCCCATCATGGTGGAACTCAAGTTGAAGCCTTCTCGCAAATAGACTAGATCTCACCTGTTCTTCCCTAACGACTCCCATTTCCTAGATCATCCTCTTTTTGTCAGTCATATATCTGTTTCACCTTTTGCAGCTCACTTGTCACAACCGCATATTCACAGCACTCGCACACATCTCACACTCACGATCCATCCAACTCCCGATTTCATCAGATAGTACATAACTTTCTCTTTTTCTTTTGACTCGTTATTTGTTTTATTTTGTTTGGGTACTTGAATTGTGCTTTTTGAAAGAAGAACAAAGGTTTTTTTTTTCACTACATTGATAATGGATACAGATTACAATGATGAGTTTATTGAGCGATCTATACACAGGTGGAAGGAGTAGGGATGGTAGTGATAAATGTATGCATATAAAAGAGTCTATACAAGTTGCAAGTCTAAATGTCCTTGAGCCAGGTCGTTTTTGATGGTACGAGCTTTGACAACTTGACCCACTTGAAGCGTTTGATCAAGATTAGCGAGTCTGGCACGAATACCCAGTTCAAGAATGGTAACAGTTGCAGATTCCATAGAAGCACCCAAGTCAGAGCGAGCAAGAGCATTAGGACGATTCACCATACAAGTCCACAAGGTATCGGATGGCAGTCTAGATACAAGTTGTTGGACCCAGCAAGTGATACTGCGTTGTTGCCAAGCCATCAATCGTTTCTCTCTTGCTTCAAGTCGTGGAACAAGTGTCATGAGCGTGTCGTTATCAAAAGGTGCTTTTGTACCAAGTACATGAGCCTTCAATTGCCAATGTACAAGCATATCCATGTAGCGTCGTAAAGGAGAAGTAGCTTTGACATAACCATCAGGAATACCCATCAAGACATGTGGCAAACCTGCTGTCGTGGTAGCCATGGCAGGTGGTAATATGCTCATATAATTCAACATTTGCTGCATTGACACCATACCAGTTTCTGGATCACGTGCATCCATCATTTCTTGTCGCAATGCTGCATCATCTTCAGGACGCCATGTTTGTGTACGATGTGGTAAATACAAGCCATTTTCACGTGCACATTGACTGACTACACGACCACCCAAAATCATTGTTTCAGCTACCATTTGTCGTGCTGGTGATATTGCTGAACGATCCAGTGATACACGTAATGTTGGTAATTTGGTAGCATAGCGTGGTTTGCCATTGAAATCATATCTTGGCAAGTCAATAGGTGCATCATCCAACGAAATGATTGGGGATGGACGTATAAAGTTGAGACTTCCATTGCGGATGCGTGCCAATTGGTGTGTACGAATCAATTTGTAAATGTCAATCAAGTCTTTTTCAGCTTCTTTTGGCACTGTTGTGGTCGTATTGGCTGGTTGTTGTTGTGCAGCATCATGTGGATGGACAAAGCTGTTGTTCAAATCAAGGTGTGGGTCTGACATGACAGGTGCAAGTGGCTCAAGAAGCTTGTCAAGGTCGTCATAATAGATCTTGTGCACTTTGTGAACAACTGAAGGACGCACATGCCAATCAAGAATCGATCCATTACGAGTATCAAGCTTGGCTGAAAAAGAAAAGGCGTATTGGGACCCATCACGTAATGTATGAGCTGTTTCTCCAAGACTGAACTTGAGCTCGCCAAGAACACGTGGTAACATGGAAACATGCATTTCTGGCATATACAATGTTTGAACGCGTTGTTGAATCAGTGGTTGCATTGGATGATCAGGTGGAATAAATGCTGTAGGATCTGCAATATGAATATGTAACCAACATGCATCATTTGAGCCTGGAATACGTTCAATCGATACACCATCATCAATCTCTTTTGCTAATGGATCATCCACTGTATAGACTGGTAATCTTCCAAAATCATGTCGTAGCGAATCGCATGGATCACGTGCATAGAAACCTGCACCATCAGTTTGGCCTTCAAGAAACGCTGTTGCATATCCATCCAATTGCTGTTGTGATTCACGAGCACGATCCGACCATAGAAACTCATCGACAAGAGAAGCATTTTGGATCAAGAATAGATTGTCCCATGGCTTCAGCATTCCCACTTGCTTAAGAAATCGTGTCGCCAATGACTTGTCAGCAAAAGTATCTTCCTTGTAACATCCAAGTGCCTTAAGAATGGTTGGTGCATAAATGTCATGTGGTGATTTCAATGCGCTATCAGGTGATTTGACCCAATCTGCAACAAAGTTGATGAAACGTGCATCTTGTTTACTGAATCGATGTTGATGTAGTGCTCTGGTATCCTTGACAGTGCCGAGATCTGAGTTGGCCAATCCATCATAGAGTTGTATCAAAGAAGATGTACGTTCCAGGAATGTTGTATAGCTCTTGTCACGACTACGAATGGCATCCACCAGGGATGAAATCTCCAAAGCACCATTCTCGGATCTCAATTGCCATTCTTGGGTCGATCGTACATTACGTGTGGGAATAAAATGCAGTGGATCATTTGCCAGATGCAGGAATGTAATGTGTAGTTGTTCAGATGATACTGGTTGCTCTTGTTTCAATTCAAAGGCTACCCGAGCCATGTCTTCCAATGTCACTGTCAAATCATCCTCTTTGCTGTCAGCTTGTGCAATAAAGTGCTTGTAGATACGATTAAGACCACGTAATGATAATCCCTTCTTGAGCTGAATCGCTTTCTGATAATCGCGTATCACTCGTGACTCAAAAGATGCTGGCTGATCTCCTTGCTGAAAGTTGGGTATGCGAAATAGAACATCCTCGCTCATAAACTCTAGTTCTCGCCCGTTACGCAACATGACTGTCAGGATCTGTCGTCGTCCACTGATAGCTTTCTCATTCACTACGACACCACTCCATTGAGAATCCCTTTTTGTTGGAGTAGAAAGAGTACATGAGTTGCTGAACAAGATCCCAAGCGATCTGTGCCTTACTTTGTAAATATCTCTACATAGTCGCAGGGCTGGATTGCAGTTGTATGGGTGGAAGGTGATGGGATCTCGATCTTGGGTTCTTCGAGAATAGAGATAGGCACAGTGTCGTCGTCCAAAACTTCTTGTTGTTCTTGTGTATCCACCTTTAAATGTGATGATGTCAATGGTATCTTGGCTGCAGCATGTCTAGAACGAATGAAAGAACGAGATGCTCTTGTTGCTGCCGTTAAAGGCATACGACGAGTAACGCTCCATTGTTGGAGCAGCACTCGTTGCCACATAGTGAATGATAAAGTATAAATGAAAGAAAAAGAAAAAACATTTCAAGTACAGCGGACGAGTTTCATGCTGTCTCACAAACACACACATGTATACACACACATAGAACAAGTCATTTATGTAGAAGCCATGTATAGATACAAACTACAGGACATGGGATATATATCTCATTTACGCCTTCAACAATGCTGCTCCTTGAGTAGTAACTTCTCCATCAGCTTCCACGCCATCGACATGCTCACTGTTAGTCATAGTGCTCACAGCTTGAATAGATGCATCAGGCACTTCAACAGAGAATCCTTTAAGTGCAGCGTTATAGCGATGCTTAATCTTGGCACCGGATGCTTCAATTTCCTTGGCCTTGGCTTCAAGCACGTCGTCAGGAGTGTCCTTCTTGAAAGTGATGATGTAGTTGGAAGCTATTTTCGTGTTGGTACATGATAAAACACGTCTCTCTATTTGAAATGACTTACTGGTCATGATAAGCTGTTGTGATAAAGAGAAGAAGAGTAGTGGGAAAAGAGAAGAAAGGATAACGTAACCTTTATATGCCGGGCATTGTGTGACACAGAAACAAATCTTATTGGAGCTTCTTGCATGCAGCCGGGACCTTTACGCCATGCCAAACAACGACATTTAAAACTGGCTCGGTTCTAATCCATGTACACATTTCATCATCGTCATCCTATTCGCTTATTTGAATCAACTTGTTACATTGTTGTTGCATGATAGATGACTGAATTGGTCCAATCAGCACAAAGAGAGGAGAAACTAAAATTGCCAGTCTGCAGCTACTTTTCGGGAGTGGCACCTCTCTCACGCATCATCATTGAACTCTTCCTGATATGGTCGGTGGTAGACTTCTTTTCAAAGGAGATAAAGAACACAAGTAGGGTAGACATATCTTGATTTATTCGATTATCACTCACTCTACTCTATCTTGTTAGAAAGAAGAAAAAGAAACGCTCTGCTTCTGAACGCGATGAGCATGGTGGAGCTATGGGAGATTCAGAAGAAGGTATAGAGTGAATCCACAAGGACAAAACTGCAGTAGACTTACTGTATCCTTTCTAAAGGCTGGGTACGTGTGGATCAGCTTGACGATCTAGTGGGACCACTGTTTATTACGCATCCAAGCGATCCTACTATATGCTTGACTGTCGATGACAACGATCGGTTGCTTGCTTATCCTATTCCTGAAGGTGCGACTGAGACCGAACCTGTGATTGTGAATCAAGTCTTTGTAGGCGCACGGCTATTAGGCACATCCAATACGTTTACTATCAAATCTGTACACAAAAAGTACTTGAGCTGCGACAAGTTTGGTGTTGTTACTGCCGATCGTGAAGCTATCAGTGGTCTTGAAGAGTGGGAACCAGCCATTACTGATGCAGGTGTCGCTTTTCGTAATGCTCACGGCAAGTTTCTTATGGTGGATCAAATTGCTGGAGGAGGTAAGTGTACAATCCAATACATACAATACATTGTGTATTCATATGCATCATCATCATCATCAGGTTTTAAGATTCGTGCCGATTCAGATGAAGTTGGCTTTTGTGAGACATTTCGAGTTTATTGTCAGGCACGTTTCAAACGAAAGGCAAGACATGAAAGGAAAAAGGCAAAGAAGGAATCACATGTTGATGAATTGGATAATGTGTAAGTCATTATGAAAGCTAGTTAAAGCACTTTGTTCATTCCATGTTCTTCTTTACAGTAAAAAGTTCCAATCTTGGGGTGGTGGTCGCGTACACTTGTCCAAATCAGATACACGTGAATTGAAGAAGGCCAAGGAAGAAGGTCGAATCGCAGAAGCCATGCTGGATCGTAGAGCTAAAGTCAAATCAGATCGTTATTGTAAATAATATGCTATTTTGTTGTGTCTTTGCCTTCAAATGTTATCGAGTGAACAATATAGATCAGGATTTATTACTGTGATAAACATGGGGAAGCTACATCTTTTATGTATGTTTGTCTTGTTTTGGCTTGATTTGAGCGATGTGGAACCATCTTTTCTTGAACAGATTGTAGTTGGTACTGCTAGACGATAAGGCAGCAGATGCAGTTGTAGTGGATAAAGTCGTATCTGTACTTGTAGCAGCAGATGATAAAGAAGTGACGGTAATAGTAACTATACTGCATGCGCCATTGCTGTCAGCAGTCGATGTCTCGCTTGTAGTCGAAGGGCCTACTTCCCAAGAGGAAACACTGCTTGTTGTCATACTTGTAGAGTCACTTGATGATGCTGATGATGCTGATGCCGTCAATGTAGCGGAATCTGTGCTTGTAGCACCTATAGTGCCTGTGCTTGAGCTGGGAGATGCTGTGCTAGTGCTGTCGCCTGATGATGTTGATGATGATGAGCTGGTGCCTCCACTGTCACAGCTACTCACTGCATACAAGACAAACAAATGTTTAGTTTGACTGATATCATGATTTGGCGTTTACATACCTGCAGTCCATTCGCTGTTTGCACTACCATCAGGCACGCTGGTTGCATACCACTTGGCCTAGGAATAGTGTAGCAAGCAATATGCCGTTAAAAACGCGATCCATAACAGAATGTAGTTTTTGCTTACCTGCCAGATGTATCTGTGATACAAAGAAGACATAGGATTCATTGCTGTTGGTTAATAAAAGAAGGAGGAAACCTAGTTGGAATCATGCTTACCCACTAAGCAATCAAGAAAGATGATGAGTTATTGTTTTCTCCTAAAGACTTGTGGAAGATTGATACTCACTTGTATGATACTTTGCTTCCACCAGGATACGACTTTCCTTTCTCATAAGCTGGTGCGTCACATGGGGGTGGTGGAGAAGATGAACTACATGATGATGAACCTTGACTGATAGCCCCTTTGATTGCCTTGTCAAATCGATTGTTTCCATATGCCTGGGATACATCTAGTATACATATTGACGTGATTAGTACATAGACTCTTTGTTCACATTGCGGATTTCTTACCCCAATACATGACTCCTCCAAAACTTGGAAACTGCTTTTGTGTTTCGGTTGCAATCTTGCCTAGTTGATCAGCAGAAACATATCCGCTTCCTGCAGCACTGCTACTAGCTGGAGCGCCAATGTAGACCTTGACGTTCTTGTTGGGAGAAATGTTGCGTGCCCAATAGTCCCACTGACCAAAATTCCAGTTAGGTTGACCATAGGTCTGTAATCCACAAGGATTGTTATCTATTGCCTACATGATCAGTTGCTGCAAAGAAACAATGGCATGTCATTCATTAGTACTTACAAAATTGAACAAAGACTGCATCCACAGGAAAATTGTTGATTGTTTCTTGAAGATTGGCATCTGGATATACACATTGTGGTGCAGCTGTGATATAATACTTGCGATCGGATGAATCAAAATGGCTTTTGAGCTTGTTCAAGAATGTCGTATAATCTAATGAATGTAATACATGTGAGAATAGAAGGATGTGTTTTGATGTGTCAACTTACGAGCTGATCCACCACCTTCAATGTCAAGATCCACCCTGTAACAAAGGGAGTATTGTCAGCCGATAAGATGAAATAAGGTTTCTGCATACTTACCCATCAAGAATAGCGCTACCAAAAGGTCGCATGTTGGATGAACCACCGAGAAAGAGATTCCAGATAGTATCTGCAAAGCTTTCAGCTTGGCTATCGGATTGAAAGCCAACACCAGCTGTAGCTCCACCCAGTGAGATTGTCAATGCCTTGCCACGCTTTTGACAGCTGATAATGTCGTCTTGCATCTTGGATGTGCAGTTGGCCAAAGCTGTTCCGGGGAATGTAGGATCATCTGAATTGCTGCATGTCTATTGAAATGAAAATGAGTCAACTAGGTACATGCTGGATAATGAAAACCATCTTACATTAGCCAAGTTGATCTCTGGTTTGCCACCAGCGCCAAAAAACGTGGTCAAAAAGGCGATAGGAAACATGTCAATGGTATCATCATTGCAATATTCATGTAGTGGTTTCTGCCAATTGCTCTTGTCGCCACCATTAGCTGCACCATAAGAGTTTTGGCCCCAATCTGAAAGACATGTTACTAAAAGAATAAGCATAAAGGTGCACATATAACTTACATCCAGCCACATTGGAACTGCAATCCATCTATTCAAATAGCAAGAAATGAACATGTATTTCATACAATTGAAAATCATACTTACATTAAAGGCATGAATCGTAGAGATCAAGGAAATGATGATAGCAATTGCAAAGATTGTCGAATGCATCATGATTGTATCGCAACTGAATGATATAGAGACGAGAAGCTGCCATTGTTGCATCTTTTTTATAAGCTTGATCATGATCTTGGAAACCTGTTGCTGCAACGAGTGTTGATGTTGTCAAGTGAGTATTCACATGTGGTGGTCTTTCAAGAAATGTTTCAATCCAATGTCAATCCCACAATGTCGGGCGCCAATGTCGGGGAAATCCATGTACTACATGAGGAGTTGAATTAAAGTTATCAGCACCACTCTATATTACTGGCTATACATGGCTTTCACGCACAACACACTCACATACATACCACCTTCAATTGCATGATACAATCCTTGATTGATCTATTACGTTCCTGGAGACACAACAGCATGATGCATGTTCCAGATTTGCGTTCGGCAGATGATAGTAAACATCGTTTCAATCGCTTCAGGTCACCAACAGTCAACTTTGTCAACGTATTACGCCTTGTCTGGATCCTCGCCCTTCTCCACGGTGAATTCATTATCTTTTGGAAAGCTGCATATCAATGTGCTCCTTGGCCGAGTAGTGTCAATAACAAAGAACAAGTAATGTGTCACGTTTCTTGTCCATCTACAGCTCTTGGATTGACGCCAAAGGTATACTATAGATGCTGGATCGGTTGTTGTTGGTTGGCGATCCCCAAATGACAGATGCCTACTCATACGATCGACCTGGTGTATTACTGCGTATCAGCGAATTCTTCAGTGACCTTTATATGGGGCGTAACTATCGACACTTACAGAGACAACTTGAGCCAAAAGGGACGATCTTTATGGGTGATTTGATGGATGGTGGACGTGAATGGGATGATATTGGGTATGTTATCAGGTAAAGAAGCATTGCATTCATATTCATATGATCCATCTAGATGGAAGAAACAAGCAACGCGTTTTCGACATCTGTTCAAAAGCAATCGACCCCAATACTTTATGGCAGGCAACCACGATTTGGGATTTGGTGATGGTATCCAAACGCATGTGATGGAACGATTTCAAGGAGAATATGGACCTACTTCATATACATTGAGCACTGGCACTCCTTATTCAATTGTTGTTGTGGATACAGTATCACTTTCTGCAACACATACGGATCTAGCAACTAAACGACAAGCATGGGATGTACTTGAACGTCATTTACCACCACAACCACGCATATTGATGACTCATGTTCCACTTTATCGACCACCTGGAACATTATGCGGACCTGATCGACAGGGTAGATCACGTGAAATACATCAGGGACGTGGATATCAGTATCAGAATCTTGTTAATGCAGACTTGTCACGTCAGCTGTTAGATCGCATTAATCCTGTTATCGTCTTTTCAGGAGATGATCACGACTACTGCTTGGTGAAACACAACAAGGATGATGAAGAAATCCCAGAAATCTCAGTGCCTACTTTTAGCATGGCTCAAGGTGTGCATTATCCAGGCGTCATCTTATTAGATTTATCCATCACATCAGATCATACGCAACAAGAAGGAAAGGATACCACAACAGCAGCATTGGCCACCAAATTATGCTGGCTACCTGATCAGATTGCTATCTTTATTGGTTATGGATGTTTGCTTGCACTATCATTGACTTCGCTCATGGTAGTTCATATCTATCGATGGAGTATGCATCGTTCCAGACGCGCTTTTGGAACCAATGACGTCGCTAATGGTGTGGATGATCCAGTTATCCTGCCGAGACCTGTCGCTTTTACACGTGCTTCTAATGCAAGATCATGTTCTTTGGCGAAACGACAGCTCTACTCATTCTTTAAGGATGTTGCAGACGTGGCGTCAGTTGGCATACTTGCATATATTCTTTGTTTGATCACATTGTAGTCACCATGATTCCCTTTATTTTGCATACTATTATTACGCATCTTAATATACATATCTTATCATGATGTTTGAATGTATACTGTACAGTTGAACATGGATTACTATTACTGTCAATCATAAGTTGGAGGAAGATGATATGATATCCATGAGAATACAGTAGATATCAATGGAAAAGTGATCTAGGTACAAATCCCAGACTTGTATGCAACCCGGATCTCCAATGTCTATCACGAGACTAGTTACGATGCCATTACAATGAAACAACTGTACTACCAATGTTATATCACTAAGCAACCCGTAATACTTCTAGTAGCTCATCCAACTGTGCCAGAGACTTTGATTCAAAAGATATCTGCCAACAGACAGCATTCTTCTTTTAGATGACCAATATCCAAACCCATGTACATCTTTTAAGCTCTAGGTATATAACATAATGGATAAGAGGTGGTTTATTGGTGGTAGTGATCACATTGACATGTGCTGGGATAACTAGCGATTGAATTGATCGACAACATCCATGCATCAGCCACAGTGCATCCAATATCATATGACAGGGCATGTATTATTGGTACAAGAAACAACCAAGTATGACTATATTGGATTGGATCCAATGGTTGGGTAGTCTGATTGTTGAACATGGTGATAGTGGTGATGGTGTAGCGTGGTATTCCAGTTGGTTGGGAGACTACATAGGCACAACGCGGCAAATTGATTTCCAGCTGCGGAAGACTGCACGTCTCTTTTCGTCCAAAGCTACCTTGCCAACAATGTCGCACGCCGTCAAGGATATTGATCGTACTCCAGAATACGATCAGTTTATGCAACAACTAAGGGACTTCCATGAAAGCAAAGGGTACAGAAGAACCAGATCGACGTCTTTGTCAGTTTAAAAGCTCACCAATCTACGCAATATAGAACGCCATTTCAACCTGAACCCATTCTTGGTGGCCAAAAACTAGATCTGCTCAAAATCTATCAGACTGTTATCAAGGCCGGTGGATACAAAAAGGTATAAAAGTTGGGTGGTGTGTAAAAGGGTGTGCTTGACTAAATAGGTTCGTTGAATAGGTGACAGAAAACCGCGGCTGGAAACAAGTGGGCGATCCCTTTGATTTTCCTCCAACGTGTACCAACAGTGCATATATCCTGAAGCTTGTTTATACAAAGAACTTGGTAAGGAAAGAAGAGAAGGATTCAAGTGTTTGGTAATAACTTGATGATAAGCTTGGTTGGGAAGAAGAGCACTACTGGAAACGACCATGGAATCCACCCAAGGAACAATTGGAACCCAAGACTGTTACTACACCATCCAGTGTATCAACACCTTCTGCAAGTAAACCACGCGATTCAGCACGTAAAACAGCCACAGGTACTAAAGTTAACCTTATGTCTTATATACGCGTACTCATCACTATTTCTAGCATTCACATATCAGAATACACAACCCATTCCTGCATTTCCACCTCCTATGATGCCTGTAGCAGCTCCTCCAGCACCCATCTTTCCGCAACCACGTAAGTAGAATGCTAAAGATGTATCTAGCGTGAATATTGATGTATGAATGATAGAGGTTTATGTGGATGAATCATTTCCTACGCGAATTATGCACTCTTTGATGTGTACATTACCAAATGAAGTCGATTGGGCATTCAACGTTCTGGTGCGATTCTCGTGTACAGCAGAAAATTTCAGCATTGACTACATGCCAACCTTGATTGACAAGCTTATCGACTATGCTGAACCTTTCTTCAACACACACATTCAACCTGTCTTGGAACATTTGGAACAAGTTCAGGAACAAGAAGATGATTCACCTGCTCCTGTGGAAAACTTGTTCAGCAGCAAAAAGATCCAACAAGAATATGAACGCGTCTTGCAAGTCTTTCATGTCATTCGCAACTTTTCATTCACTGATATCAATATTCGATCATTGGCACAAAATGCACGTCTGAGACAGTTGTTGATGATGGCCATTTCACTACCAACCGATTCACAATACGCTGAGCTCAGTCGACATAGTTTGGATATCATGGAAAGCATTTCACCACAGATTGTGCTTCAAAGTACTGGTGATGATTATCTGAATGCCATGCACAGGTTGCTGGCATCCGCTGATAGAGCTGTGGTCCTTGGTGCTCTTCGATCATTGACACGTGTCGCTGTGAGTGAATCCAATGAAAGCATACTGGTAGCTGTTCAATACCAAGATATTATTGTGCGTATGAGTCAGTTTCTTTTGGTGGATGATGAAGAGTTGGTCGCTGCTACTTTGGAATATCTTTATCAATACACGAGTCTCAAAGGCAACTTTTCAGTAACATTGCTCAAGAATTATCCTGGCAATCTTGTTGGCTTGCTTGTTGGTTATTTATCATACAAATCCACATTGGCACCTCGCACTTCAGCATTAAACACCACCATTCATTCCATCCCAGCAGCACAATTCGCAAAAGAAAGCAAAGGACAAGCACAACCACCAGCTATTCCCGATCTTACTGAATACATGAACTTGGACGAACCATATCGATGCTTGGGATGGTAAGAAAAGGATTGGCTTTGTATTGTAAAGAGATTAACCTTTTAGGATAGGCTGAGAGAAAAGCTCGTTGCTGGTACAACAGAGGACAAGATCGAGTTCAAAAAGATATTTGGTGAATACAATGAGCTGTTTGGCAATCAAAAGCCATTAGCTATCAAAGAATTCTACACTGTGCTCAAGATTGCATTCCCCCAACCTGATTCTGTGGAAGAAGCAGTCAAGACTGGCTCTGTGCCAATGAATGATCTTGTATTGGGTAAAGTCAAGTATGCTCCACCTAAAGAACCTGAAAGTAAGTGATTACCAAATGAAGTCTTTGATATGCAGTAACTGACCTTGTATCATTTTATAGTGATTGCATGCCAATGGGCTGATTGTAGTGAAAAGTTTGAGGACGAGAATGGATTACATGCTCATCTTGTGGATGTTCATTTGAAGTCACTGGAAGAAACAGCCAAAGAGGATGACAACATGGATACGAGTGATGATCAACAAAAGACGTATGAATGTCGATGGATGGCATGTGGACGAAAGGGATTCAAGCAGCGATCCAGAGTATTTCAGCATTTGCAAACCCACTTTCCTGGCAAAGTTACCAAGCCAACTAAACGACGCAATGATAAGCTTTCCTTTGAAAAGATACCAGTGGATGATGAAGATGTATCAGGTGTTCCTCTGACAGCAGCCTTACTCTTGCGCAATCTTGCACGTACACGTGAACTTCAAAGCTTTCTATTGCCATACAAAGTTGAATTGGCCCAGCTAGCTTTCCAAAGACCCAAGTTAGGCTCTTATGTCATCTCAGTACTAGAAGAATTACATGCTACTAGCTGAAAGTAGTACCAGTAGTTATAGTCGTCTCTCTCTCTCTCTCTTTCCCTTCCTTTGATTTTATTATAATTGCATCTGTAGATAAACATTATGCCCTTTTCTTTATTGAACATCCAAAAGTTATAACAATGAACCTAGTTAAAGTGTATTACAGCTAGAAATGACTTTATTGTGATGAAGATGAAAAGAAACAAAGTGAATTTTTACATGCGTGGAATGATGCCAATATGCCATGATTTGTAAATGAGACCTTGAGAGTGAGAAACATGAGGATGTACGCACCAGACCCGTTTGTATTGCTCGACTGTTGCAACAGCTCTTTCATTCTCATCATCCACTGTATCTTGACCTGCCAGTGTATGATGATGAAGATGATCATCATCATGTTCATCCAAGGGGGGAGTGGAGCCTACCACCACAGCTACTAGAGTATCACACCAACGTAACATCATCCACAATCCTTCTGCTTTGACAGTAGGGACTACTAGTAATCGAAGTCGAGGACATTTGGCGATAATCATGTGAGCTACGGATGCTGTAAGGATGTCGTATGGATTGAGCGTGAGCGAAACAAGGTCAGAACCAAAGGTTGGTAAAATGGCACTGCGTAAAGCACCTGGATGGTGATAATAGTGTGAAATATGAGTGACGATATCATCATCATGATTAGGTTGTCGAATGGCTAAACAACAAGAACAACATGCTAGTCGATAGTATTCAATCTCTTCTGCTGCTGATGGATCCTCTTGTTCAAGTTCATCCAATTCGTAATAAGCAAAGGATGGCGATACATGAGTCAACATAAAAGTAGATGATGTGGGTTGTTGTTTCATGACAGGTAAAAGACCTCGAACCAATTGTTTTGGAGTAATGCTGGATTGAAGAAATGATAGTTTGGGACATAACTGAGCAAGAAGAGTGAAGAAAGTGTCTGGATAATAGCATCGTCGTTGTGGAAGCTTGATGATCTCTAATGATTGACCATGCTTGTGGCAAAATCGTATCATGTCGGTCATACTGGCTTCTTCTGGAAATACAGCTTTTTGATACACATGTTGGCTCACAAGTCGGTTGGTAAAGCGACATACGGATAAAAAGACACCACGATAAGGTAACTCGGTCATGAACACAATCTGGACGAGTAGCTCATTAGGAAGAATGGGGACTTTGCCACCACTACTGCTTGACCATGGAGATGCTGGTGTTGGTGCTGTTGCCATGGTGTCAATGAGGAGGACTGTCAGTTGGAGGCAACACGCTCTAGACACATACACACGCACGCACACAACACAACGCAAGGTACACACGCAACACTGGCACGACAAGGAACGACAAGGAGGAAAAAAGAGGAGTGTGTGTAGTGTAGTGTAGTTGAGTTATGTGTGGGAATAAAAAGGGAGAATGATATTATAGCTTTTGACTTGACCACCACCCAGGGATGTTGATGTGTTTCTTTCTTTATTCGACATGATTGAAAACACGTGTTAGAAAGACATAACTGAGTCCCCCATGCTGATCTTCAATTTTGCATTGACACTTTCATTCATTTTACATCTTGATAACTAGTATCACCTATCTCCAATAAGAAAGATCGACAAAGTATATAGTTGAATGCTGATTTTGATATGGGTATGTTTTCATGTTTCTGCCTTGCCTTGAGCAGTGTTCATTCGATATGAGAGGGGGGAAATCGAGGATGTTATGCATGATACCAATATGGATGTTACACAAGGCACCATGTTCACCCAATCAATCATTTCAGTCACGGTGCGCTACTTGGCGTATTAAACGACAGGATTATGCATAAGGAATGTATTCTTTTAAGCTAAACAATTCCCAAATCTACTATACGGCCAAGACTATAATCAGTGTATTCATATTGCTTTACAAGTCATAATAAAGGAACAACAATACTTCAGGAACATGACATACAGGTACAAAGAAGAAAGTCTTCGATGACGACTAGCTGTCTAAACTATTCCATGCATCTATACTACTTGGGCCCTAGCAACATGTACAAGGAGGTGACCAAGGGGTTTGTGCGTCGGAGGACAAGGCACACACTGTCTATGAAGGAGGAGTTGATGGTGAAAGAACGCAACGCAATAGTGACAATGAAATACTGCATGCATAAACCCCTTTTCTTTCTTCATCCAACGCTCTTTCTCACTTCTTTCCTATTCATCTTGTTGCTATTATGGCCTCTGTTCTTGTCGCTTTGGCCACACTTTCTTCACGGTAGGTGTAAACTAGTCGTGGTTACACATAAAGTAGTCGCTGTCGATCTGATATTTCCATTTTCAGCTGTTTCAATCGCAGAGAAGACCCATCCACTCCTTCCAATCTCCACGACATTGTGCTTATCGGTCAACAGCTTTATCGTCAGGGCCACTATAGCGATGCGTATCGTCTTCTTGCTCGTGTGGAACCATTGCTACCTGTCGAGAACTGGACATGCGTTGAATACCAGATCAAGTGCTTAAGACGACTTGGGCACATTCGTCGAGCTTTGGACTTGAGCCAGACCATGGCTGTGACCCATCCTTCAATACGTTGGTGTTATCTCGTGTGTGACCTTGTTCTTGAAGAAGGAGACGTGTTGAAAGCAAGAGAATGGTTAAAGCAAGGATCTATCTTACGAGACATGAATGATGACGCCAGTTGCTTTGAAGAACGACTTTTGTGGGAGAAGATGGCACGTATCCAACACAAGGAACAACATGATCATGCGGAGAAAGGCATTGATTTCACTCAAACACTATCATACGACCTTATCACTGCCATATTCCAACATTTATCCTTTCGAGATCGTGTTGTATGCATGCGAGTATCCAGGCATTGGCATGATTTTCTCGTTGACAGCGTGGTGCTATGGCAAGATATTGATGTGTCACATACACCTACACCTATCGATCTTCATTCTTTTTCCTTGTATTTGGGTCGTTTGGAGAATACACAGCCAAGGCGATTAAGGATTCATCACGAGCGAGCGAATGGTGATCAATTGATGAAACTGATGCTGGTTCGTGAGCGTTACAAACTGCATACATTAGGTAAAATGATGGGATGATGGATAAGATAGTACAAGTGCTTATAGTGAGTTACTATACTAGACCTATCCGATGTAATATGCAAACCAAGTCTTTTCTATGATCTACTAAGACGTGCTGGTCCAACATTGCGATGTCTACGATGGAATGGTCTTATTTTGAAGCTGAATGATATATTCGACTCTGCAGCTGAATCATGTCCACATCTTGAAGAATTGGATGTCTCTTATTGCTTTACATCGAGGAAAGGACGTTTCGAACCACAGCATTTTCTTGAATCCTATGGCAAAGATTTACCAAAGGAATTGATGGATGACAAGAAGCAGCAACCACTTTACATCAAACGCTTACGATTGACCAGCATTCATGAGATGATCGGCCCTGAACTTGTCCACATGCTATTACGTACACCTAATTTGACACATCTGGAGCTCGAATATTGTCTCGTCAGCTTTATTCCTATTGCCAACATGCTTCAACATTGCTGTCCACGTCTTCAACACCTTATATACAAACGACATCGATATGCTCGTCAATACCAGGATGTTATACCACATTCACAACCTTCAATACCCATGCCACCACGACGATGGCGAGTGATTGAGTTAAACAAGTCTGTTTCTGTCACTGATACCATCATGCGAGATATGACAATACGAGCTGATCTTTCATCACTTGAACGCTTGGAGCTGGATTCCAATACACACATCACTGATAAGTCCCTTTTCGCTATCCTACATCGGCTTGGTGGTACATCATCCACATCTTTATTGTCAAACTTGCATACGTTGAATCTGGGTAATTGTGTTGCTCTGAGTGAAGAAGGATTGTTACAGTTCTTGGTCGCTTGTCCAATGCTTCGTCATGTTAATCTTACACGTCTTTCGGCTGTCACGGATGCTGTGCTGGATGCATTAAGTCGAATGGACAAGTTACAAACATTAGATATCACTTGTTGCACCCATATCACTGACCAAGGCATCACACAGCTAGTCAAGAAACGACAAGGTAGCTTACAACAGATACATTTGACACATTTCAACATCTCCCCTGCTGCACTGAGCTTTGTATTTCGTACCTTGAAATATGACGGTATATAGATCATTCCTCCCTTGCATATAGCACCCTTTGTATAAACAACAAGTACTTTTCTTGACTCATTGGACTTTAATAAAAGCAATCTAATGCATAATGCTGCATACATTCACCAATAAGAATGGCCAACACCAATGTCAGCATATTATACGATGTAGGATAAGATCTAGTGGTGCATGCAGCTGATCTAGTTGTTTGCCCTTTCTTTCAAGATTTATATGCGTTAGCTTGTTCAAACTGGAGTAAAGATGATACTATAAGCTATCAATGTCAAAATAGACAAACATTTCATTTGATATAGTGCTTTGTTTGTCAATAAAAGCTTCAGTGACACTTTTCTAGGCCATTCCTTCCACTTTGAAAGCACTTCCGAGCTGCATGGCAGATGCATACGCCCGATGATCTCCTCACACAGTCACTTACAATACGATCATCATAGGAAGACCTTCTGTCTTGTTGCATCCTCACTTTGCTTACTCTTTATTCAATCAGATCATGTAATAGGGTGCTACAAAGCACTATGATCGTCTAGCAGAATTTGTTTCTTATCATTACCACTTTAGGAGTAATAAGCTGTCAAGCACTATCAAGCACACACCTGATGATCACGAAAGTACCACACCCAGTCCCGAAAAGCAAGATGGTGGCTATGGATGGGTGATTGTTGCGAGTGTTTTCTGGGGCATGTTTGCTACATTCGGTGTTACCATGGGAGGATGGTAAACTTGATATTTCCTTATCCCTTTTGCTTTTGTAATGACCTTTTAGTTACATAGGGGTATGTTCATGCTACCTTAGTAGATATAGTATCAGGTATTCACCAATGTTCAAGGTGTCATGATCGATTACTTTGAACGAGAAGTGTTTGGAGCGCAAGCATCATTGCCACTTAGTTTTGTTAGCACACTGATCTTATTGAACGTCTGTATTGGTGCAGCATTGATTCGGGTGCTTGAATTTGTCATCAGCATGCGTACTGCCTTTTTAGTGGGTGGTCTTTTAGTTTCAGGTGGATTGGCAGCTGCTGGCTCAGCTACTCAGGTATGTTATATATCTATTACAAGAGCAAGTAAAAAGCACATCAATTGGTGATGTGTAATCTTTTCTTTAGGTTTGGCAGGTGATCTTATCTATTGGCTTATGTATGGCTTTGGGAAATTGCATCATCTATAGTGTATGTGTCATATGTAACATCACCGAGAAATTCAATGATCTTATGGGATGATTGGTAGACTGGAGTGCGTATTGTGCTCCCATGGTTCACCAAAAAGCGAGGCATTGCCATGGGCATAATCTCAAGCTCAGCTGGCTTTGGTGGTCTGATAGTGCCTTATATCGTGCACGGCATCATCGAAACATTAGGAGGATCATGGTACACTTATACAAGATACAATGGGCATGATAAATTGTTGGAATGTATTATAAAACTTCGATTGTAACTGATAGGATGTTTCGCATACTGGGTATAGCTTGGTTTGTCATTTTCGTGACAGCTTATGGATTGATTCGCGAACATGAAGATTCGAAGCAAAAGCCGATAGGGATAAAGAAGATCATGGTATGGTCCCTTTTTAGAAATCGAGCCTTTGCTTTATGGTGTGTTTCTGGTTGTTTTCAATTACTTCATTGCTTCCTTGTGCCATTCACTCTACCAGGTACAAAAACATGTTACAGGACGCATTGATGATGCTGATACATACTAGCTTATGCAACTAGCATTGGATTATCAGCAAAGCAAGGCACAGAAGTCATCTCTGTCACCATGGCCTGTAACTTTATTGGAAGACTTGTAGCAGGGTATGTACATCATGCTCAGCCAATAGTCTTTATTCACATATCCTTCTTCATGTATAGAGCCATTAGTGACAAGATTGGCAGTATCAACTGCAGTATTATCTTTGGAACCATCACAGCTCTTTCAACATTGCTTTTATGGATGTTTGCTCATAGCTACGGCACATTGATGGCATACACGTGCATTTTTGGCTTCTTTGGTAGCGTGTACTTTGTGTTTGGTGAGTGATTTCTGTCTTTGTTATCAAGATCACACACGTTGACATGTCGAATCTTCTGTGTATATGTAGCTGGACCTATCACAGTGGTCATTGCTGGCTTGGAACAATACGCGTCAGGGTTTGCACTATTGAATCTCTCATGTATCCCTGCAGCCATTTCTCCTATCATTGCTAATGCCATCGATCATGCTGTCAAACAGACTGAACCCTATTTTTGGTATAAGATCATAACAGGTGGATCAGCTTTTCTAGCAACGTGTGTCATGTTAGCTGTTCGCTACTTGCTGAAGCCTGGAGAGTTATGGGTCAAAATATAGAGCATCCATCACTAGTTTTCAATACTACTTTTACTCTAAAACCACCATCGAGTATTAATAAAGCAATTGGCTACTTGGCTAATACACATATAAGGAAGACGTGTTGCACTATTGATGTGAAGCTCATCCTAAAGCATATTGATACACTTGGATGGCGATTCATGCACAACATGCTGGAATATGCAATTGACAGGTTGCACAAAGGATGATGTCGTTGCTGACATTGAATAGGCTGCCAAATACGATGGTGGCATCAAGCATAAAGACCCAAGTTGACAATGAATACAGTACTAAGATAAGACATATAAGAGGCAAATGCTTTTCTTACGGGTTGTTTGTATCCAACCCTTTCCATCTCATTGACCAAAGTGACATTCAGAGTCATGTGTATTGTAATCCATATGTATTAAAGCAAGTTGGTACACTAAATAAAGGTATTTCTATCCACCGCCGCATATTAATTAAATAAGGCTCTTAGCTACTTAGCTACTTAGCTTGCTAACTCACTGAAAAGGAAACCATGTTGCACTAAAACACAAACGCTGACATATGGTTGGCTTGCCTATTCACCCCGACCCTTTTTTTTCTCTCTCAGTCTAAACACAAGTGTAAAGGGACATACATTCATCGTGAAGGCGATACATTGAAATGATATATACGTCAACAAAGTCGTGTGTGCGAGCATTTATTGGTGAAGGGGAGATTTGGGATGATGGCTACAGGATGTGAATATGGTGATGAGGTTGAAGGTTGGCTGATACTGCTATTCTCTCGACTATGAACGTGGTAGATGCTGACATATTGCCTGATACTTTACTGTACACCCTGGAAGCAGGAAGTAGCTTACCACTACTAATGTATACGATATAGCTTGCCGAAGGAAATCAAACAGCTCCAAACACTACCATTTATGTCTCAAGCTACTCTTCCATATCCATAAAAGATCATTCAAGATGATTGAAAAGATGCACTTGGACCTTGATGGTGATCTTTGCATAAAGTGTTGAAATGTATCAAGTTGACAGGTTACACAAAGGGTGCTGCCTGTTGTTGGCATTGAATAGGCAGATAATGACCAAGTTTGACAATGAATAGTGAACCAAGGTAAAGCATATAAGAACCATGTCCTCTTTGACGAGTTTGATATATCCAATTCCTCTCATCCCATGTTGCAAAAGTGATATCAAAGAGTCAATTCATATGTATTGAAGCAAGTTGCTACACTAAATAACATACTTCTATATACTGGCTATCTGCTGTTTATCCAAAGAAAAGTTGCCCAAATATACAACACTGGTTGAGAATGGCAAGTGTTGAAGTAAACGCTGTTATGGCAGGAAAAGTGCACACGAGTGTTGTAGAGTCAAGAAAGGCGTGTTGGAATAGAGTGACAAGCCATTCAGTCATATTCTTTCGAATCAAGACAAATGCAGTATTAACATGACTGGTCAAAGGAGAACAATTGCGCGTACAAGTTGTAGATGCGTTGAATGGGGGAAACAGTTGCGAATTGTAGGGTGCAAAGGAGGAGAGAAAATGAAGTGGGCAGCGGAAGAGCTGGCGGATTCAACTAGTGGATGCATAGCTGATTAGTACACACAAGCAAAAACAAGGAAGATAGCAGTTACAAATACCATGTAGCCATTTATCTATGATATAAAGCTTATAGATTCGCTGCAATGACCATTATTCCAGAAATGGCAAATATGGATACCAAAAGATTCATTGCAGACAGTAGATGCAAACATTCCTTAGGAAGTATTGATAAGCTGTTGTACAAAAGATCAAGACACCTTTATAGCACTCTTTGTATAAGCAACAACAATTACTACTCTTTGACTCCTTGGACTTATAGCAAAGCATTCTAATGCATAATGCTGCATACATTCACCAATAAGGATGGCCAACATCTTCATATCAGCATACGACAAGAGATCAAATGCATGCAACCGATCGTGTTGTTTGGACCTTGGTCCAGCATTTGCATACTTTAGCTTGTTCAAAAGTGAGTAAAGGTCATACCAATAGCTATCAATGTCAAAACAGATAAGCATTTCATTTGATACAATGCAATTTGTCAATAAAAGCTCCAGTGGCAGTTTCTAGGCTGTTATTCCACTTTGGAAAGTCTTTCAAGCTGCATGGAAGATGCATACGCCCGATGTTCTCCTCGCACAGTCACTTACGATGTGATCCTTATAGGGAGACTTGCTGCCTTGTCGTTTCCTCACTTTGCTTACGTTCTATTCCACCAGAGAAAATCATCATGTAATAGGTTGCTGCAAAGCATTATGATGGTAAAAAAATTTGTTCTTACTTACCATTGCCACTGTAGGAGTAGTAAACAGTCGAGCATCATCAAGCACATACCCGACGATGATGAAAGCATCACTGCCAGCCTACAAAAGCCAGATGGTGGATATGGATGGGTGATTGTCGCAAGTGTTTTTTGGGGCATGTTTGCTTCTGTTGGTTTAGTCATAGGAGGATGGTAATCTTGTTATTGCTCTTATTCCTTTTGCTTTAATAATGACTCGTTAGTTACATAGGGGTACGTTCATATTATCTTAGTTGATATAGTACAAGTACTCACCAATGCTCAAGGTGTCATGATGGACTACTTTGAACGAGAAGTGTTTGGAGCACAAGCATCATTTCCGCTTAGTTTTGTCAGCACACTGATCGTATTTCACGTCTGTATTGGAGCAGCATTGATTCGGGTGTTTGAACTTGTCATGAGCATGCGTACAGCCTTTCTAATGGGTGGTCTTTCAGTTTCAGGCGGATTGATAGCAGCTGGTTCGGCTACTCAGGTATATGACAAGAACAATGCATATCAACTGTGTTGTGTAACTCTTCTCTTTAGGTTTGGCAGGTGATCTTATGTATTGGCATATGCGTGGCTTTGGGAAATTGCACCGTCTACAGTGTATGTCTTGGTTCATTACGAAAAAGTCATTGATCTTATAGGGTGATTGATAGGCTGGAGCTCGTATTGTGCTGCCATGGTTCACTAAAAGGCGAGGCATGGCCATGGGCATGATTGCAAGTGCAACTGGCTTAGGTGGTCTGATAATACCATATATCGTGCAAGGCATCATCGAAACATTAGGAGGACCATGGTATATACAGTACAATCACGCTCGAGAAATGATGTGTTATAAACGTGAATTGCAAATGATAGGATGTTTCGCATACTGGGTATAGCTTGGTTTGTCATTTTCGTGACAGCTTATGGATTGATCCGTGAGCATGAAGATTCGAAGCAAAAGCCGATAGGGATCAAGAGAATCATGGTATGGTCCCTTTTTAAGAATCGAGCCTTTGCTTTATGGTGTATTTCAGGCTGCTTTCAATTAATTCATTGCTTCCTTGTGCCATTCACTATACCATGTACAAGTATATGTTATATAAGAGACAAATGATGATGCTGATACATACTAGCTTATGCAACTAGCATTGGATTATCAGCAAAGCAAGGCACAGAAGTCATCTCTGTCACCATGGCCTGTAACTTTATTGGAAGACTTGTAGCAGGGTATGTACATCATGCTCAGCCAATAGTCTTTATTCACATATCCTTCTTCATGTATAGAGCCATTAGTGACAAAATTGGCAGTGTCAATTACAGTGTTATCTCTGGAACCATCACAGCTCTTTCAACATTGCTTTTATGGATGTTTGCTCATAGCTACGGCACATTGATGGCATACACGTGCATTTTTGGCTTCTTTGGTAGCGTGTACTTTGTGTTTGGTGAGTGATTTCTGTCTTTGTTATCAAGATCACACACGTTGACATGTCGAATCTTCTGTGTATATGTAGCTGGACCTATCACAGTGGTCATTGCTGGCTTGGAACAATACGCGTCAGGGTTTGCACTATTGAATCTCTCATCTATTCCTGCAGCCATTTCTCCTATCATTGCTAATGCCATCGATCATGCTGACAAGACGACTGAACCCTATTTCTGGTATAAGATTATAACAGGTGGAGCTGCTTTTCTAGCAACTTGTGCCATGTTAGCTGTTCGCTGCTTGTTGAAGCCTGGAGAGTTATGGGTCAAGATATAGAACATCCATCACTAGTTTTCAATACTACTTTCATTCTAATAGATATAGCAATCAAGCACTCCCTTGCATGATCAACTAAGACAATATCACGTGATGAAGAATACATTGTTTAGAATTGTAGTAGAGAGTAGATTCTGTGATACCATGACCAAGATTATGGTTTTTATACATGTACAAATGGTTCTACACACTAATCTATCGCTTGATGAAAGGTTGTGAGTCATCATGGCTACAAGTCTGGGAAATAGGTGTAAGTGTGTGGACTATGGTGGCTGAGAGGGGTTTATATCCAAGGAGGCTTGGTGATTTTTTCATTTTGGCAACTTCTTTTCCACTTTTGCCCCAGACTCTTTTCCTCTTGCACGAAGCAATGGCATCGACTCAAGACAAGGTTACCCAAGTCAACCAGCTCTACGATACTGTCCTCATTTTGGACTTTGGATCCCAATACTCCCACTTGATCACCCGTCGTATCCGTGAACTTGGTGTTTACTGCGAGCTCTTGCCATGCACCCAAAAGTTGGCTGATCTCCACTTTAAGCCCAAGGGTATCATCCTTTCTGGTTCTCCTTATTCCGTTTACGACAAGGATGCTCCTCGTGTTGATCCTGCTGTGTTTGATGCTGGCGTCCCCATCCTTGGTATCTGTTATGGTCTTCAAGAAATGACTACCAACATGGGTGGTAAGGTTGAAGCCTGTGAACACCGCGAATATGGCCATGCTATGCTTTCCATCACCAAGCACAGTGGTCATCCTTTTATGGATAAGCTCTTTGATGGTTTGGATGGTGATATTCAGGTAAATTTATCACGTATATCAAGAGTGATAAGAAGACTAAAAGACATTGGGATGGATAGGTTTGGATGAGCCATGGTGATCAAGTATCTGCTATTGCTCCCGGTTTCAAGGTGATTGCCAACACTAGCACTGCTCCTTTTGCTGCTGTCTGCCATGAAGAAAAGCACTTTTTCGGCATTCAATTCCATCCTGAAGTCACTCACACTGTTGATGGTACCACCATTCTCAAGAACTTTGTCATTGGTATTTGCGACTGCAATGCTTCATGGACTATGGACTCCTTTGTCGACAAGGAAATTGAACGTATTCGTAACATTGTTGGTCCCACTGGACGTGTTGTTGGTGCTGTCTCTGGTGGTGTTGATTCCACTGTTGCTGCCAAGTTGATGCATGAAGCTATTGGTGATCGGTAAGTGTGTTTTGGATAGTGATATATGAAAAAGGATTCTCATCAGATTTTATAGTTTCCATGCTATTCTCGTCGACAATGGTGTGATGCGTTTGAACGAGTGTCAAAACGTCAAGAAGATGTTGGGTGACAAGATGGGTATCAACATCAAAGTCAGTGATGCTTCTGACTTGTTCTTGGACCGTCTCAAGGGTGTGACTGATCCTGAAAAGAAGCGCAAGATTATTGGCAACACTTTTATTGAAGTCTTTGAAGCTGAAGCTGCTTTGATTGATAAGGAATGTGGTGGCCAAATCGAGTATCTTTTGCAAGGCACCCTTTATCCTGATGTGATCGAGTCAATCTCTTTCAAGGGACCTAGTGCTACCATCAAGACCCATCACAATGTCGGTGGTTTGCTTGAAGACATGAAGCTCAAGTTGATTGAACCTCTTCGTGAATTGTTCAAGGATGAAGTTCGTGCTCTTGGTAAGATCTTGGGTCTTGATGATGAACTTATCTGGCGTCATCCTTTCCCTGGTCCCGGTATTGCTATCCGTGTCCTTGGTGAAGTCACTCGTGAACAAGTGGAGATTGCTCGTCTTGCTGACAACATTTATATCGAGGAGATCAAGAAGAATGGCTTCTATCGTCAAATCTCTCAAGCTTATGCTGCCTTGTTGCCTGTCAAGGCTGTTGGTGTTATGGGTGATGCTCGTACCTATGAGCAAGTCATTGCCCTTCGTGCTGTGGAAACCAAGGATTTCATGACTGCCGATATCTGTGATAGTGCTGAATGGTTCAAGGTCCTTAAGCGTATCAGCTCTCGTATCATTAATGAAGTCAAGGGTGTCAACCGTGTTGTCTACGATATCAGCTCCAAGCCCCCTGCTACTGTAAGTTGACTATTTGGAATGATGATAGGATTAAGTTATCTAACATACATACTGTCATGTAGATCGAATGGGAGTAAACAAGACTCATACATTACTGCATACATTTCTCTCTCGTTTGTTTTATATATTCATGCTGCATTCCATCCTTTTCCTTACAAACATAAAGCATGCTCTACTTTGTACTACCTGGAATATCACTTTTGTATTTATAAGGATGTTAATAGAATAACACTAGGTAAATGATGATAGATTATAATATAAAGGGGGGTATACAATGTTGGGAATCATCAACAGTATGAGGATGCACACACAAGTTTGCCCATGTAGTATGATAGAACCATGGCCAAGATCACAACGGCTAGTTGCTGTCCATTAAAAGTCAATTCGTCTGATAGGATGATGATATTGTTATTCTATATGATTCAATTGGTATTAGCATAAACTTGTGACACCTGACACCAAAGTCATGCACTATACCTGTTGCTGGGGAATCAGTTTATAACCTTCTGGTACAACCAGACGCTGTCGTTCAGTTGGAGATACTTTGGTTGTATTGTATTGCTGCTGTTGTTGTTGTGTTTTTCTTGATATCAGTTTGGGTGATTGTCCATTGCGTTGTTTATGCTGCTCAGCAGTAAAGAGATGGGATGGTGGGGTATCGGGCCGAGATGGCTGCTGTGATATTGTTATTTTTCCAGCAACTGATGCACGTCGTCGATCAGTCGATATTGCTTGTTTCTCTGATGGTGGATGTGGTGATGGTGATGGCGTTGGGGATGGTGTTGGTAGTGGTTCTCTTTGTTGACTTGATGATGACAATGTTGTGATGCTGGAATCATTTGGTACTGAAGGTGGTGAAGGTGGTTTGACTGGAATGGCATTGATTGCTGCTTCCTTTATAGTCGTAGGTGACTTTATCTCTGCACTTTGAGGAGGAGTAGGTACAAGATCAGGTGGTGGTGCTGTTGCTGTATTGTTGGTTGGAGTGTTATTGATGGCAATTCTTGGTATAAGTGATACGCCATTACAAGTGTATTGATGATCAGTTCCTGGCAAAATTCGTATTAACACATGCTGTTCTTCCATGTCAGAGGACGTTGTATATATACGAATGCTGGTTTTTGAAGACGTTATTTCAACTCGCATGCCTGTTTCTGGTGAAAGGGTCATGTTGACACCAGCTGGATATCTGGAACTGTTGTGAATGCGAATATCAGTGCACCATCGTTGTTGTTGTTGCTGCTTGTTGGAGGATGTTCTTGTATTCAAGGCATGTTTGGCAATGTAAACCACGTCATATTGTCCAGTGTCACTGTCAAATGATTCTGAAATGATCTTGCCTGCAACTCGGCGAATGTAAGGAGGACAACCATATTGATCCATGTAATTTCCAAGCTCCTTGATCAGTAATGGCTGATGTTGTTGATTACTGAAATTGCTGATCCAAATCACATTGACAGCTCCTTCATTGCTGTTTGGCTTAAATACCCAGGCATCAACTCTTTCCACTGGTTCTTTTGTTGAAGAAATGGAGGATGTCACTGTAGTAATGATGCCTGACGAAAGTTCGGTATCAATGCTGATGATGGCATCAAAAGAGCTGGTTGCCAAGGAGGAAAGAGTATGTGACCACTCGACAAGATAATCCCTTTGACTGAAACGCTCCACAATACGACCATTGATAAATTGCTTATCCCCTAAATAATGATGACAACCTGTTAGTTGATTTCTTTACAATGACATCATTCACTTTTACATACATATCTTGCGCGCTCCAAAGCAATTTACCACTGAACAAAGCTGCTCTGGTGTCCATTCACCATGAATAGTGCCATCCATACGTGAAACATGTAATAAAGATATAGAACATTGGTCATTCATGGCATAAATCTTGATACCATTATTCTCAGAAGTCAATGTCCATGGTTCCAAAGATGCTGTCATGCGCTTTATCAGATTCAAGGCTTCGGCTTTTTGGGTGGGAAAGCGATGCGGTAGATAAAGTGGTTGTCGTTTCTTGACAAGACTGGTCGAATTTTCACTTGAATGGCTCAACGAGCTCTCTGAACTTGGGTTGATACTAGATGCAAAGAGTGGTGAATCTTGAGCAGTGGCAAAGAGTGGTCGATTTGTGGATGATGGATCTGAAGAATGCTGTAAAGAGGATGATAATGGCTGTTGTTGTTGCTGTATCCCTGAAGGGGTTCTAGAATAGTATCAAGATTAGAAGATCTACCTTGTCATCAAGGGAAAAAAAGACTTACTGATCCATAAGAGAAGGACGACGTTTTGACTGAAATCGTTCAGAAGACTGTTCACTGGGAGCCACTTTGCTTGAACATGTACCAGCACCACGCATCTTTGTGGAACGTATCCTTTCAGCTTTCTTTTGCAAATAGTCATTGACCAGAGCAATCACCAATGGACGACGTGCAAGAGACTTTTTGGCAAAACCAGACATCCAACCCTTCATGTTTTCTTGTATCACATAGGTTACTCGTGTAGTAGGAGTCGGACCACGAATAGGTTCAAGCACCCAACCTTGTAACTGGTTAAAGTCATGTCAGCACAAAGAAAACAAGCTTAAAGCAACACAATGCATACCTTGATCTGAGCTCTAACACGACCTTGGATACGAGGAACACGTGGTGTTTCAACACTTGTGCATGCAAACATGATAGCACCATCTCGCGTACATTCAATCTTTTCCACCAATGCCATATCACGAGGACGATTCATGCTATTGGCACAAAGACTGATAGTCAATTTTTAGTATGGTTGCACAATGACATTCATTCATGCTCGTTCTAATTACCTTGAAGTAGGCTTGGAGACTTCATAAGTCAGTGATGTTGTATCATTGAGATTCTCGACTAGATTGCCATCATCATATCTATCATCATGAATGAGTAAATACTATTATCACGACTTGTAATGATGCTTACTGCTCATCCCAAAGTTTACGCATGCCAATGACATAAAACACAGATTGTGGTGAAAAACCATGAATGACAGCTTCCCCCTTGAAGATGGGAGTCTTGTCATTTTTAGCACTTTTCATGTGTACTACGACTCCACTCTTTTTGTGTTTAAGAGCCTTTTTCCAACCATCATGTGCATCTTCACGAACAATCTGTTTGAGTGATGAAAGAGCTGACTCGGCTTGATGGATGTGATATGCAGTTGATGTAAGCAAGGGGTCAACAAATCCAGATGTGGCGTGTGCCATAGATGCAAGTGAAGGTACAACAGCGTTATCGTCGTCTTCGTCGTCACTAAAGAGTGGGCTGAATGTCGCGTTCTTGCCATGCGTCATGTTGCAAAGGAATCTCGTTTGTTGAATGAGTAAATAAGAAGGAAAAAAGACCCAGAAAAGTCTCGGGCCGAGTGGGACGAGAATAAAGTGGGAGAGAAAGAAAGAGAAAGACTACATCTACACACACACTCGAAAGATCAAGCATCCAAAAAATGTCATGCACCGAGCCGACGCCATTGTGACACCTCCAATCATCCTCCTATCATACTGCAGTTCTTCTTGTTTATCATTCGCCTATGCATGTCTCCCATGACCTACTTTTTATCCTTGTCTTTTTCTCAGGAGACAGCAGCCACCATAACAGGGATCGTAGCACAATTCCCCACAAAGATAAGACATTGAATAACAAACAAATCCTCCTTTCACTCTTTTAACAATGGATATGAATGTTTATATCTCCCCCCACCCAAACAATCCCATCTTTAATGTATTCATCCGATCGTGTTTATATCCTTATTCATTGGTATATGCGAATGGGCCCTGATTCAGGAGACATCTAGTTCAGATAACAAACCAACGACATACTTTTGGATGATCATCAAAATGACAACGCCTGTCAATTATCATCGTGGCAAATAAGGGGATATGTACAATTGTTTGTTTATTCTTTATATCTACTAAGTCTTCTTAAACGCTCTGCAAACTTGCTTGATACAGTACGATTGTAAAGGTCCCTTTGCTCCCGTTGAATCTTCTTGACTTGTTGCAACACGGATGGTGATTTTGACATCTCTTCTAAGCGATATCGAGTCATCCAGTGCCAAGGCTTCTTCACAGCTTCCACAGGGGACATACTGATAGGCTTGTTGTTCACTGTTGATTGCATATGGAGCACATATTTTGTCACTTCTTCAGTTGTGCTTTCAGTCGTAAAGAATTCATCAGCAGCATTCTCGGCAGACGTTTCTCCTGGTTCTGGCATTGATTCCACATAGACGTCAAGACGTTGTGTTGTGCTTTCATCAACATGAGCAACTGATGATTCTTGAGCATCAAAATAAAGCCGAAGCGTCTATGACAGCACAGTTACACAAATGTCACCCCTTAATTGCAGCACTACTTACTCTTTTAGGATACTTTTTGGTTGCCACGTCAAGGATATGATGAAGCAGTTGTAAGGTTCTATCCAGCACGATGTCACCCATTTGCGTATTGCCAAAGAGTCGTGCTGATATCTCTTCACGCGAAATGTACTGAAAGCCAAAGATCTGCTGTGTATTGTGATAGGTGACCATTAAGCCATCCATATTGCCAATCCGCACTTGAAAGTTGTATTTCAAAAATGCAGAACGCATCATGTCGTAATATTCGCGCTCAAAAGACTCATAAAGCCCATGTGATCGCTTCAAGTTGTAACCGACATAATCCTGCAAAGTCGCATTAATATTTCATTGCCAACTGCTTGGATGGATCATCACTTGCCTGATAGTTACGCACATCCATTCGCACCGGCACAGTAGCCCGTGTCTTCAAGTCAAATGTCTTTCTTGGAAGTCTTGGGTCTTGGCAATCCAGTTGTGACCGTAACAGTATCTTGCCAAACTATCAATGCCGTTTAGTATCAGGTAATCTATAGGTTGACTTGATATTTACCGCTCCATAGGCAAAGGATTCAGGCTGTTGCACTTCTTGTGGAGATAATGGTGATTCTGCATTCTTCAGGTATCGCTCATATTCTGATGGCTCAAGTGTCAAGACCTTTTCCATGGATTTACCCTATCGACTTGGTTAATATCCTTGTTTCGATCCAGGGAGTCATCTTACCATGACAGATAATATGGTTTCCTCCACATCAAAACTCTTGTCTGCATCAATACCATAGACACCATCCTTCCAACGCAGGAAAATAGATGCTGGAATACGAGTAGCTCGAGTGAAATTGTTTGGCTAACAATAGAAACCAACATCAGATCCAATCAGCTGCAATCCATTGTTCTCTTTACCTCCCCAAGATATGCCGAAGAAAGAACAGATGTATCAGTGGGCTTCCAATTGGATAAAGCAAAGTAGATGTGGGATAGTATTGATGATACTGATGATGTAGAACCGACATATCGATGTTGGTGATCTCGCGCACGTTGAATAAGATACTATAAAGTATAAGGTTAGTCTTAGTGATCAGACGTCACTCTTTCTCCTAACTGAATCCACTTGCCTCGTCTTGTGAAGGTGTGATATAGGGACCAATCGAATCATAATCAAACTCGTCAGGCTGTGTAATGTTCTCCAAGAAATGCGTGAAATTGTATACTTGAGTACGAGGATCTTTGAGATAGTGAACGCCAGGACTAGTGTCACGTTTTATATGAATCAAGTAGCTCACTGTATTGGTATCCAGCTATTACTTACTTGAATAAAACACGATCTAGGCCATGTGCAAGAGTGGGAGGTTGTGGCTGATTTTCTCCATCAGGTTGGATCGCTGTATAAAGCATGTTTAGCATTATCTTGTTCTTTATATCCATTCACTAATACTTACGTTGGTAATGTCGATTGAAGTTGATCTTATGAAAGTTAGGTGCTTTTGGGACTGCATGGTGTTTGGCCAAGATATGTTTGACATCGTTACTTTGGCCTTGTTGATGCTTCTTGATAATGACTGTATTGTCCTGCTACAAGTCAATCCACATATTCATGCAAGAGAAAGAGACAAATAGCTACCTTTCTCGCCTGGAGATGTTCTGTAAACTGATTCAAAGTATGGGTGCGAAGAGCATTGTTATCAGTTGCCTTTGTGTCTGATGGATCTAATTCTTGTTCACTAGGCTCCAGCGTTTCTGTTGATCTATTCCCTTCATATGCAGCAGTATCAGGCTCGTCATTGAGTCGCTCAGAAAGTGTTCTTCGTGTGTCAATGTCGGATTCTAGTGTAGTTGTAGTGCAGTGAAGATCGCGAGCAGGGTGTGTCAAGATCGATCCAGGGCTGCTGGTTAGCTTTGCTCTCGAATGCAGTTGGGTATAACGAAATGAAGCAAGTAAGAGACGAGTAGAATAGGGTTTTGGGTGGTACATTGGCACGGATCGCCGATAGCAAGAGCGATCGTATCGTAGAGTAGGGTAAAAGAAAGAACAAAGAAAACCGCTGTTAGCGGTCATGCAAGATAATCTGACCCCCCTTCACTTGATTTGACAGCCACTTTTTTGTACACTTGTATCCCTTTATACAGCAAAACATACACATGACTATAATACAATATAAGAAAAGATATACAATTGAAGGAGATATCAAGTATCATGACTTGGTAGTAGTGGTGTGTGTGTGAACAATTCGATAAATGCAGGTACACTAAGAGCCACTTGTTCCACCAAGACATATCCACATGGATCACGCGCTGACCAAGCTGTAAATGAAGATGGTGCTCGACGAACATAACCTTTTGCTAAAGCAGGTCTTGGTGGATCATGACCATGTAACTGTTTTGCTGTTAAAAGATGACATGTTGCATCATCCATGCGATGACCTGCACCACATGTTAAACAAGCATCGAATAAACATTGCTGCTTCTTGTCCCGAATAGTCAATGGTTGGTATTGTTCTCGATAACGCACAAATTCACTGGCTCCAGAAAATGTACCTGCTCGAGCAGGTGGTAATTGCTTACGAATATCCCATAATGAAGCAAGCATATGCCGTTGTTGTTGCTGCTGTTTATCCCTGGTGCCACTGCTACGACGCATGACCAACTTTCCATGAGACACATATGCATCTTCGACTTTGAAAAAGTATTGATTGGGTTTTGGCTGTAACCAAATGAGCCGTCGTGTCATATCTATCATGGTCATATACAAGGGTATCCATGACTCATTCTTTTCATTTGTGTTGGGTCCAGCAAGCTCATACATGTTGGTGGAAACAAGGTCGATAAGTGGAGTGCCTTGGCTCTTTTGGTGTATCCATAATGCTTTCCGCAGTGCTTCATCTACTACAGCAGCAGGAAACACTTGGTATAAAGATGCATAACATGAAAGTGGTAGTAAAGAGAGGATATGAAGAAGTATCTCTAGAGGAAGCATGTACAAAATGAAAAAGAAGTAATAAAAGGAAATGGAAACAAGTGGAAAATCGATGTGTAATGGGTTTTTTCTTTTTGCTTTCAGCTGATCAATCAATAATGCCGCGTCGCCCAATGCTATTTGACCCCCCGGCCCCCTCTTTTTCTCCCTTTTATCCTCCTCCATTCATGGATCGGAGCCGATCCCGGCCGAGAATTAACCTGTTGAGTTCCACATGTCTTTCTGGGGCAAATAAAGCTTGTTGTAGACTTACCCAACAACAATAAGCTTCACTCTTGTTAGTTACATGACTATCGCGCATGATGCACATGATATGCATGGGGTCAAAACAATTATGGACATCAGCATCATGCTTTTTGTTTCATCGTCACTACACTGGTGGAATTTGGTCTAGCTCAATGACACCTAAAGCTCACTTCAAGATCATGTGACCATCATTGTTAGAACGCCCTACTATAATGCCAAACAATCAAGTCGTTTGTAAATAGTACAACCTGAAAGGCTAATATTCGTACTTGTTGCATCTAACTCTATATGAAAAGTGACTAAAACAGCACATCTACATTGCTATTATCGCATGAAAGTCATATCAAAGGAAGCTGTGAGTAGTTACATCTGTATCCTTGGGCACTATGACCATGTATCATTGTGATGGCTGATCTAGAGAGAAATTTAGGCTCATTCGCAGCTACTGATGATCCATCAAGATAACAAGTAGTCTTATGCGCACAAATGGCAGTAGCTATTGAATGACGAAGAAGAAGAATAGTTACATGGTGTGTAAGATGAAGCTTTATGTAGAGATGTAAGAGTAATTGGTATATCGACAAGAAAGAGGAAAAGAGGAAACAAACAAGAAAGAGAACATGGTTCTTTATGTCATGTAATACATTTCTTTCATTATGTTATATGAATGAAACATATGGCAAGTGTCTTATCTTTATAGTGATTATATCGTTCATTGTAATGGTATAGCTTCATCCAAGGCTGGGAGACAAGGTGTTGATTGTACTCTGAGCGACAGCTGCCAAAAGAGTTGATTTGCCGACACGACCAGAAAAATTCTCGCTCTTCGCTGGTTCTTTTATCTCGACATGGGCAAGAGAAAGCACGAAGACAGTAAAAGCAGTGGATCGGGCAAGCACATCAAGATCGATGTTGCAAAGGTTGACAGCACCATCGAACAGCCTTATTTAGGTAACGATCGAGTGTAGGATTGGGTTTATGGGCAAGTTTGGACTTATTACCTTATCAAACAGCTGCATTCCCTGGCACCATGCCTGAAAACGACACTCCATTTACCAGCTATCGCCCTGAACACAGCAACGAAGACAATGCAGACAAACGCTTGATCTCTGGAGAAACAGAAAAGGTGGTCTTTACTGGCAGTAACTTTGGTGAAGATGCTCCTGTCAACTATTGCAAGTAAGGCATATCTTATCATGTAGACTGCTATACGAGGACTATGAGACTAATAGTGATATCTAGCTATATCGTGGGCACTTATTCAAAGAAGGATCAGACCTTGACCATTACTCCTGCACCAGTGTTGCGTATGAAACGATCCGTCAAAGCTTTGCAGTCAACAGAGAGCAACAGTCGTTCAGATACCACTTTTGCACAAGCCAAGGCATCTTTGGGTATGGCTTTTGGTACTGCCAAGGCTAAGAAGCAAATCAAGGAGACAGAGCGTAATGCAGTCAAAGGTCAACACTTGGAGAATGACTTGCCTGATATTCACACTGAGATCAACAAGTATGATGGTCCTACACAAGAAGATATTCAGCGATCAATGCAATTGGATCTTCCCATCCCACCACCCAATATGGAAGCAGAGACACCACAAGAAGCTTATGATATTTCGACCATTGTCACCGATGAAGAATTACGTCAGGTGCCTATCAAAGACATCCTTAAGGCAGAATCTTTCAACGATCTTAAACAGCTGTTACCTTATGCAGCATCCAAATTTGTCAATGACCGATTGATGAACATCATCAAAGCACAAGGAAAGAAGGATCGACAAGCTGTACGCACACTCGTTTATATTTCCTATCTTCAGGCATATTTGCTCAATCTGAAGCCTTTTGATGTCAAGACACGTCGTAAAGTTGAATCAGCCATGAAGAATCCACCAGCCATGATCATTGATCGTATCCAAGAACGATACACTGATAACAACGTGTAAGTGACACCTCTTGGTTTCATGTGGATAGGGTTCTCATATTCCTTTCTTAGTCGTACACCTGTCATGCAAGATAAGATCTTATGTTATCTCTTTGTCCTTTGCTTGAAGGTGGCCGATTACACCGTTATCCCTGAAATGCTTGCCATGGATCTTTCTTTGAAGCCAATCAAGTAAGTTTTGGATCGAGGAGACACTTTGTTTGTGGATATGGGAGCTGACATTGTGTTGTCATCAGGGTTACTACTTTACTCAGGAATTTGGGATGCAAGATTGACAAGCTAACAGTGGATGATCGCAAGTCTTTGGGAGCTTCTGCACAACATCAAAAGAAAGCAACACTTGTCGCCCCACTTAAATTCCCATCCGTGTCACGTGGCAAACGTAAATAGAGGTGCACACTAGCATTTCGTACATAGACACACCAAATATTCACCTTCCCTGCATTCACATCGCTTTCATTTTGTACTAAAAAAGTTGTATTTACTATTCGTATAAGTTTGGTGCCTAAATATTGAACAAGTTGTACAAAGAGGAATCCTCTAATTCTTTTCGGGATAGTTGACGGATCCAGAGCATGTCGACTTGTCAACAGAGTCAGTGGGAACATAGCCATCTTTACCCTTGACGTGGAAATACAGCCAGATCTCTTCAAGATCACCTCCACTACATGTTACTTTGGGAGTAGCACCTGTACTTTGTTGGATAGCATCTTCAATGTCTGAAACGCTATAAGATTTTCCAGGGGTGATACTGGCTTTGCTCAAAATGGCATGAAGATCATACTTGCTACGTAAGTCAATAGCTTGTTGGAAGTAATCAATAACATCGTCATTCTTTTGGTACGAGTCGCCATAGCATTCTGGGTCCAGGGTTGTTACACAAGTACCTGATGTCCCAAATTTGTGAGTAAATCATGCAGGGGGATATAACAACCCCCTTTCATTATTCACATACCATGTTTGTTCCATTCGTGTGTCCAGAATTCGCTATTATCACCTGTATAGATAAATATAATACATTAGCATTATCTTTTAGTCATTTCTCTTCTACACATTACCTTTGTTGGATGGCCAGTAGGTGTTCATGGTATTATAAAGTGAGGAATCCTTCCCCTTGATGATGGAGCCAACATCATCGTAGTTGCGTGATGAATCACAACCAGAATCTCCACTACCAGGAATGCCACCACTACAAGTATCTGGCCAAAGACCATGCATAGTAAAGGCATCTGATGGACCATAACCAGGAGACCACTTTTGTATTCAAATGAGTCAGCATATTACTACTGGATACTTATTACAGTTGACACCTACCTGTTGTACGTGAACCAGCAATCCATTCTTTGGAGTGCAGCATGAGTCGCCACTGGAAGCACTACATGAAAGAGCATCCGCTATACAGCATGTTATTACAAAAGTGCATCAATGAAAGATCAAGTGTGATTCTATAACCAACCTGGACAGCTGTCTTGACGCTTTAGCAGATTTGTTGGAAAGGCTGAAGCAACAGCCATCAAACAGCTAGCAGCAATAGCAGCAGTAATAGGAGATTTCATTGTTACTACTTGAAGAGAAGGAGATAATGGGACAACACAACCATGTTCGTCTACTTTTATATCTTTCAAAAGACATACCATATACGATTCACCTTTTCAAAGAATGCAACAGAAGAGGCAATTATAGATACAAAAAGGCTAGCCAGTATACTTTACCATGGAAATGCACGTGGATCAAGTATCACTCTCGAATCGTACTAAAGCGCAATGCGTGTAACACATAAATTGTTACATTATATCTCACTTATATGGTGGTATAATTGCTTTCCTTTGTGCCGGAGACAATCTTCTACCAGCGACATGATATCCATGCCAATCAATACGATCAGTACAACCACGACACGGGTCCCTGGATTATTAAGATGCATTGCATAGATCTCAGGTAGTACAGCATCATAACAGCAAATCATCGTTGTGTTCCTTGTCATGCCTTGTTACAAAAACAATATCATCCAATCCATCATAAGAGTGAATCTTCTTGACTGCTATGTGCAAGCATTCATGAATTGTTGGCCAATGCATGTTCTAATTGGTAATACAATCTTTGGTAGCAAATTGCAATACAATGTGGGAATACTTCTCATTCAATTGAACCTTCTTTGGACGCCGCAGATCGCAATGCGATTCGGAGCTCTCCAATAATGGCATATGAAGATTCTCCATTGGAAAGATCGCTCTTACGCCACCTACTATCTTTAAAAGACAGTGTTGCTGTATTAAAGAATGTCCATCTATCTGCACATCTTGAGGATCATTAGCACTAGCTGGCATGAAAACGACCTATGATGGGCTCCATTTAGATATATATGGGTACATTCATGTGCAACACACTTGAATAGTGCTTACATTGTATGTGATAGGCATCAACAGTACTGTAACCAACAATGTACCTAATACTTTGACATAGATACTACTATCAGGAAGGACTGGGATACACGAAGCAAACGAGTACAACATACATAATGTCATTGAACACAAGAGATAATGCATGTTCATGTGATGTATGATTACGTATGTAGCCATCATTCTCATCATCCGCTTAATGGTCAATCACAAACCTATTGAAAGCTGTAAAATGGTTGATGTGCTCTTTACTTGTAGATATTGATATACTGAGGAGAAGGTAACATGTCAATGGCGCCATCTTACGCCATATACAACATCTGCTAACCAAGCAGTGATGACTACTGTCAGCTATGGATATCTCTTGGTCATACCAAAAGCTGCATTCCACATCATATCCTTTTGTTATAGCAGCTGGCAACAGGATATTGCCTTGTACAGCATTTTCATATCTAGCAATAACTGCCTGGATGATAGCTGGTGGCACACTGTGATCAATGTAGATGATTCTCTTTCAGCATCACAACCAATCAATCTAGATAATGCATGTCACCCACCAATGTGGTCAAAAAAGGAAATAGAGAAGAATATCTTTCAAGCATGGATCAACCAGCTGTGCAGATCCATACTTCTATCTTGGCATCACGTCAACAATGATGAGGAAAGATATAAATGTTGCATGCAACTGGTATCACCATTATGCCAAAGTGCAAGAGACATTCAAGTGCTTGTTATTGCAATCATGCAGATAATCTACAAGGCATTACTCTTAAAAGACTTCCAAAGTTTTGCTACGGCGTTGACAGAAATCATGGATAGGATCAGGTGACAGCAGGAGACAACATAATAAGTATCACGTAGGATATGTTATATGGGAAATAGAACAGCTGCAATGTTCCAGCAACAGCCAGAGACAAAGTTGGTGCTACATTGACAGCAATTCTTCAATGACATTATCAAAATGCATCTTATAGTCTAAATGCACATGACCCAATCAACTTGACTACTGATGCCAAAAGAGATAGCAGTACAAGCCGACATTTCTTGCTTTGGCAATTCCTTGCTTAGAATGGATAGACAACTAACACAAGAAGGCTGAGATACTTTGTTTTCTTATCTCTTTTTGATAAGGTCATGTTTTCCCACAGTCCTTTTTTGACATGTGGGTAACTAGCTATTTCCCACCTCTTGTTACCGTAATCGCCTTTGTCTTTGATCCTGCTTATCATGTTTGCTTGATTATCCTTCCAGCAAATGATGACTCACTACCAGCATTCTGCAAACAAGAAGTTACACACACCTGTATGTCTAATCAGTCATTATTGAAGAAGTTGCGTCGGCTTTTATCTCTTCTTGATGCATATGGCCAACTCCAAGCGCGCACAAAATGGTAAAATGGTTATCTGTGCCAATCAAAAAGCCGGAGTATTCTTTTATCATCACAACAATGAGACATTTCACGCTTTCCTTTTCATCTTTCTTTCTGAACTTGTCGATATCCTAACGTGTCTTAAGTCTTTATACACTTTATGCACAGAAGTTTATTGACAAAGATGCAAGAAGAAGATCATCATCAAACAAGATCGCACCATCATCAACAAACAAACGAGCATTTGCCACCCATCAGCAATAGGGATGCAGCATATCCTAGTTTTCTACAATGCCAGCAACGTCGTAGCTATCCACCACTTCCTTCACCGCATCAAATGCTACTGCGAAGAAACATCCAACATCACCAATCACTACAGCATGAGCAATATAATAACCCAGCTACTGATTTCAGTCGACATAATATGCCAACTTGTAACAATGATGACATGTATTTGAATCACAATGGCAACAAAGGACAATCCAGAACCAATGACAATAGCAATAGCAATATATCATGCCATAACTGTGGCACGACAACGACACCGCTTTGGCGACGAGATGAAGATGGGCGTACAATCTGCAATGCCTGTGGTTTGTATTACAAGTTGCATCATATGAATCGCCCTATCAGTATGAAAAACACTATCATCAAACGTCGAAGACGATTTAGCATTAAATCACATGATGCCAACATGTCATCGTCTCGAAAGCAACAAGATATTGAGGAAGAAGAGAGACATCAGACTATGAAAAGCAACAAAAGCAGTATACCAATGACAAGTGATCGCTGGATCAATGCTAGAGATAGCTGTAGTAGGCGACAACATAACACCTTTGATGATGTTCATACCACTGGTACATATTTCAGGCGATCAATGTCATCATATAGTCAATCCAGTAACAGCAATGATGAAGATAATGACCTGCTTTGCCATATCCAAACAATACTTGATGATCAGCATCTTAGCATGGATCAGTTAGAGCCAATATTCAATGCCATGCTTCAATCATCAACATCTTTTCAAAGTGATAAACATCGATCCATGCCAACGACATCGTTTCCTGCTCACATGTCAAAACATTCACTCCCATCAGCACTTGCATATTGTCTAGAGGATCCACAAGTCTTTATGAATGCATTGACAAGGAGACGTGAAGAGCTAAAAGCTCAAATGCAAACAATCGATGTGCTTCTCACTGGTCTGGAGAGTATGACAAGCTCATCGACAGCAAAACAGCAAAACAAGCCTTTGCTATATACTCAACATGAATCCAATTCATCCAAATCACAGCACAAATCTGCTTTCCTTCCACCAAAGTCATTATCCACTAGAGAGATCTTTTCCAAACGAGTTTCAAGGGTGAATCATGACCCTTTGGAGCTAATGTCGATCAATAATAGCAGGGATGTCATATCATTTATGCATGATCATGATGGTGATTATGGGACATCCATGAAAGATCAGCAGAAGCAGAAGCACGAGCTTGACACAAAAGCAAGAGAAAAGTCAAGATATGATTATAGCTTGCATCATTGATCTCTTGATGTGAGTAGAATCCTTCATAGATCTCCCTGCATATCTTTCATGTTTGAATATCCGCCAATCTATTAACAAGGCACATGGTTTTCATATGAGATGGTACCTGTACTGCATCAGTTGCCTGTGTAGTATTGCTCAAAACGATAAGCGCCATTACATGTATATTCATCTGTGGGATTTTCTGATCTCAAGAGATAAATGAATGCAGCGTTTTTGTGAAAAGCGACTGCTTTGACTCATAATGTTGACAACGAGAAGGATTGATGAAAAAGGTATGGCTTTCCGAGAAAGCTGATAGGAAAAGAAAGGAGTGATGATTGTTGCATATGTCTGTGTGTGCCCATGTCGATCATTTCAACATTAGCTAAAAGGGATAAAGGAAAAAACAGCATTGGCACTGACATGATTGACATGATGTTGGAGTATCCATATCACATGTCCAAGCACTATAAGCTTCCCCTTATAGATTATTCTTTCTTCTTGATCCCATATGAATCTCCCCATCACACCAATCATCCCTGTCTATACAATTCATCCCTTCCCTCCTACCCCAGCTGAGCATAAAGAAGTTGTTGGCTGGGTGACAGAAGTTTAGGAGGATATGAAAGCGAATAGTATTACCGCCGACTACAGATAAAGGAGCATGAATGTGTAGGGGGAAGAACGGGGTTCCTTTTTTCTTTTTGGTAACACCACGCTCTCTTTCATTTTGTGTTCCCCAGGTCTTTACATGTTGCTTCGCATTTACACTACACTACTGTCGCATATCTTCATATCCTTGCTCCTTTTTCTCGTTCTTTCCTTCTTGCTTTTACAGTCTTTGCTCCTCATTTTCTGTAATGACAACGTGCATACAGCTATTATTCATACAGCGACATCATTTCAGGGCATGGTTGAAGTAAAAGTATTTGCTGATCACACTAGTGTGGCTGGTATGTTTCTACATTACAACAGCAGTCGCAGCGGAGATGCCAGATTGATATGGATGAATGGCAGCTAGAATCCCTTAAACACGCGCATATACATTGTAGAAAAATCATGCTAGAGTGAGTTGTTGGCTTATCCTGCAGCACTTTTAGCACGCTGAAAGATATTGGATGCATAGTGTTGAATACATACGTTTATTGAAAAGGCAACAAATGACACGTGAATCAATTGAGTGATCATATGACGTTAAAAAGTACAATGTTCTGGAAAAGAATGATTATCCTAAGCGCTCAATCGCTTGCAGCAACATGGTCATAGCGGGTGAAATTGGACTGGGTCACGCGCCAAACACTGGTGCACAAAGTTGGTAAACCAGGGGTTGAAAATAAGCCCAAAGTGGGGACATGGGTGTATGTTGTATGTTCTCATCTGCATATAACTAGGTCACATTGGGTATACATCACCAGTTTGCTTTATATAGCACCTGGTAGAATCACTCTGTGCATGATATTGTGTTATCATCATCCATCATCATGCATTGTTTACTTTACGTATATGTGTCAGAGTAGTAATACCATGGTGAAACAAGGACATTCTTCAAGGTTAGAGATTGGGGTGGAATATCGTGGAATATTATGTTGAACAATAAGCAACATGGTACGAGCATATGCAGAAAAGAATGGGCTTTTCACATGGAACACCAATCATTATGCTTCAAAGATATGACCATGTCGGGTGACACCAAATTCAAATTGGTTTGATCGACTTGTTGAACAACCAGACCCACATGGCTCAGAGTCCGCTTGGCAGTACAACGTCAACTCTATTACTTTATCATCAAGTGTTGTCTCTCGGTCTTATTTTCAGCGCGTTTCGTCATCATTCTTTGGCTTTCGCCCCCCAATATCCACTCTTTTATGTTTCCATTTTGCCATGTGGTCTAATAACTCAGTCTTGTATTACAGCCGATGCATCGGGGCAACATATATGCAACCCAGAATAAGCCAAAGTGTGAGTAAAAACGTCTGTGTGTTGGTCACCGGGACCAGGGGGTGTTGCACTATGTCTAGTGCACCCAACCAAAACAACCCCTTACTTTGAGACGCGTCACCAGTTGCATTATGTCATCTATATTGGTGATGTTTATGTTTTGCATTCATAGTCAAAGACATCTTGCCATTAGCTTGATCGAATAAGAATATCAAGATGAAGGTATATCTGCAACTTTTATTGGGGAAAAGAAGACAAAGACAACGTGGATTCCTTTAAACATGCACATAAGCACGCATGCACTTGCCACGATAGCACAACAAAAGCTATGACGCCAACGGCGATTCGATCGAGCTGAATTATTGTTGTGCCAATGTTGTACGAGATCCATTGCAGTTACACAAACATCACAGACAACACACTACTTGGTGTTGTTCTTGGCTAGAATCCTTGGTGTCATAACAATACTTAGCCAGGTGTTTGTAGCATGTTGAATTCTCTTTTTGGGATAAAGATGTTGCAATTGATCCGTAATGGTGGATTCCACATTATGAAACAAAGAGAAAATGAAAGTCCATGCGATTGACATGCGTTTGGTATGTTTTATTTAGTGGCTCGTGCCTCGTCATCCGATAGGTGCATCAAGGATTGCCCCACTTACCTTTTGCGTGGTTGTGTCAGCACATTATTTGGCTTTTCGGCTTGGACTACGTTTGCACAATGTCGCACTGATTTGGAAAAGGGGACATACTATACGTGGATGGAATAACACCACTTTGATAGATGTATTGGGTGATGTATATGCATGGTGAAAGGGAACACAGGCTGATCTTATTACATGAATACATCTCGTGCATTGTTTATGAGTATCACGAATCTTATCTCATTGTTATAGCCACATTGGCGACAACAATGCGCATGGTACAAGATAATGATACACACATGCAATGGAGCACCAAAAGTGCGGATGAGACTGCAGGATCATTACTTACTGCTGGTGATTAAGCAATCGACATGATGGTAGTCGTTGGCTCTTATTTCATATACTTTGGAGTGAATGAGCTTTATACCACCATTAGTGATGTTGCTGAAGGCAAAACGACACAGGTAGGTAAATGAATCCAATAAGCAATAGCACAAACATGATATGCTTACACCTCCTTCCAGACTTACCTTATTTCATGCATGATTGGTTGGTAGCAGCAGATGAGAAAGAGAGATTGGCAGATATGAGAATGAAACAAGAATCGAGGCTCATGTCGGATTGTTGCCATGTTAATTAATTTAGAGCCATGTGAGTGTGCAGCAGCAGTTCAGCTATTACAGACCAGCAAAATTAGCAGTGCCCAAAGGTTCATTCTGCTTTAATTCATCACTGGTATTGGTCTAGACATCTATCAGACATCTTTTGTAGGCTGTCTTGATACCAGGCTATTACATGATCAAAGAATCAGTCATTACAAGCACACTATATTTAGCAGCAGGATTGTAAAAATGAATGTACCAACATGCCGATAGCAGTAAGAACAGCAGCAGCTGCCTAAAAGAATCTAAATACCGTGTGCATTGCTCCTTACGCTGTCAATCGCATTACTTGACTTGCTATTGATTGCAAGAATGGGTGTGATGATAGTTCCCTTGTCATCCGTGTCCCCTAGATGTATGTGTGTAAAGCATCCAAATGAGTCGATAATGGTCTAGGGGGACAAGAGGAGCTAAGAGGAAAGAAAAAAACGAGATGGGAGGATCTAGCAGCATCATAGTAGAACGAGGATGAAGAGGGGAAGAAGAGGAGTGAAAGAAAAGATGAGTGGGGTTGCAGCAAAGAAGACAGCCCCAAGGATGAAAGACAATTTGATGGGAGAAAGGCGTCAAGCATTTTCAAAAAGTAAGTGAGGAGCAAGAAGGGAGAAGTGAATGGAGGAAAACTTCTATCTAAAAGAGAGAGATTGTATGTATGTTTGTGTGCTTGCATTGCAGTGTGCACATACATCGTGTGTGCTTATCAAGGGCCCATTTTGGGTTTCGAATGTGGACGTGCGTGTCATTCCAAAAGTGTTTTTGTGGCACCTTAAAACCCGTGAAGTCTTTAACCCCCCTTCTTATTCTTCTCCCCCCATTTTTGCACTCGCTTATATAAACGGAGTCACCATTCAACGTCGCACCTTTACAACAACCTTCTTTTCTTCTTTTTACTCTTGTCTACACTTCTCCCCCTGCCATTTACCTCTTCTTCAATGGATATTCAAAATCTTCTCAATCACGATGCTGCAGCAGCTGCAGCTGCTGCAACTACTGTTGCTTCAGTGCAGATGCTCAATAACATCACTGATCGCCAATATATCTGCACATGGGATGACTGCGGCAAACGCTTTTCACGACGTTCAGATCTTTCACGACATCGTCGTATTCATACTGGTGAACGACCTTATCATTGTGAATGGGAAGGATGTGGCAAACAATTCATCCAAAGATCAGCTTTGACTGTGCACTATCGTACCCATACTGGTGAGCGACCCCACGTGTGCGAATATGAATCCTGTGGCAAATCTTTCAGTGACGTATGTATTAGATTTGTCATTGATTATAATCTCTTTATTGACTTGTATGTCTTTAATAGTCTTCTTCTTTGGCACGTCATCGTCGTACTCATACTGGTAAACGGCCTTATGTGTGTGATTTTCCAGAATGTGGCAAATCATTCACTCGAAAGACAACTTTGTCTCGTCATCAACGTTGTCATGATCCAAACTGGAGAGCTGTTAGGTGAGTACTACTTGCAATATGATCCATAATGATGTTTCTTGGCAACTAATATATATCTTGCATGTATAGTTCCACCAGCAAGTCTCCGCTTTCTCCATCCACCAGTGATGAATCTGAAGCAGATCGATCTCCCAGTCCACCAACAACACCTATTGATCATTACGCCTATCATCGTACTGCATTTTCACCCATGTTAGTGGCTCCAATGGTATATCGACCCCAACAACAACAATCTCGTCATCATCGTGTACCCGAGCCATATCATCCTTATCATCATCAGCAACGCTGGTCCACCCCTGCATCAGCATTCTCTTTGCACCATCCTATTGCCGAAAGACCTTGTTCAATGAAGACATCTTTTTCACTTTATGCACATGCACAACCACGAACAGCATTGCCTACTGGATCAGCACCATATGCCTTTGAGTAAACACATCATCAGCAATCAGTGAAAGAGAGGCAATCAATCAGCTGATACATACGACTCTCTTCTACAACCACCTTGCTCATTTTCTCATTCTTCATCATTTTCTCATATCCACCACTTTACTATATCTTTTCAACTACTTTCTCTCATGGCAGCGTGCTGCTATAATATCTTATTCGTTCCCTTTGCATACTTGTATGCATCATTCTTACCAGTTATGTGCTATTTTTCTTCTTCATGCTTTGTATATACACAACATACACCCATCCATGGCCATGGCCTGGCAATTTGCACGCACACAACTCTTCACACAAGCACATATTCCATACATTGATACAACTTGCACGCACACTTTATGCTTCATTATGCTCCACGTTCTTCATATTTTGCACTCTTACACTCTCTTACTCTACATGCGTTGACACTGGATGCACACCAAAAAGTAGTAGTTTATCGCCTTTATGCCCAAATGGCCTAAGATAGAAACCTTGTGTTGCTGGAGAGTAAATTCATTCATCCCATTGTAATACAAACCAATTTGACCTTTACATAGTGTGTGTGTGAAAAAACTTGATGACCGTGCGCAGTATCAATATCTCGGCATGTGGCCGTGCACAGCTCTGATGTTATTTTCACACCATGTCATGCTTCATGTAGTCAATGTGACCAATCCCATATTTGGCAATAATCAATTCCATGGACACATCGATCGGCAAGAAGAAAAACAACATCCGTGTTGTTGGCAAAGACACGAGTTTGGCCCTATTCTGCAATCACGCATGACTTGTGCATAAGAGGAGAAGTCTTTTGAGTATGTATGTATATTACATCCAAAAGGGAGTCTTAACAAGATGTTGGCTCAGTCAATGTGTGATTGGGATAAAGGCAGCAGTACATGATTTGTCTTGATGACTGTAGGAGAGATGACTATGTGTTTTGTAATGTGCCAAGTTCTCAGGCTGATGTGTTAATAGGTGATCTTATCCCTATCACTGTAATGTCACACACATGCGCATGTAAAAAATTGGCCTTGTTTGGATGTTTGTGATCAATCCAGCGTTGTAGTGACGATGAATAATGATGCACTGCTACAACAAAGATACCTAACACCCCCTTCTTTCCTTCAGAATACTCCATTCTCCCGATTTTTTCACTCCTCCTTGTTTCCCCTATTCCGATCTTAAATCATATAACAAGAAACAGGTGCTTGTCAACTAAGGGGAAAGGGCGACATGAGAATGGGACATACGAGGAGACAGGAAACACACATACATTCACAAATGTCAAAGCCGATGATGATCGCCATTATGCATCTGGATACGCTATCATGATGAATCCCCCAATGTTCTGCTTTAATAATACAATCTCCCTTGATCTTGGACAAACATATCCATCTTACAAACTGCCTAGATTATATCTACATCAATGCAAACCTTTTCCCACTCCTATAGATATCTATACAGCAAGCATTTTTCTGCAACAGGAAGCCATATAGTAAAGATTGCTTCATTCAGATGCTGGTTTCATCCCCCCTTCCCATGTTCTACATCCCTTGGTCACTGGCAACTTGCACAATGGAAGATTGCTTGTCTAACTTGCTGTAGTCAACTTTTAGCCTATTGTATGTGGCGATACTGCATCAACCTTAATTGTATAAGAAACACACACAACGAAGGGGTGAGTCGGAAAGAAAAGAGGAGGAATAGATCCTAGGATGCATTTGAAGGAGAATGTGAAGCTGGTGCATATATCATGTGCACAATGATTCGATTATGATTTTTGTGCTGATGATGTACCCGATCATCAGCCATGATTCAATATGATGATCGATCTATGAGTAAGGGCAATGTCATCATCAATCTCTATATAAGCTAGGAAAAAGGAGACTTACATCTGTGCTGTTGTTTGTATGTGTGTGCTTGGTTCATTGGACTTTACATAAGGAGCTAAACAAGGATAGGAAGCTTAAAGTTGTAGCCATTATCATGAGTGACAACTCTTTTTCTTTACTATCAGCAAAAGGAAAAGGAAAAGGATAATGTTGTATGTAAACGGGGGTGCAACGCATATACAGTGATGTGTGATTGCTTGTTGTGCTGCTGCTTATGAGCTTGTTGCTGCCTGCAAGCATACATACATCAATATACAAAAGAGGATCATTCTTTCTCCCTTCCATACAGCCTTTTTGGGATGATAGGCTTCTTCTCCCTGTTTGATAATGGGTGTTCATATGAGGTAAAGCCAAGTAATTCTTAACATTTTGATGCTTCACGAACCTTATACTCCTTGTAATTCGGCATGGATATTGTCCCAACAATGGGTATGTGTACTACAAAGGACTTTGCATCCTCCTCTCCTTTTCAAGTACACATATTATGACAATGCTAGTGTCTTTATTTGTCTTTCTCATGCATAACTGCTGTAAGACAGCCCCCAACTACCCAGCATGTTGGATACACGCTATCTCCCCCTAGATACTCTATTCAATGATCATCAAGTTGGCATTAAAGTTATCGATATGCGTGTATAGAGTGCCAATGCCGGTAGTGTGCTGAAGATAGACAAGAGAATATGATTTACTGCACCATATGCAAATTGAGGAGCAGTTACATAAGAAGAAAGGGGTAAAGGCATCAATGTTATGTGTAAAAGTGAGAAACAATAGCATGAGCAAGTCTGACAAAGAGCTTCGGAATGATATCGGAAAAGCCGTCATCTTGGAATATCGATGAATAGGCTGTTTAGCAAAAGCAATCAAGAATAAACACGGAATGCATTGACCAACCAAGCCAATAAGCTTAAGCTATCATTATTCAAGCTTACCAAAAACAAGGACCCAAACAGGTACACTTGTATATTTCAGTTTCAACCAGCCATTACATTGACTATGACAATGAATGTAAGCTTTCTCTTCCAACTATAGAACAATCACCCAATATGTATCAGTAAGATACATCTTACATCCATTGGATCAGCCCATGAGCATATTTGCGATTGTTTACAGCAGTCAGCAACATCATCCCTTTTGTTTCTCTCTCCTCCCCCCAAATTTCTCCTTTAATCGGTCGGCATATGTGTCTTTTCTCCTCGTCTATGAAAGCAGTAACAAAGTGATGACTATCAAGCTGCTTGTTGTTGAAGAAACCAAATAGGGAAAGACACCGATGATGGATAATAGTGGGGGAGAAAGGGATGATAAGACAAGGGATTTGTCCAGCCGAGAATGTGTGTTTGCATTCGAGAAAGGGGTGATGTTGTACAAGAGCGAACATTTCATCTCTTCTCCCTTCTCCTGGCATCTATACAATAATATCTGATACCACGAGCGTATCTTTGTGTGTGCAGAATCTGTCAAACCATGTAATCGTATCCTTAGCGAAGTAATTTTATGATGCATGTTGCAGATCGCCACATTGGTACTCTTCTTTCTCACACACAATGGTTCACAAACTTGGTTGATGTGCAAATTAAGATACAATGGCATCATATACGCACGCACATGCCATGTTTAATTAAAAGCAAAGCCAACGAAAGTGGTGTACATCATATAGGTCCTAGCGTAATCATGTCACACGTAGCTATGAATAGCTCTCGTACACTATGTCCAGCACTAAGCATACATCTCTTACAACAACTACCAGCTCTTTAGGCTCCTGAAAGCACTATCATGCAAATGTGTACTACACAACACAAATGATGTCCACATATACCAAGACTACATCCTATATGTATTCTTTTCAACATTACATTAGCTCGAATTACTACATTTGACCCATGAATGTTTCCTATCTCTATCATGACCAGCTCCTTTCGACTAGCAAGGATTGTTGAACAAGGTGATTGATGGTGGAATAGCACATGCATCGCTGTTGTTGGTGGATATAGTCTCTTTTATTTCTCCTTATAAGAGACTGTTGTTACAATACCCAAATGCATGCAATGCTTTCCAAAGTTTAGAAGAGATAGGAGACGTGCATAAGGTATGCTGAAAGATAGATCTGATATGTAGAAGAGACAATGGTCTAGAAAGTCTAAGGGGGTACAAACTAAGTAAGTGAAAAGGGGGACTTATTACCATAAGAGAGATAAAAGAGCAAAGAAAACCTGGGGTTGGGGATTTCTTGTCTACTCTTTTGCACGCGATGATCGACATTGACCTTTAAATCACGAGGTATATGTATATGTGGAAGTAGTAGCTGGATTTAGAGTGATTGTACAAAAAGTGGATGACGTAGGGAGGGAGGAATAGCAAGCACTACACTTTTTGCAATGGTATCAGCAAGATGGTTCCTTTCAAATAACGTTTTCTTGAGCCAACATTCTCCACATTTCTCCTTCTCCTCGTTTGTTCCCTTCCTTTGTCAAAAAGATGAAGTATATGTGGAGGGGGTTTGTATATTGCTTGAACATGGAAACTATAAACTACATATTCTTGATGCGTAAGACATATGTTCTCGGCAAAAACAGCCAAATTAGGATGTACACCCTGACACATTATCCTTTTCATGTATGATCCAGCTATAATGGGTATCATGTCATTATCATTCCTTCTTTGTTTCTGCGCTAGATAATGAATGCCAAAGTCAAAAGATGATGGATTCATTGTGTGTCAGTGACAATGAAACAGGAATAGCAATAAGAAGATTACACATCTGATAGCTAATTCTGAAACAACAACATCCTTTGTGCAATCTATCAATCATGCATGTTTTGTCACGTCATCGAAGGATCGCTTTAGCGAATACGATATTGCTTTGGTCAATATCTCTTAGTCTTCATAGTGTGGGACATCTGCTTTTCTCAGCTAGACATTGTCCTTTGGCACGTGTTGCAATGTATTGTAGATAGATCGAATGTGAGCTAGAAGCAAATGCTGTAAAAGTTGACCTTTATATAGGATGCCATTCATGCATCATTACGCACACCGACATCATCCAACACGAATCTTCAGCTTCCATACCACACAAAGGAAAACAGTGATAACGATGATATAATTGTCATGACAAAGAAGAAGACAATGACAAGAAAAGACCAACAAACAAGGTGAACAGCGTGGATTCATTGCTGGATGACCTTTGAATCCTTTGCAAGTCTCTGTTAACCAAGATGCTATAAGCGAAGATTGACTTTAAAGCAAGGCAAGATGTGGATGACATATCATATACACTATTGACATAGGACCTTTAATGAATCTTACAAAGGATTTCAGAAAAACACAAGGTGTAAGCAATGCTAGACTCTCTTTTTCTAATTCGTATGGTGTATAGCATCTCTTTGGACTATCTGCTGTTTTAGACCTTGACAATCTTTAGGAGACAACAGTGATTCTTGTTTCAAAGGGTTTAGTTGCCTTGATTGATCAAGAGGAAGCACTGGAGTCTTGTTGGTGATGATGTCCTTATTTGTGATCCCGCCAAGGTTTGTGTGCGCGATAGGCAATTACTCGTTGTCTTTCTTCTTCCTTCTTTTTTACTGCTTGGCGTAAACCCTTCCATTTCGCTTGGACATCTCCATGGCCCAACCATCAACGCTTCCTTTACAGCAACGCGTGCTGCAACTAGTTCAGGTAAGGAGACTGGTTTTATCTTTGAGAAACAACAGTGTTTATGTTCATACCCATCTCATTTATGCCTCTATAACACACTTGCACACGTGTCAATTGTAGACCTTGCAATTCGCCTGGTTCGTAGGTCACTTGTTCACCTTGCTTGGAACATCCTTGCACCTTCTCTCGGTGGTGACCTTTCAGTCAGCTTCAAAACCATATAGCTTGGCTTACTTGGGCGCACTTGTTTCATATGGTGTTGTTATTTACAAGACCCATGGTGTAAGTGATTAGAAAACATGTCTCTTTAGGATGATATGCTTATGTGTAATGTCGATAGATGCCCAAACTGAATGCTGCTTATGCCCAACGTCTTGTCATGGATGAAAATGTGCAATATCTCCTTTTGGCATTGTATTGGTTCTTTTCCAGTCCCATCACAGGTAAATGCGTATGTGAATCATATAGGAATGGTAAACTTGACTCTTTATTACAGTGACTCTTGTGCCTTATGCTACATTCTCATTGTTCCATGCTCTTGGCTATGTCCGTTCCAACATTATCCCGAATGTTTTCCCAGCAGCTCCCGCAGCAGCAGCAGCAGCATCTTCCAGCAGTAGCGGTGCTTCTACTACTACTTGGCAAGCAAAGACACAGCAACAAATCAAGGCCTGGGTGGATAAGAACTATGAAACTGCTATGCGCTTTGTTGCTCAAATTGAAGTCGTTGGCATTATGGGTCGATTACTCCTTGGTATCTTTAGGTAAAAGGAGGATGTAAAAGGAGTTGATAGAGTATGTCATATTCACTTTTTTGACGCGTTTAGATTACATATCATGCCTATCTTCTTGTATGCTCAATTCTTACGCTTCCGTTATCACTTGTCGGCTTATACTCGTCAATCATTTACTCACTTGAAACATACTTTGGATCATGTGACTGCCGATCCTCGAGTGCCTCCCGCTGTGCGAAAGGCTTACATGACGGTGCAAGATGTGATCACTCGCTATGGTCAGGCTGCTGTGCAACAACCAGGTCGTCGTTAATAGTTGTATGATATACAAGGATGCCACAAACACTTTTACAAGCACATTGCCATTTACATACAAACCCCTCCATCCATTATAGTTATTTGCCTTTTTCTTTTGCGTGCTTAACACATTGTGCTATAAATATTTGAAGCCTGTCTTTTTTGGTGAATATGATTGTATTTGAGTAACAAAAGGACTTGGACATTAGCGTAAAGGGAGAATGGGACTAAAGTTGCATGGTGGTGGATCGTGATTGTTGTCAGTTCATGGTATCATCCAGTTTTGCAACCAATGCCTTGAGTAGAACCATGGTATAATGTGCATCGTTACCTACATTCCAATCATCATCAATACCAATCATGTGCTGCTCTTTTCCTTGATGTTCTTACCAGCATTGTGTAGACACCAATGATCAACGTCGAATAAAGCCAGTGTTCTACCAAGCGAAGGAGGATTGTGTAGATCATTGATTGATGCGCCATAAAGAATATCCGTGTTGATGATAGTAATCAAAGCACTTTGCTCGATGTCAAGTGTGTCATCCACTCCAGGATGTCGTCCAGGCCATAAAAACTTTGCTTGTCGCAGATATTTGAGATCACTATCCAGACCATGACCAACAAGAACAAATCCACCATCACGTTTGACACACCAATCAAGATCCTTTTTGAGCTCTGCAAGGGCTTGGGGCAAGGTGCACCACACAGATGTGCCAAAACCAAAACGTAGCTTTTGATCATCCACATAGCGACCATTTGATAAGTGACGATAACTGCTGATAAGATAATGTTGATCCATGTAACGATCAGTTCTGGTATCACATAAAGTCCATCCAATCTCAAGTAGAATGCTATGATCCTGTTCCCATGCTTCGATATCAATGCTGCATAAGACATATTCTCCTGGTGATCGAGCAAGTTCAGCAGCATATCTCCAGGCTTCATGTGCTTCACGTAACTTGGTAGCTGTTGCATTTGCTTTCTTGGTCTTTTTGAAGACACGTTGAAAAGAATTCTTGTCACTGACTCGAAACTCGATTGGTTCCATATAGCTACACGTTGCTGAAGGCCACTCTGGTATAGGAAGTCCTGGATCAAGTTGTTGCATGAGCTTGGTCAAGGTCTGGCGCAAATTGTCACACGTTGTTGAAGGAATGCACACATGGTATTCTCCTGTTGTTGTCTCTTTGGCTATCCACTGTTGTCAATGGCGAGCTACGAATGCGATGGCAACGTTTTACCTTGGTACAGAAGAAGAGTTTGGCCACGACTGAATAGATTCCTAGCATCGAAGAAAGCTTGAACTGCCAAAGAAGGAGTACGACCAAGAGCTTGATATTGCTTTGTCCACGTGTCTTGTATGGCTTTCCAAGCAATATAGCTATCCATCAAGGGAGGATTGTATTCACAAGAGAAACACAATGAATGAACAACATCTTTCGCTGACTTTTGAACATCTCCTCCTTCCCATCAATCCATTTATCACCTGCATTGACCACTTTTCTGCTGCAATACTGCTCAAGAATAAATGTAAGCTGATGTACAAGTAGTAATCATTCTGTGTTTGAGCAACTACATATGCAGGTACAATAAGGTACCCGTTGTCCTACTATAATGAATACAAGATTGCGCCCTGGCTTTTCCCCTCCCACACTTTGGTGTACCTGCTAGTACAATTGGCTACTTGTAACCAACACCACGAAATTAGAATACACATGTATCAATGAAACCTTGCATTTGCATCTGTATTGCATGAGACGTGTAACAACATTGTAAAAGCGTGTAATGGTCCAAATGGTCTTTCTTATTATCCCGATTGCTTGCATGATCATATCTACTTTTAGAATAGAATTGACGACGTACAACTGTTATACAAAGTATGTACGTGTGAGTGACTGTATGAGAAAGAAAGGTGAAAAGACATTGTCTTATTTGTGTATGCTGTCATACCAACCAGCTGCATAACCCCGGATTGTTGTGCAACAAAGGTCTGAGATCCCTTTGCCCATTACAATGGATGAGCCACGTCCATCTATATCGACCCATTAGTAGAATAGATTTTACATACTGAAAAAGGTGTAGTGCCTTTGCAACGTGCGTCGTTATTGTGGCGTGCTTGTCATAAAGAGCTATACTATTCCACACATGGCTAGGTCAACATTACAGCTTAAAGATCAAGATTCATAACAAGATGTGTTTAGTGAGTCCAGGCATTGCAATTGATTGAAAAAGTGATCTTGTGATAAGTCATCCACATTATGGTGTGATTCTGTCATTGATTGATAGCTTGTAACCGATCGATCAATCAATTGCACCTGAATAACACGCTTTCATCAGAAAATAGGAAATGTTGCTTTAATGGGAGAAACAACAGGGTCGTTTGGGTGTAAGATGGCATGTAAGTAATGGTGACACAACCTTGCGATCTATGGTACACCACAATGCATTACAAGGATGGATCCAGCAAGCATTTTGCCCCAACAGGTTCTCATCTATGCACCATGCTCTGGAGAAAAGCATATGCTGTTTTGATGCCGGTTTTGTCGACCGTGAGTACGTATGGGAGAAGACGCGTAAGATTGATCGAAAAATGCACATGTAAGCTTGCCTTCTTCCCATGACACAAGATTTGGATGAATATATGCGGGAAACTCATTTGTCGTATTGAAAACACGCAGACGTCACGATCAAAGGTGATACAGGCTATTGTGTGTCGTGTACGCATTGTTCATTCCGTATGGATCACAAAAAGACCACTCATGCACTGCTACACACGTACACGATCAATGATCGTATAACGTTACGGGAGTCTCGAATAAAGAAATGCCGTTGTTGAGTATCTTTTCACAGTGCAATTGACATTACAATCAAAGAATTGGATGCAAAAAGGAAATGATGGGACCAGATGAAACATATAAAAGACATGGAACGAAAGCGAGTTGTAGATTCGACATCCCAATCAACCAATTCTCTCTTCTCTTCTCAGCTTTCTGATATCAAAAATGAAGTTCACAGCCATCATTGCTCTTGTTGCATTCACTGCTGGTAAGAAAACAAGTGTATGGGCATCATAATACATGAAATTGACAACATCATCACGATATAGTCAATGCTCTTACTCTCGATCGTCGTGGCGTTCCTGAATGTGCTGCTGGCTTGACTACAGTGCAAAACCAATTGGATGTCGTTACCACTGGTGTTAACAACTGGAAGGTGTCTGATGGTTATGCTGGAGCTCTCAAGGTGCAAACTGAGGAGACCAAGCTTGAGAATTACCTTGATAGCGCCAAGTCAGCCTGCACTATCTCTGGCACTGTCTCTGATACTGATGCTCAGACCATTCTTGCTCAAGTTGACACCCTTGTTCCCAAGGTGGAGTCGGCTCTTAGCAGCATTGTAACCAAGAAACCCGACTTTGATAAAGTGTTGCTTGTCACTGCTCTTGTCACCAAGGATATCAAGAATCTTAAGACCAAGACTGATGCTCTTGATAATGCTCTTCTTTCTGCTACTCCTGCTTCTTACAAGGACCAGGCCAATGCCTATGTCGCTCGCATTAATAAGGCTTTTGCTGATGCTTACACAGCCTATGGCATCTAATTGCCTGACAGCGTCTTCCCCAACATTGATATAGCTTATGTAGTCATTAATTTTCGCCGCTGTTGTGCTTTCTGCGGATCGAATAAAGTTATATTCATATCAAACATGTCATGTGGTGTCAATTCATTGCTTCTTTAATCTTCAAAGGATAACTATGTATATGCAATACTATCAACATATAAACATTTATTCATGGTTTTGACTTATGTATAAGAATCCAATTTAGCGTCTGGCCTTTTTGCGTGGAGCTGCTTCTTGTGGACCGCCATTGCGTTTGAGTTTGCGTTCATCAGCTAAAAAAAGTAAGCATAGAGTCAGCTTCAATCAATTTCACCATGGATTGACTTGTATTTACCTTTTCGTGCCTTCTCTTCAAGCTCATCCCAATCTAGAAAGTAAATGTGTTTTAGAATGATGTATACATCCAAACATATCATTGCTTACCATCACCAGAATCTGATAGCTCTTCCTCTTCCATTGATTCATCAGATGCTTCAGATGCAAAGTCACTCTCGTCATCACTTTCACTTTCTTCAAATTCATCCTCGCTCATTTCGAATTCACTGGCAGATTCAGATTGGTCTTCAGCATTTTCATCCTATCAAATGATGGAGCTATAAGTACCATGTGCTGATATGTGGCGTATAATCAATACTTACATCACTACCAGGACCAAGGAAATTCCAGCCACCATTTCTGTAGAATTCTGCAGGATCTTCATTGACAGTCTTCATAATCATACTCCAGTTAAGATTGACTGGACCTTCTTCAAATGCTACTTCAACAGAGCTAAGAAGAAAAGGAGACACATGGTTATCAGTATCTGTAGTTAATTCCTTCCAGCATCTTTCTTCCAACTTACTCTAGCCAGTCCTTGACGTTATCCAGTTGTGACATGGGAATGGTGTTGATGTGAATAGGTGTGCGATGGAAATCCTTGAAGACAAAGACCATATCAAAGTTCTTCAATCCAAATTGTACACGTTCCAAGTGAGCAATTTCAATTTCACTCAAGGTAATGATCAAGAAAGGTGGATCCGACAAGTGAACAAGACAATCAGTGGTAGGCTGCAACAATACATTCGATCGGAATGGTACACCAGTGAAACCAAGTTCTCGGAATGGCACATCCACTTCAATACGTCCATCACTCTATCATACAACAATATCAGTTTGATGATGCATAAGAGCATAATGCAACTAGAGACATACAGCTTCTGAAATCTTCTCGGCAAATGACTTGAATTCACGATTGAGATTGGCTCTTCGTCGTCGTTCTTCCTGTTCTTGCTCCAACTCATCCTCATCGCCATACAAGTGCCTCCTTCGCTTATTACCAGTCTCATCGAATTGAATGTCTGATGCTTCACGATAGAATTGGATATCCTAAGCATAGTCGTTAGCACATCTAATACATCACCAGTGGAAGATTTGTCATACTTTGGTTTTCTTTTTACCAATAAGGATGGGATTCTTGAAATGGACATGAATGAGCACTAAGAGTTCATTGTCACAGGGCTGGAAGAAGAGATGCTTGACATTGCTGAACAATACATCTGGAAAACAATAAAAGCAGTTGAATAGAATGATCCAAATGCAAGATGACATGATCACTTACTGAAGGAGTTATCCGATTTGATAGATTGATAGCGGATACCATTGGTATGAATCTCCAATTCGCCAGGTAATCGCTTACCATCCAACTGGGGACGAACATAAACATCACCTAATCTGTGTGGACGACGGCCTTTGATAGGAATAAGATCTTCTTGTTCAATAACATCAGCCATCTCCTTGCGTTCAGCTTCTTTTTTGGCGGCATCCTTCTTCAAATCCATGATCTGGCGGTACACTTCAGCCATACGATAGGTATCAGCACTTCGGAAAGTCAAGGCACGCACAAAGGTAGCATTAGCATCATGGAAAGGCTATAGAATATGGTAAGTCTACATCATTATGATCATATCCCATTGTGAAATCCATACCAAATCCTCCTTCTTGCCACCTGCTTGACCAGGAGTTAAAAAGTTGAGACGTAACATGACGAAATCTCCTTCATCACTCTTGCTTGCATTCTTCAATGTGCTGATATGGAAAGGTACTGCCATGCCATACATAGGGAGGATGATACTTTCATTTCTCTTATCGACGTGAATCTATGAAGAAATGGTTAATGTATCAAATAGAGATGTTATATTGCATATTGGTTATACCTTAAGGTCACGAACTTCACGAGGTAACTTGGATTCTGATCGATAACTCTCGAATTTGCGGAACTTGGGCTTGTTTTCATCTTGATCTGTGCCAGATTGGCCTGAAAACTTGGCAAGACCTTCAGCCAACTTTTGTGCAAAGAGTTTCTTTTGATGTTCTTTGCGCTTCTGCTCACGTGATTCTTCATCTTGTTCCTCACTGCGGAATTTGCTACGCAAGATGGCAGTTTTGGCAGGTGTTTCCTTCTTGACAGCCTTTGTTTCAGTGCCACGACTTGTCTCGGCATCATCATCACCCTTGATAAAGTAGGAAATCTCATTGATCTTCTTACTGCAGTCAGTGAATACAATAGGAGCATCATTGCTAACTCGGATGGTGTCGATGAGCAAAAGTGAATAATTCTTGCTGCGTTTGTCGGCAGGCTTGGGATTCTCCAAATCAGCAAAACCAATAGACAAGTTGAGCACCATGCCATTCTTGAGCTCACGGACGTTTTTGGCATTGATGACATAATTGGTTTCACGGAATTCAATGCCCATACCAAAACCAAGTGTCTTTGTCAAATGCTTTTCAAGATCAGGACGTTTGGCTTTGACATAATCCACAGCATGCTGATAAATGTCTCGCACTTTGGCACCATCACGAATCGTCTCCATCACCTTGCCCTGTAACTCGAGCAAGAACTCATAATTCTTTTCTTGGGTCTTGTTGGGATCAATCAGGAAAGTGCGACCAATGTTGGAACAGTAACACTTGTAGCGAATGCCCAATGAACACATGATAACGCCAGCATGAAGATTCTGCGTGTTGGACATGGCTGAAGACTTGAGATCATATTCACCACCACTCTGCACAATAGGACTGTAACACCAGTCAATATCAGCCTTGTCAACCTGTATCATCATCCATGTCTTAGTATACATGCATTGTAACCTTTCTTAATTCACTTACCCCATCAGGAAGACGCAATTTTTTGAACAACTTGGGATCATCCAGAATGCCTTCGGTTTCTTCAGACAACTTTTCATGGGTGACAGAGCGCTCTTCATCAATGATGGTCGACATTTCATCAATGAAGTAATACTTCATCACATTGGAACTGAGTTTGGCAGCAGTTTTCATTGTTCGCTACAAGAAAGAACAATGTAAGACAATGATCCATCACACATAGAATGAAATACATTGTCAACGTACCACTTCTTCTTCATCCTTGACGGCTAAACAAGCTGATAATGCTGCAGTGATCTCCACTTCTTCAAACTTCTTGCCAGATGATTCGAGAGCTTTGGTCCATTCTTGCACATTCTTGCCAGTGAACTTGTCTTTGCCAACAGTACCAACGCGTTTCTAATTACAAGATGTCACGTGAGTATTTTGAAGCCATCTTTATCGGTTGCATCACACTTACGCCATCCAATTCTTCAATGATAGGCTTGTAAAGATTGATATTCTCCTCAACATCCTTGCTACGACGGATCACTTCAATAGGAACTTGCTTATCCCCTTTCTTGAGCGTCTCGAGAATATCAGCTAATCAATCCATGTCAATAACATACACAATAGCATCATTCTCTTGTTTTCTCACCTTTCTTGGCACTGCATACAAAGGTTGCCTTCTCAGGTGTAAGCATAATCAAAGTTTGATAGATCGGGATACCCAATAGCCAAGTCTATATCACAAATACAAGTGAATAAACCTATCCATGATCGACTAGCAAATTTCCACTTGGAGAATAGCACTCCATTTACCTCGGCGGTCACTGACTTGCGATATGGATTGTCATAGTCGTCGTCACCAATAAGCAGAAGTATCGCATCGGTTTGCTGAAAGAGATTGGCATTGGAAGGACTCTATTGTACACAAGGAAACAAGGCATTGTGAGTGGTCGTGTGAAAGGCAGTGACGGATTCCAAAGGATCCTTGCGAGATCGTCGTCCAAAGAGCAAGGGGGATAGACACGATTCAAGCAGAAATCCTAAAGATGGATAGCAAGAACAAAAACTTACCTTCCACTGTGAAATGAGGAACCGTGCTCTCCTGTGAAAGCGTTTGGCATCAAGTTCAACAGAAGCCATGTGGATAAGCAAAGTAGTGTTGAAAGACAGAGAGAGGGAGACGCTTGAAAAAAGTCGCGGTTGCTATATAATAGCGCGAAATCTGGGATGGCGCGCAGCACTTGCAATGACCTACATGACAATGAAACCTATTCAATCACCTATTGACCATTCTTATCCTTTGTTCTCACATAGTACACTTGCAAGACTTAATAAAGTGATTTGAATCTACATGTAGAGCTCTTGATGATGTTCTTTGATAATGACTTGGACTTATGGACAACGTTTTATTACAACAGGTATCAACCATGCTGGCAAAAGGATATTGGATGATATGTATATAGATGCTTGTATATAGTGAATGTGATAGGAAAATGTACAAATGCTACTGCTTCAATCATTCGACCTTGTTACTTGTTGTCACTGTTGACGTTGTCACCGTGGTGGTTGTGGATGCATGTTCTTCATAGTTAACTAGCGCTTGTTGTTGCTCATACTCGATAAGGATAGCAGCATCTTCTTTTTCTTCCTTGGCTAGTTTTTCCAGTCGATCATTCTCCATTTGCCGCATTGCAAAATCTCGTAGTCCTGCAAGTGCCTGGGTATAGTTGCCATAAGTCTGACATAAAGGTCGCACCCATTTTGACAGTTGTGAGACATTGCGTGGATAAGTGAACCTCTGCTCGAGTAAAATGACAGCACCCCAATCCTGTAAACATTCAAGTCAACTTTTACTATAAAAGCACATGCATATCATGATTCATACCTTTCTATGTCGAATACAGCGTCCCAGCGCCTGATTGATGGCTAAAAGAGAAGCACATGTTAGTATCAATCCAACAATGATGACTGTAAAGAAGCTCACCTCGATAAGCTTGGGTATTGTACCTACAATGTGAAGTGTAGTCGATTAGTCATTGAATCCATGGGACTTGTTGTAACAACTTACCATTCTGTCCCATCAAGCACCTGGTCACCTTTTTTGTACCTTGCATTATTGTAATCTCGTTTAAGCTCTATCTGAAGATCTTTGCTAAAATAAAATGCATCAGCATCATTGATGTGATTGCCTATCATCTTGTCCACTTACTAGTTTGGAAAAGGAATCCCAAGTGTAACGACGGCACGACAATTGTTGTCTGTAAAGTCGATTCCTTCACTCACTTTTCCTCGATAGACCTAGCAAAAAGCATTGACGTTTTAGCATAGTGACAATGGAACATGCATATGATCCAACATACAGCAAACATCAGCGCACCATTCTTGCCTTCTTCAGGAAGTTCTCGCAATCCTTCAACTTGGCTGATACAACTGTAGTATTGACTGAGCAAGACTTCAAATGCTTTCTTGTTTCCTCGTCCAGGAGGTTCTATAATGAATCAGGGAATTAGTATTACTTGACGACACTTGCCAAAATGAGCCATACCACAGATAATATGTTTACGCCTTTCCATACGGTCATAAATACCAGTGATCTAATGCAAATGACCATGTAAGATGATGTCATTTCCAATTCTGCATAAATCAGTGCTACATACCTTCCACCGAGTGATGAGCTTATCCATTGTCTGATACGAAGGAACGAAGCAAAGGACGCCATATGGAATGGTCTCGGCAATCTCACATATTGCTATATGTAACTAGATCAGCATACATGGCTAGTTACAAATAAGTGACACGTTGTATACCTTGCCCAACTGAATCTTGATATGAAAATTGAGACACTTGATTCCATGTGCCATATAGATTAACATTTCCAGGACTAAATAAAACAAGCCAGTTAGTCTTCTCTCTGGAAAGAGTGTCTGAACATACCCAGCAGGAATAGAGGAGATCCACACTTGAGATTTGTCAATGACATGGTTGGCTTCAAGGCGGATAGGGCTGACATGAGAAGAAATTGATGAGAACTGCGTGATTCATGCGATCAAGACATGAGTGCCACCTACAATTCAGTTTGTAACTCGGAAGCAAATGTATTCAGCTATGTGGTTGTTGATCATCTAGTTAGTGTCACATGGTAAGCATATTCGTTAAAAACAAGACTCACAGGAGAGAGTGTACCACTTGTAAGAACGACAGAATGTGCTTGTTCAGCAATCTCATGGAAAGTGACGCCTGGATTTTGGCACCTAGTGCACCTATAATTAGTCCCAGTGCTATGTCATGTTCATTGAATGCTTACCAGAATGCAAGTTTTGCTGACCATGGAGTATCTATCCAGAAACTTTAGCATGTGATGTCACTTTCAAGTTGCATTCATACCTGTGCGAGGAGTAATAGGTCCATTCCGACTAACTCGTTCAATAATTGCCATAGTGTAGTCATTTCGGAAATCCCGTCCTTCCTTATAGATATAACCAAGAACCAAGAACAAGCCTAAAGCCCTATATATGAGTACAGATCTATGATTGAACCAGTGTGATTTGCTTACCTTCCAGTACGCGCAAAGATTTTAATGTAAGACATTTTTGGCTTTTCACTTCTTCATCTTCTTCTTTTTTGTTCTGCTCCTGTTCGCTGTCTTCTTCGTCTGGATCCTTCTCCATCTTGATGACTTCCTCCACATAATCATAGACGAGCTTGAAAGCTTCTTTGAGAACCATGTTGTGATCGATTTCACCCACTTTTCCCTTTTGCAACGCTTGCATCATCTTGTGACCTGACCAGCTAAACGAGAGTAAATAAGATTTCTCATAATAGAAAGAGATGTGCTTGGAATACTTACACGTAAATGTGTTCTTCGTAATTATCACGCTTCATATTGTAGTCTTCTGGTCTTTGTATAAAGTCTTCCAAGGTGCCAGCCATCTTGAAGAAGAATAGTCGTGTTCAGTGTGACATTCTCCAAGGACATTTTCATATCAATCTTACCACTGAAAGTGCTTCATGAGCAGTACGAAGTCCTGCATTGCTCTTGACCCTACGATCACGCAGTACCCATTTGAACTCCTTCATCAGAATCCTCAAATCAGTGTCGGTTGCTTCAAAGGACGCTGCCGAACGTGCTGCATCTTCAATATTGTGTGCTATATGATAGGATGTCAATAAAGGTAGCTCCCAAAAGTCGTTATGCTATTCACCTTCATCAAGGATAACAATACTTCCTTCCAAGTTGATATTCATAGCTTTTCTGATAGCTGTCATAAAATTGGATGTGAGTCGGTATAAAAGATACCAATGCATGATCCTTACATGGCTCAAGAATATAGTTGTATGGGCAAAAGATAAGATCAGCAGTTTCAGCCATTGTTCGTGAAGCAAAGTAAGGACAACCTAAAATATGCCCATTATTAGCCCATGATGCCATTATCCACATTCAGACAATGGAACATTTACCTGAAGTCGCTCGACCCAGCTCAACCAAATCTTCAATATCCCAAATCTCCAAATCACCACCAGACCGCACTTTTCTATGGGTGACAACATCCTTGACCTTGTTTGCAAATCGACATGCATTGGCATCCAAAAGTATTCGGCTATTGAATACTTGATATGAGAGACATACGTTGACATGATCCATTGCTGCATCCTTACCACTCCTCATTCTTGTCCTGTGATTTGGCCACCTTGCTGTGAACTATAAGATCTATTAGCACAATGCTCATGTTGATGGATATTGTTTACTTACTGCAGTATTGTTCTCGACTTCCAAGGATAGACATTTCTAATGGTATGATCAGCATCAATTATATGCATAAGATGATCTTCTTACTTGGTCTATATCTTGTATTCCCTTTCAATTCACCCACGAGCTGTGCCAATTGTTTGTGTCTATAAACGTACCAATGAATCAGCTTAATACTGTGCTACTAATGAATCATACATACGTTCGACTACCAACAAAGATCTTGGGAATGCGCTGTCTTGGTCTGGACTTGTTATGCTCTTCGACTCTCTTCAGAAATTCATGTAGATCCTCTCCATCTTCAAGTTGAATAGGTTGTGAGTCATTGGATTCTTTCTTTGATTGCTGCTGCTGTTGATGTTGTTGTATAACACGTGGTATCTTTACAGGTCGAAAATCATCGTCGTCGTCATGATCGGATGTGGATGGTGAAGAACAAGCGGATGGCTGTTGTCGTTTGGTGCCTCCAGGTGAATCATGATGATCCATGTGTGTATCCAATAAAATAATAGGTGCTGGGTGACTTTTCTCCTCCTCTTCGTCACTGATGACAATGGGTTCTTGTGCAGGTGTTGATGACGGCTGTGCTGATTGTAAAGTAGCCAATGTATCTTGAATTAGTTTCTGATCCTCCAATTGCTGCTTTTCATCCTGTATCCTCAGTTGTTCTTTTTCATATTCTCTCCATGCTACAAGAGGAGTCAATACAATCCATGTTGGATGAACGTGTGTTTGTGTGTTACTGTTTACCCAATGCTGCGCATAAAATAGCCAATGATTTTCCTGAGCCTGTGACACACAACGTGGACGTCAAATGCATATATTAGATCTTGCATAGTTCACTTCCCGGTGCTACACATACCTGTAGGACTTTCCAATAACGCATTCTGCTTCTTTTTGAGAGCTTGGATGATCTGAATCATGTGGATCTGAGTAAAAAACGCGTTTCATCATGTCACGCGTCATTTCACGCGTATCCAAACTAACCTTGACCATCATTTGAAGTTGTGCTGGGTCTATTGAAAGTGAAATGTACAGTTGAATACTACAAAGTGCCTGTGTTGCCAATAGTAGTGCATTCACTTACAAGGCTGAAATGGGAATTCGACCGGGACACCACCCATTGGAAAAGTCTTCATGGGCATGTCGGGGCTGCGTTTGTTAACTTTGGCTGGTCGTGAAGGAAGAAACGATAGAGTAGATTGTAGTGGTTCGATCAAGTCGACATTGGAGATCAAGTCGCTGTCCTCTTCTTCTTCTCTTCGAGTGCGATTGCGTGGTTTCCGATTGCTCTTTCTGCTGTTGCGTTGGGTCATTGTAGAGTGGAGGAGTAAAGGAAAGGAAAAGAGGGATTGTACAAAGCGTAAAGGGAATAGCGACTGGTTGTCGTTCCTGTCTCCCCCAACAGCGACAAATAAATGAATGATGGATAGCTTGACAATGACAAATTATCTTCTTCAAAGCAAAAGACAATGAAATAAGGATAAGCTCGACACAGTGTCACCCGGAGACACACTAATACAAGATGTCTGTGCATTCTCACTACTCTATTTGTTGCATTGATGCCACGGACATCTTACTATCATGATGCGAATGATCCCAATTACATCATTGACTTCCAAGAAAGGTAGCATTGCCTTGGCTAAAAGATTGTTGTCACATTACCACTGCCTTATGATATCGTTAATGAAGGTGACATTTCATGCAATCATCATTTTGTATCAGCACAGAACTTTGTTGGGGCAAGAAAGGGGATATACATGTGTTTGTTATCTATACGCCAAGTACAACGTGATTGTCTTGCTTTCCTTTTATCCGGGAAGAGAGAGAAAAAAGAATTAGGAGATCAAAGGAGATCAATGACAGCATAAGTGCCACGCACTTTTAACAAATGTAGATAGATGAATGATGGAGTATCCACAGCCATGGGTCTCTCATAAGTTGTGTGTGTCCAAACAAAGTATGCCGTGATGATCCCGGGAGCAATCTTGTGTAATGCAAACTGGTTGGCTTTATGCAAAAGAGAAAAAGCAGCAATTTAGCTTCTTCACATCATGTGCTAGTTGTCTCGAGTACAGGTTTTCATATCCTATTGCTTTTATGTTGATCATTACGCGGGATGAAATTGCATGTCAAAAGGTCATGAAGAGATACATGAGAATGATAAGATGGGTTGTGCAAGTTGATTAAGCTTCTGAACTAAAAGGTCCTGCCGTTGATGTTGTGTGTCGCATAGTATGATACACCAATATCACATTTTGCTTCATAAGAGAAAAAGGACCAGATGCTCCACTTCTTATGCAAGATGCAGTGATATGCCCGTTGATGTGCATGATGACTTGATTCTTCTCCTTTGCTTCACTTTTGTCTTGTTGCTGTACACAGTGAAGGATGGACCTATTGGAATGTGACACACAGACATGTGCTATTATTATATAGCCTATTTCTTTCATTCCATATAGTTGCTTTCTGCATAGGAAGGGACAAAAAGAATGTACCATGCAAGTATACACCGAAGCAACTCCTTGCCTAAGGCCGATATTCTTGTTTCTTTTGCATGGTTACAAGGTCACAATGGCAGTCGTATTGCATGCATCTTCTTTCACGGACATGGTGCAACCATGCAGTTTTGTTTGCTTCGGCTGCATTCCCACACACGCGTTCACTATATATGCACATGCATATATACAAGATGTGCGTGAGTGATGGGGTCACGTTCTCTTTTTACCCCACAACATAAATGCATATGCACCCGCTCTAGAGTGATATAACAACTTTTTCCCACTTGAACGTACCAAGTGATAGACACATACACTTTACAAAGAGCATGACAAAAGATGGGAAACCAGGGGTTAGAAACCACGTGGCTATTTGAAACATGGCAGCCAAATTGACAAGATTGGCTGGTAAATGATACTATCATCTACTTTGGTAGTTTCCCTATCTTCTGGTTTCATGAAATGCATCACAGATCCAGTATAGGTGATATGACTTATACATCAAAGAAGAAAGTCCAACATGTTTATCACTTGAATACTTTTCAAGATGTGTATGTGGGGATCGTCCTATATCCTTGGTGTTTTGGAGTTGTTGGTTATGGTGCAACCTATTTTGTAAGACGTGTTACAAAAGCCTAACCTTATTCTGCAAACAAAAGTGTAAGTTTGCAATCATAAATGAAAGGGGATGTTGGAAAAGAACACAAGAGTGGCGCATGGATTTGATAGTAATGATGAATAAGGAAAAGCATAAAGTCAGGAGATTGTAATAATGGTGAATAAATGATGTGATTATGTTCTATTCAGCCGAGGCAACAAGAAAAGAATCGATTGGGTGGTTTATGTGTGATATCGGGTCCGGGCGCGCGCGCGTGCGTGCACCAATGCCCGCCAAGAACATGGCAATCGCATAGGGGACCCAGAACAAGTAATTTCAAGTGGAGCATACGTCAAGGCGGAAGATTAAGGGAACAAATGCCAAGCATGTATTTGTATATGTGTAGTGTAAAATGAATTAGCTGTTGTTGTTATGATTCAAACAATGGTTAATAGAGGATAAAGAGGGTCCCTGTTACTGATACTTTTAGGTCATGCCACGTGGGAATGGTGTGTAAGTGTATATGAAAGAATAGTGTGTGTAAAAAAGTACTAGTGAACAAGAAAAAGGCATGCATCACCCTTTTTTTCTGCATTTGCTTATCGTAAACTACTTTTACTCTCTTTCTCTCTCTTCTTACACTTAACTTGCACTTGTCTCTCTATTTTGTATCACCTTAGCTATCCTCACCTTACCCTTGCACAAAAAAAGAAACGCCCATCCTCTTTCGTCTCTTTTTGCTCTTTTCCCCTTTCTCTCTTTTTCCCTCTTTCTTTCTTTTATTGCTACTGCTCTTTTAATATCCCAGTCTATAACGACGACCTTTCTCATTCTCGAAGCTTATCGCTCGCTTTATCTCTTCTTGCATCCCAACCAGCAAACAACAGATCGCACGAATCGAGTGTGTTGAGTGTGCGAGTGTCTCTCTTGATTCCACCCATTGTTCACCATGGACCCGCTACATTGCTCTGTTGTTGTATGTTATCAACCTGCACCCATGCCATATATCCTTGACACTGTCGCTCCCTACGAATACAATGATCATCAGCCATCGTATACGCCGTTGCTGCAATCCGTTTTCGGAAAAGGTTAGACACACACTTTACACCTATACGCATCCACACATGGATCTCTCTCCACGTTGTTCTTGTCTGCTGACACACACATATACACATCCACGCGTATTCTAGTCTTTATACATTCGAATCCAACTGATGCCCTGGAACAAGTAAAACAGCATGATTCACCTACCATCTTGTTACTTGATCTCGATGCCACCACGCTTGTCAATGACGATAACGATGATGACACTGTATATACCCCTTCATGCTCTTCTTCATGCTCTACAGCTTCTTCTTCTTCAGCTGCTATCAATGATACCCGTATAGCATGGATCAGAAAATCAAGCCGTGAATTGGAACAACATTCAAATGAGATCCCTATCATAGGTAATAAGAACAAGTACGCGTTATAGTCATGTAATAACATGTCATTTAGCTTGTTCAGCCAACGATGATACCGCATTCATGCTCGATTGTATTCATGCAGGTGCTGTGGATTATTTACTTAAACCACTTCATATGGATGTCATTAAGACTATGTTCCTGGTATGTTATATATTCTCCTTTTATCTTCCTCCCCCAACATACATTTGTCATTGACACTCACATATGTATCCTTTCTCTGTCTCTTTCTCTCTCTACATAGAAACTGCACAGATCCCGACATGATTCAAAAATGCACCAAGGTACAGCAGCAGCAACAACAACAACAACAACAGCACCTGCACCACCCTTTTTATCCAACAAGACGACTACTACTACAACAACGACTACTGGTTGTCATGATGAAAGCACTTCATGTTTATACCCTGACAACACCAATCATCACCATCCTCTGAATATCAATGACGATGGTCTTCAAGTTCGCATCAAGGAAATCTTTAGCAAAGATGATCGGTAAGGGGCTCGGTCCAATACAATTGGGGGGTTATGTCATTTGGGGGAGACAAAGACAATCCATCACTTTAGAACGAGTGGCAAAAGACACGACACCCAAAAAAAATGAGATCATACAACTCACGCCACTTTATAGATTTACTCAATCTTTGATGGCTATCTATGCCAATCAACTGGTCCCACGCACAAGACTTCATCGGGGATTGTCAAGGTAAATAGCGAGTTTCTTTTGGGGGGAGAAAAAGAGTGAAAAGAGATCACTGTGTTCATGTATGTGGACGGGCCAACGCACACACCACTTTTTTTTGTCCCCTTTTCTCCTCCTCCCGCCTTTTGTGTCTCCTTTTTTTTATATTCCCCATATCGCTGATCATTTATTCTTTCTAGTGAAAGAGCATCACTACTGCGACACAAGGTTTCCAGCTGGGATTTCAATCCTTTTGAGTTTGGGCGCGACGATCTTATCCATTGCTCCTATTTAATCTTTGAACAAGTGCTGGTGTCACCTGAGTTACCGTATTCTTCCATTACCAATGGTAAGCCAAGATCAACAAGCTGGAAACCTTACATGATACTCATAGATGTATTTTATATAGACCAATTGTATGATTTCATTGTTGATCTTTCAGGAGCCTACAACAATGGTAATCCTTATCACAACTTTGCTCATGCTGTGGATGTGCTTCAATGTGTATACTATTTTCTTTGTTCTTTGGGCGTGATATCCTTTGCCAACAACAATACGAGTCACGTCACGATGATGGAGCAAGATCCCATGTTACCATCGCCACAACAACGTACACGTATGCAACATTTACTACAACCTAAACATGTCTTTGCTCTATTGACTGCAGCTCTGGGTCACGATGCTGCTCATCCTGGTGTCAACAATATGTTCTTGGTAAGGTGTACTGGATGTTTTGCGTATTTCCTATTTTGGTGATGCTCACATTATTATTTTGTTGTTAGGTAAACACATCCTCTCCTTTGGCTCTCCTCTTCAATGATCGATCAGTTCTCGAAAGCTTTCATTCCATGGCACTTTTTCAAATCATGAAGAAACATGGCTTTGATCGATTAGGTGATGGTCCTTGTTCCACTGATTATCAAGGTAGAGAGAGAATATGCAATTCATGTCTTCATGTGATCTTGTTTTTTGTTTACACCAAATGATTCTATTACAGAGTTCCGCAAGATTGTAGTGTCAAGCATTTTGGCAACCGACATGTCGTTACATGGCGACTATGTGGAAAAGATCAAGACGCAGGCGTCACGATTAGCCAATGTCAATGTGCATACAATGGATCCAGCAACACTTGAAAATGAGCGACTTTTGATATGCAGTGCGCTGATAAAGTGTGCTGACATTAGCAATGTGGTATGTGTTAGATGCCATAAGGTATAGAAAAGCATGCATGTAGGCTAATGATCACTCTTTTTTAGACACGACCCTTTTTAAGAGCAGTCAAGTGGGCCGAGTTACTTGTGCAGGAATGTGTTCAACAAGGTGACCTAGAACGTGCTATGGGCATGCCGAGTGTGCCGATGAATGACCGTGATAAGGTGATTCTCGAAGATTCACAGATTGGCTTTATCAAATTTGTGGCTCTGGAACTATTTGACAGTGTTCGTCAAGTCATGCCAGGTAAGTCTTTTTGACTTGATACAAGAAGGATATGAAAATAACACGTGTGGATGTATTAGAAATGTCATTTACAGTTGAATATATAAGAGAAAACCTGAAGCGATGGGAGAATCGGAAGCAATGTACAGCAGAACAACAACAAAGACATCCATCAACAACAACAACAGCTTCAAGTATGATGACTAAAACAGATCATGTGATGGTGGGATGCAAACGACGAAGTAGTAGTTTGGATTATAAGGCAGTTGAAGTCTTTCGAAAGCGATTATCACTTGAAAATGGACGACATGTGGATACAGTAAGACGACGTGGAAGTGCCGGCTCAGTGACGGATCATCGGTTTTACAAGCTGCAACCTGCATATGCACGTCTGGACCACGAGGTAGCAACACCTGAGACAGCAGCAGCAGCAGCATCTTCGCCTTCTTCAGAATGGTCACACGATGATCCCGTGCATTGTCAGTGCACCATCCAGTAATGATCCTCCCCTTTTTCTTTCTCCTTGATTCATAATCTAGCATTCATTCACACACAACCAACATTTCATTATCATTTTATCTTTGCATATGCATCTTGCTATCACAACATTCACTCCATATCATATCTCCTTGTACTTTTTTCACTCACTCTTCTTCCATCCTGTTGTACAAATTGACAAAACTTGTTGTACAAGTGTAGTTCATTGTAGAAACGATAAAAAAGGAAAAACAACTAGATCAATAGCCAAAGCACAAATATGAATATGATGACGAAAAGGGGGTGGAAGGACGCATACAACATAAGGCATACAAAGAAGAAGAGGGGTGGGGGATGTTTGCAAAAAGAGAAAAAGGGATAATCATAGTTATACACATAAAATAAAGAACATGGACGAGATCGACAAGGGGAATGAAAGAATAGGCATCATGGCTTTCAACCAAAACGATAAAAGTGATTAGTCTTGTAAACAATGGCACCATCCCCTCGAACCAGCAAGATAGGTAATTGGAATCCTCCTTCAGGACTATGATTCAAATGCAAAGATGTCACTAATTCATGCCTTGGTGGAAGGTGACACAAACATAATTCACGTCCTCTGTATTCAACATGAGGAGCCTTGATATCTGCAAACCAGACTTGCATATCTCTTGTAAAGTTTTCTCCATGAAGTGTCATTGTCATGTTGTTATTCTCTTGTTGTTTCTTATCACCATTGACTGTATAATCATTGAGTGATGGAAATGGCACATGGGTGGATGAAGGCATGGGTGATGGCGTGTCTTGTGTTGTTGATTCTGCTGAATGGGGTGACCAAAACTTGTATGTTGCGCAATCAGTGCCTACAATTGTCCAAACTGCAGCATCTGATACATCTTCACACCAAAAGGCACCCAAGCTCATGCTGTTATTACTTGCAGATGAAGAAGATCCTGTACTGCCAACACTTGCTACTGACATACGACGTCCACGTCGTGATTCATGTTGATGTCGTGCTCTGAAGAATGAATCATCACCAAGACTATTGACTCGACGTCGAAACATGCTCATTTCATCATTGCCATTGTGAAGTGGATCATTAAAGAATGCATGATCTGTGGATACACGTCGTTTTCGTACCACCTTGCCTTCTTCTTGTGAAGTGATATCATGCCATGGGTGATAATAAGGTGATGAGGATGATGGATCATTGCTCATAGCTGCTGCTGTTGTTGCCATAAATGAATTGGGTTGTTGAGTTGGTATGGATACTGGTTTACGTGAATCAATAGTCTTGTGCATGCCAACCATGTCATTCAAACAAGCAAGATACGTGATAGGATGTGTGGATCGTGGCATCATCCATCCATTAGCTGAAGATGGGTCCATATTGTTTAGAGCTGTTTGCTGATGGGATAGTGCTTGTGAAGGATCTTGTACAATCTGCAAAGCGACTTTGTGTAATTGGGATACAGGATCACCTAATGCTTCATCACCATATTCGCCTCCACCACCAGCATGTCCCATGCCATCAGGTCCACAACGTGCTCCACCCAGTACAGTTGATGCCTTATCTACTTTGCGAATGATCATGACAGGACTTACAAGACCAGTTGTAAGACATTGCAACACAATATGCTGGTTATAATGAATGGCCAATGGCTGATCACTGGTGTTTTTCATGGCAATAGCAGGTGGTGGTGGATAAGCAATGTTGCTGTTGTGAGTAATTGAAGAAGCACCACCACCAATATAAACTTCAGGTGATTCATTTTCTTGTTGTTGCATTTCACCAGGGGATCGTGTCGTATCTACAATCCAAATGACAAAAGGATCCCAACTTGTTGTTCGTGCCACAAAACATGTTCCTTCCTTGTCACCAGTGCCACCACCAGTTTCATTGTATCCAGGCACTGTGAATGCTGCATTTCCACATTGTACACCAAGATACTTTGTTGATACAGTCTGTGATCGAATACGATTGAAAAGTGACACCGTGGTTCCATGATGAATGCATACTTGAAACATCTTTGCTTAATTAGTCATCCGTCATCACTATACATATAGTAATAAAACCTACGTTCCATATTCTTGACACTTTGACGTTTCTTGCTAGGCTTGCTAATGACCTTGATCCCTTTACTAGCCAATGTGCCCAATACATTTCCATCGGTTTGAATTCGTACCAAACATTCGACTCTTTTGCGCTTCTCCTCAGCATCATTGATGTAGAGATTCTTTGCTACACAACGTCCTGCAGCGACTGGTTCCACATCATGATTATGTTGCCAATCCACTCCACTTGTAGTTGCTGTCATACTATTGCTTCGGAATCGATCAGGTCGTGAATTGGGTGGTGTCGTGTTGGGTGATGTGTTGGTTTTTGTCTGATGTTGTCCTGTTTGACCAAGTGTTTTTCCTGCAGTGGAATACCATTCCACTTGACCAGTTTGACTTGTAGCTTCACCAGATATACACACTGTCAAGGATGGTGGCAAATGCTCCAAACGATCATGTTCATTGTATCCTTTGTTCCACCAAGTAGTACCAACAAGAATAGCTGTGGGAGGAGGACATAAAAATCTATCAGGACAATGTTTAATACATGTGATCATAAGCTTACAAGTACACATTACCTTTTTTCTGTACCATAACTCTTTTGAGCAACCTTGCTTGTCATGATGATGACCATCTTTTCACCAGCAGCAGCAGGATCAGGAGATTGCAAATAGCTGTTGATGATAGGTCTTAATCGAGCTGCATTGGCATTATTGTTGTGTAGCATGCGTGATGATACAAGACCACCACCACCGGTGGCTTTGAATTGTCTTGACATGTCATAGGTACGTGAATAATCCTCTTCTTCTGGAATTGTAGGTGGTGGCAATTGCTGATTACTGCTATTGGCACTGTTGGGACGTGATCTTAAAGATAAATTGGATAGACGACCATACATTGGTGAAGGTGAAGAGATAGAACGTGTTGGAGAAAGAGGTGGTGGAGGTGTTGAAGTAGTACTTGTACTGGAACTGGCAAAGAAATGAAGTGAATCATTATGGCTGTTGGTCCGTGCTCGATCGGGCATCTTGATTAAAAGAGGATTAGCACTTTCTATAAGCTACCTACACACTTGTTTTACCATTGAATCGACTGCAAAGTTAGGAGTAGTAAACTCTGGAAAAGAGTGATCATGTTGTGACCAATCTGTAGAAGCTTGTTGATGATGCAATGAAAATCCTGCTGAATGTGGATGATGATCTTGTTGTTGCATAAACTCGTGCTGTGGAGATCGATCATCATCTTGTTGAAGTGATTCAAGAAAACTTGGCGAGAATAAAGATGGTGTTGTATTGCCAGGTGACTGACGCTGGGTCACTGATGATGTACCTTGTAAGACACCACCTGTTCTTCCTCCTTCTCCACTACTATTGCTGTGATTGTCTCCTCCACCGACCCAAGACTGAATCAAGTGTTGCTGGTTGCGCTCATTTAGAGTAGCCAAGTCTGTCAATCGCAATGGCTGATGGCGTAAAGAAGAAGGACCACCTGATGGCGAACTGTTGACGTCTTCTGGATCATGTTGTAGTGCTGGTAACTCAAACAAGGAAGCATGTTGATCGCTGTTACTGGTACGAAAATCATTACTGGAAGGAAGAAACTCAAAAGGAAGAGGAGATCCTAAATATCGTGCAATGTCACATACTCCTGCATAGATCCCATTCTCAACAATCCCATACCTTGAGCATTCTCATTAACAACTAGTTGTGCATCATGATGATCATCGTGTAGTAAGGTCGAATGCTTGTATTGCTGCATATTGTTGCTATTATTACTGCTGCTGCTCCATGAAGAAGTAGGTGGATATTCAAATGTTGTTGTTGGGTTACCATCCATTGATGTTGTTGTTGTAGGCCACGTATCAGCTGTTGTAGATGCTCCATTTCCTGGATATTGCAAATCTTGCTTACGCTTGCGACCGCTGCTTAACATGGGTGATGAGCTAGTAACTCCTTGAACACTGCAACTGCTATCAATCATGCTATTTGCTGGATCCGCACCAGTGTCATCTTCCGCTTTGATTGAATGCTCAGTCATATCCTTCCAACAATAGCAACACCTCTAAGAAGCCAAATATATAACAAGGAGTATATAATATAAGAGATGTGTCTGATGAACCCAATATAGCAAAAGAAAAGTCTGTGTATGTGTGTTTTTGCTTATCAAGTGAAAAGAAAGAGAGAAGGGGGAGAGAGAAAGAACAAGCAAAGATTACAAAAGAGTGCGGGGTAAATGCTTTTGGAAGAGAGAAAAGAGAAGTGACCACTGCCCCGCTTTTTCAAACCAACTTTATCTGGTTGCTCTGTGTTGCATCAAGCCGTGTTTGTATGGGTTATGTTCTATTGCTTTTCTCCTTGGTTACCTTTTATGCATCATAAAGAACATCAGAAGCAGTAGTAATATGGGCTTTTGAGCCATCAACAACATGTTGTGAAGAGAATCTGTCATTATAAAAGATTGTGCGTAAACCAGTAGGATTTTCCCGCGTCAAGTAAGAATACAGACTCGGAAATCACTCGCATTGGTGATAATCGTCGTCCCTTATGGAACGGGATCATGCCCGACAACCGTGAGAGTTAAAGCTCATCTACATTTGACAAAGCACTTTCCGATCACTGTGCCTTGTGAGAAATAGCAATCATGTTTCTTCCCCCAACATTCTATTGGCACATTCAAGGCTACTTTTTCACTGACAGTGGCTGAAGTGCTATGTAAAAGAAACACAGAAACCTTTCAAGGGGGCAGGTTAAAAGTGTTGCACAACCTATCTACAAATGTGGGCGTTGTGTACACACGACACACCACATACACACGCACATATTCTTTCTCTCTTATCCAAAAGAAAACAAACAATTGAAAGGCATCATCATCATCACTGTGTATATATTTACTCTTGCATATCATCTGTTTATTGTGTCGTGAGATATGTAAACATGGGTTGCCTCTTTGTATGGATGTTACCGCTTTTCCTGCTGCTAGATCACAAGATCTAAATCATACCTTCATTACTCCCTTTTGCCCGCCAAAATCAAAAAAGCAGCATGTGTACGTGATTCCTTTTCCCAATCTATTCTCACACCATGTCAAATAAACCCATCGCGCCAATCCAAAATGCCTTGATTCTAATATGTGTGGAAAAAGACAAGTTGATTTGACCGAGCTTGTGCAACCTATATACGTCAATAGACCTAAAAAGCCAACCATCACCTGGTGTATCACCTGTTCTTCACTTGTTCATCAGAATTGTTATTTTGACTCACGTCGCACGGGCCAATGATTGTATATGTGTGCCATATAAACAAGCATCCACCAGATTTCTTTTCATCAAGTGACCAGCACTCTATTTCTTATTCAAAGCATGGATTGTACCGTGTACACATTACCATATGCGTACAAGAGATATAACAATCATGACTTGATGGGCGGGATAAAAAGTTGACCAAGTGCGCACATCGATGCACTGACATTCACACGATGAGATGGATACACAAAAGACGATGCCCCCGCGCATATCCTTTTATGATGAGGACTGTAAAAAAGGGGTTAAACATGCTAAAAACGGGAAGAAGACTTACATGACACCATCTCCCACTGGTCCCACCTTTTAGAGCGCGCTTATAACATGTATCAGTTTATGCTATCACTCTTCTTTTCAATCATATCTACTACTATATGCAATAGCATGGACATTGATGATTCATGCTTACACAAAATCAAGCAAGAATACATGCCATAGACATCATATCATCATAACGTTTTGTCTTACAAGCACACTTGTTACTTAAGCAAGGTCATCTGCCCTGAAATACTATATCGGATCTCTTCCACGGCATCTCCCAACTAAGCAGCGCGCTCATTTCATGTCATCAAACCGGGAAATCGGGCTTGGGAACTTTTGTCCATCTCCATGATATTCTCCCACGTTGTCAATCTCTCTTACATATTACTCCGCAATGTAGTTTTCTTTTCTCGTTGCTTACATACATTCATCTGCTGACCAGTCGATCATGTTCAGTGTCATGTAATGGGTGTACTAGTGTATGTGATAGACTTGAAAGATGAAAACACATCATCATTGGCATACTTGACTCGTTTCCTTGTCATGTTTCAACACCAGAGTAGTAGGAGTAGTCATAGGTCTTTCATGATTGATCAGTATCAGCATCATGCATGATCTTCGGCTTGGTTTGATGTCAGATATAAAATACTTGTAGCTTGAAGCTCCATCATTTATCCTTGAGTTACATATAGCCAAGGCATGTTTTCTTTCGCCATTGGATATGAGCTCCAGTATATGTCAATGGTGACAAAGAATTGCTTCTACTTTATGACTGCCATAAGCAAAAATGAGTATCTTGACAATGATTAGTAGGCTTGTCTAATGTAGATAGGCGAATCGCTAATCTTCAACTCCGCTAGTGTATGTGTTTGGGCCCAACTATCACGCTGTATAGTATTGAAGTGTAAGCTGCATACAACTGATGATACAATGCCCTTGTGATGTAAATAGCATTACAAAATTGGCGGCTTAATAGTGATTGGTTGTTGATCTGGATCTTGAGTCACGTGTTTTAGCAGAGATAAGAAGAACGACCATATATGTTTGACATGATGAAGATAGGCACACAGGATGTAAGAATACAATTGCTTTATTATCTGCAAGAATAAGTGCATAGCTGCAGGCTATGTCAACCTGAGATATTCATTTGCAATCAGTGCATAGTCTTTAATGAATTGGAGTGTCGATCTTTCTATTCAATGACACGCCTTTTTGCATGACGATCCTTCTTTAACATTTATGCTCCATGTAAGGGTAAAGGGCTTTCGTATAGAGAATCTACATTAGATTATGTGCATGGTTGGTCATTAAAGCTATATAAAGTGATGTATGCTTAGATGTGCTTATGTGTGGCATGAAACAAGTGTGGATGTTTAGTTCTTGCACTAGCTTCTTCAAGAAAAGTTTAAACTGGCTGAGCTGTATGTAGATCAAATAAGGATATTGTATTGATGACTGATATATGTAAAACAAATGAATGACATATACTTCTTGTAAAGCATAAATGGTATTGAAGAAAAGGTGTTCCTTGTATGATGGGGATATGGTATCATAGAAACAGGAGACGGGTGTTAATGACACACTGGCTTTCAAAAGACAACCCAGCAGCAGCACGAGCAGCAAGTCAAAAAGACAGCGATTAGTTGTGTGATACACATTTGCACCAACTTGTTTTCTTTTCTCTTTTCTCCTTTTCCTTACAAGTTGTTACGCCCTCCACGATCTGTCATGGCAGCAGTGCTCCGGTTCAACATGCGGTGGATCTTGGCATTGGTTGTTGCCTGTCTCCTCCTGTCCAGTATGATATTTGTACGATTGGGACCAGCACCGCCAGCGCCTCCGCTTCCTATACGAGATGTCCCGTCATATTGGCCACCACCTGTAGAGAATGCCGTGTGTCGACCCAAAATCTACGTGTATGAAGCACCTTCCAGTTTCCAAGTACCAAAGTCAGTTCAACAGGGACGATGCCACGAATCCAACTACAATTCAGAGATAATACTGCACGACCAGCTCACCGATCCCAACAGTGTGTTCCATCAGCTTTATGTCACCAAGAACCCAGAGGAAGCCGACTTCTTCTTTATACCCTTCTTTGGTGCATGCTACTTGTATCATTGTTGGTCCCAAACCAACTGGAAATGGGATGAACGTTGTGATGTTGACAGCCGATATGTTGATCCAATGATGGACATGGTGATCAATCAATTTCCTTATTGGAATGCTACTGGTGGACGTACTCATATCATGATCATGCCTATGGATCAAACCTTCACGTACTATGCATCCAATGAGCGATTTCAGCCTGCCATCTTCCTCAAGACTGTTGGTGATAAGCGATCCAAGTGGATGCATAGACACAGATATCATCAAGACATTGTCATTCCTTCTGCTACTCGTATTGTCCACCATCTTGCCATTGATCCACTCAAGTACCTTAATGAAGATGGCCAACCTAAAGTGGGCAAACGTGATATATTTGTACTTTTCCATGGATGTTGTGATAGCGTACAAGTCGATGATGAGTATTCAAATGGTATCCGGTCACTCTTTTTCAATTACTTTTCCCATTACCCTGGATACGAGATTGGTCAAGGTCTAGCAGATGTCGAATATGCTGAAAAGCTATCACGTGCAAAGTATGGTTTGGCTCCCATGGGATGGACATTGGATACTACGCGGATATGGGAATTCATGGCATATGGTGTCGTACCTGTTGTCATTGCTGATGGCATCATTGAACCATTCGAGTTTGATGTGGATTGGGATTCTTTCATTGTACGTGTAAGGCGTGACGAAGTACATCGATTGGATGAAATTCTACGTGGTATCGATGACAAGACATATGAATACAAGCGAAGAAGACTATGGGAGCATGGAAGACGTGTTGGTCTTGAGAAGGATGCATGGCACTATATTGTACGAGAGCTATGTCGCATGGAACACATTGATAAGCCAGAGAATCTAGGTTTAGGATATTGAAGCATGTATAATAATAAGAATTTCTTTGTTACCAACAAGCAATCTGGTTTTACTAATGATGGGGGAGAAGAATGATGGATGACAAAAGCAAAGTCTTTGATGCAGTTCCCCTAATTGAAAACACTTGAGCACAGTTTACATATGTTCCTCAAAGATTAGCTGAAGATGTTTATACAAAATGGCTTAAAGTTGATACATGTAATAGTCTAGCTACAGCCACATTTGGCAAGGCATGAACAGATGCTTCTTTCCGGAAGATGAGCTATATCTAACTGAGATATTAAGATAGACAGATGTGGATACGTTGAGAATCAAATATATTTCAACTGCTGTTTTTAGCTATACTACAACATGTCTTATATGGTCTTTGTGTAATGGAGATGTGGAAGATGTGATTACATATGAGGATATGGTGGATACATGAAGCGATGGATAGAGTTGATGATTTGGCTTGTGTTATGGATCTTGTGTGTGTGTGTGTGTGTAGAAAGATTACTAGTGGTGTCCTCTTGTGGAATAAGCTTGGTCGTTGTGATACCAGGACTTGGGAAGCCGTTATATCCCCACCATGCGAGCCAGGTGGTTCATTGTTGCCAACAGCACAAAGAATTTATCTGTTTATACCTTCTATCAATGCATCATCCACAAACAAATACTTTATCACAGAATGTCCCCACGCCCACCATTCACAAATAAAAGGATGTTGTCATCTTCCACACATCTCTTTATCCAATCTCTTCATTGATGTTCATGATATCTCTTGTAATAAGGTAAGTGTAATCATCTGAACAAGTGATCAATGGACAACATACTCATCTCTTTTGATGTAGCTTCCTCTCGTGATGCATCTACCAAGGTGGATTTGATTAACATCGTCTTTATTGGAAATGATATTTTGATATTCGTCCAGTCTATGTGGGGTTGATATATTGGCTTCCGGGATAAGCTTGGTTGTTGTGATACCAGGACTTGTCATCTTGTACTTGTAACGAAATCTTATGTGTTGATACTTGACATACGACACTGACAAAACAACGAGTCATAATAGAGCAACAAAGACATTGATTGACACACTGACCTATCATTCAAAGTGGAATCGAGCAACTGCATATCACTGTTTACCAGACTGCAACAATCCATTACACCTTTGATGCAAAGGGGAAAATGGCAACTTATGAAAGGGGTTCCACAGGTAAATCCTTGCTTGTAGTTCCCAGAGCCACTCAACAAGTGACAATAGGCAAGCAATGGAAAGCATACATGGTTCCGTTTAGACTTTCAAGTTGGATGCAGACCAGGCAAAAGTGTATACAGCTGAACGACCCACTAAAGGCAAGCATTGTGAGGACGACTGTACCAGACTGCGCCAATCCATAACGCCCATGAAGCAATGGCAACCTATGAAAGGGGTCCCACAGGTAAATCCTTGCTTGTAGTTCCCAGAGACACTCGACAAGTGACAATAGGCAAGCAATGGAAAGCATACATGGTTCCGTTTAGACTTTCAAGTTGGATGCAGACCAGCAACAGCGTGTACAGCTGAACAATGATGAAGGGATCCACGTCTTTCAAGTGCCGATAGTCACAGCATTTGGCTCCACCAATCCCATCGCCACAAAGAAGCGTGCCTTTGTTCATGTCCAACTACTTTCACCAGACAAAGTCGTCCAACTGGAATGTAGTCAACGCGTACAAGTCATACAGAAAAAGCAGCAATCTACCTCCACAAGCAGTTTGGCAGTCAATGAAGCTGGACTTGTTACGAATTGCAGAAGCACGTCCGTCACTAAAAGAAGCTGCAGATACACTTCGTTCAGATATTGACGTATGTGCCAAAATAAGAAGAGATTGTACAAGTTACTCACCTTTATTTACAGTTGCTATGTGAAGATTCTACTGTACCTGTTATCCATACATCCAAACTTGCTGAATCCATCCACAAGATTGGCAAAGTAACGCAACAAAACACTGTAAGTTCTTCAAGATTTCTTCTGTAGAAAAGGATGGTATATTGAATCAGTTATGTAGACCATTACATCTGCACCTTCAAGTCCTGTTGGCAAGCGCAAGCATACTCATGATGATCAAACCAATGTAAGAAGTGTTTATTAAACCATATATAATATAATTAACGTTATATTTGACGCCAGTCCATCCACGTCAAGAAGAACAAGAAGGCTTATGTCTTTCATCCACCTACGCTGACTCCTTCAGTATCCATCAACAAGCCAACTTTCGACAATGTGGATGCAACACTCTTGAAACAGCACTATTATGTGAAATTGAGCGACGCGCATATCACTGACGGAGTTAATGGCTGCATTGAAGCTGATACCGAATATGACAACCATATGGACGACCAAAGTGCAAATCGATCGCTTAACAGTGTCAAGGAGGCAATGACATTCTTGTTGATTGCTTTGGATCGGTCTCTTGACAATCTTCTCGACTTTGTTTGGACCTATCACTGTGATGGCAACACACCAATGGATGACAAGAAGATAATCGACATGGCCAAGTATATTCTGACTGATTTTCATGCGAACTGCACCAAACCGATGCCATTGGTCGCCACAAATGAACGCACATCTTTCTGTGAATATATCCTACCCATGTTCAAGTACTTTAGTGCGTCCACTGGTCTACTTTCATTCATTTGGTAAGACCTTGTTTGCGCTTGTAGTTAGCTTTCAATGTACTCATATCTTACTGGCATAGGTGTGAAAAAGCATCACAATCATGCAAGCAAGTTGGTATATATCATCCTGGCATTGGATCAAAGTTATTTGATGGACTTGGAACAAGTGTCAAGGACAAGGTTGAACGCCTGTTAATCGAGTGCTCAGGGTAAGAAAAAAAGCCAAAAGGATGTTTGAGCAATGACTGTTTATGGTAACACGAACCCTTTAGTCAACAAGATACCCCACACAACCAAGAAGACTTTTTGAAACTTTTGGAATGCACAAGCGCATGCCTTCAGCTGGATATGATGAAATACCGCAACGCTTCCTCAAAGACATTCAAAAGACGTCAGATTTTCTCCATCCAGGTCATTGGTGATAAGATCACTCTTTTGGCTACAAGATTCGATGGCACGCGTGTTATATGTATCGAGATACGTTCAGCTGTGGTGCCAGCTGACTGGGAAGATCGCTTAAATTGGATCAAGGTGTTTGAGCTACTAGTAAAGCTGAAGGTAAAGCCAAAAACAAAGGATCGACATCACCAATCTCACTGCCATTGTTGCACTTTAGGAGATGTGCCTGGAGCAAGATATGATCACGAAAGCGTTGCAAAAAGAGCATGTTGGTCTCGTGACAGTCAACAAAGACGATCAAGTCAAGCAATTGTCCTCTCCCTCCCTTTACCCACTCTGATCTTGTTTTGTATATATACCTTGTACATATCCCTGCTTGGCTTTCTTCATAGAACTAGTTGTATGTGTATCATTGATAAAATGCATTATGCTTCAATTTGTATGAGCAAGTATATTCGGCCTGCACCATCTTGTCCGGTTTTAACTTGATGATATCAGTAGACAGCGTGCACATGACATGTGTGAAACCGGTATTCCGCTATTTGTCAAAGTGAATATCCTTTTATGATAGTCAAAAGCGCTCATTTACCTAGATTAATGATCACCATCCTTGACATTATCATGCAGAACAATGTATAGCGACATCAGCCGATGAATGTACCGAGATTTCTGTTGTTGCAATAGTCGTAGTATCATATATTACAATGTCTTGTCATAGTAAATCAACACTAATAAGCATTCAATAAAGGACATGTTTCAAGAAGGAGAACATATCTTAGTGCATTGTTATGGATGAAGGACTTGCTACTACCATTTGCAATTGAAGTTTATCTTTAAACAATCCCTAAAGTTATAATACCAACTATCTTAATGCTTAGATCTAGCTACCATCAGTTTCAGTCACTGTGTATGATAACGTCATCCCTAATTCTCTCTATTTGTGCGCATATGCTAATGTGTCACTTTAATGCAGACAAAAAGGAACTGGTTGAAGCGTGGCGCTTGCATCAATACCACACTTTGAAGGCAGAGAAGATAAAGCAAGGAGCTTTCATTGATGCCGACTAAAGTGTAACAGGAAATTGCAATGACCATAGTATAACTCAGCCAAAGATCATGCAAGACATGCATAACAATGGCACCATGCCTTGCTCATTGTACAACAAAAGCTCACAATGATACCCATTTCCACGGCGGAATCCATAAAAGTGGACAAGGAGGGATAGACTCGGCATAAACCACTCTTAATCACTTGCATTTTTGCTCAAGTTGTCATCATTGGCCGATTCACAAAGATATTTAAATGATCGATACAAGCTTTTTTCATAGTTATCACCCAAACATCCAATGCGATATCTATCTTTCTCCTTTACTACTATAGTTCTTGCTGCTGGTAAGCATATTTCAACCATGCTTACTTTCTGTTATCATACATATGTGTTAATCTCATTGAATTGACTTGATATACATAGTAAATGTGGCACTGATTGCCAATGCTCAGCAGTATAGGGATTGTGCTGTAGATCTTTCAACCATTGACAGCTACGTGAAAGATGTTGCATCCCGAGTCAGTCGATGGCAACCTTCTGACGGCTATGGTGCAGCTCTTAGAATCCATGCTACAGAGCAAAAGGTCGAAGGTCTAATCGAAGAAGCAACCAGTACATGTAAATTTGGATCAGAAATATCGACAAGCCAAGCAGATACTATATTAAATGGCATGGATCCTCTTGTATCCAACATTGAATCTGCACTTAGCGCAGTGATTCAGAAGAAGCCTGCATTTGATTCTGTGCCGTTGGTAACTCCTTTAGTCTCCAGTGATATCCAGCACTTATACGCAAAGACTTATGGGTTGGAAAATACTTTGCTTTCTGATGTGCCTGATTCAAGGAGAGAAAAGGCCACTACTTATATGAATCGCATTAATTCTGCCTTTTCAGCTGTATACCGCACCTATGGACTCTATTAGTATAAGATTAAGTAGGACAGGCTTCTACTTGTATCAAAATCAATGAGTTTGATTCTCATTGTAAGATGAAAATGAAACCAGCAGTGATTATAATAGTAGTCATATCAAACACACGTGATCTAGCACTAGATTCACATGGCAATAAAATAACGTGACAAAAGACAAACAGCACACTGGTCATTGTCAAGAAGCATAGAATAGCTATCAAACCCAATACATCTAATCAAAAGGCGTTTATCAGTCTTGTTGCGCAATCAATGTCAAAAATCGTGTTCTGACTAGCATGTCATCCAACTCAGATAGATATTGATAGATGGGGATAATGAAGGATGGTTAGTTACACGGCGGATACCCTTTAATGTTTCTTGTCCAGAATTGGGCTTGTTCAACAAAAGAAACAGCTGGATTTGCTTGCAATTGATACGTATACGGTGTGATATACCTTATGTATGACATCTTGCTGAAACTCAAGAAGCATGTGCATACTACCTATACTTCTATCATACAGCCTTGGTGAAACGATGTCCTAAAGCCGATTTGACTATCGTCTAGTCTTAGTCATGTCTTTTGCAGAGAATACGCGCTTACAAAATGCCAAAATCTTCAATCCATGTAATCAAGCTGACAATGAAAGTGAAGTGATGCAGATCATTAAGCACAGTTGCATTATGCTGAATGTCTCCTCATCATGCAACATCCTCTTCAAAGATCAATGAAGCATTATGATCATAGCGCGAATACATGATCATGCATCTCAACCATGGTTTGTTTATGAGCATATATCAGCGATGTTGCAGATAAATGTTCCTATGGACTGTCGTAGATGCATGGGGCGCGAGTTATTTGATGATTTGCTAGATGATCCAATCAGCAGATACAGCAGCAAGCAAAAATTTCGGGGGAAGGACCCCCCAAAATTTCCTAGATCAGAAATTTTTCGACGCCTATGGTTGTAGATGAGACTTATTGCATGACGGGATAGTCATAGTCATCCATGCATAAATAGACACCATCATCTGCTAAAGATTTACAACTCTCCCACAGCACATATCCCTTATTTTGCTTCATCAACATGTCATCAACAACATTAGCTGCTTTCCTGGAAAAGCTCAATCTTACCCAATACCAGGATGGCTTTGTGCGTGCTGGCATTGCAACAGACAATGAAGACGACCTGCAGCAGCTGATTCAGTTTAATGATGACGAGCTTAATGAATTCCTAAATGCTGTGCACATGCTCCCTTTTCATTCATCCAAATTTAAAAAGTCTCTACGAGAGCTAAGACTCAATTCAACACCATCCAATGGTAGCAACAAATCTCTTGAACCAGCAGAACCAGCACCTATTCTTCCTAGTCTTGAACAAATTCTAAGCTCTGTAAGTATTGGCTTATTGGATGTAACATCTCTATAACAGCAAAAGCTTACACACTATATAGCCTACATCAAACCCATCTTGGTTAGGCGACATGTGTACTCGACGACCTTCTAAAGAAGTCATTGTATCCCATGCCACCATCTATGGCAAACGAAGCAGTCGACCACTTACTGGATATGAAAAAGCAATCAATGAAGCTGCTATTCACCTTGCTTTACAAGATCCATCTCTGGTAGTCAACAAAGGCGATCTTTTTGAACGTGCCAAGCGTAAGCTGTTGATGGATGGCTATCAATACAAGCGTGGCAAAAGCCGATCTAAGCTCACCAAAGAAGTGGCTATCCCTTCATGTTCTCGGTCAACACGATCATCCACAGCATCATCCCAACATTGGACTCGTTTGAAGAGAAAAATGCATGCACAACGCGTATCTGAAGCACGTCAACAAAAGATTCATACACTGCAAACACAATTGGATGACATGCTTGCTAAGCGACAACCACCCATGGATCATGAGCAACATATTGCACAGCAAGCAGAGCGTGAATCATTGGCCAAAGAAATTGCAAAGTTGAAGGCACAAGAACGTAAACATCAGTGGTATGAACGTCGTAAGGCAGAAAGATGTGGAGAAGAACAACTTGATGACAATAGCTCATCATCAGCTGCAAGTTCATCTGAAGAAAATGAAGATATGATTGAAGAAAGTAATGCTGTTGATCGTTTTTTTGAGCATACTTCACTATCTACTCATTCACCACCATCCTTAACACCCGATCCAACATTTTTCGGTAGCAGAGATATGCCACTTTTCTCATCACCATCTTCCATGCATCAAGATAAAGCATTCGCACCCACGTCATCCATCCGCCAATATTGTATCAACACTTGTAATTAATAACATTCTATGTATAAAAGAAAGTCATCTATATATGCTCTATGCTACTCTAATTCCATAGTCCTTGTGCGTCTGGTAATCGAATTGGTGTAACTGTAGTCCCAAAGTATAAGTTGTTCCACATACTACGCATAATCTTTTTCATTGACTCCTCAATCATTTGTATACACATGTTGTCATGACTCCAATCTCGATAAGAATCCCCTTTCCCCATCATCATCATCTCCCAAATCAAGTGCGCATGTTTATATATCGGGATGATCCATACATTTATTGCCAGGGTAGTATCTTGCTTAAATGACGCACATGTAAAAGCATAGGCATTTCTGACAATAGTATCCAAGCGAGTCGCTTATTTGAGCTAGAAGAAACAATATGTGAGCCATCCTGATCCTCTTTGAACACTTTTGCTGTATTGCTTACCTTCTTCTTGGGACGGAGTTGGTTGGAGTGGCCACACTTTCTCTTACGGCAGTTGGTAGCACGAGGAGGAAGACGAGCATAGCACTTGCGGCAGATGTTCTTCTCGCAGTTGTACTTGGAAGCAAGAGCCTTAAGAGAAGGTTCAATGATACCACCACGAAGACGAAGGACCAAGTGAAGAGTAGACTCCTTTTGGATGTTGTAGTCAGAGAGAGTACGGCCATCTTCGAGTTGCTTGCCAGCGAAAATCAAACGTTGCTGGTCAGGAGGGATACCTGTATAACGTACATTAGTCTTATCGCCCATTAGCCTACTCTATCCTTTCTTTTTTACATACCTTCCTTGTCTTGAATCTTTTGCTTGACATTCTCAATGCTGTCAGAGCTGTAATAAAAGGAACATGGGGGTGAGTTGCATTGCTCATCTGCTGAATGGTCATGCTTCTTGTTACCTTTCCACTTCAAGAGTGATGGTCTTGCCAGTAAGAGTCTTGACAAAGATTTGCATTGCGGATACTACGAAAAGATGGATGATGGTGAATATAACATGGATGGATGCATTGCTGTAGTCGATGGATGGATATGATGCCCACCTTTGTTGCTAAGACGAAGGAGGTTGTATAGGCGCGTTGCAAGTTCACCTCCTTGACCATTGGCTGAGTTCAATTCTCCACATCCCACTGCTCGACTTGGACCGACCTCCCACCCGATTCCACTGCACTTTAGCTCCTCTTTGCTTTGCTCTAAATAGAATGTTTATAGTCTTAGATATATCATAATGAATAAGTTGCAATCAAAAGAAATAGTTTGATCAAGAGGTGTAATTAGGAGATATGGCTTATGATATGCAGCATTGATGCTCTCTTCTCTTTATTCAAGTTGCACTTGTTCTTCTAGTATTTAAGTTTTTGGCGTTCCAAAGGAAACTTTCGAGCCAGAAAATCGCGTACAGGTCCCAACACCACTAGCTTCTCGTATAGGAGTGAAGCGACAACGTTACCAACACAAAGTCCCCAAAGTTTCCATCGAAAGTCACGTGGCATGACATTGTGTCCAAGTGGTGTGTCATAAGGAGGAAGTGATGATGCATAGTCATATCCAAGCTGTTTGAGCACGCTTTTGGTCCCACAATTGAACTGAAATGCACAGCTGAAGGGATTGGGATCAGCCAGGATCCAATAAAAGATGATAGCAAGATATGCACTCCACAGCACCACTAAAGCATAGTTTCGCCACCAGCTTTGTCGATACTTGTCACCAAAATTGAACACTGCTGCACTGTTGACAAATTGGGTCAAGCATACAAGTGATGCAACTTCTGGTTCATAGTACTTGGAAAGTAGTGCCCATTTGGATGTATCCACTGTAGAGCTGTCAAATTCGTTGCATCGATACCATGCTATGATAAAATCAGATGAATAAGATATGCAGAGCATATTGGTAAAATACTTACGTTGCTTGAATAGCATAACAAAAGCAGCTGATAAGAATAACCAGTTGATGACTACAAGTCCAATACATGAAGCTAATGTTTGTGGTCCCAAAAGACGTGCAGTGGGTCGCTGTGGTGCAAGATCTTTTGCAGCTTTAGCTTGTGATACAGCCCATGTCAAAAGCACCGTAATAAAAAAGTCGACAGCAATCCAAACATATTGTGGCATGCCCATTGCAAAGTAAAAGGAAAAGATCTTGAGCATCATCATGATTTGTCCATATACTATATACCTATAAGTATGGTTGTCTCTCGCATAAAATGATACCCAAATACTTACAGACCAAATATTTGTATCCAGTGATTGATGTAACTAATGCAGCACGACCTTGACGTAGTAATTCAACACAAGAAGCGACACTACGATGACTTGTACTGAAAGGAGAAACAATGGATGCTTCGGCATCTGACATGGCAATACCAACATGAGCAGCACGAAGAGCGCCACAGTCATTACCACCATCACCAGACATGGCTGTAATACCACGTTCCATATGAAGCTGTACACATTGCACTTTTTGATTTGGCGTCATTCTTGCAAATACACGTATATCCAACAAGTATTGCCGAATCAAACCATGGTCCATCAGCCATTGAAACGCTTTTCCTGTAATGGCGAGCTCGATGTTGGTTGTTGGATGATCAGAAATAGATCCATGTAAGTTGTCAATCAAGAGTGTGGCTGACTTTTCATCGTTGGGTGATTCATCTACATCTTTCCACACAACCTTGTCTTGATAGGGATCATAATCGCCTAAAAGCACTTGTGCACCCTGTGAAACCATTCCACATTGCCTTGCAATATATACGCCAGTCAATGCTGTATCACCAGTGATCATCACAGTACGTGTTGCACCTTGTTTCAAAGCAGCAATATTCTCTGTTGTATCCACTTTAAGCTGATTCTTGAATATGACAAGGCCGATCAGGTTGATATCCTGCTCCATCTGATCACGACTCCATTCTCGAAAACAGCTTATACCGCCTATAGCTTCAAGATCCAATTCACGATGAGCCATAGCAAGTACCTGTTGCAAGGATGTTTTAGCATATAAAGTCATAGGGTATAGCATTTGTTTTGTTACTTACATAGCATCCTTGGTGTGCAAGATTGGCAGTAGTAGTGTCATAATTGTCAGGTACAGATGATGCATTGGAAATATCTTTGATCTTTTCATAGGCGCCTTTGACAAATATGTGGACTTTGTTGGTTCTTGTATCTAATACAGCGACTGACATTGACATTCGATCATGCGCAAATTCGAATCTCTTTACAATATGCAAGGGTGTCACTGGATCACCTGGTGATTGTGCAACAGGTACAATGGTGTCAATGTATCCTTTGTCAATGTCTTTAGCTGTTTGCTGTTTCAAGCTCCATCCCGATGCACGAAACATTTCAATGTCAACAGGGTTGCCGATATACTGATCATTCAATGTAGTGACTGCATGACAAGTGGCAATACCCATCTTGATCAAATCAGGAACAACTTGCATATCCATAGAGCGTTGTCCAAATTCGGCTGTTGCTTTGATGTCGTCTTTGTTGTGAGCAGATTCATTGTCTTCAATTGGTTGTACACCATAAAATTCAAGTCCTTCCTTTGTCAAGGTACCAGTCTTATCAAAGCAAAATATCTGCACTTTGCCAGCCATCAAGATACGAGGCAAGTCTAATTGTTTGTCATGCTAATGAGTATAGGAATACATCATTATGAAATTGCAACACACTTACCAACACAATAGATCTTCTTCTTCCTTAAATGTCCTGAAGCAACCGATTGTCCTACAACTAATGCTGCTGGTAGTAAAGGCGAAACCAATTGAGCAACAGCAAAAGTGGCATAGAACCAAGCAGTGGTGCCTCGTGTATACATCCAAATGGCCAAGCACAAAACAATCAGAGCACATGTGCACAGAATCAAAATGACAATCTTAAGCTGCTCATCAAAGATAAAGGAAACACGTGTTGGGAAAAGAATGCGTTTGACAAGTTGACCTTTGTCAGTAGCAGTGCCTGTTTGTGTGACCAAAGCTGCTACACGTTGATTGGGATCAGTTGCATCTCGCTGTGCTTGTGAAATGGTGGTGCCTGCAAAGATAGTGCTGGTTTTTCCAGTTCCCATTCGATTGTATGGTGAATGATCATCAATGCGTAGTGGGAATTTGCGAATCGGCAATGGTTCACCAGTCAATGAACTTTCATCCGCCACAATATTGCCGCTCAATATCACTGCATCACAAGGTGCCACTTTGCCACTTTCAACTTCAAATACATCTCCAGGTACCATTTCAGCTGTTGATATAGTCTTCCACTCGCCATCACGAAGAAGATTGATCTTGTCAGTGAATTCTGCCATGCTTTTGATGCGCTTTTCTGCTCTGAGTCGTACAATCACTTTGAATAGTGCAGAAAGAAGAATGACACCTGTATCAGCAATTGCCACCTGCCCTATGATATCCACATGTTACACTTGATACTTACACATATATGACACTTTCAATACTTACAATAGTCGTAATAGTAAAACAGCCATAGGATTGTAAATTGATAAATGTAAAAGAAGGATGTAGCTTCACGTAGCAGAGCCATCACAAAACTAGGCACATAGACTTCAATAAAGTTGGGTCCAATCATTTCTTGTCGTCGGAATGCTTCATCACTTGTCAATCCCTGACTTTGTTTGGCAAGCTCATCACATTGTTGGCCAAGGTTGAATACATAAGGTGAAAAGTGTTGTGTATCAGGATTGTAGAGATAGCGTGTGCATTGATATATAAAGTAGCGAGTGCCGGCTTTTGTTTCTTGTAGACGAGCTGTTTTCACTACAACGTCAAGGCCAAGCTGATGCTTTGTCGTTTTCTCGAGCCAACGTACCAAACGCATGATTGAATTCTCATGTTCAATAAAGATCATAGCTAAGAATGAACAAAGGATGAGATGGTTTGTTTTCCAAATGACAATAAGCATAGTTTGTACCTGGTTCATCTTTCTCCACTTGTACATATTGTCCCTTGTCATATGTGCATCGAATGCGGAAAAAGTTGATCAAACGATCTCTGAAGAGGACCAAACAAAAGAACCAGCCAACGAAAATGTACCAGATGCCAATAAATGTCTACAACATATTCAATGTAAGATGTCATTTGATGATATTGTAAAGAGATACTTACACTTGTCTGGATCAGTTTGTCTCCTCGAAACAGCAAAAAGTCATTGTAGTAGTCATAAGTCATCACAAGCAACAGCACCACCATGCCAGTTGTCTCCAGTGCATAAAGGGCAAGGCATGTCATGCCCAAGATATCTCTTCGATATGCAGTAATCGACATTGTGTCATCATCCATCATTCTTGCTTGATATGCATTGCTTCCAATGTTGCCTGGATCCTTTTCTTTTGGTGCGTAAAGCTGATTCATATGCTGCAAGCTGACATTGTTGTTGTATTCATCAATGACATGCTTCAAAAAGGGAAGGAAGTGTCAGTACAATCCCAGTACAACATAATCAGCTTTTGATCCCAATAGCTCGTACCTTCTCTTTAAGTCGCTTGTAAGCCAACCAACCAAAGATTGTGCCGATACAAAGGCCGTAAAATGCATATATACCAATGTAGATAGGCTCTGTAAATGTCACGTGACCATATGCAGGTTTTGGACATTTGCCCCACATCATTTGGATAGGTTCAGGCACCCAATTTGAAACTGAACTGATACCCAAATGATCTGCGCATGCCTGATAGGACGCCAGTTGGGTCGAGTTGAAGTTTGGAATGTCCACTGTGTCTCCAGATTTGCAAGGATAAACTGCAGCGCCTTGTTGTAACTTTGGTGCTCCACGACATTCGCATTTGGATATGATATCAGAGGGACATTGTGTACGACAAGTACCATCCATACAATAGGTCTGATTTGGTGGACAAGTGGGTCGAATATGTGAAGGACAATGAGTGATATCACGCACACAGAGCTGGGGGCAAGGAAAGGCGTGGTAAGTCTGCAGAGGACATCGTGTGCCGTTGAGCTGGTATCCATTGACTGATCAATAAATATCCTAATCAATGATAAGGCTTTAATGATATACATCTAATAAAACAGACCTTCATTAAACTGGGGCATGGCATAGGTGGATTGCACCATCCAAGCCAACAAGAGTGACCAATGCAAAGGTGAATGTCGCATACGCAATGTAGATCGTCTTGATAAGAAGATATGCAGAAAGGAAAGAGAAGTAGGATAAAAGATTGATTTGTAGTGCTGTACACGATATTGCGTGATCCCTGTCACACGTGAAAGAAAAAAAAGAGAGACTGCATGCATTGATCATGCCTTTTCACCAAATCCACATCATATCATCCATGTACCCAACACACCAACATCATCATCATCATCACATCATTGCTGCACAGGGCTGTTGTTGTTTCAAGTTGTATATTCGATTGACGACAAAAAAATCCTTGTTTATGGCAACATTGTACTTTTTTACATAGTCAATTCCTATAAAGCCATAAAGTAAATAAACATGCATTGATTTCAGCCAAGGGATTCCCAAAAGAAAACTTACCATGATGGCGTTGACGATATCATTGTTGTTGTTCTTCAAGGCCTTGACAGCCTTGTTACGGGAAACGTTGGCTTGACTGACAACCAAGTCAATATCCTTCTCCTCAATACCAGTGGCGTCAACTTCCTCATCATCATCTTCAGCAGCAGCAGCGGATTCAGCAGCAGCAGCAGTGGAAGGAGCATTGGCTTCAGTTTCTTCAGCCTTGGCAGCAGCTTCAGCAGCGAGTTGTTGAGCAGCAGCTTGTTGAGCACGAGCACGCATATCTTCGATTTGGACTTCACCAAAGACGATGTAGGTATCAGAGTTGTTGCTCTTGAACACTTCAGGTCTGCCGATAGCGAAAACAATCTAAAAAGTCATCATGATGAGTCACGTGATAAATCCATATGGAATGCTATATAATACATACACCACGGGCACGAGTGAAAGTGACACGAGTGATACCAGGAACAGGCTTCAAGCCAAGACCAAGGATAGCCTTACGAGCCTTCTTTTCACCACGCGATTGGGGAGTTTCGACAGCAGGGGCAGCTTCAGGCTCACCAGCAGCTTCAGTAGCAGGTTGTTGCTCAGCAACTTCTTCAACCTTGACAGGCTTTTGCTCAGGCATTTCCTCGACTTTGGCAGACATTCTGTTGTATAGTCATGCGTAACGTATTAGTGGTTGGTGTTGAATGGTGTTGGTGAGAAGAAACAGCAGCAGCAGCAGCAGCACATTTATCCATCCTTTCTTTTATCCATCCATCCATCCATTCATCCATCGATACATCTTATGCTGTGCTGTGTATAGAGATACGTGTAATAGGGTACTGTACCTTCAATAAAGAGAAAAGAGGGAGTCAGTGAATGTACCTCTTGCGACCACTAATCTGGGCTTGCTAGTGCGCTGGCTGGCTGGGTAGTTGGTTGGCTGGTTACATTCCACACACACATCACGCTCACTCTGTCATCTTACCGCCTCCGCTCATTTGGTGGTATACGTCATCCTTGCCTAAGCGGAGGTTCATTCAGTACTAGATGCGTATGTGCGTACATTGTATGATGCCGCGCAAGCAGTTGTGTGTGCGCGTCTTTTACATATACCTTTCTTTTTACTTATGGAGTGCCTCTTTGGAATAACTGGAAAAGACTACACCATCATTGCTGCTGACACCACATCAGCTCGCAGCATCGTTGTCATGAAAGGCACCGAAGACAAATCACGCGACTTGAACGACCACACTGTCATGGTCTTTTCAGGAGAACCTGGAGACACTGTCAACTTTGCAGAGTACATTCAACGCAACATTAGACTGTACAAGATCCGAAACGATATCGACTTAACACCTAAAGCTGCTGCCACGTTTACACGTCGAGAACTAGCTGACTCCCTTCGAAGCAGGGTAATGTATTATCTTGGATCATTATGCATAGTGTCTTATACGATTCATAGCATCCATATGCTGTCAATATGTTGATTGGAGGATTCAATACAAAGACTGGAGAACCTGAATTGTATTGGTTGGATTATCTTGGTGCTATGGTTCGTTTGCCATTTGGTGCTCAAGGTTATGGTGCCTACTTTTGTACATCATTGATGGATCGTTATCATCAACCCGACATGGATCTCGAACAAGGCAAACAATTGTTGCGTCAATGCATTCAAGAACTCAAGACTCGATTCATTGTCAATCTGCCGAAGTTTATGGTCAAGATTATAACAAAGGATGGTATTCAGGAAATCGAACTATAGTCAATGATGAAGGAGATGAAGAGGATAGCTTTTTGTTATAATAAAACATGTGGTGGATCATTTATCTATTGTTGTTCTTCTTTGCTATTTAAGAGTATATCAAATCCTTTGGCAATATCTTGTCTTGCCTAGTAAATGTCATGTTAACTGGAGTGGATCATATAAGAGAGATGTAGACTTACAACTTCACTGGCAGGTGTAGTAGGATTCAAGTATCCCATAACAAAGTTCTTGGCTAGCCATGCATTCTTCACTGTCCCCAGATCCTTGCCCTAGATATAGATGATATATAAGCATAAAGAAATAAACAACATGATCCAATGCAGTATTCACCTCATATTCCATCTTCAAAGCACCATCACGCGTCTTTGTAAACACAAACTCTGTCCCCTTTTTGACATTGGAGAGTGGGAATTGGCTCTTGAATTCTTGAATAGCCTTCATTACTTGACGTTCTTCTTCTTCTGACATATCATGAGATTGATCACGCATTCGTTGAAGTAAAGATCTTGTAAATCCATCTCTTAAATGTTGCATATTGGTTCCTCGAGCAGGTACTATTCCATCATCATCAATCAATCAATGATTCTATCCCTACATCCAAACACTTACCAATACGAATCGTGACATCCATAGGTTGTTCCAAAAGAGTCATGGCCATTGTTTCCTTTGACAGAAACTCTTCCTTATCAAAATGCTGCATGACTTGAGTCAATAATGCATCATCCTTTTGATAGCATGTCCTATTCATACCTCCCAACCTTTAAGAGTCTTGAGCATTCCAATATCTTGACTTTTCATGTACAATCCGAGGACATAGACATTGATTCCAAGGAAACTGACTGTTCGAGGACCAAGACCCACCAAACGTTTCCAATCAGAGTCAGTCTGCAGATTGATAGGAAATGACAACTTGGTACTTGGCTCTATTCAATGACATCAATACTCTTGTTATCATGTATATATCAATATTCACCTTCTACTGTGCCAGCATATTTGGCTTCTGCAAGCACTGGATTGTGCATAGTGCTTTTCCAAGTCAGGTAGCCACCCGTAGTAGCAACAAAACCACCTGCTACTGCCCAAACTGCTATACTAGGAGTGGTTGTCCTTGGCTGCAACATGGTATAAGATCGTCTTTGTCAACATGGGGCATACAATAGAACAAGCTTACTGATGCAGCCACAGTGTGTACATGGCAACGAAATTGTCTTGCTGTAACTCGTGAAAGAAGCTTCAAAGAGTGTGTTGTACGTTGCATATTGCTGGCACTCTGTCAAGGTGTAGCAAGGAAAAGAAAAGGAATCACGTCAGCTGACAAAAAGTGCACCTGCATTTACAAAACCTACCGCGGTTGATTTTCCGCACCATTCTCGATCATCGTTGCTGGAACATGGATTGGCTCTTACGATGCTTGTAGAATATGATGATGAGAATAAAGACATTCGTTAGTTTTAAGCTATAGCATGTGATGGATATCCCTGAATGATACCTGTACAATGTATCTTGACTCGTGCTCAAGCTATTATAAAGACAAAGACCACTTTTATGGAAGAGGATGATAGTGTAGTAAGAAAGAAACATTCATTGTTCATCTATGCAAGAGAATGATATAAAGAAAGCAACATAGGCAGGGCGGGAAATAGTAGTGCAGCTGCTGCTTGTATCGGCAGCCAATTTAAGCAAGGGCCTTTTGTACTTCTTTACACAACATGCTGACCAGCCGTATCTTTACACGAGCACGACCTTTTATCTCACGGACATGGGCCCTTCAATCACGACAATTGGCTCACAAGACACGTGTTGTTGAACGAGAACTGCCTCCAGCAGCACCCAAATCACGTAAACCTTGGCTTATTGGTGGCGCGATCGTTGGTTCAGCAGTGTGGATCGTTGGCTTGTCAACAGCTTTAAACTATCAACGACTTTCTAGCAGTGTTGTCACAGGCACTTTGTTTATGGTGCGTTACGACCCTCGTGTCATTGAGCTTCTTGGACCACAGATCGACTATGCCGACAACTGGCCTTGGATAACTGGCACTGTCAACCACTTTAAGGGCAAAGTTGCTATTGCCTTTGATATCAGTAGCACCAATGGTAATTAAGAATGTTGTTTTATTAGGTATGGATATAGGTTAACATATGCTATTCTATTACAGGAGAACGTGGACGAGTACGCTTCTCATCATTGCGTAGAGGACAAGATTGGACCACAGTCGAGTTTACAGTGATGCGTGAAAGTGATGGCAAGACGATTGATTTAGGCCGTGAATTCGAATTGACCGAGAAAGGTGCACCATCGATATCATAGACATATTTTTAAGAGAATAAGAAGACACATTATCATGATGATGCAGCAACTGAAGATGCATAATGTTGGTGATGGGATAATAATGCGTTTTGGATATGTGCAAGAGGTTCATTTTCTTCTCGATGATCCATGGGAATAACTATATCATCATAAGATGGTGGTGGGGGAGAAGATGATCCAGGATATGCTGGTGGTGGAGTACGTGGTCGTGAACGTCTGGTACGTCGTCTATGATGGCGTCTTCCATGATGACTAGTCCTATATTGTGTTGGACGTTGATGATGATGGACTGCTGCTGGTTGTTGTAAAAGTGGATCTGAGAATCGTACAAGAGGAAGACGACGTGTAGAATGTTGTGATGATGGAGAAGGAACAAGACAAGAGGAAGAAGATGCATGACGTCTGGCAGAAGATGGTACAAGCCATCCTTCTTGATCAGCTTGTTCATTATCAGAGGAATGTTTATGTTGTCGTCGCATGTTCCTGATTCGTAAAGATAGATAAATCGCTGCAGCCACTACAACAGGGACCACAAGTGCCAGCCACTGTAAGTTGTTTTTTAATGCTGGAGTGGATGATGGATCTCTTGGAGGACCATCCAATGGCCAAGCTGGTTCAGCAGGGTGATTATCGCTCATGAGAAAATGATGTACAGCTTTGAAAAGAAAACACCATTGATGTAGGCATCAACTACAAGAAAGAACACTACACTAAGAAGAAGGGGCTAAAATGTGTCCTCGGGACAAGGTTCGGTCTCTTTTCTGCCAAAGTCATGCAACTTTGTAAAATGGGCCATGAACTTGCATGGATGTGCCTTGCGTTATTGTATGGGCCCAGTATATCCTATTTTGAAACGATCAGCAAATCACAACCGGAAACGATCTCGGGATGTATGTTTTTCATCTAATGAATCAATTTAAAAAGCTCATAGTGCTAATCTACCGTAATTTAGATCATGCCTGTGTAACAATCTTCAACTCCTTGATCCACCTGTATCTCGATAGATATACAAGTAGTCAAGCACTATTATCTTTGAATGCCACATTATATACTTTATCCCACATGGAGTCATCAGCATTTTAGATCGTCATTATGCACATAGTTGCTATTAGTACAGCATATACGGCCTTTTATCTTGTCTTGTTTACACTTATCATATGTATTGTCTCTAGAAGAATCAATGCTTCGCCTTAATGTGAAGCTGGGATGGGATGGATGTGTTCTCATGTATAAAAGCTAGATGCAACACCAATACCAGATTACGTATGTCTTTACATAAGTGCTGTCACTTTATAGCAAACAACATGTCCAATACAACAATATACATATATCATTACTTTCTACAAATAGTAGCATTGTGTAAAAGTGTAGATGGATAAAATTAAAGCTTGCTTTTGACAGGTTGTGGTGGTAATTGTTCCTTGAGAAATGCAGCAATGTCGGCTACTTCGTTCGGCGCAGCAGCATGACCCAGCCCTGGATACAACTTGAATGTGGCATTGTGTCCTACTTTGTTCAAGTACTTTGTAGATGCTTGTCCATATTTTGGCTTCACCACCAAATCTTCTTCTCCGTGGCATAACAAGAAAGGTGTGCCCTTGTTAACATCCGATGCATTCTAGATCTGGAGTAAGTACTTTTGTCTGACATCTTGTTTCTAGTCACCAACCTTTTCCATGATTGACAATACTCCTAACCATCCACTGCATCCAATAACTCCTGCCAGTTTATGCTTGGTCAAGTATCCTGTCAACAATGCAATAACACAACCTAATTGTTTTTTGATGGATCAATACTTTACTTGTGATGCTATATCATCCGCTTCTGTTACCTTGTGAAAAACCTCCCAATACGATCCGATCAGATGGGATACCAGTGTCATTCACTTCTTTCTCGATCAATGCGTTGACTATTGCATACCATAATCCCTTTGTCAGTGAACCAATACAGACATCTATGATCAATGTATGTACCTGCATTGACAGAATCAACCATCCCTTGTTCATCCACCTTTTCGACATTGGCTGATTTGAGAAACGAAGGAATATTGAACCAGGCAGGCGTTGGCAAGTTATCGTTGGCTTCCAAAGGTCGCATAGGACTACCAGGACAAGGTTATGTTCAACACTTTAAGGCGCAATGGCAAAAGTCAAGACTTACGCATCTGGCAAGATCCACTTTACATGAGGTAGCATTGGAGCAATAGTTTCTGCCAGGAACAACCAACCAATGCCAGAATCGCCTAAGCCATGCAAGAAGATAACAGTGGCAGAATGCTCTGCAGTGGGATTAACGACAACGGTGCGTAAAGGTGAAGCCATGGTACACTTGTAGCGAGAGAAAAGGATTTGTCATGAAAGATATGCATCAGTTGTTGCAGAAGAGCGTGTTGCACAAGCGTCATCCCGAAATGCCATATTAGGACCCCATCTTCCCCAACCCTTTCATATGCTTTGGCATTAAGGATAGTTCCTTTTTATTAAGATGGTTAAAGAAGATCTTGTTTGTTATTTAACTACTTTTCAATAAATCTCGATACTTGAGCTTGGTTTTGCTCATTTGAGAATCCACCGCATCCAATCGCTCCTCGAGTTCTTCCTTACGACGGCGTGTTAATGCGTTTACACCACTAATAGGAATCTTGCTGTATTCAGATTGGAGCTTTACAAGTTAAAAAATCATATTCGTAAGTATAATAGTAGATAAATAATGGAGGAGAAACATGTCAAGAAAGAACTGTGATAAGGAATAAGAAGAAAATAACAATGAAAAGTCCACGTACGAGTTCTTTTTCCCGTGTGAGCTCTCGCAAAACCACATCAAGGTCTGCCTGAGACTTGATTTCTTTGTTGTCCTTCTTGGATGCTTCATTTTGATCTTGCTGTTTTGGCTCAGATGATGTTTGTGCCGCTGGAGTAGGTGGCGTGGGTGGTGCTACTTGTTGTCGCTCTTGAGCTATATATTCCACAGGGCTAGAATGTATTCATGTGTGAATGATATATAGTGATAGAATCAGAAAGGGAAAACACATACCTTGCTTTCAGCTGTGTGCTAAAACGTGATGCAATGTCTTGATATACAGATGCATCTTCACTAAAGATACCCATGCGAAGGAATTGTTCCATGGTAGCCTTGAGCACTCTTACTTGATCTTGAGAATGACGCAACTGCGCTTGTAACTTTTCATGATCGACATTCTTTTCTTTTTGCATCTCCTCTTCATATTTGCGCTTCTGATCCTGCAGTTCATTACGCAATTGATCATTTTCAGTGACAAGCATTCTATATAGACTTGATCAGTATCATGCATCATCAATGTCAGTAACATATAAAGCTAGATTCTTACTTGACTTGCTCTCTTGTCTCATTTAGTTTATCTGTAGTAGAAGAAAGATCATCCTGGATTCTTTCTTTGCTTGTCTACACACCATATATGAGCACCATTTTCATTGTTTTGGGTCATGCAGGTGGTACAATTACCTTTTCATTCTCATATTTCTGTTTCCATTCTTGCTTTTCAGTCGATAATTCATCCACTGATTGACTCAGAAAAGTAATATCCTTGTTGCAAGCTGCCAAGACAAATAAAAAGTTCAAACATGAGCATGTGCTCAACAATCATACATTCTCCTTTTGTGCTACCTTCTTTTTGGCGTTGCAATGCTTTCACAACAGCTCGTTCTTTGTCCAGTTTATGTTGCCAATACTCTTCAGATCCCTTGCTACCATGATTACTTTCAGATGAATGTGATGAAAGACTATCATCATCTTTAGCTGTATCTTCTTGACTTGACCAGCTCATATCAGATTCTTCTTGACCTTCTTTAGATACAGGCGATTTGGGTGTAGGTGGCTGTGAATTACGTGGCGTGGGTGGTTTACTTGCTCGTGTATTATTACCCAAAGACATTGGACGTCCACCAGATACTGCAGCTGTAAGTACCGGTGATTGTTGTTGGGATCGAGGACTTGTTGGTGACAAAGGAGGTGATTGTTGATCATCACTACTGTATCGGCTATTGCTTGCTGACTTCAAATTGGCAAGTGATGCAGCAGGTCTTAAACCACGTACACGTCTACCATTGCTTGTAGGGTCATCTTCATGCGGCTTATTATAAGCTCCACCACGTTGTTGGTCTTTAATACTCATGTGTCGAGTAAGTTGAGATTGTTGCTCACCACTTGCACTGCTTTGGCGTGATCGAAGAAATGCTGCTCTGGTATCATTGGCATTGGTAGCTCCAGCAGTATGAGACATGGTACGTTGACGTACACTTGGACGTGAAGGTGTATTGGAAGCTCGTACTGTGTTATGCAATGAAGTATTGCTACTAAGAGCATGGATGTTTTGCACACTCATTGCTGATGACATTCCTCCTTTAGAAGGAGATACCTTGTTGTTGCTACCACTTTGACGTCTGTGTGACAATAGCACGCTGCATAAATCATGTCATTTGTTAAACGTAGATCTTATACATGTGCATCACACACTTTACCTTAATCGTTTACTTCTAGGTTTTGGCCCTTCTTCATCACATAAGCTCATTGTGTCAATAGAATAAGCCGATTCTACAAATTGTCAATGTTTCATGATTGCTTCTTCATTGTACTAGACATGTTTACCTGCTGGACTAGGTGGACGTTGATGAGATTGGTCAGCATTGTTGTTGGCTTTTCCTAATGCGAGCTTTTTCAAATGCCAGAACTTTTGACCTGCAGAAGATGATCGATCTTTGGATTTGACAGTTGAAGACATAAAATAGTAGTGTGATGGAGAGAGGGAAAAGCGGGATATGGGTGTTTAAAAAGGGGAAGGATCAATGGAGCTCATTTATATAAGTCAGTGAGCTGCTGTTGAAGGCTGGAACAAGAATACAAAGAGCAATAGAAAGGGGTGCAACATCGTTGTTAAGGGTACTACTCATAAGAGGGGTTATCGGTGTCTGTATGTGCAAGCATATGTGACATGCTTGGCTGTAGGAAGGGGGAGAAACCTTTACGACACATAGGTACACTTTTTGAAAGGAACAAGATCGCATGGTCAATTACTCTTTTCTACAAAAGCTTACCGCCAACTTGTCTTCCAAAAGCCAAGCACAAATCCCACACTCCTTATACTAGATCAATCTCTTCTCCCAATTTTTCGGGAGGAGATGATGATGGATACGTGGCCATGTTGTAATCTTGTGAAGAATACATTGGAATATCACCCATGTTGGTGGATCATCATGTGTTATGCAGACATATGAGATGATCAAAGAGACTTTTGTCACACTTGTACATCAAAAAATGAGTACTTTTGCTTGCAAATGATAAGACAATGACACCTTTTTCTCCTTTGTTAGAAGAATGGGGGCTTATAAGAGGAAAATAGAATGTGTTTTTGTAGAGGATCATTGAGAAAACCATCCACAAAGAGTGAAGAGGGAGACAGAATCAAAGCGTGGGGGATATGTCAACTTTCTTTAAGCTCATGGTCTATGTGTTCGGTAGAATAGGTGGCTGGTGGCAACCAACAACACAGGATCTTGGATTTCTTCCCTATATTACTCCTAAATGGTGCTCTGGTACACGTTTTTTGTAATCTGTTAAGAATGTGATCGATCATGTCGACATTTTTGCTTGTCAAGATGTGTGTCATTTTGCTTCTTGCTGCAGACATTGTTGACATGCATATTGTGCCACGACACATGGTAAGTGCTATTGTGTTGATTCCTCCCATAGGCCAGTTATATCTGATATTTGCAGCTAAGGGGTGTAAGGGATAATCCTTTGCAAGCATCTTTTTCTTTGTGACCATCAAATTCGACAAGCATTTTCTCATAGATCTATCTCCCATGCAAGCCAATCTCCTTTCTCCAAGACAATCAGGGATCATCTTTCCTCACGAAATCATCCATGTTATCGGCGATTGCAGTCTATATGAGCCGTGCACTTTACATAAAACATTCCAATTTTGACCCTTCACGGATCATGATGGCTGATATATCGAAGAAAAGTGGGGGTGTGGAAGATGTTCATAAGATGTCGATCCACATGTTCCACGAAACCGGGGACTTACGGCTACTACACAGCCAGCATGAAGATGAATAACTATTACCCAAAGGTGAGATCCGGATTGAATCATATATTGGGCTCAACATTGTTTGTTATTAGACCGTGAGAGCATACTGCCTTTGCATATTCTAAAACAAAATAGTTGTCGATGATCCTTTGCATCAGGATGATTAAGACATCATCAATACCAATGTAATGTATGACAAGTATGGCATAGCTAATAGCTAAGGATTGAGCTTATTGTTCTTTGACAAAGTGGTACTGATCTTCAATGAATGCATAAATGAATGATACATGCCATCTTTTTAGGATTTATTCAGTCCTTCTTTCTAAATATGGCATTTTTCTTTGGCTACATACTACACTTGGAAGTGTTGATAGGACTGCTCAGCCCACGCCACGCTGAATCTTAAAGATCCCATGGTGCGACAAGATGTTTATATTCGCGCGAAGATAGTTCAAGTGATAGTAGGACACATCATGAGTGAAAATCCCATAAATCGGGACTGCATGGTACACCACCATGTCGCTTGACTGAAGAGTCAAGCATTCTTGCTAAGCCCTGGCACATAGTAAAATGCCATTGGTAATGTCTATGCAAAGTATACATGGAAATAAACATTCAGGATCCCCAACAGCTGTAGCTTTTCTTATGATTCAACCACGTGTGCCATCAAGATACTAGCTGATGCAATATGTGCCACCAGATGCTGCTACGCTTTTATGAATACAAAGAGACCATGATAATGGATGTGCTTGCATCACAAGGATTGTCATATTGTATGTGGTCTTGACAAGTCAATTATATAGTGATGTGCATATCTTAACAAGTAGTCACTTCTTTTATTGTAAAAGAAGGATCGAATGGAGAGATGTGACATTAGGCTTGGCAAGGATGACCAAGATCATCTTCACCAGTAGATCGGAAGCGACAAGAGTGTTATTGACGCTGTAATGGCATGTTAGCATCATTATCAGACCCTTTTGTTTCGGAATCTTGTGAGGCAGTGCATCATTCGAAAAGCTGTATATGGTATACTTTCAAAGAGAAGTATGAATAAGGCAAAAGACAAACGCTCTTTGTCAAGGATGAAATGTTGAATAGCACTCCGCAATATGTCTATTTGATCCGCTGTTGCACAAAAGAAGCTCAACGAGGCTTCTGTGTTACATGCTACGTCGTCACTGTCAACTTTTACGCTGGCAATTTTGTCTTTTATGACTGCTTGAAGCTGTCATGGTAGTTTATGCAGTAGACAATACAGATTTACCCATCACCTGACACATGGATCCATATTCATCTCTTTTGTGCTCATGTTTGGTAAATAGTCATGGCACCATATGCATGTGTGTCGCCCATGTGTACGTGTGTGTGTGTGTGCATGCAAGCGGGCTTGGTTCAATATGCCATTCCAAAAAAGATACTCATGGAACTCTGATACCTATTTGGGAAACAGCAGCCGTTAACGCAGAAAAAGGAAAGGAACAAGACTCCTCTTTGGTCGTGCCTTTCCTTCTTTCTATTAAACTTATCTCCTGTTCTCAGCAATGCGAGCATAATAGCATTTATTCTATTGTGTAAGCTTATAAGAGATCGAGATTCTTTTACGATATTTGCGCCTTATTACTATTTGCGCATTATAAGCCTTCTTTTCAAGTCATCTATATATCACCGCCACTTCTATATAAACCTTTCTTCCATAATGCATCGGCCATTATCCACCCTGGACACTGGTTCAGTCCTGGTTCCAATGTCGTTCTCTCCTTCATCCTCAACAAGTGTTCTCCTCAAAGACTGTACACTAGGTGATACTGTAGGAGCTCAAGAATGGATTGCACGAGAGCTAGGTAGAATTAGGGAAGATACCAAGCCAAGACATTGTCGTGACTATGAAGCATTACTGCAAGTAATTGACGAAATGAGCCCATATGTTCCAACATTGTCGCCTACATCTAACACACCAACATCCAGCCATGCCAACAAATCATCATTTCGACTGTCAGCATCATCCACTGATATTAACAATGATACAGGAAATACGACTTTTGATGTATCAATTTCATCCACATCGACATCTGCGCCACATCAGCAGTCCACAAATAATAAGCCAACAGCATTGTTGCGATTTAACGACTTGAATATGGCTCTAGTACACATCATCCAATACAATCAACGCTGTTGTGATCTCGATACCAGTGTAGCCATTCAGTCGTCCAATACATCGTCACCATTTTCGCACCCTGCTCGTCTTTTACAAACACTGGATGAGCTATACACGATGCGTGAAGATAATGGTGGTAGTCTTGCTGATCCATTAGCTGCACAACAACATTTATTCTCCATCTTATTTGGTGAAGTGCGTTTGACATCTCAACTTGTTGCTCCATGGGGTATCATATGCCAATGGGCCAAACAGCTTTCAGGGACACAAGATTGGCATGGCTGGATGAACTTTGGCTTGGATGCCTATGCAAAAGCAAAGCAGCAATGTTGTGTCGGTCATGATTCTACATCCACTACAGATCTACAAAAGCACAAGAGAACATCAAGCTCTTCAAGTTCTAGCAACACATCCACAACCAGAGAACATCAAAGAATAATAGAGCAACTTAATATGCTTTTGTACAATACGCATTTGGTGGAAGAATATCAAGCTTAACAACATCAGCAATCTTATTTATGTATCCTTTTGGATGTTATCTTTTGCTCACACACACATCAATACCCCTTTGCTAGTTGTCTTGTACACCCCTTCTCCTCTTGCGTGCCATTTACGCGTGTACATATAAGTTTGTTGTTTCTTTTGGTCAATCTGATGCTCGCATATGTTTATGTAAAGGTGATAATGTGTTCTGATTATGTAATGCGTCTCGATAACGTTTGTAAGGAAAAGTTTCAGCTCGTTCAATGGAATGATTTGGCAGCATGAATTCTAAAAACATCCAGAATAGATAATCGAGTGCCACCACCATGCAAAAGATCTTGCCAGCATAAATCCCGCATCCATAGTAACGACGTAATCGCTCAATCAAGGGTGCATCTTGTGTTTGAGATATCATATCATAGACCTATAAGATAACACGGACTTGTAAGGCTGAGCACGATTTACCATATACAGCAACTTACTCTTTCAGTCCTCTCTGCCACGTTAGACCAGCTATACATGTCCTTTAGCTCATCATTATACCGGCTAGGATCGACTTCTTCATATCGAATCATGTGAATTGCCTTGGATATGGCAAGAACTAAATCTGTTTAGCATATGTTTTTTCTCACACAGTAAGTATATCAATCAACAGATGTATACATTGGGATGGTTCACTTACCATCTTCTTCAGGCATGGCATAGTTGATCATATGGCTGGGTAGCACTTCGGGCACGCCACCAACTTTAGTGCTTACGACAAATAGGCTGTATGTGTGTAAATTCATCCTATTAGCATCTCGTTGCATGTGGATCATATCCATGACGTACCCTGCACAAGCAGCTTCAACTATAGCAATGCAAAACGCCTCTGTCAAGCTGGTATTCAAGAAGATATTGCCTTGTATCAATACATTGCGCACCTCGTGATGTTTAATCGGCCCTAGTAGCTCCACACGGTCATGCAATAAATGTTTCTCCCGCATTTGTTCCAGATCGATCCTCTTGGGCCCATCTCCTCCTAATAGTAGATACACATGGTTAGTGGGAATAACTTTGCACACATGATCCACACACTTACCAATGATGAAACGCACGTTTTTGTGCATGGCACATATTCGTGGTATTATCGCCACAAGTAGATCCATACCTTTCCTGTAAACAAGACGGCTGATGACAACAATAGTGACTAAGATAGGCAGCTGATGAGTTTCTAATGCAACATTCTTCTCCACGCCACACTTACTCCAATTGGGATCTGATGCCGAAGGATCGGGCATGAATTGAGAAGCTACCACTGCATTAGGGATGACAGATACGTTTCTTGGAGACAAGGCTGCTCGTAGTACTGTATTCTCTTTGCTATATTGCAAATACATGAATCAAATCATTCCCCTGGTCCACTACCATGACTCACCTTGTATGTGATACACAAATGACATGATCGACATCACTTAATGTAAACTTGAGTAGCTTATTGGTAAGGATAGAGCTTGCATCCGCAAAACCAAATAACGAGTGATCGGTAAAGCACACTTTGTATCCCATAGTCTTTCCATGTAGAATGGCTTCATGACAAAGAGCAGAAAATGCACCATGGCCGTGAATGATATCAATCTTTTCTCTGATCCAAATGTTGCGTAAGAGTGGAAAACAGCCGTAAATGGTAGGTAGTGTTGCTTCAGCATAAATCACCATTGTCGGTACATAATAGACTTTGAGCCCGTTGGTCAAGTAGCGTACACCTGTGCGATTGCCATATGCATGTGTCACTATCACCACCTAAGGTGGGACTTTGATTAATGCAAGTTATACACTTATACAAACAACTTACCTTATGTCCACGTCGAATCAATTGTTCTGACAAGTGATATAAATGGCTTTCCACGCCACCCATGTTGGGATAGAAAAAGTCAGAGACCATACTGTCAGGGAGAGAAAGAGAGAGCAAGATGATGAGTCAAAGGAACATGTAAAGGACCATGCCATGGTGCAACTATACCAGATATTGTACAACATGCTGGAGGGATCTCAATGGCAATGGACGTCTTTGTCTTGTTGCTTTTATGTTGCAAGTTGTGCAAGAAGTCAATGGGCGCGTAGGAGTAAGTAAAGAACTGAAAATAGAGGAGACAACTGCCCTTTCTTTCTCTTCCGCTTTACCTGCGAGCTATGCTTGTCCCAATCGACACACTGCGTGAATGGTAGGTGGCATGTGCTTTCAACAAAGATCGCTTATCGACACGTGAATCTCAAGCACTGAATCGTGGTCCAAAATAACACAAGAAGGAGGCAAGGTATTGGCGTCGATCGATCGTAACGATCCAGGCAAAACGCTTCCAGCACTGACAAAAGTTATGCAAGGATGTATGTCAACAACGTGGCTGGATGACATGAATGATCAGCTGACTTGAATATGTTGTAGTGAAGGATGTACTGGAGAAGATGTACGCTGAATACGATAGTGTGGTGGAAAGAAGCAGCTCACATGGCGACAATGCAAGATACCAATCTGACCTTGATATGCTAAGCAAGTGTTTAGACATGTATGACCATGAATATATGCTCAAGGTACATGATGATACGATGGAATAGGAATCATATGAACTAATGTCTTTATCAAATAGGAATCCATCCAGTCTATTGTGAAGGAGCGAGGATGCTACACACAACAACATTTGAATGGCTGTTCAGCATTGTGGACTACAGAGCCTTACATAGACCAGCAATTTGTTCAAAACATGATTCAATCCAATTCATCTTGAAACCATCTTATTCAATATTGTGTGTGCAGAATGATGTCTTGCATGATACGAGAGAGATCACCGACATGGCAACCAGTGTAGATCAGTGTCACCTATCAACATTGGGATAAACAGTACTCCGAAAGGACTTGCTCGGGACTAGAAATTTATATTGACCCAACATGGCACGCGCACATACACACAACTACTCTTTTCCCCTTCTCTTTTTTCTCCCCGTCCTCAACTCGCCTTCCTTTTGTGTATCTTTTTTCTCCTCTTCCTTTTTTTCTTCTTCTCCTCATGGACTTTCTGGTGGTTGTTGCAAACAATGATATTGAAAAAGCACGACAGTATATCCAATCCGGCATCGATGTGAACAGTCCTATTTTATGGAACGCCAAAAACACTCATTCACCTGTATTGCCAACTGATGCATCAAATCGACCTGAACTTCGAGAACAGATACAATCCAGTAAAGAGTATCATAGTCGACCACTGAACATTGCTGTGATTGGAGGACATGCTGATATGGTGCGATTATTACTCAGTGCTGGTGCTGATATCAACTTGAAGGATGGTAGAGGAAGGTAAGGAACCAGATATTGGGTGGGATGGATTGAACCCCTCCTTTGTGTAACACACGTTGCTGGTGTATTGTGTAGGACAGCACTGGTTTGCGCTATATTTGGACTTGACGTAGACGTTGCAGACATCAATACAACCAATTTGCCCCTGATCTCACAGACACATCCACACCATGCCGACATTATGAAGAATATCCTTCTTGTTCACCCAAATCTCTACGTCACAACATTGGATTCACCACAATATGAGATCAAAGGCATCACTCCATTATGTCTGGCCAGCTATCTGGGAAAGGATGAATTGATCCAATTACTGCTGGAAGATGGTCGTGTCAATGTGGATGGTACTGACAGCAAAAGTGCTACTGCATTAATGTATGCAGGTAAGTATATTGGATGTTATAGGAAGTATCCAAGTATATTGAATTGATGAATTATTAGCACGTGATGGCAATCTGCCTATTGTCAAGACACTCTTAAGTTACAATGCATCCCCTGATATCACCGATGCCCATGGTTGGTCAGCTATTCAGTATGCCGGTCGAAGTCCTTCCATTGTTCAGCTTTATGAAGAAGCATTACGTTGCAAACGCACCAATATGACAGTATGTGAACACAGACATGGTTACATCCTTTGACATGATCAAAACTGACACTTTTATATCAGCATTTATATGGTAGCAACATGCAGTTATCCAAATATCCGAACAACTACACCAAATTGTCAACACTGCTGACATCGATTCCCGAATACCCATCTTCACTTTCACACGTCAAATTCGACACGCTTAAGGATATTGATCTCCTTGATCCAGTGGGTGCACCTATCATCCAAATCATTCGATCCGCTTTTCTGCAGGCAGTCAAAAGTCATGATCACCATACATTACAAACTTTGTTGCTTTGGTCACCACCAGTTTCATCTGATCAACGTCCACTTTCTGGTCCACTTCTTGTCAACTATCATGATCCAAAGACTGGTCTTACAGCAGTACACTATGCTATGCGCACAAAACCACTTCCTTCACTTGATACCCTGATCCTTTTATATCAAGCTGGTGCTGATATCAATTCACAAACACTACTTGGTCGTACAGCATTGCATCATCTTGCACGTTTTGGTGTTGATAAGGATGGCAAGACTTGGGGAATCCAGAAAACCAGCAAGCATGATAGTGGTGGATCAGCTGCAACTGTCAAGCTTCATCGACCCGTACGCATGAATTCACTCTCTTCACTTTCTTCACAACCCGTTGACAGCAATGACAATCGATATTCATCACAAAGTGCAGTTTCTTCAGCATCAGGTTCATCTTATGGCAGCAATGATATCAGTGATCCAGTGGCACGACATATCATGGCAGCACCTACTGTACCCCAACATCTTGCCATGTGTGCTTCTTTATTGATTCGACTGGGTGCTTTGGTCAATATTGCCGATCCTAATGGAAACACACCATTACATTTTGCAGCTGAATTTGGAGGAGTTCCTGAAGTGTTGGAAGCTTTGATTGTAGAAGGAAATGCAGATGTGACACTCAAGAACAAAAAGGGGATGACGCCACTTGACATGTGTCGTACTGAAGAAATCAGGAACAGGATATTAGGTTTGTATTATAAAAAACATACATGGATCGTTTATTAACATGGCAACTATCTAGCTTTGGAACATGAACGCAAGACCAAGTCGACATCCACTTATGCCAGCAACAACATTAAGCCATTTGACACAGCCAGTGATTACAAGTCAACGTTATCACGATCCGCATCACGATCCACACTGCAATCAGCAGCAGCAGCAGCACGACAACAACAACGATGGAATCATAGTAGTGGACGACGTGGATCAGTACCAGATAAGAACAGCGCAACCAGTGATGAATCTGTATCATCTGAGGATGAGATTGAACGTCATTTTGAAAAGATTCTCAAGGCATTCTTCAGCTACCAAACAACATTTACTGAAAGCATCGAGACAGCACTTGCCAAAATCACTGACATGTTTTCGAGCAATGTACAAATGTCACGGGATGAGCATGTGCAATCGAGTATACGCGTGTATGGCAATGTCACTCGATTACGATTTGAGCTGCAACAAGCGCATGATATGTTTGATGATACAGATCAGCGTGTGGAACAAGTCATGATGCATTATCGTCAGGAATTGGAACAAGTGGAGCAGATTCATCAAGCAGATTGGGATTTATCTGAATTGCAATGTGACAAGGTTGAGAAGCTCTATGACGTGTTTGAACGTATTGATGGAAGATTCATGCAACTTGAGCTGGAACAAGAAGAGCTTATTGGACAGATTGAGCTTATGCGCAAGACGACCTTACGTTATTCCAAAAGTCCTTCAGTTGAATGTGGATCTGATGATGAATTTACTGGTGCCATGAACAACTTGCTTCAATCACTTGTCATTATTGATACATTGACTGTCGATCCAGCATTGTATGCACGTGAAGATATTGTTCGACTTGCACATGATCTTGGTGACATGGTGACAACAGCTCTTGCTGAGCTTGATAAGAAGAAAAATGCATCATCAACAACAACAGATGTGAATCAGCTCTATGAATCGATTGCTAGCAAATGGGAAAAAGTGCAACACGCTTTGAGCAAACCCCAAGGACAACATGATGGTACCAATACAGCTACCAATAGCACAGTCGTCAGTAGTAGTAATGCATCAACAACACTTGCACCAGGATCCACCACTGCAGCTACAACAACGACTCCCAATGAGATTACCACCACTACACCTATACGTCCACGTCATTGGGAACAGCAAATGACTGTAGCACGACTCTATTCACATCGTAAAGCAGCACCTGGTGATAGCACACTGAATGAATTAGAGCTATCTTTTGAGATTCTGCATTCCAACCAGTATGAAATTCAAAAAGATCTTGACAAGCTCAATCAACAAGTGGCTCAAATTGTTGCCAGTAAACGTAGCATGTACGACACCATTATCAAGCTTGAGAATGAATTAGCCAATGGCAATCCACAACGCCCAGAAGCTGATATTCGTCAAGAGATGGATCAAGTGCTACTCAAGACACAAGCATTGTTTGATCAGCATACCAAGTTGGAAAATGAACGCACACAGTTACGTACAGAGTTGGATAAAGTGGAGAAGCAAGTCAGTCATGTTCGCAGTCAATTACGCAAAACACGACCACCATTGCTTTTACAAGGTTTATTGGAGCGTTTGGAAACAGATATGGGACCCATGGTGCGTGTTGAAAAGGATTGGAATGAAGATCCCAGCTTGGTAGTGGAAGTATTTGATTCAGATGATGATGAAACTGCAAGCAGCAGCAGTCAAAGTGAACATGGTGGAGGAGGAGCATCAACATCATCTTACGCACCACAATGGCTTGAACGATTCACCAGCCAGTTGGCAGTACAATGTCTTGTAGCACGTCTCGATGCTAGCTTGTTTTGTCTCAAGGTGTTGGCAAAGAATCATATTGGTCGTTCACGACAAATCTTGATGGATGTACAAGCCAGTCTTACACAGGCGAATGCTCAATTGGAAGAGACACGCAACATGATGAGTGCACTTTATGATGATGCTGCTGAAGTGGTGCATCAAGTATTCAATCTTAAGAATGAGCTTGAAACGATTGTTCAACATCGAAAGGAGGAAATTGTCAAGGTGTGGGAAGTAGTTGAAGAAGTCTCGGGTGGTATTGATATGTCAGTCATTGGCCCTGAACATGAACATCCTCCAACATCCACTGATGATGAATCGACTACCAACAAGGCAGCAGAAGATCAGGATAGACATCAATGGCTTGTGCATGAATTGGAACAATTGCAAACTGTGCATGAAAACTTGCAGGATGCTATTGAAGACTTACAACGGGATCAAGAAACCATTGGCCAGAATCTGAATCGACTTGCAAATGAGCTGATTGAACCCCAAGTGGATAAGTTGGTTGGTCAAGGCAATGAATCTTTGTTAAGTGTAAGTGATCGATTGGCAGAATTGCTCGAGAAGATTTGTCAAGGAGAATATGGTTTGCTATCCACAGCAAGGTAAAGTATTGCTATTGGTATGGATGACATTGTTTAACATGATTGTTGATCTTAGTGTCCAATCCCAACCACGTGTAAGCAAGCGCTTCTCAGTTGCCACGCAAAACAGTTTACGATCATCTACATCAAGACCAGCAGCACGTGAACGAACCAGCAATACACGATCATCAGCTGCCATGAGTGTTCGTAGCAAACGTATGTCAGTGATATCAACTGCCAGTTTCACATCCCTTTCTTCATATCATCAAGAACGTATGCTTGCACGTGTATCCTCTTTAAGTAGTGCATTTAGTCGATCACAACGATCTGTAACAAAGAATTAAATTGGAGATAGTCTTTTATTATCAAATATACAAAGTTGTATCTATCATAAGTTAGTGGACAATGTGTCTAATCGGGAGATGGGATGGGGCCTACATGTAAAGCACGTGCCTTAATCTCAGCATGGGAGTTGTTCTACTTGTTCTACATGTCAGCTACACACAATCCAGTGGTCCACTGTCTCGATCGACTCAACCTTGGCGACGATCCTTCCTTACGTGCACGCGCAGAGAGTGTTTATGGCCAATGTGCCAAAGTGCCTACCAAGATCTTTGATATGGGACCCAACTGCAGACCTGTTGTTGCCATTCAACTGGCATGTGAAAGTATGTCTCAACATCAAGGGTGGGATACCAAGTTAGCTGCACAACTTGCTGGATGTACGAAGCGACAATATGAGAATACAGTGAGCACAGTACGCAAAAGTCTCAACTTGCAACCGAATGTATCACTTGAATCTTTGGCAGTAGCGTTTGGATGTACGACCATGTTAAGCAAGATGACTCGAGTTTGGGATGACTTTGGCAAAGAATATCTATCCAGCATTCCTAGAGCACAACGTACACAAGCATCTCGTGAATTGAATGATGTACCTGCATGGAAAGGAGCTCTCTTTTTTACATGTGCAAAGACCTTAGGGGTAATGTTCTATCAATGGGATCTTTATATCATGCAAGCTAATGATATGGATTATAGCAAAACATTGGCAAGACCAAACTTCAAGATATGTGTGCTTGTACATCAACAGAGATCAACAAATATATTAAAGTGATCAATGACATTTGCAAAGAGGATTTGGAGAAGCTCAAAGAGAAAGAGACGACATCACGTGCAACACGGAGGACAAGACGACGAGCTGAAGAAGAGAATGAAGAACAAGCACAATTACCTGATACAAAGCGTAGGAGACGATCTAACAAAGAGACATCCACAACAACCAGTAAACCAACAACAACATCCACTGCTGCTGCAACTAAGAAAGATGATACAACAACTACTGCTACGACTGCTAATCCCAGGTCAGGTATTGTGTCTATGATCAGCCATCAACATTACAAGGATACCCGACGATACAAGGACTATATAGCTTGGAGTGATGCCCTTCGTCAAAAGCTTAGAACTACTACTACTTAATAAAGGAGGAAGTGATTGTAGTCAAAAGGATAGTAGCGGAATGGCATGGGATGGGGATTGATTAAGCCACAGAATATTCTGGGTTGGGTGCCTTGCTTGTTGTCAACGATACCTCTCCGCCTTCTCTTTCAACACACAACAACCGACACCAACAATGCTGTCTGCCTTGAAGGGTTTGGGTGCCCTGAAGAACATTGCTTCAAGAGGTATCTATCATGCTTTGACTCTTTTTTGAAACTAGTGGCTCAATTGGCACCTTTTTTGTATAGCTGTAGTACCATCAACGCCATCACGTAAATGTCACAACACACACGACACCATGCGAACGCTAAAAACGACTCACTCTTTATTTCTACAGTATTTGTTCGTAGTGTGCAAACCGATGCTACTTCTTCCAAGGGCTTGTTGACCAAGCTTCGCGATCAACTTCGATACTATGCTATTACCGAGATTGCAGGCCGTCCTCTGTTGGTTACCAAGAACGACAAGGTGATAGTCCACCGTCTCAAGGATGTGAACGTGGGTGATGTGATCAAACTTGATCGTGTTCGTGAACTTGGCAGCAAAGATTATACCATCAAGGGCAGTCCTTTTGTCGATGAAAAGTACTACAACATTACCGCCACTGTGATTGAACACACCAAGAGCAAACTTATTCGCATCGTCAAAAAGAAGAGAAGAAAGAACTACAAGCGTACCATCGAGCATAAGCAAACCCATACTGTGCTTCGTATCAACAATCTCGACATTAATGCTTAGAATCATCCATATCATCCCAACACCTTACAACCCAATCCATCCTTTTCCCCTTTGTGTATAGAAAATATAAAAACAAAAGCTTTGGTCATATTCATTCTGGATTTTAGTTCTCTTTTCGATGAGCAGTACGAGCATCTGCTTGGGCAGTAGGGAATACTATAGATGATCAAATTAGGATACTATACTTTTGAATAAAGATGACAATCATGTACCTAGCATATCACAGATATTGACATGGGGTGGGCGTGATGCAGTAAATGTAACCAATTCGGCTACAAGTCAATTAGAATGTGAACTATACAAATAAGGGTGTATATCATAGTCTTACCAATATCCTGTCCAACAAGTGGTTCAAAGCCCTTGTATACACTGTCAGCCTTTTCTTTATCGCCACGGAAGCGCACAGTGGAGAACTCTGTATTCACCATGCCTGGATTGATTTCGCTATAGACAGGATCCAATGTCAACCAATGTCTTTGATAAACTACAATGCGACTTTTCTTACCTAACACGAAGAGGTGTATTCATCAATTCCCAGCGAAGTGCTGTTGTAATGGCATCTACGGCATGTTTTGATGCTATCATCACTCATGTAAGTCAATGGATACAATCATGCCAATAAGGGACTTACCACAATAAATGCTGCCATTGGGATAACTTTGCTTGCCTATAAGATACATGAGATATTATGTAGTTGATTGCATGAATCAATATACCTGCTACAGATCCAATGTTGATGATATGACCTGATTGACGAGCCAACATGTAGGGAAGGACAGCCTGTGTGACAAAGACTAATCCCTTGACATTGGTGTCGAACATGGTATCGTAGGCTTCTTCAGAGACATCTTTCAAGGGATCCACGCCAATCACCAAACCAGCATTATTGACCAAGCAGTCAATTTCGTGTTTCATAGGCAAGCTTTCGATAGCTGCATCAATAGCTTTTTTCTCACGCACATCCAAATTCACAGTATGGACATTGATGCCTGTATACGTCTTGCATAATTCATCCTTGAGTGCCTGTAATCGTTCCACGCGTCGTGCTGCAAGGATCTATGATAATGATGAACATGTACATCCTCTGTTTTTCCTTCAGACATTCATACCAAGTTGGAACCTTCTTTGGCAAATTCACGAGCGCATGCTTCACCAATACCGGAAGAAGCACCCGTACTATCATACAACATGATGTCAGCAACAAGATATAAGCACATGTTATTGTTTATCTGCTCACATGAGGACATTCTTGTTGGCAAGGCGACCAGAACTATAGAAGCGTGTAGTGAAAGGTTGATTGAATGCCTTACGACAATAACGGAACATGCTGAAAAAGTGTGTGGGAAAAAGAAGGAAATAGTGGTTGCCCAACAAGACTTACGCATGGCATAGATTGTCCTGTGTAACGACAAAAGAGTCTCAGTGTTGGTTGGTGAGCGGAGATACATTTGGCTTACATGTGTAAGCGAAAATATGGACACTCTTTTTGCTCTTTCCCCACATTAATAATGGCTCTACGTGAAGACTTGATATCATCCGCCATCTCCTTTCTATCCGATCCAAAGGTGCAATCGGCTCCATTGGCTAAAAAGGTGTCGTTTCTCGAGTCCAAAGGCATGACGTCTGAAGAGATTGAAGAAGCCATGGCTAGAGTAAACGGCAAGTCAACTGGTGCATCGACTCCAACAGCAGCAGCAGCAGCACCTGTTGTTGCCAATGGCCCCCCTACTGCTGGAGGAACTGTCATGACACATGCAACAGCAGCAGGTCCACCACCTGTACCAGCTCGTCCTTCATACGATTGGCGTGATATCTTTGTAGCAGCAACTTTGGCAGGTGGTATCAGTTATGGTGTATGGATTTTGGCCAAGGTAATTAAGAGATGATAAAGGGATGAATGATAATGAAATGCTCATATTGCAATGATGTTAGAAACTGTTTGGTCCATGGTTCAAAGTACCAACAAAGAAAGAGATTGAAGAAGACAAGGAAAGTCTGGATGCTCAATTCCAAGCAGGTATGTGTGTGAAGATAGATCATACAATGGACAAGATGACTCATCACCTTTATCTAGTGGAGGATTCCTTGAAAGATCTTAAGGAACAAACAGGTGATGCACTTAAAAGAGTGTCAACACAATCCAAAAAGATCGATGACTCGCTGGGCGATCTCGACAAGGTGTTGAAGGATATGAAACAAAGTGATGCTGAGCGTGATCAAGAATTCAAGAATCTCAAGACTGACGTTCAATCACTCAAGGAAGAAGTACCAAGAGTAAGTATACATTCACTGATATAAGAATCAAGATGGATTGACTCTTCCCAATCATTAGATGCTTGAACGTAACAAGGAATCACAAGCCAATGTATTGAATGATCTGCAAAATGAAGTCAAGTCGCTCAAGTCCTTGTTAATGGCACGTCGTCCTATTACTCCATCTGATGCAGGCAACAATGGTACAACTACCAATGGATCCTCTGTTTCCAATATGACTTCACCCAATGCTCCTTCACCTACTACCAATCTATCAGCACGTCTTTCCAGTGTCTTGAATAACAGCAGCAGTGGTAGTCAAGGAGGCATTCCTGCTTGGCAAATGGCAGCAGCAAACAAAGAAAAGGCCCCTGCTACTTCTTCATCACCAGCACCAGCTGATGCATCTTCAAGCTCTTCAACACCCACCGCTTAGATTCTCAAAGTTATTGATTCCACACACACGTCCATTCACCCATCCATTCCATGTACCTTGTACAACACTGTTACATACAACCCCTTCTATTGTATACAACTAAAAAAGTTTCACATACATGACGATCAGGGAATGACAAGGGAAAAAAGAAGGGAGAGAGAGAATGACAAAGGAATTAGTCAAAGGGGAGGAGAAAAGGTATCATTGTATCGGTCCGTTGTTTATCCAGTGACATGAAAAGGAGTTAGGTCGTGTCTGCATACATAATAGACCTGTTTTATGCGTGCACATGCATGAAACTATACATATGTATCACTTCATTCTCGTCGTGACCTGTATGTATGCACAAGGTTTGCACTTAACAAGGAATATGTACATTTGCATTGAAAGCTTAACAAGTGCTGGTTGTTTTATTTGTTATGTCGATACAAGTTTGTTGCTCGTGGCGAACCATGCATAGATCACATCTCTTTAAGGATGAATCTCTTTCACAGTTCTATAATGGTATATATATATGATGATGGGGCTTGAAGAAAGGGAGATTGATATAAAGACTTAAAGTGCAATAGGAAGAAAAGAGGTCAAAAACATATGGAATATAAAAAAGTGGGGGAAGAGGAGCAAAAAGTTTTGTGTCGTAAAAAAAGGAGCTTGTTGGTGTTGTTGTTGTTTGTTGTGCGTGTGTTTTATGCGTGTAACCACTACCAGCATCAACCAGGATGAATAGGGCAACACTTGTTCCACGAAAAAAGTGATGATTGCAGCTCTGCTTTGTATCTTTTTTACCCATGTAGATGTATAATGTCATCATTGTTCATGCAGCACAATCAGGTGTAATACTGACGCGTACAGTGCGTGAAGGTTGATCCATAATAAGAGATTCAAGCTCGATTGATTTTGAAGAGCGCACATCAGTGGATCGCTTTGGCAAAGTGACACTGGATTGGACTGATGACACTGATGTGGATGCTGACAAACAAGGTGTATCTGCACTAGAAGGACGCTTATGCTGAAAGAAACGAGCAATGTGTCGAATTGAGCGAGAGCTACCCTTATTTTTGTTGCGATCTGTACTATTGTTCCCAGCAACCATAAGGAACAAAGTGGAAGCAGATCGTGAATAAGATGATGATGATGCACGAGTTGACTTGGTATTCATGGCCTTGTCATTGGAAGCAACACGGTTGGAAAAGAACATGGTCATAGTTTATGTATGTGTTTCGCCTTATAGAGTGCTTGGGGAAAGAAAGGGAAAGAATATGCGGATCATGTACTCAGTTTTTATACATTGGCAAGCTTTATGTCACTATGGTGTAATGTAGACGTGGTGAATTATCCCCTCATTCTTTTTTCCTCTTCTTTTGGGGAAGATCCTCCTTATTTTCGCGCCCTTTCTCCTTTCTGAGCATAGAGATATTGGCACATCCGAATGAGCGATAAAAGAGGAAAGCAACAAGACATGAAGAAAGAAAGATAATATTGGCAGGGAGACGTAATATAGATGCAATATTACCCTTTTTCATTCTTGAATGATAGATGTGTACTTAAAAATGGATCGACAGCACGATGGCAGTGGACATCAACTTCTTTGTTGTTATACTATAGGATGCTGTGCATATGTTTTTACAACAACAACATCATTATGACCTGCATCAGCGATCCTTGACCCTTTTTTTTGTGTTTCTATTACGATGATGCATATCCCGTTTGGTTCATTGACTCCTGTTATATGGCTTGTTGACGCCGGGGATTCATTATTTGCTGCCGATGATATGTGTTGACTCTATTTGATATGCATAGCCGGGGATTTGGGGGAGAGCAGTAAAGGAGAGCTCATTGCTGCTGCATACTATTCCGCCAACCAAATCCCACGTCAGTCTGCATTACAATTTCTTGGTTCATTCCCATGATCCCAGCTTGTGCCAAGGAAGAATTCAAGCTCACTCTATTTTAAGGTTGATATAGATAATGAGAACAATACATTACTGCTAATTACTGGATCTTCTGGTATGGATCGCCCCATTCTCGCGTGGCTGCTATTACTCATTGATCCCTTTTGGTGATATAATACTAGTATACACAAGCTTAATATCTCATAGACATTGTTTTCGGCATCACAATGATGATGAAGATACACTTCACATACACATCTGACATCAATATAGCCCGCCAAATCCGATTCTTATTGCTTGAAACCACACATGGTATAGCGGAGCATGTTGTTCAGGCTATGACATTATGGCTGATGAGGAAATTAGTCATTTGATGACTTCAACAACCCCCAAATCTCCTTGAAGAAAACCCCTGTTGTTCTTTACGCGCGCATTTAGGCGCTCATGGGCTGACTACAGGTAAGCTTTCATGATACAATGAATACAGCACCTCCTTGAATAGTACAACAGCAGCTGTTGATGTTTATATAAAGATAATAAGAGATTACTTCTATAGGTGTAGTAAAGATATCCACATTAAAGGATCTAATAGCCACCATAAGTGTTGCCATATCCATTGTTATATCCATTATATCCATTATTATAGCCATTGTAGTAGTTTCTTTGTGTAAGGCCAGCTGATAGACCCACCACCAGACCAATGATTATGCAGCAGCAGATAGTTGTGCACAAACGACGCTTAATGCCCAATGACCGATTATTGGGAGGAGCATAAAATGACATAATTCGATTGCGATTCCCGCCTTGCTGGTTGTTATCAGGTGCTGGAGGCACATAGCCTGTTTGTTGAGGAGGCGGCTCGTAATAAGTTTGTGCTTGTCCACCTGCAGGACTATTATAGTAACCTTGTTGTTGCATTTCAGGTTGTTGTTGTTGCTGGTTGTATGTGTTGTATTCATTTCCCTGCTGGGTTGGCTTCCCATTTGTTTGTTCTTGATATGCAGGTGGTGGTGGAGGAGGAGCTTCATTACCAGCAGCGCCTAATGTGACAAGTATTCTTGTTAGCTTCTTCTTTTATCACATCAAAATGATGTTTTACATGCCTCCAGTACCATATCCCTTTTCTGGATCGTAGCTCATGATGTTGTTTTAGCCAAGACAAGAAAAAGAAAGATCACTTGCTACGTGGGATGTGCATTTGTATATATCGAATTTCGATACCCATCTAATGTTTCAGCTAAATGCACATGGGTGAGCTATTGCTTGGCTTTTGGGTATCATACATCACGTGCCAAGATCAAGATGGTTCAAGTGGCAGATGTTAATATGAACAAAAGAGCTATTTATGCAATCTACATATAACACTATTACGATGTATTCTCCAGGTAGGATCTAATGCATATATATGTGTGTGTGCATCTACTTGTTTTGGCCATGTTGGCCATGTTCATGCTATTAGCTAATCAATATATTGTATGGGTAAGCAAACAGCAAGGGTCTACCATCCTTCTCTACTAAGACATCTGCACATAACTTGCCATGCAGCAGAATTGCTATTATCAAATACATGGCAGTTTATGTATTGACCAACCAATTGGATCCTTGGCATGTTCCTATGCACTTCAAGACATATTCAAAGGTGACAAATCATATCACGTGCTATATTTCAGTCAAGCAGCACTTTCAACTTATGTTCTAGTGAATCATTGTAAGCATTACATATGACATATTATCTTCAATCCAGCTACGATATCTTTTTTCATGCCACAGCAATGGCAAATCATGATATATTTGGAAATGCAAAGAGGTAAGGTGAGATTTTATGCTACTAAAGGGGTTAAACGGGTAGCGGTGAATGCTGCATATGTGGAAGTTTGTGAGCTAGGTATGTGTAGGCGATAGTGACATTGGTTATTGTGTGTGTGTATGTGTTTTTCGATTGATAGTCATTTAAAGGGAGGCAGAAGGAAGAGCGAAAGAGAAGCAAGAGTCCTTGTTAACATCCCACATGTGGGATTTGACATATGCCAAAAGACGATCCTTGTATTCTTGACCCTTGTAGTTGGTAGCAATCTCAAGCATCTCTGGATCACGTGCAAGACCTTCTTGGATAGCTTGGTTGGCAACAGCAGCGGCAACTTCACCAGATACTTCACGAATACGGTCAAGTTCTGGGTACAAGTTGCCATTTTGGATCTCTTCAGGAAGCAAAGAGATAGACAATCCCTTTGCAGCTTCATATACCATGCTGTCAGAAACACGTGCAGCCTTGGCAACAATAGCACCCAAGCCCAAACCAGGGAAGATATACATGTTATTGCCTTGACCAGCATACTTGAGCTCACCAGATGGAAGAGTGACAGGAGGGAAAGCAGTGCCAGAAGCAAAAAGGACCTTATAATCAGTGTATTCCATAGCTTGTTGGAATGTACATTCAGCATTGGTCATGGGATTGGAAAGTGGGAAAACAATAGGCAACTTGTTGTTGGCAGCCATCTTGCCAACAGCTTCCTTAGTGAATGCTTGATGCTGTGCAGACAAGCCAATCAAACTATAGACGTATAGGGTAAGCCAAACATGTCCTGTATTTTCCCACCCCACAAGAACAAAAGAACCCCATAAAAGGACCCTTTGTGCAACATTGTACTTACGCAGTAGGCTTGACATAATCAATCACGTCACACAAGGTTCGGAACTGTGCTTGAGAATTATCGGATCTGGCGAAATATACCTTGTGTTGAGCAAGTCTATCTCCACGGTCAAGTGTCACCAAGCCCTTGCTATCAACAAGGTAGAAGATCTTCTTGGCTTCATCTTCGCTCAAGCCATGTTCACGCATAAAGTATGACAAAATCTGCTTTGCAACGCCAATTGCACTAGATCCAGCACCAAAGAAGACAATACGATGATCCTTAGGATCAACACCAGCCTTTTCCTTGGCAAGGCGGACTGCATTCATGAAACCAGCAAGAATGACAGAACCAGTGCCTTGAATGTCATCATTGAAGCAGAATACCTTATCTTGGTACTTTTCCAAAAGACCAAAAGCCTAAATAAACAAAGCAATATATCAATCAACAAGGTGTCATTTGACATGATAGCAATGTCAAAACTTACATGTTCAGAAGAAAAGTCTTCAAATTGCACAAGGATGTTGGGGAACACTTCGTAAATAGCCTTCATAACTTCATCAACAGCTTCATAGAACTATTATAATGCACATGGTTCACATTTAGCCATCATCCTTAATGCTTATAGATATATAGCAATATCATACCTTTTCATCATCAGGACGCTTTTGCTTCAAGCCCAAATACAAGGGATCATTAAGATAGCGCTCAGTGTTGGTACCAAAGTCAAGAACAATAGGAAGAGTCTTGCGAGGATCAATACCAGCAGCACCAGAGTAAAGTTGCAATTTGCCAATAGGGATGCCAATACCACCAACACCAAGATCACCAAGACCTAAGATACGGGAGCCATCGGTAATGACAGTGATTTCTGGCTCATCAATAGTGCCATCACTGTTCTTGCGGTAGTTACGTAAAATGTCCTTAAGATAAGGAAGATCATTGATAGACACATAAAGACCATCAGCAGCACCTATTACATTGTAAGTGTATGGGGTGAGTTATAGCAGTGTTTACAGTGTATGGGGTAATATACGGGTGAAAACGGGACAGAACGGGTGTTGCTGACATACCAGGAGGACCCAGAAATGGGTAGATGTTGGAGTATTCGGCACAAGCTGTGCCAACAGTGGGGGTGTAAATAATCGGGGCAATTTCCTAAACAAGTACAGCTTTAGACAAAAGAAAAACACACAAGTACGTGGGGTAGCCGATCTGAAACTAAATCGCCATTTACCTTGATATCATCACAGACAAGCTTATAGAACAAACGAGTGTTACTATTACGCAATTGAGCCATGAAGGTGTATTTTTCCAAGTCTGTAGCCTTAGAGCGCAATTGATTCAAGGCACGAGTCTTTTGAAGCTCAAGATTCTCAACACCAACAGGAGCATATCCACGAAGACCAAGCTGAGTACGTGCTTCTTGGGTCAATGCAGTGCCTATAATATATCATGTCAGCCATTATTCAAAACATGTGTTATATATCAAACATACCTTGGTTATAGTAAGGAGAAGTGGCATAAGAAGCTGTAGTAGTCTTGACAGGGCCATTATTGGCGACATTAAGGGATTCTTGTTGAACAATAGGCATGGCGATAGATGAAGAGGATGTGCTTTGAAAGCGGAAAGATGAAGTGCGAAGAGAAGAGACTGGTAGTTTTCTGGGTAGCCTTTTTAAAAGAATTGGAAGCTTCTCACGCATTGGCACGGACAATTTATTTTATTAGCTCCACAGGTTTCAAGAGGATGGGAGAGGATCAAGGGTTCTACAGGGTATCTTTATAATTGCCTTTGCATGTAGAGTAGACAGAGTATGACTCTATCCAATGAAATTGCTCCAAACAATGCTACTTGTACATGCTGGTTCCTAGCTAATTTAGATTTCACCCCGACCCGATGTGTGGCACAAGGTAGTGTATGTGAGCGTATATACACTTTTGATATACATGATGATTGTATCAGCTTTTGGCACTAGAGAATCTTTCATGACTTTTGTCATCATATTCTCGCACACTTGTAAAAAGTATCCGATGAATAAGCCGACTCTCATCCTTTGCATTTTCAGCTCCTGTGTGTTTCTGCAAACACAAACATGCACTTTCCTGCACAAGGATTATCTTTCCAAAGCTGTGGATGTTGTTTCGAATGCATAAACAGGTCTTGCAACACAATTTTTTTTCTCTTGGCGGTCTGGGCGGATCTCGCCCCACTGCATGGGGTTGTTCTTATCATAGCTTATACACTTTTCTTCAAGCAAAGCAATCCAGAAGGCGTATATCATGTGTCTGTTATCGTGTACACTTGATCAAGTATAAGTCGGCTGATTTTCCTCTATCACTATCACAAGTACATTGTCTATTGAAGAGTAATTTGATGATGAATATAAGCATTTTCAGGAGATGCAAGTACATAACATAAAAGGGCGATCTTCTTTATGCATTGCCAACAAGCATATTTCCTTTTGGGTATTGAGCTGTCAAGATGTATCAAGCAGTTGAGAGACACAAACACAGATCAACGTAAAGCGTGTGTGCGCATGTTTCCATGCATTGATTCTTTTCTTGTTTTCGCTCATTGACTACTTTTCACTCCTTTATTGTTTTGTGTATTGCATCTTTCTTCTCTTATTTCTCCCCAAAAACAACATAGATGTTGTTGGGTAGACTTTCTTTGTTTGATGGTATCCCGGATGCGTCCGGAGCTTAACACAGAATATGATAGAAATGGAAATAAACCCGCTCTACACGTGTACTAAGGAGAGTCTATCGATGAGAACAACAGACCAAAACATGTTTAAAGGCGCCCGAAAGCACTGCTTGGTAAATGTGAGCGTGTAACAGCTCCGCGGATGTGTCTCTTTGTTTGACATGGCAGCCGTTCCGGCTTTGTAACTCCGTTGCTGAATAATGCAAGCTACACATAAGTTTCATTGGACGAGCCATCCGAAGATGACATTGAATCCAGATTATCGCTCCCCACTTTCTACCCCATCATGTATATACATTCTTCAGTCAAGATTGGGGAGACGATGCTCATTTGTATGACGCAATTGAATAAAGAAAAGCACGCCATCGGCTTGTATTTCCGAAATAAGATGTGTTGGAAAGCTGTATTATGTGTTCCACCATTAGTATGATCGAGATCGAGATCCATTTCGTGAGAAAATCGGTGAGAAGGGATATACTGCTCTTACCATCTCTTGGTGACTGATCGTGCTTTAGACTTGAAATCACAATCGCTGTCTATCATTGCTGGCTGCTGCTGATGATTATCAAATCTGGCCCAAGTCTCTTATAAGAGTAATATTATTGGTATTGGCATTGGGTGATATACAGATATGCAGTGATTTTGGTATATGATGTGAAGCAGAAAGATCATGTTGTCAAAGTGCACAGACATCTTGCCTTTAGTGGTGATATTTAATCCATTCATGCCATATAGATCATACATCCACTCCAAAAGAGGGATCACTGGCTGTGGTGCACTGACCATTAACGAGGAGCTCGAAATTATACTTTTGGATGAAGAGTAGTCTTTATTAGCTTTGGGTACTTTAGCACAATACAAAGATTCAGATATAGATAACCAATAGCGTGTAATGAAAAAGCATGCCAATAGGATGTTAAAGAGCATCTATACAAGAGCCAACGACATAAGGGTGAATTTGGGCGGGGAACGTGCGTTGCATTGTCTTTTCTTTCTTCTTCCCTTTTACTTCCGACACCATTGACCAAGTCCTTACACACCAAGCAATGTTACAAGAGCGTTCAGAAGACATGAGCAAAATCCTGATAGCATTGCAAACTGCTTGAGGAACCAATCAGTAGCTTCAACTCCATCACGTTCGACTTGTCTTGAACACGTCTATTGGACAAAGAAAGTACCCAGTGTATAGCATTCCACCATTGCTTCTTGTTCAACTGTCAACGACCTATGTTTTGAAGGCGACAAGCAGCAGTCTATCTACATATGATGGTGGCAAAAGAAGTCGAATGCAGTGGAGAATAACGAACTTTGATGTTCACCTTGGAGATGTCAAGAGGGCTGTTTCTCATTTGGATCAAGTGATGCTTAAGCGTATATATGAACCAATATGTGAGACTATATGGAGATTGATCATAGGTATGTTCAAAGATGATGCTTGAATCGTCATTACGATTGACATGTATGCATGGATTAGCTTTTTCTGCAGTCTATCCAATACTATTCATGTTGAAACGACCATGAACACCAAATGGCTATTGACTAAAAGTGCTGCCAAAGGATCATTCACCAACTATCTATGCGGCAACACGATTGACTATCTCGACAATCCATCAGATTAGACAAAGCTAGAATAGTACGCCTACATCCAATCCTCCTCTTGTAAAGATATCATTTCACTTGCTCATTTAATAATCAACAAAGTTGTCCTGATCACACTTTTGCATTGTGTTAATGGTTGTGTTAGACTGATGATGCTCTATGAGTCTCGCTGGGAGTGAATTAGTGAAACAAAGGTACAGCGATTGCAGCAAGAAAAGAGTGGATGGGCAGTCTACAACAATAGAATTGTGTATAGATAGTAAATCACTGGGTTGATTGGGTAAAGTACATTCTTATCGATTGGACTGGGTGCATTTCAAGACCACCCATTACCGAGTAAGCGTGATTTCTCTCTACTAGCCTTATACGATTGGGGTTACACGCTTTAATGATGATGAACGCTTTGCATGATTATGCTCACGATATCTCATTTGATGAACAATGTGGATATAAAGTCCTTTTTCTTTGTCCAACGTAAGAGGCAACATCGGTTACTTGATCCCAGCACTATGGTTCATGGATTTTTCCGAATCCCCTGTCAATTCAGCACGAAAACAGAGAATGACGCTATCCTTAATGAGGAATGGGCACTAATGGTGGCTTGTATGGTATTCGTCAGATATAAAAACAAGCATCCTGATGATACGTGTTGTTTATTTTCTTCCAGTATGTTCACGATGACGATGATGGGTGGGGGAATAAGTGCTAGTGATGTTATCTTTTGATGGCATTTGCCTACATCTCTCCCATGGGTTCAAATCCCATAACACTGTTGATTGATTGTACACCTGCTGATGATGACTTTCATTGTATTCACACACTGAATTGCTCGTTTATTGAAACAGCGTGTAGAAGAACTTTAAGATTCTGATAGCAGTGTATATCATAAGTCTACAATACCCATCTCTTGCATCACACGTTTGTATATCTTCTTGTGGGGCTTGGATAAGGGGGCATAACCAGATTGAGCTCTTCCTTTCAGATTCTTGAATATGCTTGCCAGCCAGCCGGCTAAGTGTAAAAAGAAATACTTTTCGCAAATGTAACTGATAGCCAGATTGGCAGCTGCCAAAGTAACCAGGAATATGCGGAAACCAAAAGGAATGACTTCCAATTCTAGCCATTCAAGTGCCCAATTTGAAGGGTATATGACACACCATACTGTCAGCGTCACCAATACTGCCAATGTGAGTAGTAGTCGACCTAAAGAAAATGATAATGTAAGCTTCATGTCGTGACATGATGGCTGTTTCACATACCATTTGTCCAAAGCGGTTTACGATAGGGTGGTCCCACGCTAAAGACAACAGCCACGAGGATATATTGGAAACTGGATAATAAAAAGAGCACCGTGTTCTCATAACACTTGATGTTTTCACCATCTGGATCAAATTCTGGTTCAACATACCTAAACATGTCATATGAGTCACATTATCATCCTCGGTTGTGTATAACTTACCAATCTTGCCTATGAGTAGCCCAGTAAGCAATCAATTGGAAACCTGATGTGATGATGATTTGGCCAATAAGTGAAGTCAACACCTTTTTAGAAACCAAGCTGGCAGTGGGTCGTTTACGCGCCAAAAAGGGCCAAGCTCCAGTATAACCCACTATTACACGAGCATTAGTTACCTTGAAACAAGGTTCTGTGGATATACTTACTGTACACAGCAATAGGAAGGATCAAAAACAGATCAATGTACAAAAACTGGAAATCACCCAGGTTGCTGCCAAATGCATACAATAGTGTGACCGATGTGAACTGGATGATGCTGTATAATGCCATATACTTGAAACAACTAAAGCTTGTCACCAATGCAGCACGCCCTTCCCTATTGACACAATAAGTCATTCAATCATGATACACCAGTCTTTGTTCTTACTTGATCACATCAATCACACAAGCAATATCCATTGTGTTACTTGTAAAAGGTGCTGCCACAGATGCTTCTGCTTCTGAAAGAGAAATACCGATATCCCCTGCCTTAAGAGCACCACAGTCGTTGGCACCATCGCCACAAAAGCCAACGCAATAGCCAATATTTTGAAGCTCAGTGACAAGTTCTTGCTTTTCATCAGGAGACATACGAGCGTAAATGACACCCTTGACCAGCATGCGATAAAGAAGCTCAGTTGGTGCATTGTCCACAATCCATCGAAATGCTTCACCAGTAACAGCCAAATAATAGGGTTTGCCATATGCGTCAGGTCGATGTTGCTATTAGAGACATGAGAAAAATGAGTATCATGGCATATGATTCATATTGTATGCATAAACTTACCTCCAATGTATCACTATAAAGTGTATATCCTTCATTCAGAACACTTTCCCATGTCAATTTGGATTGTGGATCGGTTGAAGAGCCGCTCAAGAATCGAGGAACATAAATCTCCGCACCATAGTCGACTAGTCCACATTCTCTTGAAACACTAACAGCCGTCAGCACATTGTCACCTAAAACGGGGATATGTGAGATTGTGATATAAGGAAAAGTAGCAATATCATCCATACCAGTACACATGATTTGTCGAATGCCTGCATTATGAAGCGTTTTGAGAGAAGGAATGGTGCGTAGTTTGAGCTTGTTCTCGAAAACAATGAATCCAAGGAAAGTAAGATTGCATTCAACTTCATGTCTATTGCAGAGCATAATCAGCCATCATCCAAAGTAGATTCGTGACACACAAACATCGGGAAACCAATTTACCTTTTAAGTTTGTGCAGCTTATGCCATTTGACGCCATCCAATTGTCTGGTTGCACAAGCAATAACACGATATCCTCGATGCGTATACCAATAGAGCACTTCTTGATAGTTCACAGGGACTGCATGGATCATGTTAGTCAATGCCATACATTCCAATAATGATACTTACAAGATTCAGGAGTACAAATATCTGCCATGACTTCTGGAGCACCTTTAACAAAGACTTCCATGCAAGGTTTGGCCAAACGACGTACAATGACACTCATACGACGTAATGCTGATACAAATTCAAAAGAATGAATAATACCAAATTCAACAGGTGGTGATCCTCCTCCTTCCTGTGGTAAATTCAATGGCAATTCTTGTCTTCCACCAGGGGGTCGTACTACTGTAGGCATGATTCCAGTTTTGGCACTCTTTTTGGCTGCTATGGCTGCAAGTTCGCTCCTCATTTTCAAACCAGTAGATGATGCACCACCACTTTCTTCCAATTCCCATCGTGTGTATTCAAACATCTTGAGATCGAGTGGATCACCAATAAGCTCACCATCGACAATCTTGAGCGAATGGCAAGTAGTCATGGTGCGTAGAATCTTGGCTGTTGTTGTTGCATCATCATCATCATCTGGATTGGCACCTTCAATGGATAACATTTCTTGACCAAATCGCTTTTGATCATCAGCACCAGTGTAGATGGGACGAATACCATGAATATCAAGACCATCCTCTGTCAGAGTGCCAGTTTTGTCAAAACACATGCAATCCACCTTGCCACCAATATTGACACGTGGAGGAGAAATGCAAAAGATACCCAGTTTCTTGAGTCGTCCAATGGCAAAGCTTGTACCAATTGACATCGTGGCTGGTAGAGCAGGTGGTACAACAATGGTGATCAAATCAAGTGCACGTAGTATCATGGTTGTTGTATCAATGCCAAGGCGGATAAAGTTGACCGATGAAAGCAAGAAACCGAAAATAGCTGAAACAATGATCCATTAGCATGATAATGAAAGTGATTTGATCATGATCCCTTACCAATAATTGATAAAACACCAATGAAACGAAAAGAATCACGATAAAACTTAAAGTTGTTGGGCTTGGGGAATAGCATGCTTCTCACAAGAGCACCTTTTGCTGAATTGAAACCTGTACGGACCACCATGGCAGTGGCAGGAGTGATATTGTTGCCAGAACGAACACGCACCACCTTTGTGCCCATAAATAAAAAGTGTTTGGTAATCTCTGCAGGTATAGTGGCTGTGGATAAGTTCATCTTGCGTAAAACAGCATCGGTCACTGGCATCTTGGATACTGGTACTGATTCGCCTGTAAGCATGGATTCATTCAAAATGCAATCTCCTGAAACAAGAACAGCATCACATGGCACGGTGTGTAAATTGGCAATGTCGATATAATCTCCAGGTACAAGCTCAGTTGAACTGATTGTTCGCCCTTGTAGTAAACAATGTCAGAAAGAAAAGTTTGTCGTCATGATAGTTACACTTACATGCTCCATTTCTGCAAGTGCGTACACTGCATTCGAATCTTGACATATCTCTCATGCGTTTCATCGTCTATCAATTCATATATAAGCTCATGATGTCATTCTTTCACTTGTGCAACCTTTACCTGCTTTGTTTCTATAAGCGTGGTGATAATACTGAACGCGCTGATCAAAAAGATACAGAATGCGTAATAGTAGTAGTCATCCATACTCCATAGAATGATACTGCCAATTTGGAATACGTAGAAGGGATTCAGCACCTATAATTGGTATAAAGACACACGTCAGCGTTCATGCGGATGTACTTTTCCGAAATGCTTGGCATTATGTGTTACATACCTCGTCGCGCAGCAATTTCCCAATAGGCTTTTCACGTATATTGATAAGATTCGGGCCGAAAGCACAGAAACGTTGCTGATATCTCTCACTGTTGAGCCCAGATTTGATACTCTTGACAGATGTCCAAGTAGAATCCTTCCAATAGCTAGCCAAATAGCAATGTCAGATATTGTTTCATGATCATAAAAGTCATATTTACCCAATGGTCAAGAATTGTCGCATGATAGGATGAAAAGCAAGTCTCACATAACGATATTCCACAAGCACCAGATGAGTGATTCTTTCATCCATGTCCAACAAGCGTCTAGATTGACTTGGATCACAGCGTAACTCCTCTTTCATCTGATCCAGAGAAAACACCGACCCAATGGTGCCACCATAGAATTCATGCTGTGGGCGGATAATGTCTCGTTCACCATATTCATTCTAATAAACCAATATTCAATACACATACGACAAAATGACATGACTGATCTAGACGTACCACAAACACAAGCCACTGCGCATTGGCCAAGGAAGTCTTCTTGCCAACCCATGCGATCCACCATTGTGGCATCCATCGACAAATAAGCCATACGATACCACAGGATAAGATACAAAGTAGCCGATAGAGCATATAATGAAATCCATCATTCTGATATCCTTCCACAATGATCTGAACTTCTTCATCAAGCATAAATGTCTGTCGCCATGGATCCACTTTGCCTAGACCACTGATCCTGATATCATTCTCTGTTTGTTGTTGTAAAGTCAACGTGTCATCCTTATCACTTGATCCAGTATCCGATCCTCCACCATCATCATCTTCCTCATCATCGTCTTCGTCTTCTTCAGTCTCGGTCTCGGATTCATCATCTTGGTTGTAGTCGTTGTCTTGTGAATTGTTATGTCTTCGACGATGTAGCCCAGAAGAATGCAAGTCGTTGATATTAGGATGATGTGCTGAAGGCGATGATAAGGATGTTATAGGGGGTGTATGCATAAGTGGGGCTGTAGAGTCTCGTCTTTGCTTGCGTTTGGTGGAATCAGGCGAAGCAGGTCGTGAAGAAGATGAGGATCCATATCCTGCAATATTCCAGGTGGAGGAAGGATGGGTCGTCATTCGCGTGATCGAGCGCAAAGATGCATACACGACGATGGAAACAAAACGTCAAAGAAGTTGGCTTTGTCTTTCTTGTTCTTTTGTTGTTGCTCCACAAAAACGGTGCAAAGAGAGGAAAAAGTGAAATGCTGCGGGACAGTGGTGGAATTTCAATAGTCCGTGATGATGTATCACACGCATACACATACATATACACTGTTTGCCTTTGGTAACAAGGTTATCTTCTGCAGCCCATCATATGTATCTCGTGATCCACTGCATTTATTGTATGACATAGATCATAAACATGCTGTCATCTCCTTTTTGCCTATCATAATAATGATGCTTTTATTTTAGAACAAGGATGAATAAAGGAGCTCCTACTAGTGCTAGAGACATTGTTTGATCAATGACATCAGTTATAGAAAGAAACCAATTATGGTACTAAAAGATACTGGAGCTGTAATAGAAACAAGAGAGCCAAGGGAAAATCGGGTGAAATGGGCCGTGCTTGGCCCCAAGAATAGTTGCGCAGTAGAATGAAATGTGTCGTGGCTTGAAATCCAAACAGTGGACATCCTCGGATACATAAAAATGGTTTCAGGTTCGCTTGTCACCTTCTTTTCTTCCCTTTCTTCTTCACTTTTCACAAACACGACAATGCCTCTCTTTACTTTTCGAAAAAAGAAGGTCGACACTACATCTACAACTCTGCGCAAGACCAAATCAACTGGCAACATCCTTTCTGCTCCTACTACCAATCCTGCAACAGCAGCTGCACTGAAAGCAGCATCCGCTGCATCATCTAAACCAGCACCTACCCCTATTATCATCAAATCAACACCTGCATCACCTGTACTAAATCCATCCAACACCAATCACAAAGAGACTGCTATTACAGGAAGTACTAGTAGTAGTAGCGAAAGTGATGATGAAACAGGTGTCAGCAGCAGTAGCAGTGATGATGATGATGATGCCAGTAGCATTGCAAGTTTACCACCTACCACAAGAAACGCCCAACATCATCATTCCAACCACATGACAGTTCCACATGCTGCCATGAAAAAAAGCAACTCATCTCCTTCAACTCCTCATGAAATTGACAACCATAATCCCAATCGCTCCTACTTTTCACCCAATGATCTGGATCGATTGTTATCCATGGAAACAGAAGCTCGTATTCAAGCACAAGAAAAGAAAAAGGCTGAAGAAGATGCAAAGCCAACACGTCCCACACGTCTCAAATTTGAGTTACCGGAAACACCATCTCGATCCCGATCACCTGCAGCAGGTGCATATTCAGCTTATTCTCGTCCACGTCAACGTTGGTCCCTTCCTGATGAAAAAATGTTACATCAACGTGGTAAAAAGAAGAAGAAATCACGCAAATCGCGATGGTCAAAGATCATGGGATCAGATGATGATGACGAAGAGACTCCAAGACCATTCCAGATTGGTGACAAGGTACAACTTTTGCATCGTCCTCTTCCTATTCATGGTTTTATTCGATATATGGGTCCTGTAAACTTTGATACTGGTGATGATTGGCTTGGTATTGAATTGGATAGTCGAGGTATGTAGGCATAAGCATGTGTGTGTCTGTTTAGGCTACACAAAGTGAAAAATCTCTTGTCTAACTTTATTTATTCTGGCTAGTCGGAAAGAATGATGGCAGTGTTGAAGGAAAACGCTATTTTCAAACAGATCCCCATCGGGGCATATTCCTTCGAAAGTCGGAGGTCGACTTTGTGTAACATTGTAACAACCAGGATACCCCTCTCTCTCCCTTTTCATCGCACGACAAACATCACAACACACTCTCTATTTGCATCAATTTATGTCATTTCCTATGCTTAACTCATCCTAGTATCATTCTGTAAACATCATCTATCAACCCTTTTCCTTGTGTACTTTATAATGTATTCCCAAGATTGCATCATTTCTTTTGTCTCACGTAATATCACCTTTTTAAGTGTGTATTTGATCAATGACCATTTTTGGTTACGTGTGCTATTGGCTGGTGTTTTATTTTAGTGTCGTGTTGTGCTGCTTTATCACTGTATGGGACCACGTTTCAATGGCTGGGCCGATCTGGCCATTGTGTACCAGAACGCCACACTAGTTCCACACTGCACACGGCCCTATTCGTTTGTGTTGCACTATGACTATCACTATTACTAGTCTACTGATACTTGCATGATCAATCGTGCATTATGCAAGGTCTCGACCTGTGAATAGCAAAGGATCACCTTACCAAGGAAGAGATGGGTTTTTCGTCATGCATGACTCATACAATGCACAATGCACAATGGGCTCATGATGCATGCATGGTCTGCTCATTATTTTGTGTGGGTGCACAGACCAGGTTGACTGTATCCGCAGCAACAAACGATGATGTGTACATGTGCATAGTGACCCGACATCTCTTTGGACACCTGTCATCCTGTGATTATGTTGTGTGTTTCCCCAAAATGGTGTGATGACTCATATACAAAAGCCGTAACATGCCATCTGCACCTTGTTTTCAAATGTTGCAAGGGGTCTAATCCTCATTGTTCTTGTCTTGGCATTCACAATTGGCTTCCGAGAGGATGTTGTTTCTGCTAAAATCGGAAATGAAGTCCGTTTTGGCGGGCTTCTGCAAGTCAATTCTTCTTATTCTAAAACGTCATCGGGACAATTCAGCCGATGCAAAACCTAGTTTCCTCACTTGATCCTCAGCATGGATTGAACAATTGATGTGTCTATTGTTGGTAATTCATATAAAAGTAGTTTACAAAGGTGATATATAGTGATAATGGGAATAGCAAGGTTGACAACAAGTAATGGGAATAGCAAGAGAAACAGGAGATATCACGAAATCTGTGTCTGGACCCACGTAGCCATGAGTAGCAAGAAAAAGTGTCAATGTCGATATGTGAGCACACTGGGTCACTGCAGGAATCTGAAGCTCCATCAGCCGAAAAGTGACAATCCTGATCCATATACTGTATGATTGCCGATGTATGAATCCATCGGATCATGAGTGAAAGACTAGAGGATGCTGTTGAGCACATTGCATAAGAGTACACCTTCTCCGATAGAAAAAGTCTGTGTTGGTGTCGCAAGAAAAGTTGCGTGGCCTGATATGATCACCAGCTGAAAAGGTGTAGGTGCTGGAAACATCATGCGAACCAGAATAGTTGTATCCACGAATGATGCGTAAGAGACGATTAATGCTGGAACCATCTGTGGTAGCTGATGAATCAGGAATGTTGCTCAGGGATAAAAGATGTAACTTGGCACCAGTGTCCATGTACATGTCCTATTGGATGAGACGACATGTTTCCTCCGCTGCTGCTGAGTGTTGTTTATGTTCTTGATGTGCTGGATAGAAAGAAGATGTCGCTTCAAGGGTGATATGATTAGGAAGATGTGGTTGTCATTGGATTCGATTGTTGCTGAAAGGGGTGATATGATGCATTTGAAAGCTTTCATGCTATATGCAGCATTCAAAGTGATCCACTACAAAGACAATCAGGTCAATTGATTTGGATCATACTTTATGCCTTGTAATCTTCATACCTGAATCCTTCAACAATTAATACTTCCATCTCATGTGCTGCAGTCATCTTCAACGTGTTCAAATCCTTGTCATCTTACTGTCGAAGCTTGGTACAGGTATCTGCATCAATCATCCAACACATCCTGTCAGAATGTCGTAGTACAACAATAATGATCACTACTGCATGCTCTTTGTTACCTTGCAATGTAAATGGTATTGGATCAAGATCAACATTCATCACATATTTGCACCTGGAACCAAGATTCGCCATGTCCTTGACTGACTAGGATGGATACAGTATCGACTTCCCATAGAACAAGACTATGGACAACATTAGCCTAGTCGTAATATGTCTCAAATTGCACTTGCACTTACAGCTTGTGTATCATCAAGCACCTGCTAATACCATCCCAATGCCTTTTCCACACTGCCAGCACTGCATATATCGTGTAGTCCAGAGTATGAGTATCATCAATCTTCTTGAATGTATCATCTGCAGTCGGATGCTGAAGCGGAATTCATCACAGGTGTCTATTTGCCATGAAGCTGCTGCATTAAAGAAGAACTGGCTCGTGCCATACGAAAGTGCAACTTGAAGGATGGACGACTGAAATGTTGCCAGCTAAAAAGCTATCTGCCAGCAGTATGGTTGATGTTGATATGTCTTAATAAAATGATGCTGAAGTCGCAAAAGACTGTGTTGTAACGTTTGACGCTACATTGCTGCTTATGCTGTTGCTGAATTGGTGGAATCCACTGGCAAAGTCAGCTATTCTTGAAAGAAGTTGGTGCATTGGTGGAAAGAGTAGTTCGAATTCAGGACAAGGTGCAGAGCTTGTGCGATAAGTAGAAAGAAGTGACAAGACGAAAATTAGTGAAGCTGAGTCATTTTGATGCGATGATACGTCATCCTCGACCTATGCATGAGCCAGTAGATCAATACTCAAGACCTGATTTATGCCTTTCCATATCCATAGCTAGTATTCTTGCTACGTTGAGCGAGATAGCTTGTTTATGCAGTGAACTGACTTAAAGACTACTTTTACACATAAAAACATCTTCACAAACTGTTTTAGACCAATATTATCTTTTCATACTAATGCATTGGCTGATGAAATGACGTGTATTCAACCAATGCTGATAGATGATGAAACTGGCAGGATAGAATTGTCATGTACTTGACAGTGAATGAAAGGTGGATCAAAGGAAAAAGGGGAGGATATATGTATAACCATGGTGGAGCGGTAGCGAAAAAGAGATATGCTTTCAATACAGCCATGTGTGATTCTTGGGCGGCATGTGTAGTGCTTGATAAGATCTGTGGATGATAGATGTAGTTGTAGAAATCCAAAGTTACACACCAACAGATCCTTGTATTGAGCCTTACATAACACACACACCTTATTGATAGGTTGGAAAAGATGAGTGATGTTGAGTATGTTTCCTTTGTCCACTTGAATCCAATGATGAAGAAGTTATCAAGTATGTCAACATTTTTGTTGTAGGGTTTACTCATTGGTTGTACTAAGTTCAGGAGTTAAGCTGCATATAGTATCGCCAACATGTCCGATGCGCACGGACCTGCTTAATCACTTCCGCCATAGTAAGATCATGGATAGTCACTGTTACAATAACAATTAATGGTCTACTTTATTGATCCAAGCATATGAACTATAGGCGGTGTACAATGAATCAAGTGCAACTGCAGTAGGCGGGGTGGCATAGTGTGGAATATATGGCGAGGGACGAGATGAACAAAGAAAGTGCTCCTTGTTCTCCTTCTACATTTGACAAAGGTAAGACCAACTCTATTTATTCTACAGAGCATGCACTAACTCCATCCACCGTTTAAAGAGCATTTACGGTTGCCATTGCCTTCAATGCACGGCGTCAATGGTGGACATGGCACGCGATGGTTGGCTTTACAATGGCGCTTCTTTCCACTTATATGTCAAACAAGTACACGCGATCTGCCCTTGACTCGACCTCTACCTCGATACAACACGTACGTCCAAGCAATGCACCTGCTTTATTGCTCACGTTTGACGATCTAACTCCTTAGTTCTACTTTAGGTTGCTGTTCTCTCGTGCATACAAGTTTCAAGGCGTCACGTGTATTCCTTTCCGCCGTTGTCCACAAGAAGTCCCGACACATCTTTACTTTGTATCTTTTGGGTATGTTGATATGAAAAGAATATGTTATGATGTGCTTATTATCTTATATCCGATTCACTATAGATTAAGCATGTTGGATGATAGCATCCCTGGCTAGCAAGAAGACCTGGTTTGAAAAAGTGGCACCTTGTTTCACTGGTATGTATAGCATTGTGTCTACCAAACAAACGCCATAAACTAACGAGCCTTACAATGAAACAGCAGCGACACAATAATTGATGGCACGAATATGCAGCAGCTTCCTTTGATGCACAAGGTCCATCCGTTCTTGGGCTTTTGGCTTTTTAGTTTTGCATCAAGATCTTGTGATTATCTCGATTATCAATACATCACTGATATTATGGGTATGTCGACAATAAAGCGTATGGTTTGATGTTATCTCATAACGTGTTCATTTTAGCTGAGCGAGTTATATGATATTCATGGCAGCAGCAAGGCATGGTCTACGGCAAGAAGTGATCCATTGTCTCATTGGTATGTAGAGCAGTGGGAGTACAAGACTAGTACCGTTAATCAATGGATCTTACAATCTATGGCAGGAAGACGTAGTTGTTTGAAGCAATACTGCATTTTGGAGATTCACAAGAGTAGTAGAACAACTTTGGACTTGGTAAGTGTTGTTCCTTTCATCGAGAACAGGAGACTAACACTCGCTACATCAGCAGCTCTCGTCTGTATCATGGAAGCTGACACTAGATCGTGATTACTCAATCAGTGGTGCATGGATTTGGCTGTAAGTATAGTTCCTTCGTATTCACAACAGGAATCCAACACTTGTTTTATCAGGAGAACACCTTGGTATAGTGTGATCTGCTTTTGGATGACATCAAAATTATGCGATCATCTCACATCGCTTGGATTTGGCTTTTGTAAGTATTACTCTTTTGCATTTTATGACAGGCTTCCAACAGCCGTTACCTTAGGAGGACATGTATGCATCAAGGGTGCTGGATTGACTTTGGCTTATTGGACGGCATCACGGTTATTCAATCAGCTTTTGGGTTTCGCTATGTAAGTAGTGCTCTTTTGCTACAAAGCAGGATCCCAACACGTGTTTCATTAGTAGCAATCTCTATGTCAGTGGATCTGGCTCTAAGTGGCACCAGGATTATTCAAATATCTTTTGGACTTGGCTGTAAGTACCTATTGCTTTTCTGTATGAAAGAAGACTTCCAACCCTCGCTTCATTAGTAGGACTTCTTTGCGTTATGGAAGCTGGCTTTGGATGGCATTTGGGTGTATTCGATCATGGCATGGATTTAGTTATCAAAACTTTGGCATCTTCAGGTATGTTTGACTTGAAAGGTGTATGGTTTGATAGTATCTCATGTTGGATCTACTATAGTTGAGCATGTTGATGACAGCATTTATGGCAGCGACAAGATATGACTTGAAGCAAGAAGTGGTACATTGGTTTTACTGGTATGTATAGCATTGGGATACAAAGCAAGTATCATCATCAACTAACAAGTCTTTACAATGAAACCGCAACAGCACTATCTTGGGCGGCACACGAGGCAGTTATTGGAAGCAAGAATACATCTGAGCAATCACCCAAGGTAAAGTATTCACTCTGGGATTATTACATGCAGTGCACTTATACAAGGTATCATATAGCATATGGCAGGATCAAGCATTCTACAGCAATCGTATCATCATTTTACAGCAATCGAATCATTTGCAGCAATCTTGTCATCATTTTACAGCAATCGAATCATTTGCAGCAACCTTATCGTCATTTTACAGCAATCTTGTCATAATTTTACAGCAATCGTATCATTCTACAGCAATCGTATCATTTTACAGCAATCGTATCATTTTACAGCAATCGTATCATTTTACAGCAATCGAATCATCATTTCAGCACATCAAGATTGTCATTGTATCGCTCTGTACTGTCTTTTGGGGGATCATGTTGCATTAGCGTACCCCGGCATCGGTCACGGTGGGATGGTGGCATTGAACCCACCAATTTAAAAATCCATCCTATGGTTTGATGCGTCGGGCGACCAAGTGTAGGGCTCCATCTTTATATGTCCTTATCTTGTTCGGCTTGGAGAGAGGATGGATATCTCCTTGGCAGCATGTTGAACCACGGCTCATCATTGGGATCAAAGTCGACTGGTTCGCCGTGGAATTCGGTGTTTTGGTTCCATTCCTTTGGGAGTGAGTCGGTAGGCAGTACTTGATACTTTGGCATTCTTTGGTGTGGCAACCTTTTTATTACTATTATCACTTCATCCATCATTGGCAGTACTGATACAGGTATGTAATGATGCAGTGTGTTTGAAGATCATGAGCTGATGTGTATATGCTTTTTCTAGTGGATATTGTACCATGATGGCCTATTTGATATCCAGTCTCTGTGATCATCGAGATTTAGTAAGTGTCGTATTGTTACCGTGATATGAAAGGATGTATGCACGTTTATGTCTTTTCTAGATTGTGTGTCTTGCAGCTAGGCATGTGTATTTGTTGGCATTGGGTATATTGACTGGTATTGGTAAGTTATCGTCTTGTTACTGAGAAGGGCATCTATCATCAACAGCGTATACCTTGTATAGGTGGATCCTTTCAGCAGCAGCTACCTGTGTTTTCAAGTTTTATATGATCACCTTGTGTATTGATTACTGTAAGTATGGTTCCTTTTTATTGGAAACAGCTGTTTACACTCGTTGTATTAGGAGAGTCATCTACATCTTTCAATGTGCTTTTGAATGGCATCTGGAACACTTTGGATCATGTTGTGGATTTGCCTACTGTATGTACTGTTGATTGCATTGAAAAACGACTACCAACACTGGTTTTATTAGAAGGAAACGTCTGTGTCAAGCGAATTTGGTTTGGACACAGGCTCTCGCTTTTGGTTGGCATCAGCATCATTCAATCACCATGTGGATTGGGTTACAGTGAGTACTTCTCCTTTGCATTTAAACAGGGTGCTAATACTGGCTCATTAGGAGGACTCCCATGCATTAGGGAAGCTGGTTTTGACTTATGAACAAGTGGAATCACAATCATTCTATCATTGTATGTGTTTGGTCACGGTACGTACATATTGGTGTTTTACATTGAAAACAGGCTTGCCAACATTCGATACATTAGGAAACTTCTTTGCATCATGTGATTCTTCGATCACGGCATGGATTTGATTATCAAACCACTGACTTTTGGGTACGTTGACAAGAAAAGCAAATGTCTTTCTGTTATCTCATATTGCTCTCATTATAGATTGAGCAGCTTGGTTTAAACATGTCAGTGACAAAGCATTGGTGTTTTCAAGGAAGTTTTACATTGTATCACTGGTATGTATGGCATTAGGAGCACAAAAGAAGCATTGTCAATTAACGAGTTTTACAAGGAAACAGCAGCGACACAACATCGATAGCATACAGTTACAGCTGTCTCAAGCAAACATGCATATCTTTGGCGCCATCAAGCTTTATTGGATCATCTGCTTTGCTCTTCTCAAGTATGGCTCCTCCTTTGATTTGACTTTTGACTATCAAGTTTTGGCATTGGATGGATTCTTTGCAGCAGCAGCAAGCAAGCAAGTCTTTGGGATATCAACAAGACATTCGATCATTTTATGGCGCATTGCCAAGTGTACATTCGATGCCCTGGAAATCAGCTTTCAGCAACCCGTGTCTTTCATGGATGGATCTTTTTCAGCAAATATGTTGTCGTTGGTGTTATGGTTCTGGATATATCATTTCTTGGAGTACCTGTACCAAACCCTTTGGACTATCTTTCATCAAGACCTGGTTTATATGTTCCCTGCGCTAGTTGTGATGCATGATGTGTCTTATGACGCCAACCAAGAAGGTCGCTTGAGAGCAGCAACTACTGATATAGTGAATGTTTTATATATGTTTGCTATGGGTAGAACAGGATGGTGCCTTACTTGATTGTGGGGTGCTGTTGGCAGTCATGATTTATATGCGACAGTGTGGTCAGCCCTATCTTGGCCCTAACATTTGCATATGAGGAATGGCTGCCTTAGCTGTTGGAAGTAAGCCTGTTTATTCAGTGACCTGTGGTAGATATGGGAGTCATGTATTTTCGACTAGTGTTAGGTTCACTCTGTGCAAGCCTGCCTCTGTGGGCTTGGGATGTCAATCCTTTTATCAGACCGAACATGTTGGCTTGCTCAAGTGGCACCTTTATCAGAAGTTGTTCATTGTTTTACAATGACATCCCCCGTTATCCGGCTTGGTGCACCGTAGGGGAGAGGATGAATTTGGCAAAACCTTCGCGTGGTCATCCTTGTCAGTACATGATCATCATGGAAGCTAATTTGCCTACTTTTATATTCTCATATGTTGACGCGAAGCATTACTGACTCTTGTTTTATAGTTATGTTTTGACGTTGGGCCTTCTTAAATGACATAGATCACATGATACATTACATAGACATGTCCTTTTTATTGAGCTAGTATCTTGTTTAATTCAATGCAAATGATATGTAATAAAGCTACGATATGTAAGGAAGCTACGAGTAGTGACATCAAGATAACTGATAGCGATACAAGTGTTGCTGGTACAAGTGTTGATCAGAAAAGGTCAGATGTTCATGTCATACTCATCATGGAGCGAGTAAATACCTGTGCTTAGAGCAAAAGAGCAAAAGACAGGATGCTTATGATGAAGGGATTTCACCAGGATCAAGGCAATGTCTAAGAAAGACCCAAGGTACAAATGATTGACTAACCAAACATAACTCACATGACATAATACAATTAGTAAAACTGTGGGCTGGTGTCAAGAGCAAAGCGGGGTAAGAGTCCAAAATCAGATTTGGCAGCAGACCATTCTTACTGCTATCTCTTCTTTTCACTTGTCAGTTCTACCCACGACACACTTCCAACACAATCTCGCGACTGAATGAGTTCAAGCACAAGTAAAACGTACGAGCAAGATGATATAAACAAAGGATCCCATCGTTTATCCTTTATTCAACCAACATGACGAATAGCCGTCATTGGCCAGTTGAATGGCGACTCAACCAGCTTTATCAGCGTATAGTTGCAAGTAAGAGTGAGTAGAGAAGACGAACAATACGTGTCATACCAGCGAGCAAAGCTGTAGGTGGATGCATTTTGACCATTATACTTATCAGACAACTTCTTTTCCTCTTTTGATGAACCAGGTACGATTCTGGGGTCAAGATTGACTGTCGATATGACTAACGAGAATGACATGAAGCGTATGGATGGGATGTTGACGTATATTGATATCAAGGACAAGCATTGAAGGACAATGTGGATCAAGAAGGATGATACTGGTTGATGTCCCTACTGCAAGCCAACTAGGTAAGTTACAAGGCCACGATGAGATGCATTACCAATATTGACTTTATTCATATGTAAGATGACTAGGAAACTACTGTATGTGGATACTGTAACGGATAGGATAGGAATTAAGGTATGTTTATGACTACAGTGCTGCGAATGACATCCGACCCAATGCAGTGTTACTGATCCTATACTTCTTGACTCCATAGATAGCTGTATCATATACTTTCATGATTGCATCAACAATGACAGTTGTGTTAAGTTACGAAACCACTTAAGAGACATGTGAATGCGATTCAATTTTTGAAAGCAACGGGCACTATTGATGCGGACTGTGGAAAGGATATCATGATTATCAGGGAATGACGATGGACACATGTGAAGATAGTCATCAGGGGCAAAAGAAGAGCTTCTTGACAGAGATAGCAATGGTGAAGTGAGCTGACTGAACTCTGTGCTTGCAGATAAAGCCCGATTGTCGTATGCTCTTTGATGCAGCAAGTAGGATATATCTTTGCATGTCAATACCTTCTCCATGTATCTTATTCATTCCATATATGCATCTTTCAGAAACTATGAATCTTTTCCTTTACTTCAGAAGAATAAATGGGTAATACTGACTGTAACGTGTAACAGGACATTTGTCGTTTATTGACTTGTGCTGATAATAAACATGTCTGTTCTTGCTTGTGAGTAGGTTCAAATTGAGTATGCTGTTTCATCATTTGGGATATTGAATGCAGATAGTTGTTCTGATGCAAAGTAAAAGAAGATATGTTTTAGTCAAATCATCTTGTCAAAAAGTATTGGATCAAAAGTGTTACATATATAGCAAGTGCAGTAGTACATGGCGCCGCTGCTGTTGCTGAATGCACGTTCCTCCGCATCGGCATAACAGTACGGTGTTACAATAGGAGGTGTCACTTGCATGATTGACATAAAGAATCCCTTCCCACTTGCTCACTTGTGCAAAAAGAAACGGCAGCTATCAGCAGTGAATAGTAATAGGCAACACTGTAACGCATATACAAAAAGGAAATGGGTCTGGGCCCACAAAAAGACCACGCTGGGTCTGAAAAGAATTGTGCGTTCCCATAGTGACTTGTCCGCAGCAACAGTATATATCCCCAGCGAAATTTCGCGCAGCTGTTTCCCCAGGTTGCGCACCTCTTTCTCCTTCAGCTTGCTGATTGAGATGTCTAGCAAGGACATTAACACTGCCGTCGTTAGTTACTAGGAGACGTAAGACTAGTGGTCTTTGTCACAGACATAAAACAGTGGCCGTTTTGCTCACTTCACGTCAGAATTGCCGTCATTGCTAAGGAAGTAAACTAGCCATCCGCTCACAGATGTAAAACTGGCCCGTCTTGGTAAGACGTAAACTACCCGATAGCAATACTTATCGAGAAAACGCCGTCGTTCTTTGTAGGAGACGTTAAAACTACACGTCTTGTCATAGACGTAAAGCCTGGCCGTTTGCCTACTTGACGATACAAGTGCCGTCGTAGCTTAAATGACGTACTAACTAGCCATCCGCTCACAGATGTAAAACTGGTCAGTCCGTAAAGACTTAAAACTATGGGTATGGTGCTAATTACCTCCTCGTGGTCATGCCTGGGCAACCATCTTATGATGGGCTAAACATTAGCATATATAGTGTCATAACTTGATATTCAATAAAGCTTGTCTTTTAAGAACATTCTCCTCTCTCTTTATAACCAATCACATAAAGTATAAGGCTAGCTATATGACTAAGCTATTGAATCATTTACGCTGTTGTCTTGATCTTTCAAAGTCCTTATGAATATATCAAATAAAGAGTCCTTGTCTCATAACTGATCTTGACTGCATTTCCTGACTTGAATCCTTTATGGCAAAGGTTGCTGCATTGCTTTCAAGCATACGAGTGACATGTGACGTCTTGCTCATGCTCCACATTACATTCCAGATATTGTACACGGTAAAAAGAGATCGAGATCTTCTGGTTGTTCAGGCTTTCCACCATAAGACTGTACTGGACAAATGACACATATTGAGATCGGTTGATGTTGCTGTTGTTGTCATAGCATCAGGGACAGCTTTGTCAGAAAAGAAATTGAAAAAGAAAGCACTGTCCAGTCAAGAAAGTGGATCAAAGAGACTTGTCACCAACAATCACAAGTGCTATCAATACCAAGGGATGAAGCATTGTATATCACTATGAAAGGAAGGAGTATTCTTAACTTGCCTTGTAATATAGGATGAATGATATGCTTCACGCAAAAGCTGATCATCTGGCATGACTACGAGCATAAAGTAAGCCTTCTCATCAATGATAACAGTCATGCATTTCATCGAATACCTTATGGATGCTTTGACATTGGCATATCTTGAAAGGGGAACCAAAGAAAAAGAGTGCAAGCCAATCAAAGTGGATGGGAGCTGGTTCGTGGATAAACATGAAGCATGAAGACAAAAGGTATGCTATATGGAACAAACAGACATCAGTATCATGCATAGTCATATTCAACACTTGTATATGTACTCTGCTTGCACCTTGAATCAGTGAAAAGGAAAGATATGGCACCATATTGTTATCACCATCCATGGAACAAGACATGTTGCTGTAATACATGCCAAAAGTGAGCTGATAAGCAAATACTGTCACACATACCTTTAGCAGAGGAACAAGAGGAAGAAGGGGTGAAACAATGAAAAAGGCTGGATTCTTGTTTGTCCACCACCTCTCCCGCCCCACTTGCGTTTCCTTCAACTTGACATTGACACACACGACTTGTCTTCCACCAATGGCAGCACGTATCTGACAGCAATGCGACTCTTCTTCCACGATTCCACAACCAACAAGCAAAGCACATTCTCCTTGACAAGCTTCTTGACGGCAAGGAACAGGTTCCAGCTGTTGAAGTGTATGACGGTCTTTTGTGATACGACAACATATTGGAAAGAACAAGAAGCAGCTGCATTCATTCTGTAACAACCACGACATGCTTTGATCATCATGGCAACATTTTCATGCACCAATACACGCGTCATTGTCCAAGCAGCACACTGACAGGCAATTTGTACTATGATGCACCAAAGGGACGCTTATATTGGATAAGACATGATGACTAGCAATATGGATGGCTCAAGCTTTGCAACATATGTTCAGTCTGAATAGCGACATATTTGACAGTCATTGATACCACCAGCCATTACGATTTGATACAAGCAATCTTCGCTATGCATGATCTACTGCACAATGTCCAACAACTGCATGTAAAAGATATCAGCAGCAGTTCCATGGATATATAAGTCAACTTATCGGACTTGTGGATGGAGATAGCCAAGTGCAGAGAGTTACTCTGGTTACTTGACACGTCTTCATCAGGAAGATTGGATCATGTCACGTGGATAAGGTTATGGATGAAGATGGGCAGTCGTTCATGTCACCAAGGCGTTTTACAACCATGGATGATATGCAATACTCGAGTGAACACTTCCAGCGATTCTTTTCTACAACATATACTTTGAAACAAATGTCTTGAGCTGCAAGCCTGTTGAATCAAGCACCACTTGTCAAAATTGCTACCACACAAGAATATGTTTGGATGTAGAGTAAGATCATGAGTATCATTTATCAGCAAATATCTAAGTGTAAGCTCTTATACAAAGAAGAAGGAAGATTGTATCTGCTAACCATGATGGATCCACAATGCCACAGCTTACATGGATGATGTTTACATACCCAATGTTGAGCCAAGTTCTACAATGCTGACGCCACTGCAACTATCATTATGTTGAAGATAATCTGGATTTGGTGAATCAGCAACATGTCAAGCATGAGCACAGATCAAGTACATGAATCGACACGCGTATTTCAATAGTAAGCTTGAACACATGATCCTCACTGGAATCTCTGGGGATTGATGGATAGGATTTCTCAAAGGAACAACAGCTCAAGGACGTGAAAAATGATCGAAACGGTAAGGCATCACTTTTTCATTCGATTGAAGGACAAAGCTAAGCTCATGCTCCCATCATTTGTAGTTGACTGGACACGTAGCTTGCATACATTTGTACTCCTGTTAGAATACGTTAGCATACAATCATACCATTCCAATCGATATAGAATAAGAATCAACATTTGGAAATGATGAAGAGTTATGTATTGTGAACCTGATTGGAAAAGAGAAGACTGTCACTGGATATTGATTTCTTGACATATGGCAATAAGGATTGATCAACAACAAGAGCAAAGGATCATCATTGATGACAAGAGAGAAAGGAGCGATGGTCATGAGCATCAAGAAGGGTTATGGAGGGGTTCTTGGATACTCAATTGGGTGCTTCAATAATGTAGCATGTACAAAACAAATGCCTGTGCTGTGAAAGCAGCAACAAGGGAAAAGATCATTATGAGACATTACTACCATTGCTACTGATTATTGAAATGAATGCTTCCTATAAGACTACAACATGAATGGATTGGGCGAGGATCCAGGGGTAACAATCATGTTCATGCAGCCAGTGGCGTGTCAGCCAATTATCTTGCTCATTCACTAACGGGATCTTCGTCTTCTCGTATTGGTTACCACTGCTACAAATCACTGCTATGCCTTTTCAATAATGTTTTTTCTTTGATTACCATGACTCCAGTAATGAATTGTTGCAGCTTAATAAGTATACAACAGTAGCAGATGTGAGTACAGTACGATGATTGCTACTTTCAGCACTATGCAATGACATTTCCTCCACTTTAAGACAATCCATGAACACTATTCACTATTTAAAGGCAAGTTATAGTTTATTTTATTGATACAACTACATAGGCTATTGCAGGTATACACTGAGCAGAAGAAACTGTAGCAGGCGGAGTGGTATGGTGCGGATAAAGGGGAGATGGATGAGAGGAACAAAGAAAGTGCACCTTCTCCTTTTACACTTGACACAGGTAGTTCCAATTCCAAACTATAACGCATTGACAGCTAACATTGCCTTCAATGCACCACGTCAACAGGTCAGCTCGTCATACGATGGGTGGTCAATGGCATGTCAATAGTAACAGCGATGCTTTCCTTTACATATCCAACAGAAGTAGCTGGGATTGACTGAAAGTTGAATACAATATGTATGTTTAAGCACTGATCTTCATTTATTATCCATAGTTGACGACATGATTGTAATACTGAATGGTTCATATGTAGTTGATGTTCTTCAAGGAGCAACTTGTGTATGTAGCCCACTGTTCGACAAGGGATCCAAGCAACAAGTCATCAATAACATAGCCAGAAAGCTTTATATACACTTCGATTTCAGTCATTTATGAAGGTGAGGATGCAAGTCATGTTCTAATGACTTTATGAAGGATCAATTGCTCTTTCTGCTGACATGGTCTTTTATAGATAAACCACTGCAAGCAACCATGTTTTAGCGCCATCCAAGCTTTCTATCACTTCAATATCGTCGTCTTGTCAAGTATCTTTCCAGGACTATGAAGAAAGGGCATTGTTCTCCCCATTTTCTGTGATTCATTGTCAAATGTTGAAGCTTGGTGGCAGCAATTTCTGGCGTGATGAATATCTTGTACTGCCGATAGAATGGAAAGGTACAGTGCTTTTTTTTGCCAAGTGCATTGACAGTTACTGATAAGGTGTTTTAGTGATGTTGTCACCTGGACTTAACTGTGTCAGTCTCGATTTATGCAAGGATATCAATTTGGACCTTGATACCAGATTCAATCCTGACGAAAGCGCTCCATCACTCCTTTATCGACACATGCGCCAATCTATCAATACATACACTATCCCCAGCGTTTGTGCGGATTCCCACGCCATTTTCATGCATATACAAGCAAGGATGTTGTCATGAGCATTATCATACATCTCTTTTCTCTATCATATCGCTTTGATTGATCATACTGTCAAATCCCAAGCTCCTGTAAGTATTTCAGTGAACAATCTTCTTTACAACCATGTCGATTATGTACTGATCGTGCAGTCATTCAACTTAGTGGTTCATTCTCATCCTATTGTCATTGTCATGGTCGTCATTGTGATATTTGACTCTTGTAATGAATGTAAAGTTGGTTACATTGTTTGATGATCCACAGTTTCTTACACGTGTCACATTTCTTTCAATGTAGCTATTTGTGATTCATCTACCAAGGCATGGATGGTTCCACATTATGCAGATTATCCATCTCGAGACTGGGAGCCTGGTGAAACAGATCGACTAGTGGAATTCATGCATATTATTCCGCGTTGTATGCAGCAGCAATTCTTCAGCGAACCGACAAACCGTTGCTGATATGTCCAAAGTTACTGCAGTTATCAAAGCAAGCATTTATGTATTGGGCACACCAAGTTTCCGACTTGATTACAACAACACGATCACAATGAAGAATACAACAGCCTAGTTCATTCATGGTGTAATCTACGCAGCGAGACAAATCTATAACTTGGAGACGTGATGGAAACAGCTCCAGCAAGTCATATAACTGCTGCAGACATAAATACACCTATGAGCGCCTCATATTCACCAGAATATCAAAAGAAGGGGAAAACAATGCATCACAACCAGCATTGAACAACATACAACCAGCAGAGTGACAGACTTGTTGCATGCGACACAATCAGCCACACGCAGTATCAACAAATCTTGCCAGTATGTAGAGTGGCTCATCACAGATCATAAAAAGGTCACTTTATGCATCGATCAATGCTCATTTGCAGCAAGACAGCTTCAAAGAAGAAAGCGGATGTTGGCAGTCTGTCAAAGTTGCAGTGTGATCAAATCACAAAGCCATAGTCAAGGTAAGACATTTACAATGATTGCTTTTATTTCATATGTTCTAACGTGCATTAATGATAACAATATCCACAATATTGCCAGAGTATCCCTTTGGAAACAGCTTCAGTCACCAATAGCGCGCAGCTCGAAGACAGAATTGATCTAAGCATATGTGAATGTACCAAGTCTCTTCAAGGCTTATCGAACACCAAAAGATCTTCTTGCAACAATACCGAAGTAACATTATGCTGGTGAGTCCACTGATCTTGGATGATGCATTTTTCGCTAACATGACTGTATCAGAAATGGTCAATCAATGGTTTCTCACTTCAGAAGTCATGAAGACAACTGCCTACAAACGTTAGCCTTGAAAATGGAGATCTTCAAGGTGGCCAAAAGCAAGGTGGCGACATGATACATGGTCTTATACGCCTTCTGAACCAAGCAACAAGTGCACAAGTACGTGAGCTATCTTTGCAAGCAGAAAGCAATGTTACTTATTGAAGTGACAGCTAGAAAAGCATGGCGTCCACTATGACCTTGATCTTCGCCTGGTCAACAAGTTTCCTGGAAATCGATCGCAACCATTGTACCCGATATCCATGTTCTGGAACTACAGATGACATCTTGGTGATACAGACAAAGGAGGACAATCAGCACCGATCAGAATGATTCATAGCGTTCAACATTTCATCAATCGCCGAGAGCGAACCTTTCAATGGTAGACATGATGCAATACAGCATGATTGACACTTGTAGTGGACAATAAGGAATCAAACGCCATGCGGAGACAGTGGAATCATTATATGACGTGACATTGCATCATCACTACACAACAACAAACAAGCATATCAGAGAAGAATCTAGTTGTACAAGCGGGGTCCATATCGCATGATGCAAGACTTGCTTCAAAGAATAGTAGTCAGATTTAGTGTACCTTGTCATGATCGGTTAATCTATCAGCTTCATAATCCCTTGCATTAAAAGAACATATCATTCTGAAACCCCAGGAAATCTTCCATTGACTCTATAATTTATCCGAGGTGGATAGCTTGTGCACATGAGCTCTTTTTGGTTGTTGTTCTTTCATCCACTGTTCCTTTTCTTTGCATATACCACATCATGCGTCGTTATATCTGGCAACATGCACGAGATGCCATTCATCGAGTTACTCGTCCACGCGTGATTTTGCCAGCTACTGCCATTGCAGGATTGGCAGGAAGTTTTATCTATTACATGCGTCATGACATTGAATATATTGGTATTGCACAAGGCGCTCATAAGCATGTACCGACATTGGCACTTCATCCAGTGACTGGTGGCGCAAAGAATCTTCCTATTGTAACACATCAGCTTGATGATGATCAACCAGAGACCATGCAAAAGCTAAACAAGCCACGTTTGGTGATTCTTGGAGGAGGTTGGGGTGCTGTGTCAACAATCAAGAATCTCAACAAGAATGACTACAATGTGACGCTGATCAGTGATAACAATTACTTTTTATTCACGCCATTGTTACCAAGTGCCACAGTGGTAAGTTAACATGGCTCATGTCAAAGAAATAGGAATGCTTAATGATACCTTGGTATATACAGGGCACACTAGAGATGAGATCCTTGCTTGAACCTTTGCGTAAGATTGTTGCACGTGTTCATGGTCATTTTCTTGAAGGAAGAGCAGTGGATGTTGATTTGGAACATAAGCTTGTGGAAGTAACTAGTAAGGATGGCAAGGAAAACTTTTATGTGCCGTATGACAAGCTTGTCATTGCTGTGGGATCAACCAGTATCACACATGGTGTTCAGGGTCTTGAGCATACATTCCGCTTAAAGACAATTCAAGATGCCATTTCAGTGCGACGCAGAATTACCAAGAATGTTGAAAAGGCTGCATTACCATCTACCACTCCAGAAGAGCGAGAACGATTGCTAAGCTTTGTTGTTTGTGGTGGTGGACCAACAGGTGTCGAGTTTGCAGCTGAATTGTATGATTGGATGAATGAAGATCTTGTCAAATGGGTAAGAAGAAGAGAATGCTATATAGACTACCTAATTCACCAGCCATTGATTGAATATGATTATAGTTCCCCAAGATCTTGAGAGAAGATATCAAAGTTACCATCATTCAATCACGGGACCATATTCTCAACACATTTGATGTCAAGATTAGCGAATATGCTCAAAGGCGATTTGAACGTAGTGGCATTCGCATCATTACTGATGCACGTGTGGAACGCATTGATGAAGACAAGGTTGTATATCGATTCAAGAACGCAGATCCACCAGTCTACAGAGAAGTGCCTTATGGTTTGTGCATGTGGTCTACTGGTATTGGTAAGCATATCTTTATTGTTACAATTGTGCATATCATATGCTTATCTTTGGAGAACATTTAGCCATGACACCTTTTGTGAAACATCTTGCCGAGAAACTTGGTATTCAACAACACACTCGTGCTCTTCAAACCGATTGCTTTTGCCGTGTACAAGGTGTTGAAGATGCATCCGTATTTGCAATTGGTGATTGTGCCACAGTTGAAAACCCAAAGATTAGGGAGCATATTGTGGAAATCTTTGAGAGAGCAGACAAGTAAGTGTGCTGGAACATGATGGAAAACAAGGTTGCTTATCACATAATGTATTCTAGGAACAAAGATGGCGTATTACAATTTGATGAATTTGCCGATGCCATCGCTTATATGCGAAAGCAATTTCCATTCTCAAGGCAACATATTGGTGAACTTGTCAAGATGTTTGAAACATATGATGTGGATAAGAGTGGTACCTTGGATATTAAGGAAATGAGACAAATGTTGATGGATATTGATAAAAAGATGACTCATTACCCTGCTGTAAGTTGTATATCACATCATGTATATCAATCCATGCATTGATCTCACCCTTTGAATGACTTAGACGGCACAACTAGCAAACCAACAAGGTGCTTATGTCGGCAAGCTCCTGACACATCTCCTAAAGGGTGAAGATGATATTGATGAAGCAGTTGGACCATTCCGGTATCGTAATCTTGGTGCTTTGGCATATCTAGGCAACACTGCTGTAGGCGAATTTGGATGGGGATACAAGATGGTGGGTGGACTATGGGCCATGTATCTTTGGCGAAGCGTGTATTGGAGCAAGCAAGTCAGTATGCGCACAAGGATGAATCTGAGTATCGATTGGTCAAAAGCAGCACTCTTTGGCCGAGATATTTCCACTGTATAGTTTGATTCAAATCATATAATACAACGTTTTCACTGTGTACATACCAAAGTCTGAGCTCAGTCAGGGGCTCTTTCTAGAGTCAGGTACCATGTCACTATAAACACCTTATGTTTTGGTTATACAATTGGCATATTTGACATTTCCCGCCAAAATGAATCCTTCTGATGATGCTTAACCAGCATGAATAAGAGTCATATAGGTGTTTTAGTATGTGTAGGCTAGTATTATCTTGTATTTTCAACCACGCAGTGTTACGTACTTTTGAAGATGATGCTCCTATACATTTGCTAATCTCAACGATCTCCGAATACACATGCATGACGCGTTACTTTTGTGCGTGTAGATCTTTTTTTTCCTTCAGTATCTAAAGGCAGCGTATGTATGCAAGAGATAAGGTTGATTGTTAAACAATAAGAGACCGTATGCATAAGCAGCACAGAGACCAAATGATAATGTGATCCAGATAGTTTCGATACAACCTGCATACCCATTGGCAACATCAACAATGGATTCCTGTCTCCCTATCGCTTGTGCATATTCAACAAAAAAGATGCGTCATCAGCAATATGAGAGATTGTAGTGGAACGCGTGTGTAAGCTTCAGGAACGGAGTTGGATATGTTGCACGAATCATCTTTTGTTTGATCAACAAGCTTTTTCTCGTACACGTAGCAATAAAGCTCAGGTGATTCGAGAATGTGTCTCATTATGGACATCGGGCAGAATCGAATCAATTACATCACCCACTGCTTGTGCAACGAAACGCAGCTGTCATCTGACACACACACAATACCCCTTTGGAGATCATCCTGGAAGCTTGGTGTTCAAGAGATCCTTTGTAATCACCATCACTTATTTGGTTCAATATCAGCATCTGGCAACATGTCATGTAATTCACTTTAGCTGCAAGCAAATAGGAAAACAACAATCAAAAGCTATATTTGTGGATCAGTCATGCATAAGAGGAGTATGATAATAAAGAGCCAACATCATGGATACGACAATACGCCCAATCTGTATGATCTATATGCTTCCTTCAGGTCATAATTCAGCCAATTCCTTCTATTTCTGGTCTTGTTGCTTTCAATATGACTGTCAGCTATTACTTCTTTTACGCTAGTTATGCAGTCATCTGAAAATGCTCAGTGATTGCTTAATCAAATGTTGTTGTGGCGGTGGCACTATCTCAAGACTCATGATTGAAGTATAATGATGTATTAGGATAACTACATTGCAGTGTTAAAGATAACAGGGAAAGAGAAAAGATGTTTGCTATATTGGGATGTGGGGGCCATGTGCGCAAAAGATGTAGAGCAGTAGTTATATTGCATGGCGACCATGATTGGTTGCCCGGGATATCCCATTTCGGCCCTGTCGGTGCTTGTCTTTTTGCATTTTGATTCGTGCCTCGTATTCGTCGTATGTAGCAATTGCTGTAGTGCTGTGTTGTGCTGTGCCTGCATCTCCTTGTGCCGCAAGTCTCGTTTACTTATTCCAGCAGCAGCGGCGTCAAATAGCAGCTAAGCGTCATGCGGTGCTAGTCACCAAATAGGGCATAATATCACATCGTTGAGTCGTTGTCTATGCCGATTGTGTGTGTGGTGTGTGTCTTATGATATATATAAAACGTTCAGCTGCTTCTCCCGCATATGTTGCTCCCTTTCTTTTTCCCTATCGCTCTCTCTTATTTACTTTTTCTTGTTGCTCTTGTAAAAAGGGCAGCCCCATCACCAACAAACTAAAACATCCATTTACAACAACATCCACATTTTCACCCTTTATTTCTCCACAAAGTACAATTCTTCCTTGTTCTTTTTCCTAATCTGCTTCTTATCTCTATTTTCCATCAGTAACATATTGTGTTTCTTCTATTCTACTGCACGCGCTCGCATGTGTGTGTGAGTAGTTTGTTCTTCTCTATCCAACATCCAAAACCTTCCAAACCAACTCACCAGCAACTAATACTGCAGCAGCTTACTGCAGCCCAATGTCTCTGCATCGTCAACGATCGCGTGCTCGTATGGGTGTTAGCCGAGCTAGCACTATACCGACTGTCAATACTCCTCACCAAGATGTCAATACGACAACGGGGACACCAATCTACTCACCTTCCATTGAGGAATCTCTCCAAGACTGGCTCACTCGAAGTATATCTGAAGCAAGCCATTCACCCACTATTCTCGATTCGACATGTTGTTGTTGTGGACAGCTTGATTGCGACTCGTTTGAGAAACTGACAGCTAGTGTAAGAAAGTTGGAAGGAGACGCTCGTCTTGCTGCTGGTAAGGGTTTACTTGTTCATCCCTCTTTTTGCCTTATCACAGCCAAAAGCGCGCCTTTATTATCACGCGAAAATGCATGATCCATTCTATATATCTCCTTCAATATGCATTCATTCCTCCTTATTTCTCTCTCTTATGGATTGGGCGGCATGGACTAATTTCTTCCGATCATCTTAGAAATCGGGCAAAGCCTACTTCACAAGCATGAATCTTTTATGGTCGAGTCAAATCAAGTCAAGGATGCTTTGGAACAAGAGGTAGATTATCATAGACGTGTATGCTTTATGTGCTACAACACACAAACGCGCGAGGCATACTTTGTGTAACCAGTTCACTGAAACAATATTGCCGTGTTTAGCTTGAAGAATCACGCGAAAAGCAACGACAGTTGGAACAACTTCTCGAGGATGCAGACAATACAAGAAAGGAATTGATTGAAAAGAACAACAAAATGACCTGGGAACTTCAAAAGACTGAAAAGGTAATAATAGGATACATTTCTTATTGTTGTTGGGACAATGTACTCATACATTGAAAATAGACACTGCGTGAAACTGTATCAGATTTAGAAGTGGCAAACGCACGCTGTGTACAACTTGCCAACGACCTTAAGGCTGAGACAACTGAAGTCGACAAACTTCGGATATTTAAGTTTATGGTGCGACAAGCTGATATACGTGAGGAAAGTCTACGTGCAAAGGTATGTCATATGCATCTTCACAAGAAGAATTGATGACTTATGATGGATCATACATAGTTGGAGGACACAAAGCAGGAATTGGCTATATCACGCAAAGCAGAATTGACATTGGAATCCAAGCACAAGAAGCTCAAGACAAGATATGGTAAGTAATGGATGATATATCACTACTAACAACATGTATATTTGGCATCTAATCTCCTTTTTTTACTGATAGAAACGATGTGCAGTTCTTATGAGAGGCTGAAATCAAGTCATCAGGAGCTCGGAATCACACCCGATGACAAGCAGCTCAACTTGGCATGGTTACGTGAGTCGAATGAGAAGCTGCGGAATGATGTGCTTAAGGTAAGCAGCAGGGGAAAATGGGAGAGGATGAATGTGGTGACAAAAGGAGAACCGACAGATCGACGGAACTTTTTCTAATGATTTGCATATATGTGCATTACATCTATATTTAATAGCTGACATCAGCCATGGCTATTCCACAGCAAGCAGCAACAACAGCAGCATTGGATGACACCCAACAGTTGGGTCAGAATCAACAACAATCTCCACAGCTGATCACACTTATTAAGGAACTTGCATCTGCCAACAGCAAACTCAAAAGTGACTTGATTGAATGTCGTGAATTGCTATCTGATACCAGGCATGAAGTTATTACGCTCAATTGTCGTATTGAAGAGCTGGAGAGAGGAGGCAGTCCAATGGAAGAGCAACAATTGGATGATTGGATAGGACAACATCCTACATCTACAACTGGAAAGAGCAGCAGCAATACATGTCAACATCAAATGCATGATGACGATGAAGCAAGATATCTAAGCATCTCAGCACCAAACGATCAGAACAATCACGCGATGACTACTTCACGTTGGAGATTACGCAAACACCAAGGCAACAAACCACCTAGGATATTACGTCGTGCTACAACTCTTGTCAATACTCGAGATTCATCCTCATCACAGTCTGCTTTAAAACAAGCACCATCACCAGCTTCATCAGCATCAATGCCTACTCGTAGCCGTGGAACTTCAGTAGTGCACCATCATTTTCATTTACACATGCATCAACAACAACAACAGCAGCAGCAACAGGAGAACGTTTCATCTTCACCCCCACATCAACAACATGACAAAGAGCCATCATCTTCACCACCATCACCACCTATTTTGGAAGAAGACAGTGTAAGATATCCTGCAACAAGATGAATCATCTAAATGTTTCCAACACTTATACTTTTTTAGGACAATGTTATGGTTGCACAGCAGCACAATCAGCAGCACAATCAGATGCCAATCATGAAAAACTCCATCTCTTTAACATCTCAAGCTACAACTGCTGGTACACTTGCAAGTGAGCCCATTGCTGAAGAAGATGATGGTGACACCAACAGCACACCTTATCACATGTTACAGACACACATTGCGCAAACTTTGGAACGTTTACGAGCCACAGATATTCGAGCATTGAATCGACGCCTCCGACGTGCATTTGACATTATTGAACTAAGCACCATGAGCAATTCGATCATTGAAAACATTCTCGAGGACATTGACAATCTTCGAGATCGCTTTACATGGGTTGATCAGCAAAATGAACCTTGGCGACATGATATATCCATGGAGGATTTCTTTCCAACAATGCGTGCTGTTCAAGATGTTTTATGTGAAGTGGGTCAATTGCGTATCACCATGAATGATCTTCAAGTGGAATATGTCAACAAAGTCAAAGAAAGAGATATTCGTGCTGAAGAAGAAGTTGTAAGGAAACGTGAAAGTCGACGTGCAGCAGCAGCGGCAGCAGCAGCAGAACGTGGTGCTTTAGCATGGCTTACCAGTGTGTTTCAATTGGGTGGAAGTACAAATGGCAACCATAATACTGGAACAACAACAACAGCAGTAGTAGTATCACAGCAAAATGATCCATCAACAAAGGATAAGACATTAGTACGATCAATATCACATGAATCTATCACTGCCAAATATATCAATGATCGACCATCCACTTCAGCAAAGCCAACAGTGATTCGACGTAAAAGAAGTGATTTGGATCGATATGGACCACCATCCAGTTTTCCAAGAACACGTAGTAGTCATAATGCAAGCAGTAGTAGCAGTAGTCAACCACGTCCAATTCCATATCCATCATTACGCACATCACGTAGTGCAGGAGGATCATCATCATCATCCTCGGTAAGACGATCCCGATCACTGCAGGTCCCAGCACTTGAATATGCAGCTGTGCGGCGTAAAAAGAGTCATGCTCTGGGTCTTAATGCTTCCATCGTTGACATTGGTGCTCGTGGTACATCGCCTGACATTGATGGTGATTGGAAAGTGGGCGGTGCCACTTTTGGTGCTACGAACTGGTTAGGCAGCAAGTAATCGTCATTCAACAACACCTTATTGTATACAACACATCTTTATTTAATCTGCATGCCATGTTCATCACGAGAAGCATGCTACATACCCAATTCTCCCCTTTTTTGTTCATCCAAGTCCCCTTTTTTCTTTACATGTTCCATCTATACACACCAAACTCCTTCTCATAGCTTCCCAAACACATACAACTCCCAATACAAATGTAAATTGTGTAATTACTCTTTCACACAACAATGACAACGTAACACTTGTGGGATTATGTAAAAGAAATTAAGGTTTACAGTGGCTGGATCCCAGGTTGGATGGGATTAAGATCATATTGCTGCATGGATATGCTGCATACTACTATACTATGCAATGCATTAGATGCAAGGGATGCCAGGGTGTCATCGTAAAGCTAAATTTACTAACAAGTGCATAGTCAATCAGTTTCCAGATGGTATCAGTGATTGGATCTTGTTTTCGCTGTCAATGACATTGATCCTGACCAGACTTTTTGACTTGCAAAACATCATGGCTGTATTTTTGCTTCTCATCATGTGCAAGTTTCTTGCTACTACGACAGGAAACACTGATTTACCCAATCCATATGCATCACTTGAAGATCAGCTTCTCTGTGATTTGGCACTTGAATACATTATCCTACACATGTACGTTTGCTAGCATGTGATTGGATATCCACCTTGTCAAGCACATAAACTGACTTTGACGTTGAAAAACAGGTACAAAGTGTAAAAGGTAGAAGAGAGATGTGTATAATGTGATGATGTGTGACAACATCACCTTTCTTTATGTACATGGACCTGTGAAATGTTGAATCAACGAGCTGATCAAAGTGGTGGGGCGACTACATATACCACCAAGTTAAGCCTTATAGATTTTGGTGCTGTGATGATTGTCGATGCATAAACAGGGAAAATGAAATGGCCAAAATGAGAGCAGGTAGCAATGTCCATGTGCTATCACTGGAACTTTTCCAGCTATTCCTTCACCATAAAGGTACGCTATATGCCATTACATACAATGAACTGCCCAATTGCCTTTGCAACTTGTCATTTTCCTTTTAGGACAAAGAAATGAAAGATCAAAGATGTCATTGCAATGCCATAATAGTAAGTCTATACATAACATCAGGACAAGTCTTTAAAGGTAGAAATGGAGTAACACCAATGCTGTGTCACATGAGAAAAACAAACAAATATGTTATGCTCGGTAAAACGTTAGAGCCACCATCCCCAAGGTATTTGATTGTGTGATGAGTAACATCAAAAGGAGATAAGATAATGAACCAAATGAAAGTGAATACATATTAAAAACAAATATGTATTCACTTTCATTGTCGTAACAACAAGGGAGGGGGGTTGGTTTAGTAAAATGGGCAAGCACGGATGAGATCGGCGTGCATGAATTAGAAAGAGAGACAATCCTGTCAAATTTATACAACGATACTGAAAGACGTGTTGAAAGAATACCTTTCATCATGTGCACAAAAGTCAAGAACGAGTGACATATCTTTGGTCATGCTTACACCCCCCCTTTGTACTCATACGCACAAGCTGCTGATTTCATTATGCCTTGTAACAGGAGAAGACCTGACTTGATCTTTCTTTCTCTCTTCCACACTTTTACTCTCCTCCCTTTTCATACTTTTTCCCCTTGTTACACGCTCTTCGAGAAGAACACACACGCGCGCCATGAGCACATTCAGTGACACTGTACACGATACTCAGTACACCTTGTCTTCCCATGCCACCAAAGAATCTTCCGAACACGAGTCAGATCTCACTGAAATGACTGCCAACACTTCATTGACACCTGAACGATCCATGACTAGTACGCCACCGCCACCCCAAGCTATGAATAATGCAAAGGTATCATCCAACAATCAGCTTCAACAACAACAACAACAGCAGGAGATACGACAAAGTTATATGGCAGTACCTGAAACTGTGCCGGATGTAGCAGCCGAGATGAACAAGTGGTTCGCTGATGCTGACAGGTATGGAGTACAAGCAGCAGCACTTATGCACATGCATGCATGCATGTATCTTACATCAGTATCCTAGATACGGCTTCTTGGAAGACAAAACTGAGATTGATCTAAAGTAAATCACCCCTTTGTAATGAATCACATCCATCCCATTGCAATTCCCGCTCACTTGCTTATGTTAGATCCAAACAAAAGGAAGTGGAACGATCATCTAAATGGCATGCCATGGCAGAATCATTCGCATCGAGACAAGAAATATTACATCGATTCGATATTCACAGTACCAAGGTTTGGATCTATCATCCCCATCGTACAAGGAGAAAGCGGACTAACCAGGTATATATTCTTTTGCATCATGCATTTTATAGTTTGTGAAACGAGTCTACAAAGGGATTCCTGATTGTTGGCGAAGAGATGCATGGTAAATGCTATGAAAGACATAAGAAAGGATGATGGCGTACTAAGAAGTTATCATAGGTATTGCATGTTGACTGATGAATTACGCACGGCAAATGATGATGATCTTCTCCGCATGCGATACAAGGTAAATGTCGGATCTCCTGATGATGGGGGGGGTGCGGTGGCTATTGTTTTCGAACTCACCATGATAGTAATAGGAGGAATTCTTGACTGAATCATCATCACACGAAAGGCAGATTGATCTGGATATCCCAAGAACCATGTATGGTCATATCATGTTTCGTCAACGTTATGGTCAAGGGTAAGTAGTTTGTGTGATCCAAAAATCATGCAAGAGATCTAATGATTTGGATGTTCAAGGCAGCGGGCTCTATTCAATGTTTTACGTGCCTTTTCAGTATATGATGAACAAGTTGGATATTGTCAAGGAATGGCTAATGTCGTTGCTATCCTACTCATCTATTTTGAGGAAGAGGTAGGTCATGAATGATGTAGTGGACCATTGTGTGAAACTAACTACATCTTCTTTTTCCAGAAAGCTTTTACTGCTCTGCTGCACATGTTCCAACGTGATGGTTTACACGACTTGTTTGTACCAGGATTCCCTGCTTTGATGGAAAGCTTTTATGTCCAAGAACGATTACTGGAAAAGAATCTACCCAAACTTGCAAAGCATCTGGTATGTCATCTGGTCAAACATTGGGAAGAAAGTTCTCAGCTGATTGATACAATCCAAATATAGCATGCCAAAGATGTCAGTAGCGCTACGTATGCAACACGCTGGTACATTACTCTCTTTACTGGTGGTGTCGTTCCATATCATACACTCTTAAGGATATTGGATGTGTACTTTTTGGTTGGCTATGATATCTTTTATTTTGTTGCATTGGCATTGCTGAAAACACATCAAGGTAGGGAAAACGGATACCATCGTATCTCTTGTCATATGTAACTAATCTGTCGTCATTGTAGATCGATTACTTAAAGGCAACATGGAGGAATGTTTGGCGATCCTTGGATCTACCATACCAGTAGCTGATGATGATCGGTTTATACGCCAAGTCAGGAAATTATACACCAGCAACGCCTCAAAAGAAACAGTGAAGCAATTCAAGGAGCAATACCGGGCACAAAAGAGCACAGCTTTATGGTACGATCAAAGAGACTAGGGGGATGGAAGGAGTGAAAGAAAGAAGAAGGAGGATGTGAAGGGGTGTATGCGTGTTATGTGTACCTGGGGGTTTAGTTATGAGCTGGAAGATGAGAAAGTTGTGAACTTTGGCAAAAGGCGCGCACACAAACACACGATCCATATCCCTTACATTGTGCTTGTAGATCGATCCTTTTTTTTCACAGCAGCAACACATTCCTATCCACGACGTATAGCATCCTCGACACAAATCACCATATACAGCAATTGCATTTTCTCTCATTCTTCTTACACAACATGACATTTACATCTACATCTACACAAACGACATGAACCACCCATCACCCGATATTACAATAGGATAGGAGCAGCATTATGCAATATGCATGTGAGCATTGATTTTAAGTTATATACTCTTAACGTTCTAATATACTCTAATGACTTGGATCGATCCACTTTTTCTTCACCCGCCTCTTTGAATGACATGCTTAATGTATGATGCATACCTGAAACCGGTTTTCTTTATGACTGCATATCATATCATGCTAATAAGAGTAAGAGTACAAGGGGAATGAGGAAAAAAGAAATCCATCCTTCTCCTTCATGCACGCCTTTACCATACACATCTTCCAAGGTACATGTCCATATAGTAGTAATAAGGGATGATCACGGCAACATGAGAATGATGGCTTTTGCCTTTGGATGTTTTATTTACTAATGATCCCTTAGCATAACCGGTGATGCGATTCAAATGTCATCAAAACTTATGAAATGTTCAGGAGCAAAGGGCTGCTTTTTGGGAGAGAGAGCTGTATAAAGAGCGCGATATGAGATGTGGCCCATGCATGATGGTCCTCAAAAGCACATGTGTATATACTAATATATACTTTCCCCCAAAATCGAATACAGAAGGAGACAAGAATAGAGGAGAAATGTGAAAGTGGAAAGTGGTGTGTGTGAGAGAGAGCGAGATTGTATGCATGCTGTATGACAGAAGAATTGGCGGGATGATAAGGCACGGTCCATTTGTGTTACTATTCTTCACTGCTACTGGCAAATGCTGCTGCTGCTTCTTTGACGTCTCCAGGGGCAAAAGGGGACACAACCAATGGGAGAAAAAGAAAGAGCTTGATGATGTTGCATATAGTTCAGAGGAGACAATGCATCGTGGAGGAAGAAAAGGAGATGACTTTTACACTATCTCTCACCAATACCCGGTAAACAAGAGCGTTTAGGCCATTTGCCCTAGTTTACCCCTGCACATGACCCCCTTGGCTTTTCTTCTTGCTGTTGAATCAATCATGTATAACTCACTTGTTCATGTTCTCCATGGCAAAAGGGAAACAGGCAAGTTTGATACATACTATGTCTCAAGAATGGAAGTAATGTGCATGCTTCAATGTCAATTATGCATTGCAGTAGATCAAGCATGACATGTTTACTACAAGGAACAAGTAGTAATACATACTTCATGCATTGGCTGTGCTAAATGCATCATATTCTTTGCATAATGTAGCGTATATGCGTATGATTTGTCCATTACTATTATCACAGCGGCGTTTTTCATATGTACACACATATTACAATATACATCAGCACGAGCTTTTGCTTTGGACTTTTGCATGCAAACTTTACTGATCCCCAAGGGGTTCATGGGTACACATATTTACTTTACATCCATCCATAATCCGGAGGAGATGAAATGAAATTCTATCGTCATTATGAGGACAGTAAAGGGACGTGAGCATGGTGATGATGAGGAGATTCCTCTCTTGAACTTTCCATTTTCTTTCTCAAAAGTGTGCTTCTCTATAGAATGATTGCATGTCCTTTATCTTTTGACATGAAGCACTGCTATCATGACGAGATTGATGAGCATCAGGAGAACGTACACGGTGGGATATTTACTTATGCAATCACGCACTGCTGCAGCTACAGCAGCAGCAACATTGATGACTATGTTGATATGATATGACTCCACATTAGATACTAGGGGCAGACATGATACCGTGCGTGCCTCTGTGTGGGGTGACAGGCTCATTTCATGCAAAGTGGCTACTCTTTTCATATAAAAAGGCAATCCGGATATCGTTTAATGCATTCACTACATCTTTCTTTCCTCCCTTTCCTACTTTACTTTATTCGCTGTCATGGAAATCTCAGAAATCGTCAACCAATCTGGCGCATACAGCAATGAGCGTCCTTTCTGTTGCCGATTTGATGGCTGTAACAAAAGCTTTGGTAAAGCAATTCTTGAAAAAACAAGTAGATTGAACAACAATTTGGCTTACATCTTCTTCAATGTTTGGTCTACAAAGCTCGAAGATCCGATCTTGTGCGACATTCACGCATTCATACCAATGATCGACCTTTCAAGTGTCGTCACTTCATGTGCAATCGCAGCTTTATTCAGGTATGTGTGTCGAGAATGCAAATGTCGCAGAGCCAAATCGATGCTCATACATGCTTGTTTTGTATATACAAAAGCGATCTGCCTTAACAGTACACATGAGAACACACACAGGCGAGAAGCCACATGTATGCGAATATCCAACATGCAGCAAACGATTCAGTGATAGCAGTTCTCTTGCTCGACACCGGTAAGTAATAGTATAGATGCAATAGTAACATCATATTGACTGTCATGCTTTTTTAGACGCATTCATACTGGCAAAAAGCCTTATCGATGTCCAGCTGAAGACTGCAGCAAAGGCTTTGTACGCAAAACAGCATTGATCCAGCATATGAAACAAGAACATCCAGTTTCTGGATCTAATAGCAGTGCCAGTAGCAGTGACAATGAAAAGAGGAAATCACGTATACAATGGCTTCCTTTTCTGGATGAACGTCGTCATGCCATGGATCAACATCAACAACGTCTTGGCTATAGCATTTCTAATGGCTATATGGATCGATATACAGTCTGTGATGCATGGCTTGAGCAACAAATACACAGTCCTTCTTCTTGCTCTTCCAGTAATAGTTCTTCCCCTTCATTATCACTTGCCAACAACCCCCGTTGGGGAGCAGAAACGAGGCATAATTACCATCAACATCACCACCAACAGCATGTGCCATCCTTGTTTGCAACAGCAGTAGCTCCTCCCTTGACCCCTCCACAACACGACAGGATGATGATTGATTCATCATCAACATGCAGCACAAACAACACTCCATATTACCATCATACCAACACAATGATGATCCCATCATCACATCATCATCCTGTTAAACAACAACATCTACATCACAGTGCATCATTCTTACCAACACCAGTACAATCATCTTGCATAAGTTTACCAAGTATTGTGGACCTGACATCAACTCCAATTTGCAATCGACGTCCTTTTGCCTTTTTATGAAGCATACAATCACAGCAGCACCTTTTTCAATGTAATGAATATATCATCCAACGCCATTATACACACTCCTTCATCACCATATGATGATGTTCTCCCTTTACGATATGACATGCATAGAAGCACAAAGGTCTTCTTCCTGCCAGATAGCCGGAAGCTTATATTACAACATCTAAATCGAGTGTTGGGGGTCAATGCACCATCATCCATCATCCGCATATATATGTAGCCCAATGCTCATTCTTCCTTATGTGTGTGTGTAAATAGAATACAATACAATAAACCCTTAAAGGAGACATTGAGAATAAGAAAACAATTCACATGGTTTCATCTGCATCATTCTCTATATGCATGGTAAATATGGTGTGTCTTTCATTAAAAAGGAGACATCTCCTTCATCTGTACAGCCTCGTTGATGGGTGGTTTGTGCGTAAGGGATTCTTTCTTATTGTATACACGCACAAGGAGCATGCGCCAAAAGGAACACAATCCCTTTTCATCACTTGTTTTCTTTGAACACTTCCCAAAGTATCTATCAAATAGCCAATGCTGCCAATTGACGATCCTGACTATTTAGGAAAGTGCGTGACTTTACCATTGCATGGATACAACATTGAAGAAGGGGAGAAGGAAAAGGGATCGAGACAATGGAGAAGAAAAGAGTGAATGACATGGTGATACCACCTTCAACAAAGGGGATACAATAAGACCATGATGGTGTTGAATCTCAACAATGACACAAACAAGCACTGAATGAGACAACAATCATCCATGAACCCAATGCTGTATATAATCCAGCATAGAAAAGAAGGTCTATGATCATTTTACTCTTGTTTTTCTAATGATCCAGCAATATTATACATTAGCATGGCTGAACATGGCTACTTTGGCATTAGTACCAATCCTGGTGACCTTGTGTAAAGTCAAAGCATCCATCAATTCAACCATCACAGCAGCACAAGCCATTGCATCTCGTGGATGTGATGATATGAATGCAGCAGCAGCACGTATAGTCAGTATTCCAGCAGTGTTACAAGAACGAGCCTACACTGAAGTGCAAACAACAGCCGACAATCTGCTCCGTGGTTTAATTACAGTCATTGATACGCTTAAAGGCATTGTCTTATGGATCATTGGATTGTACAAGTCAACTTTTCGATGTTTATTGGGTCTTGCAGTCAATGGCGTGATGTCAGTAGTGACAAAGATTGCAGGTCCAGTCCAAGAAACAGCAGAAAACATTCTTCAAGGTGGTGCCAATGTGCTCCAACAACTTGTCGGCAATAATCAGCCGAATCAGCAAGTATCACTAGGTGACTGGGCTGGTGGAATGAAAGATGTACAACAAAAAGTGCAACAATGGACAAATAGCGACAATGATCCCTTGAATACATTGATTGGTGCACCATTTGAAAAGATCAAAGAGGATATTCATGCAAGTCTGGGACAATGGAAACCACCTAATTACAATGAAACCAAGGTGATAGCATCATCAAATCAAGAGCTACATGCGACATGGTGCACAGCTGAACCACTGGTGAATGCATTGAATGATACCAAAACAAAGCTGCACACTGTCATTTATATTTGTATTGTGCTTGTGGTGCTCTTTCTTGTTATTACTATCTGCATCAATATGCTCTACATGCGTCGTCGATCTCAATTTCTCACACAATGGCGACGTCAACTTGCATATGACTTGTCACACAATGTCAAGGAGCAAAATACTGCTTTGCAAAAGGAACAACTTGTTGTTGAACAAGAACTGGTACTCTTTGGTGATGCACATGAACATTCTGCAAGCACTTTGGTTGATCCACATAGTCGAATGGCAAGATGGATACGTACACTGACTATTCACCGATATGCTGTATACTGCCTTTTGGTTGGAGTCGTTGGTTTGGTTGCAACTTTTACATTACATGTGATCATTGACAAAGTGATGGCTGGACTTGCACCGGGGTTTGATGCAGCTGCCAATGCATGGACATCCGACATTGCTGGGTCTGCTACTTCTTCCGCTCTACATCAATTGGATGTACAACTCGAGCAAATCAACACCTGGATCACACAAGCTGAAAAAGACATGAATGAACAAGCATTTGGTGTCGTACGATCTATAGCAACAGCAGCTAACTCCACATTGGGTGTTGTGACGCAACATGTTACTGACTTTGTTCAAACGACACTGGGTGGTACTATACTGGAACAACCTGCTAAAGATGTATTGGATTGTGTCATGATGTTCAAAATAGAGAAGATTGAACAAGGTCTTGATTACATTGTAAGTAGAATGTTATCGTCAGATGTATCATAAGCTCATTTCATGCATTGTTTCTTTTATAGGTACAGCATGCACATGTAAACTTGACTCGATATGAAGCAGCTGATGTTCGTACAACCATCCAAAGCAGCTTGCAAGATATGCAAATTGCACCCATTCATAATATGTGGCAGTCATTGAATGATGCAGTGACAAGTACTATACAAGGAGATTTGACATTATACTGGGTGATGCTTGCCATGTGGTGTTTAGCAGTGATATGTGTTTTATTGGTATCTATAACGAACAAGATATTGAATAAGAAATAAAAGAGTCATTGTAAAGAAAAGGGGGAAACAGGATGGGAAAAGGATGACATGTGGATGTGTCTGGTTGGATTACTATCAGCTGAAAAAAAGAGACCAAGCGGCACCAGTGCGCCTTGTGCACTATCCACTCCAACAATCAAAACCCGGACGCGCTACCCGCTGACTATTTTCCATACTCTTCCACCCTTTTTCTTGCGCTACATAACCGGATTCAGTTACCATGTTCATCATCAACTGGTTCTACGATGTCTTGTCGTCCTTAGGTAAACATATATTTGCTAGATGGGAGTACCTTGGTTGACTTAATAACTCATCCCAACATGACATCTAGGTCTCCTCAACAAGAATGCAAAGATTCTCTTCTTGGGTCTCGATAACGCTGGAAAGACTACTCTCTTGCACATGCTCAAGAACGACCGTCTTGCCACCTTGCAACCTACTCTCCATCCCAGTAAGTGTTTTGGACGATAAGCGTCATTGGCAAGAGTCAACTTTTTTAACGCGTGTGTGTGATATAGCTTCTGAAGAATTGGCTATTGGTAACGTCAAGTTTACAACTTATGACTTGGGTGGACATCAACAAGCTCGTCGATTATGGCGCGACTATTTCCCTGAAGTTTCAGGCATTGTGTTCCTTGTCGATTCAGCTGATCATCGTCGTTTCCCCGAAGCCAAGGCAGAATTGGATGTAAGTAATCGATATGGAAAAGAGAGAGAGAGATTGGGATGTTACAAAGAGTGGATGAGACTTATCCATATCTATAGGCTCTTCTTGCCATTGAACAACTTTCCAATGTTCCCTTCCTCGTCCTTGGCAACAAGATTGATGCTCCCGGTGCTGTGAGTGAAGATGAGCTTAGACAACAACTTGGCATGTTCCAAACTACTGGCAAGGTAAGATAATGATCCATGCGTGTTGTTTTATATCTGGATACTTATCATTTAATAGGGTAAAGTGCCACTCAAGGATATCCGACCTATTGAATTGTTCATGTGCTCTGTGGTGATGAGACAAGGTTACGGCGATGGCTTCCGTTGGTTGTCACAATACGTGTAGAAATCTTAGCATCCTATCTTTTTTCTCTCTTTTTTCCCCCTTTTCTTCTTTTAGCAACTATCCCAAATACGACAAAAAGTATCCCTATTCCATGTTTTCTCTCAGTGACTGTATTGCATATTGTGATTTGGTTCTTGAAAGAAGGAAATGTATCTTGTTATGAGAATTCACTTGAATCGTTGATTCGACAGCTTGTTACTACCTGCGAGATGGATCTGTAATGACATGACAATGCTTGTTACACGTGAATGTAAACGTGCGTTTGAACATGTTGTAGGCTATTTTATGAAATGATGATCATATCGCAGCATTGTGAAGACTAGAAGGAGGAAACTGGTTGTCAAGAGAATCTAAAGGGATGAAGACTTTCAAGACACATAGTTGCGTGACATAGGATAAATGGATGACATGTATACAATCATTAAACCTTGGTATCAATAAAAACATTCATATGGACATAGGAATAGCAATGGCAACCAAGACTTTGTCAATAATCATGCACATGTTTTATGATGAAAGAATGCTATGAGGAAGGTGCTTTGATCATGTGATCATTGAAAGTGATGCGGATATTGAAATGAAGGTGGGAGTAAACCAATTCTCGTGACGCGGCGACCAGTCAAGATGAAGCCAAAGTCGGTGTCTCTTTCTCTCTCTCACACACACAGTATTTCTCTCTAGACCAGCCAGTCGCCACCACTCTTTTCCCCCTTATTTTTATACTCCATGGCTGCACAACCACCACCACCTGAACCTACCATTGACTTCCACTACTATGACCAGCCAAGTACGATCTCGTACTTTGAAGCCATTGTCGACAATCTACGTTCCGATCTGCAATCCGAAGGTGTCGACACGACCCTGACAGCTCCAGAACTAGCTCATTTCACAGCACGTTTCCAACAATTCCAACAATCTGCTCTAGGTCGTTCTGCAGCACAAGCTATTCGTTCAAGTGGTGTGAATTCGTTACCGGCGCGTATTCCTTCGTCTTTTCTTGAAGCCAACCAGACACTAAGCACTTCTTCACCACTGTATCATGTACTCAAGGCAGCATATCTCTTCCAATCCGATAAAGGCATTAGTGATTGGCAGTTTGATGCAGCAGAGGAAAAGGATCTTTATTTGGATTTGGTCAAATATATTGCGCGTTATCTTGAGAAGCCAGCCAAAGTCTATCGCGTTCCTATCGTTGCATTTGATCATGAAGTGGATCCTGGTAACAAACAACAACTTATTGGCATGGTTCAATCCATGGGTGGTAAGTAGAGTATTGATATCTCTAAAGTACATGAACTAATAGGATGTATTTAGGCATGATTGCTGGTAGTGCCATTTCAGCTACGCATGTAGTATACAAGGAGAGCAACAATGTTGATACAACACGAGCTATTCGAGTTTTGGACAAAAAGGATGGACGTTTATTTGTTCACTTTGTCAAGTTGCCTGATTCTTACAATCAATGGATCGACGAGTCTGACAAACAACAATATCGCGACGTGACCAATGAATCCGCCAACACTACAACATCAGATGCATCACCTGTTAATGTCACAGCCAATTGGGTATTGGATAGTTTTGCATTCAATGAATGGGCCAATGTCAAGGATTATATCTATGAAGAACCAAGGACGAGTTTGAAACGATCTGTAGACGAGGCATCATCATCGCTGGCCGACGATTCCAATCCTGCAAAGAAATCACGCACTCCCAATCAGGAAGAGCAACAATCGACTGACAATAATGAAAAGCAACCAACATCATCAACAGCAACCAATGGCACAGTGAATGAAGCAGCAAAGCAAAAGGAGATGGCTAAAAAGTACATTGCAGTCCAAACACACGAGATTATCATCCCATCTTATGCAGCATGGTTTGAGCTTGGATCGATTCATGATATTGAACGTCGTTCACTTCCAGAGTTCTTCAACAATCGCAACAAGTCAAAAACACCATCCGTGTACAAGGAATACAGAGATTTCATGGTCAACACATATCGATTGAATCCACTCGAGTACCTTACAGTGACAGCTTGTCGAAGAAACATGACGGGTGACGTCTGTGCCATCATCCGTGTACATGCATTTTTGGAACAATGGGGATTGATCAATTATCAGGTAACAAGCTAAAGACAAGAATGACATTATACATCAACTAACAGGGTTGTTTTTCTTTATTTCTAGGTGGATCCTGATATGAAGCCATCCAATATTGGTCCTCCATTCTCTGGTCAATTCAAAGTGGTTGCTGATATGCCAAGAGGATTTGCTACCAAGAAAAAGGAGTCGAATGGTACAGCCATGGATACAGATACTGAGGAGAATACCAAGAACATGGAGGAGGATAAGCCATTGTCACCAAAGAAGGAAGAGGATGAATCCAAGGCCAATATCAAGTTGGATTCCAACATGGAGTTACGACGAGACGTCTATGACAAGACATCCAGCAAAGCAGAGTGCAAGTCATGTGGCAAAGAATGTGGACAAGAGAGATACAAGAATGACAAAGGTGTATATCTATGCAATGATTGTCACAAGGATGGAAAGGCACCTTCAGACACATCACTGGAAGATTTCAAACAAGAAAAGGTGGCTGCACCATCCAAACCATGGAGTGATCAGGAGAATGTGTTATTGATGGAAGGCATGGAGATGTATTCTGATGACTGGAACAAGGTGGCAGATCATGTGGGATCACGTACACGTGATGAATGTATCTTGCATTATCTTCAATTGCCATTCGAGGATCCTTATGTTGACACTGAGATTGCAAAGTTGGGCTTACTTCAATACGATCCTAGTCGTCAAACTGAAAATCCAATCATGTCAGTTGTTGCATTCCTTGCATCCACAGTGAAGCCAGAAGTAGCAGCAGCAGCTGTTGGTCAAGTACCCAAAGAACGAACCAAAGATGACAAGGAGCAACAAGAACAAGAGGAGATCAAAAAGAAGGAAGAAGAGAACAAGGAGGCACGTCAATTGACACACAAGTTATTCCGTACCAAGCTACAACATTTCCAGGCCAAGGTTGCTCAGTTTGAGAAGCTTGAAAGCATTGTGGAAGATGAAAGGCGAAAGTTGGAGAAGGAACGACATCAAATGACAATGGATCGACTGGCACTGAAATCAAAGATTGAACAAGTGGAACGTGAAATGCTTAAGCGTGGCAACACACCCAATAGTATTACACCTGCTCAGATTCAACAACAAATCGCTGGTGGAATGATGCCTGGTGGATCCAACATGTATATGAACCCTGCTGCTGCCGCTGCTGCTGCCGCTGCTGCACATGCTGCTGGAGGACAACCCAATGCACAACAGCCACATCCAATGCAAATGCAACAACAGCAATACCAGTTACAGATGCAACGACAAATGCAACAAGGTCCAGTATCACAAGCACCAGGACAATATCAACAACAGCAACAACAACAACAGCCCCCATCATCAGGTCATAATTTCAACATGATGTCGTTCTAGTCTTATCTTTTTGTCCATTTTACCCCCATCCTTGTTCCATTTGCTTTTTCTCTTTCTCTTCTTTTTATACAAAACGAAAAATGAAAACTCGTACAAGAATACAATAGCATTAGATATATTTCTACTATTTGGCAACTCGGTTGTAAAAGTTGGCTCGTTTAAGTCCCATGGCAGTCTTGTAAGGTGCAGTGATAGGTGGTTGTAATGGGTCAAGCGATGCGCGAGATGACTAGAAACATGTGGATAAGTAAATAGTTGACATTCGTTTTCATCCACTTACATCCAAGGGATACGTGCGATCAGAATCATAGCCACTATTATAACATACCCTGTTAACTTGTATGATCCAACACTCTTTTTGACCCTTACTTTAAATCGCCACATGCAATAAAAGGCACAATCACCCGGTTTGGACCAACCAATTCATTCATTTCATCTATGGCAAAACAATGAGCAAAAGAGAGACACTTTTGTCAATCAAAGAGTAATACATACCATATTGCATGTCCAGCAAGGGATTTGCCATTGTTGGTGTGTAATCCTTAGGGGGTTGATAGCCTTGACAAACAATGAATGCCTCTACAATATGCTATTAGGATTTCATTCATGTTCCTCTTCTTCCTCCTTACCTATACTAGAGTTTCGAGAACTGCGTGGTTTACTGCATGTCACCGTAGGGAAGAAGATCTTGAGCTGTGAATATAACAAGGTGATGTCTTTTCCTCGGAAAATCTTGGCAACAAAGGTACCACCAGGTCGTAAGACATGTGTAGTGATATTCAATGCCTACAATGACACCACATCAATCATCATCCTTCCCATGCCTTTCTTCGACTTACTGCTAGCAAGAGTTGTGCTTGGATATATTCGTCCATATCATGGAGACCAGTGACTAATTGTACGAGTCAGATCCATGCATAGCTTTCATTCTTTATTGCTGCATGAATACTTACCATCAGGAGCACCATCACATACTACAAGATCAGCCATTTCACCTTCAAAGTAAGAAATGATTTGCTCGGCAGTTGACTTTTTGGTAATGTCGCCTTGTAATTGAATCACACCATCCAAAGGAGCCTAAACATACATACCAACATTGGTCAATGCATGACATCCTTTTATCCCATCATCTCCTAGCTTACCATCGCCTGCAAATCCACAGCTACAATCTTGGGTTCTTGTTCTTGGGGATTCTTTGCATGGTTGTCTCTATTGGATATGACATGTAAGCGAGCTATCTTTTGCATTGGATACAAAACCAACATACGCTAGCTTCTTGGAAAGTACTTGGGACCAACTTCCTGGTGCAGCACACAAGTCAACAGCACGATGGACACCTAGTTTACTCCTTAGTTAGTTGAAGCATAACTAAATAAAGAGATACACACCTTCAAACAAGTTAAAGTCCTCATCGATCTGTAAAAGCTTGAAAGCGCTACGAGCACGCCAGCCTTGTTCTTTGGCTAATCGGTAATACTAGAAGCGTCCATTGTGAGCCAATACTTCTTGGCCAAGGACAAGCATTGTTGTTGTACTCACCACGTCGCGTTTGTCTTTGGAGGATTTACCCATGATCGATCGAGAGGAGAGGCAGTTGTCCAAAAGTGGACTTTGGAGGAGATGTATTTGGCGCCACCACCAAGCCCAGTGGAGTTGATTTGACCAATGATCCCAAACTGCAGACTACTTTGTCATCTTGTAATGCAGCACTACCAAAATGATATAAGCATAGAAGCAGAAAAGAAGGAAATTGTCTCAAGTTCATTGTGCTTCCTTATAATGTCGCTGTTTCCCAATAAACTGGTGATGGATGCATTGATCGAGCTGATTGAAGTCATGACTTTTGAAAGATGTAGACATTTTGATTGATGTTTATTGTCAATGTAAAGGAATACAAGTACAAGATATAAGAAGCGCAGTATATATGACTTTGGTTCTGATGTACAGCTTTAGCTCAATAGCAAAGGTGACTTTGTATAAGCCGATACAGTCTGCTAAATTTCAATTGTTCTCATCTTGTAAGATATATTTCGCCTTCTCGTATGTTGATGTTGTCAAACAAATGACCGAGGAATGGTGTCAAGTATTGCTTCTTAAGCTTGTTCTAGAGGATCTAAACATCAGACCATCGAGAAAAGGTGTTCATTAAAGTGCTCAATAACTCCGTAGTTTTCCGCAGTTCTTGTCCCTCCTTGCCATCAACATGATCCGCTATCGATTCATAACTGCGCGAAAGCTTTTTCATGTCACGTAATGGCAGGTTGATGTGAGATGAAATAAGGCTGTCGAGTTCTGAGCACCAATTACGTACAGTGACAGGGAAGATATCCCATCCTTGCTTCAAACAGAATGCTTCCAAGACATGTTGATGACATATAGCTTGAAATCGATGCAAACATGATGAAGATTGTGCAGCAGTGAACACAAAAATGTTGCTAAGCGAAAGCACCCGATTGTCAGAAAGAATTTCACCAGCTTCAGCCAACTTGTTTGAGCGTTTTCTGAAGACAACAACCTGCTCTGTGATGTCCAAGTCTCTGATGATCCAGCGATTGATTGGTACCCATTCCTCAACACCTTCAAGATATGTAAACACGGTGTTGGTGTTCGTTAAAGCTGCGATTGGCAGGGTTTGCTGATGAGAAGTCGTCTTCTGTATCATTCTACATAGATAAAAAGCTAATGATGAATAACCATATGCTACATGACTCATTATCAGCATCACTTTATGCCGAAAACTTCATACCTGATCAACCTGGATGAGATGTTTGTACAAACAATTGCATGTTAGATACCTTTTTCAGATTGGTGAACCAGCAAAACATTTACTTACCTCGATGGCTTGCCTCTAGGCAGGTCTTTCAGGAATGGCTTCCTCATCTTCACCTAAATTAGTTTCATCAATGATTATCACACAGAACACTTTTGTCTATGACTGGTACTCACGATTGGGATTCAAAGTTACATGGCTTGAATTCGCAACAATTATGCTATTCCCTGTTGCTGTGTAAGTTTGATTCGATCCTTGGTTGTTGGGTGGGACAAAAGGAGCCTTCAAGAGACCAGTAACATAGCCTTTCACTTCACGAGGAAGTCGAGTTTCCAAAAGTTGCTCAAAGTCGTTGCTGTATTCCTGTCTAATCTTGTCTCTATGATGAAATGGCTTGCTGCGAATAGGCGCTTGTGCCTTGTAGGCCTTCCAAGGCGAGAGTTGTATTGGCAAATGCTTTTTGCACAGCAAATGCTTGCTGGTTGACCATTCTTAAGGCTTCATGTCACCAACAAAAGAGTTCCCAATTTCTCAAACTGGTGTCATATTCAGCTTGTATAGAAAGGAGGATCATATATCACAAAGGATCCATCAGGAAATAAGGTCATATGTCACAATGACAATGGGGATCTACATAGATCATTAGAAATATCAAAGCAGTAAGTATCCTTCAATCTATGGGATCATAATGGCATTCCTGACACGTACCAAGTGATGGGTTTCTTGATGATATAGGTAATCAAATGAGCGAAAGAAACGTGTGATGCTAATGCTGGTGACAACAAGTCTTGTTTATATGTGAATGGGCGTGGGAATTGTTGTCCATGTAAGAAAAGGAGATGTTGATTGATTGGGATGATAAAGTGATTAAGCATCTCAGAATACTGAGTCAACTGGTAAATCCACTGACTGATATACGACTCACTGCCTTGAAAGGGAGCTTTTGTAGGTGATGTAAGTATGCCCAGTGTACAAGTGTTCTCCTAGAGACATACCAGAAGGTAGAATAGTATATGCAATCACAATGAAAGATAAACGAAGATGATATGTGGCAATGTTTGTGATCCATTCACGTGCATGGGCTTGTGAAATGTTGCCGGCATAAACAAAGGAAGGGTGATGCATATATATTGCAATATTATGATGTTATTGAAGTGATAAAGTAGTCGATTTCATGAAGCGTGTGTTTCTCTTAATGACATTGATTGATTACAATCTAGTTAGAAGCAAGACTATTGGATGGTGTTCATGCTAAAAAGGAGCAGGCAAGAGAGGAATGCTGCTTTTGCTGCTGCAAAACCTGTTTCTTAGAGGCATTTCTATTATAGTAAGTATCCCTTATCATATAAAGCTTCCATTATCATCAAGAACAAACAACATCCTCTTTAAGTATGGTCTTGGAAAGACAACAAAGAAATTGCCAAGCCCTTGTGTCATTCTTGTCTTGGATATTTATGTCCATGCTTGCTACAATGTACCCTGGCTGGACATCTCCGATTCAATGATCTGCAAAAGTGGCCTGGTAGCATATGTCGACATGCTAGTACAAAAGTGCAAAAAGAAGATACCATGAGAAGCAATAGCAATGATAAACGAGCTAACCAACTGATATGCTTTACTTTACATCATACAGTGACCAATTTCACCTGATATGTCATTAAGATTGATGATGATGGGATCGTCGATTCCTTATTCAAAGACCGATGCCTGATGATGATGATGTATTGGATGTCTCTCTTTCTTTGCAATATGCTACTGCAGCAAAAGATGACATATACTGCTACTACTATTATTGGCATAGTGACAATTGCAGTATATACCCTGATTCATATAGCATAGTAATACATAAATGGCTGAATTGACTTTATCCATGTGGCTATGTACATTTGGTGAGCCGCCTTGAAGAGGCGAATGAAATGATTGTCGGTGGAGGATCTGTGCGCAGGAATCACAGCGAAGGAATCCAACGTGTGATATCAGTCTTCATTGTGATTGGTGACATTCAACTTGATCCGCCCAAAGGACACAAGAAGATGCACAACTGGGGAAAAGACATACGACATAGTCGTCATTACTAGAATAATGGCTTCCATTGAATAACATCATATTCTAGATCAAGTTTTATAAAGACAACCAAGGTAATGCTTATAAGGAGTGATGAATTAACCATAAAAGTTGAGTGAAAGGTCTCTCTGATGCAGGGATGCTACACAAACAGTTGGGTGGAACAAAAGGCGGCAACACAAAAGCACATGAGAACAGTGGCAAGCTTAAAATGTGGATCTCTTTCACTTTTTCCCAAAAAGACAACGAGGATGGATTTTGGTTCCTTCGACTTGGAAAGTAACAACAACAACATTCTCAAGTCGCCATACGCTTTACCAACGAGCACTGCAGCAGCACAACAACATGACAATACGCAACAGCATACAACTTCACACGCCAATGTCGACTTTTATTCGTTTACACAACATGACTTCAACAGCATGGCACTCGATCTACCGTCTCACGCATTTGACTCTTACAATGTACCCCAACTGACACCTGACGGTCGAGACCAGAGTAACTGCACCAATAGTAGTGTCTTGACTGGACAGAATCCAGATTATACCATGTCACCTTTACAGATATCAACGTCCAACCATGGACAACATCAACAAACTATTTCACTAGAAGACATGACCAACTTTAATGATGATGAAGTAAGTAATTATATATCTCGGTGGATGGAATGGGATAGAAACTTTTAAAGGAGGAAAAGGGGTTCAAGGTACGAGGATAAAGATCTCATCTCGTTTCTATAAGCTACAGGATTTCCTAAGTCCTTTGGTATCTCCAGCTATTGTACCAGCAACACATCATCGTAATATGGCAACTACTGAATCAGCTTCTTTTTCACCATTGACATCTCCTGCACTACATTCTGTATCATATCATCAGTTCTCTAATAACATGGATCAGCATCTGAACCAGCTCAACTCGGAACAGCTTCCAGAAAGTGTACTTCAGCAGAAACTTGCCATGATTGAACAACAGCAACAACTATTAAGATCAGCACATCGTCATTTACAGCCAGGAACATCAAAAAGTACCAACAATGGATCATCTGTCATTACTCCTAATGCTACACAAGAGATACAACAATCCCCTGCAGGTGCCATTTCCTCATCTCGTAATAACGTGACCAGTCAAATACAGCATCAACCAGTGTCATCATCATCATCTACAGCAGATATTGCACCAGCTACACCATCACTGTTGATGAAACTTGGTCGTGGAAACAAGGCAACTGCATCCAATACATCTACCAACAACAATCCAACATCAGCTGTGGATAATATGGGATCATTACCTGCTGCCATGTTGGAAGATAAGACAAAGGCAACTGGTAAAAAAGTAGCACCTGCTCCCAAGCGTAGAAAAACATCTCGGTCATCTGCTGTTTTTACATCGCCTGGACTTACGCCTACACATCACATGTTATCTCCCCGACCCACAAGCGATCCAGCTATTGCAGCTCTTGTATCACCTGCAGCTTTACGTCCACAATTGCCTGGGAACAATCCATCATCACCACGTGCTTTGAAACCACTCATTTCTCCTTCAATGAAACCTAATGGCAAACGTTTATCACCACTGGAGGAACAAGCAGCTCTGGCAGCATTAGCAACCAAAAGCAATTATCAAAACATGCGTGAAGGAAATGCAAAAAGTCTTGGGATTGACTTTTCATCCAGTTTTCAGTCAGGTGTGGAGAATCGACGTTCAGCACACAAAGCAGCAGAACAAAAACGAAGAGACATTCTCAAACAAAGTTTTGATTCGCTTCGTAAAGAGATTGCAAGTGCACTTGTGGAAGAAGGTGGTACATTCAGTATACAACAGAGCAACAGCAATAGCAATAGTGAAGAACAAAAGAATACCAGCAACACGACATCATCAGCAACAACAACAATGACTGAAGAAGATAAGGAAAAGATGGTCAAGCAGATGAGCAAAGTGGTGTTAATACAGCATTCATACGAGTATATTCTGAAATTGAAGGCTGACAGTCGACAAAAAGATGAGCAACTGGTGAAACTTAAAGACGAGATCGAATCACTGAAACAACAATTGAAGGGTCTTGCTGACACATCAACAACATCCAAGGGTGAGGATAGTAAGCCTGCAACAGGAGCACCAACAACAAAGGAGAAAGAGCATGAAGCATTGTCATCATCATCATCAGAAAAAAGCTAGTTTTACCCATGTTTCTTACAAGCAAAACGTCACCAGTACAGCATCATCACACCGCATACAATATATGGACACATTACACATCACCTGGTACACGCACCCAACATCCCTTTTCCTCCTTTTTCCCCTTTCTCCCCTCAGTCAGTTTACACTTTTTCGTTTTTCCTTCTTATTTTTCCCTTATGGGTTTTTTTCAATATCTTCTTTCTTCTTCGCATCAACAAGATTCACCATTACAGCAAAGAATAAACAAACAATCATCTGCTACTACCAACACAACATCTACAACGACTGTATTACCAACCATGTTGTCTAGTAACAACCAACAGCCGAATCTTTCACCGACAGCAGGATCTTCATCATCTTCACCAACAGACCATCAACAACAACATCATCATCACTTGTTTCATATGCATACAACCAATGAGCGATTTCGCATATTAGAGGATGGCACGCATGAACATCACTTGTCTAGTCCTGCTCAAAATCGATTAACGTCTTCTATCAATGACTTTGTGGATGGATTGTTTCATCGAGAATCAGCACGATCTTTAAGACTATGGGGAGGTGATAGACGTATGTCGCCTGAAGAATTACAAGAAGAACGTAATGCGATTGATGCCAGTTTACATCGTACAACAACACCAGAGACTTGTCTTGCTCAAAAATGGGGTGTAACTCAAGAAGTCATTGGAAAAGGCGCGTTTGGGAAGATTCGTATCATTCGTCGTGAAGTACCAGCATCATCATCATCAGCCGATGAAGAACAACAACAACAACAACAACAATTGTTTGCTGTCAAGGTAATAGTGTGATTGTATTGGATGATACACCATGTGTCTTATAGTGCATATATATATAAGGAATTCCGGCGCAAAGGAGCTGAAACGCTAAAGAGCTATGTTAAGCGGCTAGTGTCCGAATATGAAATTTCATCAGTATTACAACATCGCCACATTGTGGCAACATTTGATTTACTTCCATTGACTGAGACATCTAGCACTTATTGTCTTGTAATGGAATACTGTGATGGTGGCGACTTGTTTGAATTGATCTTTGAATCATCAGATGGATTAGCGACAGCTGAAGCCAATTGCTTTTTCAAGCAACTCTTACAAGGTGTGGCGTATTTGCATAGCGTGGGGATTGCACATCGTGACATCAAGCCTGAAAACTTACTACTTACGTCAAATGGGTGTCTCAAGATATCTGATTTTGGATCTTCTGTATACATTGGTGGAAGAAAGGATGATCATGAAGATGAGGATGTCATGTATTACTGCAAAGGAATAGTCGGATCTGAGCCATACATTGCACCTGAGCAATTTGTGCAATCATCGTACGACGGACGTAGAGCTGATGTGTGGAGTTGTGCAGTGGTTTACGTGGCGATGGCAACAGGAAGTCATTTGTGGCATGTGGCTCGTCAAGGTGAAGATGATGATTATGATCGCTTTCTTCGATTTCGACAACTGCTGGACAGCGAAAGACAACGAGTCAAACAAATGCACAATAACAATCATCATCTTGATCCTTCTGAAATTCAACGTGCTCGTGAAGTCATACGAAGACGTGCTCAAGAAGATGGTTGTGATATGCTCACTGGTCTTGAGTTTGGTGCCAAAAAGCTGGTTTATCGCATGTTGGATCCAAATCCCTTGAAACGACCTTGCATTGAACAAATACTCAACAGCCCTTGGGCAACCAATGTATGGTCATGTCAGTCTGCTGCTCATGATACCTGACACACAAGTCATATTTTCAAAGGATACTTCTTTTTCTTCCATCATTCCTCCCCCCACATACATATTTCTTTACCTGTATCAATAGTTCCCCGTCATGTTTTAGCGTCTATTTTATTGCCAGTGACCAATAACATATACACACACATCTGCCAAACAGAAATTTATGTTGCACAAGTGCTGCAGAGCGGAAGACAATGACGTTGAAAAGGTGGGGGTGGGTTAAGGAGAAAGAAAAATGAGATAGAGAGAGGCTTGTACCTGATCCGTGTCCCCAATGCAAATATACTCTTTCACACACATATCACACATATGAATGCATGATGTGCTATAGTGATCTACACAACATTTGAACAGCAGTAGTGATCATCATTGTGCTTATTCTCTTCTTTGATTGGCATTAGCAAGTAGAGATATAAAAAGTTGGTATGGTAGTACTGTGATGATCCAGGGTTGCCGAGGAATGATCCTTCATTATACATCTCGATGCAAACCACCATGCAAGTATATGCGGCAGATCCACTTTGGGGATGACTTTTACTTGATGATATACATTTATAAAAAGAAAACTGAAATGGCAATGTGCAAAAGTGTATACATGAAATTGTGGGTACATTTGGTTATCATCATCATGGGCCCTCTTTAGTAAGATGGGGGGAGGGACCAGGAAGTGTGTGTGTGCAGGTAGTAGATTTTTCACTTTTCCGCTGTGGACCTCTTCCGTTTTCACGTCACATGGTGGGTTGGCAATCTTCTTGTGCTTTGGTTCCTTTCCGCTTATAACTACTTGTCCCCCACTTCTTTTTCTTCCTTCTTTTTTCAGCTTACTGCTTTCTTTTATATACATTTCCCACTCTTTTCTCTTATATATCACAAACACAGGCTTCTTGGACCCGTTGCACCGGTAAACAGTTTATTCCCCGCTGTTCTCCCCGCTAACCTGATGCAACGCAATGCCGATGGACTGAAACTTGACAACCCATTACCAGCTCAGGCACACACTTTCTCTTTCCGTTTTCAACAACATACAGCTTTTTATTCAGTCACCCAAAAAAGAAGACCTTGATTGGACTATTCTACAATGCAAGTGGCTGAGACAACAAGACCTTTATCTTCCAACGAGATTGCAACAAGCGAACGATCGACTGGTGGTATTGTATCCGAAGAAAAGTACAATCTCTTGAAACGACAGCTTCGTGATATTACCGAGGTAGCAACCATCCGATATAATATGCTGGGGGCTAGGCACAGGTTGTGGTAACGGGTTGGTTTTGTACAGCGAAACGAGCTTTTGGTCAACGACCTTAGTCGAGCCAAGAAGCGGCTAAGACGACTTGCCAAAGAGAAAAAGTAAGTAATGGGTTTATTGTTACATGATTCCTTATGCTTACATTATCGTTATCTATTAGCATTCTATTGGATAAGCTATGTCAGTATGACAATCATGCCCGATTCACGCACAAGAAGACATCCCATCCAATTGCACCTCTATCTACAGGATCTACTGCCATGGAGATTGACGATATGGTTACTGATAATGTGATGATGGATAAAGGTAAGGAGAAAGAAGGAGATGATTTGTATTTGGTAAAGAGATCGCGCGTTTTTCTTTTTAATGCTCATTTATCCCCCATATCAGCTTCCTCCTCCCCACCGCCACAACTTGCACATCCCCCTACTCCTTGGCAGCCACCTCCTGCAGTACAATCACACGTATCCAATACTACTACTTCCCATCTACCATCACAACAATCTTTATTATTACCATCATCATCTACGACAACAACAACAACTACCAATCGTATTGAATCTTCACCTTCCCCACCACAATCACTACCACCACTACCACCAACACAGCAACAACAACCAGCACAATCAATGCATTCTATCAGTTCTATTCTTTCGCCACAACCTACTTCATCTTCTCCACCTCGTTCTATTTCCGATCCAAGTACAGCTTCCTCTTCATCATCCCAAGGTAGTACAAGCCCTGCAGGTGTTACTGGTACAACAACAACTACTGCTACTAGCAATCCATCATCAGCATCAATGCAATCAGCTATAGGAGGTCCCAAGGTAGAAATCATGTATCAAGATGGTCGTATGGTGCCTTCATCTCGCCCAAAAAGAATGAGACGTGGTCCTGTTGAACCCAAAATGCGACGTGTACAACCCCTTGAAAAGGATCCTGTATCAGGGGAATATAAGCTTCCTGCTCGTGTTGGTATTCTTACAGTTCATTCACTTGGTCGTGTTGTCCCTTTGCCTACCTATCACAATGATCGTTATATTTGGCCCCCTGGTTTCAAAGTAAGCAGGTATGTTGTTTATCCTCTATCCATTTATGACCAGTAGGAGGCTTAATGCATGCATTGTTATGTAGAACTTATCTTAGCATGGTGGATCCAAGTGCCAATACAGTGTATACATGTTCTGTGGAAGAGAATGGCGAGCAAGGACCAAGAGTATGTAATTGGAATCAGTCATTTTCATTCATGTTTCTTACATATGGAATGTAGTTTCGAGTGGTAGCTGATGATTGTCCTGATCAACCTATCATTGCCAATTCTGCTACTGGTGTATGGACTGCCATTGTCAAGCGAGCCAATGAAATTCGCAACAGAGAACATTCCAACTCTGGCAAGTGATTCTTATTCACTTTTATGAGATTGATTGATTAACGCCTATGATATTACTATAGCTTCTGGACCAGATTACTATGGATTCACTCATGCTACTATCGCAAAAATGATTCAAGATCTTCCAGGCACTGAAAACTGCATCAATTACGTGTGGCAGCAATTTGGTGAAATGCATCAACGTACAGCAGCAGGTGTTGCTGCAGCAGCAGAGAAGAAGAAGATCAATCTTCAAATGATGGCAAGTGGGGATACATTGCAGCAATGACATAGTTTTGGCTAACAGGCATTATAGGGAAGTGCCAATAAGCGAGCTCCTCCTTCAGCAGCAACCAGTGGTGATGGATCAAGTAGTAATGGCTCTTCTAGTCCACCTGGTCCAGATACAGTTGCCAATCATGCTTCATTACCTTCTCTTGCCGAATCAAGCAATATGGATACCGCATCAACTTCTACAGCACTTTCAGTGGATATGCTTACCACACCTACACCAGTGGATCATCATCATCGTACAACCACTCCTGAACCTGTTGTTAGTGTACCAGCTTTGGAACCTGTCCCTGAAAACCATGCTTAGCATCCTTATACTTTTATACGCCCTCCCATTCTATTTTCCTGCTACTTTTTATAAACACGACAATGTTGCTATTCTTGCATACTATAAGTGACTCAGCTTGTATACAAAAGATGTTCATCAGAACTTTGGACTTTTTTGGTGTACCATCCACATGCTATTCTTTATATATATCTCGCATACGACAAGCTAATCAGATGTTCTGATGCATTGACGACTTGATTCATGCCGCACCATTCGCATAAGCATTCATGCAACCATCCATCCACATCTTTCATGTGCTTACATATGTGGATTCCAGTTGCATTTTCTTATGCAATGTCCTTATGAAGAGTGGATGAAAAAGATAAAGAGAGAAAGGACTCTTACGCGTCATGTCGTGCTCATGGATCATCACTCTGGGTATAACAAGTTGTCCCACTTGTACTAGATTGTTCAAGTGTCCCATCCATCACTCCTTTTGGTATATCTAGTCAATGAAAGATAAATATGTACATGATCCACTTTTGATTCTAGAAGCTCGGAGGACAAGGCCTACTTGAAACCACGCTGAATCCTTCTGGTAATAATATAGATACCTCTGGTCATTGAGTAATCATGTATAGTCTTTGTCAGCCAAATCAATCTTTCAAGTAATCATGATGAAGCAGATCAATACATGAAGGAATCTTGAGTAGCTGTCAAGTCAGCTTCATACATGTTTGAATCTGGGTGAATCATCACAAAGACAAGCTTTCATTTGCAGTAGCACTTTGATCATGCCTGACTTTCTGAAAGCTATTACATCGACCCTAAAGGAAAAATAGGACCAAAGAGAGAGTTGCACAAAAGAGGAAATCTTTCCGACTCTTTCCTTAAGAACAAGCTTTCATGTTGTGGATAAAAGGGAGTCATCGGGTGTGAATGAAAAGTAGATGTATATACATCACACGCTATTTTCCCTGAGCAATTCCCACAGACTTTCAATATATGGATTTCCCACGAAGACACGAATCTTCTTTTCTCCGGGAAGCAATCCATTTCATCATACCACTCACATACACATGGTCTGTGTTTTCCATGACACACATATACAGAGACAAATCTCGAACTTTAGATCACGGGTGATGTAAAATGTTTGAAAGTCATTGTATCGTGTGTGTGTGGAACCTTCCTTTTCTTTGTTTCCCGTTTCAATTGTTTCCAATACAGAATTTCACACCTAGTTGTTTCAATCTTTTGATGAGCTTGTGTAAGGCTAAACAAGAGAAGAGCGACTCGGATCTGATCTCAAAAGTGGGTACAAGTCAAGGACGATCAACATGAAATACGATCTTTTCTTTAGAGGGATATCCCGGATGGTGCAACAATAATATATATATATATTCAAAACAAGCAAATTTCAACATACAAATATATATAAGGGAAGGGGAAAGCTAGTTTTGTTTGGTGAGAGTCGAGACTATAACAATATATGAAGACAAAAGTGGGGGGAAGAAACAAGTAGGGTATAATGAATATCATAAGGCATATATATACACTTTAAAAATAGGGGGTTCAAGAAGGCAAACAAAGAGAGAAAGGATCATGTACCTTGAACATAAAGAAGATCAAGACCATGATGATGAATAAGTCAAAGCAGGAGAAGACAATAACATCTTGATAGGTGGTAATCGATAAGAAGAAGAAGACTGATAGTCATCATCAGTTGGTGTTGAAGGTGGAGATAGTATTGCTGAAGGAGGGGGAAGTATGAGCGTGGGATCCGGCAAACATAATCCGATCCGATGAGCTGATGTAGGTAAAGCAGGATGATGATGATGATGATGATGGGGCGTCCCCAAACTGTGCCATTTTTGGTCATCCATAAATGGTAGCGGTTGTTGATGGTGATGGCGATGTTGTTGTTGTTGCTGTGTATGTCCAGGATCGTCACACATGTCATCGCCATTGTCACTACTTGTATCTGAACTTGCTGATGAACACAAGGTGTCATCCATCAATGGCTGTTGCTCTGGTGTACTAGCTGCTGTAGTATTGAGACTCTTTGTAGATGCTTCATCATTCATTACAGTGACAAATGCAGTTTCAGGTACGCTTTCAGGATCCATCCTTTCAGTAGAAGACAATGAAACACCATGTTGTTTTTCAATATGTCGTGCCAATTGACCTTTTCTCCAAAAGGATTTGAAGCATGTTGGTGAAGGACAATGATGCAATTTGGCAGTGACAGTAGTAGAAGAATGGGATCGATGATGTTGGGATGATGAACAAGTTGATGATGATGAATTGGATGATGTAGTTTGATTGGATAAAGAAGAAGCTCTTGATCGATTAGAAAGTGTTGATCCTGCATGAACAAATCGAAGTATAGAGCAATGTTGTTGTTGTCGTAAATAGGCTTCTTCATCATCAGGTGAACGAGACTTTGATGAAGCTGATTGACGACGTATACGCCTACGTCTATGCAATAGAATGGATGGTGAAGCTACATGAGCACGTGCGTGGCGACTCAACTCGTCCGATCGTGCAAATCGCTTGTCGCAATGGGGGAATGAGCAAACGTGTGGTTTTTCTCCAGTGTGTGTGCGGACATGTCGCACCTTGTGCTCAAGGCGGTAAAAGGATTTTGGGCAGTATTCGCATTGATGTGGACGCTGACAAGCTGCTTGTGCAGAAGTGACTGTAGTAGAAGAAGAATGATCCAAAGGGAGAGCCATGTTATAAGAGAGATGGAAATCAAAAGAAGGAAAAGAACCGATAGAATGAGTCGCCTTTATATTGGGTCGGCATGCAAGTATATGCTTTCACCTATTCCGTTGCTCCACAAAGAGAGGACTATTGTAATTTATTTATGTGGGGGCATTGCCGGAACAAACTGCAGGGTGACACACACACGAGAGCCTTTTGCATCACCAAAACAGGGCCATACTTTTTACTTGTTCCTCGTGTTTGCTCACTTTACAGCCCTACTATGAAGCTTAAAACTGACACGCTCATCTTTCCAACTTGTTCCCCCACCCCCAACTTAACAACATGACTTGTTACTACTTGTTCCCTGATGACATTATAAAGTGGCAAAGTAATCCCATCTCATGTAATCAATTCATTACAAGCCCCTGTTGTGTACATATACATCCACATGTTCTTGATTGACTTTACTATATACCATATATTCAGCTTTTTTCAGGGCTGATATACCTTACACAAGACTATAGTTACATAATCATCACTCTTGTATAGTAAAAGCTATATACAATCTTTAAAAGTCAATGTCCCAATGACAGTCTCTTTATTGTTTAATGGGAACAATGCAATGGGACAGCTATAAAGAAGGATGTAAAGGGTCCGTGCTTGAAGTTTGGATGTTGCAATGAGGAATCTTAGATGTGTGCCTGGATGAGGGGTCCTCCATTGTTTCACGACAGCTGTAGCCAACAGTGTGTATCCAAATGCCCTGACGCTTTGAGTGACCTTTTATTACGGGGAGCTGCATGAGCTTATTCTCTATAAGGCAGCTTGACAGTGCACAACATCCCATCTTTATATATCACCCGCTTTTCTATTGTAGTTAAATATGCGATACACAGTTCCCGAGGCCACACGGTCAAAATGCATCATGTTGATCATCACCTTCATCATCATTTCCACCGAAGCCACTCACTTGCATCCCCTACCACATGATGTGAAGCAAAAATAAGTTGCATCGATGTGCAGATTGTCTTTTTTTCATACTTGCTTCTTCCTAATGCTACATTTACATCTATATGCCTTGACTGCATATAGACTTTGATTGTACAAGCATAATATAGATATGACTGTACATAAGGTATCTTTGATGTGTTGTGTCAAACAGGTTGTAGCTTGAAAGTGGATGTAATGTGATATGCACGACATGTTGTACACACATGGTCGCGTTTGTGTAATCAAAAGGAACAATACTTGCACCTTGAATGAGAAAGTAATGAATAATAAAAGAGATGGCGATATGCATATGCAGCTCAGTACTCTTACCCCTTCATTCTTTCTTTCTCTTTTGCTCTTGATGCCGCGATCTAGTGCTTCATTATATCACTTGCATATATACTTGCCCCATTGTGCTTCATCAAATAACTAACTTGCATATGTGCTTGTATGCGTATTCCATCATCACTACTGGTTCGTGTCATCTTACAAGGAAGCTGATATCATTTCCATGTTGCCGATGACTTTTCACGAGCTCTTTTGCACTAGTATCTATACTTCACTTCACATTATGTTTCCCTTTCGTACATTAGCAAAAGGCAGCCGTGACGAATATGCTGGAATCTTCCTGAACGTATAGATGATCTAAGGATGTTGATACCTATTGATGTTGCTTTATGCATGGATCATAGCTTCTCTGCAATGTGTAAAGATGTGTCTGTACACATTGCTGATCAGGAAAAGGTAATGTGGGGTGCATGGCCAAACTTATTCAAAGAAACTGTGTGCACACAGCAGTATGAGCCGACTTTTTATTCATCTTATCGCGATCCCTGATAACACATGTTCTAATTGGCTATAATGCACCAATCACACACTTTCTTTTGGCTTATAGTTCTTATTTCTCGATATAGCTTTCGTTTTACGATCCACCATCATCACTATCACCACCCATCACAAGTGTGGAAGTATGATTGAAACTAGTATCATCGTAACAAGGAGTTATAAGTGTGACAGTAATGTGTTTCAAGAGAAAAAGATTTTGATGAAGCAAAAGCGGAAACAAAAAGACACAGCAGGCCAAATGCAGGTTGGGTTTAAAGATTTTCACCCGGCACACTTTATCCATCCAAAGGCGATCACGGGGGTATTGGATGGTCGATCCCTTGCTGCTGAGAATATTGCTGAGCCAAACTGACGATCTTGTTTTCATTACAAAATGGCAAGGTAGCACGATTTGTCCCTTCAAATAAAGCAATCCTCCCATTGCCAAGGATCCGATGTTTTGGTTTTTGTTGTGATGTAATCACTTTGGTAGTCGTTTATGCTCAAGCCCTTTTGGATTTTGATGTGGCTCATTATATTTACATGACTAAAAGATCAATCCAAGCCTCCTTTGTCCTCGTTAATGTATATTAGTTACATCTTTACAAGCCATTTGTATATCGTTTCGGGTTTGTTAGCAAGCTTGCATGTGATGGATATAGTCTGGGTGCAGATTAATCCTTTTTGGGGTGCCATTCAACGATCGAAAGCTACAATAAGCAGCTGATCGCGCGAATGGATCAAGCAATATGTAGTTGTTTGACAAGAAACGGCTAGTCTGATGCAAATTGTACATACACTGCAAGAATGTCCGCCGAACTAGCCGATGGATTTCTAGGCTATTTCACATCTGGAAACTACAACACTTTATACAATCTGTTTACTTTGAACAGTCAAACTATTTAGAGCAATCAGGGAAAAGGAGTATAAGGGCGGTGTCAATAGATGATGTTACAAAGAGGAGGGAATTGGACCGGGTAAAGTGCAACAAAGAAATACATTTTGACACGAGAATAACATCGGTTGGTTTATTCCAAAAGAGGACGTCGATCATCCGCGGAGCACACTCTCTTGGTGCGTTTTTGGTGGATCTGTGTGTATCCACCAAACTTATGTGTAGCTGTCTTTGGCCCCTTTGAAGTCTTCTTTCCCCCTTTTTCTTTTTTCTTTCACTTCTCTTATGTCTTCGACACTGGCTATTTCTTCACCAACATCATCTTCCTCCTCTTCATCATCATCATCCTCCCTTTATTTACAATCATCTCCACCACCATCGCCACCAATATCAAAAGAACCTTCATCATCTATACACATCAACCATTCTAACGACGATACCAATTATAACATGAGATTTCTTCCAACACAACCACCATCATCACCATCGTCAAGGAAACATACAAGCAGAAAATATACCCAACATCGTCGACGACGTGATTGTTATCAGCGTTTACAAATCATCATACAAGAAAATGAGCGGATAGAAAGAGAAGAATATGAAACCATGTTGCGTAAAGCACCAAACGTTATTGCTCGAAGATCTCCTAGCCAAGAAAAGCCGAGCATTCTTGTCAAGACACCTGCCATTACCACTCCTCCCGAATCACCTACCACACCATCTTCATCTTCTATTACACCTACCCATCATGAATTCATCAAATCAACATCAACAGCACCAAGGCAATCAGTAAGATTTGCACCAGATCCACCAAAAGTCTTTCACTGTTCAACATCCACATCCCCGATAACCAAACTGCGGAACTTTTTACACTTGTTCTCAGACTGAAAGGATGAATCGGCCTATTTATTGCGCCCTTGTACATCCCCCATATCATATTCATAGCAAAAACACACACATTGCATATAATCATTCTTGTCTCTTTTGGAAACTAGTAGCATCCCTTGTCCTTGTGCAAATCTCTTTTTTATCATTCATCATGTAATATACTACATTCATCTTAGTCCTACAGTAAAAAAAGCAATGTTTCAAGTGTCAGTATTCTGCGTGTGAATCAAATGCAAGAGCGGTATCATTTCAATGATCGCCCAAACCTTACCTGGCGTCCTTTCAGTGTTCGTGTGATGATTTGATCAGGCGTGCTGCATAAATTAGGGGGGTTTGGTTAGAAACTGTTGATGATAGTGTAGTGCATACGTCGATCTTTTTTCCCTCCGCATTTTCTCACACGCTTCTTTTTTCACTCTCTTTGCATGCCGATCTTGCCGTCATCCCAATCAACCCTGATCGACATACAAACTCTCTTTTTCTTTTTGTCTCTCCCCCCATTCCATCCCCATCTTGTTTCCTCCGCGCACTTGATTTCCCGAATGAATGACTTACATGACGTGGACTACAGCACCCCAACCAGACAATGCATCTCTGTCTTGAGCATTCAATAAAGCTTGTGAAATGGTTTCAAACAAATCCTCTGGTTCAAGATCAGGCTCCCACAATGATTCGCACATGCCATACAAATTGGGTCCTGCTGTACCGCTCACAACAAAGTCTTTGGCAAAGTTGATACATCCAATAAGATCCATGGAACATATAAATGGCTCGTTGTTCTTGTCCAATCCTGCAACTACTGGCTCCACAAAATAGGGTCCAAATCTGTAACACATCATCATTGTCAATCGGCATGTTACCAAAAGGATTATCATCATCATCATCTTCTTACCGTCGTTCATAAAGAGTGGATGACACCATGTGAGCTAATGTCTTGGGTTCAATCTCTCTTTCTTCACGCATCTTGTACATGTTGATTTTGAAACGAAAGCGTTCAGCACTAGAATCATCATCATCATCATAAGCTGGTTGAATGTCTTGGATAGCAAGTTGCTTACAGTGTGAGCACGTCAGTAGCAAGACCTGGAAGACCAATAAAGGACTTTTCGGCACCTTTAAAGATCTTTTGGAATTCGGTCGATACAGTCATGAATTGCTGGCCGAGACGCTTGTCTGCAGCGATGGCGACACAGTTCTTTCCCACCATGGCTACCACCGAGCCACCATTGTATTGCATAATAGACTAGGAAAAGGTGTCAATCAATCGTCATCCGCTGCTGTACTTGTCCACTTTTTCTTTCTATCGTACCATGGTTGCAAATGTGTTGTTGTTTCAAAAAGTATGGAAAAGAAAAAAGGGGGAATGGGATAACGTGTAGGTATTGCGTAAAGAACAAGTGGTTGCTGAATTCGCCCTGGATACCTGCCTGTGTGCGCGTAACGCGTAAGGCTTCAAGCGGAGTCCAGGTTACGTCATCCAAGTCTGCTCTACTTAATGCAGAGCCTGATCTCTTGCTTTACTTTGCATGAACCATCGTCATCAATCAATCTAAGGATTCTACTGATCCAGTTTTGATAGAGAATGTCCTTCAAACAGTTAGATAGTAGTAGTATATAGCAGCTGAATACATCTTCATATACTTGATCCTCCAGGACAACAATGCTGTATCATCTTTTTATCAAATTGAACTTGTACATAAGCCATCTTTCTTTGTAAAAGACTAGTACCAAGTAGCATAATCTCTTGTTGGATGTGATTGATTAAGGTGGATTGATCCCTTCTTAAGAAACAAAGAAAAAGACTTGACCAAATATCAATAATGGAAGGACCAATGTTATTCAGAGTGGTTTTTAATAAGCATTCTATTCACAGCAAAGTGAACAACCAGCATCCATAACTGAAGAAAAAGAGTAAAGACGATGTGATGTGCAGGAACATTGGTTGATAAACAAAGGATAAAAGATTGCTGCAAGCGTGGCATAAGATGCTATGACGACTATTTATTCACGTGTAGTAATCTCTACTAGTATGATGACAGTGTGGCAGTGTCTATGTGATGTTTTCTGATGAGCAGTGTGTACAGACAGCGTTGTGTCCCAATGGCAGATTCAACTGGGACGGGCAAGTAATGGGGGAATTTATCTTCGGGACCCAGCAGTGATTTTGGGAGACAACTGCTTTTCTCTTTCTTTCAAGCTCATACTCACTTTACACGTACACGACTCCCATTGACGCCATGCATTCAAGGTATGTGTTACAAAGAAGCTCATGTTGGGTTGTTGTATTCATACAGTCGGGCACATTCATAGGCAACAAGTGTTCAAGCGGACTGAGTGGTTGTTGTAGCCAGACGTGTCGCTCTTCTGTTTCGTTGTTTATGCCGCTTCAAGTTTGGTGCCTACAGGTACATTCAAGGAGCTCAATGCTGTAGCAGAACGTGTTGCATTAACCGTTTAAGCTTTGGGTAGACTTCAAGAACAAATGCAACAAGACTTTGGCTGTTTCTTTTGGTTTTGGCTTTTGACTACTACACTATGGCTTTCTGCTTCGACACAAACAAGGTCTTATTACGTTGTACACGTTACCCAGGTACTGTTATATATAAAGAAAGGCAAGTGGAATGACAAAAGCTCTTTATTTTGTATGTGTACACTAACATAAAGTGATCAGGTTTCTTTTGGTCAGGCAGCATGCAACTTTGGGCATCATCATCTTCTTGGGTTCGACTCCCAGCCTGTACCTACAACTAGTGACTATTTGACATGTTTGGATGAAAACAAGTATGAGCCTTGGGATTATGATGGTCTTCCTTATCACGGATCGAAGTGTATGCTGGATGAAACCTGTCTCATGGATGGATAGTTCGGTCATACAAATTCCTGCAGATTTGCTTTCTTCCAGCGAGATGGATCGCCAAAGGTTTACTGAGCATCATCCTCCCAATCCAAGATTTGCTTATGTGCTTACTACAATATTGGAATGTATAAATAAACACGTCTATCACTCTAAAGTCTAAAGTGTAGTCTGACCATGACAGGTCTCTTTTATGATGGGAATGGGCTGCATATGGTCACAACAAGTGATAGATAGATGACTGTGATGTTACATGCCTGTCATTGCCATCTGGTTCCTATTTTGAATAACCATTGTGCCTGGACACGTTGATATAAAGAACAGATATGACCTAGCAGAAACTTATCACTATACCAGGTCATGCAACACTTTATCAGCTTATTTGTCAATGCTTCATACCCAGCAAATACTTTATCACTCTTTTCCTTTTCATGCGCAAAGAAACTGCCCACGCCCACCATCCACAAATAAAGGATGTTGTCACGCATCGTCACTTTCCACACATGTCTTTCCTTATCAAATCTCTTCATTGATTGCTTGCATACTCAGGTGCCAAAGTTATTGTGAGTACCATGGCGTTGAGCCATCCTTGAAACCATGTAGATGAGAGCTGATCTTCTACATTGTCATGATATTTGACCCTTGTTTCAAGGTAAAACTAATCATCTTTTTAATACGATGAGACTTATGAACAACATACTCATAGCACATTCCATTTCCTTTGATGTAGCTTCCTCTCATGATGCATCTGTCAAGGTGGATTGATGAATTTGTAGCCTTTATTAGAGATGGCATTGGTCCAGTCTGCATGGGGAGTGATACAATGGCTTTCCAAAAGATGACTGGCAGCATGAAATAGATGAAATAGGCTGGTGCTTATCTTTCGCCGGGATCAAAATTTATAGGCTCCAGCAGCCCAACTTGAATCAGAACACGAAGAATACTACACGATTAGGATGGACTGGAGAGGTACACGTTTTATCATTGACAGGTCCTAGAAACGTATTCATTTCAAACTATATAGGATTTTCGGGGATCATGTACACTTTGCACAAGGTCGATAATCTTTATCTCTCCAATGCTTTAGGAGATTTACGTGTACCTACACATCCACGACTCATTCCCCACTTTGCTGACACTCTCGCTTTGCTACTCCACCTTAAGGATTCTCTTACCTATTTATCAGATGCTGTCGATTTAGCCAAAGCCAATGATAATAAGCTTCGATCAAGCACACCCTCCTAATGCTTGCTCGTGTCATTCAGTCGGTAGTACTCTGATTCTACCTTTCAATCCCCAAAACGTAAACATGAATATTGCATCTTGTGCATAGTATCATATCTTTAACATTTATTACTCCCGTCTAAGATTAAATAGCTATATCACTATCATCAGTACCTGTCAGCTTCAACATGACCTTGTTATGGTAAGAGTCAAGTCTACAGTTAAAGGGAAGCAGGGATTAATGCGCATACAAGAGTATTCCAAGCAATCATGTCATCTGGGTAAGACTGAAGATGATGAGCATTAAACAAGAAGCATTTACAGTCACGAATGATAGGCTTACTCAAATCAAGACATGCAGCAACTCTTTCATAATTCTGGATGGATGGACAGATGACAAGCTTCGATTAGATAGCTACCAATGTCTCTCTTTGATTCTACCATGTGATTTACCCAATACCGTATCTTGATAAACATGTAAATGACTTCCAGCATGGCTGATCCACAATTCTTAAGCTGATCCTTGTCTACATTGACTTGCTCTCTTCCATATGATGCATATCCATGTATTACTATAACATTCACGTATGGAGATGCTTTATTACCAATAAACAACATTTTACATGTAACGAGGCAATGTTCAGGGTTCAAAAACACGTAGATGATATGTCAAAGCGAGATATAGCAAATGCTGTTGCTTTATGCTCCGGCTGGTTGGTTTGGATTGAATCACAGGCACCACCACTTCTTTTCTTGTTTCTACAGACACCACCGACACAATGAACAACAACGGACAACCACCACCAGCATCGATGCCTTTCCAAGGTCCACCTGGTGTTCCTCGTCCACCACCATTTATGCCAGGCGCCCCTTTACCACCCAATTGGCAAATGACTATGACTCCACAAGGCGAAGTGTATTATTACAATGTTGTTACAGGCGTTACTTCATGGACACGACCAGTGGATCCAGCACCAGCAGCACCAGCAGCTCAACCTGATCAAGCGCCTTCCAATACGACAGATTCCAAAAAGAAGCAGAAAAAGACAAAGTATGAACAAGGCGTGTAAAAGTGGATGTTTCATTACATGACAGCTCACCTATCACTGGATATTAGAAAACCAATTCCTGGTACAGAATGGTTACTTGTACGTACATCAGATGGATTGGAGTTTTACTTTGACAAGGCCAACAAAAAGTCAGTTTGGGAGATGCCAGAAGAATTGAAGGAACCTATCGAGAAGCTCAAGGAACAAGAACGTCAGGAAGAAGAAGAAAGTCGCAAGCGCAAGTTACAAGAAGAACAAGAGACACAGGAGAGTGATTCCAAGCGTCCAAAGACTGATCAAGAAGAGAAGGAACCAGAAGAGACTACAGAGTAAGTGTGATTGATGGATCTTTTAATGAAGAGACTAAGTGGTTGTTTTTCATAGAATGACAGAGGAGGATATCATGTGGCAATTGCAGAATATGGATCCTGAAGAAATGGAAGCAATGGGCATCAATGTTGAAAGTGAGACCAAAGAAGAACCTGCTGCACCTGCAGATGAAGAACAGCAGCAACAACAAGAACAACAACAACAACCAGCTCCTCAGAATGATACTGCAGCACAACCATCACCAGCACAACCAATTGAAACCAGCACTGGTCCTCAGATATCAGATGAAGAAAAGATTGAGCTCTTTACAGCAAGTATTTGTGCACGTGATCTTGTTCAATATCGTTGGCTTATACGCTTGTATGTTTGTATAGCAAATGTTGACTGAGAAGAATCTCGATCCATTCTCCACATGGGAAAAGGAACTGCCAAAATTCATCAATGATGAGAGATATGCATGTAAGTAGTACTACCCAGTTGTTGCAGAAGATTCATCATAAACTAATCCATCAAATGCAACATAGTGCTTCCACATGGCAAGCGAAAAAACCTGTTCAACAACTATTGTCGTGTTTTGGCAGAGGAACAAAAATCAAAACGTCCCCAGAAGAAGGTATGTTGTAGAGGTATTGATCAATGAAGGAAACTCATTACAGCCCTATTTAGTCACCTGAAGAGGAATTCATGTCACTTTTGAAACAAGAAGCCACCAGCAAGATGTATTGGGATGATTTTCGTCGAAAGGCAAAGAATGATCCTCGTTTCAAAGCGATTCGTGAATCCAAGACACGCGAGGCAATGTTTAGAGACTACATGAAGAAGTTGCGCAAAGAGAAAGAATTGGGTGGATCACCACGACAAAGAGAAGCTGCATACAATGCATTACTACGAGAGACCAAAGAGATTCAGCCTGGTATGCGATGGCGTGATGCCAAATTGATACTGGAAAAGGACACCCGTTACCATGCCATTGAATCCAAGAGATTACGCGAGGATCTTTTCCGTGACTATTTAGAAGAATTAGAAGATAGCAGGGGACGATGATTGTATTTTGTTTGTGAAACAATGGAAAAAACAGCTGCATAAATTACACATCTTGCTCTTTTTCCTCCCTTGTATTTCATTTTTTCGCCTCTCTCCTCTTTCCACCTACTTTTTACCAACACTTTGGACATAATGCCTGAATCAGAGACATTTTCGTTTCAAGCTGAGATCTCTCAGTTGATGAGTCTCATCATCAACACCTTTTATTCTAACAAGGCAAGTCAACATGACCATTACATCAACATACATGCTAAAACAGATATCAACAGGAAATCTTTCTGCGTGAATTGATCTCAAACGCGTCAGATGCTTTGGATAAGGTGCGATATCAGTCATTGACAGATCCTTCAGTACTTGACTCGCAAAAGGAGCTCTTTATTCGCATCACACCTGATAAGCAACACAATGTTTTGAGCATCCGTGATACTGGTGTTGGCATGACAAAAGCTGATTTGGTCAACAATCTTGGTACTATTGCAAAGTCTGGCACAAAGGCATTTATGGAGGCATTGTCTGCTGGTGCTGATATTTCCATGATTGGTCAATTTGGTGTCGGCTTTTATTCCGCCTATTTGGTAGCTGACAAGGTGCAAGTGATCACCAAGCACAATGATGATGAGCAATACATTTGGGAATCTGCTGCTGGTGGACATTTTACCATCACTCTTGATGAAGTAAATGAACGTTTAGGCCGTGGCACTGAGTTACGCTTGTTTATGAAAGAGGATCAGCTTGAATATCTTGAGGAGAGACGTATCAAGGATGTTGTCAAGAAACATTCTGAATTTATCTCTTATCCAATTCAACTTGTGACTGAAAAGGAAGTTGAAAAAGAGGTACCAGATGAAGAAGCTGAGAAAGAAGCCAAGGAAGATGAGGAAAAGTCGCGTATTGAAGAAGTGAAAGATGAGGATGAAGAAAAGAAACCCAAGACAACCAAGGTCAAAGAGAAAGTCATTGATACAGAGGAGCTTAACAAGACAAAGCCTATTTGGACACGCAATCCAGAGGATGTCAAGCCTGAAGAGTATTCACAGTTTTATAAGGCACTTACCAATGATTGGGAAGATCAACTTGCTGTCAAACACTTTTCAGTGGAAGGTCAACTTGAATTCCGTGCCATCCTTTTTGTCCCACGTCGTGCACCATTTGACATGTTTGAAACCAAAAAGAAGCGCAACAACATTAAGCTTTATGTGCGACGTGTCTTTATTACAGACGACTGTGAAGACTTGATCCCAGAATGGCTCAATTTTGTCAAGGGTGTTGTCGACTCTGAAGACTTGCCGCTCAACATTTCTCGAGAGATGCTTCAACAAAACAAGATTCTCAAGGTTATCCGCAAAAACCTTGTCAAGAAATGTTTGGAGATGTTCAATGAAATCGCTGAGGATAAGGACAACTTCAATACATTCTATGAAGCATTCTCAAAGAATCTTAAGCTTGGCATCCATGAAGATAATCAAAATCGCAACAAGCTTGCTGATCTGCTACGCTATTATTCCACCAAGTCAGGTGATGAGATGACATCTTTCAAGGATTATGTGACCAGAATGTCTGAAAAGCAAAAGAACATTTACTATATCACTGGAGAATCACGTGCATCTGTGGAGAACTCGCCATTCTTGGAAGGATTCAAGAAGCGTGGATTTGAAGTGCTTTTGATGACTGATCCCATTGATGAATACTGTATTTCGCAGCTGCGTGAATATGAAGACAAGAAGCTGGTATGCATTACCAAGGAAGGTGTCGAGCTTGAAGAAGATGAAGAGGAAAAGAAACGACTCGAAGAAGAAAAGAAGGAATATGAACCACTTTGCAAAGCTGTCAAGGATACACTTGGTGACAAGATTGAAAAAGTTATCATATCAGACATTCTCACTACATCCCCTTGTGTGCTCACTACGGGTCAATTTGGATGGTCAGCCAATATGGAGCGTATCATGAAGGCACAAGCTCTACGTGACAGCACTATGTCCAGTTATATGGCATCCAAGAAGACTTTGGAGCTGAATCCCAATCATGGCATCATCAAGGCTCTCAAGCAGAAGTTCAGTGAAGATTCTAGTGATCGTACAGTGAAAGATTTGACACAGCTGTTGTATGAAACTGCATTGTTGACATCAGGCTTTTCTCTCGATGATCCATCCAACTTTGCTTATCGCATTTATCGTATGGTTTCTCTTGGCTTGAGCATTGATGAAGATGACACCACCATGCAAGAAGATAGCACAGCACAAGCAGCTTCAAGTGGTGATCAGCCTGGTGAAACATCCAAGATGGAGGAAGTGGATTAGATCTTGTAAATAGTAGTAGTATTTGACACAATGGAGTAAAGGATATATTTGCACATGAATGAAAGTGATGATTCTACTTTAAACCGTGGTAACATCTCTAGCTAACGCAAAGTGAATATAGTTGTCAAATAAGAATGTCTGTCTTTATTCGACGTGTACAGGATTGAGTGAAAGAATCCAAGGTAGGGACGATATGTCTTCTTGAATGCTGCAATCACGATATTTGGCGGTTTGGTAGTCTATGTCACATCCCGTGTTTAAATCATGATGTGCAGGAACAGGACTGATCAACGAAGGATAAGAAGGTTGCTGCAAGCTTAAAAGGACTCGATTTTGCAACAAGATGCTATGACGACTAGTTATTCACGTGTAGTATCTCTACTAGTATGATGACAGTGTTTCAGTGTCTAATTTCATGTGTTCTGTTGTGCAGTGTGTACAGGCAGTGTTGTCCCAATGGCAGATTCAACTGGGACGGCTCGACTTGTCGAATTTATCTTGGGGACCGAGAATCAAATTTCAAGAGGACAGCTGCTTCTCTCTTTCTTTCAAGCTCATACTCACACGTACACGACTCCCATTCACGCCATGCATTCAAGGTATGTGTTATAAAGAAGCTCATGTTGGGTTGTTGTATTCATACAGTTGGGTACTTTCATAGGCAACAAGTGTTCAAGCGGACTGAGTGGTTGTTGTAGCCAGACGTGTCGCTGTTCTGTTTCGTTGTTATGCCGCTTCAAGTTTGGTGCCTACAGGTACATTCAAGGAGCTCAATGCTGTAGCAGAACGTGTTGCATTAACCGTTTAAGCTTTGTGTAGACTTCAAGAACAAACGCAACAAGACTTTGGCTTCTTTTGGCTGTTTCTTTTGGTTTTGGCTTTGGGCTTTTGACTACTACACTATGGCTTCAACAAAGTCTCTTTACTTTGTTTACGCATCACGTATTATATGAAGAAGGCAAGTAGATTTGAATATGTTTATTGGTCAGGCAGTATGCAACTTGGGCGTCATCTTCTTGGGTTCGACTCCCAGCCTGTACCTACAACTAGTGACTATGTGACATGATTGAACAGGATCGATGGCGACAACAGGACTGCCAAAGTGGTGAATGTGGATGGTATCTTGATCGTCATCACTAAGCTCCATGATATCCGTGAGACTGTCATCTGAATCATCGCCATCTTCACCACCAGCATTCAATGCTTCCAGAGACTGTCGAACGATTATCTTGACACACCAGACCATGGAAAGGACATGTCGTCAAGATGGTAAGTGTTCCTCACAATTTGGTACTGATACAGTCTTTGTTCTTGATGCACGGCAGACGTATTGAGACGGCATATCCATAAGCAGCAATGGCATCTTTAGCCCTACAAAACAAGGTAAATAAACTTGGAAACAAAGATCTAAACATCCAAATTACGCATACCATATTGCAGCATCCCAACCACAGTCAGCTTCTTCAATGACTTCTCAGACGTGCGTTGATTCAATGAGATCAACATGCCTTTTAAGGCTTTAGGCAACTTCAAATCACGTTCTTTAAGAAGCTTTGTGTCATTCTGCTCTGAATGTTTGCCTGCTTCACCACCTCCAACTTCCATTCTCGACCTTCTCATGATCATATCTAGGCGTCGACCGATCCTTTGGCGCTGTAACACTTGTGTGCCTTGCGAAAGCCGATATATCATCCTCATGTAGACTGGAACAATGTCATTTTCAATAAAGGCGACACAACATGATACAATCAGCTTCACCATATAAATGGATCAAAAGAGGAAGCTATATCAAAAGACATAGAATGCGTTATGAGTATGTCGTTCATGAATCTCTTATAGCACGGCGATTAGATTTACCTTATAAGAAGAGTCAAAATATCATGACAATGAAGTAGGATAACAGTGAAAAAAGAGCTGTGAATGAACATGAAGATCAGCTATCATTTTAATGGTTGCAAAGTAAGATCCAACACCATAATACTTACAGTAACTTGAGCTCTTGAAACGTGTAAGCAATCAATGAAGAGATTGGATGAAGAAAGAGATGTGTGGAAAGTGACGATAGGTGACAACATCCTTTATTGTGGATGGTGGGCGTGGGGAGTTTCTTTGCGCATGAAAAGGAAAAGATTGATAAAGTATTTGTTGGGTATGATGCATTGACAAATAAGCTGATAAAGTGTTGCATGACCTGGTATAGTGATAAGGTTTCTGCTAGATCATGTCTGTTCTTTATATCAATGTGTCCAGACACCATGGTTATTCAAGATAGGAGCCAGATGGCAATGACAAGCATCTGATATCACAGTCATCTATCACTTGTTGTGAGCATACGCAGCCCATTCCCATCACAAAAGAGATCTGTCATAGTCATACTATACTTTAGACGTTAGAGTGATATACGTGTTTATTTGTACATTCCAATATTGTAGTAAGCACCAGTAATGTTACGCTACTGTCAGCAGTTATAAGCTCCCTGTATTCATGACACCGCCTGGATCCCATGGGGGCGTGATATAAAGGCTTCTTGCATGTAACAATAGTCCATCGTCATCTAATTAAGCAGTAGAGTCCACATATTATTTCAAGCTTCGTTCAAAAGCCGAAAAGCTTTAATGTTCCAAGCGCATTATGAGTAACAAATCGTCAAGCCAATTTATTATAACACAATAAAGGATTCACTGTGTACTGCATACACCTTTGGCTGCTTCAGTGGTTAAGGATCTATGCTACTCATAGCATTTCTTCCCCTGATTGCTTCTCAACATATCTATATACCACTTATACCTGCACTATGCATTGAATCCTTCAATCAGCCCTACCTGATCAGTCGTCTCTTCTCTTTTAAGCAGCATCACAACCTCTCTCGTACATATCATCTTTGCTTTGAATTTCTATCCCTGGATATAAACATTCGAAATCTGCTTCAAAAAAGAGACTTGTGTCAGCCATGATGTATTAAGGAACTAGGAACTGTGTAACTATACAGCTGCAGCTATGAATCACATGCTTGTCAACAGCATAATACTACTTTGCAAAGAAGCACTCTCGATTTCCAATCATGCAAATACAGATGGCATTGTATTCATTGTATGTGTACAAAGCTACTTTTAACGATAAGGATGCTCGGCTTGCAAGTTTCTATACGAGAACATGTTAACGTACACTCTAAAAGAGCAATCCTATATCTCATTTACCTGGCAATTTCGACTTCCCACTTGTCACCATTGGCCAAAAGTTTTTCCTTGTTGTAAAGCAATTCCTCGTGTGTCTCGGTAATGTACTCGTAGTTGGCAGTTTCCACAATAGCATCAACTATCCATATCATCAGTATTTTATCCTTCCACATTTTTATCCATCTCATTACCTGGGCAAGCTTCTTGACAGAAACCACAGTAACTACAAGCATTGATCGACTGCGTTAAAGACAATGACTGATCACATATTGCTCTGTCAACTTACATGCACTTGGTCATATCAATATCATATCGGGTAGTACGACGAGATCCATCTTCACGAGGTTCAGCTTCAATGGTGATAGCTTGAGCAGGGCAAATGGCTTCACAAAGTTTACAAGCAATACAACGCTCCTCACCTAAATCACATAGCATGAATCACACTATCCCCTACATACAACATGGATCTATTACCAGTAGGATAACGACGAAGAGCATGTTCACCACGGAAACGAGGAGACAAAGGACCCTTTTCATAAGGATAAAAGATGGTGTAGGGTGGACGGAAGAATTGTTCCAAGACAACCCACATGCCACGCATCAATTCAGTCAACAACAAGTGTCGTGCAGCAATATCAAGTACACCGGGAGCCTTGTAGTCGGATGGTGTAGGCTTATTGTTATCTTGTACTGGTGCAGCGTGACGAACAACAGTTGAATTGCTGAAACGTGCTACTTGACTGGCCATAGGTGCGCCCATGAATCGTGTCGTAGTGCCAACGGCTATAAGAGAGAGAATACGCATCGTCAGTGTCTACAAGTACTATTGACATGGCACAGTCGATGGCCAAGATTGACTCGTTTGCTGACCTGAAGGAATAGCACGACGTTGGGTGTTACGAACAAGCGTTGTCAAGGGAGACGACAATCTGAAAGCGTTCATAATTGGTATGTAAAAAGAGTGGGGAGTGGTGGAAGAAAGAGCACAAAAGCTAACTGGTAAAGTAGCCTTCAGCTGGTAAATAACATTATCCAGTCGCTTGTGACATCAATCTCAGATATGACAGCTCCCTTCCCACACTGCCATTCTCTTGTACACTTTTAATAAAGTAATGCTCTACTTTTGCTTGTCTAGTAATACATTGAATGTTCCACTGCTGTTATCATATTTGACATGAGACTTTGACTCTGAATTGATGCTATACAGGATACTTTATAAGCTTCCATCATTGAGTAAGGTTTGATTACGATGTGATGTGTGTCAGTTATGATAGCAGGAGCAATACTTCTTCACCAATACGATCCTTATCAAATGGAAGCAGCCATCAATAGCCAAAAGAGATCAACAGCCACTGTCATGTGCACTGTACAATCATGCATGGCTGCGTAAAATCCCCTCTACCTTTTTTGAGAGAGCGCACTGTCTTTTGTCTTATCTCTTTCGTCTACTCCCGCCTTGTCTTTGGTTCCCCAATGAACATTCTTCCACACAAGAGGTAAATGGCACCCTTGAGATTCAGTTGTATTCGATGCTTATTTATTTCCTAGCTGGCATGTCTACAATAAGAAGAATATTGAAAAGGTGAAGCGTGATGAAGCCAAAGCGCAAGAAGAAGAAGCTGCCAAAGCTGACCGAGCTATTAAAGCAGTAAGTTGAAAGGATGGATGGTATCCCAGGATATCACTCACATGTGAATTCTTTAGGAAAGTGAAGCACGGCTTAATCTATTGCGTCAACGAGCAGAATCTCGGTACAAGCAGCTTGATTCCTCAACATCAGTGGATGGCGCTGTCGTAAAAAAGCCGCCTGAACATGTTGTTTTGTTTGGCAGTGTAAGTCAAAGTAGATGTATTCTGGTTATCCAGATCACTCATCATTTTGATATTGGATATACAGGATCATGGAGATCGATATGCAAAGAATGAAGATCGTGAAGCTGAAGAGAAGGAAAAGGAAGCCAAGCTTGATCGACAATTGACAATGTATTTGGATAAAGGAGTCAAAGGTATGGATATTCAATGTTTGAACAAGTCAATGAACTTATGCAATTCAATAGAATCCACACCATGGTATGCAGTAAAGGAATATGATCGTTATGGAGAAACAAAACCTGATCGTAGCAAAGATACAAAAGCAAAGGAAAAGAGGCAAGTTACATAGAGTGGGAATAGTCATCAAGTGGCTAATATTGATGATATAGGCGAAAGAGAGCTATTCATCTGAATGAGGATCCGCTGGCGGAAATCCAGAGCAAGATGGTCAAAAGAGAAGAAGCACGTAAAGAACGACGTTATGGTTCATATCGACATCACAAAGAAAAGAGCAAGAAAGCATCATCATCATCATCAACATCATCATCGATTGAAGCATTACGAGCAAAACGTTTACAACGAGAACAAGCAGAAAGGATGCGTACCAAAGCTTATGTATATGGACAAGTACCAGACGTCAAACCACCAGACACTTATCACTCCCAATTCAATCCAACTGAGACAGCTGAAGCTCATGAACGAAGGAAAAGACGACGATAGAGAGATTCTTTTAGTAGTCATGTTCAAATACCATTGCTATAAAACAGATTGTTTTCATGTCTATAATGTCAGATGTCACATTCATGCCATCAGAAGTGTTTTATGATGAATTAAATATACAAGCAGGATGCGAGACATACAAGTGAAAGTGTGCATGGGTAACAAAAGAAGATGAGTTTAGATATGATTGGGACCAACACGTGTCTTGAGTTGCATGGCATCTTCGTCTTCATCATCCTCTAGAAAATCAGAGCTTGCATCATGGATCGTCTCCGCATTGTTGAGCTGACTATAATCTCCAGTAGCAGATGGTTGTGTTGTGGCTGATGGAAGGTAATGTGTAAGCTTTTCCCATAGCAGAATGAGCCCCAAGGCAAATAAAAATACTGCAAAGCCAAAAGAGAGAAGGATATTGCTGTAGGATGATGGATCAATGTTCAATACACTAAGAAGCATCAATTGTTCTTCGTTGGATCCCATAAAGAGTAGACCAGAAAGCATCAATGTCTATGATTCAAATGTGAATAAGCTTCATAGTATCCTTGTATATACCACACACTTACCAGAGGAGGAATGTACTGAAAGGGAGAGATGTTGAAGTTGCCTTCTTTCCATACGAAACAGATTTCAATGATACGACTCAATCCTCCTGCCATAAGCATATATCCGAAATAGGAATGAAGTTTCTCGCTGTTGGGTACGTGCTGTGCATGTCCTTGGAATGAGACAGCTGTCAACATGATAAGAATCGAAGGAACCACTGAACGATTGCCATTTCTGCTTAAAACAATGCCAACTAGACCAGCAATCCACCAGATAATCCCCATTGAAGTATGTTGATAATCACCATGGTTCCATGGTTGTCCCCATCTAAAAATGATAATCAATCACTGACAACATGGATATCCTTATATCTTACCTGTGTTCAGTGAACGTGTTGACAATACCCCAGAGCATAATCACCCAGCTGTCATACCATTCTTGACTCTTTCCACGTCGTAATAGCCATGGACCACCCACACGTAAAGAGAGCAGCATCAAGATTCCATAACCAACAAAAGAGGATCCCATAATAAAGTGAGCTAGGCATTGACCCGTATGATCTACAAAAGAGTTCTATGAGCCATTATCCAAGTCAATGAATCATGTATCTTTACCTCCATAACAGAAGCCAAGACTTGCAATGACACCAAGCATGATTTGGACATAGCCAATGACAGGTACCAAGGCACCAAGGACCTTGTGAAACGGTACAACAAAAGGCCGAATACGTCCATGAATGCCACGTTCCAAATGCAGTTTCAAATAGACACCAATGGCTAACTGACCGACTAGCAACCATATCAGGATAGAAGCAAACCATCGATGTGCAATATGTGGTTCCTAAATGAAAGCGTGTGCATTGCATGAGTCAAGGATAATGTAAATAAGCGCGCGGGATATCGGAAGCTGTTGTAGTACTTACATAGTTACGACCAGCATGGGCATGGGCCAAGAAGTATCCCACTACAAACAATGCTGTTGCCAGTATCTGGACTGGTACATGCCATCGGTTTCTTGCCAAGCCAAGCACCATACCGAAAGGGAATAAGAATCCAAAAGCTGTTATATGTAAGTTCATAGTCAATAAAACGACTCGTCCCTAGTGACATACATAGCACCATGAAGGTAATGTGTAAGGCCATGATGTAGCCAATGGGTTCGTCTGTTGCAGCACTTGTTTCAAAGACTGATGGATCGAGGTTGTGAGAGTGCCCGGTCGCACCATGTTCGTGCTCGTGGCTGTGGTCGTCCATGACTATGGGAGAAAAAGAGAAAGAGGAACAATGTGCGGAAGCTTAATGTGCTACAGCAATAGCTTCCAGACTAAATTATCATCGGTCGATAGCATTGTTGTAAGGTTGTATTTCATTCTTGCTGCTGCATGATAAGGATATGCAGGAGTCGATATTAAACATATCTGCTACAACCAGTATATATAGCTAGCTTTATTGAAATGAATCCTTTTCTTCTAGTTTAGAGTGATAAATGTGTCCTGTGATAGGAGCCAGGTCAATAGTTGACAAAGGAGTGATAACCTAGTCAACCGATACAGACTACACTTGTAAAGCAACACGTCCCTGAACACTTTCATGATATAACTCAGTATACGACTAGCTACAAGTAACGCCAATTGATGAATGCTTATGTGTCATAGTGCCTGTGTTGAAGAGATAATGTATACAAGATATGCTCTTGTCGAGTGCTTATCAGAATACAGTCATGTAATGTCATATGATGACGATGGAGCTGTGGAATCATTTGAAGTAGTATATAAAGATGTTCGAATACCATCAAATATCATTTGTTTGAAAGCTCAAAAGGGGACAAGGTAGTACGAGACTTGGGTTACAGCCAACACATTCTCCTTTCTCTATTTTACACCCATCTTCCTCCCTTCTTTCTTGTTTGACAACGGCTTTGTTATGACCAAAGGCTTTATTGCTGTTGAACTCGATTTTCCTGATGTGGTGTACTTTTTTGGACCAAGACCTAACCAGCAAAAGTATTCGACATATCCAAAGCGACAAAAGTTACGAGGCAAACTTCGACTGGTGACTGGACGTCCTATCAAGCTGAATCGCGTTGAAATACGTTTCAAAGGCTGTATACACTTGTCATGGCGCGATCCCTTCAAATCGGCCCATTCGATTCTAGCTGAACGTATGCATGGCTGCAAGACGTTACGCAAGTCAAAAAGTATCTTGCTACAAGATGCTACTATACCGAGCGGCATAACTGAGATGGGATTCGAGCTCACTATTCCTGGAAACTTGTGCAGCACATACCAAAACGACTTTATCGACATTTCACACAAGATCTATGCTATTGTTGTGCCTACTGGCAAATTCACCAAGGAAGTCCATATTGAAAGAGATATCAAACTTTGCAAGACATTGATGCCAAGGGATGTCGTTTACGGATATGTCGATGGATATCGAGTACCCCGATTAGTGATGCATGGTGAACGGTCTGGATTATTGGCTTGGGAGTTTCAGGTGCCACGTTGGTCTTGTCTAGAAGGAACACTCGAGTTTAATGGTATTTTACATACACATGCATCCACATCGTATGACTGGACAATTGAAAGGATACAAGTGGATGTGGTCCAAGAAGAGATCTATCGAGATGAGACCATGTAAGGGCTTTTGTGGCTAATTTTACTTATGATTAACCCCTTTCAACTAGGAATTCCAAAAGGCATCTTGTCATATCCAACAATACGCCATCCACTTATCTTCATCCACCGCTCGATACCCCTATTTCATTTTCATTCCCATTGCAGCAACAGCTCAGCAATAATACCACCAGTCTTCCATCGATCACTACTGCATCTCAACCAGGTCAATTAAGACGAGTCGTATCAGTACCAACTTATTTATCAGGCATGGGATATCAACCAACAACATCCAAGAGGAAAACAATCTCACCTAATGGACAAGTGACTCTTTTATCGCATGGATCATTGACATATTCACTCGATTCCCCTTTCCTGGAGATCCGCCATTTCATTCGCCTCATTATCCACGTGGCAGGTGAATCACCCATTTGCATTGGATTACCATTTCAGATCACTCCTCTGCTAAACTTACAAGAAGACCAACACAACAAGGATGATGAATTACCAACCTATTCAAGTATCTACCAAGATGAAGAAAGATTACCAGATTATGTTGCATCTTTGGATATTGCTCAAAACGAGACTGAAGAGGAAGTTGAAGTTGACGAGCCATCATGCTGCCATTCATCCACACAACACAATCGATCAATAGCACCCAGACGATTGAGAAGACATCATCCATATTCTTCATCTCAGCCTTTTGGATTACAGTTGTTAACCGGCTCCAATTCAATGACTTCCCTGCATACTGGCCCTGTCACTCATTGTAGTATTGTAGCACAAGAGAGGACATTAGATGATTTTTGGTTACATGGAGGCATTTGATATCAAATATATAAGTTGTTGAAAACAGCATAATGCACGTGATAAGCATCCAATGACTTATCAGTCATTCCCAAGTTTTATTGTAAGATTCTCCTTATACAAGTGTATAGTACCTTGTTCTGAATGTCAAAATGGTCCCCACGGCATTAAATGTAAACGCGACGATGGTGGTACAACTGTGTTGTCCATCACGATTGGTTCTCTATTACAATCAATCAACGTATCCACTCTATGAAAAGAAACTTCATCTTGTTTATTCATATCTGTCAATGTAAGTAGCTTCATAGTCAAATGATGACTGACGCACCAATGAGTCAATGTGAATGATAACATACTGCGGGACAGGGTGTGTGGTGAAGAGAGCGAGATTTTTAAGTTTCAAGGTTGAGGAACGAATCAGAGTGCGTAATGCCATTTTTGACAGGTATAGTTCAATGTTGTGCCTTCGATCACCGCCCGCCACCACCGATACCACATAGAACAAATTTTGAGTGGAGTGAATCAAGGCCGATCCTCTTTCTCTCTCTCTCTCTTTTCTTTTTCCCCTTCACGCTTGACATGTCGTCGTGTGCCGCTGTGTTGGAATCGCTTTCCAAGTTATCCATTACGCCAAAGACAACTTCCCATGAGTCTGCTGCTGACAACAAGACCTGGTCAACTGCATTGTCGGCTGCCAATCCCGGTTTTGACTACCAGGTCACCAAGACTTTGATTCTTAAGCCCAAGACTGCAAAGTCTGCTACTCCCACTCCAGTAGTCGCTATTGCTCTTGACGCTACCGAGACAAATGTTACTGCTCTTGGCAAGAAGCTCGGTTTGAAAGAATGTCGTTTTGCCAACGAAGACTTCCTTCAGGGCACTTTTGCTGTAGCCAAGGATGCTGGTAAGTGGGTCATGACGCGTATTGTGTATGGGTATTAACATCTATTCTAGTATCTCCTTTTGTCTTGTCCAATGTGGCTGATCTTTCTACTGTTCACTTGGTATTGGATGCTGCTCTTCTTGCATTGCCTGGTTCCACTTTGCTTGCTTTCCGTCAAGGTGCTGCTGACAAGACTATCTTTATCACCGTGGATGATTTGAAGGCTTATTTCAAGTCTCTTAACAAGGATGCTGTTGAAATTGATTTCAAGGAATTAGCTGCTGCCGCTGCTGCTGCCAAACCTGCCAATAAGCCTGCTGGTAACAAGGCTGCTGCTAAGCCTGCTAAGGATGGTAAGGAGAGAGGAATTAGGAAAAAAAAGACATGTGTGCTAATGATATATATCATTAGCTGCTCCTGCTGAAGATGTTCACCAAATGGGTATTGAATTCAAGAAGGATGTGGATCTTCCAAAATGGTATCAACAGGTGAGTTGGAATGAGTCATGAGAATGATTCTAGAATCTTATGGATGGTATGATAGGTCTTGCTCAAGAGTGAAATGTTGGATTACTATGATGTGTCTGGTTGTTACATTCTTCGTCCTTTGGCTTACAATGTTTGGAAGCAAATCACCAGTACGTGATGAAAACTCAGGCCACGTGATCAAAAGATTAACATTCTTTATTGACAATAGACTTCTTTGATGATGCTATTAACGAAATGGGTGTTGAAGATACTTATTTCCCCATGTTTGTCTCCAACCGTGCCTTGGAACGTGAAAAGGATCACATTGAAGGATTTGCTCCAGAAGTTGCCTGGGTCACCAAGGCTGGTCAAAGCGATTTGGAAGAACCAATTGCCATTCGTCCTACCTCTGAGACTGTCATGTACCCCTATTTCTCAAAGTGGATCCGTTCTCACCGTGATCTTCCTTTCCGTATTAACCAATGGTGTTCTGTGGTGCGTTGGGAATTCAAGAATCCTCGTAAGTACCTAATTGTATACATCATCACATATCATTGACACTTTGATAGAACCTTTCCTTCGTACACGTGAATTCTTATGGCAAGAAGGCCACACTGCCCATTTGACTCTTGAAGGTGCTGGCAAGGAAGTGCGTGAAATTCTTGATTTGTATGAACAAATCTACAATGATTTGCTTGCATTGCCTGTTGTCAAAGGTGTCAAGTCCGAAAAGGAAAAGTTTGCTGGTGGTTTGTACACTACTTCTGTGGAAGGTTTCATTCCTGCTACTGGTCGTGGTATTCAAGGTGGCACTTCTCACTGCTTGGGTCAGAACTTTTCTAAAATGTTCAACATTACTGTGGAAGATCCCAACGCTCCTGCCAACATGTCTGAAGAAGCCAAAAAGATTCACGTCTGGCAAAACTCTTGGGGTCTCTCCACTCGTACTATTGGTGTCATGGTCATGGTGCATGGTGATGATAAGGGTCTTGTGATGCCTCCTCGTGTCGCATTGATTCAATCCGTTGTCATTCCTTGTGGTTTGACTGTCAAATCGACTCAGGAGGATACTGACAAGATTCACAATGCATGCAAGGATGTTGCTGCTCGTCTTAAGAAGGCTGGTATCAAGTCAAAGGCTGATATGCGTGACAATTATACCCCTGGCTTCAAGTTCAATCACTGGGAATTGCGTGGTGTTCCTCTTCGTCTTGAAGTGGGTCCTAAGGATCTCAGCAAGAACCAGGTCACTGCTGTTCGTCGTGATAATGGTGTCAAGTTTGCTATTTCTCTTGATAACCTTGAAAAGGGTGTTCAAGAAGCTCTTGACACTATTCAGAATGACATGTACCAACGCGCCAAGAAGCAACTTGAAGACGCTATTACTCGTGTTGACAAGTGGGAGGACTTTGTTCCTACTCTTAACGCCAAAAAGTTGTGCTTGATTCCATGGTGTGATCGTGAAGAATGTGAGGAAGATATCAAGGATAGATCTGCTCGAGTGTAAGTGTTGATCATGACTCTTTTTTATATGATAACTCATTTCTCTTTTATCATAGTGCTATGGATGGTGAAGAAGAGGATGAACGTGCTCCTTCCATGGGTGCCAAATCCCTTTGCAGACCTTATGATCAACCCACCGAGAATCCTATCGTTCCTGGTGTTACCAAGTGTGTTGGTTGTGGACAAGATGCCAAGCACTTTATGCTCTTTGGCAGAAGTTACTAAATCTCTTGTAAAAAGAACCATTTCATCTCTTCATGTATCATTGTTTTCTTTTACGCATCGCTCCATTATAGAGACGGTCATCATTTCCCTTTTATAATAATACAAAAATCATTTCCAATTCTACAACTATCGCTTATATTTCTATAAGAGGATGAGTCAATATCAATGTGTGGATGATGTTCGTGTGTACTTACGTCTTGATTCTGTAATCGCATATTGGGATCAATCGAATTGCGTAATCCAACCATGATACTGTGAAATGCTCCTGTAAGTCCAATCATAGGCTTGATGACAGCTACCGGTACTGCACGAATAACAGCTTTTGCATGATGTCCATTCTCTTCACCAACAACTTCAGTGGGTACAGCAAATATCGTTTCTGCAGCTGCTCCAAGATTACGACTCAGGCTTTGATAAGCATACTGGAAACCTTGTGCAAGATCAGATGGTTGATGGGCAAACTTGCTAAGTGTTGGATGCTGTTGTTGTTGTTGCATGGATAAAGGTGCTGTTTTGGATGGTACTGTAGTTGCATAAATATACCCTTCTTCATCTTCATATAGTTCAATGGCATCAGTAACGACTTGTTCACGTCGAGAAGTGGTTGTGGATGTTGACGAGGAAGAGAAAAAGTCGTCAGCTTGTTCAAGGATCACTTGTGCACCGGATGCAAAACGTGCACTGAGCTTGATAGCTTCCATGGCTGTAGCACGTGCAAATGATTGTGTCCCCTTTTGCAATCCTATAGTAATGAAACACATGAATAAACCATTTATAGACAAAGAGATCAAGATCTTACCTCGCATGATACGTCCATCTTTTCGATATTGTTGAATCGGCAGTAATACTAGATCAGCAACACCAGTACCAAGATTGACAAAGGGTCGAATTGGTGCAACCCCTGAAATCATGTGTGGTACTTGTGTATTCTTGATATGTGGTAGCCATTCTTGCATCAGTCTATCAGCCAGTCTTGTAAAGCCATTGACACCAGTGAGCTTGACATGGCTTAATTGAATATCTGCTTCATCCAATCGAAATAGGTTGACTAGTTCTGCAAATTGTCCTTCCTTGATATTGCCATAATTGACATACTTTGGCTTGTAATCGATCTTTAGCACAATGGGATGGATCTCGACCGATTCTACATCATCATAGAATGAGTAAAGAGCAAAACCATACATGTAGAAACTACTTACGTAAAAACACTTGTTGCTGGTCATCATCATCATCATCTTCTTCTCTTGTTGTTGTCATTTTGATGGCATCATTGGCATAGATTGTCGAATGAAGTAAAGTCTTATCGAATGTAAAGTATTTCACCATGAAATTGAGCGCATCTTGATCCACATACAATCGCAATGGCAACATTTTAAGCTTGACTCGAAATTCCAATGTTGGATCCTGATCGATGGGTCGTATTCCTTGCAAATCCACATGAAGCATCATGGAACCACGCTCTCTTGGCAATGAATGTGAATCAGGTCTCATGTATCCAAGAAACTTGTTCCATGATGATGTCTTGACATTGTCAATCACTTCAAAATCACGTACATCCAATATGAGATGAATGCCTGTACGCTCAGTTTCTGGCATCAGATCAAATTCAATTGACACGCCATTCACATGCATTTCAATATCAGGTGCTGGATAGCGTTGTTGTTGCTGTCGATCATCATAATAAATATCATCAGGCGAATGACCAAAAAGATCAGTGGTGGGTGAACCATAAGATGAAGATGCATCAATGCTGTTTGTTCGTGATAGCCGACTATCAATACTGCTGGAAGATGTAGGTCTGGAAGTTGATGTTCGCATCGATCTCATATACTTGAATTCATAACCATCATACAAGTTCCAAACAAGATCAAAGTTGTGAATACGCAATGAAAGAAGTGAACGTGAAGTATCTACACCAGGCCTGCCGGTTCGCATTACTTGCTTGTCAGTACTGTAAAAGTTTTCCACAATGACAAGTTCATCCAAATCATGCATCAATAAACGACAAGCACTCTCGCTCTTTGCTGACATGCTGGGTTGTGCGTGTCGTCTTTTTGGTTTCTGTGGTGGTGGTCGTGTAGCTTCAGTTGAATAGTATTCCTCGACATAACCAAGATCTGGTATATTGCTTTTGCGTGATGATGATGATGGAGCTGACATGACATTGGCTTTGACTCTTCGAAAAGCATCTGGATCAAGGCTGGCAAGCATATCTGGATTATCTTCAGGACTACGATGCTTTGTAACAATTGGTTGTTTTCCATGTGCTTTTCTTTTTCCTTTTTTATGAACATCTTTGGTGTGTTGTTGTTGCTGTTGCTGCTGTTCTGTATCCAAATCTCCTTGATTGGCAACATACGTGACAAAGTTGATGAGTGAATGAAATGAATCTGTGCATCCTTCCAAGACGAGGGCATTGTTGAAGATGGTCACTTCCAAATTGGGAGCCAAGACCAAATCATCCAACTTGGCTTTGATCAAGGCATCAAATTGTACCACTGAAATCACACTTGGGAATCCTAGATTGGACCAATACTCCTTGGCACTCACACATGTGCTTCCACGATGACCAAATATATGCTCAAGGTGCTGGTCATCAACATCATGATCATCATCCACAAGCATCACGTCCAGTCTTTCCAAAAAGGTCTTGATAGAAATGATAGGCTGGCCACTGGAGACAATATCGGTAATGATCTACATGGTACAGTGGTAAGGGGATCATGCAGGAATTTGCTTTTTGTACTCCGTACCTGGAAATCATCAACAACAATGACAGCACGTGATGGCAAATGTATTGGCTTGTAATCAATCGATGTATCCAAAATGTGTGCATAAACCTTATTATACTGGGTCGGCGGATCGATAAAGACCATCTACAACATGATCCATAAGCAATTGGGTATAATGCTATGCATGTCATCAATATACTTTTACCTCTTCTGGTGTCTTTTGAAAGTCAATCAGTTGCTCTATAAAGTCCAGTTCCATGCTGAAACGCCAACAAAGATTGCATGCCACCACGCTCGTAATCTTGTGCTGCTTGTTGAGCGCATAATCATTCGAGAGCTTGGCAAATACAGATATCATGGCAGTGTTGCGTTTTGGCTAGATGTACAAGAATCAGTCATTGTCTTTGTCATTCTCCTCTTCAGCTTACACTAAGATCACCGCTTATTGTCTTGTACAAGATGGGTCGTTTGAAAGGCGCCATTTGATCCAAAGTAAGCTCATCAATGTCCAATGTCGTCACATTTTCATCCTAAAAGACAAAATGAGCAACATGTCCCAATAACGCACGTATCACTTACAGTCCCAAGATGCTTGACTACAGTAAAGTAGCGAAATTCAGACATTCGTACGCGATAACTTGACTTGTTTTGGTTATCTTTGGAACTCCAATGTAAATCCCATCGTGCTATACAGCATCATGTCAGTCTACATTTTCCAATCCATGCCATTCTCACTTACCATCACTCATGACTGCAATCAGTGATAATAGACTTGATGCATGTGTCAAATATCCAAGACGTTCATGGCTCTGGCTCAAGATACTGGATGCACGTAGAGAAGAACCAGCACCATAGTCACCTGATCTTTGAACAAAACTATCGCTTGTCACCTTGTCACCTTGTTTTGCTGTCTGGAGACGAGAAATGAACCTCGGCTGCCATAATATCAAGTCATTTTGCAGGATTTGTACTGTGTCCCACACATCCTTGGCCAAATTCATGCGCGTGGTAGGGAAATGACAATTGACGACAAAAAGCTAAAAAGGCAATGTTAGCATATCACATAATAGGAATACATCAAGTACTTGCCGATGTCTCTACTGTTCTTTGTTTGAACATCATGGCTGATTCAGTTTGGTCTTCCATGGGCACGTGTGGCTTTCTACTAGCATCCAGTGATTCATTCTTGTTCAAGTGCTCGAATAGATTATCGGGTATATCAGATCCCGAGCCAAAGTAGCCTGATTTGGCAGCTGGTACAGTAGGTGCATGCATGGAATCAGATAATCGTACAGTGATTTCAAAGGTTGGTGATTGGGGTATAGCCACGGTGGAAGTGGTTGAAAAAGTATCAGGCTCTTGAGGAGGAATTGTCTTTGCTGTAAACCAACAACGAGAAGCAGTGTCTATAAAGAAAGACGGTAAGCAATGGTATCCTTCTCTCTAGTACAACGTCATTACCATGAGCCTGTTTGAGAAAGACATTGATGAAATCACATTCAGCTTGCAACTTGATGGGTGCGTCTACATTGGATGCAGTGCCAAGATTCATTCCTTGAAATGGTGCATGTGCAGAAGTAGGTTCTTCTTGTCCTCCATCACATTCTGATTTCCATGATATGCCAAACTGTTTGATGTCCACGCTGAGAATATCCGAATGCAAAAGATCATTGAATTCATCCCGTACACACACTTGGCTCATGTCAGGAACATAAAGCAAAAGGCGAATAAAACCACACTTGAAACTGGCTGATTTGCAATGCTGTCGTTTGGTTGATCCTCGATCCAAATCTTCATAGATACGTTGTCCAAGCGAGCTATCAAGATTGCTAGATACAACACATGATTCATTTTAATCCTTATTCATAAAGACAATCATGTGAAACATACCTCATCTCCTGTGGACGTGTTGGCTTATCCCATTTTTCAGTCAATTCCATCATTGCATACACATAATTCTCGAATCGATCAATCACTTGGGGATCCACATGTACCTTGAGTGGCATAATGGTAATCTGAGTATTCTCTTCAAGGCTAGTAGCTATAACGACAAAAGTCAGTATACATTTAAGGGTAGATTTCAATAGAGGTCATACCATTAACAAAACGCCTTGATTGATGTGCATGTTTCTTCTCCACTCGTATCCTTATGACTTCATGCGTCTTATCACGATATGATCGCGTTGTTCGTATACGATGTGTTGAATGTGATTGTACAATGCTAGGAAACTGAGTATCATGTCGATAGTCATGCATGATGCTGTCATCGAATTCCAGAATAGGTAAATAACGCTCATAAGGAATCTGCCAAGCCTTTTCTGCTCTCTTTGACGATAGTTCAAAAGAAGGACGTCTTATCCATTCATCAATTGACATCCGCTTGACCTTGACATCAAATGTTGATAGTAATGAAGATGCTGCTGCTGATGATGTGGATTCATCTTTTTGTGAATTGTCAGGAAATTGCTGATAACGTGCAACTAGTTCACGAATAGACCATCGAATATGACCAATCTCTTTACAACCATTGCATTCATGATTCTGCCACATGGAAGGTGGTGGTAATTCAGGACCATCTTGCACCAGAAAATAGAATTCCATGTCATTGATTTGAAACTTGATCTTGATATCAGGCACAGAAGGTGTAGAAGAAGAGGAGGATGGTGTCGTATTATTGAAATTGGGTATAACGAGTCGATCAGGACGATTGGAAGGAGAACGTATGCGATCGAAACCAAGATCAGGTGATGAGCTTTGTGAAAGAATGCTATCATTTCTGGGTATACTGGATGATGTCGTCATATCAGGTGTAGTTGAAGATGATGATGAAGAACAAGGTGAAGAGGAGGAATCAGTCATTGCATCAGTTGTATACTTTATCAAGTCAGCAAGGAATGCAGCTTGTTTTGGTGTGATCATGGTGCGGATATGTGAACATAGAATGTCGATTTGTTTGATGGCTGATGTGTGATCTGATAGTCGTGTCGGATTCATTGGATAAGAAGGTCGCATTTGTACTCGGATCCAATTCTCCTTGTCAAACATGGTGAAGAGTAATGCTTCATAAGGCTTGTTATGATTGCTAGATGTTGAAAATGCACCATAAGCTCTTGGTGTCGTTGATCCACTCATAAAACTCGAATGAATAGAATTGCTTCCTCCATATAATCCTTCATTGGCTTCATAGAACTCGGTTTGTTCCAAATCACTGTTGCCATCATCTTCATCAAGTCGAGTCTCACTGCTGGTTGGCATAGAATACAAGGATGGATTGTTCTTTGATCGTATCCAGATGGAAGGTGATGACAAAGTGATGATCTTGATGGTGTTGTTGTTATTGTTGTTGACATGGATACTGGATTCATCAAGGGAGGATGGTTGTTGCTGTTGTGATGGCTTGTTGAACTCTGGTGTCTCATCAAAGTAAGATATGCGTGCAACTTGTAAATCGAGATAGTATTCGTCATGATGGGATGAAGGTGGAGCAGCTGATTTATGCAAGATGCGAACTGTTGTATCAATGACATCCACTCTGACTTTGGCCAACATCTTATCAATCACTCGTGTAAGTACTTGAAGTCCTTCCATGCCAATATCCATGTCTCCTTGACGATCACTGGGTGATATATGCATTGACTTTTGTATTGAATCCATCAATTCTTGATCCTCCATTTCGGTTCTCAAAAAGTCGTCGGCAAAATGAAGAGAAGATGACATGATTGGCGGATCATCGTCTTCTTTGTTACGTGCTGCATAATAACATCCTTATTAGTCCTCATCTCCTTTATCCTTTGCCACTGGGTAACTTACATTTCCGACGAGTCTTGACAGGTCGTAATGTTAATTGTAATCCTTGGACCTTCAGTGCAATGATACCACTAGCAAGATTTGACCATGGTAACGAGGCAGTAATCGATCCCACTTTGCCTTCCACAAGCACAAATGGCGTATCAGCAATACAGTCATTCAGTGTCTAATAACAACATATATACAGTGCTCAGCAACATGAACCCCCTTTTGTCTAGCAGATCCTCCATGCTTACCTCCAGGTTCAGGTCCAGATCCCGCAGCTCCACAGACCCATTGTAAAGCTCAATGTCAAAGTTGTCGAGATCCAACTCTTTAGCAAGGAATTGGCCGATAGCTTTACGCAACAAGAACTTGTAGAGTCGTTTTTGGATATTGGTTGGTAAGGCAAAGCTGTTCCAAAAGGAAGGTAGGAATTGCCAGGCCTTCATGGGTGTAAATGGCGTTGACTGTGAGTGATAATAATAGTAAAAGAAAGTGGGCTAGTGTGCGTATTGTTTGTCAACTGACTCAAAGGGGAAAAGAAAGAGAGAAAGTAGGTGATTATTACATCCAAGTGACTTTTTACACCATGCCAGCTGACCATTACAGTGCGCAATGCATTATATCCTCCTCTTTGCTAATCACGCTTATTGACTCCGCCCTATGTCTCACATCATGCATCGTGTGAACTGTTTGACACTCTCTTTAATTTATCACTTTTGTCTCACTTTTGCTACAAAACTTGTAATGAATAACAAGGAAAAGAACAGGATGACAACATGATGCGCCCTTGTGCCACGGTCTCTTTCCTTTCAAGGATACCTGCTGCTGATCATCATCATGCACACTTGAAGTAGCTTAGTTTACTTTGATTTGTTATATAAAAGCACACTTTCTATGTTGATCCTGATATAGCATGGTTGGGTACGCTAACGTCATGCATCAATCACGTCATGTAACTCGACATTCTCAAAGGAATCATCTTTGGATAAACCAGTCTTTGGATGATTGATGCATCATTTTGGACTAAGCAAGGAGATGTAGCTATCACATTCATTGTCAAGCAACAAGTCATCCTAAAGAGTAGAACTGGCTCATTATTTTAGGTCACATGGTATGTATAGGCTATAGGAAACTCATTATGTTGGTTCATTGTCCCTTCCAGGGACTATCATTAAAAACGAATGAGACAAGGATCATTGTACATGTTCAAGACACGGTTGTTACAAGCATAAGCGGATGATGGATCACAAAGGAACAAAAGTCTAGGGATATGTATAAAAGAGCATTTACTGGTTTCGTGTGAGGAATATTAACAAAGAGATCAAAGGTGAGGAGAGCAAACACTGTTGGATATATATGTCAAGTAGGAAGTGATAATAAAAGGAGAGATAAAGAGATGAGCTGGCTATTTGTACAAAGATGCGAAAACAATAAACAAAAAATATGACTATTGGATACTAGAAGATGATGGATCTTGATGGGTAGAAGATGTTGTTGTTGTTGCTGGGGGAGCTGACATACGAAGTCGAATGACACGTCGTCGAGGTATTTTCTTATTCCTGGATATCGGGCCCACCTTTTTGCCAATGTGTGGTAAACTACGAAATGTCGCATGGTCTATGGTGTATGCAAAGGGAGATAAAGTATGATTGACACTTGTCAACTGTGCCAATTTAGCAGCAAGGCCATTTTCACTTGGGTCCACAACAATTTCTTGATCCATTGCCATCACCAATGGTTGATCGTCCGTGTTGGTAGAAGGTAATTCTGGTCCTTCAGTAACATACCATGGCACATCAGCATCTTCAGCATACATGTCTGCTACCACTGTAGCCGAATTGACAGAAGAACCATTGAGTGAAGAAGTCATTCCATCATCTGAAAAGAGCTCGTCATCATGTAATGCTTGGAAACGTCTGCTGTATAACTCATTCAGATCGGCTACTGATAGTGGATCAAAAGGTAAATGCGATGGATGATAAATGTCACTAAAGGTAGTAGGTGGTGGTGACATGTAAGGTGGTGGTGTACGTAAATCAGGCATGGAGCGTGGTGAATAAGGACCTGCTGTAGTAGTAGTCGTAGATGCTGTTTCATCCTTGGCTGTATCCTTTTGCAAGTATCGCAGACTCAAGTTGTGAATCATGACTGGAAGATCTTCTTGAAAAAGATTGCGTAACTGCTTTTCAATCTCTCGTTGTAAAAAGTTGCGTATACTGGTGATGCTGTCAAATGTTGAACTAACACGGATGCTTTCAAGAGGATCATTCTTGAAGACCAATGTGATGCCTTTTGTCTTGGATACAACAAGTACAACAATGCCTCGTAACTTGAGATCGCTGATACGTAACAACATGGGTACTACCAATGGTTTGTCTGCAGCCAAGATACCAGGTCGAATATGTCGTGCCAAATCTGTATGTTTTGCATGCATTGGATTCGCCTACAATGATGGCGTAAGTTCAAGGAGAATAGGTGAATCAGGGACTTTGTTACCTGCACTTTTGTTTGTACTACAATGTAAGCATCACCTGCGTATGTCAACTTGAAGATGCCACGGAACTTGTCGGTTGCCAAGTCGCCTACTTCGAGAATTTCAAGGTCGGGTGGCTGTTGGATGATCCATAGTGAGTCAATGATCAAAGATAGAGAGATATGCCCAAGCCATTATCTACTTACAGACGTGCCCATATGAAGCTCTTTCACAGTGATATGGTCTACAATGTTCTTTGGCTTGTTTCCCTTATTCAGGGCAGCTTCCAACTGTGAGCGCGCCTCGTCGTAGAATGCAGCGTCAAATTCAGGCCAATTGAAACGAAATGCCATGGGTTGGAGAGGTGTTAATGCAAGTTCAAGTGGTATCGAATGCTGATGCGAGAGTAAAAAGCGGGGCGCATGCCTCGTTGTGTGTGTGGTGTATGTGTAGTGGTTGCCTTGGAGAAGAAAAGAAAAAAGAGAGAGTGGAAAAAAAAGAGTCGGGAACACGAGACAAGCTTTGTTCAGGGCAAGTGTTATTCCATTGGCTGCAGCTTTAATACGGAGCACCATTTTCTTTTCTATCCTGCGTATCTGCTTTACCTTATCATGGCACATGATGGATCATTTCGAGATCATGAATCATATCAAGACTTTATGCATGTGGCAAATAAAAAGAATCCAGCAATGACATTCCATGTGGCAAATGAAAACAATCCAACAGGGATAATTAATACATGAACATATGAAAGTGCACGATCCCATTTCTGTACTACTACTACTACTACTACTTTTTACTTTTGTGTAATGATTTGAATACTACGTACTTCACCATTTGGGCCTATTAAGAGACATTTTGAAAGACATCCACATTCACCTTCACCATCTTCCATAGCCATCCTTCGTCGATCCACATTGACCATACTGCTACCAAGGGGTTCTCTTCCACAAGGCAAAAGTCGCCATCCTTGACCAACTCGGTACATCCCGACTCTTGTGCCATGACGCATGTGAAACACTAGCAAAAGTCCTCTTCTTTCTGAATAGATTACTAAAAATGTCGAGATTCGTGCTGGCATTGTGCGTTGTCCTGATGATAATGATTCTGGTTCTTCTTCGTTGGCTACTTCAACCCATCCACAGACAGTGTCACGTAATCCTTTCCACATTCGTATCATTTCCCCAGATGGTACGTCCCACAAAATCACTCTTCCTAACGTGTCGCAAGTGGCAGCCAATGTGCTTCGTTGTGAACTTGCTGAAATTGGACCCATAGAGATACTGGTGATACGTCTTTCAGGATCATTCAGTGTTAATACAGATGAAATAGGTGTTGCTGGTTCAATATTGGATGGTGGTGCATGCATGGATGGGACATAAGGTGAAGGCGAATTTGAAGTGCTGCTGCTGCTGTTGTTGGATCCATTGCTACCAGACCACCATGATTTGGCAAAGGAAAACATTGGCGTGGTTACGCGTGACACCACATAACTTGCCATGGAAACTGCAGACATCAAAGGTCGACTGGATTCAGTGGTTGCATAATAGGATATCATAGGTGCATCACCAACAGCGATATAACGTGAAGTTGCAGCTGAGAAGAAAGGATTGGTGGATACAGTATTGGATTGATCAAGTAGAGTGGTTGTTGTAGTAGTCGATCGTGGAGGAGAAGGGCCTGTTTCACCATCCATATTATTAAATCATGATTTAGTGCAATCTAGAATAAATTGACTTACCAAGACTCACAACATCACGAACGCGTTCTTGTCTTTGCAACTCATATTTCTTATAAGTGAATGCTGTATGCATACGTGAAGCATCTATTGTCATGACATGATTAATCAAGATGTCTTTTTCATCCACTCATCTTCTGACCTATACCACTTTCTCTTTGTCCATCACACACGCGTAACACCATCCATAGACTTTGACCATCAATGCTGACCACGCGATTGCCTTCAAATAGAATAGTGATTTCCTCATCATCACAACCATGTGCTACAGTCTTGTAAATAGGTGGCGGTGTTCTCATCTTGATGGATAAAATGGGAGCCGGTTCCAAGAGCTGAGCTGTCAACAATGTCCCTGTCTGCATCACACAAATTGTTAGTTCATGCAGCTTGTAACCTGATTGATCCTTTACCTCTGAAAACACGCGAAGCCATCCAGTACTATATCCTGCCATCACAAACATCTGACTACCATAAATAGTGAGTGATCCATGTCATTGCTTAGTCTTTTGACTTACGTTTTACGTATGGCTGGTACAAATAATGGTAGACAGAGAATGGCTGTAATGGTTTCACTATGAACATGTGAGATACAATATGGATAACATCATCATCATCATGGACACTTACTCTTCTTGTTCACATCCTGATCCTTGACCAACAGCACAATATTCATCTTCTCCTTCATTCAATTCAACCACTACAAACTTGGATTTGTGTGCCAAGACAATATGTCGTCCACCTGCTGATGCTGATGCCATGTATGTTTCAGTAAAAGGTCCAAATGCATGTGTAAAGTCACTGATGCTGTTGTTGATATTGTTGGATGCTTTTGGTTCCTAGGCAAAGAAGTGAGTACTACAACACATGCCTACTACATATGTCGTTTGGCCTACCTCGTCTACGCTCCAACCCCAGTCCTTATCCCATGAATCATCTACAGTCTAGGTTAATAACATCATGTTCCCAAAACAAGGAGAAGGGGTTTTACCCTGCCTTGGTCATCTTTGTTGTCATCGTCAAGCTTGCTTTCGTCTCCTGTTGTTTGTTCACTGACATCTTGAATGACGGTTGACACCTTGGGTATCCTTCCCACTAGAATGGATAAGATAGGTTGTGGAATATTGTGATGGGGTGCAAGAACGCATTTAAACTTCTTTGTCATAACGAGTAGTGGTGGTGGTGGTTGTGTTGGTTGTGCAGGAAAGTCAGAATCCCTCCCTTTTCCCCCGATCCATAAAAGGACAACAGCTCACGCGTCAAATATGTGTATAATGTCATTTTATGATAGTTTTTAAGCTTTAAGTCTATCCATCAAGTACTGTGTATTCTCTTTGATGACACCATTAAGCACCTTGTGCACTTGCATACATCCTTGGGTAGCCAATTCCATCACACCTTGTAAACTATCAATATGAAGACGTGATTCCATCTAAACAATGCCATTACATTAAAAAACTAGCTCTCTCTCCTTGATCGAATGCCGTTCTCTTTACCTCTACCAAGTTGACTTTGCCACTCCTGGGTAAAAGAGCCACTGTCAATTCTGGAGCATCTGATGATTCTTCGAGATTGTTGAGATCTAATGGGAGACACCTTTAGTTTCTATATCATACAAGTCCAATCTACTTACCAAGTACTGGCACCTTGTCTATTGATCCAGCCGAGCATGCACAGACATAATCGCTCATGGGAATACCTGCATCAATCAATGCCATGGTAGCTGCATTAATGCAACTTTGAAGAACACCACCATCATGTTGAAAGATTTGCAAATAGATATCAATTTGGGATCTTGGGAATTGTGAAGTAAGGATCACTTGTTCAAATGTTTGACGAATAAAGCTGGCCATCTCAAGGGATCGTCTATTCATGGATCAGTATTTATTCCATGCCAATGCATTTCTCTTTGTCCACTTACTTGTCATTCTTGGATCGCTTTTTTCGTTCACTGAAACTGAAAGGTGCAATATTGAATTCCACATTAAGAATGGCTCGATCGGAAAGCATTTGTTGTCGGTAACGTGCCTACAAGCTGATGCATCAATATCAAAGTATCCATAGACATGCAAGCGCTTACTTCACGAGGACCATAGACTGCTGCTAAACATTTGGTATTGCCTTGCTCGATATATGCTGATCCGTCAGACTGACTAAATACAGATGTCTTTGCTGTGATCCTCCTCAACTCGTTCGCACGTCGACCATCGATACGCAATCCTAGGACGATCGATCAGTTGTCTCTTTTTCTTCTGGCAACGTACACGTTTAGTATATCTACCTTCAGGTGTAATCAACTCAAGACGAGACTAGTGCTTGCATGTTAAACGTGGTGTTCTTTTCAAGAGAGAGAGAGATCTGCTTACCATGGTGTTCTGGCTAAACCTGTGTGTGTGGTGGCTCCTACCAAAAAAACTCGGCTAATTCACTCACAGCATTGACATCCTCCCAAACTTTGTATCTTAATAAAGCACTGTTCCTTTGTATCTTGAATACTTGAAGTATCTTCATACACTAGCTGTTCTTTATTGACAAGGGACAATCTCGGTAAAGGACACAGCAAACAGCAAGCTTAATGAGCTTAATAAACCAACACAGGCAATCTAGAGTAATCCAAGATGTATCACTCTGACCAAGGAATGAGATGTGATAAACAATAAAGGATACACGTGTGATTTGGTACAATACATGACAAAGATGACTACATGATGCATTGACATAAAACAACATACTCTATTCCACAATCAATGAAACTATTCCACTTGTCTACACTTTAGAATACATTGAATGGATTGCCATGACAGCATCAACACAGTTGTTGTTGCTGCTGCTGCTACGTTTCAGGATAAGGCGACTCCGAACAGGCGTTTTGGATTGCGCCCTTTATACGCATTCTTCCTTGTTTCTTGTTTTCCTCTACTACTACTACTACCCATTTCAACTCGATGGATCCCGTGCACTATTGTCCAACATACGCTCCATTCTTTGGCTTTGCGGGAGTCTTTGCTGCAGTACGTCTACTTGTTAATGGACTTGTTCGGATGACTAACTTCCATCTCTTTACGCGACACACTAGATGGCATTCAGCTGTACGTGTATTCAATGGCAAGGTCCAACATATACTCAATGCGTTTCTTGATAGCTTTGGGAGCTGCATACGGTACTTCCAAGGCCGGTATTGGTATTGCTGGTATCGGTCCTTTCAAACCTGAACTCGTCATGAAGGTACAACAAACACAGCATGGATACACTATTCAACCCAACTTACATGATCTATAGTCTCTTATTCCAGTGGTCATGAGTGGTATCGTTGCTGTGTATGGCTTGGTGGTGGCTGTCTTGTTGGTTGGTCAAAGTATGTTCAAGAATGTATCGTTTCAAATACATGGATTTGACTGATGATGATTGTACTAGTGTCACCTACTTCGGGCTATTCCCTATTCTCGTAAGTCGACCTGGTGATAGATACATGCTTCATCCTCTTACTGACTTGTTCTATAGTGGATTTGTCGCTCTTGCAGCAGGTCTTTCTGTTGGTATTGGCGGCTTGTCAGCAGGTTATGCTATTGGCATTGTAGGCGATTATGTAAGTAAGAGTACAATGAGTATACAAAAGTATTCTAATAGAAATGTATCTAGTGTGTTCGAGGATATGCTCGTGAAACTCGTCTCTTTGTAGCTATGGTGCTTATTCTCATTTTCGCTGAAGTCTTGGGTCTCTATGGCTTGATTGTTGCACTTATTCTCAATGCCAAAGCCGACAATACTGTATGCTAATTGTAGTTAGCTGTATATAAAGAATATACCATAAAGAATGGCACCATTTACTTGAATGATCAGTTGTTATGTAATGCTCTGGAATGAAACAGGATTATGCAGCGGAAGAGTAAGCATGGTGTGGCAAAAGGTTCAACTGACCAGTCCGCATGAATTAATATCCCTTCTTTTCTACCCACCTTCATCATCCACTTTTTCCTTGTTAACAAGCGACTTGAACTTGCTCTTCTTGTACCCCTTTGTACCTTTGTTCATTCAGGTAAGCAATGTCGCTTTATACAACTAGTTTCCCAACTCTGGAGTGATTTGCTCTGTCCCCATCGTTCAGTCCATCGCATAACATATCTCCCCCATTCCTGGACATAACAAGGTATGTATCATGTAGTGCTTGTTCAGACTGGTCACTTTATTCATTCTTTATACTTGTTTAGACTACTGTATCATTATGGATTCGAATCAAAGTTCTAGTTCCTCGGATAACATGGCACAAGGTACAGCTGCGGATGCTATTGCGTATATAGTCTTATTGATCTTGACCTATAGCTGTAATGTGGCAACAAGTGCCTACTAGCAAGACTGATACCATGATTGAAGACTTTGAAGTGATCGATGAGCAACAAGAACAACAGCCAGCTACAGAGCGATCTTTTTTATCCAACACATCCGAGTATTACAGTGATTATGCTGATAACAACTTGTTTGGAGCATCCAACATGCCGACAACATTCTTGCAGACGCAAAAACGACCTGTATGTTTTCGTGTACTTTTCATGGGCAACACTGAAAGCATTGGCAACATTAATCGATCCAAGACACTTGTGCTTCGAAAGTTGTCTGAAGTGATTGCATCTTTATTACCACGCAGCACCACCACAAATGATCTTGGTACAACCGACTTTCGGGAAAGAACACACAATGTTGTATTTTTGGATGCATTTGATACAAGCCCCATTGAAACGTATGAGGATAATGGATTGCATGTGATTGAAGCCGATTTTACCGACTACAACAACAATGATGATGACAACCAATACGAGCAGCGTTTGATGAACTATGTCAACACACATGATGTCAACTTGGTCATTTACTTTTACAATCACAAACAACCAGATGACAGGAGTATGGCAATCCTTGAACAACTCAGTGGACGAATGCCTATTTGGCCCCTCTTGGTGTATTCTTCCATTCCAGGAGAAAGACCACTTTCAGCTACTGGTTACAATCATCATCGTCGACATCGATCACCTCTTCCACCAGCAAATGATTCAATAGCAACTCTTGGTCAAAAGTTATGCCAGAAACTTGCTCATCACCAGATACAAACAATCGATCTGAATTTGACAAGCGTCAATCCAGAAGAACATCCACATTTCGCATCCAACACAAGTACAACTGCATCATCATCATCATCTGCTTTGAACAATGACGTGATATTGACAGTCGATCAATTTGCAACAATCCATCGTTATCAAGTGGCTGCCATCTTACAACGGTGGCGTACAGCTCATGACAATCAAAAAGGAGAAGCAGTTGATCATCACTGGTACTGGTCTTGGTTACAGCAACAACGACGATCTTTACCATTTTCATATGCTGGAGCATTAGCATCAGCTACTCTTGTTGGTCTATTACTCTTGCTTGTAAGCACACAATTCACATTGACACAAAGCATCATGGATCTATCCAAAGAGCCTGTGGACATACGATTGAATCCAATGTGGGATGTGGTGGATGAAGAAACATTACGACAATTATTTGTGGTAGAAATCAATCCAGAAAGAAAACATGATGCATGGAAGGAGCAAATGCTGGTGGTGGTCCTGGAAACCGATCAATTGGCTGAAAAGGAGTTCCCCATGACCTATGAACCGGGGACACAGTACAAGTACGTGGTGGATGTACCATCACCATGTCTGATTCACAACACAGGAGATATTCCATTGCACATTGTTTGGCGATATCAGCAGGATGAAACAACCAAGGTGGAACGCATGGTGGCGAATTATCCAGTATTGTCAATGGAAACCTGTCAACCAGTCTATCAACGTCATGTTTCACCTGAATGTACACCAAGGACTGCATTATCAGCTGTACGAAGACGAGCTTCATCTATTGAATGGAAGTTGTTATTTGGCAAGCTCAAGCATGAATTCAAGAAGCTGGCTCACGACATGTCGAATGCTTGTCAGAATCTCTTTATCAGGTTGCTTAGCTAGAAGAAAAAAAAAGAATAGTTACTTGCATACATAGTAAATGTAACCCTATCTTTGGCTAATAAGCACGCGCCATCTTTTTGTTTCAGTGGGTTGTGCCGGTTTGTCTGTGTGAAAGTGTGGCCAAGTCATCATCATCATCATCATCCCTTCTTCACCTCCCTTGAAATGCTGTACATAGATTCTCCTATTTGCCAATCCGTCAAACGGCATCATGATCTTGCATAAAGTTCCATTTTGAACAATTACTTTTTAAGGACATTATCAACGAGCTCTTTGACCATTTGACAGGGCCCATGCTTCTCGTTTGCCTTTTCTTGCCCCCCTTTGACTTACTCGAAGCTCAAACAATTCCCCTTCTTCTTTGATCATCTCGGGTAAGGAGCCGTTCTCCTCCTTTCCCCTTTACCGACAAAAATAGACAAGTTCTTCTTTTTGACAAGGGATAATCAGAGTTGCTGATGATGATGATTGATGTTTTGGATCAAATATAGATACTCTTGTCCCTAACTTGTTAACCTACATGGCGCGCATCTAAAAAGGTGGTGTTACAATATGTCACAGGATCAAAGTACTAGACAATATCACGATAAAGCCATCATTTGTAAAGAGAATAAGACGTCTCCTGGTATGTAAGTTCATATGTTTTTGCATCTCATTTCACGCACAAGCCGCCGTTCCTGTTTCCCTATTGTTCATCCACCTACATATGTAAAGCTATAATGTACCTACTTAACATGTCCTCTCTTTCTTTTTCCCCTTCTCTCCCGATTCCTTATCCATCACAACCCCCTTGGCTCTTTTTGTTTGTGTGAAGATCACTCTCTTTTTTTTTGGATTCTTTCTCCCTGCCACCCTTGCTGCTCCCTCTGGCAAACCGCGTCTTTAAAAAGGGATCGAAACATCTAGTTTCCGATCCGATACATCATCCCATCCTTTCTTCTTTCACACACATGTCATCATTGGCTCAACATCATCCTGTGACTCTTGCTAGTCCACAAAACATGCCCAATACTACCAATAACAATGCAGTAACATCATCATCATCATCTTCAACAACTGAGAAACCCAAGCATCGAAAACGAACACGTGCCACAGCAGAACAGCTAGCTGTTTTGGAGAATACATTTGCTGTCACTGTGAGCCCTAATGCCAAGTTACGAAAACAGCTTTCAGAAAGATTAAAGATGAGTGAGCGTTCAATCCAAATTTGGTTTCAAAACAGACGTGCCAAAGTGAAACATATGCAAAAGCGTGCACAACAGCAACAACAACAGCAACGTGTCAATATGTTTTGGCGAGCACAAAGTGTGGATAGTACACTTTTTCATCAGCAGCAGCAACCATTTGCATTTCCCAATCCAGCCATGCCAATAAGTGATATGATGATGATCCAACCGATGCGACCCATGAGCATGCCACCACCAGCGATTCAACCATCCACCAGCAACATGATGTCATCTCCTACTACTCTAATGGAGAATTTGTATATTCTTAGTGCAACGACCTTGACTATTGGTACCTGGCAACGATTGGCTTTACAAGTCACTGATCTTATGTTGACGTTTGCACAAGACGTGTTTGCATGGCATATTTATGATAATGGGCTTCAATTCAAAATCCATATTCCTCTCAGTACAGTGGCTAGTATTACACAAGAAGGCGAACAAGTGCACTTGGATCTCACTGAAGCGCCACTCTTTTACATGATGACGACTGAACAAGAAGGAAAACAGTCCCAGCGTTGGGTCCAATGCAGTGATTTCAGTGAAGGACAACAAGCTTCTCAATGTTTACGACATACAATCAAAGGCGCATCTGAGCAATTGAAGCAGGATCTTTTTGCTCTTTTCTATGCCATTGGTCACTTGGTTCGATTTAATAACAACAACAATGTCACGCAACAAGATGATAGCAGTGATAGCAGTATAAGCACCATCAGCAGCAGCAGTAGCAACAGCAGTAATAACAATAATCTTAATGATCCATACGCATGCATTTATTCATTACTACCTACAAACAGTAGTAGTAATAGTGATAATCTTGTAGATGATTGGACATTGCAGCAAATGCTTCCTGTGTCTTGTAGCACCACCACGCCATTCTTTATTGCTCAAGAATAAACAAAAAAGCTTGTGTACTAATAAAAAAGGGAGCGATTTTATTCCAACTATAGCAAGTGAATCACAAATGAAACGACAGTGCATATACAAAGGGGCGAAAGGAGGATGTGTGGGGTATACTACGACTACGCTAACACGAGGTGGATGATGGTTCATCGAGGTGCATATGCTGATGACCAAATGGTGCCATCCCTAGAATACCTTGCATGATTGTACTGTGGATGTTGTTGTTGTTGCTTACGTCGTTGTTCTTCAAGACGACCTGCACTGGATGATGGTGGTTTCAGTTCTTCACCATACTTGTCTCGAGGAAGTGGTGTCGAAGTCAAAGATCCATTACTGTAACGAGAGTTGTAATGTTGTTCCTTTTTTCCTACATAATTGACAGGTCCATAATCATGTGCATAACGAGAAGCATAAATACTGTCATTGCTGCTGGTGTTTCTGTTATTTGAAGACGATGCTGGTGTTGGTACTGCTGGTATTACTGGTTCCACATCATCCATGTCCATATCCACATCTTCATCTATCACAGGTCCGCCAGAAACAATGTAATGGTTCGTGGGATCAACATATCGTGGTATTGCTGCTTGTCCTGGATCCACATCCATGCCCTACAAAGTCAAGAATGAATATACCACTTGAGAACCATCTTTGGATGCATACCAAGGATTCCATTGTCTAAAAAGAAAAAAGGTTAGTTGACTACATTCTTTCATGCAGGTTTCATTTTATTTTACCTCGTGAGGAGCTGCCACCTGACCTTTTGACAGTGACTGTACAAAGTCAGCAAGATGCACCTTATTTTCTGCTGACAAGGATCGAACATCATGAATCATTGCTTGAATCGCCAGATTACGATCATTGGTCAACAATGTCACACGCTTGCCCATGCGATTGTGAAAGAACCTACACATCATGATTGATACATGTTTATCACGCTTCACGGACACACATACTTACAAACAACAATCCAAGATAGAATCATCACCTTTGGACTATAGCATATAGATCAATCATCCCATCCATAAAGATCACATTCACACACACATTACCAGCTTTGCTTTTTCATCATAAATCTCATAGCTCTTTTGTCCTCTTAACCATGGTCTTCTTTCACGAAGAGCGCCTTCAATAAACTTCATCGCTTTACGTGCAAGATCACCTAAATCGCCACGTGTAATTTGTTGATGATTCATGCCCTATTGACTCTGATCATCAACAACAATGGAATCACTTGTGTCATTGTTGTTGCACAGTACCTTTAATCCATCCAATTCCTTTACGACAATCCATGGTACCACCAAAACTAGACTTCCATGATACTTGGCTGCTTGAGATGTTAATGTCCTTAGATAAGCAAGGTTGGATATAAGAAAATTGGTGTCAAGAATCGCCACCTGCATGAAAGGTTCCGGCATGGCATCCTGTGCTACTTTATATGTGTGAGAGATGTATTGACTGCGCACTCGTCAACTTACCAGGTGAATCTTGCATGCCATGTCTGTAGTAGTGGTAATAAGCACTCAAATCCTCATTGCTCGACTCGCTTGGTATAGGGGCCTGATTGGAAGCTTTTATGCCATGAGCTCGATAGAAAAGTGATAGACGCGCTTTATCGTCAACCCCCCAACTTACCGGTGCTGGCAGTAGAACGTATAGCAGCGATTTGGTTGTTGACTTCACTGATAAACTCAGGACCATCAATGTCCATAAGCTCGTCGTCATTGTACATGGTAGGGAATAGTGTCACGATGGCGGTAAAACTGAAAGGGAAGAGAGAGAGAAAGCAACTACTGGGATTATCTTGACAGCTTGGTTTCCATTCAGCAGTTTCGGCCAATCGAAATTGTCTTGGGAACAAAGTACGATCTGCATCATCCTGCATATGACTTCATACACACGTTGCATTGTCATAGTTTCCTTGTAAACCAGAACCTTTAAAGGCATTGTACGTTGCCATGTTTCAAAACAAATAAAGCAGACAATGTGTGAACAGTTTCATTGGTTTATAGTATTCAGCAAAAGGGATCATTATATGTATATAGATATGTGTGTGCTTGAGCATTGGATTGTGGAAAAAAAATATGAACGAAGAATACGAAGGAATGACATGTCGGTGTTGATGTAAATGTGAAGGCAAAAGATGATTATAGTTCGACAGAGAATTGAGTAAATTGGGTAAGGCTGTTGACTGGTTGTGTAGGTAAGGTGTCATCTGAAATCCCCACTGTATCCAGCTGCATTTTGAAATTGGGTGAAATGGAAGCGCACATCTCATAGAGACCTTCCTCCTATCAACAAAGAGATATTAGTAAAAAGCAAACGACAATGTATATGTGATCCTTACATCATGGCTCATCCACTTGTGTTTCAAGGCATCCTCTGCTGTCAGTCGTTTTGTTGGATCCACCGTCAAGAGTCCTCTTATCAGATCTTTTGCTATAGAACAAACAGAGCAAGTTGAGTTGTGTGGTTCCTGTAGCTTCTTTCATATGGCTTACCATCTTCAGAAATACCATCCCAGTACTGTGGAGGAAAATCATACAGACCCAGTCTGATTTGATCTTTCATGGAAGGCGGTTCGAATTCCTCTACATGTCCAAGTGTAAGTTACAGCACTTTCAAAACCATATTTGAAGTTTTACCATTGAATGGGGGAAATCCACACAAGCAGATATACAACATGACTCCAAGACTCCACATGTCACATTCCTTGCCATATGAACGTATATTTGTTGGATTCAATACTTCAGGAGCCACTATTTCACACCATGTTAGCCATCATGAAGACAACAAGATGAAAAGACCAATCCATACCATAGTTGGGCGTGCCACATTGACTTTGAAGCTTTTCATCTGTCGGCTTGATCTTGGCGAGTCCAAAATCGGTGACCTTGACGTGCAATTTTTCCTTGTCAACAAGTAGCACTATTCAGATGCACCTTAAGTATCTCCTTGTATACACCTTGGTCCTGAACTTACCATTTTCTGGCTTGAGATCCCGGTGGACTACATTTTTGTTGTGAAGAAACTACACAGCATACTTTTTAGAAGATCACCTTTTGAATGCATAAAGAACTTACTCGGATAGCGGAAAACAGCTGATAGAACAAAAACCGCGTGTCGCGTTCTGAAAGACATCTTTGTTGCACAACGTGTTCAAAAAGCTCGCCATCGCTCACGCTAAAAGATCCAGTGTCAATAATGGAACGTTGTATAGGCTGGGGAGACTTACAATTCGAGTACCAGGTAGATGTATTTGGGTTCATTGTATACTTTTTCAATCTGAATCACACATGGCTATAGCAAAATGATGTCAGTTTGATGATACAAATGTCACAGGATCAATCGTACTCACATGAGCTTCCAGAGCCATCAAAACACCCATTTCTTGAATGGTGGATAATAACATCTTGGGTCTGCTTTGAAACTTCTTTTTGCTGATCAGCTTGACAGCCACCTGTCGATTGCTTTCTTTGTGATGTGCCTTGATCACACTTGCAAAATGACCACGTCCAATGATTTGTCCAATTGAATAGTCTTCATGAAATGTCTATACATGCATGCATGTTAATGATCAGCACGTGTTCACATGTGTCATTCAACACTTACTCCCACTTCAAACTGTGGCGGCAAGAAGATACGATAGACTATATAATGTAAGAAATGTAAGCAACCACTATCCAAGACCAACATTGATACACTTACACTGATGTCGAGGATCTTCAGATGGCATTTTTTCTTTTCGATAAAGTTGGATATTGTCACCAGAGCGCAGGATACGACGACGATCATCCGATTGGACACGTTGGCCATTGACAAAGGTGCCATTGGAACTACAAGTATTCATACGTATGATGAGCCATGATGTGTAAAAAGATGAATGATAAAACATACCTCATGTCTTCCAAGTAAACGTTGATGCCTTTTTGTCGTCCATTGTTACCACTCTCCTGGGAACACAAGTAAACACGCGTTAGTCGCGTGCTAAATGACACGTCAACCCCTTAAACGCGAACGCGCATATTCCCACATCACTACCAAACACCCATACTGTACCATGTAGATACAACAATGATTCTTGCTGATTTCAGGACGATCACAACTACAAGATACAAGTTAGCTTGAATCCATGATATAACAAGAGAATACTTACATAAAGTCGCAGTTGTCGGCACGTCCAAGCATATATCCAGTACGTCCTTTATCGTCATAGGTATGGCGGTCAAGGTAACCAGATTGATACGTATCAACAAGTGATTGCAAGTATCCCCATGCATTTGGATGATCCTCCCATACAGGTGGTTCTGGTGGATCAAGCGCCTTTGGAAATCTTCGGATGTCATTGTTGGATACTGCAGAAGGAGAAGGTGTCATAGCTGTTGATGATGATTCCCTTGTCTTTGGTGAGTTCACTCTTCTTTCTTTGGTACGCTGTTCACTGCTTTCTGTTGCTATGGATCGCTTTCGTGGGAGTTCAGAATCGTCATTGACAATGGTAGTAGGGTTGGAGTTTTGTATAGTAGTAGAAGAGTCATTGCTATAGCTGGAAGTGTCGTCTTTGTTCGTAACGTGTGTATTCTGCGAATCGGTGTTGTTCAGGGTCATTGCTGTACTGAATTGGTTGTCGGAACAAGATCAGGCGACACAAAGAGAGAAAGAAAGACACACAGGAGTAATACAGTTGACAAGGAAAGAAAGGCAATCAAACTGCGCTTGCCAACCAACCCGCCCTTTTAATTTAGTTCTGCATCTGCTACCCAACTCCACCGCTTTGATTGTCACAGTAACAAACAATCTTGTTTCACACAGAATTACACTACTTTGTATTACAATTTGGCTAATGCTTTGGTAAAATCTAACTGGGATTCTGTCATAAGGAAGCTCTTGTCAATAGCTGATACCTTTGTACATCCTATATCAAAGTAAATAAATATCACTCTTTTGCCTCTGTCTTGATTAATGTCATGTACCTGCAAGACCCATTGTCAATCGGAAGTCATGGCTGATCATAGATAGCACTTGTCTGACACCACTTTCTCCCTAAATGATGACATGAGTATTCCTTGTACATGATGGCAATAATGAAACACTTTCACTTACCTGATAAGCCAAGCCGTACAAAACAGGACGACCAATGAATACAGCTTTTGCGCCAATTGCCAATGCCTTGAAAACATCGGTACCTGTGCGGATACCACCATCAAAATACACTTCTACATTGCTACCACGACATGCTTGAACAATTTCTGGAAGTACTTCAAGCTATACACAACACGATTAGTATCACCAACAGCCCATATTGCTTTTTCCCATTACCGTTGCAGGTGAGCTATCAAGTTGTCTTCCACCATGGTTGGACACGACAATCGCATCGACACCATATTGGACAGCCAACTTGGCATCCTCGCCACGAAAGATCCCTTTTATCACAATAGGCAGCTTGGTGATTGATTTAATCCACTTGATATCTTCCCATGTCATTCCAGGATACATTTCACCACTCATGTAATCTTCTGCACCATCATTATCACTTTCATAATTGGCACGTTTGACATATTGGGGCAATCGAAATCCATTGCGCACAGTACGTAAGCGTGGTCCAAGTCTGGGACGATCCGTGGTGACGACCAATGCTTTGTAACCAGCTTCTTCACATTTTCGCACCAGCTTCTCGGTCAAATCACGGTCCTTTTCCATATATAGTTGGAACCATTGCAATGCATTCTTGTTCACCTTACGAGCTGCATCAGCTACTTGACCTATCCCATATCCACTATTGCTGGAAAGTGTATACAAGGTATTCATTCTTGCAGTACCTAGACAATATGATCAGTATGACATGTGCTTTTTCTTACATTCATTGTAGATATACCTCTAGCGGAAGCCAATTCGCCATCATAATGAGCCAGACCATGATATGCAGTAGGAGCAACACAGATTGGCATGCTAATAGGTTGACCAAGGATAGTGGTAGATGTATCAACTTGTTCTACATCCACAAGAATCTTGGGGCGAATGAGTAATCTATAAGATAGATGTTTAATTTTGGCACAAAATATAGATAGAATGATAAAGATATCTTACTTATCATAAGCTTCCCGATTACGACGTAGTGTGCTTTCAGAACTTGATCCAGTAGAGTAATAAGCAAAAGAGCCAGGAGCCATGCTCTTGCGAGCCAATTCTTCAAAGTCGTCAAGTGAAGCAGGAATAAATGTCATTTGTGTATATACAAGGATGCGTGCGAACCGCTAAAGTAACTTATGGCTTATATAACCACGATGGCGTCTCATCGGAGCAATAGCCGGCCATTTTTAAGGTTTGCCACCACAGCATATATGGCTGTCACAAGTCAGCTGGCCTAGCAATGTAATGCGAAAAGGTACAAGCATCCCACGTTGTGACATGAAGGAACATTTTTTTATGTCCTTGAAAAGCGGAGCATAGCTCGAGTGTTCCACAGCTTGTCAGGTACCAAGAGATAATAGAATGACATCTCTGCTGCGTGTGAAATGTAGATAAGAAGTCATCTTGGGATCAAAATTGCATGAAACCAGCCCATCTGTCAATTTGAAACAAGACTTCAGGTACAACCAATGTGCTTTCAGGATGAATTGATTGTTGTGTTAGTGATCGGCTGCAAAAGGCAAATTTGCCAATGATCATACAACCTAAAAGGCAGCATCTCGACATCTTCCACATGCCTTATTATGGCACATGTTAGATGACCATCATGATGAAATCAAGTCGGGTGGTGCTTATTTTCACATGCAATCTCAAGCATCCTCTCATAGTTACAATTAGAATGCGACAAATCGTGTGTAACGATCTCTGTTATTCAGTTGATTGTGGACTTGTGTATACAATGAAGAAAGGAAAAAGGGGATTGTATGTATATAAGTATATGCGTTATAATGTAATGCAGAGTAGTAGATGTATGTGAAAGTATATGTTGTCCTTTTTACATGATAGGAGGTGGTGGTGGACGTGAAGTAGGTGGTGGTAACTGTGGTGGAAGAACATCTGGTAATCGTGATGGCCGACGACTTGCAGCAGAGGAATGTGTAGATGATGATGAAGGTGATGAAGGCATATTTGGATGATTGTTTTCCAAGAGTCGTTGTAAAGTAATGACACCTGGTTGCTTTTGTTTTAACCAGTGGATCGTTTTCTTCAATCTATCGAGCCACAACTTTAGGTCATCAGTGTTGTCTGCTTCAAGATACCATGTTCTGCCATCTTCTTTTCGTTGTATCTCGATGCAATAGAGAATGGATGGAAATTGGTCAGTGACAAAGACATTGGTATGAGGAGATAGTTCAAAAAACTCTCGAAAGTCATTGTCACATTTATCAGTTTTGAATGTGTAAAGCATTCGATCAAGCAGTAAAACGTATCGGCGATGTCGTGTCTTCATAAAGGAAAAGGCTGGTGGCATGTGTTTTGTCATCCACCCCTGCATGATAGCGTGTGGCCAAAGAAGAGCAGCATGAGCATTCATGGCTAAAGGACGATAAGAAGCAGGATCTTCAAAGTCAATGTTGGATCGCTCTTGGTCATAGAATACTGGTGGTGCACGTCTTCGTGTCTGAGCCATCTTGATACGTTGCTCACTATCAATCTTCATGGTCAAAAAGTAAAGTGAAGGAAAGAAAGAATGAGCATGGCAGGCGGCGTCAAAAACTGAAGCGAAAATAAAATATAGACAAACAAGCTTTCCCCCACGCTGCATTCACTTCCCACACTTGTCCAGAAAAGGCAATCGTGTGATCTCCACAGGGAAAAAGAGCCAGGCCCTTTCCATTCATGCTGCTTTTTTCTCTTTTGCGATACGATATCTTTTCATCTTGATATCACACACAATACTGATCAAAAGCCATATCTTTTGATCTCATGTCATTGAGGAAAGAGAATGCATGACTCCTGATCGCGGGAAAAAAGCAAAGACTTAAATTAACATGATCAGCCATGTTTCAGTTCCCATCATCGATCCCATTTTCTTATTTAGCTTTTATCACCCATTAATCGCATATCTGGGACCACGCCAAGATGCACAACCATGGCATCACACGTGGGAGCATCTTGCTGTCATTAGTCATATAATCTATTGTTTTGTTACCACTTTATGTTGCACTATCAATCAAATAGCTTAGGCACAGCTTTAAGAAGATGATTGACCAATTCATGGCATCTCCAAGCAATAAGATGTCTCATTGTCGATTTGTCAACAAGGTTAATCACACATGGGCATGCTATGTGCTGGTCTTTGTGCTTTATATATATAGCATTCTGCAAGATGATCAATATTGATATGTCATATCCTGGCTTGTCTCATGTAAGCAAGAGTAAAGAATGCGTCATGGTCCCGAAATCACGATAGACCGTAATTCGTTACCAAGGAATTGAACGAGCCAGCACCATCATGTGGAACACAAGCAAAAGATTGGATTGTGCAACTGGCTGTGAGGCATTTTCCCTGCGGGGTTAATTGATCTTGAGCTCTTTTTGCCGTTGGCATCGTATTTAAATAACAGGAGCAAAAAAGTCCACTCTTATCCACTTGTTGCAATATCACAAACACTCTTTATCTTTTCCCATTATTGCATACAACATCATGAATCAGCAGCAACAGCAAAAACAGCAACGCATGACTGTATCGGAAAGACGTGCTACATATCCACTTCAGCGTCGTTTAAAGATTTACAGCCCTGACACTATGGCACGGCAATTGAGTCAAGAAAAAGCGCAAAAGAAGCTGGTCGTCAATGGCGTCAATATCTTAAACAAGTCGTGTCTTGACAAGGACATCATCATGGATAGGATAAAACAACGTCGTGAAACGCACAATCTTGTAGAAAGGCGGAGGAGAGATATGCTTGTAAGCTGATGCAGACGTGTGTGTGCGTTCTCTCTTCATTTGCTTATACCCAACACCTCCTTTCCTCTTCATTTTACTTGGATGGCTCATCACTAGAATGGATTGATCAATGAGCTTGCACAAGCGATTCCTTCCAATGCATCATGCGAAACCGAGAAATGTCATCGTGCACAAGTTTTACGACAAGCAATAGACTATATACATTCCATACAGCGTGAAAATGAATCTATGCGTGCACAACTGCAACAGCAAAGTATCGAAACATCCATTCCACCACCACCATTATCATCTTCATCTTCATCTTCATCAGTATCAGATAATGCATCACCATCACAAGATTGACAACTCATGTATAAAAGGATTGGATCTCTTTCTTTCATCATTAGGTGCTGTACATGGTCATTTTATTACAATGTGGATCAAGTCTATGATATGTGTGTATGTGCCATGCATGTTTGGTATCTCCGCTTATGCATTGCAGGGGAAAGGAGAAATAGATGCCACATTGCCAAGAAAAACCTTATTTTAGCTTGGGACCACATGCCCGGGTTTATGAAAGCCGATTATGATCTTGTGTGTATTTAGCCATACTTCACTTAGTGTATGTAAAAGAAAGCATTGGCTGATAAGCCATTCCGTTTTGGTCAACATTGGTATATGCCACTAGATTTATGTTCCATTCAAGCATCGACCAAAAGATGAAGTGTCATGTTTTGGTATTTCCCGCTTGAAAGCAATGCATGCACCAGCTTGTAGCAAATCTTATGCAACCCTGTATATCATGCGAATGTTCTATTTGGCTGTTTTTCATTCTTGGAACACCAAGTCTCTTCTAGTAGAATGCATGTGGGGAAATAGGGTATAAGATGTCATCACTCTTATAGGAATAGTGAACCAACGTGAATGCAAGGACACCAAGTGATAAGTTACTGCCATTATAGCAAGCGTTCACTTATCGAATCAGCTGTGATACAACTAAATATATCATGATGCATATCTCATATCTCACTAATGCCAATCACCCAAATCATATTCAATGCCACCATGGAAGCTTTGTACATGTCCTTGACAGCAGGTGGAACGCATGTCAACAAGCGTCCAGTTTATTTTTGAGCTCAGCATTGGATAAAGCAAAGTCCCATTGTTGCACACCTTTGCTGCAGCCTTTATTCTACACTTCTTCTCTCGACTCCAACTACAGCTATACCAATGCACACTTGAACAACAATAACATGGATGGAACTCGACTACTATTGACAAACCACGCTTGGGAAGAAAATGCTGTTTGGGAGGGTCTGTCGGCTTGGGACGTCATGTACTTTTATTGTCAACCCAAGTCTTCTTTCACAATCGTACCCCATCCGAACACTACTAGCACCAATGTACCGCTTTAGCAGCACTACCGAACAACAAGAGACTTTGGTTTAGGCGCGTGGTTTGTTGCTTGTTACGCTTTGGAAAGTACTTCTTTGTTGCAGCCTTGTTCGTCTCCAGCAAGTTTTCCCTTCTCAACTGACTGCATGTCTCGAATGAACGACAAGGTCCAAGCACTTTACCCCTGAAACAAGTTAGCAACACTCGAGAACAGCCATGAGATACTATTGAAACGCGTGTTTTGTCGATTTTTGCCAGTTGAGGATCATCTTTTTGTTGCAGTCAGCCCTTTTGCACTGTCATGTCGTTTGCTCCCTTTGCCACTATGTCTCCCACTTATGGAGGATGCTTACAAGCACAAGGACAACACCAGGATGATGGAGAGAAAGGTAAAATACAAGGTTGGTCTGCTGGATGAGGCTGTGGATGGGATAATGGATGGATCACCAGCAATGACACTTATTTCTTATCATGTAATCAATCTAGTTCCTCTGAAGATTATTGACAAGTACCAGTACAGCACCTGGATGAAGAAGGAAGTGTAGAGTACAAGATAGAAGTATTAGTTATGTTATGGAATGAAATATGATGATGGATGGAAAGCAATCAGGCTTACAATTGTATATGGCATCATCAGTACTCCTATTGTGATTGTGATGGATTATGTTTGACGTGTACACGACTTTGGTAGCATAGTGCTTGCTTCTTGGATATGTTTGGTCATTTGGCACAACTACTTACTCATCAGGGAGATTTGCTTGATTGCCAGCGAACATCGGCGTGGTTGATGCTGGTGTGACCCAAGTAGCAATTGATCTAGATGTCATTGAAGGTGTATGCATATACATATCGATTGCAGCATGTATTGGACAACATTATCCCATGAGCTCGTGCTATATTACTGTATCCGACCCGACTCTTACAACAATTGAAAATGATTATGTGGTTTTGTTGGTACAATGATTGGATATATATGTATTTGGTCGTCAATGGATTGAACGACATCAAAGTATAAGTGCTGCAATCCTTTAGTAACGAATGCGAAGAATTAAAGTTGTATGATATATACAAGAGTGAAGATAAGCATGAGGAAGAAAGCTTATTTGATGCAGATGGCATTAGGAGGAGATGCAACACCTTGATACTTGTTAAGAGGTGCACTTGTGAAAAAGAACTCGTAGACACCATCTTTGGCACAATCTTCAGCAAGCTTGTCAAGGTAAAACAATTCTCCGATAGGCATACCCCATCCGCCCAAAAACATGGAATCTATATATGGATTGTGTTAATAAACAGAGCTGCTTCAAGCCTAAACAACACTTACGACAAGAGTTATTCCAATCCTTTGGTGGAAAAGCTTCAAAGGGAAAGTTATCGGCAGCAACAGCGGAAAAGTGATTATTCCAGATCCATCTGAAAGTATCATCACCTGCTTTGACACCTGCACAATGAGGATGATTGATATCCATAATCTCTGCAAGACCTTGGCTTCCAACACGTTCAAATGCTTCCATCCAGCCTGTTCTAACAATCAAGATATCACCTTCCTTGAAAGTAACATTTTGGGCTTCAGCTACTTGTTGCAATTCCTCCACAGGGATCTCGATTCGTTCCAAGGGATTATATGCAGGGCGATGAATCTTGGCCCAACGTGCATAATCCAATAATACTGCACGACCTGCAATACCACGACGAGCCATATGGTGGATTCCCAAACGTTCAGTCTTTCCTTCCTTCAGCTCTTCTTTTGACAAGCCATTGTAGAATGTTTTTGTAGGCATATGTGCAATATGGCGTAAACCATCCCATTGAGAGCTCGACTGCGCGTTAAAATTGTCTATGCGATCGTCATAGCCTGTATGTTCATCTGAATGTGGCAAAATGACATGCTTTGCCTCCGCACGACCAAATAATGGTGGACTAGGCTTCTCCAATTCCCAGTTGAGCGGAAATACCTTGCCTTGTTTGATGCATTGACTGGCCTAAAGATACATTGCGTGATAAATACTCTATCAAAAAGACTTGGTCCTCTTTTATATGTATATATACCTCTGCAACACGTTCAGCAGTCAACAAATTAAGAGTACCAAGATTATCACCAGTGCCCCATAAGCCCCAGGCTGTCTTTGCAGGATACTTGGGATCAATAGGCAATTGATCATATGTAGGTAGTGATGATTTGCTCATGATGTACAAGAAAAAAGAAGAAGAAGAGAGAAGAACAATGAAACTAGTGTGCTGGAAATGTGGATCATTTTATAGATTGTCATTTCATTCATCGATCTTGTTCACCCCGCTCGGATTACCCCTAGCTCACAGCAATAGTTACATGCTCCCCTTGCTTTCATAAGCGAAATTTCCACGCTGACAGGACTCCTCCCAACACATACATCGCGGACATGGATGCGGGGATTGTTCCAGAATGACACTAGTGTATCTTAAATGAACATACCGGCTTGCATGTATATTGTTTTAGACAATCATTTGAGCTGTCAGCATGGTGACTTTATCTTGACTATGCACTGTTGAATATGTATATGTGTATACATGATGTTTTATTCTTTTTTCCCACATGCTGTGTGTCAGGTGAATTATAGAAGGATAGGTTGGGAACATGGAGTAGATAATCACGATTCCCAGACATGTATAACGGCGGCCGTATGCTCCGTGTGTTGGTTGGTTGATCGTTTTCTTGCTGAGTTTTGAGCTTTTTCATTTTGCGATTGTAGTGTGAGAAGCCAACTTGACAGTAGTAACATGAAAGGAGTCAAAGCACCCTGTTTGTTAAGTGTCATTAGTAGTGAATGACATCAAAGTGCAGAGACAGTAGCAAGCTTTTGCTGAATAAAGAATCGATAACGTGGTGTCTCCTCGAATGATATCATTTATCCACTTTTGCAGGAAACACGAGGATGTTGTAACGCAAACTTTAATGATCGAAACTCTATTCTTAAGCCTTGCACAACATGTATCAGCGATCTGGAACTTCCCATTCAAGTATTCATGTATGTACCAGATGATCTTTAAAGATATGTACCACTTGCTTAACACGAGGCGTCTTTTGGCTTATGTGTAGTACAGCCTGTCACTGCTATCCCAAATAACACACCACGTTTGAACAAGAATGACAAGGTATCACTGTATGACAATCTCTGATGCAGATCTTTTATAATAAAGTGATGGATATGATACTATCTAAACCTATTTACGTGCAGAGAATGAGAGATTCAATCCAATATGCAAGCCTTCTTGTCATGAGAAAGTGAAGGTTATGCTACAATGTCGCTCAGCTTGTATCACTGAAAACAGCATGGTATGGGAAGAATAAGGCTTGTGTTGAAAAAGTGAATACATTTGACACGCTCAAAGTCGAAGGAATGTTGTCGTGGTGTTCGCGTCTCGAATGAGTGCTAGAATGGCACTAGTTGTTGGGCATTGCGCATTGCGTCAGGTGTTCATTGCGTTGGGTGAAGCATTGGGAAGGACAAAAGCGGACAAAGGGTGCTGGACGCGAACGAGATGCCTTGGAATTATGCAGATGTCATCCTTCCATGTTACACACGCCTTGTGATAGGTGTCAACATTGTCTAAGTGAAAAATCATCTTGTGTATTGTGTAGTCTTATTCTCAGAAGAAGGTGGGTGTTCATGTATCTGGGGAAGAGTGAATGATAAGTGGAGTTACAATGAAGATGCTACCAAGATGTCTTGACGAGAAGTAGTATTAAGAGAAGAGCTGTCACGGTGAGAAGTATCCTCATGTTTATACAAACCAGTTGACGCAGTATGCTGCCAAGTATAGCTCATTAGAATGAGCAGATGTTCACGAGGAACACTATGAAAAAGTCTAAAGAGCACCTTTACAGTGAGAAGTACTTTTGTGATGGGAGGATCATTATGGTCACAACAAGTGATAGATGACTGGAAAAGATCGTGATAGAAGACTGATGAAGTTTTTGGTGATGGAGAAGATCAATTGTGACAAGTTGATTTGGACTGATTCAGCTTTCATTCTGCTTATTGATTGCCTGCTTGCTCTGACTTTCATTCACATTATAAGCTACCATGTGGACCAGTTTGACTATGCCATTTGGCGCTTTGTGCTTGACAATCAACCAAGATTCTTCTTTAGAGAACATGACGGCGTCCAACCAATCTATCAGCTCATGCCCCTATCCCCAGCATTTCTTTGTGAGCAGAGAAGTTCACACGCCCAACCTGCATATACAAATAAAGATGTTGTCGCCCATTTTACTCCACGCACCTCTTTTCTTCATTGTATCTCTTTGATTGCTTACATTGTCAAAAGCCCTTGATAAGTATGTATTATGGTGGATAGCCCTTTTACAATCACTTGGACAAGAGCTAATAGTAGTATGTGCTCATTCATAGTACTTCATTGTTATCCCATTTTCATTATCGTGGTCGCCATCATTGTGAAATGTCACGCATTACTGAGAAGGTATAAGGCTGATCATACTGCTTGATGGATCACATACTCATGAATGTCGATGTAGCTATCTGCCGTGATGCATCTGCGAAATTGGGATTCAGTGATTTGGAATTTGATGGGGCGAAAGAAGAAGATGAAACGATATCCATTGCAAGATTACGTTCTTTGTCCGAAAGCAATGGCTTAATGTGCCCAGATACGCACGTAATTGGAAGCTTCAACAGCACCAAGGTTCCAAAGCGCAAAGTGTTGTCCTTCAACAGGATACACAATACAGTCAACAAGGTGCGCCATAATCACCATAAAGAAGACCTGGAACACATGCTACAAGTGTGCAATTTGGCTTTGGGACAAGCTCCGATATCCGAGCTTATGACTGGATTGGAGCACTGAAAGCAGTCTACATCTCAGCAAATCAGTATTCTTGTCCTATCACCAGTATGACACATATGCGAATTCCGCAATCAGGGAACATTTCATGGTCTTTGCAAAAGTCAAGAGTTGCTCTTGTAGCAGAGAACGAATGCATGACTCCTAATCAAGGATTTCCTCTGTGGATGATCAGCCTAGTCGATTGATGCGAGCCTTGGTGTATATGCCAAACTCAAATACTGTAAGCGCAAGCTCTACATATATCATACAACAGGTGCGCCGTTGATCTGGACCATAGTGATCCTAAGCTGTCATCACTGGACGACAAACAGCGCATGCAATTTGTATGTATTGCATGCAACGTGTAGGAGAAGATCTTTGCGGCGAGTTATACCTAGACTATAAGCCTGTAGAAAAACACAACAGTAGAATTAGATCATTATTATCATTTCCACTGTTAATCTTTTAAAGAAGTCAATCCATATGCCATCTCCTGATGTTGAAGGACTATTGTATTATGTATCTTTTGCAACTACAATAAATCGAAAGCTATATCTAGTCTAGTATTTACATGATGCAAGGTGTTCGTGTATCTGTGGTAGGGTAAATGAAAAGGTGGAATCACAATGAGGACAATACCAGTAAATCCTGACATGACGAGGAATGCGTTGTTCTTCTATTGGGATGTTGGATGCTGTGGATGGTGTATCAAGGCTATTGTAATGGATCACTGATGTGATTTGGACTCCTTCACGTATCACTAATGAAATGCGTTAGCTACACAACATCTATCACTGCTGAAAACATCCAATGCTCACCTTCTTTTGGATTCCAAGAGCGAGGGATACCTTCTTGTTCTTCCACTGGTGCTTTATACTTGGGATACTAAGCCATCATTAGTAAAGACATTCACTTATACTCCTCTTCACCTACCATCTTGATCAATTCAGAAGGCTTGGCTATCCTAAAATCAGCTGATATGGCAGTCTCCATGGCTTCTACTAGTTGAGCTTGTCGATGGATGATGTATGTTAAGAGATGAGCTTGATTCATTGTTGCAATCACGATAGTTACCTGCTAATTGGGATACTTGCTCCTGATAGCGAGCTTCCACAGCTGGTGTCCATAAATCAGTAGTTGGGTCGTTTTGTTGCTTTTGCTGTTCCTCTTTGATGATACGTCTGATGACTTTTGGCATATTCTCGTCGGCAGTAGCAGCAGGAGTCACGACATAATCTTCAATCACTTGATGAGCTATTCGCTTGATGATCATGTTTCGAGTCAGTATTTGGATGCTTCTGTGACAAAGATCCAATCCATTTACCTTGCCTAAACCACGTCCAATGCGTTGATTGAGTAAACGAAGCCAAGTGTTGCGTAATTTGTACGATTGATAGAGCACAAAGGCTGCCACTTGTGCTGTTCGGAATTGAGCCATGTAATACGAGTCAAAGACAAGGACACTGCAATCAGCGTTGGTATCAACTAATCATGCATATTGAGTAAAACGAATATGGAATAAATTATCCCAAGAAACTTACTTGTTTTCGCGCAGAGTAACAAGGTGTGAATGCCTACAAGTCCCATATCAGCCTATTGTCAACTATGCAAGGTTTAAAATCTGTCATACCAGGAACACGTGTGATGCCTAAAAGATAGGGTTTGTTTGTTTCCAAAAGTTGCAGGTAACACAGTAGCTGATGCTGTAGGGATCGTTCAACAGCTTCATCATCTATTAATATCACAATCAGCAACAGCATCCTTGTTGACTTTGACAAACATGTAGCACAATAATAACACATACCTTTTCTGACATTCTCGCCAACACCTTGTACCCAATCTGGATGAGCTGCAATGACGCTGGTTGGATGTATCGAAAGAAAGTTCTTGACTGCAATAAAGTCAATGATCCGATGCACAAGTACAAACATCTCACTTACATCGTGTGTGGAATACAATTTCGTTACTATTGCGATAAGGATTATGAGCATCACCAATGGCGAGCTGAGGATAGAATGCAGAACAAATGATCAATTTGATGAGATCGACATCGACTGAGCTGAGCAATGCTGCTTTCTGCCTTAAATCCTTCAGATTGTTGGTCATGGAAAACTCGAGATCACGGATATCAGCAGGGTTTTCATTCTCCACTATTCACACATAAGGATGTCTTTGTTAGAAGAAATAGAGTAATAAAACATTGAAACTTACTTTGCCAATCCTCTTGTCCTTCATATTCCATTGTCAATACACGTCGTCGTTTGCTGGATCGCTGCTCATATCGCTCCCGTTTCAGCATATCACGTTTTGATTGTCGCTCCTTCTATTCCAAGAGTCATTAGCTAATGTTGTAGTCATAAAATAAATGTGCCAAAGTGACACGCATACCTCTTTCTCCTCAGTGTCTGAATCAGCATTCAAGAATTGCAATAGACCAGGTTGGAAATCATTCAGCACCTTTTCAAATTGACGTCTCATTTTGGCAATCTGTAACCACATAAACGTCAGAGCCATATCATAAAGCGATACAAGCAAACAATACCTCGCACAAACGTTGCTCTTCCAATCCATGTCTTCTACACCATGAGCGTGATGATGTCTTTCGATCAGATTTTGCATCCAACCATTGTTGCCAAAGATTCAACAGCGTAAATGGATCGCCATGTTCTGAATGAAATATACGTCGATTCTATTGAATGGATTAGCCAACATGTTATATGACATTTGCTATTCTTGCCAATTACCTTGATAATGTCCGAATGTGTATCAGGATTCAATCTAGTAAAAGGCGACTGCACACTGAGACTGGCTGCAATGGTAATGACTGGATCCACGAGATTGAACACCTATTAAAGATGTGAGCTGAGCTACGATCCCTTCTCAAGATAATCCACGTACTGTTGCCATCAGAAGCATTTTGCCAATCACCGCATCCACAGGTAAATTCGCTAGCACAGTTCCCAATCCAGTAATGTTTTCTGCATGATCCAGTGCGCCAAGGTTTTGAAGAAATTCCATGGAAGCATTGATAGCATCTGGATGTGGTGCCTACAATACACTTAGCCAACTTTCTCTCTAAACACACACAACAAAGATACGTACTTCAATATAATCAAATGTCCTTGGATCACCAAGAGCCAGTGCCTTGATTTGCAATATCAGGGGTTCAAGTGGTGCACGTTGTATTTCAGGAACAGCAAAATCATTCAAGTGCTCATACTCATTCTCCGAGTACAATCGAAAGCATTCACCAGGTCCAGTACGACCACTACGACCAGCACGTTGTTTGGCACTTGCTTTAGAAATCCAAAACTCGCTCAGTTTGCTCATGTTGGATGCTGCATCATGTGTAAGTTCCTTGACTTTGCCAGAATCGACAACAAATCGGATTCCATCAATGGTCAAACTAGTTTCTGCAATGTTGGAGCTGATGATGCATTTGCGTACTCCTTCAGGTGGCATATCAAACACTTTTTCTTGTTGATCCACAGCCAATGTCGAATGTAGCATGAGAATAATCCACTGTTTGTTGTGATCTGCATATTCCTTAAGTGCTTCTGATAACTGTGTGATCTCATTAATGCCTGACATGAAAATCAACAAGTCGCCTCTTTCAGTGATGGGGATGGATTGATCAATGTATTCCATGACACGTCGATAAGGTGCTGGATCGATACGTTCACTTTTGCTGGGGACTGATTCTTTGACAATAGCTCTTTGTCGACGATTGTATTCTGCATCATTGACGAGATTCTTGTCTTCTTTGTCAGATGTCCAATAATGAGTCTTGACTGTGTACATGCGTCCAGGCACATTCAATGTAGGTGCGTCAAAGTACTGTGCAAATAACTCGGCATTGATTGTAGCACTCATCAATACAACATACAAGTCTTGTCGTGTCTGTAATAGTCGCTTCAAGAGTGCCAATAAGAAATCGCCCATCATGTGTCTTTCATGCACTTCATCCACAATGATCACGTCGTACATGGATAATGTTGGATCTGCTGCATATTGTCGTAGTAATAAACCTTCTGTCAAGAACAGAATACGAGTACGCTTCGTTTTGGTCTTTTCAAAGCGCACCTGATAAGCAATCTCTGATCCAAACTCGTTCAAGGTCTCATAGCTGACACGTCTTGCTAAGGATGAACATGCAATACGTCTTGGCTGAGTACATGCAATCTTTCGATACCCAGCTTGCATAAGAATCTGTGGTACTTGAGTACTCTTGCCACATCCAGTATCACCAGCAACCAAAAGAACACGATGTTGTGCAAGTGTGTGAAGAATAGCATTGGCGTAAGCTGTAATAGGCAATTCTGCTCGGTACTTTTCAAGCTTTTCTTTGAGATCCATCCTCTTCTTGTGCTGAAAGTCGTGAAACAAGATCAATGCATGTCGTAATAGTTCCCCTTCACTTTGTAAAAGAGAGGATGTACGTTGTTGCGCTGAAGATGATGGTGATGGTGATGATTGTTGTAAACTTTCTTTGAGCTTGACAAAGAATCCTATATACGTTCATGTCAATAATAAGAAAAAGATGTACTTGCATTGATTTACCTTCAAATTCATAATAAATGGGAGATCCACGAGGCATCATCCATGCTGCTAATCCATCTCGTTTACGTGAAAAGAAGATCTCGTCACTCTCTTGACTCCAAGGTTGATCATTGCTTAATATCAACTGGCCACGTTGCTGTTTGATAAACGCTTGTCCTTTCTCAAGTGCTTCAGCCTTCTTACTTGGATCGCGTAACTAGATCAAGGCAATGTCAGTCTCGAGTCGACTGGGGTTGTAATGAGCTTGTTCGCTTACAATATCTCTCAGATTCCAAGTCTTTGCTTTCAGGGCAGCTTCGTTCTTGACGAGTCGTCCATCAATGTCATATCGTTCTTCAGGAATGTATTCCTTGTGTCGTCGTCTGCTGCGGTGGTGTTGGCTCATGGAAAGGAAAGCGGGAAAAGAAAAACAGGCTGTAAAGAATTCATGCGGGACTCAAGTCAGCTGGGTCGCCAAGAAGGTCCTTTCTTTCTTTGTCTATTCTACGCCATGGCCCAGTTACAGATCCCATTTATCAGTGTACCACCCAAACGTACCCAAGATGTCGATTGGATATATCCTTTGAAGCACTACATTGCTCATGTGTATCAAGAGGACCCAGAGAAATACAATGAGGAGGCACACATGCTGAATCGGTTACGCCAAGACACGCGTGGAGCTGGCAAGGATACCACAGGAAGAGACTTGTTATACCGCTATTTTGGTCAGTTGGAACTACTTGATCTACGTTTTCCCGTGGATGAAAAGAATGTCAAAGTCTTATTCAACTGGTAAGTCTTGATCATCCTAACGTGTATCTGATATTAATACAACTAGGATAGGTACGATGCATTCAATGGACGACCTACTGCACAATACTCTCTTGCATATGAGAAAGCCAGCATCATTTTCAACATTGCAGCTACTTTATCAGCAATAGCAGCTATACAGAATCGTGGTGAAGCTGAAGGGCGTAAAAAGGCATTCAACTATTTCCAAGCAGCAGCTGGCATGTTTCAATACATCAACGACAACTTTTTACATGCACCATCACAAGATTTGAGTCGAGAGACAGTCAAAGTGTTGACAGAATTGATGTTGGCTCAAGCACATGAATGTTTTCTGGAAAGCAGTGTACGTGAGAAGAAGAAGGATGGATTGGTCGCCAAGCTTGCTAGCCATACAGTTTGGGTCTATGGCAACATTGTGGATGAATTGCAGGATGCTGTTTCACGTGGTGCAGGAATTGATAAAGCTTGGGTTACATTATGTCAAATCAAGCACAAGTATTATCAGTCCTTGGCTCAATTGCACAAAGCAGCGACATGTGAAGCTGAAAGTCATTATGGTGAACAAGTGGCACGACTGAAAGCAGGTGAAACAGCAGCAAAGGAAGCATCTGGAAAGTTATGCAGCAGTCTGATCAGTCAAATCCAATCTTCTGGCAACAACGTGGATGGTACTTTACCAGCAGATAGTGGCACAGTGATGCAAGAAATGACAAAGACATTGGCAGCAACTTGTGAAGAGAAATGTACTGCAGCAACACGTGACAATGATATGATTTACCATGACAACGTGCCTCAAGAATCCATCCTCACACCTATTGATCGTCTTAAAGCCGTGAAGCCAACACCTATCTCTGATCTTTATGGTCCCAATGATATCAGCAAAGTCATTGGTCCTGATATTTTTGCCAAATTGGTCCCACTCAGTGTCCATGAAAGTGCATCCATGTATTCTGAGGAAAAAGCCAAACTGCTTCGTGGTGAATCAGAGAGATGTGATTTGGCAAAGGCAGAATTGCAGACAGCACTTGATTATATGAAGCTCCCTGGATCATTGGACAAGTTTACAAGACAACAAGATCAATCAGTGGATGATCTTATGGTACCGACAAAGGAGGCAAAGCAATGGGCAGATGATATTGCTTCAGATGATGCTCGTACGTCTATTCAGGAGCTGATGGAGACCCTGGAAGGATTCAAGCGACATGCATCACAAAAATTGGATGAAGCCACGTTTGGTCTTGACAAGGAAATGCATGCATGTGAAAGTATGCGAGTAAGTACATGGAATAATGATGATGATAGATCAATGTGATATTAACATAGTCTTGGATAGGTCAAATATGGTGATCAATGGACACAGCAGCCTTCATCACAGATCACAAGTGATTTCCGACGTGATATCAAGAATCATCGAACCACTTTACAAACTGCAGCACAATCAGATGGTGATATTTTGCAACGATATGAAGGGGTCAAGGAGGATATTGCAGTGTTAAGACAAGGAGGCAAAAGCACTGCCCTGGAAAAGGTCTTTTCCGATGGCACATCTTTGGCTTTCAATCAAGATTCAAACAAGAATGATGCACAAAGTTTATTGGATTTGGATCTTCCCACTGGCAGTCAAGGAAGCTTGAATGACAAGGTCAAAAAGGTCGAGAGTGCTTTGGACAAGTTGAGAAGAATCGAGAGTGAACGTAATGAGACACTTCAAGATCTCAGGGAAAAGGTATGTATTATGAATGATGATGCAAGAGCTTATCACTCATGTACTATATATTCTAGACACTGGATGATGATATTTCAAACGTCTTGATTCTCAACAAGAAAGCACCCAATGTTGAACAACAAATCTTTGCAAGCGAGCTTGAAAAGTATCAATCACATCAGCAACGCATCACAGTGACTATCCAACGACAGCAGCAAGCCATACGTGAATTGACTGATGCATACAAATCGTTGATGGAAGATAAGGAGGCGTCTACGTTACAATCACGCTATGATCGGATATATGCACAACAGCGGAAGGTGGTGGATAGGCTCAAGAATGCAAAGGATCGATACTTTAATGTCAAAGAAGACCTTACGTAAGTTAAAGTTCAAAACTACTATTGTGACCAAGCAACAATGATTATCGATATTAACCTTGTTCTTTAGCAAAGGGATCCAATTTTACTCCAATGCATGTGATGTGATTGATACCCTATATGACAACATTCAACGATTTCTACGAGAACGAGAAAATGAGAGAGATCGACTTGCTGAACAACTACAAAGCAATCAAACTGCAAGAGAACAGGAGATATTGAAGGAGAAGCTTCAGAGTTATGGATCCGCCCCTCCTGCACCTACAACATCCACTTCTCAGGGCACAATCGACAACAATGTGTCTCGACTTGCTGAACAAACACGCGCAATGAGTTTAGGTGATCCCAATTCTACTCCCAGTTCATACAGCAACATGCCGATCTCTCAGCAGCCTTATGCACCATCATTGCATAATAGTAGCGGTGGTGTTGGATCCTCTGTGCCAATGTATAATCCTGCTTTTCAACAACAACAACAACAACAACCACCTACAGCATCAGCACCACCACCATCAGCAGGTTTTGGTTATGCTGGTCCTCCTCCTCCTTCTCTACAACAACAACAACAACAGCCTCCGTTGCCACCAAAACCACCATCATCATCACAAACGCCTACTACCATGTTATCAGCACCTTATCATCATTCTCCTACTACCATGCAGCCAATGTCTAATCAGTCGGTTCCACCAGTACCTCCATCACCATCTCCTTATGGTAATATGCCAACACAACAACAGCAACAATTTGGAAATGCCTATACAACACCCATATCAGTAGGAGTAGGAAATCGTGGTCTAGATCAATATTATGCAACAGCACCACCGCCACCACCGCCACTTCAACAACAACAATACCAGCAATATTCAATGCCAATGTCATCACATTCTTCTGGTAATGGTGTACAAGCACCTACATCTCAATATCCTACTTTTGGTATGCAATATCAACAGCAACCACCTGCACATTATTCCCAGCAACCACCAACACCACAGCAACAACAGCAACAACAGCCATCTGGAAACAATCCACCTTATTGGCAAGGAAGCAGCAGTGGATCACTTCTTGATTAGCAAAGTCGTAGTTTATTTCTGGATAGCTTGACATATATGGAAGAAGGGAGAAATGAAAATGTGATAAACTTGTATCGTGGTGTGTACTGTTGTATAAAAGCGTGTGTGTGATACAAACATGCAATAACTTGCTCCTTGTTGCACTGCATCATTCATCCCTCTGAACATATGGCTTCTCCTAATCACCATCCTGCTACTACTATTACCACGATCCAGTATATCATTTTCATGGAACCATCATTCATGATGAATAAGGGAGAGACTTATATCGGACATAACGGATACGAATAGTAAAGTGAAAAGCAAGTCATCATATCATAGAACCTTAATCGTAAACGTGTCAAGTGTGTGATGAAGAGATATACTACTTTGCCATGCTCTTTCTTTTCTGTGTCATTAAGGAGATAATAGTAGTATTGTTTATTTCTCCAATGGGCTTTTTTTAATGTGTCTCGGGAGGAAGATGACGGAAAAAGCCCACATCCCATTTTACGCGACTTGTAACTCCTTGACATCCTTGTTGCCCCAACAACTATCACTTTATTCACTCATAACTTGACCATCATCCTCCTCTGCTCTCTGGTCTTGCCCCTTGTCCTCTCCTTTCACTCATAACCTGACTTGGATATTACACACTTTTTTTGATCCCACATACATACGCGCACCCCTTTTTCTCTCTTTCTAAAAGACATCACTTCCACTCCCTTCTTTGAACACTATCATGGGTTGCTGTCAGTCTACTGAAGCACAAGAAGACAAGGCTCGCAATGAAGAGATTGAGAACCAAATCAAACGCGACAAGCTCAATCTTCGCAATGAAGTCAAGATGTTACTATTAGGTAAAGCTCTGTCTTTCAACAAGGGATGATAGTATTAAGGATGAATGATAGGTGCTGGTGAATCTGGCAAATCGACTATATTGAAACAAATGAAATTGATTCACGATGATGGCTATTCACTGGATGAAAGAGAGGCATTCAAGGAAATCATCTTTTCCAACACAGTACAATCGATGCGTGTTATTTTGGAAGCCATGGATGATATGGGAGTGGCATTAGACAATCAAGAGAATGCTCATCATGCCACTGTCATTATGGAAATGCCAGCACAAATTGAACGTGATGCATTGCCACCCGAGGTGACACAAGCTGTCCGTGGTCTCTGGAAGGATCCAAATCTCCTCAGTGTCTTTGAAAGAAGTCGAGAATATCAACTGAATGATTCTGCCAAATAGTAAGTCATTACAAGCTTCATATGAGCCATCAGCTAATGATGATAATGATAGCTACTTTGACTCGATTGATCGCATTGGAGATCCAAATTACGTGCCCACTGATCAAGATGTATTACGCTCACGTGTCAAGACTACTGGTATCACTGAAACAACCTTCAACATTGGCGAGCTGACTTATCGCATGTTTGATGTCGGTGGACAACGATCCGAGCGCAAGAAATGGATTCATTGTTTCGAAAATGTCACTGCCATCATCTTTTTGGTTGCTATTTCTGAATACGATCAAGTACTCATTGAAGATGAGACTGTGGTATGTGCTCATTGTTTATAAAAGAAGCATCATTGTTTACTGAATCACTTTATAGAATCGTATGCAAGAAGCATTGACGCTATTTGACTCCATCTGCAACTCACGGTGGTTTGTAAAGACATCCATCATCTTGTTCCTTAACAAGATTGATATCTTCAAGGAAAAACTGCCCAAGCACCCCCTTGCAGAAAGCTTCTCCGATTTCCAAGGCAAGTAAACCATCCCAAGGGTTTGCTTTGTGTGTATACAAACAAACAATGAGCTTACAAACATGCCTATTATAGGTCCCAACACATACGATGCTGCAAGTGAATACATTCTCAACCGCTTTGTGTCATTGAATCAATCTGATACGAAGCAGATTTATACCCATTTTACTTGTGCTACTGATACCAAGCAAATCAAATTTGTCATGGCAGCTGTCAACGACATTATTATCCAAAACAACCTTCGAGACGTCGGTCTGCTATAATGATTAATCGTGTGGACAAGAATGGTAATGTAGTTACGCACCAGAGATGAAAAAAATGACCCCCAACCCCAACCTACACGCTTTGTCTCCCTTTGTTTCCAGTTTTATGTAACCCGTATACGTTCCTTTCTCTACAAATATAATCCTTGTCAAGTACTAAAAGCTATTGGCTATCATTGTAACACATATGCTGTGTCTGGGAGTGGATTTGCATGATCGTTGTTGTCCAAGCAGTAATGCATCAACACTATGGCTACTTACTTTTGGTTAGTTGCCATACAATGTACAAAATATAAAGCACATAATATCCTAGACTATGTACATTCCAACTATCTTGTTTACTGCTCGGATAGCCGGATAACCGGATATAAGGCACTCACTATCTGGCTGAGTGATAAGACATGACTTGTTCAAGACAGGATCCCGGAGCCATCGATTTGAGTATACAGATACAGTGTGATATAGTTTATTGAACTAGATGCTCCAATAGGTCTTTTTTGATATAAGAAACAATCAAATTGGCTAACTAGCTAAAGTCTATCCAAATGGGGGAAAGTGCCTAATATCCAAAACCGCGCCAAAATGGATTGTCACGTCGATCCTTTGCATGTTACCAGGTGAATGTGCATGGATATAGATTGTCGGGTAAGTAGCAAATCAGATGGGCTTATAAGGTATACATGATACAGAACAATGCTTCCAAATGACATACGATATGGAGAATCGGCTTATACAGGTAAAGATAGGTCAATATTCTTGCATCATGATTGATAGAAACCACTAACTCAGAGGCCTTGTGTCACGCATCGATGTTGTAGTTTTCATCATCCACCAATATTCAACCAATTGGGCATGGTCTAGATATTAGAAAGCAAAGAAAAGAGAAACAGGGACGATCATCTCGAATCCACCTCTCTTTTTGTATTACTTCTTTTCCTTCTCCTTCTTCTTTCTCCCTTCGTTCCCATATCGCATACACATCACATGGACTGGTTCCCTAAACGACGGGCATTCTTTACTCTTCTTACTGCCTTTTTATTGTTATCGCTCGTTGCGTTCTTTACCAATCTCTACCCTGCTCAAATTGGCGACATTGGTACCTCGAAGGAGATAGTGTCTGATGGACATACTGTAGCAGCTGGAGACCACGATGCAGCAACTTCTTCAACTGCACAAGTAGCAGCAGGAACTGCCAACGAAGAAACTGATGATGAGACACCTGAAGCTGAAGATCTCGTTGAAGTGAACACCAAGCCAACCGATGCCAAGGATTGGAAGGCAAAGACTTTTCCAGCCATGAGTGCCCAAGTCAAGAAAGTAATACAGTCGAATGTTCTCAAGACGAAGAAGGATGATATCTTGTTGACTGCAGTAGCAAACCAAGGCATGGCTGAATATACATTGAACTGGATTGAGTCATTGAAGCGTACCAAGTTGGATAGCAAGTTCCTTGTGTTTTCGATTGATGCTGAACTTGAGCAAACCTTGATCGATCATGGCTATGGCGAGCACGTTGTCCAGATTCCACAAGAATGGTTCCACAAGCAACTTTCCAGCGAGTTTTCAAAGTGGCTTGATTCATCTTATACGCCCATCACTCATTCAAAGACATTGGTGGTAGAACGTTTGTTGTATGAAGGAATTACTGTCTGGTTCAGTGATGTCGACATTGTGTTCACTTCAGCTCATATTTACGATTATCTTGTCGAGAAACTCAACTCCCGAAGAAGCACCACTGAGCTCTTGATCACACAAGAAACTGAACAAAAGATCACCAACTCTGGTTTTTATTTGATGCGCCCTACCAACACCAACAAACGTATCCTTGCCGACACTATCATGATTCAGGATAATGAACCCAAAGTTACTCAGCAACGTGCCATGAATCGTGTCCTTGATGAAATGAATCTTTCTTATCAAACCAGCTCAGTTGCATTGCTCGATCTCTCTCTTTTCCCTCATGGTCGTATGTACTTTGAACGCAATATTCCCCACAAGTATGGCTACGAGCCATTGATGGTCCATGCTAACTATCGTATCGGAGAGGAAAAGAAGAAATCACTCCAGGCTGCAGGTCTCTGGTATATTTAGATCCTTATCACATCATTACAACCCCCCCTCCCCTTAGCACATATTGCATACTCCTCCTCCTCCTCTGTGTACAATAATACATCGTTTTCATATCACATGGTTCTTTTAAAAGAGTTGCATTTACATTGTGGAAAAGGATTCTTCTTTTAATAAGGATGATCATAATGTGGATGGTATTGCTGATGACTATAAGGACTTGTTTGTTGTGCCATGGTTGGATAAGGACTACCACTGTTACTATAGCTATGTTGGGTCGATAATTCATCTTGTTCACCCAACAATTCCTTGACTTCCCACACATTTTGCTTGGATCCAACTGAAAATTCAAGATCTTCCTTGGTGATCGAATCCCAATACTTGTATACCATCATGACTGATAACAGTGTACAAATGGTGCCAAAGAACATGCCATCCACATAGTGTTTGACTTGGTTGCAAACCAGCACTGAAAACACATACATCAACACTTGGCCGATCAAAAAGAAGGCAGTGCCAAAAAGGATGTCACCCAATGGCCAAAGATCGTCAAGCGTATTGACGACAAGAATGATTTGTGACACAACGTAAATCAGGAACGACGCACCATTGATGATAAACATGAATGCCCATAATGCACCTGGGCTGTTGTATGAAAATGGTCCCATATTGAGGAACGTGCACAATGCAATCACTCCCACAATCAATCCAATAAGGAAAGAGCTCAATCGAATCGACTATAGAGATATATAAATGTTGATGCTGGCATCAATGTTGCTTGATACTTACCCATAGCGAGATGGGCGTGCCATCTTCTGCGAATTGGAATCCAACAAAGCCGTTCAATAAGAGACACCAGAATGCTGCGCTTACTACACCGAGATGAATGGCTGCAAAATACTTTTATAGAGTCATTAGTACTCCTCAAAGACCATAATAAAACACATGTTCTTCTTACTGTGTATGCTGTATTGGATGTTGGTATGATGTCAGTAATCAGCAGTAGCTCTAGAAACACACTAAGCATGTATAAATAAAAGAACATGACAATCTCCTTGCGACCTAAAGTGTGCATCATGTCATCAGTATACTTGAAATGACAAGACATGTCTCTACTTTAAACTTACCAACAGCTGTATATTTGCATCTGACGTGATAAATCATGATGGCTGTCATGATAATGGCTACTACATCAATTACCAGTGTGGCTACATCAAGTTGCACAAGAACATTCCATTAGTGCAAATGCTCAACGAAAATGCAGCCACTGTGTAACTGTTGGGTATACGATGCATACCAGGCTGAAAGATGAGATTACCACCCAAGTCAACGTTGCGTGAATAACATTCTGGTTCAATGCCTTCGTCTTTGCCCATCAATGGACATAATGGAAGTGCTACTGTTTTGCAAATGCCGTTAAAGCTGAATGCTTCAAATTGAAATGTAATGTCGACCATAATAATAATCGTTTTCTGATGCTGGGATTGCGTATGTTGAAAGATAAGGGGGGATATGTATAATATATGTATGTCTCTGATGGATTACAAAGGGGGTATATGTCGTGTTGATAGAAAAAGAGAGTGAGAAAAAAGAGAGTGATTATAAGTGTAAAGATGTAGGCAAATGTGAGCAAAAGATGATATATCAGCAAAGAAGAAGAAAGAGGACAAAAAGAAGGGATGTCCAAGTCTAAACACTCTTGTATTTACTCCCTTTTCAGACCAGATCTCCTTTTTCCGCATGTTGTTGAAACAAACAGCACAACAACAACGCCTTATTTTCTGCTGTACACCATCACCCCTAAACAAAGGGATCCAATCACACTCCTGTTATGCAGATCGCTCATCAGTCCTTATATGCAATCAGTAATATAGGCTTATACGTGCTCATGTTAGACTACGATGCAAGGATGGCAGTGACATTAGGTCAAATGCACCACATCAACGATTCAAAAGCTTTACCAGTAATCTAAAGCCAAGCGTATTGTTGTTCTTGACCATGGAACCCTATAAGCAGTAGCGACTGCTTGTTGTCAGGTTCCCAATATCAACCATGCGATCCTTGTTGGAGAATGTAGATATCCGATTGCAATTGATAATAGCACAGCAATCATGTACACAGTCATGGATCTTTGGTAGGGATAATGTGAAGCTTGCAGGTAGCAGAAACACATTCTGCATATTGATGATGTTACATAGACAACGAATCACTTTGTCACGAGGAACAATCGTGGTGTGTTTGACACTTTCAAGGTCCTTCTTTTTCCTAGTTACATCAATACTTAATGCTGGAATTCTGCATTTACAAGAGTCTCGATTCTGGAATAGCTTTGATCCTTACAATGGCTCCATCTACTGAAGTTATAGTAGTAGGAACATTCTATAAGCTAGCAATATGTATCACACTGTGTAAATGTAATCCCATTGACTGATTTGAAAAGGACTGGAATATATGTGCAATACAGTGCTACCTTTCATATCATCAGCATTGTTGCAATGAAGCAGTAGGTGTTATTCAACACCAATAAGATCTGGCTGCTAAGTGTTGTGTTACCGAAGACATCCATTGTGCATGCAGAGTGCTGAATGACTATGAGAAACACGGTTGATAGGCTCTAATGATCATAATGTAGCATGCCAATGTGCAATAGAAGGGAGTGAAACATGTCGAGGACACGCTATAATGGCATTGTTAGTGTCATTAATATGCCTTGCTCTAAAATAGACGCCATCATTGGCCAGGATATGCCAAGCTGACAGTGATTGAAGCAACACTTCTAAAGTGAAGGGTCCTAAGAGAAAACAGAAAGAAAGAAAACACCAATCTTCCCTTTATTGGTGAATACTCCCTGCATATTAGCGCAAGTAGATTAGATAAAGAGGATCGCTGGATGACGAATTTGTGTCTAGTCACGATCTGCTTGTTACACTAAACCTATCAGGTGTCAAATGCAAACCGGTCATCCACATTTGTTATGTCGGGGATATCGGGGAGAGCAACTGGTTTTGGCAAATCCTCGGTTCAACATGGACACGCGCATTTCAAAGTGGTGCAAATGTGGCGACAGTTATGGCGTGTGGAACTCTGAAGCATTTAAAAGTGACCACACTTTGACCGTGGCTGATGCATCATTCTTTCATTTAACAATGGACCTTACAATGACTCCTCCTCCACTCTCTTACTCACCAGAAGTCAGCACGCCTTCTTCTGATATCACTAACGACTCTGTTTTCCTTTCTACTCCACAAATATCTCATTCATCAGTCAGTATTATTACATCCGATAATCCATTATGGCCAGAGATTAGCGGCATGATCTTACCTAAGCGATTCAATATGCAATTGGTGGCCAAAGATGTTGCAGAAGTCATCACAAAGCACTGTGCCAATCAAGGTGGACTTGCAAATAGATCCCTTGTATTACAAGCTGCTTTTATAGCTGTGACATATTTGACGGATGATCGATGTTTACAGCAAGAATATCATAAAGACGTCGTCAATGAGCTTGATAATTTCATTATGCAACAACAGCTGGGTTCCTGGATCCATATTCATTCGCCGACACCAAAGATCATCCAGAACGATGAGATGACACCACAGGTGGTATCCAAGCCTAGAGCCAAACGATCAGCCAGGGCTGCTGGTAAACATGTTTGTCACCATTGCTGGGCTACATTTTCAAGAACTGAGTCCTTAAGGCGTCACCATCGTGATTCATGCACATACACCAAAGCAAACAAAACATCCCAGCATTATGTTTTCTCTGTACGCAACTAGTAGTAGCATTAACCATGACACATATTGGATGATTCCTTATATATACCATGCTTCATAATCTTCATCACTATCCCTTTCGTCTTGATCCATGCCTTTACGTCAGCAGTTCCAGCTCACATATGTATATACCCATTTATCTTCTTGACGGCCTTTTTTTCACTTGCAAGATAGATAACATTACCACTACTGTCTATGCATCAGCAACATGCTTTCACAAAGATATACCCCCATCACCCCATATACTTATGTCATAAGCATATCAATTGCATCATGTAAACACCCAATAAAGAGTCCCTTTCTCATAGCTTGCACAAGAGCATATGTGCCTGACTACCTATTACACAATAGACAACATCCAACGCCAAGAATTTGGATATGCATGCATGTTCCAACAATCTGGACCACCAATGAATATAAATGTCTAAGCACCCGGTACCTGGATGCTTCACAGCTGTCCTAAAAAGTACGCATCATGATCTAGTCGAGAAGATTCTTCCACCACCACTAAAGTAGGTTCTAGTATTTGCTATATACGGTGACATATCTCATTGCTTTCAACCATTTGTCCTATCTTGTGGATAACTGACTGGTAATGGCACCAATAAGAAAGAAGTATGAGCTTATACTGCTGCTTAGTATCAAGAGAATGTATTGAGCAATGAAAGAGAACACAAGAAGCACTAAAATTACCATACTGAATACGGCGCTTATCGAATGTTCTATACAATGGAGCTCTTCCAATCACAATGGTTATGCTTCTAGAAAACACTTGTCTCCGTGTTTGTATATTTCATGGCCATGGGCAAATAGCAGCAAATATTACATGCTTCCAAATATGTATAGGTCTTGGCACTCAGCAAGTATAATAGTCATGTCAAGGATCTTATACTCACCAAGGTACTTTCACATTGGGACATCTTTGAGCGATTACACTTTGATGAAAGAAAATGACTTCACACTGTATATACAGCAAGATCTCTTCATATTACATGTCGCAGCTACAAGCATACACGATCTTCATTCATCATTCCATAATGTAACACACGCCATCATCCTGCTACGTACTCCTTTAACCAATCAAGTACTGGTACGCAGCATTATGCATCATCAGATCTCCGAGCAATAGGTAGTACAAGAAGCACAACATTAATTAAGCTAATGCTCAAGTGCTTCTTACATAGAGGAAGATGAAGGGAGGAATGTGATCTGCCAAAGCATTGTTGTATATGTTGACAATAAAGGTTTCTATTCTAAACTGAATCTTATCTATATAGCATATCATCTGAAACGATCTTCTGAGTGGATTGTAAAAGGATGAGTGATAAGGCAGCAAGGTATATCAAGTTGCAAGTCGAAGGATCACGTCCATGCTGATATAACCTTGTATCTCTTTAAAACGCCCATGAATCGCATCCAAGTAAACAAGATCAGTCGAAAAAATTGGGTAAAAGGACTGTTGTATCTTGTATCGTAGAGAGTGAACGATCCCTTGTGTTGACGCGTCCAATTGCATTGTATCCATCATGCTCATCCTGTGATAGATGATCTTTGGTATGTGCCGTGATCAGGTGTATAGTGCATCCATCCACTGCTTCACTTATCTTGATTAGCTTGCATGCATTGCTACACAACTCATATTGCCATCATCCTCTACTACATACTATCGTGTTGCAAGTGTCAACTGATGGTGTCTGCTGAATTGCCATGTTCCTTGACCAATGACGACTGTCGCTATATCTTTTTGCTTGTTACTTTTGTGAAGAACGAATAAAACGAGAAAGCTGTTGCAAACCTTTGACACCTTCAAGTCGCAATACTTGTGTTGTTTGTACTTTTAAACTGTGTGCTTAACTCATTCAGTGGCAAGATGGTTTCCGAATCGGGTCACGGTTGAAAGTGGTGGAGCTGAAAGAGAAAGCACGTGTCGGGATTATCGGTCTCCTTCCGCTGGAAACTCCAGGGGATCTCACATGGCCTAGAAATGTATTATCTCTTCGTCACACAAGATCATATGTCCAAAGTACATGTATTGCCTTTAAGAATAATAAAACACCTGTCAGGTAGCCTATTCAGAAATTTGAGCCACATTTCTTTGGGGAATGCATCACGCGTGACATCTGTAGTTACACAAGAGCCGCTGACTATTTGCAAAGTGCATAATCATCATGGAAAGAGTCTTGGGAAAAACATAACACATGCCGTAAGGTGTGAGCAGCTATGTGGGGCATAAAACTATGGACCCTTAGCCGGAAAGGTCATGCCTTCATCGACACATCCATATAAAAACCACATAATGAACATTCACGTAATCTGTATATTGCATTTATCATTACAATGTCTTCTACACCCATTTCTCACAACTTTTTGCTATCTGCTTATTCCGGTTCTGTTACAACAGAAGCATGTGCAACTGACTACACCTTATCCAGTATCCTTCAAGATGATTCTCCTACTTTGCATCTTGATACTGTGTCTGACACGGATCAGCTATCAACAATAGCACCTTGGTTACTAGCACTAACACCAGAGGAGCTTGATTGCTATGTGGTGGCCCATGTGGCTCAGGTTGTTAAGCAAGACTGCATAAATCATGGTGGATTAGCGAACATTGATCTTGTATTTCAAGTAATATCTTGGAGAGTCGCTCTTATCACGGATGACCATTTTTTGCGTGGACATTACTTTTGGCTTACCATCCACCACTTTTATCCACATATCACTCAATGGCATGACTTTATACCCCAAACTTCCTCAGCAACAACACAAGTAATGACACCAGCACTGTCAACATCGTCATCATTTCTGCAATCATCAGAAGCACTTTCACCACCATTCATAACCAGTGATATCTCCATCGATGAAGATGTACCAAGACCCAAGTGTGACGATTGCCAGCGCACTTTTTCACGAATGGATGCATGGAAGCGTCATCGTAAGCGACATTGCACCTATAACAAAGGGAACACTTTTCAGCATGTCTTTTCAGCAGTCAGTTGACAGTACTATAACTTGATCCAAGCATCTATTCATCACTTTAATCCCTTTTTGGCCTTGTCTTCATTATGCTTTCCTTCATTATGTATGAGCTTCATTTTCAATTTACCATTTATGCAGAAACACGTTATGATCCCATTTGATTCTTCGAGTACCAATAAGCAACAGCGTCACATTGTCATGTGCAGATATATATCAATAAAGACCTTCACTTGTTGCAATGCAACATATCACCAGTCGTTGTAGCCTTACAGGAGCATGGATAGTGATACATCGTAGTTTACTTCATCTATAACATATTATCTGCCATAAATCCTTAATTGAATCGTGCAAGAGCAAGGGAACACGAGTCATGCTTTACTCATGTATTCAAGCCAAAAGTGTCATTCTTTATGTATAAATATGACGTATAGCTGACAATAGAAGGAAGTTTTATGGTAAACTATGAGTTGTCTTTCTCATTATCGAGTGACATAAAGAAACATTGAAGGGCTATAACCAGTTGCATCATTAGGTGTACTAGGTATAGCAAGTATAGTGGAAATCAAGCATTCATCCCAACGCTGCAACATATCTTGATCCTGGCACACTTTTGGTAACGTCTTCGGCAGGATGAACAAGAGCATCATTAGTATCTATTGATGAGACATCTAATAAGATATGAATCAATATTGACCATACAAAGTATATTGTTTAGAGTACCATTCTTCTCCTTTTTCTTCATGAATGCAACCTTTTGGCTCCAGATCCTTCTCAAGAGAAGCTGTGCACCCCAATTGTTCTTGCAGGCACCAAAAGGGAAAAAAGACTTGCATTCGGTGACAAGTTGGCTTTCTAGTTCCGAACGATACTCAAGCGCAGTGTATGGCTTGGTCCAGTTGTCTTCACAAGCCATTGCTTTACGCTTCAACAGATCGTCAGCAACAACCTTGGCACTATGAAGGCAATGCTCAACTTGGCTATTGGTAATTTCTATGTTTGCCTTCTCAGCTACATAGATAACTACCTGTTTGAGCTCATTGTAGTTAAGTCTTTTGGTACCTTTCCGCTCAAAATCAGGATTAAGCTTCACGTGAGCGAATAGGCCATCTGCTTGTGGAAGAAGTTCCTTAACCTTTTGTTCAAGGGAGACAACCTTGTCCTTGAGCTCATTGATGGTGCCAAGCATCATAGAAAATTGCGTCATCCCAATACTAGCTCTCATAGTACGTGGATTGTCGCCATAATAGAAGCGAACACTTTGCAAGGGTGCATATGCTAGGCAATCAAGCTACAACGGTCAACTACGTGAAGGGGCATGTGATATACGCGATACAAAAATGGTAAAAGGAGTGTAGAATCATGTGGACAACCCAAAAGAGATCTTTTTTTTCCAAAAGGAAATGAGAGGGAAAGAGCAGAACAAGATGATGATGAGCATGTTGATGGTCAAATTGATGATAAGTGTGACTGTATCAGGGTTCCTTGTCAACGAGTTACAAAAAGGAAGGGAAATTGCATCATCGATCAAAGTTGCATGACATTGAACTTGAATATCTATCAATGGTGATCGATACACTAGTGAACCACTTATAAGTATTGTAAGTAAGCACATGCACTTCTTCAATAAGCTGCTTTTATATGACTTTTAAGCAATGGATGATATATACAGTGTTCCTGCATGTATCTTGTCGGTACCATACATACAAATGGGGTAATTTTAAAGGCTGGTATGACGCTATGACCCTTTGGGAATGTGCTCGGAAAGTAAAATGGCCGTGCACAGGTATTTGTTTCAGATCTGGAATGTATCTTCCACATTACTCGAACTTGCCAAGTCTTATGACTATTCAGGTACAATCATCATGTGTTACTCCCACCAAATGTCGCTGTGTAAACGCGATATGCAGCAGTAAATTCCGCGACTCGAAAGGCAAGTGCTCTTTCAAGCTCATACACGACTCCATGTCAATTGTCAACTACACTGGAAGGTGAAACAAGCAAGTTGAAGTAAAAGGTCGTTCCATTGACATTGCTTCACTTGGCTGCATTGAACTGCAATAGCATGCTCTTTCCCTTTTGGCATTTCAAGGTGCAATGGCTTGCTTTACCATAACACTGCTCTTTTATTTGGCATCTCAAGGTATGTTGGCTTGTTTTCTATCATATAGCTCTATTCTTATTCACACCATGGTCGTCTCCTTTAGACGTGCACCAAGACGCAACCTTGCTCCAGTTTGTTTAAACAAGTTGTACTTATATTCTCTTGCAACCAGAGCTCCTTCACGTGATATGTTTGGTGACCAAGGTCTTACGTTTACTCTGCACTGGTGTTTCATCTCCCCCAACTCAAAAGTGTCATCGATCCATGTCCTTTGTTGCTATTTCAAGTACATTCTATATGTGGGATTTGTAGTCAATCCACTCTCTTTTTGGTGCGTGCCAGGGACATCTTACGTTCTGCTCTTCTGTCTGCTGTTGTTTCGAGAAGGATCACAATAGGACTAGCCGTCCTACTCTTGATTTATCACTTTCGGTAAGCAAACTGGAGAAGAGGATGTGTAATGGATCAGCTGACAGAAAGGGGTGATGCTCATTCAAAAGTGAAAACAGTGTTGCTTTTTTGGTACATACAACAAGGCATCAAGTCATTGGAAAACTGGTGGCAATCCTTCTTAGGATCACATCTGGAAAACCATCATCAAGTTATGGACTAGGCATTAGTATTCTGCTGTCAGATATAAAGTACGTCTTTGGACATATAACATTGTCATCGTTATCTCTCTTTATACACCAAACACATCTATGTATATCATGTTCTCGTGGATGATAGACAAGAAGGGGAGGGGAAGGAACAGATGAAGATATCATTAAAACTGGAACCGACAAGCTGGAATATTACGTCTTTTAATATCAAATCTCGATGCCTATGCAGATGGTGGATTCCAAAGAGCGGATATGGTGATTGTTGATGTGTATATGTATGTGATGGAATAGTGGCAAGTGGGCAATACACACAAATATGTCAGTTATAAAAGGAGAATAGACATAAACATATACAGGAGAAGCAGTGATCAAGTCATTATGGTACCATTTTGTTTACCAAAGAGCGTGGATGATCATTGTACATACACTGATGAAAGGGGTCTGAAGCAGTTTAATCTTCGTATGTTCATGCAGGGTAGTAGAACCAAGTATAGTAAATGCACCTTCTGGCTTAGCGTTGAAACAAAGAACATCTGTGCTTCCTACTGTATAGAGTTATAATGCAATGCATAATGTCACTATTAACTGGAGCCTAGAGCCATCAAAACGGCCGTATTCTGTCAAGCAAATATCCTTGCATAGCCGTTACTATCAGCAGCATATATAAGGCTTGACAATACTGCATCATCATCATCTTTGTCACAATGTCTACTGAACACACTCCTTATGCTTCCTTGTCATCTGACAACAGCAATACTATCAGATCAGTATCGAATTCTACTACTGCCAATCTTGCCTTATCCACTACGATTCAAGATCATTCCTCCACTTTGCATCTTCTTCAGGAGATACCATCGGACACGGATCATCTATCAACAACACCAGCATTAACATTAGCACCAACATCAACACCAGAGGGGCTTGATTCCTATGTGGTGGATCATGTAGCCCATGTCGTCAAGCAATACTGCATACATCAAGATGGACTAGCGAACACTGATTTTGTATTTCAAATGACATCTTGGGCAATCAGTTATATCACAGATGATCCTTTCTTGTGTAAACATTACTTTTGGCTTACCATCCACCACTTATATCCACATATCGCTCAATGGCATGACTTGGTACCCCAAACTTTTTCAGCAACAAGAGAAGTAACAACACCACCACTGTCATCGTCATCATCTTCACAATCATCGGAAGCAGTATCATCACCATCCACAACCAGTGAAGTTTTCAGTAGTGGCCGTGCACGAAAATTGACAATGTGCCATTATTGCCAACGTACTTTTTCAAGGAAAGACGCATTAAGACGCCATCTCAAGCAAACGTGCACATACACCAAAGAACACACCTCCCTGCATATCTTTTCAGTGGCAGAGTAATAACATGATCTATTTCAAGAATACCCAGCATCAAGATCATCATTGTCGATCCCTTGATGTCTTCATTGTTTATTTCTGATACATTCATATGAACACAACCTCTTGTGCAGGTCCTTTTATTTTGCATGAGCTGATATAGATGAAATGCATCTTCTCATTGTCTTATTAAACATGATCTTCATTTATCGTATACGACTTTCCATGTATGTAAAGCAATGATGGATCCAATATGCAATTGATTGTTGGCAGCTAACTATAGAAACATGACTAATACAAGTCCATAAAGTGGGATCAACCCAAGGTGCATTTATCAGGGTGCACATTATAAGGGTGTCTATGATCCAAAAATAGGGTGCATATCAAGTAGATCATGTGGAGGAGGTGCCTGAATGAGAAATGGGATGATTCCACTCGCGCCAGGGTGACGCATATTGTGACAGGGTTTTGGCACTAGGCCGGGTTGTATCAACAATCTTGCTCCACCTCTTTCTCCCTCCTAACTCCCCACTCACTTGACGATGTCTCTTTCTCTCAAGAACTTTGTCCAAAACTCCAAGGTCCTCAGCAGTTTGTTCACTCCTGCTGCTCAATTCTACGCCAACGCTGCTGGTTACAGACAAATTGGTACGCTTCATTGGATACAAATAGATATACACTATCGATAAACTAACCCCATTGGATAGGTCTTCGTTATGACGATTTGATCTCTGAGGAGAACGAACTTGTTCAAGAAGCTCTTCGTCGTCTTGAGATTGCCGAGCCCCGTGAAATGTACGATCGTGCTTATCGTATCCGTGTTGCTCAACAGTGCTCTTTGACCCACTCCCTTCTCCCCAAGAACCAATGGGTTACTGCTGAAACTGTAAGTATCAACGACAACAATAACGGTGGATGGGATGAGATAGTAACATCGTTGCTATATAGGACAAGAGATACCTTCGACCTTACATTGATGAAGTTGCTGCCGAGTTTGCTGAACGTGGTGATTTCGACAACATCAAGGTCACTCCCCGTCATTAAATCACATAGATCCCCTTTTCAAGTCGTTTATACTTTACAACATTTACAACAAAGAGCTTTTGTATCAACATCATCGTCATTTATATATCTTTCAGCAGTGTTGTTTAATGATATGTGATGTTTTTGTATGTTACATGGTATACGAAAAGAGACATAAAAGTGTGCAAAGAAATAGGGAGAGATACAAAGAATACAAGATCACTCAGGGAATGAGGAGGATTTAGTCTCTACAATGGTGTGAAGAGTAACAGCGGCAGCAGATGAAGTAGCACGTTGACGACGTCGTGAAAGAGAAGGAGATGATCTTATGGAAGCAGTAGCAGCGGATGAAGTAGAACGTTGACGACGTAATGAAGGAGATCGTGTTATAGGACTTGAAGCATCAGCATCAGCAGCAGCAGCAGCAGCAGCAGCATAATCAATCTTGATTTGTCGTAATCGATCGACTTTAGATTGTATTTCATCAACAGTGAATTTAGACTTATCAAACTTCCACTCGTACCAAGCAACAATCTCACCAGTACGTCTACTCAACTTTTTTAATGCAATGGTACGTGTTGCTGCAGCTTCTGGATTATCCATAGCAGAAGGTGGTGGTAATTCATCTGGTAAACGTGGTTTCACAATGATACGAGGCTCAGGTGCACATTTGGGATTGTTAATCATGCATTCATCCACTGGTAAATCAAGTGCAAGACGTATCCATTCATGTCCAAGGTAACGTTCTTTAAGTCGTTTGCTTTGGATTTGTAATTTCACTTTGGTCAAGGCACGCGCTAATGGTGTTGTTTCTGTACTGGTATCTTCAGCTGCTTGTTGTTCACGGAGTGCGGCGGTGGCAGCAGGGATCAAATCCGATAGCGTGGTAGATGGACAACGTGATAATCTTCGATGTAGCTTGTTGATATGCCTTCCACTGGTATTGCTGTCATAGTTGCTAGTACTGTTGCTGTTGCTGCTAGGTGCTATCTTTTGCTCATGACCACCATCATGGCAACCAGTTGCTGATGGTGTAGTTGTATCCACTGGTGGAGGCGGATCGTTAAGAACAGTGACAACACAAGTGCTCATAAGTCTGACAATACACTGAAGACAACGAGAAGGAAAAAGAGAAGGAGAAAAAGGAGAAAACGAGAGCCAGCTGCATATTGAGTTGTTCGAAAAGTTTTGAATGACTGGTGGCACGATGAGTTGTTAAGTGGAACCATCTTTATGTGTCACACGTCCTAACTAGTCTTATCACAAGGCTCTTTCTTTTTTTTCATTCTTGGTGGAATCGATTTCTGGAATCACCGCTGATAGGTTGGAAGATCACTTTGTTTCTTAGTTACCAACTACATCTAGACAAAACATTGACAACCATGCGTCTGTAGCACGAGTACATGTGCATATACGCTCCTCGGCATTATAGCAATATCATCTCTTATGCATGCACGGTGTAGATACCATGTTTAGGATTTGCTCCTTTATGTGATCCACTTGTGTCTTTGTATTATATAGAAATGAGATGATTTTATTCAATGTTGTATATATTCTCTCTCTTCTTTATACATCACGTTCATAAAACAACATATAAGCTTCAGATGACAACACAGTGTCAATGTCTACCTCGTCTATTGCATCATCGCTGCATCGCCAAAATGTAGATGTTTCTGGTACTGGTGAATGATGATCATCATTGGTAAATGGCTTGCGTACATCGTGACCAGTGGGTAGCTTTTTGCGTCTGTATGTGATGAAATGACCTGATTCATGACCACCATAGTGCACAATGACTGCATTGAGACGATAAGGGATCGAGCGTACAGCTGGCAATGATAATGAAGGTAAAGCATTTTGGACAAGATCACTGTTATCCTTGGAAGAGCCAAGTGCCACATTTAAGCCATCACGTCCGTGCACGAAACGATTGCCAGCAGCCATATTGCGGAGATAAACTAGACTTGTACGAGAAGTGCGTGCTTGTGGAGAAATAGGTACCGGTGGACTGCTGAGTGATTGAGTTGGATCAGCTGTGTTGAGAAAGCCATTGGTTGTATAAGGTGCCATATCCAAATATTCAGGGAATCTCACAGTGCAATGGTTCTTTTGTACAATGCCAGAAGGATGATACACTGATCGTGACAAGTGGAAACATAATGATTTGGGTGGATTGGCGAACATGGTCTGCTTGGTGGTGCATGACGTGGTTGTAGGATTCACCAAGGGAATACCAGGCTATTGGATGATCATAGTTAATAAATATCATCCTCCTAATCATCATCAACACACTTACCAAAGGTGCTTCCACATTGTATCTCAGAGCATCCTTCAATACTTGAATCTTGCCAGCATGTTCAGCCTTTTCTTCATCAGAATAACCAGCCATCTTGCCTTTTTCTTGTTCAAGCGCCTCCAGGGTCGCTATAAGCATGCATTTGCGACATCGGAAATCAGTCAGCATATCCACTTTGGTGTATGTGTCAATGCAGTTTTGAAGTGTGCAGTTCAACTATCATCCAAGGATTGTCAATGTCAATGTGATGATGGCAATAGCAATAACAAATGGATCCATACCGTTTGTGGAATCGTCAGGGATATATTGTCAAATGTATTGTGTCGGATAGGTGCCTGATCAAAGAAATATAAGCACACATGTCTATTATGTTGGCATCATTTCACACATACCGTATATCCACATTTCATACAACTGATCTTGGTTGCTGATAAACCAGTAAAAGGATTTCTTGGACGTCGTGGTCTATGTCGTAAATGGCCACCAACTGAAGACACAGAGAAGGAACTCCACATGGATCCCATGGTACCAACAGAAGATACTGAAGCTGTCTCCAGATTATCAAGTGCTACTGGTGATGCACATCCCGAATCCTAAAGCTATGTTAGTCAAAGGATGAACAAGTCAATAGTGTTACTTACATGTTCTCCAGTCATTTTACGTAGTGTCCCAGCATCCAAAAGAGACGACGGCTCTTCCCGGTATTGGATTTCCTCTTCCGAAGACAAAGCATGTGATATGATTTGGAAAAGCTCCTGAGCATCCTATAAAATAGCTCAATATCAATGCCATTCATCATATGAATAACTTTTTACCTGTTGTTCACGATTGATAGTGCCATTGGTCTTTCTTTCAAGTGCATGAAGCAGATCCGTGGGTGCCATAGATCGGGGTCGGCTCAATGGTTTGTTGAGTTCTATATAACGCCATTTTTAGCATGATACAAATAGACCGGCAAGCCTTACTCACGCTCAATCGTAGTATACAATGCATACGCCACAGACTGTAAAACATAGTCATTGCTTGATAATTCCAATGTATCCAATTCATCGCCTCGTTCATCCACACGTTCTGCCTAAAAGACATGGGTGAATAAGCATATGCAATAGTCAATGTTCTCCCTTGCATGCACATACCAGATAGGATCGAAGTGACGCCAATGTAGCCAGAGCCTAGAATAACACATGTTAATACCAAAACTGCTTTATATAGCCAAAGCTGAAACATACTTGAAGCACAGAGTTAATAAAGCAAGAGTTGCCCGTATTGATCAGTCCAGTAATATACTTGGCATCTCGCTCTATCGTTTACGACTTGGTTAGATGTCCATTGGGTGGTAGTTGTTGTTGATATACACACCTTTAAGTATCTTTGACCTGATTCGTTTTCGTCTCCTTCTCGATTCAGCGCTGCTGCTTGACAATGCATAACCGGAAGCAGCAATGGCAATACCAGCCATCGCAGCCAAGGCCGGAATGTGATAGTTTGAAGACGATGCCATTGGAAAGGCGACAAGAAACAGTTGCCAAGTAGTTGTGTTGGGTTGCCAATAGGTAAGTGAGAAAAGAAGAACCGCGAGAAAAAGAAAAGCAATTACCCATTTCGAAGGGCGGTTCTACAATTGATTCATACCCATCTGGATGTCCGAGCTACAAATATCAGCTACCACACATAACTTTAGGATCCATAGTATAGCTTTTATCATTAAAAGAACATATATTTTGACAAGGACCAATTGAGAAGATCAAACCCTATTTTGGATCTAACAAATGCTGATTGTATCAACATCGCCCCCAGCTCAATAGCTGCCAGTGTCTGGTTGACATCCTAAATAGATTGCTATAGCATTAACACCTTTCCATCACTTTAATGCCGAGTATCCGCTGACCAATAGTTTGCTATATATATACATGTTTGGTCAAAGTGCGGCATTGATCGTCAAATATGAGCTCACGTGCAATTGTGCGCACAAGTGAATAAGAACCAAGATGTACAGCATGACTACGTCACTTTGAATGTCATTCTTTTAAAAGGTACTGAGAGATATATATTGCCACCTTGTCAACAAACATGTTGATTCGTGAGCACAGAAATTCACACGCCCATTTTGCACATAAGAAATATGTTGTCGCCGCTCATCATACTGCTGATATCTCTTTGCTTTATCATATCATTCTTTGATCACTTTTCACTTTAGAAGACCAAGTGTGGGTGCGTATCACTGTCAGTAGTCATTCCTTGTCGATTAGGGCTGATCATTGTCTTTCTGTCTGGCACACTGTTTCCTAGTCTTTTCATTGTCACCATGGTTGTCATTGTGTGATATTTGACTCTTTTAAGGAGGTAAAACTGATCATATTGTTTGATGAATCACATATTATGCTCATACATGTATTGCATTTCTTTCTCAAGATACATGCCAGGACATATTAGCGAAGTTTGGGATTGATGGAAAGGCGTGCCCATTTCAAATTTGAGCTCAAGATTCATGTCACTCAATCAGCAGGGTAAAAGAGCTCTGCTATGCAAGCAATTTCGGACATATTGGCTTCTCTGGATCACTGCCATGCATTTCCTTGATGAAGATTTATGACAAAGCGAGCAATCTGATCTTGTGCTGAATCCATTATACTCACTGTTTACCAAGCATTCTGGAAGGAGCAACGGTCTTTTTACGTGGTTGAAACAAGCAGGGCAATTGCTCTATTGCAACCAACAAGCGCATAGGCATATCACCAACAAGGAGAATATGTTTGTATGGGTGCTATGTACACCTCTGGCGAACAGATGGTTTCTACGCCATGACAGAGACACCCATGCTTGTCAGATGATTGCAACAAGAATCCTGTACATGTCTTTTGGATCTGGTTGCAATAACCTTTCCGATTTATTGCTATTGCATTGTTATGCACAAACATCATGCTGGAGAAAATGGGATAAATCGTAGTTTGCTTCTTGATTGGCAGTGAGCGGAGGCGTCTCGTTGTAACAAAGCGCCATATTCGTCAACCGGGCGAGTCCATTTTGTGCTAAAGAATGAAACAACATCAGAAAGCCACATGAGAAGTGAACATGACGTTGAATAAGATGATGAGCAGGAAAAGATGCGACATTTCACCAAACCAGGCACATCAACCTTTCCATCTGCAAGCATCTGCAACATTTATACATCTTGACAGTCATGGCAATAGTTATGTTCATCAACTTTTGCTTCATGTTCGATATCCTTCTTGACCATCTTGCACAGTAACATGACGTGAGCATCTTCCTGCATCCCCAATGAAGACACTTTTCCTATCAAGACACAAAGGATCATTATGGTCTACATTGGTCATGTCACAGCTTCCAAATCATAATCTTCCTTGCTTTTAATACATTCAGACGTCGGTGCTCTATCACTGTTGCTCCTTGCATGATTTCACTTTACATCTCCCCTAACAGCACTACACCCAGTCCTTATATCTCATCCATGTACAATTTAATTGACATTCAAGCAAATAAACTGCAGTGTCTACTAGTAATCTCGTTTCTTGCGACCATTCTTCTTCTTCATGCTCTTTTCATCAAGCTGCTGTTGTTGCAATTTCTCTATAAAAGGGGTTGATATTAAATTCCAAGGCCATTCCACCCCTTTTTTTGCTTACCTAATGCACGCCTTGCAGATGATTGTGGAAAGTTCATCATCTAACGCCATCACGCATGTTACACACACTGTATATACACATCATCTCCTTATGCTTACATTGTAATAATCAGGAGCCAATTCCAAAAGCCATTCAGGTTCGACTTCAGTGCAATTCCGGATATAGTTGCGCGTGGTAAGGACAAATTCATGAAAGATGACCCATTTAGGCTTATGTGCTAGTCCTGATGATGGATGTAACGTCACAATCTGATTGTCCATGATGGTTGCATAACGTCCTGAACGTTCCAGATGTGCCACTTGCATGAAAAAACCTGTAGCCAATGCTTTGCGTATGCTTGAGAATCGTTTGGGTGAAGACAATAGCTTGAGCTTGTGATGTTGCATAGCTCTGCCCAATTGATTCCTCACATTGTCAGCTGACTTGAGCGCTCGATAGTTGAGAAAGTTTTGCCAACACCATTCAGGATCCTCGTTGTCTAAAGTCAACTATTAGACTACTTGATATGACACATTCTTGTACACTTACTCTGTTTATATGCTCGATATGCATTCAGAAGAGTAATGTGATCGCTCTCTGGTAGTACAAACTTGAGTTTTGCTGCATCAGCTTGCTTCCTTGCTTCATGAGGACGCATAAAGATCTGGGGTACTGTGTAACAAGTCATGTTAGTTGCATCATTCTTATCATACATACAACATCCATACCTGATAACAAGGATACAATTGATAATATCTCATTGGAGCAACCATGTTTTGGACTTTCAATGAGCACTTTGCATAGCTGAGGATCAAGAGGGAAGAGTGACATAAGAGCACCAGTAGGCGTAAGAGCAGTTGTATCATCAAGTGCACCAAGAAAGTGTAATAATTCAAGAGCACGCATAAGTGTTTCTGGTGCTGGTGGATCCATAAAGTCAAAGTGAACAAGATCATTGACACCCAATTTCTTGAGCTGTAATACAACAGTGGCCATATTGCTACGCATGATCTCTGGATAGGTTTGCTCAATCAACTCCTTGTGAAATGACTCTTCAGTGTAAAGTCTGAATGCTTTGCCAGGTCTTGTACGTCCTGCACGTCCTGCACGCTGTTGTGCACTTGCTTTGGATACTGGTGATACAAGTAATGACTCCACGCGAATGCGAGGATTGTAGACTTTTTGTTTGGCAAAACCAGGATCAATGACATAAACGATACCATCAATGGTGAGTGATGTCTCCGCAATATTGGTGGCGACGACTACTTTTCTTCCAGCTGGACCATTCTCACGACGTGGTGGTGGAGCATCATCAAAAATACGTTGTTGTGCTGATGGTGAAAGTGTAGAATATAATGGCAACACTTTGATGGGACCACATTCAACTCGACGCATCTCATTATGAATCTCTGCTTTGATCTCTCGACATGCTTGTTCAATCTCCTCCTCGCCTGTCAAAAAGAGCAAGATATCCCCTGGTGCTTCAGTCAAATGAATCTGTACGACAGTGCGAATAGCTGCTTCCAAATAATCAGGCTCTGGCTGTGGTGTATAATAAATCTCGACAGGATGTGTTCTTCCAGGAACAGACTATAGTAGATATACACATACGTTAGCTGATTGCTATGCAACTTGATAAAAGAAAACTTACCAATAGTGGTGCGTTATTAAAGTACTTTTGAAACTTGCTGGCATCAAGAGTGGCTGACATGATGATTACTTGTAAATCTTTTCTCTTTTTGCATATCTACATGGACAAATCTTAGCTGTCATCATCCTATATTCTTCTTTCCTTAAAATACCTGCTTCAATAAGCCCATAAGGATATCAGTATTAAGAGTACGTTCATGTGCTTCGTCAAGAATGATGGTGGAATAGCGGGATAAGTCTGGATCTGTCATGGCTTCTCGCAGCAACATGCCATCTGTCATGTATTTCAAAAAAGTGTTGGGACTGGTGTGATCTTCAAATCGAATACAGTAGCCGACTTGTTGTCCAAATTCAACATCCATTTCATCTGCAACACGCTGTGCAACTGACATGGCAGCAACTCGACGTGGTTGTGTGCATGCAATCTGTTTGCCTTTAAGCTGCGGCAATTCGTCGTACACGAGAAACTGCGGGATTCTATGCGCCAGTGTTACCATGACATCCATCATCATTGATCAATATCTTACTGTGTTGTCTTGCCGGATCCAGTTTCGCCTTCCAATACGACAAACTGATGTGAATGAACCATGGAAAGAAACTCTTCTCGATACTTGTGTACAGGCAACTGTCGTCGTGTTTCAAGAATCGTCTTGTACCGATCGCTGAATGGCTTGTCGGTGAATGGGTTGTTGACACCATTTTCAAGTTGCTCGGCTTGCTTTGCAGTTGTTTGCCGTGAAGTCAACCCGTGAAAGTTGTCTTTGATCGTGAGCTTGGCGAATCCCAGATCGTCGTCTACGTGCTCATGCATTCTATTGTGAAAGGAAAAGGGAAAAGGAACGTGTATCGCAGCAGTCGGGAATCAAGCTACTCTTTAAAGATCGTTCTGAGTTTGACTCTGTCAGCATAAGCGCATTGATGTGATGCATCACTGCTATACAAGGAACTTTTCACACTCTTCTCACGTCAATGACTATAACAGCCCATCATCATCCAAACATGAAAGGTATTATTCACAATCCCTGTAAGACAAGCACTCTTGTCACCATTAAAAGGTAAAGTTGACATTGTTGGGAACTACTGATAGACTTACCCGATACATGTGACATGAGAACAAGCACAGAGTATTGCTTGGATGATAGATCACTGTTTAGGTCACATGCATCATCAAGATCGTATATCATTTCATAGTAACATCACTTCATCCCCAATCTTTTAGAAGCAGTCTATGTAATGGACGTCTTTTGATACGATAGCTCATTGTCATTCACAGTAGTGATGGTAGTGTTAGATAATAAAGTAAACGGGTCTCTTTGTATTGGCAAATAGAACAATCAAATTAAAATAGCTGACGTTATCTGGGTAATCGATCATGGTCGTGTCCTGATCGCCTTTCTCTTTCTCTCTTTCGCGTCCCGCTGCCAACTTTTGACAGTAACACCCCCCATGGACACGAACGAGGATCGTGAACAATACGTGTAAGTACAAACTAACAGTCAACATGGGCAATGCGTTCTTATTGGTTATTCTATTGTAGGGAAGATCTGTTGGCGTCTCTTCGAGAGCAGATCGATGAGGAAAATGACAAAGAAAGGGAGCAACAGCAGCAGCAAAGTGAACCAGTGACCGAGAACGACACTGAGCAGACTGCAGAAGAGAGTGGATCTAGTATGCCAACTGGATTATCAACGCCAGTAGACGTGGTGTCCTCCAACCTACCCAAGAAGAAGAAGAAAAAGAAGAAAAAGAAATCCAAGACAGCCAATCTTCCTGAAGCTGGTAGTGAGATACCTGACAATTATGAAGAAAAGTACAATGAGGATGTCATTGATAATCCTTATGATCCGTAAGTCAAGAGAGACATGTATGTGTATGCAATGTACCTGATCATGTTGTCAATAGATCATTGCCTTTATCTCAGCGCGTTGAATATGCCATTTGGAAGTACAAGAAGAATCACAAGTTTTCAGAAGGAAAGCGTGCCATCTTTGACAACTATTTACGATTTGGTGGTATTGAAACAGGTCCCAATGCATTCATGGGTCGTGCAACAGGTGGTGATCAAGATGCTGATGGTGAACCAGATTGGGATGCTGCCAAAATGAGCACAGCTATTGTACCAGAAGAGGATGAAGAGCTTGAAGTCAATTTCACAGAGGTGGCTCAAGTTTATCTCGGCAACACATTCATACGCGAGAGTTTGTTCATTGGACAACAAGATTTCATTGATGCACCTCTTTTGGTGGATGCCTTTTTACGCTATCTCCAAATCAGGAATGTATGTCCCGAATATGCCGATGATATAGCACGTGCACGTCAAGTTGTTGCTCAAGCCAAGATTGAACTTCCTCTCTGCAAAAAGATCATGACAGGCCTACCAGGGGATTTCAGTCGAGCATGTGTTGTATTATTTGGTGGTGGTATGCAGTCAGCTTGGGCATTTGAAGCAGCTTCATGGATGGGATCCACCAACAAGACAAAGAACATGTTTGATACATTTATGATGGATACTTTTGGTGATGCCAAGGAACGTGAAGACGCCATGGCTATGGTATCGCCTATTGTCAGTGATCCAGATCAAAGAAAGACTGTGGACCAACGTGAAAATCTCTTTGTCAAGCTCAAGGATATTGAACAATTGGATGCCGAGTCTCCAGACAACACATTGGCAAAGGTGACTCTTGTCAGTTATGAAGATGAAAATGATACCCTGGATATTTTGTTGGAGCACAGTATCACAAAGCATATGCTACCTGGAATGGTCATGACTGTCACTGTTTACAAACTGGATAATGGCTTTTGGTATTTGGATCGTGCCAACTGTGTGATGCCTTCCTTTTACATGTACGATGATTGTATGGACCCTGATGTCTTTTGTTACTCATAGCATATTCGATAAACCCCCTCCACTTTCTTATGTAAACAATGATTTGCTTTTCTACCCATTAATATCACTTGTTTCACAAAAGAAGATGTTATTATGTACATAGTATAGTTATTTGCTATAAAGTGCTTGTTCTATGGCACGACCAACATCCCAATCTGCGGCCTGTAATCGTTGTCTTGCTTCTTGTGTATCAAATAATCCAAAATCGCCAAGATATGTCACCTTGCGCTCCTGTATCAGCTGCAGGTAATGTTCATACCAAGCTTCTTCAATTCTGAAAGCCACTTCACGTTCTTTGGAACGATCAATTTGCTTGACACGAACACGAAAGCCGCCACTAATAGGTCGATGATCGGAAGCAAGTACTTCATGACGTCGATAAAACAAGTTCTCAGCATTCTTGGAGCGATACAAGATACGATCACACCATGCAGGCACACGTTTCTTTTCTGATCTGTCATAATAGTCTGTGCCTGGATCATATTTGTAAGTGGGAAGAAAGTCGATACGGCTCTCCTGGAATAAAAGCAACTTGAACAGCGGATTGACAATGCGTTGTTTGAGCAACTGATCCTCCTTTTGTAAATAGGCCAAAGCTTCATCTCGCTCCATGTTTTGAATACAATCGATCACCTTATCACGACTCATGTTGATACGATAGTTCAGATCTCCAGATAAGAAACAGTGCTCATGATCAAGAATCATACTGCCATCACCACCATTCGCAAACACACCATTGTCGTCATCACGTGCACGGAAATCAGCTGATTGCAAAATACCTTCAGCATCTGCATTACGTTGTTGTGTATGAGATTGACCAGCTGCAAGATGACAGTTGACAAAGCACAATGATGCATCATCCAGTTGAAATCGAATAGCAATGCCACCTTTGTTGCCATGAAGACTCTTGTTCATCACTTTCATACCAGTCTTGACCACTGCTGATTCCACATTCGATACACGTCGCAGCTCACTCGTTTTGACAAAGATACAGCTGAACAATCCAACAAGTTGATCGGTCTTGATCACAGTGTAATCAGCATGTTTGTAATTGTCACGAATCACTTGCACCAGATGATCATGCCATAACGTATATCGATGTGTCAATAGCTCATCCGCTTCTTGTAAGGATTCAATCTTTTTGCGTGATGCAAACAATGAACCTATCCAATAGGAATGAGAATCATGATCAAAGAGCAAAACAATATACACTTACGAGCTGTTTGTTTCTTGGATTCCAAATCAACAATCTCTTGTATGCCCACCACAATAATATCAGGATCCTGCATGCCTCGTAACCAATCTCGTACCAACTTGTCATCACTTGCTGTCAACTTTTCAGGCTTGTTGGCATCAATATTCCATGAACAAATAAGGATACGAGTATCTCGTTCTTGACAAAAGTCGCCTTGATACATCTGCATCTTTTGATCTGTAAAAGAAATGATTTTAGCACAGGCCTTACTCCTTTTCACATTCTTCTTTTACCTTTCCAATATTCAGGCAATAAACCATCCCATAATGACATGTAACCATGAGAATCCACACTGACTACTTGGATAGTTTCATCACCAATGGCCATGCCAATATCTTCAACAACTAGCTTGACAATAGCACTATCATGTGCTTTCCACATCTTGACGACTGTCCAACGTACAGGCCTTGTGTCGTAGACATAAATCATGCCAGTATTGTATCCCATCCACACATGATGATCACCAACAGCTACCATAGAAGTAATGCCATACATGGAAACAGTGATGACTTCAAGACGTTCCAAAGTGTTGGCATCCCACATACTTGCTTTGCCATTGTCATGAGCTGCTACGACTTTGCCAACGTGATAGGGAACAGTAGCAAATTGAGTGATATTGCCAAGATCATTGGGGATGCGTACACGTGGAATTTCATGCTCCTCCATGCCATCACGATACACTTCAATCGTACGCCCTGATGACATCCACAAGTGTCGTTCTCGTGTCAATAATGTTGCAGTAACTCTTGGAGTGACAGTGCGTTGATCTCTTAATCCAATCGAATGTGCATCCCAAATACATAAAGTTCCTCCTTCATCCAATGTCCATATCTCAGTGTTGCGATATCGCATGATGGCTGTAATAGTCTGATCATGACGTGATTGGGGTCGAGTGACAATACGTCCAAGTGAAGTATCAATAATCATCAATTCGCCTTCTTTTAGACCAACCCATAAGAATGCACCTTCATCTTTGGGCAGTGGAGTAGGTGCAAATGCCAATGCATATATCTTGTCAGCATTATCATTGGGTGCAGCAGAATCAATCGAGTACAAATGCTGATTCAAGTCTGTATTCCAAAGTCTCGTTTCATGAGCACCTGTTGCCAAGTATCTTCCACAAGCTGCTACTGCTCGAATGGTGCCACGATGACCTGTCTGAATCTTACGTTCACGACGAATAAATGGCTTTTTACGTGATGCATTGTTGAAATCAGGATATAATCCATTCACTTGTTGCATTTGCATTGCTTTACGTGCACTAGTTGCTCGTGTACTTTGTGATCTGCGTAATCGATTGTCTTCTTCATGGGATGATGATGCTGGTACAGGAGGTGCTGGCATGTGATAATGATGATATCCACCAATACCAGCTGCAGCAATAGTATGTGAACGTGCAAGTGTAGATGTAGAAGGTCGTGGTGGTAGTACAGGAGCTGGTTCAGGTTGACTACGACTATAAAGAGTAGGACGTGGTGGTAAACTTGGAGGAGATACATTGGATTCAGTACAAGAAGATTTGTTGCTATTGTTGTCATGATTGGATGTGGGTATACGAGCTGCACTATGATGGTATTTCTTGCTTGGTGGTGGTGGAGGTGGTGGTGTCCGTGCATGATATTGATGTAGAGATGATTGGCGGGGAGGTGGTGATGGTTGCTGCTGTGATTGTTGCTGTTCGTTACCACTGCTGGTCAAGCTGATACCACTGTCACTGGAATCCTGTTCCTCTTCTTCACTATGGTCACAAAAAGGATCCTGAGACGACGAAGCTTGTTGACTAGAAGATACATCTTGTCGAGTCGTCAAATGGTGGAACTGATGAGTGAGCATGGACACTGCAGCAGGTGTTTCTCCATGACTAGTTGTTGCAGCACGCACTGGTGGTTTGGGTGGAATACGTGGTCGACTAGTTGTTGCCAAGGGTCGAGATTTCTGCAAAGGAGCTTCAACATTGGAAGACACGGCCATGGTTGGTGGAGACTTTGAAGCTGGCTTGACAGGTGGTGATGACGGATCGGGAGGACGAGTAGCTTCTTCTTGTTGAGCCCAACGTTTCTTCAACTCCTGAAATGAGACAGGCTGTGGTTCATCCTCAGTAGTCATACTCAATGGGCAGCACCTTGTGAAGAGTGAGGGAAAGTGATAATAAGGGCGAGCCAAAAAAAGAAAACATAATGAACTATAGGCACTCCAATTTTGTTTAACCGAAGCAAGAGTACATTCATCACAACGACAGCTATGTAGCACAAGAACATAACGTGCATCTACACCTCCTTTGGTTTCATATCACAACTTGTAATAAAAGAAGATCAATTCTATCATGGATTTGGTTCCTGGATCTGGGTCGAGTCAATCAATGCAGATTTGTTGTTTCACCTGCATTACTTGAATGCAAGTCTCTTTATGCTTATCATCATCATATCAACATTTATCTTTGTACGTATCACCACGTGTACTATTACCCCTTGTTTCTGGAAAAACTTTGGCAGCATACATAGGCTCATTCCTTTTTCCTCATCGCTTGGCTGCGATTCTTCTATTTAACTCATCTCGCTGCATTGTTTTTCCTGTTGAACTTTGAATACAGAGCTACCATCGGATGTTGAAATTGACATAGTGCAGGGAAACAGCTCAAATCGCATCATTAAGAGGAAGCTGTTACAAAGAAGTGTAATATTGATGCAGCAAGCAATGTAATCCAAGTTTTACTTGGTCAAATGAGCCAAATACAATGACGATTATGACAATGAAAGGGGGATAACAATGAAAAGCTAATAAATGACGACAATGATCATGCAAATCTACCATGACACTTGGGTATAAGGGTCCTTGCGCGTGTAAGCAATCAAAGAGTGATAGACTAGAGGAAATGAGTGACAACTGTATGGTGGGCGTGTGAATTTTGGTGCTCGACAAAGATCAAAAGTGATGATGCATAGAGTGGAAAGATATCAAGGGTGTTAGTTATCTCTGTCACAGTAAAGGTCAAACTGGTTGTGTCACTGGGAGCTTTAATGCATGTATTTAGTCAAGGCAATGATACAATTCTCGGCATGACATGTAATACACATTGATCAGCATCAGTAATAATAGCTCTTAATGATGAAGATGGAGCAATATAAATACATTTTATCTATTGTCTAAGATTGGATCTCTTTAACTTTAGACTTGATGAGCTCGTCAATAACCTTGTTGTGTTTGTCAGTCATTGTTTGAACCTAAATTCATTGTATAAGCAAATGCACTTGGCACCATGGATCATTCCTTCCATTACCAGTTTCTCTAACTTCTTAATCTCATCAGCTGGTGCAGATTTAGCGTCTTGCTTTAGTTGCTTCATGCCATCCTGGCGGATATTGCGGATCTTGGACTTCATTTGTTCACTCATTTGGCTCACCACCTTGCTCATCTTGTCACGTGTCTCCTTGGTAGCTCTATACAATGAATGTCAATACAGATGGATAGATATCTTGTTGATGGATATGTACTTTGGTATAGGGATGCGAATCATTTCATTTTCAACGACAGGGTTCAAGTTGAGACCTGCTTCACGGATGCTCTTGTCAACAGCCGAGCGAAACTAGATGCAACATGGTCAACATTCTCGATATATAAAATCAACAAACAATCTTATACCTCGGCATCATGTACAGCTACAAGCAATGTTTGGGGATCACGGATGCTCACTTGAGCAAGATCACGTAATGAATAACTGCCACCTTCAATTCGAACACGCACATTATCGAGAAGAGCTGAAACCCGTGTGGCATGTTAGTAACAAACAATCATTCATCCTGTTGCTTTGTTTGGTGTATCACGTACCAGGATTAGCACGACCTACTCGTAATGTGCTAAACTGCTCTTTAAGTGAAGCAATAGTGCCATCCATACGTTCTTGTAACTTGTTTTGGTCAAATACTCGTACAACTTCGTTATCAGAAGAGGATGCTGCTGCTGCTGCCTGCTTTTTGCTCTTTTTTGCATACGATCGGATCTGCATGGCAGGAGTCAATGGTCGATATGCTGCTGCTGCTACTGTAAAGGATCGTGGAATGAAACGACTGGCCATGGCACTGAATGTGTATAGTGGAAGGAGGAGATCTGGGAAAAAGAAAAACTTTGAAAGCGAGAGAGAGAGAGAGAGGGGTACAATCCGAAATCATTCCTGCTATTGTTGCTGGGTTGCTGCTGCTAGTACTACTGGTTGCCTAAAATGTCAATGTAGTCATTGTTTTTTACGTTCCAACTCTAAAGGGGACAAGAATACATCACCATTACATTTGTTATTGACATGTCTCTCATTGTTTGTCACTAACGAGACCCCATAATAAATTCGATGGCTTCTTTTTTATTTCCTTCATCATCTTTCCACTCCATATTACCACATTACGCACATAGTATACTACTCGTCATCCTTCTTTCATGTCTCCAAGCACGGACGGCGCCATGACTAATAATCGTAACAGCACCATGTTGGATAGACATCATCCACACACTCTTTCTACACTGGTCAGTATACTCTATATTATACTAGCGTAAGACGTATTGACATGTACAATGCAGGATTTCCAAGGTGCAAGTTATGCTGCAGCGGCAAAATCGGTCAAAGCTGAGCTGGACCAGTTAAAGACCGATTCCAAGGACAAGGTATTTCTCAACATAGATTACCAGTCATAAACTGACATGCTTGAGCAGATGTTCCAAAGCCAAATGGATGCATTTTATCTCTTGTTTACCCGATTTCTTGATGAACGTGCCAAAAGATGCAAGCTGTAAGTGGGTTGTAAAACAAATAATGACGCACAGACCAACATCATACCATGTGTATAGTGACTGGGACAAGATTCAATCACCTTCACCTGAGCAAATTGTGCGTTACCAAGATATTCCGGAATGCAAAGCATCAGAGGATCTTCAAAAGCTTGCCGTGTTAAAGCTGAATGGTGGTCTTGGAACAACCATGGGATGTGTGGGACCCAAATCGGCCATTGAAGTCCGTGATGGCATGACATTTCTTGATTTATCAGTGCGTCAAGTCGAGTATCTCAACAAGACCTATAATGCTGATGTCCCTTTTATCTTGATGAATTCTTTCAACACTGATGAAGAGACAAAACGCATTGTGAAAAAGTATGAGCGTCATAGTGTCACTTTACGTACATTCAATCAAAGCAAGTATCCACGCATCAAGAAGGAGTCATTTTTACCAGTGCCTCGTTCACCTGATTCGCCTATTGATGAATGGTATCCACCTGGCCATGGAGACTTGTATGAAAGCTTGTATCAATCAGGTGTTCTGGATGAATTGCTTGCTTCTGGAAAAGAGTATCTCTTTGTATCCAATGTGGACAATCTTGGTGCAACTGTGGATTTGAACATTTTGCATTACATGGCACAAGAAGACACTGACTTTATTATGGAAGTGACTGATAAGACAAGAGCTGATATCAAAGGTGGTACTTTGATCGATTACAATGGCAACATTCGTCTTCTTGAGATTGCACAAGTTCCTGATGAGCACGTGGAAGATTTCAAGTCGATCAAAAAGTTTAACATCTTCAACACCAACAATATTTGGATCAATTTACGTGCATTGAAGCAATTGATGGATCAAGATAGTATGGATCTGGAGATCATTGTCAATAACAAGACCACTGATAGTGGCCAAAAAGTCATTCAATTGGAGACAGCTGTTGGTGCAGCTATCAAGCATTTTGGTAATGCGCGTGGTGTCAATGTGCCTCGATCTCGCTTTTTGCCAGTCAAATCTACCTCGGATCTCTTCCTTGTCACTTCAGACTTGTACAAGCTTGAACATGGTCAACTCTCTATGAATCCCAAACGCATGTTCCATACTGTGCCTCTGGTCAAATTGGGTGATGAATTCAAGAAAGTCAACAACTTTTTAGGCAGGCTCAAGACCATCCCCCACATTCTGGAATTGGATCATCTCACTGTCACTGGTGATGTTGTCTTTGGTTCCAATGTCACACTGAAAGGCACTGTTATTATTGTCGCTAATCATGGCGAGCATATCGATATTCCATCTGGTGCCGTTCTCGAAAATAAGATTGTCACAGGGTGTCTCAGAATCCTTGATCACTAGTATGGGTTTATTTAAGCAAATATTGGCTACTACAATACATACATGATGCTTTATTGAAATAAAATGATGGAGGGAGTACTGAATGAACAAAGTATACAAAAAAATCAAAAGCGAATATAACAGTCTATTGAGTGTTCCATGCTTCATGCTGAGGAGGAGGAGGAACGTATCCTTGCATTGGAGACGCAGTAGTGGTATCAGGCGTAAAGTTTTGCATCGTAGGATAAGCAAATGCATTGGACAATGTGTTGGGTACCATATTAGGTCGAGCATCAAACATGATTTGCCCAAAGAGTGCACTGTCATTGAGAAAATCAAGACTGTCAAAGTCGATATTGAGTTGTTGTGAATTGGAAAAGTCGCTTGCTAGTATAGATTGAAAAGATTGTTGCGAAAGCTCAGGTGGTGGTGCTGTTGTTGTTATAGTGTTTTGTTCCATAGGTGCAGGTGCTGATGTTGGTGGTGGTGCATGTGATAATGTAGCCACTGTGTTGTATGATATGTCATTTGGCGTGCTCGATGTGGATGAAGTTGTATTACTTGTAGGTGGAGTCCCCAGCATGGATGATGATGATGGTTGTGGTGGAGCTGGTTGAGAATACAGTGCAGTTGTCGTACTATTGTCTTGACTATCATATGGAAATCCCTGTCGTTCACTCGTAGGCTGATAAAGTCGACTATGTGCAACCAATAGATCACTTGCGGTATTCGCTAGTCGCTCACACATTGGCCAATATGGTTTAAGTGACTAAACATGTCATTAATACCTTGTTGTAATCCTTGATTACAAAAGCACTTACATCGATCAAATCATACAAGATCCTTAATGCTGTACTGCTCCTCCTGCATGCTTCAGGACCCTTGGAAAATGTTGAAGTCATAAGTACAGTAGCAAAGACATATGCCGAATATCCCATGAAAGGTAGAATGTTGGCTCCACATAGATCTCGCATTGCTCTAAAGACACCAGTAGCTGTTCGCACACTGACTTTGCAAGTTTCAATACTGGATTGTATGGCACGATATATTCCAGGATCCACATCCACTGATCGAATATCACCATATGCAAGACTTCCACGATGTAAGACCATAAGTGATGAACACCATACTGCATGCATTGATAACCAAGTGTTGAAAGAGTTGAGACCTGCATGATCTTTGTGCTTCTCGACATTCGCTGTTGTAAACTGCAGATGATCAGGTAGATTCTCTCGCCAATTCCTTAGACTAGTATCCAAGCCATTGTATTCAGGTACAGGGGGCCATACAATACATGAAGAATCACTCTTGGCACGATTCATGATGCTGTTGACTTCACCAAATAACTTCACAATCTTAAGATAGTGTCGAGTCGCATCGAGCAATGAATCATTCACAGTTTGCTTATTGGATGAGATTGGTTTGCCAGATACTGAGACGTTTTGGGAAGGATCACGCAATACAAGGCTTTCTGGAATGTTGGGTGGATTGGCATCGACATCAATCTTTTGAAAACCTTGTGGACGATTGGTGCCAGCACTTGAAAACCTTTTGGATCATGAATCATGTTAGTCAATATCCTTATCATCTGAAGCTGATGTATACATACTTGTCGATAGCAAGACAACTCCAAAAGATACGACGTCGCATCGCCATAGCCACTGTGTCGACAGTGCCATCTTTTGATAAGATGGGTGTACTCAAAGTCTCCTCCTTGTTCAATCCCAGTTCTTGACAAAATCTATCCAACAAGGTTAATAGGCTGATATAATGACAGATCTTTGTTTCAAATCTCTTACCTGACGGCTAAACCAGCATAGATCCACGCTCTATATTTTCTCTGTTAGCGGAATGGAATGTGAAACAACCTGTACTTGACATACTTTGCTCCTGATGCACGACCATATTCAAGACATGCCATGATACCCCAGAATTGTAGGTTTGGTAATGTAGGCTCCAACAGTCCTCCATCAATCAAAGCAGTGGCTTTGGCTGCAAATCGCTCACCGGCCCAGTAAGGTGGATCTGTCTTGATATTGTGATCATCGGAATAACTAAATAAACGGTTACTCAGCAACATGTTTCTCTTTTACCCATTTTCATGCCCATTGCCTGATCCCCCACTTCCTATTAGCCTTACCGAGCACCAATAGCCAATACACTCCATAATAATGGTCTGGACACTGTACCATCTTCGATCTGCTTGATGAGTGTAGCTCGATGAACAATGGGAAAGACTGAGTTGATGTGTTTGAAAAAGAGCTCGACAAGATGCATGATTGTCTCCTTGGGCGGTAAATTGTCATCCCCTAGACATGAATAAAGCATGATGAGATCAATATCATTTGACATGGTGTTGATTCTTACCCTTACTGAGACTACGTCCATTTCTAGGACTTGTACTGTGATTGATATCTGTTTCGGAGACAACTGGTAATGCGGATGGACCACCAAGCTGAATAATACGCCGTTCCATTTGTGCTAGTCGTTCCTCCAGCATCTGTACATATCCCTTCCTTGGTCCACGTTTCTTGCTTTCTGTGTATTCGCATTGCGTATTGGAATCTCGACAGTGGTTGCATTCAGGTTTGGTGCCGTCGCACTTGATCTATATATGACAAGGTGTCAGTGACATTGGGTTTTCGCGCCAAAGACAAGTGTCCACCTGCCTTCTTTTTCCTACATATCACACATGCTTGTGTTGCTCTTAATCGTTTTCGACCAGCATGGTGTTCGTGGTGTTCAGAATCAGAGTTCATAAGTGATAAGCAGCCGAAAAAGTATAAACACGGGTAAAAGAAGAAAACCCAGTGGTGCCACCATGAATGAATGCCTGTTGCGGCACATATCCTCCACTCAGTCACGTCACAGCCAATGAACCGTGCGAACATCGGCTCTTTTATTACCCTTCAAAGATGTTCTTTAGAAAATCCACCGGTTGTTCCGAAAAGTAGAATAAAATGACATCTTTTGGTAACCTTTCTACTGTAACACTGCTCTTTTTTTACCCAACATGATACATATTTGCTTACACATTGAATAAACCCTCCCTTCCTTTCTATTACTCGATCAAAAAAGATTGACATCATATTGTTCCAGAGTTTCTCCACATCAGCATCTCTTTCTACACCCAGCCATGCACGACTGTAACTCAGATCAGGGATCATTTACCGGCCCCCTTGACTTGTTATTGCATTTCCATTGCCTTGGTGATGCTTAGTGATTGATGACATAAGAGTATAAGTAGGATATGAGCAATTCAATTGATAAAAAGGAAATGTCCTTGGTATGGAAATACCAATGATGTAACAACAAGGATAACTAGTAACATGTATAGTTGCATCAGGATTGATTTGCCAAAAAGAATGACTATTTATTCAGTGATCATCCCCGGTGCCGAGGAGATAAAAGATCGGGAAATCCATAACTCCACATTTGCACTTATGCCGACTTTTCCCATCTTTGGTGATATTCCGAATCTTTGGATCGATCAGCGAATCACAACCGATGATGCCATTGTCTTACAATATATGAGAATGGGAATAAAGATGTCATTTTATCCAAGCCATCATGTTCAAACTAGCTATCAATGGGTGCTACAGTATATTCTTCTTTGTCAAGTAATCAAAACGCTTGAATGTATAGCCAACAAAAGCCAGGTCTTTCTGTGCATTCACTGTGTCCGTTTGATCTACTACATTATTCATCATCCCATGTTAGCCTATGCATTGATCATTCCCCATACAAATCATCTTGTTTACCTTGCATCATGCTGGTATCTACAGCTTCTGGAACAGCTTCGAGCTCTTCAGTTGGGAAATGGCTGGTATCGGTAATGCTAGTAAGCTGTGGTACATAAGGAGAAGGTTCAGATCGCAAAGTAGCCCAATTGACACCAGCAAAGAATGGATGTGCTTTGATCTCTTCAGCACCATTTCTGCCCAAACGATATTCAGAATCACACACCAATCTATAAGCAATCCTATATGAGCTTTGACTTGATCCATCATCGATTCTCTTGTCATTGCACTTACCGCCTAATCAAGTCCTCTGCTTCACGACTAAGTGGCTGATCATCTGGGAAAATAAGTGTCTCTCGCCAATTCATAATCTTGCGATAGGTATCATGAGGATGATCTGAGCAAAAAGGTGGATAACCACACAAGCATTCAAACATGATAGTACCAAGTGACCACCAATCACAATCTTGACCATATCCCTTTTGTAAAAAGATCTCTGGAGCAATGTAATCAGGTGTGCCGACTGTTGAATATGCCATGCCTCTCCTATTCTTCTTCCATGTTGCAATCTTTTCCTTGGTCGTCAGATGAATGCTCTCGGTCCCACTCGTATTCTGTGCTCCTTCAAAAAGTCGTTGATAGTACTGTGAATGATGTGTCTTGTGAAACCCTGTCGATAAACCAAAGTCGGATAACTTGATATGTCCCCCTTGATCAATCAATATGTTGTCAGGTTTGATATCACTAAAACATGACTTAGCTATCACTCTTTTCTACCATGATTTGCCATGGACTTACCGATGAATAAACCCAAGCTTATGCACTGCTTCTAATGCCAATACAATCTCTGCCATATAAAATCGTGTCACAGGCTCACTGAATGTATCGTACTTGATCAACATGGTCATCAGATCACCACCAGGTAAGAATTCCATGATAAGATAAAGGTACTGAGAATCTTGAAAAGAAAAGTACAACTGCGTCACCCATGGAGAATCGGATTCAGCCAACACATCACGTTCAGCTTTCACATGAGCAAGCTATACAAAGTACCTTTTAGTCTCTAATGGATCATCTCGATTTCTCTTATTACCTGGTCCTTTTTCATCATTTCTGATTTACGTAAAGTCTTCATCGCATAAATCTTGCCAGTATCACATGCTTGTACCAATCGAACCTGTCAAATCATGTAAGATGATAGGACCTTCATTTACAAGAATAAAGACTTGCCTCGCCGAATGCACCTTTGCCAATCACTTTGACAGTAATAAAGTCATCTAATCCAAGTCGGGTACGTTGCAATCGTAGATACTGTGATTCTTTACGTCCCAAGGATTGAAGTTGTCGATTCTTCTTTTCTTGACTACATTGCTCATCTTGTAATCGTTTCTCTACATCCAATCGCCTTGTCACGTGAATTAAAAGTTAATCCACCATCGTTAGACCAATACTCTGTGTATACGCTACCTTTGTTTACGCTCAATAGCTTGTTGCAAGGATACCTTATAGTTGTGTTCTAGTCGTAACTTGGCAGCAGATGCACGATCGAGAGCACTTCGTGGAAAACCTTCTGTAGATCGGACAAATGGTACCCCGGGATGCTGTGTCATGTCGAGCGAGGAAGAGGATGAGTTGAAGGGAGAAGAAGATTGCATAAGGAGTCAAAGATAACCAAGGGCTGTCGAGAAGGGGTTGTAATAGTAGCAGTAAAAGTAAAAGAGGGGTATGTTGCCCAAGATAGTTGTTGAAACGTAATAAACGTCGCTAGATGGTGTGCAAGCAAGAAACGTTGGCTGAATGCAAAGCGAATGCGAGAATTGGCAGCTGTTCTAAAGGACGTGCTGTATATCACACAAAGACTGGGGACGAAAGGAGGGGAGAGAATAAGAGAAAAAAGGAAACACGCTGTATGTGTAGCCTTGATGGCGGACTGGCTGAAAATAGCTAGTTACACTGGTATATGTCTTTTATATGCAATACATGTCTGTTTATAATGCAATGTAACATATCTCTATGACGATGGTATCTCAGTAAGAAGTTTCTACATGAAATGAATGTGTATAACTATGATATCTCCTGCTGCTGCTTTTTCAGAGCTTGTTGTTGGTTATGCTTTTGTCGCCATATGTTTCCTCTCAGTTTCACAATGATGAATAGTAATGAAGATACAAAGAGCAAGGCACCACAAAATGTATATAATGGACCTGACCCCATGGAATAAGCCATGTCAGATGACACCAGTGTTCCAATGCCTGCTAGGATATACCTTACAAAGTTATTGCAAGCTATAAAAGGGATCACAACAACAATGTCAGTGTTGAGAATTTTGTTGTACTCGTTGGCTTTACCTATAACAGATGCTCCATTATCTCGAAAGCAATCAATGATATATGCTGGCAGGATAGTGTTAGGAGGACCAAGACAAAGACCAACTATGACAATCATTAATAATGAATCGCAATGCTTGATGTGAATACTTACTGATACCAGCGCACACCAAGCCAAAAGAGTAATGTACATTCATTTCCACGCACCATCCAAAGGCAATGTAAGCTAGCAGCAAGACTACCATGCATGCATATATCAAGAATCCACCAATGCGCAACTCTGGATAAGGCGACTGATTGATTTCTTTCATTTTGGCAGCACGATGCATAAACAAGCGATCCGAGTATCGTCCACCAACAAGACTTCCAATAATGAATCCACCTGCCAAGGGCAAATAGAACAACCCCACTGTTCCAGAATCAAATCCATATTGATTGTTGTAAATGCGAGTGAAATTGCTGTTCAATAAATAGTACACAAAGAAGCTATGTCGCAAATCATGGATTAGCTTTACTAAATCAACAAAGAACACAGTATGTTTTACTTGCAGTATGCCGAGAAATAGCACAGATAGAGCAATATTGGGATACTGCATGAAATTTAGTGCAGCAATTGGATTCATGAAACGATGGCGCCTTGACCTGTCGGTCTTTGGATGTTGTTCTGATGTTGTTCTCTCGGAACTTGAATCGGATGCAAGAGGTTCTTTCTTGGCAGAGACGTCGTAACGGGTTTCCGGAAAGAAAATGATGATGGCGATCCAGATAACAAAGCACAGAATGGTAAGAAACCAAAAGATACTCCTCCATCCAAGTCCTTCATTAAGGTAGCCACCAAATATTGGGCCTAATGCAGGTCCTAGACACCACAGCATTAACATGAAATCACATCATCAATGCCTATATGATTGTACCTGCTAAAGGTCCCATTTGATATATAGAAAAGGCTCTTCCTCTTTCATTTGCATTTGTGATATCACCAATGGTACCAGCACCCAATGAGAGCATCTATCATCTTATAAGATACATGAGACATAACAGGGCTGATTCACTTACAGAAGATGCTCCTACAGCACTCACTGCTCGAAAGACAATGAACATGGTAACATTGACTGATACAGCACAGCAAATCATGCCAACAATGGCGATCAAGAATGAAATAATGTACATGGGTCGTCGTCCATATTTGTCACCAAATGTAGCCCAGATCAAAGGAAATAAGGCAAGGCAGAAAACAAAGACTGACAATGATGCATTCATGATGGTGTCGCTTGTATCAAAGTAAACTTGCATGTCTTGAATGGCTGGAAACTACGTAAAAGGACAAGTTAGCCTACATGCTTGTTGATCCGTGATTGCCCGATAAACAACGCACATAAATGGCTGAAGCACAAGGAGCACTAGTAAAAGTCGTAGATCAATAAAAAAAGTATAGACATGATGTGTGTGTGGAGAAAGTGGATCATACGTGAAAGCAGATAGTGCAACAATCAATACAATGGTGTATTTCTTCATCGGTGACCAGTCTCTTGGATCAACGTCGGAAGGTGGTTTTCCCTGCAAAAAGCGTCTCCACAATGAGATCGATTGCACTTGATGATTAGGAGGAGGAACATTGGTTATGGTGATTTGCAAGTCATCATCAACAACATTATTTTGTTCGCTGCTTATTGATAAAGTGTGCATGTACAAAACAAATGACTGAAACTAATAGTTGTTCCTGGTAGTTTATATAGGTGGATATGAATCGGGAAAACGAACAAGCAGATGAACGAAAGGGGATCTTGGCAACTAATAAATACTCTATGGAAATGGGTTTTCCCTTGTGGCGAAAAAAGCTATACAAGGCAGTGGCTTACTACTTTTTACATAAGCTGTGTGGTACTATTCCCAGCCATGAAAGCATGTCCCATTCTTGTACTTCTACATATTCTTCTTCTTCCACTTGATCGACTATTTCAGGTCAACGTGCCCAAGACTTGCATCGTGAGAAAGATCTAAACAGACTATCACGTTCTTATGTTACAACACCTTGTCCCTTGTACCTAAAATCATCTTTCATACCTGGTTGGGTACCATCTTGTCGTTGAATAAGCGTTAATCCCATCATGATGGTGTGAATATAGCTGCATTTTGCATTACTAAGGTGTGAAAATGAATACATAAAGCCTGTCCAACCCACCCCTTTCATCAAGCCATCTTCTTCTTTTACCAGCTCTTTCAATACCCACTTGACTATGCAATTCCCTACTGCACAATATTTCCTCTTGTCGATTCCAGAACCCCATGTGCTGCTCATCACCATCAACCGTCCCAAGCAGTTCAATGCGCTGAATCCCGAAGCAAACTGGGAACTGGATAGGTTACTCGATTGGGCTGAAGATACAGATGATATCTGGTGTATTGTGGTAAATAGTTCGAGTGTTTATTAGAGAAAGAGAAAGAGATATTAAAGGAGGAGAATGGCTGTAGATCACGGGTGCTGGCGGAAAAGCATTTTGTGCTGGAATGGATCTTGTCAACTGGAACAAGGAAAGAAAGAGTGGATCCGATGGACAAGGCACAGAAAGTCATATGCCACCTACTGGTTTTGGCGGTCTTAGCAATCGTGCATTGGCGCGTAAACCTGTCATTGCTGCAGTCAATGGTTATGCACTTGGTAAAGAAACACTTTTTAGGTTTGCAATGTATCACTGATGGATCCAAAACATAGGTGGTGGTACTGAAATGGTCATGGCTTGTAACATTGTTGTTGCAACTAAAAGGTCAAAGTTTGGATTACCTGAAGGTTGGTATGGAAAAGATGGTTGTCATGGCATATGAATAATGACATTGGGTGACGATAGTGAAACGTGGTGTCACCATTGCTGCTGGTGGATTGGCACGCTTGGCACGTGCTGTCAGCTATCAAACTGTCAGCGAGATTGCATTAACGGGACGACACTTTACTGCTGATGAATTCAAAAACTATGGTCTTGTGAATCAAGTCGTGGAAGACAATGTGGATATTGTGCAAGCTGCTCTTGAATGGGCAAAGAAGATTGTAGCAAAGTAAGATCATATAACACTTAAATGTTCTTTTACTCATCATCCCAATGTAGTTCTCCAGATGCAGTATTCATCACAAAATATGGCATTATGCTAGCTCTTGAACGTGGATCTATGTTTGATGCAACCAAAGAATGGATGGAATCCGATGAAGCAGTTGCCTGGCGCAATGGTGATAACTTGACAGAAGGTTTAGCTGCATTTGCTGGCAAAAGAGCACCCCAATGGAAGAATCCTGCACGTGTCATTCGTAACAAGAGTAAATTGTAAAGTGTAATAAAAGTCGTCTTTTATAAGTCATCATTCTATCTCGTATATATATCAAAAACTTCCTCGTCGTTGCAGATGCTCTCGAGCAGATGTACGAAATGGGTATCCAGCACTCTAGACACATGTATTAGTACCAGGGATAAAAATAGACATCACATGATAATCTACTACTTACACGCTGTGCTTCTATATCGGCTATCCGCTCAAGTGGAATAAAGATGACCAAGTATGACGCGCCAATGGCAAGTAGTGCATACAGTGCACTAGTCTATTGTAAAACAAGGCTGGGCATGAGCTGTGTTGCAAGAAGAAAAGGTTGACCATTGTTCATACCTCTTGATGCGACAAGTCGAATAAACCGTAAGATGCTGTAAGGTAACCTAACCAAAAGGCAAGAATGACGCCAGCAAGAATGCGCATACGCTAATAGTGAGCAGTTGCCACCGAAATGTACGCCATGCAAGACTTTGTGATAGAGGTGGGATACGTTTGTTAGGCGTATAAGGAAATCGAAAAGAGCCGCGTCGATCTTTATATTGACGCATCACGCGCCGACTCAATTATCATGCTAAGCTTCCGGATTCCTGTGATACCATCTTTATCAAGACATGCATTCAAGGATTCAAAGCATCATTCAGAAAGAGAAATTGGATTGGTGATTGTCAAGGAAGAAGGTATGGAATGATGATATGCTGGTAATTGCTTCATTCAACATCTTCTTGTTCACTTTCCAGGACTCTTGTTGCTTGAAGAGATGGATTCAAAGAGTGACAGCAGCAGAATAGCAGGTAATTGAGGATCGATGGAGCTTACAACAAAAGATATTTTGGGTAAAGGATGCTTCATTTCTCACCTTATCACGTGTCGCTATCAAACCAAGTGCCAGTGTGGATATCCTCCGAATTGGTCATCTCCCATTGAAGTCAACTTCCACTGCCAATACCATATTTGTTTTCCAGGACCACGAAGGCGTGTGAAAGCTGCTTCAAGCCATAGAAGAAGATGGTGTTGCTGCCTTGTTCCAGTGTACCAGGATTGATCTGCAGCAATGTAGTCGACAGTAGTTGAATGCATGAATAAACACGCATATCACCTGTACTCTCTTCTGTGATGAAAGCGATCTTATGAGCACAAGAAATAGTCAACTGAAAAGACGCCTTGATAGCAACTTGGTTTCATTATTCTCATGGTGAATGGTGCCATCTTTCAGCATGTTCATTGTCTACTTTTGCTTGGATGACAATGGATGTGTTGACATAAAGAGCCAAACTTAACCTTGCTGTAGGCATTTTATCACTTCACCAGCTTATGCATCATCCCCAAATGACTTTTCATCACTGTTCTCTCTTGTGAGCAGTACAGGTATTTCACACGCCCAATTGCATGTATAAAGGGATGTTGCCACACACTATCATATTCCACGCATCCTCTTTTCTCTACTATACCACACATTGATTCCTTACAGCGTTAAATGCTCAAACTCCTGGTGAGTATCATAGTAAATCGTTTTGCAACTCTGTGGACTAAAACTGATTGTTGTCCATTAGTGCTTCATTGTTATCCTATTTCATTGTCGTGATCATCATTTTGGTATTAGACCCTTATATATAGGTAAGCTAATTACATTGTTTGCTGATTCACATACTCTTATCCATGTCACACTTCATTCAGCTTCCTCCTGTGATGCATCTGCAAAGTTGGATTTGGCGACAAGGAATCATCAACCATTGTTGGAGCTCAATAAAGAGATCAGCTCGACTTTCGAGTAATCTTCCTTTAAAACAGCAATCTGGGTGAAAGATGGTACCTTACACAAGAGAAGAAACCGTCAGGCTATTGGCTAATGGACTTCGCACCTACGCAATTCCAGATGAAAAGTTTGTGAAAGCTTCACACCTTAATGTACAGCTGAAGGCATACGTTCCAGACGCAAGAAATGCCTTGGTGATCCAAAAATGAGAGCATTTGTGGATGAAGCTCGAAATCAAGCAGCTCACTTGGACAATCGATTCGAGCAAGAATTGAAAGATCAAGGAATGTGATTTTGAGGTAAAAATGGCATGGATCTATTTACCTTTCACCACTATTGACTTGTTATTATAGGAGAAGAAAAGATACCCTGCGCGAGACTGGGTTGATGGAGAAAAGAAGGAACTGATCGACATGGTGAATCGCTATGGAGAGAAAGGCGTTCTTTACGCATCTATCAAGATAAAACAATCTATCGACAAATGCCACCTTCTGAAGCTCCTTGCTCGATATCTTCAGCAAGAAGGGGCATGTATCTCAGATTGCACATTACCAATAACTCTGGGGCATGAAACAGATCGCATACAACCAAAAGCAATGAACACAGACCTTTATAGATTAGGTGATTCCTGTAAAGCAGTAGCTCACCACCAGAGGATCATGTGTAGTCTAACAAGTTATACATCTACATATCTTCATCAACACTTCCATCAAGACAGCCTATTCCTTATATGCTATTCCACTCTCCTTCTTCATTCGTTTCTCTGGTATATCACCTTCATTCTGTACTATATGCCTACATCATCATCCCACATATATATCATACTTCATTCTTCTTCATAAATACATCACATTCTATTATAAACATGCTCTATATACTTCTTGTAACACACAGCTGCTTCTATAGCAAGCTCTCCTTTCAACAACTACATGATTGTCAAGAGCATTCAGTTGACAGAGCTGCAAGTCAATCACGTGATTACCTTGGAATGCAAAAGATGTTGTTATAAGGTTTAAAGCAGATACAACATGTTCGCATGAACATCATCCGGCATCCGGCAAAACTACGATGGCGGGGAGGAACGCAATGTGGTGGCTTGTTGGGATTGAATTGGCCTTGTCTATTGCCTGGGCCTCTCTTTTGTGTCGCGTTTACCAAAAAGTCAACAACATGCACCATTGGAGACCCGCGTCAAGGACATTGGCATGCTCTTGGCATGGATTGACTCGTACACACGTCGCACGTAGAGCTACAGCTATTTCAGCACGTTCAACTATTTCTCGTACACCCAACCATGCTCTTACCGCCACTCGTGCCATTTCACTAAAGAGTCTTTTCACGCCAAAGTCAAAGAAGCATGAGCAGCCAACAGAGACTTCAAAGGTCATGTTGGAGCCTGACAACTTGTTTCACATGTTATCAAAGTCGCCTATTGCTGAACTAAAGGATCGAGCTGCTATTATCAACAAGTATGGTGTATGCCCTGTATGCGACACTCATGAGACACCTGAGCACAAGAAACAGCCAGTTTATGAATGTCCTGATTGTGGATATCCAACACATTGCAGTGAAGAACACTATCATCAAGGACATGAAGCTCATAAGGAGATTTGTCACATTCTAAGAGAACAAAATGAAGATGATCACGACTTACGTTCTGGTCGATCCATGGTGGAATTCGAGTTTCCCAGTAAGTGGATATATTGTATTGTGTAGATGACATGTCATGCTCATGGTGTTGTATCAAGCTGCACAGGGATTTGATGAAACTGTCAACATGGCCAATTGGGACGTCTTCTTCTACACACGTAGTTTCCCATCTATGGATTCCGATCGATCAATGCGACATGTATCCAAGCTTTTGACTTATCCAATCACCATTGCTTCTGTACTTCATCAGTCATGTCCATACAAGTTGGGTAAAGAGATTACATCTGAAGGCATGCGTTCAATTTCAGGTAAATAGCATACAATACACTTGCATTGGATGCATGCATATACTCATTGTTATGTGATTAGCTCTTCGAACAATTCTTTATCCAAGAAATGAAGTAGCCAAGGATGGTGTAAGCCTAGTTCGCTCAGAGACGATCAATGTGTATATTGTTGGCGCACGTGCTGAAGCATCTCTACCACCTTATATCTGGTTGCAACTTGCTTATTTGTTCCCGCATACACCTTTCCATATTCACATGGTTGGACCTGATGCTCTATCACCATCCCAGCAACCTTACACCAAGTCATTGAATGAACGTCTCATGTTCACTTACGACAACAGCATGTACCATGACTATCATGAAAAGATTGAAGAGTTTGATCCTTATACCGATCTCTTTTTCTTGTTCTCTCCTGGTATTGGACATCCATCAGCTCGAGAAGGTTGGAAACAATCTATTCAAAAGGCATTGGAGACCAAATGCCCAATCTTCATCACTGGATATGATCAAGCGGATGTGAATGCAGATGTAGCAGCTGTTGAAGAAGACTATCAAGGAGAATTCGATTGGGTGATGCGACCGACTGAAAACGAGTTTCGTAGCTTGAAGCGTGATGTGAACCTAATGGATGTACGACAAACTATCTTTGCCAACTGGGGTCTGTGGGGTATTCGTGGCAAGCGTTACGATGTCACGCACACACCAGAAGACGACGAATAGACTAGAGTTTTTCACGTGCTTACTCAATACGAGTGTGTAACCTAGATTCCCCAATCCTCGGCTTTCAACAACTTTTTTCTTGTGAAGCTTTTTTTCTACACTTGTGTTCTCTCTTCCTCCTCCTTTTCCTCCTTTTTCATAATACACATACAACACGCACCGATTCTACATATAATACAGCATCATGGGAAATAAACGAAAAGCATCTGCACTGCAAACTCGGTCAACAACAACCAATGACTTGCTTTCCAAGAAGGAAGAACAAACATCAGAAGTCTTGTTAGCCGATCAACCTTCTAGCAAAAAATGGCGCAATTGGTGGATACGCACGGTCACTACATTCATGATGATTGGCGCTTTCTTTACTATTCTTGCATCAGGTCACTTATGGGTCATTCTTATGGTGATGACCATTCAGACAGTGGTATTTGGTGAAGTCATCTTGATTGCACAAGGTCCAGCTAAAGAACGACAAATGCGTTGGTACAAGACAATCAGTTGGTATGGAAATTATCCCTCCCACGATCGATGCACATGCGCACAACACATGCTATACCAATGATGGGGTGCGAATGCATTGATCTCCTACTCATTGGCGGATTCTAATCTCTATATTTTTTTTTCCATCTCAGGTACTTTTTTGTCACCGCCATGTATTATCTGCATGGTGAATCCATCATTTACTACTTTCAGCAAATCATCCTTGTCGATGCCTTCTTATTGCCCTTTGCAACACATCATCGATTCATCAGCTTTATGCTTTATGTTATTGGTATGTTATATGACATGAGCAAGATGCATGTATTGATACCTGTATAGGCTTTGTTTTCTTTGTGGGAAATCTGCGAAAGGGTCTCTACAAGCGTCAATTTGCACAATTTGGATGGACACACATGGCACTTATTCTCATTGTGGTTCAAAGTCACTTTATTGTAAACAACATCCTCGAGGGGTTGATCTGGTAAGCTATTGTGTCTATTGGGGAGAGTAAAAGGGAGAAGAAACAACATCTCATAGATCTTTCTTCATCTAGGTTTGTGCTACCAGTGTCATTGGTCATTTGTAACGACATCTTTGCCTATGTGTGTGGATTCTTTTGGGGAAGAACACAGCTCATCCAGCTTAGTCCAAAGAAAACAGTGGAAGGATTCTTGGGAGCTTGGTTATGTACTATGGTGTTTGGATTTGCTGTAAGTTCAAAATAGGGATCAAGGAAGGTACAAAGATTGTCTAACATGTGCATATATATATAGTGGGTGACTTTACTTATGCAATTTGACTATATGGTGTGTCCAGTCAAGGTAAGCCGATTTGGCAATCTGTGGGAGGAAAAGAGCAGAAAAAGGAAGGATGTTGTGCCTGATTGTTTCTCTTTTCATGTGAAGGATTTGGGGACAACTGCATGGACTGCTGGCGTATGTGAACACAAGAACCCCGTTTTCACTGCAGTTGCATATGATGTACCTGCAGTATTGTCTGATATTGCTGCTTCCTTGGTAAGTCAAAAAGTCCCTTTTATAAAGGGGTATAGTAAATGGTAGATCAGTGAACCAACTCTAATGCTTCATTTCTAGAATGTAACCAAGATTTATATTGCACCAGTGCAATTGCATACATTGGTCATGGCTTGTTTTGCTTCATTGATTGCTCCTTTTGGTGGATTCTTTGCCAGTGGTTTGAAACGTGCATTCAATATCAAGGACTTTGGTCAAAGTATCCCTGGTCATGGTGGTATGACTGATCGTATGGATTGTCAATTCTTGATGGGATTGTTTGCATCCATTTATTATCAAAGTTTTATCAAGGTAAAGATCGGGATGTGATGATGATGGGAATGATAAAAAAGGGGTGGGGGAAGAAGAGAGATGAATCGGGAGCGGTAAAAGAAAGACAAAAGGGATATTGCTATGTATCTGTACAACATAATAACCTCGTACATGTGTATATAGAATCACATCCATTCCGTTGGGGGCATCTTGGCCACTATCATTGGAAGTCTTACTCTGAATGAGCAATTGGAGCTACTTGAGCGACAACTTACATTCTTTGTGAACCAAGGTGTATTGGATGCAAGCGTATTAGAGAAATGTGTTGGTAGTGCGTTGACTGAAAATGCAAGAGTCATCTTGGGACAATAAGTAAATAAAAACTGTAGCGCAGGACGCCCAATACCTTGTACAATAATAATAAGATGCATTACTTTGGATGGGGGTGAGCTGAATGCAAAGGCGGGCAAAGTAAGAGCGTGTGTGAAACTAAAAAGACAAGTCCAAATTCGGCTTGTACCACCTTGAGTATCAACATGATTATACATTATTCACTTGCCTTCCTCGTATTCCTTCCTCACGCCTATTGTTGTGGTGCCCATTACAACTCCTGTTTACTCGTCTCCTGAGCTATTGCCTACTTAACGACTCAATCCCTCCTCTCGTCGAGATTCAAGCCCCCATTTTACTCCCAGTCCTACATTACAACGTGTTCACTTGTCTGCCTTTCACTGTTTCTTCTTGCCATTTCATTTGACCCATTTCGCGAGTCAACTCTTGTCGTCTCAAGTGAGAATACAACATGAGCACGAACGACGTTATATGCAGAGTATGTGCACTTTATCCTTACATGTCGACAGACTCGTCTTCGCTCTCGTTTGAACAAGGTGCTATCATTGATGTGTTGGCACAACTAGACTCCGGATGGTGGGATGGCTGGTAATACTATCATCATTCAACTTATATTCCAATAACCAACATTCCTATCTTTTAGGTGTAATGGAAAACGCGGCTGGTTTCCAAGCAACTATGTCCAAATCATTGATACGAGTGGTAGTGGTGTTGATACTTTACTGTCATCCAAGGTATTTAATTTGGGGAATTGATCCAACGGACCGAGACAAGTTGCATTTCTGGTACGACTCCTAATTGGTATTATTACACGCCCTTCTCCCATCATATATCAAATATCAAGGATACACAAAATTGGCATCGACACAGCAGGACTATGGATCCTTTATCCCAACAGCAACAACAACAACAACTACGACTCAGCTTAGCAGCATCAGAAGCACCTACAACATCACCACCAGTAATAGATCAACCACGCTCTGATTGGATACTTCAAACAACTGAGGATGGTTCTGAAGTTTACTACTACAACGTTGTCACCAAAGAAATGCGTTATTCCGTGCCTCCTGACGATCCTATTAATTATGAAAAGAGCCCTTCATTTTATGATCATACACCTATCAGCAATGACAGCTTGCGATACAATGACTATACAGCTTTTAGCGACTCTGAAGAATTCAATGATCGATTGGATGAAAGACCTATTCGACCTGCTCGTGCTGCCAATCGACTTGATCATCATCACAACAACAATGCTGTAGAGAATCAAAGTTTATTCAGTGCAGGAACAACGACTTCCAGCTCTATCTCTTCACCTAGTGTATACACATCTAAATCAGGTCCTGATGAACAGGTAATAGTATATAGGTCATTTGTCTTTATCTATCACACTGACTCATTGCCTTTTGATAGCTTCCACCCAACTGGATCAGAAAATGGACACCCAAAGGTCGAGAATACTATTGCAATGTGTTGACTGATGAAACAACTTGGACGTTGGACCATGTCGATCCACATACTGGCATGTTGATTACACCATCTTCTCCTCCACAATCACGCCTTACCACAGATGGTCGGCTCAGTCTTGCCACAATGGGTGCACAAAACAATAGTCTTTCATCACTTGGACTTGGCAGCACCAATTTCGAGCTATCACCATCATGGAGTCATTTATCATCACAGATTGCACAAGCCATCAAAACATTGAAAGGATCTGTCAAGCAAGGTCAAATTGGACTTTTTCGTGAAGATGCATTAATGGTGGTACAAGAAATTCGACTCTTGTTATATGTTGCCAATACTGTCGACAAGGAGAGCTCACCTTATCTCAAGGCCAACAAGCAACTCAAGAACTATCATCGAGCATTGTTAGCTGCATTAGCCAAACTGGTGTTATCAGCTAAAGTGGCATCAGGTGCATGGGCTCCTAGCGAGGCGATTGCAAAGCTTCAATTGGATGCAGATGAAGTGTTGATAGCAGTACGCAACTTTTTGACCATTGCACAAGATATGAGAATTGAAGTACAAGAGAGCAAGCCAAAGTTGATCCATGAAAGTTCTCCCAATGCACGTTGGCGTAGTGCATCCAATGTGAGCGAATCAAGACCAGATACACTTACAACACTGGTGGTACTTGCAGACAATGTCCATGGAGCCATTTCATCACTTTTGGATAGTGCACGTGAAGCTTTTGCGATAGCTGATGATGCAACTGTTCTATCAAAGATCCAAAACAGCACTCCCTTACTTGTAGCTCAATTCCGCAACTTGAGCAATACCACCAGCCAGTTTCTCAATTCAGTGGAAGATATTGATATTGGACAACAACATTCAACACGCTTCTTGACATCCAAGCAGAGTATTCATGATTCCATGGGACAGCTTTTCATCTCATCTCAGCACATTACCAATCAAGACATATCAGCAGAAGAAGTGGTGGTCACCTTTGAACACATTGAATCTTATGCCAAAGCAATTGATACTGGTGTGCATGATATATGCAACATTTGTCGACAAGCATCCTTGGATCGAGCTACAAGCCATAACAGCAGCACTACACTTGTGGAGAATAAGAATGGTTCATATGGGACAGCAGCAGATTCTACCCCTATCGGCGCTGGACGTCGACCTTCACATGAATTTGTACGCCCAACACAAGCGACAGGACGCACAAGTCGTTTGACAGATATTGATGAAGAACGTATGATGCAACAACAACAACAACAACCAGCACCACAGCAACATATACCAGGCATTCCAGAAAACTTCATGTCGCCACAACAACCAGCTACACCTCCAGCTAATAAGGATTTGAAACTTGCAAAGTTCTTTGGTGAAGATACTTTGGAAGCTTCACGTCGTCGTGATACCATTGTCAGTGCATCTGGTTTACAAAGTCCAAGTGTAGCATCATCAGGCATTTCACCAGGACAACATACACCTGATCGTGATGATTATCGTGGATCCGATTACAATCCTAATGAAATTGTCTTCAACATGGAAGGCAATGTCAAAGGTGGCACTGTCCGTGCGCTTGTGCAACGACTCACACAACATGATCAACTTGGTAAGCACTTGTATTGAACAATAGCAGTATCATCTGACACAAATGTGCCTATCTTAGACTCCAAGTTCAATACTACATTCCTTCTTACCTATCGATCCTTTTGCACCAGTCAAGAACTATTTGATGAGCTTTTCAAGCGTTATACACTTGCTCCACCTCCTGATTTGACACAAGAAGAGCTAGTCAAGTGGCAAGAAAAGAAACTGAAACTTGTGCGATTACGGTAAGTATCATCATATGCATAAAGACCAGCATACTAAAGCACATCATGATTAGTGTTTTCAATGTGATCAAGTCCTGGTTGGAGAAATACTACAATGAAGAAGAAGATCGACCCATATTACCCTTATTGATGCAGTTTACTGATACCGTTGTCCGGGAATCAATGCAATTTGGTGCTGAGCAATTGATCAAGCTTGTGCGCAAGCGTATGGATGCTGAAGATCCTGGCCAAATCCGCAAAATGACGCTCAATGTACGTCCCCAAGATATGCCTGCATCTATTTTACCCAAGAACATGAAACGATTGCGATTCCTTGATATCGATCCACTGGAATTGGCTCGTCAATTGACTGTGATGGATTTCAAGTTATACAGTCGTATCAAGCCTGTTGAATGCTTGGACAAGAACTGGGGTAAAGGCGACTCTGAGCATATTGCTGCCAATGTCAAGGCATCCATTGAATATTCCAATCAAGTGACAGCATGGGTGACTGATTCGATTCTCAGCAAAGAAGAAGTCAAGAAACGAGCTGCTGTTTTAAAGCATTGGATCTATGTAGCAGAGGTATGGGTATACACTACTATTGCATGCAAAAGATCACTTATTTATGTCAAATAGAAATGTCGATTGCTCAACAACTTCAACACATGCATGGCTATTCTTTCAGCATTTGATAACAGCTCTATTGGACGTATGAAACGCACATGGGAGGTAAATCATAAGCAAGATCATGATATGATGACATGGAATTCACCATTTTCTTATCGTTGATAGCTCATGGGAGCTCGTACAATTCAAACATTGGCTGGTATTCGACGATTGATGGGAGCCAACAAGAACTTTACTGAATACCGCGACATCATCCACAAGATCAATCCCCCCTGCATTCCTTTCCTCGGCATCTATCTCCAAGATTTGACATTCATTGAAGATGGCAATAGCAACTATTTGAAAAAATCAAAGCATCTGATCAACTTTGCAAAGCGTATGAAGACTGCAGAAGTGATTCGTGAGCTACAACAATATCAATCCACTCCTTATCTATTGCAAGCTGTTCCCGACATTCAAGCGTTTATCAAGACCCATTTACAATCTAGCAGAGATGAAGAAACGCTATATAATCTAAGTTTGGATCTAGAACCACGGTATGTTTTTTGGTCATTCAAAAAGTATATCATTGTCACTAAACAGCATTGTATAGGGAACGTGATGAAGATACCATTGCACGACGACTCAAGGAATCAGGACTCTAATGTGTGATTTCCTTTCCTCTCCTTTTCCTCTCATCTTTTTCTCATTCACGATCTTTTATTATTACAGTTTGGAACGAGTGTAGTGAATAAAATTATCTTATGGTCCTTCTCTTGTCTCTACATGACTACTCTGCTGCTGTTGTTGCTCATCATCTTGACATTCCAATAGAAGGATCGACTGGATCAATGTTCGACAAACAGGACAACGCCGATTATTAGGATCATGCTGCATTTTCAAGATCAAGGCACATGAAGTACAAAGGCACAAGTGTTGACAAGGAACAAGGGCAGCCGATTTAAACTCGGTGAGACAAATAATGCATTCTGGTCGATTGGCTGCAGCATTTTCTTTTTCAGCATCCGGCATACCATAAAGAGGAGAATACCACAATGATTTACCATCCACCTAGTATCATTAGCTTTTGTTCATCCACACAATGAAAATCCCACTTACCATAAGCAACTGTGATCTTGCATAAACATGACATTTATGATCTCCCATGACATCAATATCCATAAAAGTGACATGTTTCTGATCGTCTGCACATAACTCGACTTGGATGGCATATCTTTGGACAGTATCATCATTGTCCTCGATAGTCGTAGGGGGAACATGGATCCGGTGATCACCAGTCAAACTGATTTCCAATGCACCATTGTTACTGTCAACACCATGAATCTCTGCTTGAATGATCTGAGCAAATTGTGCAGGAAGGGGAACCGAGCTTTAATTCATTGTGAACAAGGATAGCAATCACATGAATGTACATCACTTACCATGATGTGGTATCATTCTTCTCTTTGGTAGATAACAATGACATGACAGATGGTACCAGGGTATCTACTATCCACTCGAGTCGCTTGTCGATCACACGAATAGAAGTCTTTCGCAGATGAATCAATGCATGATAAACTGTTGCATGGTCCTAGTAGATTGGATCAGAGAATGAACAAGAATGATGATAGTATCCTTACTTTGGTATCAGCCTTAGACCATGAAAGTAGTGTAGACTGTGGCAATATATGTTCAGCAGTAGTGGCAGTTGGAAGCCATTCAGGGATGCGTAATGCAGGACCATGACCATGGGCACCATTGTTGTCTTCGGTAGTTGTAGTCTCTTGTTGGCATGGAGTAGCAGTAGTAGTAGGGGTGGTACCTTGTCTGCGAGATAGAATAGTTCCCATCATATAAAGTGAGAAAGGGACTTTGAAAAATCACATTGGGATGCCTTGAAGACCATGTTCCACAATTCATTATCACCTGCTTTATGAATTCTTGTCAATCACTTGTTTGTATATCATATGCTTCTCCCTTTATGTCGACATCACGGACAAATAATGATGACGGAAAGATGCCGGTTCTTTCTTATGCATTTGCCAAACATGCCAATAATGCACGAGGAGAACCAAATTAGGTCATGACAGTGGGGTGGTGGTGGATAGAAGGAGGTGGGGGACAAGGAGGAGGAGGAATGGGTTTGTCGATGGTCACTTTTAGTCCCAGAGATTATATGATTTGGAAACCAAGCAGCAGCCATTTCAGGTGCTACTCTTTCCATTTACTACTCAACACACACACACACACACATAAACTATCCTCGGTCCCTTTTCTTTCTCTCTTTCTTTTCTCTTATTACTGGTCGAGTTATCTTTATCTCACTCCACTCCCCTACTCTACTTTGGTCATGGAATGCCTTGATGCCAAAATCAACAAGCTATACAACCTTTGGACTACCATGGGTATGCCAATGGACGACATATCGGTCACAGAAAGACTTCAAGTAAGCTTCTTTATACAATACATGGATATACGCGACTCATCAAGCTATATCAGTATGTACTTGCAGAATTGGATCGACTCTTGAACTATGAAGATCTACGACGAAAACTACTATGTGCAGACATTGAAGATAGAATGGTTAGTCAAGACATTACTAAACGACGATAAGCAAGCTGACATAATTGGATTAGGCCAGCATTGAAGAATCCTGCAGTATCCTTGGTGTTGCCCTGGAAAACGTTCTGACATCCGAACTATGCAAAGACGCTCTCTTGTTTGACAACCAGCATCATTTACCGCTTCATTCAGACATTGGCCCGACATTTGCCAAGCAAGAAGCCTTAATGGCATTGGATTCAAAATTAACCAGTGTAACTATCACCATTATATTGTATACATGCGTTAGAGGAATTACTAATCTCACTATTTTATCACACTTGTAGGAAATACATGAACGTCGCATCCATATGAAAAAGTGGTTACGCCAAATCAACAAGATCACAGCAGAGTTGGATGAACCTAATCCATTACCACCTTACGAGGTAAGATATTATAGTAAAAGGTCCTTTTAAACTGATAGCTGATCATCTTATTAGACCTATGAGAACGAATTGAGCTGGGCAACGGTGCAATCGGTAAGTCTTCCGAACAACAAGGATGATGATGACTCTCCCCTTTCTTTCTCTCTCTCTCTCTTCACCCCTTTTGCAACTCCTGATGTTTACTGTTATGTTTTTGTAGATCAGCTGCGCCTTGCGCGATTTACTAGAGAAGCAGGTAAATCTATCGATGTTTCTTTTTAAACAAGGTTTCAATCATAACAAACCATGTTGTTATTTTTAGTCAAGTCGTCAACAAGCATTTGAGCCATCTGCAAGGACCATCCACTTTTGCTGGACTATCTTGGATGTGGCGCCTGATCGAGATGATCCCATGGATATGGCACTCGTACGACTCTTTACAAAAGTGCCATTGCAAGTAGATCGAGAAAATCTGACACTTGTCGATTCTGGCAACAAGGACACTTTTCCTTACTACAACAATGTATCAAGAAATGGCATTCCTTTGCGTTCAGCTACCAATGTAGCCATCTTGGAAGCAAAAGCAAAAGAACTTCAGGACATGTATGATACACGACTTGCACTTTACAACAAATATGTCAAGAGTATTCGCACCATTTGGGAAGAACTAAGTGTTCCTGATCATCAACGATGTACCATTGTGCCATCATTAAGCAGCAAGAACCTTGAAAGGGTAAAGTGAAACACATTTATATCATCCATCACGTGTATACTAATTCCTCTTTCATCCATGTGGTGATTTATTAGTTGCATCGCGAATTCGACAGGCTCAAGACCATTGTTCGGGATATGGCCGAGGACTACATTGACAAGGTATATCTATATTGCTCATATCATTATTAGTGGTATGCTCAACATCTTCTTTGTACAGTTTAGGGAGAAGTTGGAGGATCTGTGGGATAAAGCACTCCTGACACAAAGAGAACGAGCTGAATTCATCTCTCGATTACATGAGAAAGGTAATGTTCATGTAAGGGATTCTTGCATAATGTACTTACATACAATGAACAGCTGATACCATGGATCAAGTCCATCTTTTGGTGGATGAGCACATGAAGTACCTGCAACGTGTCCAGCCCAAAGCCATTCTGGTGGCCAAGATCATGAAACAACGTAACGATCTCATTCAGGTGTGTAACAATTCTCCTTCTTTTTTTGATATGATCGACTCGTCGCTGACACACATTGTTATAGGAAATGATCAACTTTGAAAAGAATGCATCAGATCCTAAGCGTCTTTTCCAAGCTTCATTCCAACTACTTCAAGAAGAACGATGGCGTAACAGCTGTTTCCCCAACCTGTTGCAATTGGATGATGCCTTATTCAAAGCTGTACGAGAATTCGAATATGTTTCAGGCAAGCCATTCATCTATGGCCAACGTCGTTATCTTGATACTTTGGTATGTGTGTTTCATTTTTCATGAAAGAGACAATGATGATCTAACTCTTTTTTGTAGCGTGATGAAATTGCAGATCGTGCTGCCAATCAAACATTCTTTGGTTTCCTAAAGTCCAGTGAAAAGAATGGCAAGCATGGAGATCGTCGTGTCAAACCTTATATGGCCAGAACAGCATCATCCACAACAACAATGAAACGACTCATGAAAGGCAATCCACCATCACCTTCATCTTCCAGCAAAACACGTCGTTCAAAGTCAAAAACAACCAACACATCCCTTTCATCATCTACTGCATCACATAACAACAAAGCAACCAATAATGACAATGATACCCCTCCCAAAATGCCACCTACACCACCTGCAGAACTATTGGCGTTTTCCTAATGAATGGCGCTTTCTTTTCTCGCTCTTTTTTCTCCATTTGACTCAAGGAAACATCCAGTTGTTGGCAACAAAGCACTGACCGAGTCTCTTTGGTATTCTGCAATGGCAACACCTTTATTCCAATGGCGTAAATATTACAGCATACACGCTATTCTATCTCATCAACATTTGGGAACATCTTGTACGAAGGAAATCCACACCAGAGTACACTTTCATTTAGATTTGAATCATCTTGTAAAAAGTACTATCATTTGAACTGAATAAACATAACATGGCATTGACTACTGAACATTGAGCAACGTGATTGAACAATCCTGCAGCGCGTGATAACAGCGACAGTGAAATCCAATGTCAGTGCTGCTGCTTGGTTTCACGCTTGATATTCTTCCTTACCTTTCTTGTCATCTCTTGTCAACCATGGATGTCGTCAAAGCCGTTCAACACTATGTGGAGAAAATGATAAGCGACGTGCCTGGCATGAAGGTGTTGCTCCTTGATACAATGACGGTAAGTGTTCCAATGGCTCTACTTTTTATAAACCTGACATGCGTCTTTAGACACCTATTGTATCCCTTGTCACGACACAGTCCAATCTCTTGACAAAGGAGTGCTACCTTATCGATCGTATCGACAACCGTAACCGAGAGAAAATGAAGCATCTCAAGTGCATTTGCTTCTTACGACCTACACCAGAGACGCTACGATACCTTATTGACGAGTTACGAGAACCAGCTTATGGAGACTATTACTTGTGTATGTACCTAGTCTCAGCAAGTGATGGCACAAGTACTCAAATGCACATGTGTATTAGACTTTAGCAACACTGTACACAAAGCCGATATCGAACGATTAGCTGAACTGGATGATCATGAAGTGGTCAGGGAAGTGCAGGTAAGGTGGATTTCACATGATGGCATTCGAGTACTTATAGGAATCGAGTAGGAATACTTTGGTGATTATCTTGCCATCAATCCAGATCTCTTTTCGTTGGGGATGGAAGCAGGCGACATTTTTGGTGATTCAGCTACCAGTTGGAATCGAGAAGCTTTTGATCAGTCAGTACGAGGAATCTGTTCAGTGCTTTTGAGCTTAAAGAAGAAACCTGTGATTCGATATCAAGGAGCAAGTGCAATGGCAGCTGAACTTGCCAATGAAGTGCAGGCAAGCAGGCATGATTTGATGATGGGAGATTGGAAGATCAATGCTGATACATGTTACTATAGAAACAAATCCAGCGAGAAGGACAATTGTTCGATTTTAGGCGACCTGATACCCCACCTGTACTTTTGATCATGGATCGGCGCAACGATCCAGTGACTCCTCTGCTGACACAATGGACTTATCAAGCTATGGTGCATGAATTGATTGGTATTCATCATGGAAGAGTGGACATGACTAATGTTCCTGATGTAAGGAATGAGCTCAAGGTAATATCATTGGGATCATAGGCATCCAAGAGTCTTATTCAAGTCATAGGAAATTGTCTTATCACCTGATCAAGATCCATTCTTCAAAAAGTCCATGTACCTGAATCTCGGTGACTTGGGTGCCACTATCAAGCAATACGTGGATGAATATCAGACCAAGACCAAATCCAACATGAATATTGAGAGCATTGCCGACATGAAACGCTTTGTGGAAGATTATCCTGAATTCAGAAAACTGTCTGGCAATGTATCCAAGCATGTAGCTCTTGTCAGTGCATTGAGCAACCGTGTTTCTCAGGCGCATCTTCTCGAGATCAGTGAACTGGAACAAGGACTGGCTTGCAATGAGAATCACAATAGTGACCTTAGAGTAAGTGAAAGTGCAACCCAGATCGTTTGTGTTATCTTACACGACATGTAGAGCATACAACAAATGATTGAAAGGAGTGACATTTCAGAGGATGCAAAGATTCGTCTGGTGCTTTTGTACACGTTGCGATACGAACGAATGCAGAACAACAACATCAAATCATTAGTGGATTTACTTGATCGAGCAGGCGTCAGTGAAAGGAAGAGTGCAGTATGTTTGACAACATTAGTTTTCATTCTCTTTCTGATACACATGTCTTGTATAGTTGATTCCTGCTATTCTGATGTATGCTGGCTATCAACAACGACAAGATGATCTATTCTCCAATCAGACATTCCTCTCTCGTGGCAAAAGCGCACTCAAAGGATTGAAAGGCGTTGAAAATGTTTATACACAACACACACCCTTGATTGGCGAGACATTGGATTTGCTTATCAAGGCACGTCTTCGAGATACAACCTATCCATACCTTCCAGGACAAGCACAATCAGTACGAGAAAGGTAAACATACAGTCTTGTATAGGTTTCAATGACTCAATCGCTTCTATTTAGACCCCAAGATATCATTGTATTTATTATTGGTGGCGCCACATTTGAAGAGGCACGTTACATTGCACAACTTAATGCTGCTACTCCAGGTGTAAGGATCGTGCTTGGTGGTACCACTATCCATAATTCTACTAGGTACGCTTGTGACATGTGTATATATCAACCTATGGTTTGCTAATAGAAGCATTGTAGCTTTATGAAACAATTGGATCGTATTGGTCAAGGCTATATGACACCATCACGTCGTGTATAAGATACAAAAAAACCATTGTATGTATTATTATAGTAGACAATAGCTCATTTCTATTTGTGAACAATGGAAAAAGATATCAACAAAAAGAAAGCAACAAGGTGTGGATGAGACAAAAAGATGCTGTGGGGTGTTGTTGAAATGAGGATGTGTGCGTGTGATATGTGTGCGTGAGAAATGTTGGCGGATGAAATAGTGATATGATTTGGGTGGATAAGGCATTTATGAATAAGTGTCGACCAAAGTATCGCGTAATTCGTTGACAATGGCAGTGGGTTGTGCGTCTTGGAGCTTGAAGATGCTTTCAATAACGCTCAATTCTGTTGAAGTGGTATCCATGCCTGCAAAAGCAGACCAGTCATTGACGACACAGCCTGCACCAATCACATCTGAACCACGATTGACAGTACCAGCAACCAAAGGAATTTGCAACAAGGATGACAATTCATCTTGATCTTGAATAGAAGTACGAGGATGCACCAAACCACCTTGATTACTCAATGCACAGTAAGCTCCAACCAATACATTGTCAGCAACAGTCTGTCGGAAGACTTCCACTTGAAGCGTGTCAGCAATGATTTCTTCAGTCTCACGATCAATGTCTGGATGACACAAGGCGACATAATCATTGCATGCAATCACGTTGCCAAGAGCTGACAATCTTTCTTCTACACGCTGTACAGCCACCTTGTCCGGAAGAGAGTTGCGCAAGTGTTGCAATTCTTGATCAGTTGTAGTGCTGGGGACAAGGAGACCATTCTTGTTACCAGCCGTCAAACGGCCAATAATACGGGTGCCGGCAATAGAAGTATGCACGATGGGAATAACATCACCGAGCTCGCCTTCGAAAACACTGTGATATAAAGTCAATCTACCATATCACCACTCGTATATACACATCACAACAATACCTGTAAAAGTTTTCGGAACCACCCAAGGCAACAAGACAATAAGAGTTGGTAAGGCGTGAAAAGACGCCAATTTCGTTGCTGTTTTCAAATTGGGCACCTGTATTGAACAAGATCGTTGTGTCAGCTCAATCCCAATACTCAATCAGGGCGATCTAGGTCAAACTACTACTTACGGACAGCCATAGTATGTAAAGAGCGGTAGAAAGTAAAAAGTAAGCAAAAAAAAGCTTGCCAGAAACGCCGCTCACCTTGGCCACCAGCCTTTAAATTCTCTGGTTTCGCAGTACAAGCCGCAGCAGTACTACCACCTTGTTCCGCTCACACTATTGTAATGGCGCAGCATCCATTGTTCATTATGCCGCAGTAATACTCATCGCTCATCCTTGCCATTAAGGAAACATTCTTATCATCACTTGATGTATTACATAGTTCCTTTATTGTAGTTTACACTTTTTTCAATACTGCTTACATTGATGACATGCTAAAAATAAAGACATTTGTTGCTAAGCTATCCATCCTCCTCTATCATGCTAAAGACTTTATATTCTGACGTTGATGCTTTGCCCTTGATACAAAACTGCTTCTTCAGTATACATATGCATGATCGATCTTGACGCTGTAACGCTGAGTCCTTATAAGATCAGCTCATTTGATTTTGATCTCCTGTTTGTGCTGACATCCCAGAAAGAAAAGAAACTTTCTCCAGGACAGCTATCATGTTGTTTCACTATTACATCTTTATTGGACCAATAACTCTTGGCTTTTGGCATCTGCACCATACATATTGCTGCATCAGCAAATCAATGAATGCTACAACAATGCACATTTTATCTCATCATCTCTTTGACACATCGACAAATAATGACTTGCTAATGGAGCTCATCCAATTAAGTCTTTAAGATTCATGCACCATGTCCTTCTTGATACAACCAGCAGGATGAGCCATACAAGATGTGTCTACAAAACGCATCACGTTATGATGGATGGACGACACCAAAATGGCAATTACAAATATCCAACATGCGCTGTCATTGTCAACGAGTATGCTTAACAAAGAGTGGACAAAGCGTGATACGAAGCACATGCATTTCCATATGAGAAGAATAACATTGTCGTTGTGCACCTTGTGCATTCATGTTGAGTAAATTTTTAGTCAGCCAATTCACTTGTGGGATTACTGGGATTCTTTATCTACAACAATATAATTAAAAAATAGAGTAATACACAAATATGGTAACAAAGAAAAGTGATAAGAGTAATTTACAAAGAAAAGGGATAGCAAGGAAAGGAAAGGAAAGGAAAGGAAGCCGATAAAAGAAGCACCAATAAGAAGAGAGATGGGATGTTGCCAAAGGATTGGATTGGTTATAGTCAGACGATGTTAGTATTATCATACATTCAATCCTTCATCATTGACTTACACTAGTAGAGAGCGTCGCCGTGGTCTTACTCCACAGGAGGCAAGATGGGGTCTTGGTCAGGGTGTGCTCGGAACTATGGTCAAGCAGCACATTTTTTACTGATGCCAAGAATGTACTACCAGCCAACAAACACACCAGACACCCAGAGAAGCAGAGAGCGAGACGAGAAAAGAGAGAGACGAGAGAGAGCAGAAGCAGAAGCAGAAGCAGAGAGAGACGAGAGAGAACGAGAGAGCAGAAGCAGAAGTAGAGAGACGAGAGAGAGAGAGAGCAGAGAGACAAGAGGGGGCCAGCTACAATGTACAAGTTTGCAATGAGTACATGGTGAAGCAGATTTGAGTAGATGCGCAATACGAACCCTCGAAAGTTGTTGTTGTAAAAAAAAAAGAAGAAGAATGAAAAAAGCCAAAGAGGTATCAGATAGAGAAGTGTTCAATATTTTATATCATTTCCATCAATGAGCAAGGTCCCGGGTAAGGAGAGATACAATGTTTGCATGAATTCAAGTGTCACGAGCAGCTACATGAATCGATTTTCAGGAGAGAACAAGTGAAAAGTAAACAATGTTTCAGCATTCTATGAGCAAACTTTATTTCATCTATGCATGTGAATCCTCGTAAAGCACGCGATAAGAGGAAAGATAGGGTGTTTTTGGGATCACGCTATGAATACAAGAATCATGAATAGCAAAGAGAAGATGGGATGTGTCAAAATCTTGTGTTTGGATCCACATGGCTATCAGTAGAAAGGAAAAAAGTGTCAGTGTTGATGCATGAATCTATAGCTCCACTAAACCGAAAAAGGACAATCTGGTTCTACATGTCCACGTGTGGGAGGAAAAAGAGAATGTGTGGTATTGTTGATTGTTGTTGTATCATGAGTAGAAAGAAGAAAAGTGTCATTGTTGATTCACCAATGCATTGGGCCATAGAGCTCAAAACTGCCTTATTGGAATCACTGAACGAATCAAAGAGGATCCTGGATAGCAAAGAGAAGATGGGAAGTGTCAACATTCTTTGTTTGGGTGCACATGGTCATGAGTAGAAAGAAGAAAAGTGACATTGTTGATTCACCAATGCATTGGAACATTGGACATGAGAGAAAACAAAAGATGTGTTGGAGACATTGCATGAATCTGTAGCTCCACTAAGCCGAAAAAGGGCAATCCGGGTCCACATGAGCAAGTGTGTAGAAAAAAAAAGGAGAATATGCTATTGTTGACTGTCATTGGACTATAAGCAAGAGATAAGGGTTGTGTCAGTGTTGATTCATCAATGCGCGGACTCATTGACCACGAAATGCCTTGCTGGAACACTAAAAGAGTCAAAAGGATCTCGGATAAGATAAGGACGTATCAAAGCTGTTTGTCTGGACCACATGGCCACGTGTATGCAGAAAAAAAGATTGTGCTATTGTTGATGCATGAATACATTGGGACGTTGGACTTTGGTGAAAAATGAAGTGTTCGAATACTGTATGAATCTGCATTTCATGTGCTGAAGGAGGAAAGTGTTTATTGCATGAATCGACATTGTCACGAAAAGAAAGGAAATGAAACTGTGTCGCTATTGATAGATGAAAGTATATGTGTGGTTGCTCGATATGACTATCACGCTAGAAGCTAATAAAGGGATAGATCCCTTTAAGATTACGTCACGTGCACCACAAACCAATATGAATGATCCTGTCATCTTCTTCAAGCTCTATGCCGACCACTTTAATAAACAATAAGACTACACTGGTACAACTAGCGAAATAATAATGTGCTTGCTACTCCAAGTGCTGTCTTGCCATATCCATTGTGCCTTTATCCACATGCAGACTTCGGATTGCCTAAATACACATAAGGAACCCTGATGCTCTTTGAATAAAGCATGTCCAAAAGATACGTCACTCAGATCTACCTTACATCTGCTAAGGATCTTCGTGATTGTCTGTATCACTTGAGCGTCAAATGTACCAGAGACATTATGATTTGCAACACTGTAGCGCCATGCAACACCACAACGACAGAATACTGTGGTAGCTATTAGAATGATACTGGATCCATATACAAAAGACTTGTCACTATATCAAATCGTATGTTTAGTTGTGACAGAAAAGTGCAGGAGAGTGTTGTAGTGTCAAGAAACACAAGTGTTGTAGCAGTAGAGTGACAAGCCAAGTACTTGCCATTTAGTCAAACTCCTTCGAAAGAGGACCAATGTAGTATTGACATGACGGGCTGAAGAAGGACAATCGCGTGTACAGGTTGTAGATGGGTTGAATGCAGAAACAGTCGCAAATCGTATGGCGTCAATGAGAAGGAAAGTAAAGGTAGTGGCAGTGGGAGAAAGGGTGGCAGGTATTTGAAAGTTGCACTGCAACAAAACGAGTGAAACAGTCCTCCATTCATCATCATCATATATACTTCCTACCCATTCATTCCTCATTACTACATACATGTAAGTACACCATTTTTCATAATAAATAGTCAGCAGTCTCTTTGTACTTGCTTATTGTATATCTTTTGATCTATTCTCAGTGTCCAGACACGCAAATGATTGCAAAAAGACTAATATATTGAAATGAGCATTACAACAAAAACCAGTCTTAAGCTATTACTAGGCGAGAGTCGAAAGTTCGCGAGCGAAGCGAGTCGCCCGGGCCCGCTAGTTATGCTCTATTATCTGGTTCACATTAATATGTGGTCCTTGAAAGCAGTGTGAACAAGCAATGAGTAGTGGATACCTTCTCTTATTGTTGACATGCCAACTTTCACTCTGATGCCATGATATAGCCCCAAACACTCCTTATCTCTTCCCATTTCATTAGCACCAGATCCAGTCAACTACAACTATCTCATCATCCTATTTTCACCTGTGAACAGCTGAAAGGTGCATTCAAGTCCTGCCAATAATTCAGCACATGTTCATGTTCCCATGGACCAACAACATATCCCAAATGACTTTGTCTAGCAGTTGCGCCAATGCAATTCATAACCAACAAGCAAGTATTGTGCATCCAATATCTCTTGAAATGTGTCTCTTTAAATCGTTTCATGATGATAACGACACTTCTTCATGGGCAATAAAAGCAAATAGTCCTCCTATCCAGCCGTATCCTTGCTTCCCTGCAATCCGAGCACATGCACTTTCATTTCATTCGTCATATCAACCTTGTATTGTGCTGGTAAATAGTCCACAGTGGTGGCAAGTATATTGAATAGAAAGTGGGTGGAATAGTGGAAAAGACTAGCTAAATATCCCTATACATGCCGTACCACGCCCTTCAACAGTATCTCGTAGTATTTCTCTGCTGCTACTGCTGCTGCTGCTAAAGTGAATGACGAACAAGCTGTTTTGGCTTTGTCAACCATCGTCAGTTGGGATTGTCAAGAAAAACGCGTATGGACTGTCAAACGAATAAAGCTTTTCAACTCGACTATTGCACCCAAACAACTTTTACAATGTTGCCATTGACTCAAGTGTTCAAGTTCTTCTGTGTTGTGTGTTTCATTGCTGCTTTCAAGTCTCGTTGGAATGGCTGCAAGTTGTGTCAAAGAACGTACAATGGAAAGCTCACTCACAAGACTGAGAAGGGTGGGACTTTATCCTTTACAATGCTGAGCTCGAAATTTGGAAGGGAAAAGCATCCCAGTAGTACTCTTGAGCTCCGCCTAATGAATCATCAGCTTTCAGCTTCAAGCTGAAATTACTAGATATCTATCTCCCATTACGTACTTGCACTTCTATAACTACTGTGTATGAGCATTCCGCTGCTTATACGTTTTTGTTTGAAGGCGATCGAATTACCTTCCAAATATGGAAATTTCATGGTCTATGTATGCACTGCTGTTTCAAAAAATGTGTATTAAAGAAACATCCTCTATGGTCTAGTGGCTAGGATCCCGGTCTCTCACACCGGTGGCCCGGGTTCAATTCCCGGTGGGGGAACGTTCGACAATCCGGCATTGGATTGGTACTGTCTGTATTGTTTTTGTTTTCGAATGGGTCACGTGATCTGTATCAATGTACGTTTCTGCTCGTTTACAATCACTTTTTCTTACGCAGGATGCATTGATTTCACAAAGAAACAATGTTTATAGTTGTATTGCATGCAGCGAGCGTGTGTTTCTTTAAAAAGTGCAAGTTGTTTATGCTCATCGTGCATATTCAAATTTCACATGCAATGCACAATGATACTTAATGGATAGCTAGAGTACATGTTGCTAAATGGTGATGAGATCCTAAGGGCATAGAGTGAATGATTGTATTGACATGCTGCTTGTTAGATGATAACAAGTCGATCATAGAATGTCTAATTGACGACGGGAGGATTGTTTATAGATGTATATCCATATAAATAGTAAATGGATATGAAATAAGCAAATAGTGTAATGTGTAGAAGGTTCTTGGAAAGCTTCCCGACATGAAGGAGTCACTAGGGGGAGAATCATATCACGGTCCTACGAAACAATAAGAGTACTACTTGGGGCATCATTGTCAACAATTTCTATCACTCTACATTATGACAAAGCAATAACTGGTTACCAGTGTTATCCGGATCAAAAATCTTATATGGATGTTGAAATGAGCATTCAGTGGAGATGATCGACATAAGCAATGATATTTGGGTTCCGGTTTAATCAAGCTGCATTTGCAGGGATTCATAGATACTATGTTTTAATATCACTTGTTCATAAAAGTAATAGATAGACTATGTAGAGTTGGGCATGAAGTGATTGTGTAAGAGTTAGATGGTTTGACAGCAGCATGATGATCACATCATGTCAAAGAAGGCGATGTATGAATGAATAAGCTGGTAAAAAGCATGTGTGCACTTATGACATGTAGTCAGGGTTGAAGCTTAACTCCTTGCAGGGATGTGCGAGATAGTATCACGTATCCTTCATGACTCCCCATAATCCTTTTTGCAACGGTATCCTAGCGCATGGTAACAATAGATCAAGATCCACCCTGATTCATCTGACTTTGTATCCACGTTTAACAAAGTCCCCCAAAGAATCAACCAACTGCAGTTGCACCTCTCTCTCTTTTTTTTTTCTCCCTTTGTATGATTCGGTTGCCCATGTCGCGAGAAGTGGATACGCCACGTCCCATTCTGATAGACCACTTTCTCAAGGAAGCGCTACAGATTCTAAAGCATGCCAGCATGGCAGTGACAGCACCTGACACCACTAGCAGTACCAGTACTAGTAGTAGCAGCATAACCAGTGACCAGGGACATGAGAGCGACAAGAACGACAACCAACTAGAGGGAGGATCGGTTACCTGGAGACTGAATTTCACGTCGTCTATGATAACACTTGATACCAATATTCAAACGATTGCTGGATTGGACAAGGTGATTGAGCAGTTGAGTGTCAATGTGCAGCCAAGGCCCATGACAAGCCAAGGTGGACAACGACAAACGACTTATCAAGTAGATCGACATGATATGCCAGGCTTCTTACACGCAATATCTATGGCATTGCATCTATCGTCAGTTTTTCCACTACCCAAAGCCGACATGTTCCGTCAATTCAACTCGATGCAGCTGATGCATCAATGCGTACAAGCGTTTGTGATGTGTGATGGAGCCATTCATTTCAACATTCCGCAGCTTTTGCAGCAAACTGACAAGGTACTTTCCAATACATCAGCATCCAAAGAGTACCCGGTTGAAACATTATTAGTGCTTAGCATATGCACTGTAATGATACGACATGTCATGGTTCACAAACGAGGACATCCTGCAGTTGCCACTGGTCTTATGCAAGCATACTATTCACATGCCCGGATCCTTTTACAAGATTTGTTTGATATTCATCATATTTGTGTCATTCAATCCTTATTCTTGCTTTCACTCTATCCAAAAGGACATATTGACATGATATCGCCTGCTCGTATTCAATCACCATTACTGGCAATGACAATTCGAATGGCACTTGCAATGAATCTACATCAATTGGACGCTGATCGACTGAATGAACAAGTGGTTTCAGAGGATAAGGAAAAGTTGAGAAGACTAGCATGGATGATACTTTGTGCCGATTACTTTGCCGAGAGGAATGAGTCAGGTCAGATGGGACGAATCAATGTGACACATTGGCAAGTGGATTTTCCTCGACCATTATCAGGAGAATCGCCTTATATACAACGACGAGTCGAGTATCTATCACAATACAGTCGTATCGTCATGCTTCGCAAGATGAACCTATTTGCATCAGCTTATCGAATTGTACTACGATCACCACGTGCACTTGAATCATCTATGGATGAAATGCTTTTCAAGACATACATGAATACGCCATCGACTTTACAACTCAATCTCGACATTTCACTTGTGGACAAGTACACCAAAGCTGACATTGATCCATTATTACTGCACGCTCTTTATTATGATACATTGATTTCGACTCATATTCCCTTTTTACCAAAACATTATCTCGAATCACTTGATCATGAACGACCTACGCGTGTAGCATGTGTCTCTGATATATATCAACGCCTATGTCCCCAGCAACCTGTTTTTATCCCGGATATCACTTGTTTTACCACTGGCATTGTATCATCATCAGACATGAACAAGAGCAACAGCAGTAGCAGCAATAACAGTGCATCTAGCAGCAGCAGCAGCAGCAGTAGTCATGAAGAATTGCCATCAAGGGATGACATAGAATTCCATAGTATCATTGGATGTATTGAAGCAGCATCAAACTTGACGTTAGTACTTGAGATACTTGGTAGATTGGATCCTACTGGTTGTCATTGGTCACCTATCTATGGCGGTTTGGTTACAGCACATTTGTATCATATGTTGGAAATCAATTCAGGTGATCTTGATGTGAAGCGTGTGTGTCAAATCAATCTCGTACGTACAATGCGTCTATTGCAGCAGTCTGGTACTGTATTTGCAGATTCAGCCATGTTATATTTGGATCGAATATTGCGTCAGTGGATCACAGTCAACCATGAAGAACCTACACACCAACTTCAACATCATGCAACAGAAACGATCCAACGTCTAAAGAGCCGTAGCAAGACACAACTTGTAGCGAATAACCAGCAACAGCATGAACCATTCAACACGATCAAACTTGAAGAATCAGCATGATATACCAATCCATTTCCAATCACTCATTCATCATTTGCCTGATTTCTCAATTATACCCCTCCAACTACCCTTCACATCTTGTTGCATTTTGCATTCAACATTCATTTATTATTTGTAAACAAGGATATACATATGACTTTGTAATTGACTTTATTCATTGGTATTGTTGTGACAACCAGGGTTCATTTCTCGACTCATCATTTCCATCACCATCTGATTACACATTTTGGCATAAGGATTTTCTTGTACAGCAATGGTACGTGCAATGGGATTACCAAATCGAGCTCCTATTGTATATCGGCGGTGTTAGAAGACATGAGATCATGATTCTCACGCTTTTCCCCCCACATACCTTGTTCAAAATCAATACGTGATCCTTCAGCATCTCCTTGACTTCGCTTAAGAATAGCACGTTGTGTATATGCCTTGATGATGACCATGTCAGCATTGGTAATAGGTAGATATAGTGATAAGACTTACCTGTCTCAGAATAGAAGGTTGTCCTTTACCTAAAGTGGAAATGACTTTATCCAAATCTTTCATGGCAGCTTCATTATTCTTCATCAATCGATGGACCTGTGCTCTAATAAAGCATGGATGATAAGCATCCCTTGTCTTGACCATCCCCCTTCCATCCAAACTTTTACCTGTTGTTGTATGCTGATGCATAGTCTGGTTCACGTGTGATACATTGATCAAGGACATTCAAAGCATCTTGTAATCGTCCTTCATTAGCATGGTTGACTGCTTGTTTCTCCAAGTCTTGAAGCTCCTTTAGTAATTCAGGTGCAAATTCCTTTTCTAAAAACCGGTTGTCAGATATTGGCCCAGATAGAGCATGGAAAGACATACCAGGCTTGTTTTCAACTGCTTGTTGAAGTGATGAAAAAGGTTGACCTTGTGCCTCTATTCATGATGGTCAGTCATGCTCTTGGATGATGTGTGTAAGTTACATACCAGGGTTAAAGATGAATTCCAAAACAGCGTCGTCTGAAATGCTTGTAGCCATATTTTAAAAAAGATGTATGCGGGGTAAAGAAAAAAGAGATGAATGACTGCAAGAGATGATGCATCTTCTTTAATAGGTTTCACAGGTCGTGGGAAAAATTGATTGGGTCTCGAGTCCATTTTCCCTTCATGCAGCGGACAATGGTTAGGTCACGAGACCGGGTTCTTGACCCATAATGACATTAAGAAGAATCACACTTTATAAAGACAAGATTGTATTATAGAAAGAAGGAATATATAACATTATTAAGATTACATCTGTTGTTGCTTGAGAGCTTCAAGTTCTTGTTCCAAGCGTTCACGTTTTTGCTTCTCCACATTCAACATGGCTGCCAAGTCTGCAATTTCCTTTCGTATAGGTTCAAGTAGACGTTGCATTTCAGCTTCAAGGGGTGATTGTTCTTCACCACTGCCATTGCTGCTACTGGGTTGAGGAACTGGTCCAGATGAAGGAGGTGGAAGTGGCATAGATCGTTTAGGCATAGGTGGTGGTGATTGTGGTTGTGGTGGACTTGGCTGGATCTCAGATTCAGTTACGCTCTTTCGAGGAGCTGGTGATGGTACTGCGCCAGTAGATGTTTGACTTGTAGGTCGAGATCGTGTAGGTGGTACAGCTAATGGGTGATTGTCAATCAGTAAAATGCTTCTTAAAACAATCATGTAAATAACTCACGTGCAGTAGGCGTTTTAGGAGGTACACCCACCTAGACATAAATCATTAGTATCCTACATGTGTGTATATTATCAATATCTAACTTACCTTGGGTGGTTTAGCCATGTTTGGAACAGATGTTCGATGTTCATTGGATCCTTCAGGACGTGGTGGTGCACCAGGAGTTGGAATAGGTCTTGAAGGACGTGCAGGATGTTGTTCTGGTGGTGATTGTATCGATGATTGATCTTGTTTTGCTGCAATAGGTGGTAAATCAGGCGAAACAAGAGGAATAGAAGGTTGTCGTTTATGTGTTCTTTTTGGTGGTTCAATAGGAGCAACATTGCCAGATGAAGTTGATCTTCTCGTTGGTAAAGGAGGAGATGTCACAGGACGTGGTGGTGGTGGTGCTGGTTCAGTACTTGTTGATGAAGCACTTGTACGATTGCTTAAAAGTGTTGTAGGTCTTGTAGCAACAGGAACAGGTGGTGGACGTGCCATAGATGGTGATGTCACTGATTCATTACGACTGGAAGATGTGGATGGTTCAGTCTTGATAGTGGGTGGTCGAGTACGACGTGGTGGTGGGCGTTGTTGCTCTTCCAAGATTTGAACAAAGTTTGACGGGAATACGCCACTGGCACCAGATTCATTACTGCCTTTCCACCATCCTTGATCATCAAGCTTGTCAATGATTGTCACATATTCACCACGCAGCAACTTGAGCTCATCTATAAGCTATGTCAGGAATTGATCATAGACATATCATTTAAGCTTACCATCATTCTGTGGTTCATATTCATGTAACACCATGCCTATCAAGAAACACATGATGAGATGGTTATGATGTATTGTAGCACAATATTACCTTTTACTTGTGCAGAAGTAGCCGGCCCGTGATCCGAAGGCGATTGAGTATGCTACAAAGATTCAACGTGATGGTCAGATGCATATCCAAGTCATATTGATCATCCATAAACTTACCGATGTTGTTGTCTCTTCTTCAGCACTTTTGGGAGCCTTTTTACGTAAACCCATCCCACCAGCAGCACCGGCAAGAATGCTTCCAATTCCACCTTGTTTCACACCATAAGCAGCAAGTTTGAATGAATCTAATTAACATGATTAGTCTATAATCCCAATCAATCATATGATATCACTTACTCCTATTACTTGTTGGTGTCTCAGCTTCTTCCATGGCATCTGTGCTATCGATTATCTTCACATGCTGGATAACGTGATAAGTATGAGTCTTGATAGTCAAAGAATAAGAAAAAAAACACTTACGTCTGCAGGAAATAAGCCCACTTTTCCATTAAGATCGCCTTTCCACAATCCGTCGCCAATCGATTGGTCGAGTACAGTAATAACGCCGTTTTTCCATAGTGCAAGATGATCAGGAGATTGGGGCTCATAGTCATTCACAATTCTTGCAAGTACGGGTCCTAACAACAAGACAGCATCAACATCCATATCCACATTGTCATCCTTTTTATACCTTCTGCCACAGTAGATAAAGCAGTACCAGTTGTCTTTCCAAGAAACTGAATAAAGACATTCGTGAGAATCATGCATGTAAGATATCAATCCAATGTCGACGTACGTTACTTGGTACAAGACCTTGTTTTCCAGTAGCAACATCTTCCACTGTCCACCAGTCGTTATTGTCTGCGTTGAGTACTTTAAGTGTGTCACCAGGCTTTAGGTTCAGCTCATCGTCTTGCTGCGCTTCGTAAGCGTGCTTTGCTTGAAACAGCGTGTCTACATTGACAACGCATTGGACATGAGAGCTAGTCACTAGAGTAAAGAGTGTCTTACCATGCATTGCTGTGTTGATAAACGTGTGTCAATGAGCTAGTTTGGGAGAGAAAGTGTAGAAAAACGCGCAAAGGGAATGCCGAGAGATTACCGTTGAACAAAAGGAAAACTCCAAGTCCGAAACTCTAAAGGGCGGCTATCGGGCTAACCATTCTGGCGACACACATGTTATGCAGCTGTAATGTACGAAACAATGAACACTGTCATTTTATTATGTCCAAAAATGATTGACTATATATCCATTGGAAGCTATCATCATTTAATGAGCTCTTTTTGTATCTATTTGTCATATCCCCCTGCAATATTACCTTTTCATCATAACACCATACACGCACTGTTTGATCATCACTACAACTTGCTAGCAATCCTTGCTTTGCATTCCATGCTGCTTCATATACAACACCTGAATGTCCACGCAGCTTTTGTAATACTTCACCAGTATCTTGATCCCAAATATAGACAACACCATCCTAATACCCATCCCTATAAGTACAAGGTGGCCTGTGCACACATCCCATGCAATCCGATACCATGGACCCATCTTTACCTCTGATCCTCCCACAATAAGACTGTTATCAGCAAAACATGATCGAATAAAGTTCTTGGATGTGTTTTGATGTCCTTTAAGCTTCTGGATAGGTCGTACCTAATATAAGAACATAGTCAGATCATGTACAACTGGATTGATTCTAGAATCTTACCATGCGAACATCCCATAATCGATTTGAATTGTCTTTGGAACTGCTTAGGAGATAGGTGCCACTTGAATTCATCTCAACAGAAGTCACTTCGCCAAGATGTGAAGAAATAGTACGAATGCAAAGACCAGATACAATATCCCAAAACTTGATGGTATTGTCCTTGGACCTATGTCATCAACGTCAGTTGTCCAGTTGTGCACAGAACATGATCAAGATGTTGCATTACCCACTGACAACCAGGTTGCCCAAAGGATTGAAGATAGTCTTGGTTACTGCAAGTTGATGACCTTGGAAAGTCTTGATCACAGCACCAGTGTTGATATCATAGAGACGTACACTTTTGTCGTATCCACCTGTCACAATGTAATCCTATCGATGACTCATGTCAATTAAGTGTCAATCACTTGGCTTGTATTTCTAATTACCTGATGTGGATGGTATCTCGCTGAATAAACATCACCAGAATGGCCAGTTAATGTCGTTGCACATTGGGGAAGAGAATCTCTAAGATTCCAGACCTAATACGACAAAGTAAATGACCAATCCCAAGCACAAAGATCTCCATCATACCTTGACAGTGCCATCACCACTTGCACTTGCTACAAAATCACCTTGTGTAGTCGTTGAAACATCCCATATCCGTGATGTATGTCCTTCCAATATAGCATGGCATTCACCAGTCTCTGTGCCCCATATCCGCAACGTATTATCACTATGCAAAAGGGTCAATAGACATGGTTTCATCATCCCTTGTCATTGCATACACACCTTGATCCTGATACAATCTCTTGTCCTTCCTCACCGATGAATTCAACACACTTGACATTCCTTCTATGACCTGATAGGATATTGGCTGTTGCGTTGGGAATCACAAAACTTGTATAGTTTTCAAGAAGACTAGAATAAAGAAATCAGCCAAAAGCTTTCGATACATCCTATTGAAAACGTACGAGTGAACTGCAGGAGCGACTTTGGGATGGTAACGTGAGAATTCAATCTGATATGCCACAGCTTGTCGAAGGAGTGTCAATAATCGGCTAGGTGGGATATATCTGCTGCCTGTCGTTATGAGTGTTGGTGAGATACAAGTTGGATGAGCCTAATACCGTCATTCAATACCATTACGATCGGCTGTTTCAAAATCAAGCATGCTTTGCAACTGATCCACGAGATTTTCTCTGTTTTAGCCATCATAAGTGATTCTGTAGTCAACAATCCATGATGCAATGACTTACCTAGCACCCATAATACCTTCCCAGTTCTTGAAACTTGGGGCTTCATGGATTGATTTGGCAGTCAATAAATAACAAAGATCCTTGAATTCATTGGGTCTCGTCTGAAGATGCTCCAAAGGCTTTAATCGCTTGTTGAGAAATGTAAATGCCTATGCAAAAGAAATAAGACACATTGTCATTCATCCATCCCATAGCTTTTACCTTTTGAATCTCTCTCCTTTCAATGTATTCGAGATACTGTTGTTTGTAAATGGAGTATAAGAATGATCGATGGTTCTTGACGAGCGGCTTGGTGCATAGTTTCTCGACTTCTTGCCAATCCCCGTCTATAGTCGGAACATCAGCATCATGCATCAATCCATACATTCCTCTCATATGTTACCAAGGATAGCTTTTTTAAGTCTTTTGACTTCAATGGTCCTTTCTTCACGTTCTTTCCACTTGACATTGGTCTCATCATATAGCACTGCTTGTGACGCGTGGAATCCTTCATCTGCTAGATATTGCATAATGATCCCAAGTATATCCTATTCATGTCGCTTATCAGGTCTGTTCAGTTCTGGTCGACTCCTACTTACCTCCTTGATGCGAGGATCGTTGGCATTGAAGATATCTTCGGTGGGTCGTACGTAGGAGGAATGCATGCCCATGTGCTGTGAACTAGCTGCCAGCCTAAGGAGAAATGAGCTCTACTCGTTAACCAAGTTGTTGTAAAGTATGTGCAAGTGTTGCGTACCTTCGTCGTCGTCTTGCTGCAGTTGAATGAGATACACTACTTCTATTCCAGAATGGCGATGGCGAGTCGTCTTGAGCTTTTGAGCTGGGTGAATCGTCGTTGCTGCTGCCGTCTGCTTCATTGATAACCAGATCGCTTAGCATATGGGTTGTATCGCGCAATATGGTCGAAGCTGGTGGATCGCTTGAGCTCATGGTGGCAAAAGGTGGAAGAGAAACGGTTGTCGGATGCGGAATAAAGTGGCGGGCTAGTTTCTTTTCTATGACATCCGCATGATCCCTGGATACCCTGTTTGATATCCTTGACTATACTATGACACATACAGTACTTGTTTCCTTTACAATATATAAATACCTTGTATACATCTTTTTGCATAACATGTTCTTTATTCGAAAAAAAGCATCTTATACACTTTCATTTAGGGATCATAAAGTACCTTCTGTTGTTTATCTGACAATGCATATGCGATAATGATAAGCTATTCAATGTAGATTAGAGGAACACCAACATCATGTGTATTAGTAATGATCCGCTTTTATTCCATTTTGGATGTGTATGTTTTATCTGTGCATGTGAATGTAATGGGAATCTTGAAAGTTGTTGCAAAAGACAGATAGATAATACAAAGAGGGATGGTATGTTGGGATGGTGAAAGACAATGAAATGTTATGATGATGATGATGATGATGCAGCAATAGCAGCAGTGGTATTAGCTACTTCCACTTTTCCTTCGGGATCTTCAATTTGAATACTTGGCACTGGCGATTCAGATCGACTGCTCAATGTGGAAGACTGACGACTGGCAATCACAGTAGCATTCTGTTTTCTTTGCTGTTGTCGTAATTCTCGCATACAATCTTGACGAACAGCTTGAAAGGCATTCAAATAAGTCACCAGCATATGATCCTCCAGACATGTCTTGGAAATGAGCATCTCTTTGGATAACTGTGGGGTTCCTTTGTGAAGAGTGAACTGATTGGTATTGTCATTGTTGTCATCAATGGAATTGTTCCTTGGGCGTCCATTCTCATTTGATTTGCGCGTCAATAAAGCTGGTTCTGAATGACTCACTGGCATATCATCCAACAAAGAAAATGTGCGTCGTGATGATGATGATGATGCTGCTTTGCTGCTTTGATCTCTTGTGGATGGACTATGTACTGCATCATCTGTTGTGGAAGCACGTCTCTTTTTGTTGCCTTCAGAAGGTTGTCGATGAAATTGGTATACTTGGCCAGGAATGTAGAGTAGTGGGTAACGTGGTTCATTGGAATAAAATATCTCTTGACGTCGTGTTTCAATGATATCAAAACATGCCTTGCGTGCTTTAGTATCTGAATTGATCTTACTACTGCCACCAAGACCATCCACAGAGATCATTGTATCCATAATCAGCTCTTTGGCGCAACTGGCTGTACCATAAGATAATCGTGCCACGATGTCGTCTTGGCATACAAAGCTGTCAATGTAATCGGAATACTTTTCACTCAAATCCAGTGATACTGATGCCACAGGTGCGTAACTGTAACAATGGACTTGGAAATTGGGATTGTCTGATATTCGTCTCAGTTCGTCAATGTGATCAGCAACCATCATGGTGATCAATGCTGCAGTGCCAGCTCCCAATGAATGCCCAGTGATGATAAAGGATGATATAGGTCGTGTCTCTGATTTGCAATTCTCGTGGATATAATGAAAGATTTGTGGGATGATGCGTGTAAAGAACCATTGAGCTGACGCCAACATGCCTGCATGAACCAGTCCACCTTTCCATGGTCGATATTCACACACCAGATCAGTAATGCAATCATATAAACTCCATGTGCCACGAATACCAAGGACAATGGCTTCATAACCACGATCAATGGATACAAAGTAACTTGGCTGGAATACTGCTCCCTTGCGTAAACCATATTCATATCCTAAAAGATCTTCTTGAGGAATCTTGAGATAGCGTACAATGGCTTCCTTATTGGATCGTGTCTTCATCACATCTATATGGACATGTTAGTCGTCAATTCATGAAATGTGTTGTTTTTACTTGCCTTTCAAGTACTTTGCATAATCTCCAAGATAAGAAAGTCCTCTCCAACCCTGAAAAACATGTCAAAAGATGATTGATTCACTTGTGATGGAATGACTTACATAGGCAATGATTGCATGTCCCAAGAAATAGTTTGCTTTGTCTAGGAATCTGAGATCCGATACTTTTTCTGCAGGAGGTGGTCTAGACCCATATAGCATAGTTTAGTATACAATACAGTCATCCAACTACATTACCAACTCACCTGGGTATATCAGCATAGAAATTTTGCAAGAGTGAAAGACAAGAAAGTAGCTGAATGCCTGTAATTCTGAAACCTTGTCCCTATAGTGATATGAATGTTAGTGATAAAAAGTATCATCAATAAAAGGGATACATTACAAAACCAGTAAAGATCTTGACTACAGCACGGACCAAGATCCGGGTTTGCGGACTGACAACAAAACCGATCATCCGGTCTAGACTTGGATGAGCCAGAGCCACTTCTTCAAATGATTCATTGATCCATCGAAATGCAAAGTTCTTGTCTCCAAAATTGTGACTCCTGATACTTGATTCAGAATCCTTACGCTTGACAGTACGTCGTCTATTCTCCATATCAGATCGAGAAAAGCCATAGCCACCAGCTGCATCTGCTGTTGTTGTGGTATCCAATCTTCGGGTACTTTCTGTACGACGAGCCAATTTGTTGTACAACTGCTTCCGAAAGACCAAATCAATAGATGATTGTCGTCCAATCGTACCAATACTTGGTTTGTTGGGTGGTGGGGCTAATGATCGTGATGTTGGAATGGCTGATGGATCATCAACAAGGACAAGATTGGGTTCAACTGCGTCATGAAAGTCATTCATTTCTGGTGATGATTTCTCTGTTGCATCAATTTCATGGTGTTGATCATCATCACTGCTGTTGCTACTGCTACTACTGCTACTATGGACACGTCCTGAAGTTGTTGTTTCACCACTGCTACTCATGGTAGTATTGTGCGTTCCCACACTGCTCAAGGTGACCATGCTGTTGCCGCTGTTTCTGCTCTTGCCACTTTGGGATGAAGCCAATGTACTACGATCCATAAAGCTGCTGACTATACTATGTGTATCAGCATCCTTGTACACAGGAGACAGAGTATCATGCATGTCAGGTGGCTTTTGATAAGAGTAGCGTACTCGTACTTGAACTGAACCAATCAAGGGTGTCACTGAATGTTTACGATGACTTGGATGCCGTTCACGATAATCGGCTTGTTCTTGAGTACGGAATCGAGGAATATGTGACTTGAGAAAGTTGTGTGGTAGCTGAATATGGGCAGGAAGATAACGACGAGTGTGATATTCATACATGGGAATGAAACTAATATAAACAACATAGTTAGAGTACAAACATCACTTGTCGCTCCCAACAACATACGTAAGAAACACATCATCTCGATTCACAAGTTGTAAAAGTCGTAGCTTGGCTTTGCCGATATGACGAGTCTTTGAACGCCATCCATTACGTCTGTCAAAGAGATCAAGCTAGATTGGTATTGTTGTAACACAAGAGTGAGAATTTCAATAAGGAAAATGGAGGGCCGCTATGCGTTTTACCTCAATTGTGTCAAACAGCTGATTATGGAAAGAGATTGTAAACAGGAACCCCTCGTTCCAGTCTCCATGCGACGTCTTGGAACATGACGAAAAGTAGCGTTGTGGTCCCATCCTTAAGCGTACAAAGGGTCTTTTCACTTTGACATCAGATCGAACATTGAGCAAATCAATCTAGAATGATATATATTAGAGAAATGAGATGTATCTATAGCATTTACACGTACTTGAAGTTTGCCTGGTGGTAGGGCGTTTATTTGTAAAGCTTCACGACGAGCCCATTCACTGCGTAACTCTCTCATATCTGGTAATGATAGACGTCTAGAAGGAAGTGTAGCTTGAACCTTGCTATTCGATGCATGGCTAGGAACAGGTCTTGAAGGGAATTTGGCATTGTGGTCATGTGCAACACTAGTTGACGATCGAGTCGGTGGCGGGGTAGCCAATGAAGTCGCGACCATTGTATGCTCGCTTTAGTTGTTACAGAGCAATGTTGAACAAGCAAATGATAACAAAGACGACAAGTAGTTGTGCAAAACGGGAAAAAGAAGTATTCAATAAAGTACAAAGCGGGAACAAGAGCTAAAGAGGCAAGCAATCACCCTGATTTCTCTCAATGGATGTAGCCACGTGCCTTCAAGATCGGCGTCAACGTCCGAAAGGCGGAGCCAGATGATGTCGTCTTCCTGCATAAACGAAGGGGAGAAATAGATAGAGTGGAAATAGTACTATGCATTGCTTCATATCATCCCATCTGCTATATTGATATCTTTTTGATAGAGAATGAAATGGATGATAGTGAATAAAATGTCCCTTATGCAACAATATGTGGAAAACGCTATATGATCTGCGATTGAATAACAAGAAACGAAAGAATGAATGACTTTCTCCTCCTCCTTTTAATCCCTAAAACGCCCTAATACATTTATTGATGATAAGGTTTATCATCATCATCATCATCATCACTATCAATATTTCCCTAATTCTGATTGACATTGCCAAGATCCTTGCATGCTTGTTGTACACGAGCAATCATTGTCTTTTCCGCCTCGCGAATAAACACACGTGGATCATAATACTTCTTGTTGGGCTTGTTGGGTCCTTCAGGATTTCCTACCTGAGTTTGAAGATAATCCTTCTTGGCTTGATAGTAATCCTTAAGACCAACCCAGTAAGCCCACTGGGTGTCAGTATCAACATTCATCTTGACAACGCCATTGTTGACTGCAGTAGCAATTTCTTGTTCAGTTGATCCAGATCCACCATGGAAGACAAAGAATACTGGCTTGTCATTATCAGATTTGAGCTGTTCTTTGACATAAGCTTGATGTTTTGCCAATAATTCTGGATGCAACTTGACATTGCCTGGAGCATAGACACCATGCACGTTACCGAAAGCAGCCGCGATTGAAAATAGATCAGTGATTTCACTGAATGCCTTGTAGATATCCCAAATATCTTCAGGTTGGGTGTAAAGAGAAGCATTGTCCACACTTTCATTGTTCACACCATCTTCTTCACCACCTGTGATACCAATTTCCATCTCCAATAAACATCCCATAGGTGCCATACGCTTCAAGTATTTGAGACAAATCTCAATGTTTTCTTCCTTTGGTTCTTCCGACAAGTCAAGCATGTGTGATGAGAACAGGGGCTCACCATTGGCCTTGAAGTATTCTTCATCCGCTGCCAACATGCCTATTATTATCCCATATAATTAGCTTGCTTTAAAAGAAAACTACATCATCTTGTAGAACCAACATTACCATCAAACCATGGAAGTAATTTCTTGGCACAGTGATCAGAATGAATGACAACAGGGATACCATACGCCTTGGCCACGGTACGTACATACTACAAAGAAGGTTTTAGTGACATGCAGGGCATAAAAGGGAACATTCATGATGGCTGTGGGGTAATAAAGATCTACCTGTGCACCAGCAACAGCACCAATAACGGAAGCTTCTTGATTCTTATTGCTTAGACCTTTGCCAGCAACAAAAGCGGAACCACCATTAGAAAACTGAATAATGATCGGCGACTTGATGTCACGAGCTGCTTCAAGAGCCGCATTAATCGTGCTACCATTATCCAACAAAGCGGGGTCAGCCATCACATCATCATCATCCCTCTCTCTCTCTCTCTCCTTTGACAATGATCCTTTTCGCCACTTGTTCACTCCTCCCATTCTCCTTGTCTCCAACTCCTTGTTTTCTCTACCTTGTTGAAGTACAGTTGATGGCTGGGATGGCAAACTTGTGTTCGCGAGCTAATAATAAAGACACGTGTGTATTAGCAAAAGCGTGCTCGCTATTTTGTGATCACTTCATTACCATATTGGAAAAGCTTTCGTAGATTGTCACCAGTGACAACACCAGCGGGAACAATATCAAGTACGCCCATGAGTACAAAAATGAAAAAGGGTGAAAGAAGAAAGAAAGAGTTTCATTTGTGTTATAACAAGATAACGTGTTTGTAAACAAAAAGGTCGTTTCCATGGAAAAAACATGTTTGTTTGGATCATGCATCATGTCCTAGAGCATTTCATCTTATGCGTCATCATCATCCATCTCACACTTTTTGTATTTGTTTAAGCTTAGGAATGATCGAGAGCACACTACTGCCGACAGTGATAATATGTCTCGGGAGAAGTCTTAGTCGAGACTACTTTTGAGTTTTCGATTTTGTTCCGACACTTTCTTTTCCTCTTTCAAAGACACGCACACACAATAGACACTATGAGCAAAGAAGACGTCAACAACAACACATGTACCATGGAGACACATGAGCAATCTGCTTCAACAGCATCTGCAGAAAAAGGTTCGCAGAGTATGCCCTGTAGTGAGTCAAAAGCTGATCTTGTTTGCCAGTCGTCCAACGAGGCTGGTGCCGATGAGAAGACTACCACAGTGAGTACAAGCAATACTTCTTATTCTTTAGATACGTGTAACACTGATCCATACCACCAGTCTGCTGAAAACAAGGATTCCAAGCCTGATAATGACACTGCAACAACGAATACAGCAATAGATTCATCACAAGAAGGTGCAGCAGGAACGACTAGTACCAATGATACAGGATCATGGACAGCAGTATGGGATGCTACATCACAAGCCTATTACTGGTGGAATATGGTTACGCATGAGACGACATGGGAGAATCCATATGAGAACAAGGTGATGGATAACGAGCAAAAAGTTGGATCATCACAGCAACAACAACACCAACCAGAGATTTACAACAACAACAACGCTTATCCCTATGCCATGCCAACTTATCCAATGACTACAGCCAATGTACCTTCCAGTCTCATGGATCATTCTTACACCTATCAAGCTTATTTTAACAAAAGAACTGGCAAGTTTCAAATGGCAAGTGATGTTGATCGTTTAAATCCAGAGCGAATGTCCATTGAAGAGAGAGCCAAACGACAAATGCAGTATTACTTTGATGTGGATGCCTACATGGAGCAACGTAATAGAGAACGAGCAGCAGGTATTCCTAGCAAGATCACCAAGCGTCATTTGACCAAGAAGGATATTGAACGATTCAAGAAGGCAAAGCAGGAAAAGAGGATGAAACGTGCTCGTGAATGGCTTTGTGATTGATGTTTATATCCAATACAGAATGCTTTTCTCTTGAACGTGAATGTAGTGGTATATAGCTATGATGATTTGGATGGGTATATGGGATGGGATGGCTGTCTTATTATAAGTGTGTTATGGCAACAACCATGATTCTAGTAGCAGTTACAGACTAGCTTTAGATTTTCGTTGCATTCTTTCTTTACATAAAGTGATGTTCTTGAATAACTCTTATGCCTTGTCTTGCTTTATTGACTGTGGAAGAAGATGACGATACGTGACAACATCCTTTTATTTGTGTGCATTAGGCGTGGGGAGTTTCCTTGCGCATTTAAGGAGAAAGAGTGGTAAATAGTTGCTGGGATGATGCATGAATAGGGACATGAGCTGAATAAAGTGTTGCTTGATAAGCTGACAGAGTGAAGACAAGGGGTCTACAGCAGGATCATCTCTGGTTCTTCATGTCAACGTGTCCAGGCACGATGATTGTTCAATCGTATCGGCAACTACATAATAAAGTAGGGGACAGATGACACCATGAATGAACTTATTGCTCTGGGACCCTTTACATTGATCACTTGCAACTTACTCGGTACATGATCCAAGAAGCGACATATCCATTAAAGTAAAGCTGCATTGAATAATTAATCCCTGTATCATATTTGGACAAGGTAATCTGTCTCTACTACGCCAGTTCTTTAAAACAAGTGTCTTGTTTAGATAGCTCTTTGTTTTCATTCATGTAAGATAGCTTTATTGACAATAAGGGATGGTCACGTGTGTGCAAGTTATTCTGTAGTGGCAGGGCAAGTCAAGTGACTGCTGCGAATAAAGGGCGACAGGAATCGCGCAGTGGGATCGATGCATTGGTTACGCTTTTCCTGAGACAAACTCACCTACTCACACACAGACAATGAGGTAAAACATCCGCATGGGTGATAGATCCAACAGGTTCACTGTTACTTACTAACGCGTTGTATATAAAGTGACAATTCAAAAGGAAAAGAAAGCAAAAAGCCTGAAGGAACGAGCGAGTCTCCAGCAATCAGTCCTGACTCTCGCAAAGACCAATCGAACGCGCCTTCCAATCCATCAACAACGCTCTCGTCACCTTTTCAACTTGTATCTGGTGCTGAAAGCGATTCCAGCAACGTTTCTTCACCAAGTCTCAATCCTGGATCGTCAACAGAGAAGGAGCAATCTACAGTGACCAAGAAGACGTTCACGTTTGGTACAGGAGCAGCATCGACAACAACGGATAAGACGACAGCATTTTCATCATCCAGTACGACAGTACCCCAGTCATCATCATTCGCATCGACAACAAAGAGCTTTTCATTTGGTTCATTGTCTGATACTGGCAATAAGGAGACTTCAGCTTCCAACGCTGCTGACGCGACCGATGTTTCTCCATCATCTTCTTTTGTATTTGTTTCAAGCCCCAGTTCTCCCAAAGAAGTTACAGAAAAGCCTTCTGCAGAGAGTTCTTGTAAGTAAGATGGTTGGTTGATAAGTTCATGTATTGATGTGCCATTATATAGCACAAAAAGATGATGGAAAGAGTGAAAAGACCCCACTTTTTGGAGCTACACCTTCATTGACAACAAAGACATCGTCATCATCAACGACTGATCCATCCAAGCCAGCATTTTCATTTGCTACTCCATCAAAGGACAAGCCATCCACTGAATCTACAACTGGCATTGATACCAAATCAAAGTCGCCCTTCTCATTTGCCACTGGATCAGGTGATAAACCAGCTACATTTGGGGCATCCAAGACAACTGAATCCACCACCACATCAAAGGATCAGGCACAGTCAAAACCAGCATTCTCTTTTAGTTCATTTGGTCAATCGACATCACCTTTTGGTACAACATCTGCTACTGCTGATAAGACTACGCCAGCATCATCCAGTGAAAAGACTTCATCCCAACAAGGCTCTCTATTTGGTTCACCATCATCATCATCAACCAAACAACCGTCCTTTTTTGGATCATCTGCAACAACCAGTGGTGACAAGACGACAACTTCATCAGGTGATAATACAAAGTCAACATCGTTCTTTGGCGCACCCAAAACAACAACTAGTGATGTAAGTTCGGATGCGACAAAATCAGGATTTTCCTTTGGTGGATCAGCATTTGGATCCAAGGCACCAAGTGGTGAAAGCGCTTCATCAAAACAAGGATTTTCTTTTGGTACTCCAGCAGCAACAGCATCAACCAAGACACCTGCTACTGGTAGTGGTAGTGAAAGCACATCAGCAACACCTGGATTCTCTTTTGGTACACCAGCAAAGACAACAAGTGAAAGTGAAGGAACAAAGGGTGGATTTTCATTTGGAGCACCATCCAAGACAAGTACGACTGAAGGCGAGAGCGCATCCAAGTCACCATTTTCATTTGGATCAGCTGCAAAAACAACAACCGAGGCACCAAAGAGTGGATTTTCTTTTGGAACACCTGCAAAGACAACAACAGAGACTGATAAGACTTCCAAGTCACCTTTTTCATTTGGTACACAAGCAAAACCATCGACTGAAGCTGAGACATCAAAGGGTGGATTTTCATTTGGAACACCTGCAAAGACAACAGCTGAAGCACCAAAGAGTGGATTCTCCTTTGGAACACCTGCAAAGACAACAACTGAGACTGAGAATACATCCAAGTCACCTTTTGCACTTGGATCATCAACAACACCAGCAACTACGACAGGAGAACAAAAGAGTGGATTTTCATTTGGTACACCAGCAAAGACAAGTGAAGCTGAAGCACCAAAGAGTGGATTTTCATTTGGAGCACCAGCAAAGACAAGTGAAGCTGAAGCACCAAAGAGTGGATTCTCGTTTGGATCACCTACAAAGACAAGTGAAACTGAAGCACCAAAGAGTGGATTTTCATTTGGTACACCAGCAAAGACAAGTGAAGCTGAAGCACCAAAGAGTGGAATCTCGTTTGGTACACCAGCAAAGACTACTGGGGAGACTACTACTACTACTGCAACTACATTAGGTGGCAATACATCATCTTTCAGTATTCCTAGTGTATCATCAAGCCAACCTAATGCACCAACAACAACACCATCTTTTTCATTTGGTGCTCCTCCATCCACTTCTCAATCATCGTCAGCAGATACTGCCAAGGCAACCATTTCTTCATTCAGCAGTCAGCAACCATCAACAGATTCTGGTAACAAGTCTGCATTTTCTTTTGGTACTCCAAGTTCAAAATCTAGTGAAAGTGCTTCAAAACCATCGTTCTCTTTTGGTGCTCCTCCTTCATCACAAGCACAAGATACAAAGCCATCATTTTCTTTGTCGACATCAGCAACTAAAAAGGATGATACCACAACAGCTGCTTCCAAGCCATCCTTTTCTTTTGGTCAACCAACTACCACAACATCTGCTGCACCATCTTCGTCACTCTTTTCATTCAGCAAGCCAACTACTACTACAGAAGCAAGTTCAACATCATCTACACCTGCTGCTACTACTGCTGCTGCTCCCACTTTTTCGTTTGGACCAAAGAAGGATGGTGAAAAGAAGGATACAGCAACAACTGCATCACCTTTCTCATTCAAGACTCCTACTACCACTGGTGGCACCACAACAACGGCAGGCACCGGTGGTTTCTCATTTTCATCACAGCCAGCTGCTGGTACTGGTGGAGCTACTGCTGTACAGCCTGACGCATTTTCATTCAACAAGATGATTCAAGATATGGAAAAGATTGCATCCCAACCACCTGGCATGTTCCAAGCATCGCTTATGACTCCTGCTTTACGTGGATTACAGTATGTATTATCAGAGATTCATCAAAGAAGAATCATACTCATCATTCATGATACTTTAGGCAAAAACACATTGTCACCACCACCAACTTTAGGATTGATAACATCCTTTTCAGTACACGATTTTCTGAACTACCTGAGCAAGCACAACGTGAATTGGACCAGCTTGAGCAATACATTCGTTCTGAAAGTCAGCGCTGCGAATTTGTCAAGAAGCAAGGTGTTCATAAGCATGGCAATCTTATCCAAAGTGCACAGCAACAAACAGATTCATTATATCAGGTATGGGTATTCAAGGACATTTACGTGTATAGGATCTAACACGATATACTAGCAATTGGGAGCATTGTCAAGCAGTTTGAAGCGTCAAATGGAACACATTGAGCAATTATTTGACCAGGCAGGAGCTCAACTTCGTCACGCTGCCGATGCAAGCAATATTATTGAAGCTATCAAGCATCCTGGTAGTTCAGGTCGATGGTTGTTTGGTTATGGAACGGATGATGAGTAAGTAGTGTTTTTGCGATTGATGATCAGTGACTAATATGTGTCATGTAGTTACTTTGTCAACTTGGCTTATTCACTACAAGAGCGATTGGATATATACAGAAACACAGTTTGGGTAATGCTGGAAGCCAAAGTTTGAAGAAGGAGTATAGAACTCATCTTGTTCAAATAGGAAATCGAGCGAGCCACTGAATCATGGTCCAAGCATGAAAGTCGCACTCCACAAGGTAAGATTATAACAATGACATGACTTGTTCTGCAATAAGCTGATGATGACCATAGATATTGCAAGGATTATGCGTGAACAACACAATACATTCTTGGCATTGGCAAGTCGTGTTGCTGCTTTGGATGAAAGCGTGCGGATCGAGAAAGATCAGTTCCAACAATATCTCAAAATGTACACGTGATTGTAATACAAATGACATTAAATACATGTTTCTTCATGCTTTACAATGGTTGGCTTTTGATCAGGAGTGATTAGGTAGTCTTTGTCTCTGTGCTGTGTTGGAATAAAGTTGCATGTTTCTCAGGTACACATGTTCATAGCGTGTTATGCAAAATGTTGATTCTTGTTGATACAATCCCCAATGTTAAAGACATGTACATGATAATGAAGTACTTGGGCAATCGACAGCAATAGCGATCAAGTGATCTTTTTACGAGAACATGCTACACTATCAAAGGCTTGTCTTGTTACATATGTGTCAATATCTTTTGCCTTCATGTGCACACCAACAGTTATATATAAATCAGCCTTCAGATAGGAAGAGCATGTGTGATCCAGAATGCGCGTCTACTAGGCAACCGTGTGGCACCAATTGCTGTTCGTCAGCGCTTTGGAAGCACAGATTGGTCCCATCCAGTCTATATTCTTCTGCTTTCACTACTACCACCATATACTGCTGTATATCAAAACCAGTATATCATCGATTGATGTGCAAAGATTTTTGGATGTATTTCTTTTTTGAGCGAATGCTAGAGACTAAAAGTACAAATGAGGAGCGGATGGATGTGTAATGGAGTGGGATGAAGTGATTGAGAAATGTAATGTGAGAATGCTTGTATGGAAGATGAATGACAATAGTTATTATAGTATTGGGTAATAAGATGGAGGAGAAGATGTATCGTATGGTGTTGATCAAGCGAGCAATCGCGTATCCAAGCCATAACCAAAGTCCATTACCATGACTGTGTTGTCTTGACGTGCACTATTGACAAGTATGTTAGCTTTTGTGATGGATACACACTGTTTCATCGCATGACTTACGCTATGATTTTGCTCTTGTCAAACTTGACATCAAAGATCCAACTTGCTTGAGCAGCTGATTCAAAGCTCAAAAGGCATTCACCGGTTCTATATAATGTCAGATGTTAGCTCTTTTAGCCAAAAGAGTAAAAGCATGATCAAAGTATACCTTATGCTCCACACGCGAACAGTTTGGTCATATCCTGAGCTTACAATCTTTTCATCATCGAATTGGAGTGCTCGAACAAGGCCAGTATGACCACAGAGAACCATAGTGCATATGCCAGTCTAATTGATACATATATGAGCAAAAATGTAAACCAATCGAAGACTTTAACTTACCTCTGCATCCCATACACGAACAGTCTGGTCATTGGATCCACTGACAATGCGTTTGCCATCAAAGCGTATACAAGTGACACCATGTTCATGGCCAAGGTATTGTCGAATACAAGCACCAGTGGTAATATCCCACATCATGATGGTACCATCACCTGAACCAGAGACCAGATAATTGCCAAAGAGTTGGATACTATTGACAGGACCACTATGACCTTGAATGACGCGTACAAGAGCACCTGTATTGAAATCCCATATCCGGATCGTGGTATCCTTGGATGCGCTTACAATATATTGATTGTTGTAGCAAATATCAAATACACCACTCGTGTGTCCCTGATAAACAAGTCAGCACATGCAGTGAAACAAACAATGGAGAAGGATGCATACCTGAAGTTGACGTAATGGTTGACAGCGTTGGATATCCCAAACAATGACTGTGGCATCCGATGATCCTGAAATGAGAACTTGATCATCATATTTGAGACAAAGAACACTGCCCGTATGACCCTTGAGTGATCCAATGCATTGATAAGTAGCCATATCCCAAAACTTGATAGTGCGATCACGACTGCCAGTAATCATCTTGTGATTATCAAATTGCATGCAATATACGCCACTTTGATGTGCCATTAATGTGTGAGTAGTGACTCGACCGGTTTGCCATCGATGTACAAGTTGATGCTTTTGCTTGTAAAGGTAGTGCCAATCAATACGTTTCTCATCCATAGTATCATCTGATCGCACGGTCCATTGTTGTTCAGCCATGCGCATACGCCATAGTTCATTGTCATGATAAATGGTTCTCCAATGACGACTCACTCGAGATACAGCCAGTAAACTATCGAGATCAAGGAGTGACAAGATGCGACATCCAAGCTCGTATGGAAGTTGTGCAAGAAAATCTATGGAATACATTAGGTTAGTTGATCATCCCCAATATGTCAAGAATAATGATACTTGCCTACTTTATTGCCTGCAGTTTCAAAGGGATTCTTTGGACGAGCCACAGTCAACTGTGTCGAAAGAGTATCCAGGTTGTAGATAGGATCCGGTGCAGTAGGTTGACGAGTACGACTTGCTACAGGTAGAGCTTCTTCCATGACAATGTCGTTACAGAAGAGAGGCTTGGCTATGGGCATCTGGTTGGACAAAGAGTGCTGATGGTGAATGTAGAATGACATGGTATATGTTCCTGTATCTGTGCAAGTGACAATAAAGGAGGAAGAAAGAGGAGTAGTCGTGTATTGACTGGGACTTAAAGAACAATAAGTATGAGAAGAAAGGACACGAGAGAGGAAGGATAAAGTGGTGGCTGCCCCTTGAAGCTTTTAAGACAACAAACATTTGCTTTGGTGTGTGTCGACCATAAAAGGGTGAATTGCCAAAATTGTTCAAAGGAAAAGCACAACCACAAAAGGTAACTGGAGGAGTTTAACATTGGTAGATCCGACATGCATGAAAAACAACTCTCTGGTGTCCAAGACAAGTAATGTAGTAACCATGTGAACAATATCATATTGGAATAAACGTGCATTTGCTATTACAACACTCTACAAGACATGTGGACATGGAAATGTTTCAAAAGTAGTGGTATCAGTGTGCATGCTATGATTGCTAGTACTGCTACTATTATGAAATACCAACGTATCGGTACAAGTCATTGTATCACCATTTTAGCTTCTTGTCTGACAGGCTTCTCCCCCTTTAACCCCCCGCATCAAAGCGACACAATAACGCATCCATTTTCAGATAACTGTTATTCCACATGCATTCTCACACGCACATGCAGCACTTTTATCACAATTCACACAACTGGATTCTTTCTTGTTTTGATAATAGATCTTCAAAATAACATAACAAAGAAGGAGGAGGATAATAACAAGGATATAATAGGAGGGAGAGAAGGAAAAAGGGTACAATCAACATTATCGTTTGACACGTCCTGCAGATCCTTCTTCTAATCCATTGAATACTTCATGTACTTCAGCTTGCCCATCAAGATGATCCCAAAGGGCTGTAGTGTCTCCACCTTTATCATTGGCACGCATCTGCTTGAGCCACTCATTACCATCTTCCTTGCAGTATTGCCAACACCAAGCAATCAACATCCCACTGATATTGCGTTCATGACACCTCCTTACAAGGTCCAAAAAGTTGTCAAAGGATAGTTGTTGATATGCTCCAAGCAACGCTACCTGTGAAGCATACACATTGTTGGACAGGACACTGACAATCGTTGGGATAACGTGATCGTGGTTGCTATGCTGGTGCTTCTCGCCATGTTGCTCTGTTGATGCCGCCAATTCAAGAAGAGATTCAAAGTAGTGTGTTTCTTGTTCTTGAGAAGACTTGGATCGAGAGGAATGAGTACTGCAACCTTTGCCTGTGAAACAGCCTGAACATGTTTGGCAGCTCATTTTGTATGTGGTGGATGTACAAGAGCCGTGCTGACCTGGTGATTCATTCAGTTCTTTTCTCAGCCATTACTTCTTCATAGATAGACTTTTGAACTAGGATCCCTATCACTGGGAACTTGGTTAGCCTATTTTGTTGCCTCTCTACTCCAATTCATATCACAAGACTTGTATCACCAAAAGTTCAAGAAGATAAATATACACATGTAGATCAAAGATATAACAATAAACCTTTTCCCACCTTCCTTTCACTCTATATAACTCATTTTATCCTTCCTTTTGACTCTTATTCTCACATGTTGTTGATACGATCCCTCTTTCTCCTGATTTATGCTTCAATTTGTTGGATGTGTTGTTCTGCTGCCAAAGATGAAGGCTCTTTCAAAGTTGGTGTAGGCATTGGCGACATCACAGGGCCTGCTGCCGAAATTATGATGATGGGATATGCTGAACTAGGACAAACTGACAAAGGCATTTTGCAACGCATCTTTGCAAGAGCTTTCATTGTTGCTACTGATACAGATCGTGTTGTTTTTGTCAATACGGACACTCAATCCATGGGTGACATTGTCAAGAAGCGAGTGGTGAAGAAATTACAAGAATTATACGGCAACAAGGTGTATACTGAGCAAAATGTGATGCTTTCTAGCACACATTCTCATAGCAGCATGGGTGGATACCTGCAACATGGTACATAATTTACTGGGATTGGGATATTTACCCATATATGTTCAAGCTTTGTTTGACCAACAAGCATGTATATGCATAGCTCTTTATGAAATCAGTGTTCTGGGATGGATTGAAGAAACAACCAAGCCTATGGTAGAAGGCATCGTCAATGCCATTGTTCGTGCTCATGATCATTTACAAGAAGGCAGTGTCACTGTGAGTCGTGGTGAATTGCTAGATAGCAATATCAGTCGTTCACCAGCTGCTTATTTGCTCAATCCCAAGGAGGAACGTGACGAGTACAAGTACAATGTGGATAAAGATATGACACTTCTCGGTTTCCGCGACACAGATGGCAATGGTCTTGGATTAGTGAATTGGTTTGTGTTGCTCTTTGACAAAATTATACATAGGAACTCATGTAATCTTTCCTTTCTCAAAGGTTTGCTGTACATGGTGTCTCAGTCAATAATACCAATCGCTTGGTCAATGGTGACAACAAGGGTTATGCTGCTTATGCTGCAGAAAAACACTACAATTCTGGAAAACCTGGAGGCAGAGGATCCTTTGTAGCTGCCTTTGCACAAGCAAATGAAGGAGATGTCAGTCCCAACACTGAAGGAGCTTATTGCACAGGCACCAATATACCTTGCGATGGAACGCGTGAAACGAAATGCCCAGGTACATCTACTTGTAATGGAAGGTAATACAAGCATCCACGTATGCAGCAACATCCAAAAGAAGCAAAAAGACGTAACTCTAAATTATGAAATTGTGTACGTGGGGAAATGTAGAGGACCTGGATGGAAAACAAGCGATCTTGAATCCAATCGCATCATTGGCCAGAATCAAGCTGACAAAGCTATTGAGCTATTTGATCATGGTGACAAGCTCATGACTCTATCAGGTCCCATTGACTATCGTCAGAAATACTGGGACATTAGCAATGCTGTCATCCATCATGAAGATGGTACCAATGCATCAACATGCCCAGCTGCCATGGTAAAGTGATGATGCATCTTACATATTGCTATTTGGCTCACATTCTTTGTTGTTTATGCATTCAGGGATACGCTTTCGGTATGCAAAATACATTATACTGCATCAACATGTCATGTTCACTCACATATTCTTTGTAGCTGCTGGTACGACAGATGGACCTGCACTCTCTGTATTCTACCAGGTATTTGATAGCTCAACAATCAGTACTTTTTCTCATTCACTGACCTATAACATGTATAGAATACAACGCATGGTAATCCATTTTGGGATCTTATAGCTGACTTGCTCAAAAAGCCAAGCAAAAAGCAAGAAGAATGCCAACAACCCAAGCCTGTGCTGCTCAATACAGGCGAGATCACTTTTCCCTATGAATGGCAACCAAGTATCATTGATGTGCAGCTGATACGCATTGGCAATCTTTATATTGCAGCTGTGCCATCTGAAATGACTACTATGAGTGGAAGGCGTCTTCGCAAGACTATCAAAAAGGTGTTGATTGAGCAAGGTGTGGGAAATAATGACACCATTGTGATCCAAACAGGTCCTGCTAATGGATATGCAGCAAGTATTCACGAGCACCAAATCATTGTCCAACATGCTCATCTTTTATTGTCCTTATTTAGTCCTATTGTGCAACTTTTGAAGAATACCAAATGCAGCGATATGAAGGTGCCTCGGTAACGTAGCACATTTGTATACAGCAGCAGGGACCGACATGACTCACACACATATTATTAGACACCTTATGGTCCACATACACTGGAAGCTTACATTCAAGTGTTTACTGAATTGGCTACAGCCATGGCTAAAGGCGAGCCAATGAAAGATTCTGAAGAGTTACCTGATTACACTGGCAAAGCCTTCAATCTATCACCATCCTATCCAGCTGACAATCCTGGGGTGGGAAGATCCTTTGGCGACATTATCAAGGATGTAAACAAGGATGGCAATTATTCACGAGCAGATCATCCTGTGGTATCAGCTACTTTTGTTGCTGGTAATCCACGCAACAATGTCATGTTGGATGGTACCTTTTTGACTATTGAGCAAAAACAGCAAGATGACAACAATTCATCCACTTGGAAAGTGATTCGAAATGACCACGACTATGATACACGATTTCACTTTTCTTACAAGGCCAAGCTGTTTGGATTGTCCCAAGCCAAGATTGAATGGCATATTGATGACAATGTACCAGGTATGTGGGATTGAAAAGTACATAAAAGCAGCGCAAGATGAGCTGACATGTTATGTAAAGAGGGGACATATCGCATTGGATACTTTGGCCATCACAAAAAGTCTCTTTCTGGGTAAGTTGTTGTACTTTTATGCAGTATACATGTTGGCTCATTTCTATTGTACTTTTTGTAGCGAGATCAAGTCCTATTATGGCTACTCATCCGAATTTACTCTAGTATAGTTGACTTCAATGCCATCAAAGTGACAATTGAGTCGAATGAATCATTACGTGTTACACATACACGATGCACTTGGTAGCTGTAACAAGCAGATAAAGCACACATAATTCATATACAAGAATGGAGTTAATTGACTCGTTTCGCCATAAGATGTAATGACGACTATTTATTCACAGTGTAGTAATCTCTTCTATTATGGTGACAGTGTGGCAGTGTCTAATTTCATGTGTTCTGATGTGCAGTGTAAATAGACAGTGTTGTCCCAATGGCAGATTAAGCTGGATGGCTCGACTTGAATTTATCTTGGGGACGCAGCAGCGAATTTTGGGAGACAACTGCTTTTCTCTTTTCTTTCAAGCTCATACTCACTTTACACGTACACGACTCCCATTCAAGCCATGCATTCAAGGTATGTGTTATAAAGAAGCTCATGTTGGGTTGTTGTATTCATACAGTCGGGTACATTCATAGGCAACAAGTGTTCAAGCGGACTGAGTGGTTGTTGTAGCCAGACGTGTCGCTCTTACTGTTTCGTTGTTATGCCGCTTCAAGTTTGGTGCCTACAGGTACAGTCAAAGAGCTCAATGCTGCAGCAGGACTTGCTGCATTAACCGTTTAAGCTTTGTGTAGACTTCAAGAACAAACGCAACAAGACTTTGGCTGTTTCTTTTGGTTTTTGACTATCACTATGGCTTCAACAAGGTCTCTTTACTTTGTTTACGCATCACGTGTTATATGAAGAAGGCAAGTAGAAAGAAGGTTTATTTGGTCAGGCAGTATGCAACTTTGGGCACCATCATCTTCTTGGGTTCGACTCCCAGCCTGTACCTACAACAAATGACTATTTGACATGTTTGGATGAAAACAAGTATGAGCCTGGAAACTATCAAAAGTGGCATCTTCACTTGTCATGGATGGAAATGGCGCTGCATTACCTTTCTCTCTTCTAAAGATGTCGCTGGCTGCATCACATATCTTGGTGATATCCAAAAAGGAACATGCAACCTCCTTCTTTTCCACTGGTGTCCTAGATGACTGTCACGGCCAAGACGACAATGTCAAAAGCAGCTAGAAGCATTGTTCATTATTCACTTCCCCATGGCTAGCTTACTATAAAAATGTACATCTTATCTTGTGAATTACAGCTTAGTTGGTTCCATTATCAGTCTTATGACAGTATAAAGACAACATCATGTACTTTGTGTCATCCCCATGGCGCACATGCAGTGTAGCAATAACAATGAAAATACAGCTCGTTATGTGTATGGAGGAGCGATCCTTTCCCAAGAGTATGCTACACTATCATGCAGACTTGCTTTGTTACACATCAATCCCTTCGCCTTCACATATACGTATGCACATCAGTTTTGTGCTGTGAACATTGCAATGTATTACTAGCATATGAATCAGCGTTCTGGCAATAAGTTTCTTATAGTGTGTGGTCCACAAATACATCCAGGCATTAGTTGCTTTTCTTTTCTCACTAGCCAGCGCTCTGTAAGCGCAGATTGACGAACATGGCTCCATTTGTAGATAGATATTCTTTTGCATTTGCTACCCTTGGCACCATATTGATTACATTGCTGTAGGTCTCTTCTTCAAGTACATCCTCCTCATAAGCTAGTTATGTAGATGTTGATCCAAGTGTGGAGGATTGATTGAATGCAACTAGTCATTGCTCATTTCTTTATGTGTACAATCGTCTCTAACTTTCCACATGCTTCAATGCATCTCCTTTCCTTCCAGTATTCTGAGATCTCATCTAGTCCTATCAGTAATAGATCATCATAAACAGGGTCCGGGGGGGGTGTGCGAAAGATGATGCATGAAAACGTGTCGAGAAAGTAATAGCTCAGCATTATCAACACAAAGTGAGAACTCTTGCTCAGCTTTCCTTTGGGCTGCCATATGTTAATAAAGATTACCAACCTGATGACAAGATGGTGCCTTGTTCCATTCCAGGCACGTAGAGAACAAGCTTCATCCCTGATTTGACTTTCATTGTGTGTGACACTTTTAAAGTTCTTTGTCTGATCTCAATTTATTTGGGACCATTTCTCTCTCTGCCTCTTTCTTTCAACTCGCTCTCCCTCTCTCCCTCTCTCTCTCTTTCTCAACCGTTGGCAACATGAGTGCTCGCAATAACGGCCCTGCAGGCAAATTCCGCATTGAAGCTTCTTGGAATGAGGCGCATACTACTTACAGAGCAAACGGTAAGTTGACATGCTTGGATCTTGGTCGTTTTCACGGTCCACATGGCCTACTCCCTTGACGCGACCACTAATGAAGCCTTGTAGACCAAATGCCACTCCCAAAGACTTTGAAGTGTATCTTTTGCAATCAGGTACAGAAACATACGCGTTTTTGTATTGTCTTTCTCTCTAACATGATGCACATGTGCCTGTGTATAGGAGAAACAACTCGATGCATTCTCCAAGACTCAGTTGGCAAAGGTAAGACATACTAAATGAGATGGATGATTGAAAGCAAAAGGATACTTATTTCATTCTATTTAGGCTACTTTCAATCGTAAGTGTGATCGTCTTGCACAATGGACATCTTTACTGACATTCAGCTCTCAGCATATGCACCTGCTGGATACAACAATAAGAAGAAAACCATCACCTGCAAGCAATGCACCGCTAAGCAGACCGTTACGTTGACTTGTATGACTTGTACCAAGACGAAGCCATTGGAACAATTTGCCAAAGTATGTATTACGTATTCTAGATGATCCATGTGTTGACAACTGTATTTAGAACCAACGTCGCCACAATGAGAAAGCACGATGCCTAAAGTGTATGAAGAAGCGTGAAGAAGAGGACATGAACGATTCTGAACCAGATGATTCATCGGATGAGGATGAGCTTCGCGAGACTTGGCATGATTTCACATAAACAAATAACGCCACACTATGGATTCCCCCTCCCCTTTCCCCCCAAACATTAGCAGATAGTGACATGTACATAACAAAAAGCAAATGAAAAAGTGAATTGCTGTTTAGCGGATTGGAAATATGCAAAGATGTGTTTAAAAAAGGGGGGGGTATTTAAGATTATAGACATGCGTATTATAAAAGATCACCATCCAACAAACAAACTAGTGGATAAAGAACCACGTACTTTCATATCCAAATCCAATTCTGGAGATGTACGCGTATTGCTTATACGACGATGATGACCGGATACAGTGCTCGTACTACGTGAATGGAACCGACGCTGTGGTTGGTGTAGCTGTTTTCTCGATGGAGTTGATGACGACGTTGACAATGATCTTTTTGGCTGATCCCTGCTGTTTTCTATGGGACGTTGGAATATGCTAGCTAGAATCCCTGACAGGATGGAGGATGATTGTTGTTGTTGCTGTCGCTTTTGTTCTTGTTGCAAGCATTTGGCTTCTTGTTGTTGACGTTGTAACATGTACTTTTCTTTGAGTCGTTTGACATAATCAATTTTCAGATCATTGAGATTGGTACGCAGCTCACCGATCTCTTTGAGCAATGCTTGATAAAGTTCACTGGTTGGCAGTAATGTGTTACAACCTGGTGGTACTGTAGTTGCAAATTGCCGATCCATGTCAACAAGAATATGTTCAATCATGGCATTGCTGAATTTGCCCATTTGTGGCATATCAAAGACACTCTTGGCTTGTCGGCTCAATTCAAGTGCTTCAGTGCCTTTCAGCCTTTCGAATTTGTCTTTGGCTGCATCATGCAGATCCATTAAATGCTTCACTTGGATAAGTATTGTTGCTGTGATAGGTTATCATGATTGACTTACTTTTTCAAAGGATAATGAGGAAGTATGGTTCAATTCTTGATTCATCGTCTTCGTTTCCAATATGTAATGGTAGTGATGATGGTGTTGAATGGATGATGCATTATCTTCCTCACTATCATCAGTAGAGGATGATTCTTCCTCAGGTACAGAAGCCATGGTTGATACAGGTGTTGAGAAAGAAGGCATTAATTGATGGGGTGGTGGTAATTCACTGCTTAGAGTGCTGAGATCATTCCATGACATTTTGCGCTCATTGAGCTTGTTATGTGACACCGTGGTGGCCTGTGTCACGTTATCAGCTGATGTTGCATTAATATGAATGATCGGCATATGAGATACCTGGTTGAGAAGACGTGATGACTTTGCATTACGTGTCTCCACAGATGCTTGTAATGTTTCATATGCACGAGTCAAGGATGCTGTGGATGAAAAGTGTGAATAAAAGATGAATGAAAGAAGCAATTGACTCACCATGTTTATCTTTCATGGCTCTCATTCGAGATTGTAAGGCCTTGTCATTCTTGCGTAAGGTGTTAACTTCTTGCTGCATATCATCCAGCTTTATGATCAATTAGTTTATCGCGATCTATTGATACAAGACGACTATACCTTGGCACGAAGCATTTCTTCACGAGCATGTGCTTCGCGTGATTCAATTTGAAAAGGCTGCAACTTTTCGATTTCCAGTTCCTTTTTCCTCAGTTCATTGGATAGCTGTGTACATCGATTGTTGGCTATTTCCAGATCTGCAGCTGTTGCATCTAGTGTCTAATCAAGAGATATAAGTATCTTTATCTGAAAAGAAAAATAAAGGGAGAGGATAAAGAGAATGTTGGTTATTATCCTACCGACCGATTGGGTTCTTTTCCACTTCCAGTACCACTTGTTCTTGTCTTGATGAAGCTCCTGCTTTGCTGAATCCGATACTTGCATCGCTTGTTCCAAATCACGTATACGTTCACGATATTCATGTGCCTAATCGAGATCAATCCTATAAGCATATCATTTTCACATGACGACTAGGTACCGCGCGCGGGGAAATAGAGCAAATCGGGTATCAGGGCACACACACTTGCCTTGCTATGCAGATCCTTTTTCAACTTGTCAGTTTCAAACACATATTTGTCATGTTTCTGCAGTAAACTTTGCCCAATTTCTGGTATAATGCACATATATAGGAGTCAAAAGTGACATACTAGCAACAAGGAGGATGCTAAACATACCAGCAGCAAGTCGAGCATCAGTTTCGAGCTTTTGAACAGTACGTGTCCAAGATTGTAATGTAGGGCAATCGGATAGACCACAGCAGCAGTCATCCATTGTAAGTGACATTGATATATCCGAATCATTGAATACAAGGTCAGTTGCTGCTGTTTCTGTTGCTGATGATGAATTGAAGGTGGTAGTAGTGGTACTAGTAGTAGCCAACATGTTGGTAGTATTCAATCGATTACAGCGTAGCATGATACGAGATCATCAAGAAGCTGGGGAGCATGGATGATGAAAAGTGTGAAAGAAAAAAGAGTTTGATGGAAAAAGAGTGAGAATGGTATTAGAAAACAATGAGATGCGATGTTCACGAGATGTTTTCCTTTCAACCCCCACTCCTTTCCCCTTTCTGTGTGTAATGACAAAGAGAGCAAGACGCCACACACACGATCACACCGTTATGGAAAAGCTTTGCAGTCTTCACGAAAAAAGGGAGAATGATCCATCGTGTGCATCTATTTACCCATGCGTCACCTGGTAAATCCCATTTTGATATAATAAGCCGGTCTTGTCGATATAGAATGATCCATATAGCTGTATCAAGTAGTCTTTGTGATGGGCTCCTTTTATGTCCCTTGTCCCTCTTTATGCTACAGAATTGCCACGGTACGTAGCAACCATCAGCACAGATGTTGCATTGTGAACAAAGCAATAACCAATGACCAAATTGTTTGTGTAATGCATGATGCATGATCTTATACTTTGTGCAGCGTTGTTTTTTCTCAAAACAGGCAATTGTCAATTAGGTCTGCTGGTCAAAATGTTCCCAAGCTCATTGGCTTCTCTCCTCGTTCACCCCCATCTCTTTATCATTCAACATTCTCCTTCTCAACATGTTTTACACCCCATGAATTCAAATGATCTGGTTGTAAGCAAAACACTATTCTAAATTAACAACTGTATTCACAATAATGATACCCATAATGAGAAAGTGACATGGGAGGTTTGATAAAGATAAATATATGTATAGGTAAAGAGATATGGGTAAAGGAGTGGGTGGTGATGATTGTCGCCCTTATGTCTGTGGTCGTTTCTTCTTTCGTAATGACATTTTAAGACTTCTTGATAATGTTTCAGCACGTGAAGGAGGGATAGCTGGTTCTGGTAATTCGGAAGGAGTAGGTAAATCCACCATCATACTTGCTGGACGTACATCAGATGGTGGTGGTGGAGAGCGCATAGTTGAAAATACAGGTGACATTGGAAGTGAAGGTGGTAAAGTGCTGGCAATTGAACTGGTAGCCGAGTTTTGTCGTGTCAATGCAGGTCGTTCCTGAGTAGATTCGCGTGATAGGGGTGATGTTCCTCCTCCAGTTCCACTACCAACTCCTGTTATTGATGCTGAGCGAGAAACAAGACTGTTGCCACTGCCAATGGTTGTCGTGCTACTACTTGTTCCCATAGCATGTCCACCATCCAATGGATGCTCTGATTCTTGTTGTCGATGACTATCCTTGTACTTGTGAAGATATTCAATTTCATCCTTGAAATTCTTCTTGAAGACTACATAAAAGAGAATGATGAATATAAGGATGATGATGAAAATGACATGTATACTTACAATCAACCAGTGTACGATGGAAAGGTCTCATATCATGTGATACCAATCGTCGATGGATTTCCAAACAGTGTTCAATAATCTCAACCTATACCACCATATAAGTTCACCTAGTCATAAACCTTCCTTCTTTACATACCTGCTCATTGATAGCAGTCTTGAGTCGCCTAACCCATGATCGCATATCTGGATTCTTTTCCCAATACCAGTCAGTGAGAAATGCCTTCTTGTACAAAGAAACACCACCATTGACAGGTGCATCCACTGCTCCATTAAGTGCCATAGAGAAAGGACTGATATTGACTTGCACATTGGATTGCTTGCTGCGTTGTGTAAGATATGCTGCATACTTGCGTTCAAGGGCCATCAACTCAGCATTCTTGTTCTCCATGGCCAATACTGCATTCTCAATAGGCGAAATCTCCAAATCTTCAACAGACACAACCTTGGAACGACGAGCAGTAGATGGAAATGATTCTTCACATGTAAACACAGTCTTCATTGTCCACAAGTTCAAAAAGTCAATCTCAGGCTTGCTAGCATCTGGTGGCTCCTGTTGCATCGTAGCACCCTTATTAAATGGTCTTGAATATGAAAATCGCCATACATCATTGGATGCATAATACTTTTTGATGTTGTCAGGAATAAGTGGATTCTCCAAAATATCAACATTGCTTGGTTCGGGAGTAACAGCTGTAATATGCAAATACTGAGCATCCACTTCATTATCAAGTTCACGTAGCTGTTCATCAGTCAACACAGTCGCTGTTGCATATTTTCCAGATAAGAGCTGAGCATTTGGATGTTGATTCTGCATGCGTTCCACAAATGATGCCATCTTCTCCCATTCCAATCCACGATAAATGAATTGCTGATGTCGTACACTTGAAGGAAATCCACGACCATAAAATGCAACACGAAAGTATTCAGCAAAGTAGCGCTCCTTCTTGGCAATGTCTTCAGCAAATTGAGCTTGTCGTTGCAATATCTCGCTCAGCTTGGTATAGTCAAACAATGTCGATTCGTATTCAGCTGCCAATTCCTTGCATAATCGTATACACAACTCCCATGCACTGCCTTTTTCCATATATGCCAACATCTCCTTGTATAATCGCTCCTTGCGTGCAAATGCGCTTTGTGCTGGTAAATTCAAATCAGGAATCGCTTCCAATTCTTCATGTGGATCCCAAGGAATAAGGTTTGCATGTAGTTGCAAAGTCAAGGCTGCTTCAACATGATTGTTGCTGTCAACATGCATACCAACAAGCTGATGTACATATTTGATGTAGATGTCTTCACGCTTGATCACTTGAATAAACTCCATCAACTTGAGCATAGCACTGATTCGATCCTCCACAAACTCATCATTGTCCAATGGTAATCCTCGAATCTTGAGCAACAAATCCAAAAACTTGTACAATGAATCCACCAGCTTGCTTCCAGTGTCAATAAAGACATCATCCACCTTTCGAGCACGTAACTTCTTTTCAAGTGCTTCATACAACTCTGGAATCAACTTGACCTTGATACTGTCATTGCCTTTGTTCTCATTCATCACAAGCAAATCAATAGTGCTGATCAACAAATTCTGCACACGTGATAACTCGCCAAAGGTTTGCAGCTCGATAGCAATGATATCTGCCATAATGTTGACAGCTGTTGCTCGCACCTTGTCATGCAAAGTCAAACTCGTGCCACACAATGGTCGTAGAATCACAGGAACAAGTGAAAGTTGTAAAGAAGATGGTGATGTTGCAGAAATAGTGCCATTGTTCTGATTCGATGTTGCCAACTGATCATCATCATCTGCTTGTTTCTCGTCATTCAATTGTCGTGTCTGCACTTGAATGTCATGTCCAGTAGTTGTAGTGTTCTCCATCTCATCTTCCTCGCCTTCATCTGCTGAAATAAACTTCTCCTCTTCAATGGTGTCATTGGATGAATACCCATTCACTTGTCGAGTACTTGCTGCTGTTGCTGTCACTTTGGGTCCTGCCAATCGCCACAATGTCATCAGACTCTTTGCACCAACGACACCTTTCATATTGTCTGCCAACTTCCATACAACACGCTGCGTTTGTGGCAAGAATGTCTCGATATCCAAACGTGGACTTGACATGACACGTAACAAACCAACCAAGAATGTACGCCACAAATCCTCAATGACAGTGTCCTCAGTATGATGATGATCCGTGCGTAAGCCTGGTAGATCAAACACAGCTACTGCAGGTCCAAGAATGTCGCACAATACAATCTTGTGTGCAATCACTGACAAATTGAGCCAAGAATCAGGTAACTTTCTTGTATCAGCTGCTTCATCTTGCTCATGATGGATACTGTCATCTTTTGCATGTGATTCATCTAGTCGTTGCACACTGTCACCAAAAAGCATTGCCATACACACATGTACCACTTGTCGTAAAAATGACGCCATAGCTTCTGCACCATCATTCTCATACATGTTGCATAAGAAATCCACCCATTGCTGCTGTGGTGTCAAGTGAAACAATTCCAGCAATACCACTGTGATATCAAGCAAGCCTGTTGTCACCATAGCAGCAAGATTGCCAGTTGCCACCACTGAAGGATTGTTCTTGAGTGAAGTTGCTTGAAATGGATATGTGGATGGAAATGGAGTCGTTGGTGATGTTGCCAATGCTTGCAATACAACAGAAAATCCACCAGGTCCTTCAGTCGTTGTTGATCCAGTATGGCTACCAACACCACCACCACTACTACCACCAGTGCCACTGCTGCTGCTCATCATGGAAGGCGAATGTTTCAGAGTCATTGAACTGGATCGATCACGTAACACACTTAATGAATGCCTTGAACTTGTTCTACCACCTTGTGATGGTCCTCCTCCACTGGTATGTGATGATGATGTATCAGCAACACCCATGCCTGATGCATGAATAGCTTGAATTGTCAGTCGTTGCAGATCCTTGTAGGCATTCAAAAGCTGTGGCACAAGTTGTAATGCAATCTCTGTCGTTGTCATGAGCTCTGTTTGCTGCTGATATGATTCTTCAAGTGTAGCTGTATCCTCATCACCACTCGTAGCCATTGAAATAGGTCTTGACAAAGTGGACAATGATGGCGACATGGATCCAGAAGATAAACCAAGTGATGTCATTCCTGATAACTTGCGCACCTTGTCAAGCACTTCACTGATGATAGTCAATGACAGTCGTAAATATTCAAGCCATTGAACACGTGGTAATCGCATTTGCTGATGTTCCACAACTGCATCTGAATCATGCTGCCTTGAAAAAATGACATTCTTGGCTGCTGCCATATAAGAATTGAGCCACACTGTAATCCACTTGAACACACTCTTGGCCAATCCTGAACGACATGTGTGATCATTGAATACAGGTCCACGTACAATGGCAAGAATCATGCATAATCGATATCCAACCAACTTTCCAGTCACATGTGCACATCCATTGACAAATCCTGTAGTGATATCCACCAACTGTCGTGGAGTGAAAACGCGCCTTAGCTCACCAAGGATGTCTGCAAAATGTTGAAGTGCCAATGTTTGTGTACCAATCATGACGCTTGGTTGATCTGGACTCATCATAGCACCGATCAAGTCAAGAAGCTGCTGCAACTCCTCCTGAAACATGATATCACGTAGTCCACGTTCACCATCTTCTTCACGTTGTTGTTGCATTGCTCGTGATCGTACCATGAATCGAAACACATATTCCCACACCTTCATGCTGCTGCGTAGTCGTTTGGCTTTTCTTGGCTCACTTGGATTGGTACATAAACGCAACATGCCTTTAAGCATATGTTCATATACCAAATCATCTCGACTTGTTGATCCAAGACTGCCACTGTGTTGTTGTTGCTGTCGCATTCTTCGCTGATGCTGATGTTCAAGTCTGGCTGATGTATTGTCATCTGTTGCAAAACGCTGTTCCACATAGACATCCAATACAGGTCTGAAATTGCTGAAACGTCGATCTTGTACAATGCCAAGCACCCAAATGATAGCACCCAATGCTTCATCACACACTCGTTCACCACGCTTTGAATCTCGATGTCGATACACCAGAATATCCAACAATGCATCGAAAATGTCGTTCAAAAACTTGACTACTTCCATCTCACCAACAAAAGAAAACTTGTCCAGAATCTGCAATAGCTCATCATATCCACCATCATTCGATTCATTCACCAATACAGAACGCCAATTCAACAACTTGACCAATGTCTCATTTTGTGTATAGCGTGTCGAACACAAGAATGTTGTCACTGTCAATGTATCTTTGACTGGGCTCAATTTGGCAGCTGCAGCTACAGCATCTGTGAAGGAATGTTGTGATTCAGAAGTGACACTGTTGCTACTTGTGCTGTGTTGAATCGATGTCGAGCTGTAAGTGCGATTCGCGTTCTTCAGACTGTAAATCGATGTCGAATGCTTACTGCCACCACCACTAGTGCCACTCAAAGGTGATGATGATGATACCAAATCTTGTGCCTGTTGTTGTTGCATATTGAAAGGAGCTGAAGATCTTGAACACCATGCCACATTATCCAAGTATACACGAGGATGTGTCAATTGTCGATCATATTTGTACATGACAAGTGTATGCGTGCCATCTGCGACAAAGTATCGATGTGCTGGTGGAAGGAACAATGGCAAGAAACCCATACTGATCACCTTATCATTGCTGGCTTCACTAGATGATCCACTGCCTGTATGGCTGCTGCGATGTCGTACAGTGAAAAACAAGTGTACTCGTTCCCATAATCGATGATCCTTCATTTGTAACTTGAGCGTTTCACCCCATCGTGGCCGTTGTTCATGATAAAAAACAGTGCTATCCCAATAAGTCGTAAAGGGCGCACCAGCTCCTGCTGACAAGGCATTCTCAATCACTTCACCCGATACATTGTCACGTGCACAAATCGTCACTTGGATATTCTTGGATCGTGATGCAAACTGTACAAAATCACCAGCATTCAATGTAATGTATAATTCATTACGAGTATCATCAGGAAATGCCACATCAGGAAATCCAAGTCGTAATGTACGAGGCACATCTTGCAGCAGAGCAGCATTTGTCTTGAGCACATCATCCAATTGACCAAAGAACATACGTAGTGACACACACAATGTCTCTGCACGTGGATTCTTGACATAGTCCTTGGTGTTGTGAGCAATGATATCTTCATGCAACGTCGCAAATGTCGATTCAGATCCAGCCGTATAAATTGGAATATCATGCTCAGCTTGTGTAATATGCCTGAATCCACCACCACCTGCTGTTCCTGCTGATGTTCCTGATGTAACACCACCGCCCACTGTACCAGTGCCACTATTGATGCCTGCGATTGAACCATTGCTGCCAGTACCAGTACCACTTGTTGTACCAGCACCACTGATACTCGTACCACTGATACTACCAGTACCACTACTCACAGATCCTCCAGCTCCCATGGCATTGGTACCACCAGGTGATAAAAGTTCAGCTGTTCCACCAGGTGATTGATCCTCCTTTTCCAACAAGGGTCCCAAATGCAAGACTGCACATCCAAAAGGTCGTCGTGTTGCTGATGGCTGATACTTGTTGCTGTTGCCACGATGAGGAGGAGGAGTTGCTGAATCATGATGATTGTTGTTGTTGTTGTTGCCGCCACCAAAGAATAGAGATGCATGACTTCCAATGGTACCCAATGTATCCTTTTCCTTATCACTGTACTTCATATTGCCCAATCGTATAATACGACATACCAAATACAAGTGATCATTCAAATCATGTGCTGAAAGATCTGCAAATAAAGTCTGCAACTTGCCAATCTGTCGTTCATCTGTAGGCATCCCATTGAATGTCAACACCACCTGAAATGGTTCAGTCAGGAATCGATTCTCTGCTGCACTGTATAATGAAAAGTACAACTCTGTAAATTCTCCTGGCTGACAAATATGAGCAACACATGCTTTGTATTCGAAAAACAAGTGATGAAACTTGGCTCCTTTGTGTGATGATGTGTGTTGTGCTGGTGCAGCTGGTGGTAATGGTTGCTGTTGTTGTTGTTGCTGTGATGTAGGTGATGTTGCTGTATTTGTCGCAGGATCCATGGATGAAGGTGTTTTGGCGGATGGTGTGATGGAAGGACGTGAAACGACTTGAAATGAGCTTGTGAGTGGAATATGTTCAGCAAGTGCATATTTCCAATGCATCCTTAGCAACATGGGCAATGAAGTACTATTGGCATCCAAGATATAGCCTCGTTCAGGATGTCGAATGATCATTTCTCGATGTTGTGACAAGTTGAGCATGACCATACGATGAATGATCTCTTTGCGTAATCTCGACAATTCTTCCTTTGACAAGGCTTGATCCAATAATTGACGTCGTGCTTGAAACAAGTAGTTGATATGATCACGTACTGAATTGAATGCTGCATATCGACGTTCATCCAAATACTTGTATAACAAACAATTCCATTCACTGACACATGCACCAATCTCATCCACTAAAGGTTCAGAACTACCAGTGATGGTTGATTGATCGAATCGAGCCAACATTAATGATGGTGGTGTAGCTTTTCTTGGCTTGACTAGATCATCACCTTCTTCACCCACTCTATCCACCATACTTTTGGGTCTTGGTTGTTGATCCCATAAGAGTTGTGAATGTCGTTGATGATGTGGTGGAGGAGGATGTCTCGTAGCTGTCATATCTTTTGTCTTGATATGTGATTCAGACAATGAACGTGATAGATCGGGTGGTTGTGGTGGTGAAGCAGGAATTGGTGGTGGAGAAGTTGCCCATGCTGGTGATAAAGGACCAATCCCATCAGGTGCAAAGAGTAATGAAAGTCGATGATGATCCAAGGCAGCTGTTGCATTCGTTTCATTGGGATCCAAGTCAATGTATTCCTTGATTTGCACATGTGTCCTAGGGAAACAACCTATTGGAGCCGTATTGGCCTTGTTGCCTTCCTCCAAAGATGATAAAACATATCCTCTATACCATTGGCCTTGTTGCTCAAGGATGAAGAGCTCATCACCCACTTCAAGTGGAATCAAGCAAGCATAGTCGGCTGGATTCGTTGATGCTCCTCCTGCTGAATCTGAAGACGACCCTGGAATAGAAGAAGAAGACGATACACTGGTGTATATGGAAGCTGCATCAGGTGACAAGAGAGGCGATTGAATAGTCGAATAAGCTGTTGTTGGTCGCGAAGTCGATAGATATTGTTGCTGCTGTTGTTGCTGCTGTTGTGGAGATGGTTGAGCTGCTAAAGTAGACGACGTCGGCAGGGACGGTGTGAATGGGTAGACAGCAATGCCATGCGCGATCTTGGGCAATGGCTGCCACCTCATTTCGCTTTCAATGTGTAAAAGAGTAAAGGAATAAAAAAAGAGGAAAGGAACGAAAGGAGATAAGTGTGTGTGTGTAAAAGTGAAGGAAAGATAATGTCTAAATGTGTTGTGCTCCCTGTGCGCAATGACCGTGCCGCGTACTGCAAATCCCGCGTATGTGTTGTGTAATGCACCGAAACAACAGTTTAACTCATAAACCTCTCATCTATCTTGCATATTGTTCCACCAGTGCTATTATTACTTGAACTTGTCTCTTTTACTATGCCCAACATATGATGATCTTCTCCTGGATAATGCTCCTCTCCTTTTCTTTTTTGATATCCTACTAACATACACTTGATCTCTCTCTCTCTCTCTCTTTCTTTCTCCTCAAGTCATATTCTATCACTCACTTTATGTTTTCTGGGCTGACTTTTTTCAGGTGCATGTTTCCTTGTTTGATCCCTGCCTTTCCTCCTAAATCCCCTCCTTATCGTGTCTTTCTTTTTGTCAAAACAATCCATGATGTCATTCATGTTGTCTAGATAATCTTGTCACAAGTGAAGCCAATGGTAAAAAGTGCAGGGTTCAGTTGTTGCTAAATAAGCTTTATTTGGAACGTGGTCAAGATCCGACAATGTCGTACATACAATCTGACTTGCATCAGCATGAAACTTTAACTAGCATGTTGTAACCAGGCAACCATTTCAATAGTAGTGAACCAGCACAAAAAGAAATTTTATTAAGTCTAATGTAGACTGCTAGTAACATGTACAAGAAATTAAGGAGGAGAAGATACTATTGGAATGCTATCGTGTATCCAAATCATGTTGAGGAACCACGGCATCATTGGAAGGTTTTCTTCGTTGTCGTAACAAATCAGAAAGCTCATCTCGACTTTCTTCTGTTGTTGGTGAAAAGCTCTCTGCTGATGAAATACCCATATCACTCCAACTACGCATCAGTGGTGCACTGTCTCCACCTTCACTCATGCTACGTCGATGATGTTCTTCTGCTGCTGAAATAGTGGCAACTTGTCGTATACGACGTCGTTCTTCTTCTTCTTCATCCACAGAAGGTGAGCTAATCACTGGTATGTCTTGTTTCTTTTCAGGTAAAGATGAAGTGGGTGATGATGGTTTGGGTGCAATAGGTGCTGTAGATGTTGTTGGAGGAACAGTTGGATGGTCTGAAGATTCACGTCGTTTACGTTCTTGGGCTTGTGCTTCCATGATAGGTGACAGAATGCTCAATGTACCACGTGAGAGTGCCACAAATACAAACATTGTAATGACAACAGCCAATTGAGCCATCGAAACACGTCGTTCAAATGCAATCTATCCATAGGCATAAGTCTTGTAACTCTTTTTACATACTCTTTCACAATACCTGATCTGCCAAAAGAGCCATCTTGACTGTCATTTCCTTTGTAGTGCGTTCTGATTGATATCGAAGCTCATCATAAAGTTGCTCATAACGATGACGCTAATGTAACAATATTAATAAAACATGATGGACGCAACATGATTCACATACCATGCTCTCGATCCTGCTACTGGCAGTATCATTCAGACGTCCCAAAAGCATAATAAGCTGATCCTGATGTCGCTGCTCCATGTTGCGTAATACATCATTCAGCATTCGATTTTGTTCATCGAGATAACGTTGTGATAGTGTAGCGTTGACTTCAAGTGCATTCAGTCGTTTCATGATGGTCTTGTAAATGGATTCAGATTGAGAATTGCCATCCTTGTGTGGTAACTTGGGTACTGGAATGATGCGACTGACGGCTGCTGTTGCTGTTTCTTCAGCTTGATTACTGGGTAATGGGCCAACAAAGGATGTCGTTGTTGTTGCATGGATTGTTGGTTTGGGTGGATCATGCCGCTGAGTCGATTCCTTCAATGTCCGCGTTAAAATCATGCACATGTTGCCATTGTCTTGATAATCTTCCATCTGCAATCCATTTGTATCATCGCGTTCCACTTGATCATTCATGATTCCTCCTTCATCCACTACCACTGATGGTTCAGGTGAAATAGCTGGAATACTGTCGCTTATCTCTGTAAAAGATGGTATTGTTGGCACTGAAGTACTGGCTGTTGTTGTGGTTGTTGTCCTTGTAGTAGTAGTTGTTGTTGTTGTTGGTGTTGTCGTACTGGCTCCTTCCATGATAATGGATGCTGTGCCTGTAAGTTCTCGTTGTGGTGGTTCAGGAACAATATAAATCTGATCTTCAGGGATAGGTGGAATGATTGGAACCTGCTTTCGATCCTCTACTTTGGACTCTGGCATAGGTGCTGTATCATTGGCAACATCAATACGTGGATGAATGATTTCATCACGCACTTCACTTGGCCAAAGATATTTCTCAATAAGAGCATCTTCATCTGTATCACCCGCTAATCCACGACTTTCAATCAAGTTGTAGTATTCCCACATGTACATGCCATGCACGCGCACCAAACTGAGTGGACAATAGTATTCGTGGCCATAATGTGTCAAAAACTCGATCTTGATATTGTCAAACCATCCAATCCGGTTAGTCACTTTAAAGACCTAATCCAAGATTAACTTTTAGTGTAACCAGATAGCAAACACACATCAACAAATGTTACCTGCAGATCTCTCGTGTTACGAGCCTGCCATTGACCCAAAAGTTTCCAATCATTGGTTGGATAGCGATCCGCCACGTAGACACGAAAATCCTTGAATGTGCTCGAAAAGAATTCAAAGTTGGCCAGTACGATGGTGTCGATAAGAATCTCTTCACACAAGTTGATAATGACATACTTGTTGGCTGAACACTTGTTGAGCATGTACTGATCCTTGGATTCATACAAAATGGACTGTGCACCTTTGGCTTCCTTGTTAGCACCACGTACAGTTGCAGCACAATCAATGGATGCATAGTTGAATCTCTCTTTGAGTGATTGTACAGGGATATCAGCAAATCGATTGTTGTTATGGTGATGATTGCCACTTCCTGAATTCCCATTGGTGCCGGTGTTGGAAACTGCAGGTGATCCACTCGGTTCAATGTACTCATTCTCATTGTAGACGTTGGCTGGTGGATGGCCTTGATGTGCTTCAAACATGGATCCAAAATCATCTGCAAATACGCCATCCACACTATCAATCATTTGTCGTCCTCCATTCACCAATCCTGGTTTGGCTCCTGGTTTTCTTTTGACAGGTCGTCTCTCATTCTCCTTTGGAAGATGTAACTGATGCCATTCTCGGTATGAAAATAAGGGTCCATCTTTCTCACTCGATGATGACGATGTGTCGTGGCGAAATGTGGATGGTCCTGAATTAGATTGCTCATGCAGGTGTATCTCTGGTGTTGCTGTAGCTGTCATACCATTGCCACTACTATCACCATCACTAGCAGCAACAGGAGAAGAAGTGTACTCCCCATAATAAGCTGTCGTGTCCTTGAACCGATCATGTATTGAAGAGCTTGTCACTGGTGTATATGACGAATGACTGCCGTATAAGAGATTGAAGTCGGCATCGTGTCCCAAACCAGAAAGAATAGACACATCAGGAAATAAAGCTTGAAAGGAATCCAAGTCGCTTTGCTGAAAAGCAGGACACATGTCCCGAAGAAGATCTGTTTCATGGAATCGAAGACATTGGTCGTTGTTTGTTGACGATGGTCTCTTGGATCGTGAAGAAGAAGTACTACTTGTGAGCGTAAAGGGAATAAGGGTGCCAGTGGTATAAAGTGGATAAAGAGCGAGCAGACAAATGGTTATCAGTCGCATATCCCCTTGGAAAATAGCAGAAAGTGAATGATTGAAGATGAACCCTTGGTGAATTGATCCGCTTCCCTCTTTTATTACAAAGCACTTGTCATGCTGTATATGGTAACACATTGCCATCATCCTATTTCTTTATCTTTCCTTGCATAACATGATATAATAGACACTGTACTCTATAACAACAATAAAGGAGTTGCATTGATCTTTTATATCCACACAGTCTACTCGGCATGTGATTGGTAACATAAAGATGTACACATGGGAATACAAGGATGCATCAGCAGATCTATTATGCTTCAGTATATTGGATCCAATAAGCCATTAGAGCACTACTTTGATAGCAGCTGGTTGTTTGGTGATGGATATTGCCAACTGCATTAATTTGATGCATTGACAATCAAACCAAAGCTCTTTCTTAGAACAAGGCTTTACTGATGAAGACATCAACCTTGTCATTCCTTTTATGTAATGAGATGGTTTTACGTGCCATTGATGCAAACAAAGTGATGTTAGTACTCATCACACTCCACATGTCACTTTCTTTCGCTGGATACACGTACTGGATCTTTCTGGTCATTTATTGATACTTCATTTTACTATCCTACTCCATTGTCATGGTTGTCATGGTGCCATTGGACTTTTGTGACTGGATAAGACTTGATCCTATTGTTTGATGATCCACATCCCACATGTCCTTCAATATAGCTAATTCCTGTGATTCATCTACGTAAGAAGATTGGATACTTATCTTTTGCTCATGTTGTCATGGTGTAGTTGCTTTGTGTACAACAAGAAAACAAGTCAGTAACAAGACAAAGATGGAACATACGACAAAGGAATCTGGAAGCTATTCTGCCGATCCCAGTTGTCGGAATTGCTGGTTGCCAGAATATCACTTTTCATTAGCGCTGATAAGATTTAAAGGGCCGTTTTCACTGCTTGGTTCACTCTTTCAGCAGACCTGACATGAGACAAACAGGATACTCACTGCCTTGAACAATGCCACAATCGCCTTTTATGCCACGTCAACATGTGTCTCGACTTCCTTTACATCAACAGAAAACGACCCTTGGCAACAAAACAGTGCTAAATAAGCGTTGGATCTTGCGTTGTACAGTCATCTGTATATTTGTCTTTATGGTCATTCGACAATGGACCAGTACTTCATCTATGCTTTCAAGCTATGGAAGGTCGAGAGGAGATCGAGACAGTACATATCTTGCAGAATTAAGTGTTGCGCGTAACGTCAAGGTCAGCACACCGTCAGCAGAGCGTATACCCAAGATTGTTCACTTTATTCATGGCTTAAGGGGACCTGAACCCACTCTTGACTTGATCCACTATCTTGCCATCAAAGCAGCTCATGATATTGTTCGACCAGACACCATCTATCTCCATTATCATTACATGCCAGTGGGTGAAATGTTTGAACGTGTTCGACCCATGGTCACCTTGCGTCAAGTACCTTTGGTGGAGAATATCTTTGGTCGACCTGTATCTCACTTTGCCCATCGAGCTGATATTGTACGATTGGAAGCATTGATGGAATTTGGTGGCATCTACTTTGACTTGGATCTCTTTGCACTTAAACCAGTGGATCATTTATTGGATCAAGAATTCGTCATGGGACAAGAAGGTGTTGGTAAGTGACAATGTTGTTTCCATCCTATGTATATTTGACTCTCTCTTAAACAGATGGTTCTTCTGGCTTATGCAATGCAATGATGATGGCAAAACCTAATGCAAGATTCTTACAACGCTATTACGCCACGTATTCTTCATTCGACAGTACCCAGTGGAATTATCATTCAGTTGTATTACCAGCCAAACTTGCACCACACTTTAAGGATGAAATCACAGTTCTCGACTACAAAGCTTTCTTTTGGCCATTGTGGGATTCAGTTGGATTACGTACATTGTATCTGGAAAAGACTTATGACTTCTCTGACAACCTTGGTATCCATATTTGGGAATCTCCCTCGAACAAGCATTTAATGCAAGGTGTCACAGAAGAAACCATGCTCAATGTCGACAATAGTCTTTATTGCATTCTTCGTCCATTTATCCTTAATGGTCGTCCTGATCCACGTCCTAATGCATGCCGTATCCTTGCACATTCAAATCGCCATGATATGATGCGTAAGTTGAATGAATAAGTATCTTTCCAATGTTACTAATACTATCATCTAGTTGGTCATTGGTCTTTGGATGCTGATGCCGTGACACAACATCTTAATCCTATGCGTGCAGATGACGATTCTGGCAATGATCTTGCAGGTTTGATTCGCAACAGTAATTACGATGCAGATGGGATCCACACTACTGGACATGACAGCTATATCTTTATGACGATGCCAACTGAGACAGTGATGGATAGCATGAGCGTAAGCTGGTGGATGAAGACTGAAACAAGCAAAGAAAATGGTACAGCCATGGTGATCCAAACTGATCGTGTCAAGCTCTATGTTCGCACTGAATCAATACATGAACATCAATCCAGCAAATCCAGTCGTGATGCAATTGGTCTTAGTCTGGCGACTGTCAAATTGGAGAATGATTGGTCTTGGCAAGATGATTCAGAACTACTTGTACATCCAAACCAGTATCCAGTCAATCAAGATGATTTGTATCACCATTTCATGCTCATTGTTGATCGCAACAATACACGTCATTCCATGGATCCACCTTTAGCACTGTATATGGATGGTCATGTCATTGCCAGCCATCATGCTTGGCAAGTTCCTTTCACTTACAACACAACAGTACGTGGCGTATGGTTTGGATCATCAGAACCAGAACGCAGCAATTATCAAGATCCATGGGACACTCGACCAAGTTTGGATGCCTGGTATCGTGATATTCGGATATGGGAACGTGCATTATCCACAGAGGAAGTTCTTTATTGGGCATCCCAAAAACCAAAGATGTCATCACCTGTTCCTGAGCCTGAAGAACAACAACAGCAGCAGCAACAGCCTAATTTACCTAATGCGAAATGGGTGGATGAAGATGGAGAAGTGATTGTAGTTCAAGATACTGTGGATAACCAAGATGACCCATTATGGAATGAAGAACACTAAAGTAGACCCTTTCCCCCCTTTTGTATATCTTTACTCGTCTAATACTATCATTCTAATACATGCTTATAAAACGCATCTTGAAGATCTTGCTGTGTATTCAGTGGGTGTTTATCTGATCGTATCTAATCGTTTGCTGTTTACATGACTCGGATATGCAAACATTAGTGATAGACATCATGATGCATCTTGCCAATTGCTCTAGTCTGGCTATGTCAGTCATCGTTTCATACATGAACATCATCACGCCTAAACTGTTTTGACAAAGAAGCAGAATGGATGCTGTAGTCAACGTCCCACCACTTTATCACTGAATGTGTTATCCTCAAGAGTGATTTGTTTATCACGTTTACCGCCTTTCACCAGCACATAATTCACACGCCCATCATATACATAAGAATGTTGTCGCACATCCTTTTACTTCTTGCATCTCTTCTTTGCTTATACAGTCAAAAAAGAAGTTTTGGCGGTATCTATATCACGAATAGTCTTTGTACAGATTTGGGGATTAGAGCTGATCCATAGGTTTTCAAGGTTTCATCTCCTGTTCAAAACAATGTTGACCATATTGAAGCAGTAAAAGATGTTGACAATACACGGGTCGTTGATGTGTTGGTTCTGAATTGACTGGACTCTATGTCTGTATCACGAAACTTTGGTTGGGAGTCCCATACAAGTTTGGAGTCGCAAGAAGAGCGATGTCCATAGTCACTGACAGATTCATCCCGCCTTCCACAGCCTTCATATCAAGTCCAAAATTCACAACCATCATCATCATAGCAGCCCCGTTCTTCAATCCCGGTCTTACATGCTGTCATTGTTGTGGTTGTCGCTGTGATATTAGGCTATAATTAGTAAAACATCATCATATTGCTACAAGTGCTTGATGAATCAGAATTCTAATCTTGTTATTCTTTTAGCATAGCCATCAAAACATGATACGATGACAATCGTATACTGCAAATGATCAAAAGTACAGGATCTCTGGTGATGTTAAGGTCAAAATCAAGTCTACAAGTCATTCCACGGTATATATATTGGCTATTCACCATTACTGAACAACACTAATCTCTTTTATAAATGAATTTGATCATTCATGGCCTCTTTCGAAACCAGAAGAGAATGTATACATTAGACAGTACCAAAGATCCACAGCAAAGGGAATACAGAGAACACTAAGCCTTCACAAGACAGCAACTAAAGCATAGCAATAACAAGGTGATCTGCCATAAACGACTACATATAGCGATTGATACACATTTCTCATCCCCAAACTCGATAATACAAATGGATACTCTAATCTTTAACATCTAATGATATCTGATCTTCATGTAGTGTGATGGATATGTGTTTGATTTCTATGCTTGGGATTATCTTCTAGAACGAGTGATGTAAATGCATGCTGATGCATCTCCATTTCCGCTACTCCTCTTCCTCCGCTTCTTTTTGCTATTCTTGTTCAACCCCTACAACGTGTCAAGCATTGCAATGACCAACGATAGTGCTTCAATAAGGTAAGTAGATAGTTTATTCTTCGAAATGAGACTAGAGTAGGACTGAAATAGGCTGTAGACGTGAATGGGACGCCATCTTTGGGAGCTCTCGGTCATCTTTGGCTTCACTGAAACAGCAGGCTGTGGGAGATACACTCTGTCAATCTGGACTTCGGTCAGTGTATTGGAAGGTAAGTAGCAATGGGAAGCATGGTTGTGTCAAGGAGCTAATGGGGTGGTGTTGGGGTGTCAGGTCTTTTTCGAATACTTTACTGCACCGCAACCAGCAGCATGGTCTTCTCAACAAACTGAACGACGACAACGCTACACCAACCTGAAAAGGAAATACATTGACGAACCAGCCGAGCAAATGATCAAAAAGAGCGAGGATGATTTGGACCTTGTGGCCAATAATCCTTTGGCGCAAACAGACAACGTAAGTCATAAAGAAGGAGGACAATGATGATGATATTCACAATATCGCTTGTAGAATCCATGGCAACAGTATTTCGAAGATTCAGAAATCCGTAAAGTGATACGACAAGATGTGGATAGAACGTAAGAATTCCAAGTGGAAAAAGACATATGTACTTACATGGCATGCGTAGCTTTCCAGATGTTGAATTCTTTCGATCAGACCAAGTCCAAGAGCAAATGACTGATATCTTGTTCATTTACTGCAAATTGAATCAAGATGTATCGTATCGTCAAGGGATGCATGAATTACTTGCACCAATCTATTTCGTATTGTCAATGGAAAGCATATCAACCCCGAACAATCCAGTCGAGTAAGGATACTCATATGACCCTATTAGCCAATGCTAACTGAAGGACACTAGTGCTACGGATCGATTGATTACTCAGGTGCTTGATCCCCATTATGTGGAGCATGATGCATATATCCTATTCGACAAGCTTATGATTCACGCCAAGCCATGGTATGAATTCAATGAAAAGTTATCATCCAGTATTCCCAGATCATCAGTAAGTCAAGGAACATGTTGAAGCAGTTAAAGATACTAAAAACAGATTGTGTATAGGGCAATGCACTCGGTGGCAATATACCCAGACAAGCACAGGTATGAAGCAAGAGACGATTGGATGATGATGATGAGAATCTCATGTTCTTTTTTGTAGAATACGCGATCCAATCCAGTGGTCCTTTCATGTCAACGTATCCATCATCAATATTTACGTGCTGTGGATCCTGTATTGTATGGACATCTAGAGCGTTTTGGGATTGAACCACAACTTTATGGCATGTAAGTGCTGACCAAATGGAAACGATATTTTGTTATTCACTCTGATATTGCTCTAGGCGTTGGCTAAGGCTTCTTTTTGGACGTGAATTTGAGTTTCATGAATTGTTACGGCTATGGGACGCTATTTTTGCAACAGATCCATCGCTCAAGATTGCAGAATATGTTTGTTTAGCCATGCTTTTACGAATGCGTGACAAGTGTAAGTGAACAGGATCCTTCTGTCAGTGATTGTTGAGATGCTTATATGGTGTCAGTGTTGTCGAGTGATTATGCAGAGTGCTTGACAATATTGATGCGTTGTCCTCAAGTTGGTAATCCATCCACATTGGTGGAACAAGCAAGCTATCTTCAAACTGATCTCTCGGAAGGTGGTGGATTACATATCTTACAGCAAAATGATGTTCGATCCGGCAAACCAGCACGTCACTCACTTTGGGATGGAGTACAACAACAACAGCAGCAACGTGAGGATCCAATGAATCGTCTTTCACATCGAAGATCCCATGGTGCCAATTTGGATGGTTTGGCAAGCATTACACGTGGTGTTATGAAGAGTCCCCAAGTACGAGACTTGAATAAGGCAATTGCAGGTGTCATGGGTACAGTTCAGGTAAGAAAAAACAGATATACATGCTGATTTTATTGAATACTAACTGAATGATGATAGAAAAACGTCAATATGCTTGGTGACAATATGCTTAATCGTGCTGCAAGTTTTGATGCACCTCCTTCTCGAAGACGTCTTACAGTATCATCAGAATTCCCTGCCAACATTGATCAACAATTTGCCAGACCATCATCACAACGATTATCCAATCCACGTAGAATGCCACATACCAGTCATCTACCACCAGCACCATCACAACCAACACCACCAGCAGAACGTGTCATGAGTGAAGAAGCAGCTGCATTATCCAAACTGAAAGGGACAAACTCGCAAATGGCAGATCTTTTGGGCAAATGCATTGATGTCTTGGAGATTGAGCTATTTGAAAAGAGAGAAAAGATGGAGAACAAGGAGAATATCGATCAATACAGTCCAGATGAAGCATCTCTCGTAAGCGTTCTTGCTGGCATCAAACATGTACGTGATGTATTGTCTGGAAAGCAGCCATCTTTTGATCCAAGCGTGATTCCATCAACAACTCCTGTTACAACTACCCCAACCACTCCTACCGCAACAGGTACAGCTGTTCCTACAACACCTACTACTGCTGTTACTGCTACTGCTACTGCTGGTGGTGTTACCGATACTGCTAGCACTGATGATCAGCCATCACTCAAAGATTGGGATGTTGTTGATTATCAGGAAGATGACAAGCAATCTATTCAAAGTTCCCAGGATCCAGGCACCAAACCATTACCACAACTTCAGTCTATTCAATCACAAGAATCACATACAGAACCACTTTCAAGTAATAAATCAGCATCAGTATCTGCACCATCTTCATCAGCAGCACGTCGAACAGCAGCTCCCAAAGAGAATGTAGTGTACAGCATTGAAGATTTATTATCGGATCCCACGTTACAAAAAGAAAATACATCACCAAGCAAACGCAACAAGTTCAATTGGATGCTTGATGAGCAAGAGCATGACAAGGATGAGCGACCAGCCCATTTATTTAGACCCACTACTTCACCAAGGAAGCGAGCAAGTGTCAATTTTAGCAACTATGCAAAGTCGCCACCATCACCATCTAGTGGCTCAGCTGTCCAAACAGTGGATCCTTTGGGGGCAAAGAGTACAGATTAGGGAAATGCTACCAATAAAGGTTGTTCCTTTTATAAGACGACTTGAATGTGTATTGGTTGTAGTGAATAGTTTGACTTAAATCTAGTAATAAAGGCATTTGATTCAAGAGCCATTATTCAATCAACATGATGTGATAGTGAAGAACATTTACTTTGGAGCACGTTGTAGTTGTTGGTGATGATGACAGCTAACAAGGGCACATTGAACAATATGAGATCCAATGAACATTGGTAGTGATAAAGAATCAATAAGTATATTACAATGGCTAATTCTGGTAGTGCATGTGATCTGCCAATCCCGATAATGCCGACGACAATGGGGGGCTTTCAGGTCAAATAGCTTGTGACTAGCGAACTATCTTGCTTGTCTCTCTTTTTTCTCGGTTCCCTTTTTCCCTTTTCCTTGATCGATCCAGACAATACAACAGCATGGGAAAACGCAATCGAGCTGCCTTGTTACCAACACAGTTGCCACAACTTCAGAACCTGATCAAGCGAGATGCCAAATCCTATGAGCAAGAGTTTCTTCAGCAATACCGTCACTATCAGTCTACCTTGTCGATCTTTTGCTTGAAACCCGATGAGGAAGCCAAGGAGTTATCCGAGTTGGTCACTTTTATCAGTCAAGTGTCAGTGTGCTATCCAAAAGAGACTGCCGAGTTTCCACAACAACTGGTGGATCTTTTACAGCAACACTGCGTTGTTCTTCATCCCGATGTCCGAAAGAGCTTTGTTCAGGCATTAATTCTTTTGCGTAACCGAGGTGTGATCGACAATACTCGGTAAGATAGATCAGTATCATCATGTTGATTGTTGCTTATACAAGTGTCTTTAGACTATTACCTCTCTTTTTCACCTTATTCAAATGCCGAGACAAGCCATTGCGTGAAATGCTGTACAACCATATCGTCAACGATATCAAGAACGCCAATTTGAAAGCAAAGAACAACAAACTTAACAAGACGCTCCAATCCTACATGTTCACCATTCTTGAATCAGTAAAGACCGGCAACAGTGATGAGAATGCAGTATCAGCTAAAAAGGGTGTGGATGTATGCATTGAATTGTATCATAAGAATGTCTGGTAAGTTGATTGATTGTCTCTTGAAAGAGCATGCTCTGATGGATAGGATAGGAACGATGCAAAGACTGTCAATGTGATTGCTGAAGCCTGCTTTTCTCCTGTCAACAAAATCGCTGTCACTGCCATTCGTTTCTTTTTGAATACCAATGAAGATGAGGAAGAAGATGAATCAGAGGAAGAGGTATTATTATATCCATGGCATGAAATGGATCATATGACTAACAAGTATTTGGATCTAGTTGCCTGATATCCGCAAAATGGAACAAGCCAACATTCACTCCAAAAAGACCAGAGCCAAATCACGACGATTAGAAGCAGCCAAGAAGAAAGTGCAACGCAAGTCCAAGAGTAAAAAGAAAGCAGAGAGCTTCAACTTTGCAGCATTACATCTTATCAATGATCCACAAGGTTTGTCATGTTTGACTCTTTATTCTATTGTCATTAGGCTAAATGAGTAGTTTAGGATTTGCTGAAAAGTTATATTCCAAGTTACAATCCAAGCAAGATCGATGGGAGATTCGTTTGTTGCGCATGAATTTGATTTCTCGTGTCATTGGTATCCATCAACTTTCTCTTCTTGGCTTTTACACCTACTTGATCAAATACCTTCAACCCAGTCAACGTGATGTTACCATGGTGTTGGTGTCTGCAGCACAAGCTAGTCATTCCTTGGTTCCTCCTGATGCTCTTGAGCCTGTACTCAGAGCCATTGCAAACAACTTTGTCACTGATCGTGCATCCAATGAAGTCATGGCTGTTGGGTAAGTCATATACACTTTTGAAAGGATCATCATGTTTCTTATATCATGTTTTATAGTATCAATGGCATTCGAGAGATTTGTGTACGACAACCACTTGCCATGAACGAGACTTTGTTACAAGATCTTACACAGTACAAGAATCATCGTGATAAGGGTATCATGATGGCTGCACGCTCATTGATCACCTTGTATCGTGAAGTGAATCCTGAAATGTTGTTACGCAAGGATCGTGGACGATCAGCTACCATGCGTCTCAAGGATGGCACAGCCAAAGAACTTACTTTTGGTGCACAAGATGCTGGTTTGGCTGATGGTTTGCAAGGTGTTGAACTTTTGGACAAGGAAGAAGCTGAAGATGAAGGCTGGGATGGCTGGGAAGTGGATTCCGATGACAGTGACAGTGATGAGGAAGGATGGATCAATGTATCAAGTGATGAAGAAGATATCAATATTGCCATGAGTGATGAAGAAGATGACAACAAAAAGAAAGAACCAGACAACAAGGAAGAGAATGGACCAAGGAAACGACGTATCGGCAAACGACAGTTACGCAAGCTTCAAGATTCTGAAGAATTAAGTGAAGAACAACAAAAGAAGCTTGCAGAAGAAGCAGCTGCACGACGTGCTGAAGAAGAAAAGAAGCAAGCAGCAATTATGGAAGTGGCATCTACACGTATTTTGACCCCTGCTGATTTTGCAAGATTGAATGATATGCGAGAGAAAAAGGAGATTGAAGCTGCAGCTGGCATGAAACGTAGTGCCACTGATGATGGACGTGTGGATGAAAGTATCATTTTGGGACCAAGGAAGAAGACCAAGGCGGACTATGAAGCACGTATGGCATCTATTCAAGAAGGACGTGAAGGACGTGAAAAGTTTGGATCAAAGAAGGGCAACAAGGATCGTGGCAGTACGACGAATCGTGAAAAGGCACGCAACAAGAACTTTATGATGATTGCACATAAACATGCAGTGGTATCCAAGAGTAAACGTAGTCTGGTTGACAAGCAAAAGGCAATGCGTGCAGCTATCAACAAGCAAAAGAAGATGAAGCGATAGAAAGAGATTAGAGAGAATCCCATCATTTTATTATTATTCCATTTCATGCATATTCATTTGTAGCATTAAAAAGTGTCTTTTTCATAGAAGAAGGGATATTGTTTGTAAAGGAACGGAGACCCATCAACCAGGGCTTGATTGAAAAAGGAAAAGCATCGCGTGTAATGTGCATCAGCTCCGCGTGGAGAACAAGACAGCTCCCATATTATAAAAATACCATCCGCACCCTGTCGCCTTTCTTCTTCATAACGTTCACCCTAACTTTGGACAGCTCATCACTTCAACCCCATCTTTTATTATTCTGCCATGAGAGAAATCATCAGTCTTCACGTCGGTCAGGTAAGCAAACAAAAGTAGCTCCTTTTCTTGCATAAACGACCTACTCATCTGAAACATACGCTTGTGTCCGCTACCCATTTAGGCCGGTATTCAAATCGGTAACAGGTAAATGGCCAAGATGAACAAGATGGAATAGCAACATGGTCTTATACGCTGTCATTGTATCATAGCTGTTGGGAGCTTTACTGTATGGAACACGGTATCAACCCTGATGGCCGTATTCCCACTGAACAAGAAGTCAACGACCACTCCTTTGCTACTTTCTTCAGCGAAACCAGCTCTGGCAAGCATGTTCCTCGTACTGTCTTTGTTGATTTGGAACCTACTGTCGTTGATGAAGTTCGTACTGGTACCTATCGTCAACTTTTCCACCCGTAAGTAGATACACAAACACTCATGTTGTGCATGCATATGCATCAGGGGTTGCTTACTGTGGGATCTCTTAGGGAGCAATTGATCACTGGCAAGGAGGATGCTGCTAACAACTATGCTCGTGGTCATTACACTGTTGGCAAGGAACTTGTTGACTCTGTGTTGGATCGTGTTCGCAAGTTGGCTGATAACTGCAGTGGTTTGCAAGGTTTCTTGGTGTTCCATTCCTTTGGTGGTGGTACTGGTTCTGGTTTCGGTGCCTTGTTGATGGAACGTTTGTCTGTGGACTATGGCAAAAAGTCTAAGCTTGAATTCTCTGTCTACCCTGCTCCTCAAGTCTCCACTGCTGTTGTTGAGCCTTACAACTCCATTCTCACCACTCATACCACTTTGGAACACTCTGACTGTGCTTTTATGGTGGACAATGAAGCTATTTATGACATTTGCCGTCGCAACTTGGATATTGAACGCCCTACTTATGCCAATCTTAACCGTTTGATTGCTCAAGTCGTCTCTTCTATCACTGCTTCTTTGCGTTTCGATGGTTCTCTTAATGTCGATTTGAACGAATTCCAAACCAACTTGGTGCCTTATCCTCGTATTCATTTCCCTCTTGTCACTTATGCTCCTATCATCTCTGCTGCTAAGGCTTACCATGAACAACTCTCTGTTCCAGAGATCACTTATGCTTGCTTTGAACCCAACAACCAAATGGTCAAGTGTGATCCTCGTCATGGCAAGTACATGGCTTGCTGCCTGCTTTACCGTGGTGATGTTGTCCCCAAGGATACCAATGCTGCTATTGCTTCTATCAAGACCAAGCGTACCATCCAATTCGTTGACTGGTGCCCTACTGGTTTCAAGGTTGGTATCAACCATCAGCCCCCTACTGTTGTTCCTGGTGGTGATCTTGCCAAAGTCCAACGTGCTGTGTGCATGCTCAGCAACACTACTGCCATTGCTGAAGCTTGGGCTCGTCTTGATCACAAGTTTGACTTGATGTATGCCAAGCGTGCCTTTGTTCACTGGTATGTCGGTGAAGGTATGGAAGAAGGTGAATTCTCTGAAGCTCGGTAAGTCTTGTTTTTTTTTCCTTTTTCTCTTGTATTGGAATCAATGTATTCATGTCATTCTTTAGTGAGGATTTGGCTGCTCTTGAAAAGGATTACGAGGAAGTTGGCTCTGACTCTCTTGGTGACTCCGAGATTGAAGAGGAGGAAGTCGAGTACTAGATAGTCTGACCTGATTCATCCATGGCTTAATAACAGTTATGACAAGATGATTGAAACTCGTGACATTGTTTTGACTTTGATATGTGTGATGGGGAGAGACATCGTGGCAGGTGCTACAGCAGTCTGTGCACATTGGATTGAAATTACGCTATACCAAAAGAGAGACACATATCTATCGCTCAGTATTGTTACATTAACAACAACAATTTTCATGATCTACAAGTTTTGATGACGTGACCCTATTGTTGATGGATCTTGCATCGAATATTGTTCATAGGATAGCTCTATTAGGTGAAAGACACATCTTACAGTACTAGATAAAGTGATCAATCGATGAAAGAAGCCAAGGGATATAGGAAATGAAACATGTCTGCCATACACAAGCTTATGATTCATCAGTAACGAGATATGCTTTTCTAATAGCATGATATGGCTTTCATCTTTCAATTTCCAGACATGTAGTAATTTGACTTGTGCAAATGTTCTCGGATCCAACAAGGGTATTTACTGTCGAACACCCTTATGGTATATTTGACTAGTAATGGATCGGCAGACTTTACTGCTGCATAGTTGTTCGAATGCTGCTTATGGCCATGGACAACATCTAGACAACATCCAGAAAGCTTGGCAGAATATCGACTTGAAGCGTGACTGATATGTATTGTATACTAGAAGTTCATGTGATTCACAGTACTTACATGATACAGCATCTGATATTGCAAATGGATGATCTAGTACATCCGAATCTTGAGATGATTTTGTCGTCATAGTGCATCCGATTGGCAAATACAGAGTAAACAAGTACAATACAATCTTCAGCACATGAATCAAATCCTTTGTAAACATCGAGCTACAAACATCCTATACAAGCTGGCAGTAATTGCCGTGTAGATTATAACAAGAATTGATGATTGTAATGGTCCGTGGGTCCTGACAAGGTTAGAGTTACATTGCGGAATCTCAAACCCCATTTTGTCTTTCTACCTCCACTCATTTAAGCCTAAACCACTGTACTCATCATCTTCTTTTTCCCTGTTTGTCCTTTTTTCCCATAAGTCTCTTGGTATTTGACCTTGACCCTATGGGAGGAGACTATGAATCTTCTCGAAAGAATCTTTCGAGCAAAGCACCATCACCATCCGCTTTGCTGGATAATGGCAGCAAAACAAGCTTGATATCTCGTGTACGACGCTCACTCTCCACAGCATCATCACCCAGTAATAGCAATCACCAAAAGCAACATCCTATACAAGGAACGATACGCAGACAATTGTCATCTACATTGGCAGGTCCAAGGTAGACATATAGCCGTATCATGACAATAATACATCCTATTGATTTACTGTAGTAGTAGTAGCAGGTTGATGACAGATTCGATGGTGAATAACACCACCAATAGCATTGTGCATCATCAGCAAGATAAAAAATCTCTGTCTACATCACTCGACACATTATGTCAGTAATCCTGGTAACTTTATAGTCACCATATGCCTTATAAAAGAAACATTGTATTGATATGCATGTAGTGAAGCAGCAGGATCATTATCATAATGTCACAACACACACCAGCAGACGTTCACCACCTGTGTCACCTACAAAGATTGCCAAATCCTCTTCATCCTCTTCTTCATCCACTCGTAGTAGCAGCAGACCAGTTTCGCCACAACGTCTAATAGATGAAGAAAATCATGACACACTCTATATTCCACCAATGACAAGGTGGAAACAATCCAACAAGAGTCGACGTATAAAGAACATGGTGGTATCAAATCAAGTCTCTGTCATGTGGGCACCACCACCTGCCATGTATTGGTCACAGCCAACAGTTCATGGCGTTATGCCCAAACCAGTCAGAGCTCATACCAGTGTTGCAGTGAATGATCTTATGTATGTTTTTGGTGGTTCTGGAAACCATGGTTGCTCACATACTTTGTATGCTTTGGAAATGGGTAAGATCATCTCGGAACAAGGAGAATAGGAGCAAAAAAAATTAACCGATCCAAGGACATGATACTAGATACCTTCAAATGGATTAAGCCAAGAACGTCAGGCGAGAAACCACCAGCAACGCGTGCTCATAGTATTGTGGCACATCATGAGAAAATCTACATTTTTGGAGGTGGAGATGGTTCGCATTACACAAATGACCTTTATGTGCTGGACACAAGTAAGCTTTTTGGATTATTTCCCATCACCTATAGTATCAACAGCTAATACATGTGTTAGTAACCATGATATGGAGTAAGCCAGATACCTTGGGACCACGTCCTTGTCCTCGACGTGCACATAGCAGCTTCATATGGCATGATACATTATATATCTTTGGTGGAGGAGATGATTCAAAAGCTTTGAATGACTTGCATGCCCTTAACCTTGATGCCATGACATGGATGTCTGTGGATACAAAAGGTCATAAACCACATCCAAGAGGATACCATAGTGGCACATTGGTCATGGATAAGTTTGTTGTATTTGGTGGAAGTGATGGAAGCATTTGCTTTGATGATGTTCACATTCTAAATCTGGGTAAGTGACAAGCTGCAATGTTGGCTGCTTCCTTCTTATTCTATGCATGTAGAAACAAGTACTTGGACCTGGATCGACGCTCATGTTGCACCAGGATTCAACATGCTTCCTAAGCGTTTATCCCACGCAGCAGTAGGTGTTGGATCTTACATTTTCATCACAGGTGGTCATGATGGTACACGCTATTGCAGTGATCTTATCCTCTTCAATCTTGGTAAGAGCAAATCACATCATGATATGTTTACATGTTTGACATATAATAATACAGCCACCATGACATGGGAGACAAGAAAAGTGTATGGGCAGGATCCATCTCCACGAGGATATCACACAGTGGTGCTTCATGATAGTCGACTATTTCTTTATGGTGGATATGATGGCAAGAAGTTTTATAATGAAATAGCCATCCTCGATCTTAGTGCAAGTGCTTACCTACCACAAATCACTAAATTCACTATTGATGTACCATGATAGTAGCCATCTTCTTTCCTTCCTACCCAATCATAACAACTGTGAATGAAATAGCATTCTTGCTGCATGAGAAAAAAGAACAACATGTAAAAAGCTTATTCCCCACACTTGTGCGTGGGGTTTTCATATGCTAGCTGAGTCATAAGCACCGATCTACGATTTATTCTCTCTTCCTTGTTAAGGACATCTATATAAGCTTTGTACGACCACGTTGTTGCCATGTCAATATGCCATGCTATCATCCTCATCCAACCCAATTATTTATTATACCGGGTACATTGACAATGTTTTACTAGTTGCCCATGATAATTGCAATACCCAATTTATGTGCATTCTCATTAAGCCGTGTCGTATCTACCGATGCGCCCATATTAAGCTTGATGCCAGGTCGTACAGCTTGATGATAACTAATGTGTAGATGGTCACGTGAGCTTACATGGAACTTTGAATGTAACTTGGTGATGATACTTACGCAATACCAAGCATGCCAGCATTAGAAATCCTGCCTTTGATAAAGGCTGACTTGTCTAATTGGTACTTGCAACCCACTTCAAGCACTACTACATTGCTTCCTTGTGCATCCCACATTGCTTTTCCTGATGCTTCTAGTTCTGGGTTGATACGATGATAATAAGAGGCAACATAGCTTTGAAGATTATTGGTAGCATGAATTGCTACACTATATTCACGCGTATTATATCCAAAAGCACTGCTGTAGCGTTGGACCTAGTAATAACCATGAGCTTGTATCCTACCTATCTGACTTGTACAAACCTTGCCATCACGTGTATTGATTGCCATTTCACCTCCCAAAGCAAATCCATTCTGACCTGTCACTGATGCAATATGCAAATGACTCTGTAACAAAATCAGTGGTATGTATCATGATCATCTTTTATATATACCTTGAGCACATCCATAGTGGCTACAGTGTGACAATGGGGCTGTTTATAGGTTGCATTGACTTTGAAAGCTTTGTCCTTGATGGATGGCAGCAATGATGTCAGTAACTCCACTTTTAAGCCCTCTGAAAGAAGCCATAAGTATGACGCGACTTGATCCATAGCATTTGTACTCACTTGCCAAGTTGTTATCAAGCTCAATCTTGCTATTCACATGGTTAGCTGTAGTCCAAGCCTTTGTAATAGCAATGCCAGTTGCTTTATCAGCGTATTTGGCTTCAATGTCCCCAAGCACAAGACCAGATCTTAGATCACGTTGTCCATTGACTTTGAACGTCTTTGCAAAACACATGTAAGATGTCATGGATGACATGTATCTTGAAAAACTATATACGTTACCACACCATCAGAAGTGGTAGTCTTGATTTCTAGCTTGACACCTCCCACAGGATAATCCTTGGTCAACAAGTCCTTGGCAGATTTACCAATATCATTGAATGCGACTATGGATGACTTGTTAATGAAGCTAGCATTGAAAAGGACAAAAGAAACGTGTACTTGCCAGGCACAGCCATTGGAAAAGATACGTGGAAAAAGAAAAAAGGGAATAAAACGTAATACGGTAAACAAAGATGCTCAAAGTCATGAAACAAAGAGCCAATAGGAGAGGATGTTGTTGTTCTCCTGCATAATGAAGATCCTTTTTGTGTATCATTTAGTAGGATGTATGTGTGGATGGATGATAGCAGTGCTTGCCAATCAACATTGCCATGTTGACGCGATACAATTCATGGATGTTTGTCATTAGACATACACTTTAGCTATAACCAATAGTGGCGATCACAAGAATTGCCCTACCGGTTATCTCGTGATCTTGGTTGGCAACAACAATCAATCACTAAACGTACTGCTATTGCTGCTGGGATAAGTAAAGTCAACCTATGCACTAGCAGTAGCATTGTTCGGGAACAAAGGATCCAGGCCATTCTATCAGCATTGTAATCTACATTTCACCATGAATCAAACAATGCGATATCAATATCAATAGCCATCTTAGGAACAAGTGTACAATATCAATGGCTAGTATCACTTGACAGCTATGGCAAAATGACACGCTTTTGAAAAAAGTCGCCACAATGGCACTAAACCAAACAATGATCACCTGGAACGCGTGAAACGATATGCTGTTACAAATGCAAGCCTATCGGGAGAACAGAAGAGCGCCCCTTGTTATGTTTGTAAAAGATAACCCCATCACAATCTTACATTGATAAACAACATATGAAAGCAATCAGTGGCGTGGGTATTATGCTATTGGGGATCACTTTTACGTTGCCAACACACTTGCTGTATGTGCCATTCAAAGCTGCTTTTTGGGGAGATGGAAACTACATTGGGGTGACAAGTGTCAGTGAAAATGAAATGAAAGGGTGATCCCCCATTCCCCACCTTTTTGGATATTGGACCCAAATACAGGCTACACGAGAAGCTTACAAAAATGGATACCCGCCATTTTGTGGCAGTATCAATCCGGTTTAGTTCCTGCACGAATGTCTGAGCCAGCTGGAAATGAACATACATGTTGTCGGCACTCTAGCCGTGTCTTTTTTCTCAAGCGAATCTTATGCAAGCCATGTTATAAAGGCTTATTTTCTCATACAAGGATGTTGTTCAGTATAATGATGATGTAAAACAAGCTACTATGTAATGATGGAATGTGGTTTTTACTTGTAAACTTTTGTTGGGGATGTCATCTTTTGGCTAGAAGAGCCACACATTCATCTTACTAGCTAACGACAAAGGTTCCGAGGTGGATTCACCATGAAAGCATAGCTTTTTATTCATACATGTATACAAATCATGATATGGGTTGGTGTAGAAAAGTCCATGATCCGATAATATGTGTCGTGTCTCAAGGGGCCGACCACCAATAGCTAATTAGCTGACTCCGTGAAGATATGCTGTTGCTGCTGCAGGATGCAAAGAGTTTCTCTTTTCTGCCATCCGAATCCCAGCGGTGATATTTACGGAGAGTACAAACAAAACCAAGATGTTTGGCAGTTTTGCACATGATCGTTGGTAATGAAGAAACGCTTGTGAATGTGTGGTATGAATGGCTCTTGAGAGAAAACACCGATCGTATGACAAGACCATTTCAAGACAATTGACATGTATTGGATCCATGCACATTGGATCATGACACTGCTGTGTTGACAGCCGTTGTTCTTTTTTGTGCCCCTGGAGACATGAGCGGAAAATTTTTTTTCTATTTGATGGATCGGGAGACCAACTATAAATGTACATCTTGCACAGCAGCCTTTTGGATCCTCTTTCTTCTCCTACCTTCAACTACATCTTTTTCTTTTTCCGCATCCTCCCATGGACTTTGTCAGGAACCTAGACTTTTCGCAGCAAACGCCTTTTGGCTTTCATTTATACCCAATCTTTGAGAAGGCTTATCAAGCTGTCACTGGTCAAGCTGCTGCTGATTTTGCCTTTGTCCCAGGTGTCACCCCGCTGTCGACTGTCAAAGAAGGTAAAGAAAAAAGAAACTCGAGATGAGGAGGGTCCATGGCAAGGAATGGGACAATCATGCTCACCATCTGTGTCAATAGTCTTTACAGCATGTATCACCTACTTTATTGTCATCTTTGGTGGTCGGTACCTTATGACCAACATGCAAGCATACAGATTCCAGTATCTCTTCCAGTTCCACAACTTCCTTTTGACTTTGGCATCTGGTGCTTTGCTCGCATTGATGGTTGAACAACTTTTCCCTATCGTTTACAATCATGGATTGCTCTATGCTGTTTGTGCCAAGGATGCTTGGACCCAACCCCTCGAATTGCTTTACTATCTTAACTATCTTGTCAAGTACTGGGAACTGTTTGACACTGTCTTTTTGGTTGTCAAGAAGAAAAAGTTGGGTAAGTGTGTGGATTCAGTGAGATGTTGTAAGTGCAACAACTAACTGGATATCTCTTGTAGAATTCTTGCACTATTATCATCACAGTTTGACCATGGTGCTTTGCTATACTCAGCTTGGTGGCCGTACTTCTGTGGTATGTAACACGTGATGGATGATATGTATGGAAGAAGGACTTGATGTACTGATAATATGTCACTTAATGATAGTCTTGGGTTCCTATTACTCTTAACTTGACTGTGCATGTCTTTATGTATTACTACTACTTCCGCACTGCTGCTGGTGCCAAGATCTGGTGGAAGCGTTACTTGACAACCATGCAAATCACCCAGTTCATCATTGATTTGTTCGCTGTTTACTTTTGCACTTACACCTACTTTGCTTACACTTACTGGCCCCATCTTCCCAATGTCGGCAGCTGTGCTGGTACTGAAACTTCGGCTTTGTTTGGCTGTGCTCTTCTCAGCTCGTACCTCTTCCTCTTTATCAACTTTTATCGTATCACTTACAAGAACAAGAAGGCTGCTGCTGCTGCTGCTGCACGTAATGTCAATGGCACTGAAAAGCCCAAGAGCAAGAAGATTTAAATCTATCATCCACACTAATTCTACTTCATATCATCCCATCATGTAATCGCTTTTCTCCTCACTATTCATTTGTAGTTTTTTCCCCTTCTAATACTTGTTATAGTCTCTGTAATCTTTCGAATTCATTTTGTAACACGAAAAAAAAAGTCTATTCTTATATATCATTGTGCTAATGTAAGGAAAACATGGTATAATACTTGTACCCAAGCATCCAAAGGACCTGGGATACAATAACGTAAACAATCTTGACCACCCATATGTCCATCAGGTCGTAGATCTGTCAAAGCAGCCAAATCCACAAATACACCTCCTGCTGCTTCCACAATCTTGCGTGCCATGGCATTTCTTCTCTTCAATTCACTCCATCCATAAGGCAAGTGTCGTATCTCTTCATCCTTCAAATGGGATTCAAGTGGTTCTTGAGCATCATTGCAAAATGGATGACCAATTGATGTGGATCGAAAGATGATAAGCGTATCAGGTGTTCTTGAACGAATGACGCGCATTGTCTCGACAAGTTGTTGAATGAACGTTTCATCATCTTCAATCACAGGTGCACGATTCAAGATCAATACTGAATATGCTTTCATCATGGGAGTGGTAATGAATGGCCATTCGATTGTATCCACAGATGGATGTCCCTTTGCTCGATTGATGCGTGATACAGTGGATAAAATGTCATTTCGAATATATCGCATTCGTGCTTCAGGTTGTTGACATAGAGTATGATCTTTTAAACAAGCATTAGTGTATGTTTTCAGTCTAGAGAATCATACTTTACCTTTGCAGTTTAGTTCACCAAAGCATACAGTAGGACCATCTCGCATAGCATCCAAAAGCACTTCATGTAACTGATATTGTACAAGATCACCCACGACCAACACGTTCCTTCCATCAAGTAAGCTGCACCATGTTACTGGATCCACAGTATCATCAAGAGGACATGCACTGGTTGGTGTTGACCATCCATAAGGATCTTGTTGTCGCTTGCATTTCCCATAAAGAGGATCTTGGAAATGTTGAGCAAGGTGATATCCAGCTTGTTGCTTCCATTGTCCTTGACTTGTCCAACAATCAATGTGTGCTCGTACTTGATCAGCAGCCACCTGTGTCCTGTGCACAGACCCTGGAATCCCTTGTATAGGTCCCAAGACCAGCTCGGCAACCTGTTGTGCTCTTTCCACTGACTGTTTCCATAGTTCCTGCCTCTGGTTCAACGACAAGTGACCAGTACTAAAGTTATTACTGACAGCCAAAGCAGGATGGGCATGCGTGTACCAAGGAAAGGTAGGAGTGTCTTGTAATGGCAACTGGCTGTTGTTGTCGACTGGCATTGGCTCCGTTGTGTCATCGATCTCGCTGATGGGTGGTGAAGGTTTGTTCAAGCTGCTGCAAAAGATGAGAACACCCACGATCCCAATGTAGAAGACAAGCCTTGACCGAGACGATCGCCGTACGATGCGTTGGAGAAACATAAGTAATAGATGACTCTATTTTTGACACCTCTTTAAGCAGAGTTAGCAATGACTGTGTAACATAGCGTTATATAAAGGCAATTCTTTATTCCAATGATTCCAGCATATGATGATGTTGTTCATGAAGTCGATCAAGTTCCTAATGGGGTGATGAGTAACAAATCATTCATATAAGAATCCATGCATGCATACGTACATAAGCTACTTCTCCTTGTCCCAGATGTTCATATGGATCATCAGATAGATTGACCCGGTCTCGATCATCAAAGATCCCTTCTTTGTATTGCTCATCAATAGGTTCCAATCTCTCCTATCATGCACAAGTCAACATAAGGGAAAGTGTGTATATCACCATGGTCACTGAACCTGCAAGTTGTGAACATCATCAACACTATACTTGGTCTTTGAAAGATTATATGTTTCTTTGCCAATATGCATTAGCTCTTGGTGAATAAGCTCTATAAAGCTCTCATTTAGCTTCTTTTACATCATAAAAGCATTCTTTGTTTACCCAAGTCGATTCTCATTGTAAAAGGATTAAAGAAAGCATTATGCAACTGAATTCCGACACTTCTGGTATCATTAAAAGACTGGGGTTTGCAAGTTTACCAACTATGTGTAGAACATGAAACAAAATGCGTAAAGAACTACTGGATGGTTGATAGAAACGCTGTGTCTTATTGTAAGCCAGTGAAGTCTACGAGACTTATGTAGAAAGTAATCAGCAACAGTAGGTGTCACTGGGTATTATAGCTCATTTCCTCTCTGATGAAGCATGGTGTATTATTAGCAGCCATTACATCTTCCCCAAAGGTGTCAGATGACTCAATAGTACCAGGGAACGTTTGATGGCTACTACCAATGTGAAAGGATCATTGTTGCTGCTGACACTCTCGAATATGCAGATATCACATGAACACGACTATCGAAAGTTTGAGAAGTAGCTTAAAATGACTAGTTCTTTTTATGGTAGAGATGGGCATAATATGTAGGCGACAGATGAAGTCATTGTGTACTGCCTAATTGAATATGGTAGATGCTGATTGTCATGGAAGGAGATAGAAGAAACCGACAATGCGTCATCGGATACCCAAACGTCCATGCATGAAACACAAGGTAACATCCAATTCCAAGAACATAGGTTAACTTTTTAATAGGTGAATCAGGAAACATGCAAGGATAGATGGTATCTTTACATCATTGTCATTCCACTTTGCTGTTACAATCGCCATGTCATCGATCAGAATCAGATTAGGCTTAGGTCACTGCATGTTCCATCATGGACTTTTTATCGATCACATAGGTAAATAATGCCTTTATTTCATCCATGTCAATAGTATGCTTTAGATAAAGTGACGTATAGGCTTTTATATCACGTGTCATAGCCAAGTACCAGTTGCATGAATCACACGACATATGAGTAGTGGCTTTGCATCCCAGCTTGCAGTAATTCTATCTCTCTCTCTTTTCATTATCTCTCACACAGAAACTATGGATACCCGACCGCTCTATGGTGGTGCCATTTCTTGTCCAGTAGGAAACTCCTTTCTCGATGTCAGGTATGAAACGCATGGGGTGTCTGTAGCCGATGGGACTCATATATTTCCCTTTTAGCAATGTACGCCAAGTGCCCGACAATCAGGAAGTCTTTGTGGATATGGAAACGCAGCAGAGTCTCATCATTGAACTGCTTGAACCTGTTGAAGCTGTGAACGAGGATATTGCACGGTAAGCCCTGTGGGAGCATCCATAACTAGGTCTTGATATCTCACGTGTGTCTTGGTATGGCAAGATTCCATTTTCAACAATTGGCTGACGATAACGAAGCAATCGATGCTCATGTTGACAGTGTCACAAAGTTGGATTCCAAGACGGCCGTTCCTTGTCTTCCGTAAGCTGGATGAATGTCATTCTAGCGTATACTCATGTTGGATCTATAGATCAGATACTACCATTGTTCATTTGCTACGAGGCACACAAAAGGTAGCCAAGTTCAATGAAGCCAAGGATATGGCATACAATACTGTCGAGATTAGAATGGCTGTGATACGTCTTGCTCAAGTGGAAACGGACTTGGTGATCTCTATCAATGCACCTGTTTTGGTGGCTCCTGGCAGCACAGATCATGCAACAACAGCGACCAATGTGGATCAGTCTATTGCAGCCATCCTTAGTCAGTTACAAGTTAATGATTGGAGTCTTTTTGGATGAAATATAGCATGACGATTCTTTTGTGTATTATTGAAAGCGACGTTTTACTATGGCAACGGGATTCTGGATCCTGGCATCAACTGTTGACTTGACAATGGCCCTTTATATGTGAATCAGGATAGCTTATTATCACATCAATACGTTATTTGAAAGAGAGAAATGTTTTACAAGTTTACTCGAGTTACAAGAAAAGTGTGAATGGGATTACAGCTTCTAAGGAGGTAAATGAAAGGAGGAAACATTGGAGGTATGGGTGAAAAAGTGAAAGCAAGAAAGGTATACATAGATTTAAAGTCGATGGGAAGGAACGGCAGCAAAGATGATGGTGAGCACTACTGCTATAATAATACTAAGTGCAAGTAACCAGGCTGATCGTGACCATAAGATCCGTTTGACAGGTGCTTGTCGAATCCTATTAAAGTGGAAAGTAGTGGTTTCACTAGTGAAGAAGATGAGACATCTTGTATGCATACGTGTATCGCTTACCTACCTGACATTAAATAACAAAACCCATAGAGGATCCAAGCCTGTCAAGAAGCAAAGTATATTGAGAACACCAATCCAAAAAGGCAGCAGTATCTAATGACAAGAAGTTAGTCAATGATCACAAAGTTTAGTCAATACGTACCCAGAATCGAGTTCCCCATGGAGGATAATCGAGAAAGATCAAACTGAAAGCAGTAGCGAATGCAGCCAATAAAGAGACCAAGCCAACGACAAGACGACCCAATTGTTGCCATAACGTCAAGTTGCCCCAGACTTTTAGTCGCAAGAATTTGGGATAAGCTGTACGTCGCATGTATTCAAACAAGTAGTCTTTGGCATCTTGAAAGACCAATGGATCATCTCGTCCTCCTTGTTCAATTTCTCGACGCATTGTATGCTTCAATTCTGGAGGCAGTTGTGTCAACTCTTTTGATGCAGCTGGTACCAAGTATTTCATCAAGATTCTCTGTGCTGATTCTGTCAAATCACGTCGATTCAACATTGCTTTTTCTCGCATAGCGTGCCTGACAGTATTGTTGTTGTTGTTACTAGGATCATCATCATCATCACCTAGGGGTGGTCTTTCCAAAGGGACTGACATATCTTCACTCTGCAAATCTTCTTCGATTCTTCCACCAGGTATCTGTAATCGACCCCGTTGTTGTTTATCAAGTGTTGTTGTGGACGACAATGGTGATGTTGCTTTCTTCTCGTCAAGTGAACCCACTTGTGATAAACGACTCACTACTCGTGGTGACTGAAATCCGTCTGCCAAGTCTTCTTCAGTAAGATATCCAGATCGTCGCATGGACTTGACATAACGACGCCACAAGAGTTGATGGTGCTGCACATCGAGGTAAAAGTCAAGGACTTCTTCAATGTGAAGTCTGTCTCTCATGATAATATACAAGTTGTATAAGCATACTGGTGGCTGTGTCTTTCGAGCTAATACTTGTTCAAGCGTCGGTAGGTCATTGCGAATAGACGCCATTGGATGAGGAGGGAAGGAGTTGAAGAAGAGGTTGTGCTGCTGCAGCAGTAAGCACGAGTTGACTTTTTGCATACAAATTTAGCTGCACTTTGTCCGATAGATCCTTCCTCCTCCTCCTCCTTGGTTTCAATCAATGATCTCCCTCTCTCTTTCTTTCTTTTGCATAGCTCATTGTTATTCATCTTTTTCTAAAAGAACATCATCCCCTACATTTCTCACCATCCCTTGCACATCTGTTGGGGCCTGTGCCATTCCTAGTCGATCTCATATAGAACAATAAACCTGTACCAAATCTGGATCACTATTATTGTTGCTGCCATCCAAACTGGGTAAAATGATAAGCAAATCCATCAGCAGGATGTACATCCATTGTTCTGCAGCTGAAAGAAGAATGCATAAAAGTACTTTTGAAAGTGATGCAGCAATTAAGGAGTCCTGCATTGGATCATGTTCAGTGATTATGTCATCTTTATACAACCGCGTACTGCCAAGGATATGATGGACTTGCAAGAGGGAAATGACTACCTGTATGATATATTCTCGAACTACCAGTCAGTATTGGCTTATAGTGATATGCTGTAGTAACACAAAATGGAGCCATAAAAGAGATGTTTGATCCTTAGGCATTAGCCAAGCTCACATACAAAGTAGCATGTATAGCATATATCATTCGTCATGTAAAAGATCGATTTGACTATTGACAGCTCATACAAAGTGGCAAGAATGTAGTAGTGTATGTCTTTATTAGAAAGCACTGATTTGAATGACTATCCTGGCTTGGTGGGGATGGAGCTATCACGGACACCGACACAATCGGTCGTTGGGATTGGTTGGACTAAGAGTGGTAAAAATTTTGGCTGACGCTCTGTTTCCTCCTCTTTCGTCTTTGCTTTTGAGAGGTGCGTATTGCTACAGTTACCCAATCCCTTGTCATGGCACTCGTTTAGTTGTTATCACGGCAGACACAGTTACATTGACTCGCCTTTACACGCCATGCATGTCTTTACAACCATCAGTTTCTTTGGAACCACGTGTTGTATCCGCTCATGAGCGTGGCTTGTATTGTTGCTGTTCTCCCATCGAAACGAGCACACCATTGTCATAACAGTTTGACTTACATACTACTCTTGAACAGATAACAACATGAACAACGACAAGCTCAGCAAGCTCCAAAACCAGGTCCGTATTGGTGGCAAGGGTAAGTGTTGAATAATCATCCATCCATGGAAACATGTCACTTATTCTTTTTTAGGTACTCCTCGTCGTAAGATGAAGAAGACTACCAAGTCTGCTGGTCCTGATGATCGCAAGCTCCAAAGTGCTCTTCAAAAGCTCGGTGTTCAACCCCTTGGTGGCATTGAAGAAGTCAACATGTTCAAGGAAGATGGCAAGGTCATCCACTTTGCTGCTCCCCGTGGTAAGTCAATTGACAACATGTATGCATCATCATCATGATTAATAACAAGTCGATCTCTAGTCCAAGCTGCTGTCAACTCGAACACTTTTGCCATCCACGGCCGTTCTGTTGAAAAGGAGCTCACTGAATTGGGTAAGTAGTATATGAACATGGATCCCATTTTATTCTTTATTGACACGAAACGCTTTTCTAGTTCCCAACATTTTGAGCCAATTGGGTCCTGATTCTCTTGCTAGCTTGCGCAAGTTGGCTGAAGCTTACACCCAACAAGGTGGTGCTGGTGCTGCCGCTGGTGAGGATGATGATGAAATCCCTGACTTGGTTGAAAGCTTTGACAAGGCTGAAGTTGAAGACAAGAAGGAAGAAAAGCCTGCTGCTGAATCTACCGAGACCAAGGCTTAAGAATAATAATGTCTTTTTGAATACCAATTCATCTTCCATAACGTGTATTAAAAAAAGCATCCTTTTTTTGTGTCATTGATCCACAAATAGTCTGTCATCCATAATGTTGGTGCGGGAGAATATCTGATAATCGATCCATTTAAGCATTACGAAAGATGAATTTTTATTCTATCATGATGAAACAAGGTACTTTTAAACATGTATTGCTTTTAGACAAGTGTTGAAACCAGCTCTGATATGGAGTGGGGTGGTGGGAAGAGTTGTCCGTGCGCAGTAGCCAGCATATTGCGATCGAATGGTCCTTTCGGTCTTGGAGTGATTGATCTTGTTGGCGTGCAAAGCTGACGTGAGCAGGCAGATGTTTCTTCTTTTGTTAAAGTTATCCGGCAGATGTTCGTGTTGAATGTATTGATGATGATGATGTTGATAATGATCAGGTGTCCAAGAAGGAGCTTGAAGGTGAGCTGGGTGGCGATGGAAGGAAATAACCACCATAGTAGTTGGATGACTTGGTCGATGTATAACGTGCATATGAAATGCATGGTGAAGTAGGTGGCGAAAGTGGAATAGAAGGAATATCAGTTGCAGAAGGAATTTGAGTATCTTTGATGCGGCAGTCTTCAGAGCAATAAAGTGACTAAAAAGAGATAACAAGCATATTAATCTTTCTGCAAACATTCAGAAACAAGATCGAGATAAACTTACGTTGTCATCAGCACAGTGGCGGTTGCAAATAGTACACCAAGCAAGGTCCATGATTGTATATAGAAGAATGTGTGTGAAAAGAAAGCGTGGGGATGTTGGGAAAGCTGCACGAGCCTCTCCTTAAATATGATTCTGCGGAAAAGGGCGGGGTCAATTGGCAAGTTGTGAGTAATCTTTTGCCATTAGATTACCCCCTTATTGTTAGTCAGACATCTTGATAACGTCTCATACCCATATTTTATTAAATTCATCACCCATGATCTATGATTGCAAAGATTACTATTATCTGATGCTTTTAATGCATGTCATGCTTTCCAACAGGTGTTTTCTACCTTGATCTTTTCTTGTCGTCAAGCATGACTTGTACATATTACTTATGGCGTGGTTTACAAAGCAACCATTTTTTTTTTGCATAGAGAGTCAAAGTCCGCAGAGTGTCATCCAACACGTTTCAGCCAATCAGATGACAAGGACTAAGTTTGAGTCAGGTCATTTTTGACACACATGCTGGTAAACGGATCGGCAATCACCGGAAGTAGCTAAATGAGGAAGTTGGGTCATAGAATGACTTTTTCAACGGGCCGTGCGCCATTTTCATGTATTACGATTGGCTGTTTATCCGGATTCTGCTCTGAACTATCCGCGGCTCATCTTTCATTCTCACACACACGTGTGGCTCATTTGGATGAATCTCTTTGACGACAATAACCGGTTTCACCGCACTACTATTATCTGATCAAAAAGTCGTCAAAACAGGTCTATGTGTACGACATTATACAATTTATTAGCATCATCATCATCATTCGAGTTATATGATTTGGGGGGTTGTGTAGCAATAGAATGTCAAATTGGGGGATAGTGAAGAAATTGGGTTACATGGAGGAAGAAAATAGGGCGCAAAATGGGTATGTGCATGTCATGTCAACGGCTTAAACATCTTCCATAGGTGTTGGTTTCCGAGTGTAAGATTGAAGCTCTTGTGTGTCGTACAATTCGTACCAGTTGTATTGACCTGACCTTCCATCAGGACCATCTGACCAAAACTGAACACAGTTATTCCAACATCCTTGATCAAACACATTGCCACCAATAGATCCACGTGCTCGTCTTGACCTTCTTTGTTTGTGAAGTGCTCTTGCACCAGCAAAGAGTTGCATACAAGGACAAAAGCCACCAGCTCCATGACTATGTCCACCACCATGTTGATGTGCACCAGCAGTTGCCATAGGACCATCACTACCAGCTAATCCTCCTCCTGGACCAGCAGCCATTTGTGCCATCATGCCCTGATCCTGATGATTCATGTAAGAGTATCGATGTGCGTTGGCACTTTCATTTGTTGTTGTAGCCACTGCGATTTGATAGGATTGAACAAGCAACAAGCACACAGACCATGATAGCTGTAAACACACCCATAATCCAAGTGCAATAGTCCATGCATCCCATAAAAAGTAGCTGCATACTGTGTCACCCAAGAAACAAGTAGTCGAACCTTCAAGAATAGGCGCATTGATCGCGTAATCTATTACCGAAAGTAATGCCGTTCCGGTTAATAAAGTCATCCGAAACCCGTCATGTCTAATGATGCTTACATTCAACACACAGCGTAAGGAATGAAATGATAGCAATGATCATGTTGACCAAGAAAATCATAAAAGGACGATGATTGCGACATCCAATGCAATTGAAAATCCAGGGACAATGACTATCAAGAAGAATGAATCAATACATGACGACATTTCATGCAGAAAACAACAACATACTGATCAAATCGTGCTACACAACGATTACAAATCTTGCAATGCTTGGATCGAAGTGGTTTCTTGGCCAAACAAGTGAGACAAAAGTGGCGAATATCAAGCTTATTCTCTTCACAAAGATCAAAGACAGCCTTTTGTTGCACATCTCTGGGTTGTTGATTGTTGACAAAACCTGGATCAGCAAATACAGCACGATAAAAGGCAGTCATGGCAATGACAAAGCTTGAAATGAAAATGACATTGGCAAGTAACATGTGGGATGTTGCTACTTTCCATGTTAGTACACTGAATTCCCCTGTGTCATAGATCCATCCATACCATATACAATCTTAAAGAGCCAAGTGAAGAGGACCCAGAAAGCTGAAGCTTGGAATATACAAGAAAAGTAAGGTGTCTTCCATAAAGCATCATGACTGGGAGCAGGTAAAAGATACTTGATGATGCCGACATGCATGCCCATGAATTCGAGTAGTGATAATGGTAATCCCATGTACCAAGGAAAGGTGCTCAATGTCTTGAGAACAAGGAAGAGAACAACAAAAGGAGCAAAGTATACAATGGTATTGATCGTACGCTATACAAGACAATCAGCAAAACACGCCATCTCTCTTGTATCCAGCATTTACCTTTGATATGGGTTTTCCACGTGAACCAGGATATTTGCCTACTCTTCCCTCTTTGTTGGTATCACCTTCAGCCATGACATCAAATTCGAGTACTGCACGATTCCAGACTTGTTCCAGCTTCTTTTCATGTACAAACTCCATAACACCTTTTCCAGATTGATCCTTTGCATTGGCGTCTGCACCATATTCAAGCATTTTGCGTACACACATCTTATTGCCACGAACGACAGCCCAATGAAGTGGAGTGAGCTTTGAATTGTCGACAGCATGAACACTGGCACCAAATCGTAGTAACAGATCAACAGTCAATGCTTCTCCTTGATAAGCAGCCCACATGAGTGGTGTATGTCCTCCAACGTTATCAGGTGAATCGATATCCATCCCCAGGTACAATAGATACAAGACCAACATGGCATGTGATGAATGAACAGCCAAATGTAATGCATTGAATCCTTGACCATCTTTCAGTGCTGGATTGGCTCCTTCCTTGATCAATCGATGTACTGTCGGCAAACGTCCATTTCTTGGCACAAATTATTGTTATTATTAGATCCAAGATATGAAAGAAGACACAAGCTTACCTTGTAGCCCAGTGCAAAGGAGTTGCTTGAAGATCACCAGCCGGTTTATCCACAATAGCTCCTCGGTCAATAAGATACTTTACACACACGTCGTGATTGTTCAGAGCTGCGTAATGAAGTGGTGTCACGCCCTGAGAATCCACGTCGTTGGCTGTTGCCTTTTTGTTATCCAACAAGTACTGAATGGAATGGAACGATCCACGTTGTGCCGCTTCAAAGATAGTCAATGCTAACTCCCCATGGTCAGCAATGCGTCAAGTGTTTGGTAAGAAAAAAGTCGTACCGTCATCGGTTTCTCGAGTTAGTTCAGCAGTTGCTTGCTCACCTGAAACAGCAGCAGCAACAGGTTTAGCTTGGCTCAAGTCAGTGGGTGACGACGAAGACGACGACTGCTCTGTAACATCTTCTGATAACAATGGACGCTTATCTTCCGGTGTAGGAACAGCGTCAGACATTGAGACAAAAGGTAAAAAAGAAGAGAAAGAGAAAGAGAGAGGAGTTTCAGCTTTAGTAGTGTTGTTGAGTATTTGCCTAATTTAGATAAAAAAGGATCCCGTATGTAGAACTTTATGCTTGCTTTCTCCAATACATTAAATGCTATATGACAATGAACATTGATATAATAACGAAACATGTTGTTTTCATCCAATGTATAATGTAGCCAGGGCGTGTGGATGATATGTGTTTTTGTTCAGTGTAACAATGAAATGCAACTTGGCTGAGCATTTACAACAACATTGCCATCCCGTCATCCGCATATGACCTGATTCTGATCCCTAGCAACCAATTCATATCACATGATACTAGTTACTATGTAGCATCTTGAGCTATTCTTTTCGGTTGTCTTTTGATTGCAGCCGAGGATTATGCTGTCAGTGGAACAAACACATGACTATCAACTTTTGTGATAAAGTAACCAGAACAAGCATTAGGTGATACGTCAAGACTATAATAAGCATACTGCTAAAGTGATTCAGGAACAATAAGCAGTGACATTTATTCTTCATAGTATCTTATGTACCATATGTCTTTATTCCTTATCAATATACAACTGCTATGTAATCAATTGAATGGAACAAGAGGATCAGCAATGTGTTATGTGTAGGGCGATATGTGAGATTGAATGTCCGAGATCAATGGCAAGTGGTGGTGCGGCACCAGGCCGGAACCCCATCTCAACGCAGGCAGTAACTTGTGCTTGACGCTCTCTTTTTCGTGCTTCCCCAGTTCACCAAGGTAAGCTTTCTATGTTGCCCCCTTGTTATTGGGGGTTGTTGATGGTGGCAACTCTTCCGAGTACCCGTGTTGTTGCCTTTTTTCTCCTTTCAAAGTACTTGCGCTTAACTTGTTCTCTTTCTTTCACCTTTTCCATTCTTAGTCGCATTTCACTACTCACACACCATGAGCAACGACACACCGGCAGAATCCCTTCAAAATGGAAATGCCACGGCTATCAAGAGTTGGGATGAAGACACTGGCGACATTCCTCGACTTCAAATTGTGGATGAGAACCAAAAGTTCACGTAAGTCCAAGACACACGCTATTGCTCAACGTCAGCATGACATTATCACGTGTAAATCTCTAATGTACAACAAACATAGTGAGACACTACCAAGTTACATGAACAAATGGTCTCTTGCAGATGCTGGTTTCCAGTACAATGTTGTCGCTGTCTTTGGTTCACAGAGTACAGGCAAAAGTAAGATCATACAACTGTGTTGTTGATGGATAGGATTTGACATGCCTTTATTCAGGTACCTTGTTGAATCGACTCTTTGGTACTTCGTTTGATGTCATGGATGAGAATCAACGTAGCCAAACTACCAAGGGTATTTGGATGTCTCGTGGACGTGGCATGCATGTTCTCGTGATGGATGTTGAAGGCACGGATGGTCGTGAACGTGGCGAGGATCAAGATTTCGAACGTAAATCAGCACTCTTTTCAATGGCTACCAGTGAAGTCATCATTCTCAACTTGTGGGAGCATCAAGTCGGTCTTTATCAAGGTGCCAACATGGGATTGCTCAAGACTGTCTTTGAAGTCAATTTGCAACTCTTCCAGAATCAGAAAAAGTAAGGAATCAAGGGGTGGAAGAGAGAGAGAGAGAGAGAGAGAGAGAGAGAGAGAGAGAGAGAGAGAGATCAATCAGGGGCATTTATTGATTTGGATATCAATAGCAAGGAAAAGACATTGATTCTTATCGTCATTCGTGATCATGTTGGTGCTACTCCTCTTGAAAACTTGGCAAAGACGTTACAAGCTGATTTAGAAAAGATCTGGGCAGGATTATCCAAGGTATGCTTTAGGATGTCGGTTATAACCAATACTGACTGTTGTATCCTATTGTAGCCTGAAGGACTTGAAGATTGCAAGATCCACGATTATTTCGACTTTATGTTTACCGGCTTGCCACACAAGATTCTGTTGCCTGAAAAGTTTGATGAAGAAGTAGCTGTTCTTCGACACAGGTAAGAAGAAAAGCGGGTGGATAAAGAGAGATTGAAGGATGCTTACGATATGATCTAGATTCAATGATCCAAAGGATCCCAACTATGTCTTCCGTCCACAATATCACAAGCGTATTCCTGCTGATGGCTATCACATGTATGCATCTGGCATTTGGGATAAGATTCTTTCCAACAAGGACCTTGATCTTCCTACCCAACAAGAACTTTTGGCACAGTATCGATGTGATGAAATTTCCAATGTAAGCACAACTTTTCATGCAGGAAAGCAGTATACTTAGATATCTTTTAGGCTGCAGTGGAGATCTTTATGAAGCGGATAGCTCCTTTCAAGAACCCCATCCTTGAAAAGGCACAGACTATTCCCGACCTAGGAAAGCAAATGGCTGAGATTCGAACTGAAGCAATGCAATCTTTTGACAAGAACGCATCAAGATACCACAAGGACGTTTATGAAAAGAAGAGGAAGGACATGCTTGAAAAGCTCAACACTCAGCTTAATGTCTTTTTCGTTGGTCAACTCAAGAACTTGCACAAAAAGGCTAGCATCATGTTTGAAGAGAATCTCAAGGTAAAGTGTTGTTGGTGGATAAGCAAGAAACTATACTGATCAAATGATGATAGGCTGAGCTCAAGAAACCTGGATACAACTTTGCCACTGCTGTCGATTCTTGTCTCAAGGAAGCTGATACTTTCTTCTTGGATGGTGCTAAAGGTAAGTCATCATATTGGATGATATGGCTCGTTTGCTAAATCAATACGATGTAGCTATTGTTTTGCCTGAAACTGACTGGTCCTATGATCATGAGCACAGCCAATTGGAAGAAGACTTTGCAAAGATCTCTGCCCAAGCACGAGCTGATGAATTCAGAAAAATGAGCAAGGCGTTGTCCGTAAGTTCACCTTTTTGATACTATGTTGCCTTTCATACTAATACGATTTCTTATTTCAGAAACAAGTCGAGAATGAGCTCTCTGATCCTGTGTCTTTGGCACTCAACAATCCCAAGGAAGATACCTGGCACAGCATTATCCAAGCTTATCAGTCTACTGTAGAGCATGGTCAAAAGACATTAGTGGAAAAGGCCAAGAGTAAGTATTGTTTGATCCTATTGTAGAGACATAGCATTGACACATTTGTAATATAGGCTTCAATTCATCAGATGAAGAACTACAAGAATCTATTCTCGGCTTGAAGCGTCAAGCATGGCTCGTTTTACGCAAAAAGGTGGATGAAGAACTTGCAGACAACATGCTTCTCTTAAAATTGCGTTCAAGGTGAGAAAAGAACCATTTATTGACTTCTTTGCATGTGTATTGACAACAATTGCAGATTTGAAGAAAAGTTCCGTTATGACGAACATGGACTTCCTCGTGTTTGGAAGCCAACTGATGACATTGACAGCTATTTCCGCCGTGCACGTGATGACGTGAGTACCATGCATCTTTCACATTCACATCCACATGCTAATATATTACAACTCATTAGGCTATTACTCTGATACCATTGTTTGCCAAGATTGATCTTAAGGATGATGAAGACTTTGAGATTGAGTCGGATGAAGATTTCGATTTCAAGCATTCATTGACTGTATTGACTGAAGCCAAGCAAATTGACATCACCAATCGTTTCAAGCGTGAATCTGATGCATTTTATCTCGAAGCCAAGCGTTCTATTGTTGCTACTACAGCCAAGATACCCTCATGGCTTTTGGTTGTCATGATTGCTCTCGGTTGGAATGAATTCATGACCATCATCAAGAGTCCACTCTACCTGGTGTTATTTGCCTTGTGTATCACCTTTGGTTATGTCATTTACGCTCTCAATTTATGGGGACCTTTAGAACGTATTCTGTCAACTGTATTTGGTGAAGCAACCAAGATGGCCAAGGAACGTGTTTTCGATAGCATGGATCGAATGCGAGAACAACAACAACAATCATCGTCACAACAGAGGGATACTGTAGAAATGAAGGCATTCAACAAGGATGAATAAGGCACCCAACCCTTTTCCCCCTTACCTTTGATTTGTTTATATATATAAAAAGGAAGTGTTTGCGTATATATCATACATACATGTTGTAGATGACTTAGAGCAGTATGAAATTCCGCTGCCACCTTACACTCTCTTCCTTCATTCCACCCTTCCATTTGCAACTGTTGTCTCATTCAACCCATCTCTCCCTTGTGCAAGCAATTGTCTTGGTTCAACCCGTCTTGTCAATGCTACAATTGCCTTTATCCCAAAGAGTATAACTGAATGGCATGCCACCCTATTGCAGCACACGTGATTCTTGAACTGTACACTCTTGCACTTTTCTAACACCACCAATCATAACAGCAGTTACTCCAGCACTTTTCGCTAGCAAAGTTTCAGCGTCATTGTCTCAATCATCCTTCAAGTGAACAGCAGATAGCTAGTATATAGGAGATATCTTTATTCAGTGTACCAACTTGGTTTAATACATGGATTACTACACATATGACTCTATGTTATTCTTTGGTCATTGAGATGGAAGGGGACTGGGTGTGTAAAACTCATAGAAAAAGCACTTTGTTCTTATATGTGCTATGTTGGCATTGTATTAACTTGGTGATTATGCTTGATCCATTACGACGCTACTTAATGAAAGCAACAATCATCCTCCTTTGTGTAACCTGTCAACCAGAGACCATTGTGCATAATGGGTTACATTAAACAGCAAGGACATACACAACCATCTTTACTATCGCCCATTCATCGCTAGAATCAATCCTCTCATTCACAATAGATGACACAAAGGATCCCTAATCAACTTGACTCCCACTTTGTATTCTCTTCAGATCACGTATTACCTAAAGAAAGAAAAAGATATACATTAACTAAGCGTGTCAATAGGTGTTGTGTTAGATGAGCGAGATCTTATAATCCCATTTAATTCAAACTGCCAAACACTTTTGCAATAGTATGGGTGATATATATAAAGCTTCCCTATATCATGTCACTACGAGTAGTACACAGTGTACCCAAATTAGGATTGAATGAGCACTTTGCACGGCGCTGTTGCTGACATAGCCGGGTAGATTTGATACCATGTACAACATTCACAACCTGTAGGAAAGGCATGAATCTTCTTATTAAAGCACAGGATTGGCCTGGTCATCAGCATCAAAAATAAAGGCCCAATCGGCTATTACTAGTGTACAGTTTGCCATACGAAAACAACCAAGAAGACTATTGCTCTTTGAAAATCAACATTGTTTCAACATTCATTAATATGATGGTAAAGGTTAACTATGTACATATTACAGGGCATTTTCACAAGATCCAACAAGCAATCTGGTACTGATGTCACCTCATTATTCGGCAATCTTGTCACTGAGTAGAACTCATACGCATCCTCTATGCCTAATACATCGTCAATCATGGTCTCGAATGATTTCCTTTATCCACCCATTACTATCTTGAGCATTCACCATGTCTATGTATTCCAGTAAAACCTGGTGCTTGTTGACTTGTACAACTTTCAAGATCATTGAAGTTTAGAAGTGCGAATCATCCAAGTGCAAACACCGGTGTAATAAAGCATTCTTCATTGTCGTCTTGATCGTGATATTCTTCAGCTGTGTCATTGTTGTCAATTCTGATAGTGCCTGTTGCAGGTGAACTGGTAATACGGTATTGACGTTTGTCGCTTCCTGTGCATTGTTGAGAAACAATCTGATTCACCAGAGCCGATTTACCAACATTAGTTGCACCAACAAGATATACATCATCAGTTGGCATACGCTCCTCATCAATACGTCGTAATAAGCCTTGAATACCCCATCCTTTTGTTGCACTGACTAATTGCACATGCTGAATTTGTGTTGTATTAATCCCTTGTTGTTTGGCATGTTGCACAATCCAATCTCTTAATCGCTGTTCATGTCGACGAGCACTGCTTGGTAACAAATCAAACTTGTTGGCTGCCACAATGTGTCGTGCACTTGGATTCGTAGGTAATTGTGCCAAAGAGAAAGGTAAATCTGTCACATCCACTACCACCACTATCAATGGATTGCATTTTGTCTTGAGAAACTCGAGTGAACTGTATTGTTTGCTGGCACGTAAGAATTGAGCTGATGTGTTGCTGTTACCACGATGTTCTAGCTGATAACTTCGTTCACAAATGATGCGTCGTGTTGTATTCCTGTCATCCATATCATTCATCCTTTCAACCATGTTGTCGTCCAATCCACCATTGTCTTCACTTGCTGGTTCTTGTTGCAGTAAAAGTGTACGTGTCTAAGGATCCAGGTTCTCAATAGCAGCTTGATATTGTTGCTCATCCAATGTCTTGTTGCTCCTTTTCTTTTCCTTGACAGGTTTCTTCTCACGTTCAACATAAAGCCAGGCTTGGAAGCGTCGTTCGACTGGAACGGTGCATCACAACCAGGACAACGCAATGAAGTAGCCGTGCTGTTTAGTCGTTTGACAGGAACAACTGCTGTAGATCGTATTGCTGTCGTTGACCAATGCGGAACTGTACGTCTCAATGCCAAAGAGCTAAGGCGCAAAATCGGTAGTGTCTACCGTGTTCGTGAGCTGATCAACTGTCGACAGGTGGCCAATGTCCTTGTTCCTTTCATATCGTGCGCAGAGAAGAGTGAAGGAAAATTCAGTGTCTGGGATGCAAGCAAGCTTTATTTCATTTGGCGACCAGCATTGACATGCTATATGCTACACAATGATCGATCCCAAACTTAGCAATGATAGCATCCCTTTCACTCTAATCTTATCCACTATGACGTTTGGATCATAAAAACTATCATTGACTTATAAGGACCACAGTGATGAATATTGTAGAGTGATCACTGCACTAGGGTGGATATATATCTTTCGTATATAGTTAAGGATTATATCCCCTCTCTCTTTTAGGCTCAACGACTCTATGAGAGCCTTGTATTGATTGCTGCATAGTTTAGAAGCAAGCGGAATAAAGCAGATGACAAGAAAACATTTAATGATGTGCAATGGGATCTAAGACATAACATCATCTGAAAAGGCATTATCAAATCTTTATCATCACTATTGATTAGGCTCTTGGCACCCTCTGTATACGGCTATGTTTGAAAAGAGTATGTGTGTCATTAGTATATCATCAGTATTCACCAATGCCTAAAACTTACGCTTCCAGCGTCTGTTAACCTTTTTTATTTGAATAAGTGGTACGCATTCAGGGTCATTGCATTCTTTCAGAGCTCTGCCAGCACAGGGTTTTTTCTGCTGTTCGACACCTTGTGCTTCAGGTTGTGTTCCGGTTTGTCCTCCAGCTTGGGCAGCAGCAGTAGCAGCAGTAGCGATTGCACAAATAACAGCTATAACCAGATATTTCATGATGCAAGTGGAATACAAGAAATCAGTAGCATCATATCTCTTCCTTTTTATAAGTGCATTCTGCCAGTATATCGGACTACACTTTTTGTAAGGCGTACTTGTAGCAAACAGTGCATGCATATACAATCACTTTGGCAAAAGATATGGCGTAGATTATGTATGCGAGGTGGTGATCCATCACTCAAGTAGCATATGTGAAAACCAGACATTCAAAGATACCCTCTGCTGCTTTCAGTGTGAATGGAGCTCTAAAAGACATTGCTAGACAAACTATGTTGTTGACTTGTCAAATTACTAGCACAGCTATAGTGTTATTCCTTTTGGATGATACCGCGTGTCATCTTTCACATCAACAGCCATTTTTGTAAGGAGTACTTGCAGCAAACAGTACATGTATATACGATCACTTTGGCAAAAGATATGGCGTAGAGTATGTATGCGAGGTGGTGATCCATCACTCAAGTAGCATATGTGGAAACCAGACATTCAAAGATATTATCTGCTGCTTTCAATGTGAATGGAGCTCTAAAAGACATTGCTAGACAAATTACTTTGTTGACTTGTCAAATTACTAGCACAGCTATAGTGTTATTCCTTTTGGATGATACCGCGTGTCATCTTTCACATCAACAACCATTTTTGTAAGGAGTACTTGCAGCAAACAGTACATGCATACACGATCACTTTGGCAAAAGATATGGCGTAGAGTATGTATGCGAGGTGGTGATCCATCACTCAAGTAGCATATGTGGAAACCAGACATTCAAAGATATTATCTGCTGCTTTCAATGTGAATGGAGCTCTAAAAGACATTGCTAGACAAATTACTTAGTTGACTTGTCAAATTACTAGTACAGCTATAGTGTTATTCCTTTTGAATAATACGGCGTGTCATCTTTCACATCAACAACCATTTTTGTAAGGAGTACTTGCAGCAAACAGTACATGCATACACGATCACTTTGGCAAAAGATATGGCGTAGAGTATGTATGCGAGGTGGCGATCCATCACTCAAGTAGCATATGTGAAAAACAGACATTCAAGGATACCATCTGCTGCTTTCAATGTGAATGGAGCTCTAAAAGACATTGCTAGACAAATTACTTTGTTGACTTGTCAAATAACTAGTACAGCTATAGTGTTATTCCTTTTGGATGATACGGCGTGTCATCTTCCACATCAACAGCCAACTGACGATCCAAACATTGTCTGATTCATAGTTCGTGAAACAGGAAAAGGTATGGTATCATAAAACATGTGATGCTTTATTACATGAGCAACACATATGTACAACCTTTGTATTTCTTCTAATGTTGTTTAATTTGAATACTGTTACATCTATTTATGAGCACGTTCACCAGATCCGAAAAACTTGAGAAGGACACCACGGTATTCGAATGGCAACATGGCTGGCTCTCTAACACTGAATGCCTTGTAAGAATCCACTTGGCTAGGTAACCAGATCCGGAATTTGGCCTGATCAAACAATCCAGTAACAGCTGCCCATCCCATACTGACAAATGCCCAATCCAGTGATGCACATGACTTGTGAAATCCTTGTACCTTGAGAAATTCGGGTATGAGCTGCAGTGAATCAAGCTGTAGTAGTTTTGGATCAAGTAAGGACTGTTCTGAAGAATGCGTGGCTGCTTGCATCTTTTCATCCAATTTGGTAGTCTTTGTAATGTGTGGATTGAGGTGTATAAAGAGCGTCAACAATACTGGATCAGTCGATTCAACCAGATCGATGCGAATAAAAGGCTTCAATACCAATGATTTGCCTAATCCAAATGATACATGAGTCAATCTATTCATTCTTTGTTTTACCTAAACTTACCTGGAAGTAATCGAAATGTAAGTGGCTTAAGCTCATGTTGTCTTTGAAACTTCTTTTGATCAGCATATGGCATCAAATGGATCAATTGCTGGTCATTGGTGATGCCAGGTGTGTCAATAAGGAATCGATCACGCTGAAATCCATGTGTCGTACTGTTGTTTTGATTGCTCATACCAAGTGCATGAAGTGGAATACGAATTGTACCCATTTGTAGCCATTGCCATCGTCATTTTCATCGTATAGCCGTAGTCGTGTCGTGGTCGTGACTATTGTCATGCAAAGAAAAAGGCACATCAGTGAATCTTGTATTGCAAGGATGCCGCTCAGCAGAACCTTGGCAAGAATCCACATAACCAAATCACCATCCACGATCACAGATTTCATCCAAGACCAGTTTCATCCATGACAAGTGAAGAACATCACTGTCGCAGTACTCAGGGTCATACTTGTTCTCATCCAACATGTCAAATAGTCATTTGTTGTAGGTACAGGCTGGGAGTCGACCCAAGAAGATGATGCCCAAGTTGCATACTGCCTGACCAAGGAAACCTTCTTTATACTTGCCTTCTTCATATATAACAGCACCATGGTAACGTGTACAGCATAAAGAGGCCTTGTTTGTGTCGAAGCAGAAGCCATAGTGTAGTAGTCAAAGCCAAAACCAAAACCAAAAGAAACAGCCAAAGTCTTGTTGCGTTTGTTCTTGAAGTCTACACAAAGCTTAAACGGTTAATGCAACACGTTCTGCTAAGCATTGAGCTCCTTGAATGTACCTGTAGGCACCAAACTTGAAGCGGCATAACAACAAAACAGAAGAGCGACACGTCTGGCTACAACAACCACTCAGTCCGCTTGAACACTTGTTGCCTACGAATGACCCAACTGTATGAATACAACAACCAACATGAGCTTCTTTATAACACATACCTTGAATGCATGGCGTCAATGGGAGTCGTGTACGTTATGAGCTTGAAAGAAAAGAGAAAGCAGTTGTCTCCCAAAACTCGCTGCTGCGTCCCCAAGATAAGTTTCCCCAAGTCGAGCGGAGTCAACCAATGACTGCAACACAATCCCTTGCATTGACGTTTCCGAAAGAAGCTTGCATATGAGATGTTCTGGGTGAAGAAAATGCTATTGCTGTTTATTGGAGATAGAAACAGTCATCAACTTGTGACAGAGAAGCCTGCAATTAAGGATTCAAAAGGTATCTTGCTTGACAACAAGCTGTAGCAGTAATGTATTACGTGATCCAATAAAAGTACACTTTATTTGAACAAATGATATTATACATTAAGTCTGACGCTTGTCAATGCCAGGAGAATCCACTAGCTCCACAGCAGGGATAGCTGACTCGAGCACTTTATAAGGTTCAAGAGTGACTTTGCCAAGTTGAGCACCCTTGTCGACAGGAATAACAGCCACGGCCAATGTATTGCTTCCCTTGGTATTAAGAATGCCAGCTGGCAAGTAGTATTGTGTTTGGGGACCAAGATCATTGGCTAAAATGTCATAGGATGAGTATCAATGACGAAAACAGCTTGGATGAAAAAGACTTACCATAACGTCCAAATTGCCATCCATTGATAAAGAGTAATGCTCGATAACGTGTCTTGCTGTCATCATCAAACTTGATACTCATGGGTGCATCATAGCCATCAGGAATATTTAAATCAAAGTTGGTGCGGTACCATGAAACACCAGTGCGATTCTTATCCTCTGGAACAGAAACCTTATCCCAATCACTATCATCGAAACCAGGAAGATGCCATCCCATACGCTCGCCATAAAGACCACCTTCGTTATAGGGTCCACGTACAGGATCAGCAAGATCTTCACCACCCAAGTTGCCTTGAATCTTCCAATCGATTGACCAAATTGTCTGGTTTCTTATACCCAAAAGCTCAGCTTGTGTGAAACCACGTGCAGTCTTGTAATTGTCATCAGCGTTCCAATCATCCTCATGACCCGTTGTCCAAAGCAACAATGAAATGACATTTTCACCATCAGCCTTTAACGTGCCATTCAAATCTTCAAAGGCTTGATTGCCAACTTCGAATCCACCAAGATATTCACCATTAAGCCATGCCATCCATGCTGAAGCATCACCTGATATAGCTGTCAAGTTGAAACCAGTGATAGTAGAAGAGCCATTGAACTTGCCACGCAACCAAATGCAGCCAGTATGGAAACCTATAATGCAATGTCAGTACATGATAAGATACAAGAGTGATGAACTTGCCATAATCATCAGCAAAAAGAACAGGCCAAGTATCTGGAATGGTGACAGAGTTGGTTTGTAAATGATTGGCAGTGATCCAAGACGAATCATCAAAGTCAGGATTGATTTCAGGAGATGCTTCACTGTACTTCCATTCAACCTTTGCCAAGTCAGGAATGTCAAGCTTGGGATCTTTAAATTCAATGGTGCCGGTCCAAGTGCCATGTTCAGTCTTTTGGAGCTTCAATTCCTTATCATTCCATGTGAATGATTCAATATTCTCAGGAACAACTACTTGGATATCAGTAGTTTCATCCACATCACCAGTGAATGCAAGTGTGGAACCAGAAATGGATGCACCACGTACAAGGTAAGGTCCATGGATCAAAACACGATCTTTGCTGTCCTTGACGATAGGGGCCCACCAACGTGTAGCACTTGTGTATCCTGCAACCAGCAACAAGAGATCTTGATCTGAACCACCACTGATATAAATAGGTGTAGTGCCATTGTTGTGCTTGTAATTGATGAGCAAGACATCATCCTTTACTGAATGTGATACTGAATCATCCTTGGTATCGATCTTGACATCATCCTTGGAGACTTTGAGCGCAAATTCGCCTTCCTGATCCTCGTATGCATAAACAACCATGACATCATGTGATCCCATTGTCTGATGTGTAAATATCTCGCTGGTAGTGTAGACCAAATGTTGAGAATGGAAATCGTAATCAGTGGTGATAATCTTGGCTTCACGACCATCAAGGACCAGCTTGCTCTTTTGTGGAATGGTGAATTTGCCACTGCTTGTTTCAATGTCAATATGGAACCTATCATACCATCATTATTAGCAAGTGATCCTCCTTTTTCAGTAACATGTTATACTTACTCATCCTTATCCTCTGAAGCAGTGTTCCAATGTTGAGCAATATAAAACTTGGTATCAGTGTTGACATCTGCCAAACCATCCACCAGAATAATGTCATCATTGTCCACCTTTGGAGAAAAGTATTCGGTTGTCAAGAATGGCTTAACAGTATGAAGGAAAGTGCCTGAATGAAACATGTAAGTCTATCATTGTATAGTCTAATTCATGCAATGTGTACCTTGCAACTTCACTTCATATGCCTTTGGAGTCATGAGACCTGGTTCAGAAATGGGAGCACCATAGTCATACGACGTGTACACAGACGGCTTCGCAAGTCCACCCCAACTGGTACCACCGTAAGTCATGTATAGATTCTGGATAGTAGCACCTTGGGCATAGTTGTTCTTGTAGAATACCTTTGCATATTGCTCGTTCACCATGGTACGACAAGCTTCGTAGGAGGCGCCAGACCATGGGTCAAACGCCCCTCCTTGGAACTCATACAACGCCATTGGCTGTTCAGGGTTCATCATGTTGTGGTAGTCTCGCCATGTGGTGCTACGATTGTTGGGCCATACTGTAGGATTGCTGCAGTCGAAACCAAGAGGATAGCTATCCCAGCCCTATTTCATTTTTATGAGTTACACACTGCCTACTTGTATCCATTTATACACCTTACATAAATATCCACGGATCCAATACCATGTGCAAAGTAGCCATTGGTGTTTGGATCGTTAAAGATAGAAGGAACTTCAATTCCATCCTCGGCAAACTTTTGTTTGATCATCTCCATATAATAAGGATCCACATTGTCAGCATTTTCATTGTCTACACCAAAGCATATCAGTCATACTACAATGAAATACATTTGTTTATACTTGCCTATTTGATTCAGTATGACTCTTCCACCTTTTGTGATTTGGTTGGGCACAATGTACTTGCCAATAGCTTCAAGCCATCTGCATAATAAAGCATGTTAGTTTCTCCGCTGTCCCAATTGGATGTGCATTCACTTACTCTCTGCTATTGGCATCATTCTCTGGTGTACTTCTTCTTGCCATGCTGTATTGATTCATTAACCAACCTGGAAAACCACCACAATCCTAAATACAAAGATAAGCCCATGATCTATATCTCTTTTAAGAGAACATACCACTTCTGCATTGATGTAGGGGCCTGCACGAGTAATCACGTGAAGATCTGCAGCTGCTGCAGCATCAAACGCCTTTTGAACATCACGTACACCATCAAAATCATAGACACCTTTCTTGGATGAGTGATATCCCCAGTTAAAGTAAAAAGATACGCCATTGAATTCAAGTGCTTTGTACTTTTCCATGATATCAACCCACAAGCTGGGTGAAGGGAGACGATAGTACTATAGATAGATACATCATGATGAGCCATCCACTAGTTGTATACATATTTACTCATACATGAAACTCGCCAGAGAATAAAAAGAGACGTTCACCATCAATCAAAAGTGAATGTTTATCCCACGTGACGCGATCTGTTAATCCGTTGTTGCTTTCGTCTCGCTTTTCCAAGCTGACAAGAGGTGCTGCAGCAGTGATAACAGCCATAATGGCCATTGACACACTTGTTAATACTCCCCGTGCGACCATTGAAAGTACTGAAGAAGCTATGTGTGAGAGAAAAGAGCCAAGATATGCATTCTTTTATAAAAATGGACATCGGAATATCCGAAGAAATCCTCCTTGAGAAAAATCTTGGACATGATTTGTGTTCTTCTCACTGTCTTATGCATGCTGTAATCTTTTCTATGTTGCAGTAGCACAGCCATCGGATTGTGGATGGCGAAATTGTATTATGAAGCCGATCCTTTTGTGCTTGGTGATTGCTATCTAAAAGACATCCCTCGTACTAGCCTGCTGAATTGCATGAGCTTTGGGATACTACATGTGTTCCTATACCTATAGATACTTTCAGTTGTAATCGCTTTATTCATTTACCGGGATCTTCACGCTGCATTGATCAGATGATGAAATGCTTTTTCTTTCTAACTATCTGCATGTTACACATGCACGGAAGTATTCTACTAGCAGTAAAAGGCAAAAAACCCGATTGACACCTCCTTCATTGCTGTAGTATTGTCATAAGCCATAAGCATAAGCCATAGTAGTAGTAGGCAAGGATTGCATCTTTTGACTACAAAAGATATCTTTTGTCCATAAGGGATGGTGGGAGCAGCTGTGAATGACACCAATGTGATGCGATATGTGTATGACATATCTTGTTGTGAGACGACAAGATGGATTTCATAAGCAAATCCTGCTTACTTAACCCAACTTTCTCATGCTTATGTACTACTACCAAGACATTATGTAATTTCTAGACATCAAAATGGCGGCAGATATTATCCGAACCCATGGTATGATATCAGCAATAGCCTATACGTGTCATTGCTAAAGTCATCTGATTCTACAATCTGCGATTGACAGTGCAAATGGAGAAACTGTAGATGATGCGCATGAATGATGCCATCAGCTGAGTCAAAAAGACCATCCCAGGCATAATACTCCTTGATTTGTGAAAGATTGGAGTCAAGAAAGAAGATGTCTTTAAGCAGAAAGTGGGAGACAACCAAGGGAAACAGGACTTGTCATCCAGCAAGATCTATTTTAGGAGAAGGGGAGGAGTGAACAGTCTCCTGCTATCCAGTGATCGATTTCTTTGTTCCTATTCATGTTGATATGATCGCCATACATCCTGTCTTAAGAACAATGGTCAAGACAGGGAAAAAGAGCATAGAATGATGATTAAGTCTTTCAACAAGCTGAATGTGCTTGCGTTTCTTTTATTGTAATGAGCAGAAAGAGAAAAAATGATGACATGCATTAAGCACAAGCTGTGTAAGAGAAAGCAAAAAGAGATTAAGTGGTAAGGTATTCGTATAAAAAGTGTAATTGGATCTTGGGATGTGAGTAGTGAGTGTGTGTCATGTGTGTGAGGAGATGCAAAACGAGAAACTGAGACAAAAAAAAAGTGTGTTAAGGAGACAAGGTGATTTTATGCCGAAGCAACTACAGCAGCAGGTCCTTCCTTGGTCACTGAAGCAGCAGCAGCAGCAGCTTTCTCATCATGGACAGCTTGATCATGTTGTTGCTCCTTTTCTTCATGAGTAGTAGTAGTAGTCTCCTCTTTCTCGGTTGATTCCTCCTTCTTGTCAGCTGTTGTTGTTGCACCTTGTTCATCACTTTCTTGCTGTGGGATATCTTGATTCTCAGTATCTGCAGCTTGTTCCTCATTGCTGGTATTATTGGCAGATGTCTCCTTGGTAGATTTCTTCTTTTTACCAAACAAGGCAGTCAAACGACGACCAAAAGTAGGTGATGATGGAGACTTGGTTTCTTCAGATTTCTCTTGTTCATTCTCTTCATGACGTTCATCTGATGGAGAAGCTGTTTCTTCAACAGCAGTAGTAGCAGCATTATTGTCTTGTTGTTGATCATCACTGGTTGTAGCTTCTTGTTGCTCTTCCTTGTGTTCTGGTTCAGAAGATTTCTTCTTGTTGGTACTGAAAAGCTTGCTAATGAATGATTGGCGTTTGGTGGGAGTAGTAGGTTGTTTGTTGTTGCCATCCTCATCATTCTTTGCAGCTTCTTGTGCTGGTTCAACAGTGGCGTGACCTTCATCAGCAATTTCCTCATTGGCAGCTGCAGCTGCATCAGTGTTGTTCTCAGCAGATGCATCAGCAGTTTGTGCTGTATCATGCTCATTGGTGGCAGATGCTTGTTGTTCTTCACCTTCAGATGCATTGGCTGATTGTTGCAGCTGCTGTTGTTCAGTCTTTTTGGTTTCTTCTTCATTGTTACCGACATCAATAGGTTGAAGTTGCTCAATCTTTGGAAGTTCAGTGGGTACAGTTTCTTCAGCAGCTGGTGCTTCTTCTGTAGCAGTAGTCTATAATGATAGAGAAGAATGAATAAGATTGTTATGTCTAATGTGAGTTATCATTACCTTGGATCGAGCAAAAAGTCCACCAAGAGCACCCTTTTTCTTGAACAAGCTGAATCGCTTCTTGTTTTCATTGTCATCCTTCTTTTTATCATTGGATTTGGATTCTTCAGGTGTTGGTGTGTTTTGTTCATTAGAGGATGACTGCTGTTGCTCGGCAGATGTCTCTTCAGCATGATCAGTGGTGACATTTGCTTCTTCAGTGATAGCAGTAGGCTTATCACCAGTAGTGGAATCAGCAACAGGTTCAGTGTGTGTAGTAGTAGCTTCGGCAGCAGACATATTAGTGAAAAAAGAAGAAAAGCGAATGGGGAGCAAAAAGAAAAACAGCAGCTCCTTATGAATTTATAGTCGTGAAGGAAGCACGTTAATCATGATTTACGTGGGAGAATAGTCGTATCATTAGCTAGAACACTATCGCTTTGTAAACAAATTGCGCGGGCCCACACATGCATAAGATGTGCATGAATCCTCACCAACACTTGTTATTCCTCCGCTTTACATACATCATTACTTAACAAAGGCATCATTGTTATCTTTTCCAAACATGATGTCGTTGTGATTTACTCGTGTTGCATCCCATCAAGGAATTGGGATCAATTGATGGTCAGCTATCAAGTCTCTTTTTCTCCTCATTTACCCCGCTCACTCTTTCAATCAGTATTACCCCTGGCCCTGCGTATGTTGAAAAAAGAAGTTGTGAGAAAAAGAAACATGCTGCATAAGAAGGGAGGGGCGCGGCACCCGAAAAATGTTGCATCATGGGACAGGAGAAGTAAAAAGAAAGAAAGCCGACAAGGCATCTTAAACGATTTTTAGTGCATCAACACCACTCGTTATCGTGTAACTATCAACACCTGTCAAATGCATTGTTGAAGGCAAACAAATAGATCCAATCTATTTTCGGTTAGGATCACTATATATGCCAGCATTGCTACTGCCTTTCTTGTATTCTTATCATCACTTTCAAAGCAAATGATACATTGGGACCCATTCACTTGTTCTCCTTGTTCCAGCACGTGCTCCGGTGTGTTTCATGTGCATCACTTTTTGAGTCGCCATTTGGAAGTAGTCAAAGTTGGTACTTTTATCTCACTCAGCAACCCGTGCACAAACACATACACTTATCCCTTGTTCTGCTCCTCTTGACTATCTTTCAACGTTTCACTAGGAGATAAAAGTCAAGCTGTGACATGATTTAGATCCGACAGGATATGCTGCACATGCAAGGAATCGATCAGCCAATGTCCTATTGAAATGATGCACTAGTGCCTATGTATAGATGTAACGACACATATTTCGGCATGCATCAGTATTTCTCTTTCTTTGTGTACATTCATACTCCTATTGGATCACACCCGTCACCTCCTATGATTACTTTTATAGACATTAGCCCATTGTTTGTCAAGAAATCTTTATGCATTGCATACAATACACATGCATCAGATCAAGGGGAAATCACCAACCAATTCTAATCATGAACAGCCCATTTTCACATAAACGTCGTCGTGGATGGCTCCTTGCATATCAATTCTGCAAATCACTTGAATTCTTTGTGTCGTCAAAAGCTTCTTGAAACAAAGAAAGAAAAAAAAGGGGGCAATCGCTCATATCAATCTTATTATCCTTTTACTTTATAGATTACAATAATGAATAAGATGATGATGATGATACTAACAACACCAAAACTATTACAATGATATACTCTATGACTATTTCTTGACTTTCTTGTAAACACCTTTTGACTTTGATCCATACTCTTCGATCCATGTTTGTACATTGCACACCAGTGTAGCCACGTGACCAAACATGTTTCTACGCTTGTTGACCATTTGGAATCCATGTCGTCGGGTAAGAATTTGTTCTGCAGCCATATGGGTCTCATTGGTACCAGCAAACACATAGTCAATGTCATTTTCCTTTGCCCATTTCATAGCACGTTCCAGCATCAGTGAAGAGAGTCCCAACGTTTGATATTCATATGCAATGGCCCATCGTTGCAAGATGGCAGTCTTGGGTTCAGTGGGTTCAGCAAAATAAGCATCAGGCTTGGATCCACCCAAAACACGTTTCCACCAAGGTAATTTCAATTGTGCTGTGTCACGCTTATCTCGTACACGATCCGCATAAGCAATCATACCCAACATGCCACATACGACACCATTGACTGTCAATACCCAGAAATGAGCAGGTACTTCTTGTGGTCTAGGCACCTTGACGCCATTCTCATCAGTCATCCATGGCAAGTAGTATTCTTCAGGGTTACTCAAGTCATTGGCAAGAGCATCATCTACTTGACGTGCTACATCCACTCGCTCCGTTTTGATATACACCAAGGAGAATCCAATAGCTGCCCATAATGCTGATAGCACCATCTTTAGTATAAAAGGTGTCCAACGCTCCTTGTCCAACGTCGCGTCAGGATCACCAAGCACAAGAGCAGGAATCGTCATGAGCAACAGGGTATAGCCACAGAACCACATGAGCCAAGTGATTGGAGACCAAAGTTTTGCACGTATGCCTTCAGGAACCAGTCCATAGTAACAAGTTGTTGTATGCAATGCTCGAACAGCTTCCAAATCGCTGGCTTCATAGGTCCTTAGTATAATCTTGGTGTTGTCTTGGTCCTTTTTCTTGGGTGGCATTGTGTATAAGAGACGAGTGGAGAAAAGAAAGAATGAAAGGAACCAACGAGAAGCATTTCACATAGTGATGGTTTGTGCGTGTGATATACCAAACTGGGCGTAAAGTGCCAAAACGAGCAGTTCGGACATTTGAATTACACTCCTCTTTTAAGAGATCTTGATCATTGGATCATGTGACATGTTAAGAGCGATGATCTATCATTGTAGAAGACTTTCAATAAAGCATATCATTACTTTATTTCAATCATTGTATAAATATTAAAGATGTATCCATGTGGATGACATCCTTGAATCAAAGAAAAGATTTATTGCAATCTAGATGACTTTTACAGCTCATAGGCTTTCAACACTTGATCCTCTATACGCTGTGCTGGTGCATGTTTGCCAGTCCAAATCTCAAATTGGGCGAGACCTTGTTCAATAAGCACTTGGATGCCTTCAACACAGAACCAACCCTTGCGTTCAGCTTGTTGCAACAACTTGGTACGACGGGGCTTATAGGCCATATCACAAATGATACCCTTGATACCACCATAAATATGCTCTGGAAGCTCAATGCCACTATCAGCAGGAACGGTGGAGACAATAACACCAGGCTCAATCTTTGCATTGTCCAAATCTTCAATCACAGTGACAGTACACAAGGATGCAAATGCCTTGGCCAATTCATGTGCCTTGCTTGTAGTACGATTCCACAAATAAATGTCCTTGATACCCATCTTGTATAAAGCATACAAAGCTGCACGAGCAGTACCACCACTACCAAGAACAAGACCTTGTTCAGGAGGATTGGTTGGATCCAACATCAATGGCTGTACACGACGCATAATGCCAAGATAATCAGTGTTCTCGCCATACAAACAACGTTTCTTTTCTCCCTTTTCAGTTTCTTCATAACGCACATAGACTGTATTGACAGCACCAATCATTTGTGCACTATCATTGACCTTGTCGAGATACTTCATCACAGCAAGCTTGTGTGGAATAGTCACTGAACAACCACCAAAGTCAGGATCATTCAAAAGAGCATCCTCTGCATAATCGACCATGTGACATTCAAGAAGACCATACTTGAAAGGAAGACCCAATGCCTTGAAACCAGTATTATGCAAAGTAGGTGACATGGAATGCTGAATAGGAGTACCAATCAACCAAAACTTCTTCTCAGGAATCAAACCAAGCAAGTGTCGACTGGTGTTGATTTCAGCAAGTGACATTTGACCTGGTGCTGCTTTTGCTGAAAGTGCTGGATGGGTTACTGGAGTCAAACATTCATTCAGTACACGTGACATTTGTCCAATGGTGCCCATGTTGATAGCAATCAATGGCTTTCCATCTTTCTTGCTGCTGCGGAAAGTTTCAAGGCTGATATTGTCATCCATGGAAGTAGCTACACCAACAAGCTTGATAATGTCACCATACTTGTCTGCATCAGCATAACGTGCTTCAAGACCAGTACTGCCCCAAGGTGTTTGACGACGAACATCATGCCAAGAAGAAATGATCAATGATTCACCCTTGATATCCACCAATGCTTGTGTGGCAGCTTGACTCCATCCCATTTCAACGTCAACGTATTCACAACCCCAACGAGCACCCCATTGCAGTAATTCAAACATGCGTGCTTCATCCTTGTCAGAGAATTTGCCACCTTGACCTTGTGTACGTACAGTGAATACAACTGGTAATCCAATAGCACGTCGAAGAATAGCAAGTTGTTCACCAACATATTCAATTTCAGACTTGAGCCCATTTCTCTCATCTTCAGGTTGCTCCAGTAAATCAACTCGTAATTCAACAGCATCAACACCTTCGCATACTTGCTCCAATCGATCCACAGCTGTTCTCAAATCCTTCATCGTCAATGAAACAAATGATGTTGGTCCTACTGATCGACCTGGTGTCAAATCCACATGATTGGTACGACGTCCAGTGATGAACAATAAGAAACGTTGAAGATCCTTTTTGATAGCAGCCCAATCAACAGGTGATACCCATCCACCATCAACAAGACCTTGTGCATAAGCAACAAACTCGTAATTGCACACTTCACGATACCATGGTCTTCGTCGTTTCCAAACACCAAGCATATCTTCACCAAACATGGGTCGTGTGGTGTCACGGCTCAAATAGCTTACAACTTGATCCAAATCACGCACCAAATGAAGCACCTTGCCACCAGAACGACAATGATCACGCAATACACTACGTGATTCAGCTGTTTCAATGATGCCACCACCACAAGAAATCACATAACGACGACCATATTCAGGATTGGAAAGCAATTGTTGCAAAGTCTCAGTTTCCTTGACACGGAATTGTTCCCATCCCCAAGTGTTGATAAAGTCGTAAATGGTGATATTTTGGGTCTTTTCAAAGTGTTGATCCACATCCACAAACTTGAATCCAAGCGTTTCAGCTGCATATTGTCCCAAAGTTGTCTTGCCAACACCACGCATGCCAATAATCACAATGGACTTTTCATGATCCATCTTGTTGCCAGATTTGGTCATGACACGACCCAATACATTGCCAGCTTGTCCTTTACGCTTGCCAAGATCAACGCCATTGAGACGTACACCCATTTTGCCTTCAAGATCATCCCACCAAGCAGGCCAAGTCTTTTCAACACACTTCTTTTCTTGGATAATAGTACCACTGGGAACAACAGTGGAAAGTACAGAAAAGCTCATGGCAATACGATGATCATCATAACAATGGACACCTTCTTTGGGTGGCTTGATATCCTTGATAGGCTTGCCATGAATCTGGATGCCATCAGGTAATTCGGATGCTGTGACACCAAATTTGGTAAGTTCATGCACCATGGCAGCAATACGATTGCATTCCTTGACACGTTGATTGGCAATACCAGTGATACGAGTGATGTTTTCACTGCCACCAGGATTCGAAGTAACAGCTGCAAGTACTGTTGCTGTCAAGAAAGCATCTGTCATAATCTCCATATCCACATGAGGAAGTGGTTTCAATTGACCAATAGGGGGACCAGTGACAGTTGTTGTTGTCGCAGTTTGTTCCACAGTACATCCCATAGGTCGCAGAACATTGACTGCAAAAGTAGCATCACCTTGAAGTGAACTGGAACCAATACTAGTGACAGTGCAAGTAGTACCAGTAATAGCTGCAATGGCAAGTGGATAAGTGGCAGAGCTGGCATCTGATTCAACAACATAATTGTCAGGATTCTTGTAGGCACCTTGCTGGATGCGATAAGTGTTGTTCTCCAAACGCTCCACAGAGACACCAAAAGATTCCATCATAGCAATAGTCATGTCAATGTAAGGTTGTGAAATGACTTGACCACCTGTCAACACCAATTCAACAGGTTCCACAGCATAAGGAGCACACAACAAGATGGATGAGACATATTGGGATGAGATGGATGCTGATAATTCGATACGACCACCCTTGAATCCACCATTGGGAGTCACTGCAATAGGTAAGAAACCTTCCTTTTCAGTCGATTGAATTTGTGCTCCATTGGCTTTAAGAGCTGTCAACAATGGTGCAATAGGACGTTGTTTCATGCGTGCATTGCCAGTCAAAATAGCTGCAGATGCATTGCTTCCTTCAGTGGATGGGATCAAAGTAAGCACGGATGTCAAGAAGCGTGAAGCTGTACCAGCATTGCCGACATAAATCTCCTTATCAGGTACGCGCAACTTGCCAGCACCACCATGAACAACAAGCGTATCACCATTATCCTCCCACTCAAAATCAGCTGCGCCAAGAGATTGTAATGCTGCCAACATGTATTGTGTATCATCGGAATGCAACAAATTCTTGATGCGTACAGTGCCTTGACCAAGAGCAGCAATCAACATGACACGATTCGAGATGGATTTGGATCCAGGCGTAGTGAGTGAGACTTGTTTACGAGGACCAGTAGGTGATTCAGTCACTGGCAACACCAATTGTTCAGGTGCAATCACTTTCTGAATATCAGCATCAGCGACTACAGATGCACGTGGCTCAAGAGTTCTTCCGATAGCTGCCAAAAGGACAATACGCTTCTTGTCACCTTGATTCTTCTTGTCGACTTTCATGACTTCCATCACATCATCCATGTGCACATGAAGATTGCCAATACGTTCCTTGGTCTTTTTGTCATCCAAGCTGATAGGCAAACCATAAGAGCTTAAACAACGAGCAAGACGACCCACAGCGACTTGACTAAGATGTCCCAAATGACGAGAAAGCTCAGCTTCCTTCATGATACCAATGGATACACATTCACCGTGTAACATGAGTGGTGATACAAGTGCTTCAATACCATGTCCAATGGAATGTCCAAAGTTGAGTAAACCACGCAAACCACCTTCACGTTCATCGTTGGTCACCACATGGGCCTTGACACGTGCAGATGCCATAATAACATCCAAGAGAAGAGATTGAGCTTCAGTACGAGTTGCAAGAGTAGCACCTATTTTCAAAGAATGAATAAACTTGCTCACTTGCCTCTATGTATGTATGACTCTTTACCTTCCAATGCATTACTGGGATTGCTATTGAGCACAGCTTCACGGATAGCATCGACACCATTCTCCAACTTTATGAAATCAGGTTCACTCCAAATAGCAGCCGTCTACATTGAAATGTATCCGTGAGTTGATGTAAAGGAATGATGGATGAAAAACATTACCTTGACAACTTCAGCCATACCATTAGCAAACTCGCGTTCAGGCAATGACTGCAAAAAGACAAGATCCATAAAGATACGCTTGGGCTGCCAAAAGGCACCAATAAGATTTTTGCCTGCAGGGGTGTCAATAGCTGTCTTGCCACCAATCGATGAGTCGACCATGGCCAAAAGCGTGGTAGGAATCTGGACAAAAGGGACGCCACGCATGAAGGTAGCAGCAACAAAGCCAATGAGATCGCCAATAACACCACCACCCATGGCAAGGAAACAAGTGTCGCGTGTTACTGCATTGGACAAGAGCCAGTCTTCAATCTCGTCTTTGGTCTTGCGCGACTTGGTAAGTTCACCAGGAGGAAGAACACGAGTGAAAAGTCGAGGCGCCTTTTTATCTTGAAATAATTCATTGCTGACCTTGTTGAAGCAATCCACATACTTTTGAAGATACAACTTGGCCAAGTTGGTGTCAGTGATCAAGACATAATTGGAAGCTGGAATGGATGTCAAAACATCTCGGATGATATATTCTGTCAAGTGGAAACCGAGAATGATGGATTCGGAGCCGAGGATCGATACTTTGGAAACGTCTGGAGCGACAACTGGAGTCGCTTCAGTCGTTTGACTCGTCATGTCAACTAAGTGTGGATGAAAGGAGAAAAGAAAAAAGAGAGGTTGGTATCCAGATTCTGAGTTTATCAATTGATTCCAGATGGTAAGAATGAGTCACTTTGGTCTTCATCCACTATTTCAGCTTCTTTGTTCTTGTACAACACAAATTCTATGTGCTTGATCTTGCCTCTCTACATAATATACGTGATGTTAGCATTGCTTGTGTAAATAGCACACTTAATGATCTATCAATGTACTACTACGAAAGTATATGCACATGTATAAGAAGGTTGTTGTCAAACAAGTGCAGCTGACCACTGCATACTTTATCAGCTTATGCAAGATCTCCACATACGTCCAAGACGTCTCTTTCTGTAGTTGCATAACACCAACAATACTCCACGTGTCGTTGTCTATGATCGAGTCTTTGTTCTTTATGTCCCCCACTTCATTGTCCTCCTTTGTATTCTCTTCTTCTATTCTCTTGACCAATATAGACGATAAGCTTGGATAGGCTTTGTAACAATAGAAAGAGTAGGCAAGACAAAATTGGCTCCTACCAGTGCATCATCTTTGACATTTACCCTCCTCCCCATTGGCACTCTGCTCTTGGTATTATCATTGTTCAGGATATCAATAGTCAATGCAAATGATACAATCAGGGATTCGTGAATGGTGTGTATCTGGTAGAAAGGGATGTTGTGTTTCTTCTAACAGGTTTGGCTGACAAGAGCAGAATGACATGTACAACGAGACACTATACAATACGACAATGCACCAAGATAGACCATGTACAATGGCAACTGGCTTATCATCAGGTGACTTTGAAGATAGGTTGTCAGTCGTGTTGCTTCACTGCGGAGAGTTATGTATGTATGCAAAAAGTCCACATCGACTGTATCCCTTCCTTTCTTCATATTCAACCCCTTTCTTCTTTCTACCCATGTGGGAGCCCAATGAACAGCTGCTTCTTCGAGCACCAGTATTATACAAAAAGAATGAAGGAACGCTCTTTGTAACACCACGACGAATAGCATGGCAGCAACAAGGAACACCCCAATTGAACCCATCTATCCTTTACAACAGCATTTCAGGTAAGATCCTGACGTGAACCGAGTATTCAAGTATCAAGCAAGATATGAACCAGACTATCTACGACTCTAGGTTTACAACAGACACCTGAAAAAGCAGCCAAAGTCCTGCTCAAGATCTCGACAACAGCGGATCCTGCACCCAAAGACTACACGTTCCAGTTCATATCGCAAAAGGCATTGACAGAACGCGAAGCTGTAAAGTCCCAAATTACAGAGTTATTGGCACGAGCAAGAGGAGGATCAAGACCATCGCCAGCTACACCTCATCGTTCACCTGCTAGAACGCCTATACCACCACCACCCCATCCACCCAGTGCACCATCCACACCAGCAACAGCTGCAGCATCTTCCCCTGCAGCAGCACCAACACCACAGGCACCATCCACTCCATCTTCATCAGCTGTTAGCAGTCCAATACCCGGTAGTCCACAGGCATGGCGTCATGAAGAATTCAATGCGCGAAAGCAGCTATTATCTACCAGTCGAGAATTACACACTTTGCATATGGAACTGGTGGTACAAGGCAAGACTGTGACAGAAGAAGAGTTTTGGGCAAGTCCTTATGTGAAACGGATACGTCAGGTACATAAAAGATGGATTGGAAAAGATTGCTTTTACTGATGCTTCTAGGACAGAAATTGAAAAAGGATACAGTATCTCGTGAAGGACGACAGAAAGGAAGATCATCCAAGATGGTTGAATTGATGCCTGGTCAACAAGAAGGATCTGATGTCAAGTATACGCTTACAAGTCAGATTATCCACAATATCTTTACAGAGTTTCCATCAGGTAAGAGCAACATGTGGATGAAAACCAGCTTCATCTAATGATTGAATACTTGATAGTCAAGAGAGCTTATGATACCAATGTACCGGATAAGGTGAGCAAACAAGCAAATATGATATGCATTCCCATGTTGATTGATGTATATGTTACTAGGTCTCTGAAAAGGACTTTTGGAAACGTTTCTTGGCTTCTGAATTCTTTCATCGATCCAGGACAGGGGCACGATCACAAATGGCAACCTATGATGATATATTCGATCGATGTTTACAAGAGGAAGATGATGGTAATGAAATAGGATGATGCCAGGCTTGATTTCGAGATGAGTTAACACGTGATGAGAATAGAGAATTCCAAAGCACCTGAACTTTCAAGCTTGGACAAGATTAGGCGTGCCATTGATCTGACAGCTACACAAGAAGACCATATTGACAGTGGTAATGCACCTGATTTCACCATGCGACCTGGTGGAAATACCCAAGTGCTGCCTTTGATTCGAAGATTCAATCGTCATGCTATGAGAGTTTTGGAGACTCCGCCATCGTATGTTGTATCTGGATGTTACATCATTTCATGAATACTTATTTGTGTCTTAATGTAGTAAGATCAAGGAGCAAAAAGCCAATGTAAGTATGCTGGGATCACAAGACACGTGTACTGTGATACTGAATCTTGGACTATTGTAGAACGAGGATGATATTATCAAGGAAATCGAGATTCCCGATTTGCAACCAGAACAGCCTTCAGAACGTGTAGTGCTTGACATTCAAGATTCAAAGCGTTATTTTGAGAGTCAGAGCAAAGATCGGGGTCATCTTAATATTACAGAAGAGGTAAGGATTGAATTGGCAGCAATTAAATTGATCAGGTAACCTAAAGAGGTGGTATAGGATGCCAAACAACTGCTGGGTAGTTTCAAGGAACAATTTGATGCATGGCAACCTGATTTGACAAAGGTAAATGACAAGGATTGAGATATAAAACAGTGTTACTTACACCTATACATAGTCGGTCATGAAGCCAAAGACAGCGGATAGTGCCTATCGCCAACTGACAGAAAGCATTAAGCGAAAGGTGATGCATGATCAACAAATAGCAGGAGCAGGTATGTGATATGAAAGGATCTCGATCCAGACCTTCCTCATTTGTCTAATCCAACTTTTTGTCAATTAGATGTCAAACTTCCTCCGCAAGTGCACCAAAAGGTCCAGAGCTATCACTCGGCAACAAATGAGATTCTAAGGCATTTCTGGGCTTCATACGATCCATACAGAGCGGACAAGAACACACGAATGGCGGATGGCTTGAAGAAGCAGCGAGAAAAGCTGAATGAAATATTGATCACTGTCAACAGCTATCAAGGAGACGTTGATAAATGCAAAAGGGTAAGAGTGATATACAAGGCTGGATGATGTGGTTCTGGACTCTAAATCAATGCACTTTTTTAGATGCTGACACCCGTGATGGTCGCCGTGGATATAGCACTGAAGGCAGCACAGAAGAAGGCTAACAAAAAGCGGCGTGTATGATTAGATAGTTCTGTAAATAATGTTGTTACACACCAAATACACACACAGACACGACAAACACATGTTTTTGTGAAACGTCACACCAGGATGTGGGGGAAAGGGTTCGAATACGTGTTTTTTATTGAAAGATTACAGTGATAATAGCCATAGATACATGTATATGTGATATTAAGGATCGTAATAAGGAAAAGAGTGTAGAATGGAATATATATTTTTTAAAGGACTGGGTGTCGTTTGTCTCGTGTAATTCATTAAGCGATAGTTTGTTGACGGCGGAAGAAGACGCGGTATGCTGTTGAGCATGCTTTGAACACAGTCTTAATCTTTCCACCGATTGATGATGGTAAGCCATAAACCAGAACGTTCATAAGGTACTCTTTATCAGCAGTGTAAGGAGGATATCGTGTTGCAAGCAAGCTGTCAAATTGGGTGGACTTGACCATAGTAGCGCGATGATGTGTGAATACGTCAAATGACTTTTCGCCATGATAATTGCCCATTCCAGAGTCGCCAACACCACCAAAAGGAAGCGAAGTTTCAGCCTATCATGTGAATATGTAAGACTTTGCATCAAATACAAGGTGTTGACCAATTCATACCAAATGCATCAAAGTGTCATTGACAAGAACACCACCCGAGATGCAATGATCAAGAACTGCAAGTAGAGAGATATGTCAAGTCATGCTTTTAGAAAGTCATCTGAAACTTACTGTGATTGTAAGTCGTGCTTGAATTTGTAAAGACATACAATGCCAAGGGATGATCACTATGTGAATCCATGTTAAAAAGATGTTCTCTGGAACGCTGTTTGATGTATACGTACCGAGAGTTGACAATATCAATAGCTTCATCCATGTCCTTGACAGGCAATACTGGAAGAATAGGACCTATAAAGTTTTCATCATATAAGATAAAGGAAAGATTATGAGAAGCATTAGCATACCAAATAGCTCATCCTTCATCAAAGGAGAATCATTGGTCACATCCTTGAAGATAGTGGGTGCAATATACAAGTCTTCTCGATCAGTGTTTCCACCTGTCACAATTGTTTTGGGATCACAGGCATCTAAGATTGCCTTCAATCGATCGAATTGACGAGTATTGATGATACGACCATATGAGTTGCTCTTTTGGGGATCATCGGTATAAAATTCGCGAACAACCTTGCGAAGTACTGTAACAAAACGCTCTTGATGATCTTTGGATACCATGACATAGTCAGGTGCAACACAAGTCTATAAAGAGACAATAAGCATGCTGAATATAATGATACACGATCAGTATATCATTTACCTGACCAGCATTATAGAGTTTGCCCCACAAGAGACGCCGAGCAGTCAATTCAAAATCGGCATCGGGTGCAACAAAAGCAGGACTAGAGCAATGATGATGAATATCTACATATGTATGTATACAAGTGATACTTACGACTTTCCACCCAACTCCAAAGTGACAGGAGTCAAGGTCTTGGCAGCAGCTGTCATGATAATCTTGCCAACAGTCCCGTTGCCAGTATAAAAGATGTGTCCCAACTTTTGTTCTAAAGTCAATATAAGTCAATCTGATGCTGATGTGCTAGTGACTGATGACTATTACCAAGAAGCACAGTAGTCTCTGCAGGACCACCATTGACAATGGTATAGGCACGCTTGTCAAGGTACTTTGGAAGCTCTTTAGTAAGCATACAGGCTGTATTCACTGCAACTTCGGATGGCTACACATTAAAGATATATATCAGATGACATAATAATATCACTTTATATGAGACAAACCTTGATAGCAACACAACAACCAGCTGCAATGGCACCAACAAGGGGGACTAGAAGCAAATTGATCTAATGTACAAGTGATTGTTAGGATAACAAATGCCTTGAACAGGGAGAAAGCAATGTATGTACCGGATAGTTCCAAGCACCTATAGAATAACATGAAAGTTGAGCATGTTGGATCATTATAAAAACTGTCATGCCACATACCAATGACAGTTACAACGCCTTTTGGCTCTTTGCGAACGTAAGTTTTATCGAATCGATTCATTTGGAAGCGCTTTTTGGTAGGAGTAGGTTTGGCAAGTCGATCAAGGTTCTAAAGCAAGTGTTAATGGTGACATGATACACAAGCTAATGCATGATATATACCGAAAGCATATATTTGCATTCTTCATACACAAGTGCAATCTCAGCGACTTCAGATTCAATTCTGTGCTTATGAAGGTCGGCGTACATGGCATCCTGCATAGCACTCTTTTGTTCATCACAAAATCGCATAAGATTTTGAAGTTGCTTTTTGCGAAAGCTTAAATCTCTGGTCAAGCCTATAAAAGTGTTGGTATGCTATTGTTGTCTTCTGATGTGTATGTTACTGACCGACGTTGAAAGAATGCTGAAGCTCATGTACGATAGAAGGAATAGCATCGCATGGCGTATATTCAAGCTCGACCATGGTGATTGTCTAGATGATGATACAAATGTCACGTCTTTGATGTTGTTGCGATACTAAGAAAGTGCTCGAGAAGGAAGAAGAAGGGGAAGAAAAGAAAGGAGCGTATAAACGAGTGCACGACCCGAAAGCTTGGAATTTTAACTTTTCGTCACACAAACCCCGCCCACTTTAAATGACTCTTGTTTCCCGCCCCTTTTCTTTTGTGATATGAACAAACATTCTCATTGCCACTATAGCAAAAAAGGAGAGTTGCACATTATGTAGACAAGTATTCTAGTGTATTGGTTCTTGATGCATTCGATGTGGAATTATGATGGGACATATATACAACAAACCAAGTTGACGTGTAGCTTCCAAATCAAGTAGGCTGAAAGCAAGGTGTGTACAACCTATCCACAAAAGACTGAAGATCATACCACCGTCTCATTCGTCAATTGTTACACAGTTCATAAATCGCGGACTGATGGGTCCGCTGCTATCCTTTAGCGGATGATGAACAAGTGAGAACTTCACGCGCACACCAATTGTCATGTTTCGCGAATTAACAAGCTTGCCTTGTCTCAAAAGTGTGATCGACGCTTTTAAATCACTCCACTTTATTATTCAAATGTGGAAACTTGGAGGATAATGACCGCGCATTCAATCTGTAAAATTCTTATACTCCTTTCTTATGCAGGGAATAATGACCCTTTGATGTATTCACTAAACAATGATCTCCTACTACTGCTAGTAAAGTATATCTCCTCTTTGAAAATGTACATACATAGTCTTCACCATTTATGTCATGATCCAAACTTTTGTCGTACAAGAACCAAGATATGTCCCACATGTTATATCTCGGTACGCGTGTACAAGATATATCAAGTAAAAAGGCCACTACATAATCAAATAGTGTTGTGATATAGACAGGGGAATGTAAAGGAGAAAAAGAGAGAGCGGACCTAAAAAGCGCACATGGCTGAAGCTCCCTCTTCATCTCCTTGTCCTTCACATCCCTTCATCATCATCCCTTGAGTACCGTGTACCACTTACTATAACATTGACCGGTCCGACGCATAAAAATACATAGGATGACGTACTATGACGAAGCAGATACTAAATCATATCACTCGTGCGCTCATTTGATATCATGACAGAAGCAGGACTCTAAGAAGCATTGGCTCATCTGGAATGTTCATATGCTTATGCATCGTGTTATGAGTAATATGTATGTTCAAGAAGCTTGTATAGATGCACAAATGTAACAAAACACTGATCCCTTGCATATTATAAGACATTGGAAGATGATATGTGGTGCAACTGTGATTTAAGGTATAGGGGTCCTGTATATCATATACAACAAAGTATAGCAACAAGACATGTCAGATGTATCAGCATGAACATCTAGCAGAAGGATTAGGCAATCCATTGATTCCACAGATAGGTCTTCTAGGATGTAAGGCACATTTCAGCACTCTTAAGAATGGAACATATGGCTATATCCAATCATCAGTTTATAAGTCTATATACTTGGGCAAAGGCATGTTGGGCTTATGCAAAAGGCTATCTGGCATGAAGTGTCTAGCTTAAGAAGGCTGGGGATGTAAAGGAATCAAGCAGCAGATACTGGAGATGATTTGTACACCACAATGAAGGAACAGATCACGTGTACATGACACAAATGTTGACAACCAAGCTTGTTTAGCAGGATGGCATCATGGTGAGTTAGAGTCAATTGTATCTATGGGGTCCAATGACAACTAACAGATGAATGGATGAATGGTGGTGGTGGTGTCTCTAACGCGTCACAAAAAATCAAGCGCGCGTATGAGCATTTCCTCTTGCAAAAGCCAGCGGTGGATTCTTTGTCTTTGGTTTTACCTATTCACTCACAACAACCCATTCACCATGGCAGAGACAACTGTAAGAAAACAACAATAACGCCAGTCCACCCATGTTGACGCTCATGTATGACAGGAACAGAAGAACGATCCAATGGAAATTGACACTCCTGTGGAGGACGCTGCTGTAAGTGAAAGCTGACAGTGGTAACATACTTGACCGGATTCTCATGCGCAGCTGTACGATTCAATAGAGCACTCCCATGGACACCAACAGCCCAGCAGATGACGATGTATGATAGAAACGATCGTGCCGATTGTATGTTCAGTATTCGACTAAACCAGCTATTGTCAATGTAGACCAATGTTAAGCCTAGTGCTTTCGACGAACCTTCTGCAGTATGTGTCTCTTTTGTCCTATTACAGCGCCAAGTCACTGATTTCATTGTCTTTGCTAGTATGAGAACCGTGTCAGACGCTATCGCTTCTTGCTTGATCAGACTGAATTGTTCGCTCACTTTTTGGATATCAAGAGCAACAAGGATGAAGCATTGCAAAAGGTTTTAGAAGAGAAACGAAAGGAAGCCAAGGCAGATGAAGGGTGAGTGGACTTTTTCTTGTCATCAACAACAATACTGAACCATGATCCCATTGTTAGATCACGTCGTCGACGAAAGACTGAAAAGGAGGAAGATGAAGAGATTCTCAAAGATGAATCAGGCGAATCAGGCGAACAATTGACTGTATTTACATCATCACCAGCATGTAGGTCAAACAGATGTGATCATGTATAGTATATTGATGACTGAACGGCAATGAACAGATGTTACCGGTGGCAAGTTGCGTGATTATCAGGTCCAAGGTCTCAATTGGATGGTGTCTTTGTATGAAAATGGCATCAATGGCATCCTTGCTGATGAAATGGTAAGTCTTCAAGGCCAAAGATGAACAAGGATATTCAATGTGGATGGATTTCATGTAGGGTCTTGGTAAAACATTACAAACCATTTCATTCCTCGGCTATTTGAAGCATATTCGTGGTATCAATGGTCCTCATTTGGTCGTGGTTCCCAAGTCGACTTTGCACAATTGGAAGAGCGAATTCTCAAAGTGGATCCCTGAATTCAATGCATTTGTTTTCCATGGCGATAAAGACACCAGAGTATGTATAATTCATTTCACTTACTAGATTCATGACTAACATGATGCATCTACAGAGAGATCTCATTGAGAACCGCCTCAAGCCAATCGATTTCGAAGTCTGCATCACATCATACGAAGTTTGCTTGTTGGAGAAAGCTCAATTCAAAAAGATCTCTTGGCAATACATCATCATTGACGAAGCACACCGCATCAAGAATGAGAATTCCATGTTGTCCCAAATCATGCGCATCCTTCACTCTCGCAATCGCATGTTGATCACTGGTACTCCACTTCAAAACAATCTTCATGAGCTTTGGGTATGTGCACTACTGATCCATACGAGATGATTTGCTCACTATCCTTTATTTATAGGCTTTGCTCAACTTTTTGCTTCCTGATGTATTCAACTCTTCGGAGGCATTTGATGAGTGGTTCACTAGTCAAAATGATGATCAAAAGAAGGTGGTGGAGCAGCTTCACAAGGTATGTTGACTTGTACTGTGCACTGTTGGATATTAACATGTATGTATAGGTTCTGAGACCCTTTTTGTTGCGACGTCTCAAGTCAGATGTGGAGAAATCCCTTTTGCCCAAGAAAGAAGTCAATGTTTATGTCAAAATGAGTCCCATGCAACGAAAGTGGTATCAACGTATTCTGGAGAAGGATATTGACGCTATCAATGGTAAGCAAGATGCTCATGTTTCACGTAGAATGATACTAATGGTCTTTTTAGGTGCTGGTGCCTTGTCCAAGCGTGAAGGAAAGACTCGACTCTTGAACATTGTTATGCAACTGCGCAAGTGCTGTAATCATCCTTATCTCTTTGATGGCGCTGTAAGTTTCTTTGACTCTTTTTCCCTTGACATGCTGTTACTGATATGTAAATCAATGAATAGGAACCTGGTCCTCCCTTCACCACTGACCAACACATTGTTGACAATGCTGGCAAGATGGTTGTTCTCGACAAGCTCTTACAACGTCTCAAGGCTAAAGGGTCTCGTGTCCTCTTGTTCAGTCAAATGAGTCGTGTTCTGGATATCTTGGAAGATTACTGCTGGTGGCGTGGCTATGGTAAATTGTTGATCCTTCTAGTTGCTGATACAAAAGACTGATGATCTTCAATTCTAGAATACTGCCGTATTGATGGTCAAACCAATCAAGAAGATCGTATCGATGCTATTGATGACTACAACAGACCTGACAGTGACAAATTCATCTTCTTGTTGACTACACGTGCTGGTGGTCTTGGTATCAACTTGACAACTGCGGATATCGTCGTCTTGTTTGATAGCGACTGGTAATTACAAATTGGTGATGCAAAGATGAATTTCTTTGACACATGCCATATAGGAATCCCCAAGTTGATTTACAAGCCATGGATCGTGCACATCGTATTGGTCAAACCAAACAAGTCTATGTTTACCGCTTTGTCACCGAGGTAGGTGCCCTTACTCTTTATTACTCATATCCAGCTTAACACATGTTGTCACAGAATGCCATTGAAGAGAAAGTCTTGGAGCGTGCAGCACAAAAGCTTCGTCTTGATCAGCTTGTCATTCAACAAGGACGTGCACAAACTGCTCAAAAGGGTAAGTGGAATACAGCATACAAGGGTATTCGGATCATTGATCATTGTTTATAGCTGCATCCAAGGATGAATTGTTGACCATGATCCAACACGGTGCTGAAAAGATCTTCAATGAGGGAGAAAGTGTTGAACAGCCTGCAGAAGATGCTGATGATATTGAATTGATCTTGCGTCGTGGTGAAGAAAAGACAGCCGAGCTCAACAAAAAGTATGAGAACCTCAACATTGATGAATTACGCAACTTCACATCTGAGAGCGCATATCAGTGGGATGGTGAAGATTGGAGCAACAAGGTAAAGTAAAATGTAAAACATGATCCACAATGCATAAACTAATTCATGTTGTTATAGCGCAAAGCTGCAGGAGCAGGTTTACCTTGGTTGGGTCCAGCAAAGCGTGAACGTAAAGGCAACTATGCTGTGGATGATTATTACAAAGAAGTCTTGAGGATCAGCACCAAAACGCCATCTACCAAAGCTCCTCGTGTGAAGCGATATGCAGTAGAGGACTTCCAATTCTTCCCACAACGACTACGTGAATTGAATGAGAAGGATACACTTTATTTGCGCAAATCAGTTGGTTACAAGGTACCACCTGTATCTGAAGAAGGAGATCCTGAAGAGATCAAGGAGCAAGAAAAGGAGCGTGAAGAAGAACAACGCAAAATCGATCAGGCAGAGCCATTGACTGAACAAGAAGAGGAGGAACGTAAGCAGCTACTTGAAGATGGCTTCTCCAATTGGTCCAAGAAGGATTACACTGCGTTTGTCAATGCTTGTGCAAGATATGGTCGCAAGAATTTGGAAGCAATAGCTGGTGAGATTGAAGGCAAGACTTTTGAAGAAGTACAAGAATACTCCAAGGTGTTTTGGAAAAGATATACCGAGATTGCAGACTATGAACGCCAAATTGGAAAGATCGAGCGTGGTGAAAACGAGTTGGAAAAGATGGCAGATATCCAGGAACAGCTTACAGAGAAAGTATCACGTCATCGAGTACCATTGCAGCAACTCAAGATTCAGTACACACAGCCAACCAAGGGCAAGAACTACACTGAGGATGAAGATCGATTCATGCTTGTTATGCTTGAGAAATACGGCTATGGCACTGAAAACGTGTATGACAACATCAGAAGAGAAATCAAGCAATCACCCATGTTCCGATTCAACTGGTTCTTAAAGTCACGAACATCCCAAGAGATCGCTAGACGTTGCAATACGCTCATTGGTTTAGTACAAAAGGAAAATGCTGAATTAGAAGAGCGCTCCCAAGAAGAAAAGAAGGTATGTTTTATGATTCATTGACTGGATAAAGGTACTAATCCTGTTTGATAATAGAAAAAAGGATCTTCAAAGGCTAGTACACCAACACCCAAGCAACGTCGTCGTTAATGGTTTCTCATTTCTCCTTATTCAACATCTCATTTCCCCTTTTACATATATTCTCTCTCTCTCCCTCCCCTTCAATCTTGCTTTCTATAAACATTTGCATTGGACGTCTTTACAGTAATGCCCCATTTGTTCAGATAAAGTTTATTAAAGAACGACGTTGTTGTCAATTATGTCAACTTGATGTATATGTATGTATGAAGATTATCTGATATGCAAAATTACTCGACACTACCCATGACACGGGCATAGTTTTCTGAATTACGTTTAAGAATATCCATAATGGGACCAAGTAGTCTTTTAAAACCACGTTTTCCAAGAGTAGCACAACGCAAACGACCATGAGCAATGACTGTTGCAGCACGTGGACTATCATTCAGCAGAGCAAGTTCTATATAAAACCCATTGGATTGTTTAGATACACAAAGATAAAGATGCATGATGACTGTGTTACCTCCAAAGTATCCACCTTTACCAAGGCAATTGACTTGTTTCTGAGCACCAGTGACAGGATCAACCTGATACACACCCGCTTCACCAGCTTCAATAAGATAAAAGTTTTCACCTACAGTGCCTTGTTGAATGACAGTATCACCATCATTGAAATAAACGGTTTCCAGGGCATCTGCAATCTTGTAGCGCTCATAGGCATCCAAAGAAGCTAGAATGGGTACTTCAGCAAGAAAAGTCTCATACATGTATCGTTTCTGAGCTGTGTTCTCCATAAGAATGCGACGAAAAGTAACACGATCCAGTGCCCAAAGCACACCATGGGAAGTAGCAACAATAGTAGCTGCACGTGGACTATTATACATTAATGCCAATTCACCAAAGCTGCCACCAGGGCCATAAGCAACGACATGTTGATCATTGATGAAACAATCCAATGTGCCTTGTTCAACAATATAAAAGTAATCACCCACTACATCTCCTTGTTGGATCACTTTTTCATCGGGTTGCACACGTTTTTCACTCATGGCATTGACTACATCCTCATACTGGTTCTCATCAAGACTCTTGAATAAAAAGTTGTTGGCAATGGCTTCTCTGATACGTTCACGTTGTTGTTGTGTTTTGGGAATCACAGGCATTTGAAAGAGTTGTCCTCGTTTCTTGGATGGTGTCATGCTTTCAGCACTTACAGAAGTACGTCGACCCCTGTTATGGTGTTGGCATAAGGTGGTAAAGTCTGGTAACTCGCTTGTAAATACATCATCTTCTTCAGAAATGTCATCGTCATCATCATCGTCATCTGTGCTGCTGTAATGTCCACATGAACTCTGCAGAGTTGGTACATGCTGGTCAGATAAAGGTGATCCTGCAGGAGCAAACATGGTGATATCAGTGGATGGTGATGTTGGCGCTGCAGCTGTTGGATGTAATTGATCCATGGGATGATGTGCTACTTCTTCCATGACTATTATGTATCCATATTAGATCCATGTCCAATGTAACATTTACCCAAGCAACAACATACCTTCAAGTGGTGCCTGAGCATCTTGATCCATCCAACTTTGTCGTTGTTGTGCAAGCTTGGTATGAAAGAAATCACAACAAAACTGCAAAATGTCGCGTGGTTGATTCGATTTCACAGCATGATCGAGTTCAGAAAGGATAGCCGAGTAATCCATAGTGACCATGGGTATTAAGAAAGAGAAAGGAAATGTATCGTATACGTGAAAATAAAAGGAAAGGAGATCAATAAAGTAGTGAAGAAAGGACAGGATTGGGGAATAAGGGAAAAGAAAAAGAGAGAGAGAGAGAGTGAGGAGAAAAGGATGAATTGCCTTTTAGCATTGAATAGCAGGTGACTTGGACTTTTTATGATAACTTGTCATTGCTATTGGGAATCCTCCTATTTTCCTCGTGGACTCCTTTTGCAGTCTCTCTAATGCTGTTATGTACTGCAGTGTATCTACGGGACAACGCGTGTGGTGATCATACAATTGAACGGAGTTCCACGAGTTGAATTGCAGTGTCCCTTATAACTTCCCTTACCATGGGCCCTGCTTATCTTTTATGGCAAGTTTAATGCAGCCAGTGTGCCTGAAACGCACATCTTTTTCATGTCCGTGCAGTACCCCTTTTTTCCCACCCGCCGACTCTGATTAATACATGAATAAACACACTTTCTTTATAGAGAGATGAATAAAAGATGATATTATCCTTAACCAAGGGCTCAGCCCATGCTATTCTATTCCATCGTATTGACATGTGGATCTTCCAGAGGCATATGTTGAACAAGATGATGCATGATATTAACCCCTTGATTTCCGATATTGGGATTCTTGCAGCACAAGGATTTCATCCAATTCAGGTGCAAGTTGTAGTAGTCGTTCATGTGCCTCCTTGTAAAATGCCGCTTGTGCAATGACCAACTCTGTTAATCCTTTGAATGGCTCGGGCTGTAAGAGAATATTAGTAAATAGGTGTGCTTTTCATCAGTCAAGTCAACACTTACATCTAATAGAACTTCTTTCATGAGATTGGTTGCATGTAATACAGCTGATACAAATTGTTCTTCTGCTTGTTCACATTGTTGACGCATGATATCCTTTCTATCAGATGATGATGCAGATCGATATTGAGCACGACGAGCATCTAGGGATAATCGAGTGGATTGTACGTGACGTCGAGCTTTGATAGCCTGTTCGAATGTTGAATGTAATTTGTCAAACATGGGCTGATGATAATGCAAAGTGATGCTTTTATCCATTTCAATTCTTGCATCCCCAATCTTTTCAAAAGTGGTTGCTACTTGACTTAATGCATTGGCTAATGGATCACTTGAGCTGTCATTGTTGCTGATAATGTCTGATCCCTGAGCAGCGACACGTGCCAATGCATGTGGGAGACTTTTGGGTCGTTCTTGATTCAAGTGGCTGCCATCGATTCCCTTTAGTGCATTCGATAGTTCATCCAAATGTTGTGTTGGACAGTCGTACGCTGGTTGACCAAAAATACGTGATACTTTGAGCAGTTGCAGTTGTGCTTGTCGTAACATATCCATTTTCTAAAAGATCCATGATTCAGTTATGCTGATCACGCTTTGTTCTCCTCCCCTTCTTTTTTTACCTTTTCCAAATCCCTGTAAGCTTGTGGTAACTCGGTTACATCCGTGGCAGTACCCATGCGTTCTTGTGCAAACTAGGGGACTAGGAAGATAAGTACATGCCATATCCTTAAAAAACAATGATCCAATCACTGCCACAGAACTCACTTGTCGAATAAGTCCAAAACCTTTGCTCAACTTTTGTGCCAATGGTGGTGGTGTTGTTGTTGTTTTCTTGTCATCGATGCCATGGTTGTCGAGTGCCTTGCCATGGACTTGTTGTGGTTCTACTTGATTGCTGACTGGTGCCATTGCTCGTGTCGAGTCGACTGAAAAGGAACAAGCGAGAAAAAGTGCCAAAGAGGGAGTGAGAGAGAAAAGAAAAGCTATTATTACTTACTACTCGATTTGCTCATGTTTCACTTTGATTGACTTTGCACCAAATATAGTCAAGCTCATGGGAGCACGCGGATGCACAGACAAAAAAACAATCGAGTCGAGGCCTGCTAGATCAATAAGCTGTCAAAAGCAAGATTAAGGTTGATGTTTTGCATTCCCCCCCCCTTTATACATATAGTTTCAATAGTACAATTAGAGTTATATGATCAATAAACGACGATCTCTCATGTATAACATACCTGGATTCATGTTTGACAGCCATCTACTTGTGTAACTGGTATTCAATCCTCATTATTTGAGCAACTTGCATGTAGTTGTGCTGCTAGTGATGTCTTAGTCCTCATTGATTATTGTTGTCCTTGTAAACAAAGATGTACCAATGATGATATGATTACTAGTACAATGTGTTGCATGTTGTTTATTAAGAAATGTATTGATGTCTATAAATGTTTTTATGATTTGATACATGATCCAGGCACAGGTGTAGCAGCAGGTGTTGGAGGAGATACTGATTGTGTAGTAGTAGCAGTTGCACGATTATGAGCCATGTGTGCCTTGACAAGATGACCAGCGGCTAATGCAGCACATAAAGAAAGTTCACCAGCCATAACAGCAGCACAAATGATACGCGCAAGACGACGTGCATTATCACCAGGATTGGTTGGATGTGGACCACGTACACCAAGCATATCAAGAACAGCTTGTTGAGGAGGAAGAATGGTACCACCACCTACAGTACCAACTTCAATGCTAGGCATCGTACAAGAAATATGCAAATCTTGACCATCATTGACAGCTTCCATAAGTGTAATACAATTGCTGCTTTCAACATTTTGTGCAGGATCTTGACCAGCAGCAAGGTAGATGGCTGTAAGGATATTGGCAGCATGTGCATTGAATCCACCAACAGAACCTGCCATAGCGGAACCCACTAAATTCTTGCTGATATTAAGCTCCACAATAGCAGATACAGTCGTCTTGAGAACCTTTTCAACAATAGCACCAGGAATCACAGCTTCAGCCACGACTGATTTACCACGTCCTTCAATCCAATTGATAGCAGCTGGTTTCTTGTCTGTACAATAGTTGCCAGAAAGTGAAATGATCTGCATGTCTGGGAAATAGTCTGAAATGACACTCAATGCTTTTTCACAACCTTTGGAAATCATATTCATGCCCATGGCATCACCAGTGGATGTAGAGAATCGCACAAACACCAATTTGCCTGCAAGTGCCACTTTCAATTTACGTAAACGAGCAAATCGTGAAGTCGAATTGAATGCTTCTGCAACAATATTATGGCCTTCATGTTCGATCCAGCGCTTGCATTCACCAGCTCTTATGACACTTGAAAAGCTGATACAAGGTCCACGTGCCATCATGTCGTTGGTAACAATGGTTCTTGCTCCACCACCTGCATTGATTGCTTTACATCCACGTGCAGTAGATGCCACCAAACAGCCTTCAGTAGTTGCCATAGGAATATGTGTGCTGATTTCATCAATGTTCAGAGGACCTGCAATACCCAATGGCAATGGCATGTATCCAATCACATTCTCACAACATGCTCCAAACACCTTGTCATAATGGTAGTCATTGATAGGCAACAAGCTGTCTTCAAGTGTCTTGGTCACCGAAGCACGAGAAATCAAAGCACGACGTACACGAACTGCTCTTGTAAGATCACCCAATACTTTTTCCAATGCATAAGATGCAAGTTTGCCATGTTGTACTAAAGCAATCACTTCTTCATCATTCAATGCTTCTGGAGTCTTGATCAATGCCATGCAGTCATCCACAGGTCGAATCACATCTGAAGAAACCTTGGGTGTAGTTGTAACAGGTGCTGGTGTTGTGTTGACAATAGGAGATGATGCTTTGTTGTTGCTGTTGTCGATAATCACACTCTTTTCACGTTCTTCAGATTGTTTGGGTTGACGTACCACCTTGAACAAGTAGGTGTTAAGGAACAAGGATACGCACAAAGCGAGTGATAAGAGCTTGCTGATGACTGGGTGTTGAATGTAAACGGCTGATGTGCTGAGAAGTGAATCCAATGGCTTGGCAATAGCATCTGGGATAAAGGACTTTCCGGCCAAGGATGCAATATGGAATGGAAGTGGTGGGAATACTTCAACAATCAAGGGTCGGTTATTCTGTGCCGACATGCGATGTAACACGAGTAACTTTTCCAAAACACTGGCAATGCTTGGTTCTTCAATGTTGACTTGGGGTCCTTGATATTGGAATGTCGAGCATAACTTGAATACATGAATACCAACAAAGCCAACAATCTAAAATAGTCATTTCCATTAGGATACAAGTGAGATAATGACGTTACTAATGCCTTACCATCATCAGTTTGGCACGACTGATCACTGAACTATCCACACGATCATTGTTGGGAAGTGTAGCATCGGCATCACTAAAAATCTTGGCTACTGTACGACGTATGTAACCGGTGTTTGGTGCTGTCTTTTTGTGTCCATTCTTGGCAGCAGGTCCCATTGTTCCATTGATGGCTCGAATACGAGTCAGCTATATGTAAAATAAAGATTTAGTCATCCAAATCACATACAAACAGTATTGAATTACCTCCAATTTAAGAGTGAGAACAGCAGTGTACCAAGTAAACATAAAGATAAAGTCATAGGCAAGCAAGATGGCACTCAAGAAACAAAATTCACGTAGTCCGGAAATTCCAGATTTAGCACCGATTGTAAGAACCACGATTTCCATAAGGCAATCACGAGCAATGGATGATGAAACAGAATCCACAGCTTTGATGATGGTCTTGCGAATGTTTTGACGTGCGATGGGTGTTTCTCTGCTGATTTGGAAGACTCGCTTGGTCAACTTGAGTGTGCGTTCAAAGCCAATAGTCACTGCCAAGAACGGGATTGCTTCACTAGAATGTAAACATTAGCGTCATACTATTTGTCAGCCATAAAATCCATCCACTTACGCTAGTACAACAGGATACACATCCACATGAAGCATATGCACAGTCAACAAGGCAAGCATGAAAGAGAAGAAGCCGTTAAGCACCACAGCAGTTGCTATAGAGAAGAATATCTTGTTAGTCTACATTTCCATATACTAAGAAGCTTGTAACATACCAAGTGTGTATCGCGATCCCATTGCATGCATGTTTGTGTAAAGTGATACAAAGGTAGCAATCATCATCAGATACCCAGCCAAAATGACAGCAACATCAACATTATCGGCCACCTATAAGAACATACAATGAATAAAATGTCTCTTTCTATCATGAAATATCATACCTCGATGAGTTCCTTGATACGAATAACAACATTACGAGTGATTGTAAAGAACCAAGAAAACACATTGTCTTGATGCTGACCGACATTGGACAATGATACTAAATCGCCTTGTGCAAGTGTGGCCACTTTGTGTTCCCAAAGATCTGCCAAGTGCTGTCGAAACACACCAGTAGCGTTGAATGCATATGAAACGATCAAGGAATGGGCAGATGCATCATTTTCATCCAAAACCAAATCACCAAAAACGACCTTGGCTAATTCAGGATGCTTTGCAAGGGTCTTTGTCAAGTCGGTATCTGAGATGTCGGAATGAGAAGACCATAGTTGCAAAGGTGATTGAACAAAGCATTGATTGGAAGAAGATGACTTGTAACATAAATCACTGTTGAAAGCAAATCGTTTCACTGATGCACTGTCTGGGACGTAAATGTCATTTTCAATCATGTTTTGAAAGTGTAAGAGTGAAGACAAGGTGTGATGATTCAGTACATTGTTGCCATGATCAGGATCTGTCACAACCACTTGCTTGACTTGAATCTTGATAGCATCGGCAGGTAATGGAGAATGATCACTGAGCGTACGATCAAGTGTTGTAAAAGAGTCACCGGTTGTTGCAATCACAGAGGTGGGGTATAGACGTGTCACTGTACCCGAAAAGATGTCTGAAGTACGAGCAAGGTTGAACAGGTAAAAGTAGCAAAACGAAGCCAAAATAAGGGTAACGACCACCATCTCAATGGGGTTGCGAGACGAAATGCGAGTCGTGCGATGGATAATACCACCAACGGCAGTAGAAATCGAACGAAAAGCTGTTGTGCTGGAATGAAGCGCCATGTTGAAGAGCGATCGGTTGGGTTGTTGTTGTTGTTTTACAAGAGAGCCGGATGCCGGGGTGAATCAGCAGTTGTTATAAAAGAGAGAAAGGCAATGACGATATGGGTTGTATTCACTTTGGATATTGAAATAGCATATACGACTCTGTTAAAGAGGGTGGAACTTGTGGAAGAAAAAGAAAAAGTGAAGCTTAGAGTCCGCCTATGCTGTGTTATGTGTCTCGAACCATGCAACAGCCACCGATAAATGTGTAACACTTGGCTCCATGATCGGTGTCTCACACCTTTTACCATATACAAGCACTCATCCTTTTGTCTTACAACCATGTTATACTAGTCAATAAAGAGAATGCTATATATTACAATCATCAACTAGTCTTCTGTGACAATCAAATCATCAATATCAAGTGACATGTCTTCTACTAGATATAGTATGAGTGAATCTGTATCATATCAAGCCAATGAAGACTCTACTCCTCTACATACCATCATCATTTTCTGGTGACAACATTGAAAGCAAATCATCATCATCAGTGGCTATTGAAGAATGTCTTGAATCAACCGAGGATTGTGCGTCGGAGGATAATGAAGGTGGTGGTGAAGGAGAATGTTGTTGCTGCTGCTGATCATCAAGCAAAAGCATGGCAAGCACATCATTTGCTGAAGTATTAGGAGGTGATAACAATAGATCAACCAAACTTTGCTGCTGTTGACTGGATTGCAAGTCTGGCCATCTTTCTTGAATCACTGGACTGCTATAGTCATGTGATAGATACCAATACTTTTCATAAAACTCGGCTGGCCAACGCCAACTTCCAACATGTGTTGGATCACCACCATCCACAAATTGTATGCCATCCAAAAGACATTTCAAACACTCGTCAAGATCAAAAAAGTCAAAAAACAAGATCATCCGATCACGTACGCCAGCGACAGGAATCAGATCAATCCTTGGATCATGTGCAACACTACACTATAACAAGCAATGTAAGTATACCAGTGCTTTTCACTTTGTCCTATGCCATCTACCTGCAATACAGTAGGTTCAATCACAAAGGACCCATTATGAACAGGTGCCATTTTGCTACAAGCTGACTGAAGCAGTCTGTGCAAACGTGTAGTCTGGAAATTGGCAAGGTTGAATGATGGTACTGGATCACGTGTAAGCATAATCGGTTCAGCATTGAATATGGGCGTATCGGCAACTTGCTTTTTGTCATTTGTTTTTGGATCATGAGTAAATGAATCGATGGATTGGGTATCATCAGTCATAATGGACTGCTTATTTAGTTCTGGCACATGGTCCTTTGGGGTGGATGGTAAAGACACGTGCTGTATTTGTGAAGATGAAGAAATAATAGAAGCGTCACAACCAGCGATGGTACGTATTTCATCTTTGGAAACCAAAATGGATGCTTTTGTAATCTGATGTGTTGGCTTGTGCTTGTTGATGCGTGCGTGTTTGGTGGATGAAGAAGGAGGTACATTGTGTTTGCATATCTCTGAATAAGATGAAAGCACTCTGGTTGTCGTGTTTTGATGTTGTGCATAAATCAGCAAGTCGCTCGTGTTCAAATGGGGTGCATGGTGTGGGATAGCAACCTTGTGCAACAAGCAAACAAGCTGCAAACTGAGGACCAGCCCCTTTAGATACGATCCTTCTTGGCCAAGGACACCAACACTGCTTCGTAATGCCTTGTTCTCTACCAAAAGCTCGTCTCGTTGTTCTCGTAATTGCTTGCTTTCACTTTCAAGCTCCATGATATGTCGTTCTTTACGTTCTCGAAAAGCGCGTTGTGCAGCACGATTCTGTGCTTTGCGTAAAGCTGGTGATGCTGGATTTGGCTTACGACCTGGTTTCTTTTTGGTGTGGCAATGTGAAGAGATATTGGTATCAGAGTCAACATGGCTTGACAAAGTACTAACAACAGACATTTCCAATACTGTAAATCAAGTTTGGGGATTGATCTGTTTATATATCTCATGGTCTACCTTCCGAGCATTTTTCCGAAAGGTTGAATTCTCGGTTAGCACAAGAAAGAAGAGCCAAAAAAGTGTACCCCAGATCGGGATCATTGCATCTCACATAAGCGTCTTCTTCACCTGCATGATGTGACGATCAGCTAACCATGGTGCTCTATCTAGCACTTGTTTCAGTGATATGACATTTGGTATACACATTTGTATGTCACACACCATAGTATATGACAATGAAAGGATGCTTGTTACTTTTCGGCCACACTACGTAATTGCCAGGAATCGCTGGGGGAAAATCTTTAGCCTGGGCAAGTGGTAGTAGTAGTAGCAAGTGTCTTCTTACTATCTGATATCTGTATATGTATCTCCTTTTCATCACGTACAACATACAAAAGTACACTATTGCATCATGGAGCAATATATACCACTTTCATTGTCCATTTGGCACTATTCAAGTCAGGAACAAAGAGCCAAGTAGCCATCATCCTACCATCTGCATCAAATGTCTTATAAATGTGAGAAAAACAAATCTTCTTTGCCCAATAAGGCAACCTATATATTCCCATCATGCTTGTAGAAAGATCTTTGAACACTTTCTTATGCACATACCCCATCTTTTTCCCATTTTTAATTCCAATGGCTATCCTTTTCCTGTTGTATGTACCCACTGAGAATTTAGATGACACACGATCCATGTGCTACCGATAGAGTGCCAAATGTATTGGGGGTAAACTATAATGATGCGGAGAGAAGGGATTTGCATTAGCGTCGGCAACAACATCCTCAGCATGAATACTTTTTTCCCGCTACCACTAGGCATACTGTTACCAACTGGCACTTGTAACCATATTAAAGATAGTGGTAGTCAATATAGGATTGCCATGTAAGCTACATATACCTTTTGTTGCTTCACCAACGATGAATCAGGTCACGCTTGGATCGTCACTTGGCTGTTGATGTGAAAGACATGACACGCCATATCATCCAAAAGGAATACCAGGATAGCTGTGCTAGTTATTTGACAAGTCAACAAAGTAATTTGTGTAGCAATGTCTTTTAGAGCTTCATTCTGGTTGAAAGCAGCAGATGATATCTTTGAATGTCCTCGCATACATGATCTACACCACATATTTTTCCAAAGTGATCGTGTATGCATGTGCTGTTTGCTGCAAGCACTCCTTACAAAAATGGCTGTTGATGTCAAGGACATGGCACGCCGTATCATCCAAAAGGAATACCAGTATAGTTGTGCTAGTTATTTTGACAAGTCAACAAAATAGTTTGTCTAGCAAATATCTTTTAGAGCTTCTTTCTTATTGAAAGCGGCAGATGGCGTCTTTTGAATGTCTGATTTCCACATATTCTACTTGAGTGAATGATCAGCATCTCGCATACATAACCTACGCCATATCTTTTGCCAAAGTCATCGTATATACATGTACTGTTTGCTGCAAGTACTCCTTACAGAAAGTGTAGTCTGATATACTGGCAGAATACACTTATAAAAAGGAAGAGATAGATACGATACTAGTGACTTCTTGTATTCCATTTGCATCATGAAATATCTGGTTATAGCTGTTATCTGTGCAATCGCTACTGCTGCTAGTGCTGCTACCCAAACTGGAGGACAAACCGGAACACAACCTGAAGCACAAGGTGTCGAGCAGAAAAAGCCCTGTGCTGGCAGAACTTCTGGAGAATGCGTGGCACCTGAATGCAAACGAATTATCAAAAAAAGGTTTTATAAGGGTCACTGGATGAGTAAGTTTTAGGCATTGGTGAATGCTGACGATACACTAATAAGACACACACTCTTTTAAAACATAGACAGATTCGCAGGATGCCAAGAGCCTAACCAATAGTGATGATAAAGATTTGATAATGCCTTTTCAGATGATGCTATGTCATAGATCCCATTGCACATCATTAAATGTTTTCTTGTCATATGCTTTATACCTCTTGCTTATAATCCATACAGCAATCAATACAAGATTTTCATAGAGTCGTTGAGCTTTAAAGAGAAAAGGCATATCATGCTTAACTATACATGAAAGATGTATATCCACCCTAGTGCAGTGATCACTTTACAATATTCATCACAGTAGTCCTTATAAGTCAATGATAGTTTATATGATCCAAACGTCATAGTGGATAAGAGGGATGCTATCTATGCTAAGTTTGGGATCGATCATTGTATAGCGTATGGCATGTGTCAATGCTGGTCGCCAAATGAAATAAAGCTTGTTTGCATCCCAGACCCTGAATTTTCCTTCACTCTTCTCTGCGCACGATATGAAAGGAACAAGGGCATTGGTCACCTGTCGACAGTTGATCAGCTCACGAACACGGCAGACACTTGTTTCAAGACCGATTTTGTACTTTAGCACTTTGGCATTGAGACGTACAGTTCCGCATTGGTCAACAACAGCAATACGATCTACAGCAGTTGCTCCTGTCAAACGACTAAATAGCACGGCTACTTCATTGCATTGTCCTGGTTGTGGTGCACCGTTTCAGTCGACCGACTCTTCGAAGCCTGGCTTTTATGTTGAACGTGAAAAGAAACCTGTCAAGGAGAAGAAAAGAAGCAACAAGACATTGGATGAGCAACAATATCAAGCTGCTATTGAGAATCTGGATCCTGAGACACGTGCACTTTTACTGCAACAAGAACCAGCAACTGAAGACAATGGTGGATTGGATGACAACATGATTGAAAAGGTGGATGATATGGATGACAAGGATACAACACGACGCATCATTTGTGAACGATGTTATCAACTTGAACATCGTGGTAACAGCAACACATCAGCCCAATTCTTACGTGCCAGCAAACAATACAGCTCACTCGAGTTTCTCAAGACAAAACGCAATCCATTGATAGTAGTGGTAGTGGATGTGACAGATTTACCTTTCTCTTTGGCACAACTACCTACGAATCCCAGTGCACGAATCATTGTGGCAGCCAACAAGTTTGATTTGTTACCAAGCAGTGCTCGTCGACATGAACAGCGATTAAGAGATTGGATTGTGCAACATGCCAAACAACAAGGGATCAATACAACACAAATTCAGCACGTGCAATTAGTCAGTGCGACAAAAGGATGGGGTATTCAAGGTTTATTACGACGTATTGATGAGGAACGTATGCCAACTGATGATGTATATCTTGTTGGTGCAATCAATGTTGGCAAATCTGCTTTGGTAAATCAGATTGTTTCTCAACAACGCACAGGAAGCGACAAACGTCAATATCGTATCACTAGTTCACCTGCACCAGGCACTACGATGGGTACAATTCGTATTCCCCTTCATGCACTTGGTATGAGCAATCATAGCAACACTACTACACATGGATTTCAGCGTGATCGATTCCTTATTGACACCCCTGGCATCATCAATGACCAGCAATTGATCCACTTGATGCCATTTTCTGATCAAAAGAAGTTTCTACGACAACATGAGCTTAAGCCACTTACATTTCGATTACTTCCAGGTAAGTTTAGGTGAAAACAAAGATGGATAGATGGATTCATGTATCATTTGGAATAGGCAAATCATTGGTGCTGAAGCCTTTTATTCGCGTTGATCTGGTTGAATCGACTGATCCAGTATTGTTGACACTCTTTACACATCTCAATCCACACATTACAAAGACTACCAAATTGGATGAAAAGATGCAAGCAGCTAAGCATTCTTCAGAACAGTCCTTACTTGATCCCAAACTACTACAGCTTGATTCACTTCAGCCCATACCCGAATTGCTCAAGGTACAAGGATTCCACAAGTCACGTGCATCACTGGATTTGGCATTTGCCAGTATGGGATGGGCAGCTGTTACTGGATTGTTTGATCAGGCTAAATTCCGGATCTGGTTACCTAGTCAAGTGGATCCTTACAAGGCATTCAGTGTTAGAGAACCACCCATGTTACCATTCGAATACCGTGGTGTCCTTCGCAAGTTTTTCGGATCTGGTGAACGTGCTCGTAAATAGATGTAACAGTAGTCAAATAAAACAACATTAGAAGAAGAGCAAAGGATGTATATATGTATTGCTCATGTAATAAAGCATCACATGTTTTATGATATCATAGATGAGCAGTTGGCTGCTTGTGCACCATGATGATCACGACGTATCATTCCAAAGGGAATACCGGTATAGCTGTGCTAGTTATTTGACGAGTCAACAAAATAATTTGTCTAGAAATGTCTTTTTGAGCTCCATTCTGATTGAAAGCAACAGATGGTATCCTTGAATGTCTGGTTTCCACATATTCTACTTGAGTGATGTATCAGCACCTCGCATACATAATCTACGCCATATCTTTTGCTAAAGTCATCGTATATGCATATGCTGTTTGCTGCAAGTACTCCTTACAAAAAGTGTAGTGCGATATACTGGCAGAATACACTTATAAAAAGGAAGAGATACGATACTACTGACTTCTTGTATTCCATTTGCATCATGAAGTATCTGGTTATAGCTGTTATTTGTGCAATCACTACCGCTGCTAGTGCTGCTGACCAAACTGGAGGACAAACCGGAACACAATACCTTGGAGCACAAGATGACGGACAGAAGAAAAAACCCTGTGCTGGCAGAACTGAACAAGAATGCGTGTACCCTTGCACAGTACGTATTGAACCGGCAATTGATCCCAAGGATCCCTCAAAAAATACGTGTAAGTTTTAGGCATTGGCGAATACTGATGATATACTAATGAGAAACACACTCTTTTCAAATATAGTCAAAATCACAGGATGCCAAGAGCCTTATTGGCCCTGATGATAATGATTAGATAATGCCTTTTCAGATGATGCCATGTCGTAGATCCCATTGCACATCATTAAATGTCTTCTTGTCATATGCTTTATACCTCTTTCTTTTAAACCGTACAGCAATCAATACAAGATTCTCATAGATTCATGAAGCCAAGCGTATTCAGTTATTGTTGGAACTAATCAAGAAGATCACGAACATTCATAATCTTGGGATGTGTACCATAGGTATTCTTTAGTGAATCATTGTGACAGTTGACTCTGTGTATATTTCTAAGCTACAATGGCAATAGACACAAGAAATATTCTTTCTGCAACCATGATCCACTTTATTCAGTTTTGAATGCATTTTGAATAAGCTGCAGGGCTGTTGCTTCAGGTGTGCTATCAATGGACCATAAGGTTCTGGTGCGTGGATCAGGACTTTCAACACGTAAATCACGAGTACGTCCAGAGGAGGAAGGAGAAGCATCGATGGTTGAACGTTTAGTTTTGCCTGTTGCCATCAGTTTGTTGAGCCAGATCTTTTTCAGATTGAATTCTTCTTTTCGCACCACAATATCTGACCAGCTTGGTAACGCTTGTACACAGGATCGAATCACTAATCTCAATGCGACATATAAATGCTCAGCTAATAGAATAGCCAGAATGGTGAAAATAGGTGTGTAACTCGAATGGATGTTGGTTGTTGGGTGAAAGAGATAAGCAAATGACGACATGGTGATTGAAGATAACCAGGTCAATGTTTCCTATACGACTTGTTTAATCACATACATTCATGTCTTTTCACTTTAGCTTACCATATTTCCAATCCAAGGTCCCACACCTTCAGCTCGTAATGGAATAGGTCGACTATACAAGAATAAGCAACTTGATCTTTGCATATGTTGCATGCTTACCGTGTGTATTTGCAAATCTTGAGCGCGTCACCTCGTAGCTCCACCCAGTTGTTAATGAGACAGCAAAAGGACGTCAATGGCCACACGGATGAAAACATACTGACATATCCAAACTACTTTACGTGATCAGCATGCAGATATAACAAGAATCAGTCACTATGTTACCTGTATGACCATTTCAACATAATCAGTGTAAATGTTGTAATCTGGCAAATCCACTTCTTTGTACACCTTTTGCATAAACTTGGATGATGTAGCATCGTCAGAGATATCAGTAGTAGTGTTGGCATCTTGATCATCCTTGTGTAGCACCTTTTCCACCTTGGGCATGACAAGTTTCATGGCGTATGGGAGAATCATCTCAGTAGCGAAACCGATCACTTGGCCTGTGACAACAAAGTACACCAATTGTCCACGTAGACGCTGAAAGTCGACCTTTTGATGGCTGTGGCTGACATTCAACTCTGTCAAATAAGGTAGCACATGATCCCCAAAAGGAATGTAGATCCATGCAATGAAAAACTAAACATGCTTGTCAGTTGTATAACTCATCAGCTTGTGAATAAGCTTACCAGAGATAAGTAGGCAACCAAAAAGTTGGCAACAAAGATCTTTTGTGTGTAATGATACTCCCAAGATGTCTCAGTCTTGTGCATTTCATAGTTGTTGAGTATACGCATCCAAGCGCTGTAAATATTGGTCATTGTTGGAATAAGCAGGACGTAACCGATGGTTGGTGCATAATGCTAAAGTAGAGCTGTTAGTGTAATCTGCTATTACTGTTGAAGAAGTGAATCATCCACTTGCCAATATTTGCTTGAAGGGACCATTGTAGTATTCATGTAAAAAGAGCTGAAGGACAAAGACACATGCAACAATGACGCTTAAAGCAGCTGCACCAATAGCTACACCAGGGATGGACATTGCACGTCGGGTAAAGATTTTCCATGGAGGACAATAAGGCACTTCTTCTCCTGTCACTTGATCCTTGACTGTTCGGTCACCTTTGAATTCAACTCGCTTTCTTTCATGCTTGGAGCAGTTGCGCACATTCCATTCCACTGCCAATTCATGCTCTTTCCTCTTCCACATTTCAATAAACGTCACTGACCATATCAACATGCCAAGCGAATACGTGATGCTGAGAGATTTGCCACCAAATAGAACCATCAATCCACCCACGGATGCAGGAGCAATAAGCCATAAAAAGTAGTATTGAAGGAATGCAAAGTAATAGGCCACCTAAATACACAAGGATCAGTCAATCCATCCTTTTGAATGATGTGATATTCACCTTTTCTCCAAAGTGATTGCGAATCTTGGTCAAATCATCCTTATCAATGAGCCATTTGCGTGACCAATTGTGTATCCATTCCTTTGTCACAAAGATGTATGAGCAAAGATATATACCAATCTCTCTCTCTCTCTCTCTTTCTTTCTTACCTTGTCAAATCGATCATCATGCAATGCCATAATACTTTCCACATATGGGTCCAAATTGGGTGAGATATTAGCACCACCATCCGATTCTGGTCCTGTCAAGATCTCATATACGACTCGAAGACGTTCTGCATCTGTCAATCCTGTTGTATCACCCAAGCTAGCATCTTGATCATCCAAGCCTTTGACACGAATACCAAGAAGGAAATCACGTATCCTATATTCCGCTATAGCTTAGCATATTATCCATCCTCTCTATAAGCATATCTTTTTACCTTTCACGTTCAAGTTCTTGCTCCAAAGTAGAAGAAGGACATCCTACAAGCACCAATAACGTCCCATGAGTGCGTCCTGGTTTGACTTGGTAACAGAGGTTGGCTCGTGTCAATTTAGCTGTCAAGGCAATCATGCTGTCTCGTACACGGGTTTCAATAGTGGCATCACGTTTGTCTGTGGGAAATCGAAAGACAATGACATAGTCGACTCCAGCATTGGTGCTATGCGTGTTGGTGTGTTCAATGGGTTGGTCTTGTAAAGATGGCTTCTTTTCAGTGGTGGGAGTAGGAGGAGGAACAGGAAAGAGATGTGAAAAAGAGGCGGGGCCTGTATCTTTGTGTTGCTCGTCCATACTTGACAAGGAGTCTCTTGCAACAAAGAAAGAGAGAGAATGGGAATACAACGCGGTTTTCTTTTTTTCCCGTTAAGTGATGGTGGTACAAACAAGTCTGTTTCGGCGCTTGGCAGGCAATCGTGCATGATTTAGTGTTTCACAAGTAGGTCATTGTACAGTAGTTATTCACTTGTTTATTCACGTTGACACTACAGAGCTATACACACTACAGCTATGCTGCAAGAAATATTTGGTCAGAAACATGTTGGATAATCATCCTGGGTTCATCCTCTTGTTGCTTGTTGACCATTGGCTGGCGATCTTCCTCATTGGTGTCATTTTGGGTCCAATAGTTGATCCAATCAAGCACTAGTAAACAAACGTTAGATCTGTAGAATGAAACTAGCAAATAAAGCAGCTCAAAACATACCTTCCTTATGCCATCGAAGCTAGTGTATCAATCGATAGATTAGTTACATGTCTTGGGAACAAGCACATGAATGATTTTAGTCACTTACCGAATTGGCTGGTTTCAAGGTCCAGTGATTTTCATCAGGGAAATACAACAAGCGAGATGGAACACCTTGTCTCTGGAGAGCAGTAAATGTAGCAAGACCTTCACCATCCACCAAACGATAATCACGTGCACCTAGATTATAAACCAGTTAGTGCATTGATGATAAGATTGTATATGCTATTGTTGTTATACCATGAATGACAAGTGTTGGAGTCTTCCAGTATTGGACAAAGTTGGATGGCGACCAGCGTTCATAGATGATACGTGACAAAGGATGATAAGGAACACCACCAAACTATGTAAAATTCACAAATGAATAAAGCGCTATGCAATGTGGATCATGCTGTAACCTACGTCATGCTCGACAAAGTAAAGTTCCTCAGTAGTGTAGTATGCTTGTATGGTGTTAAACATGCCATCATGGTTCACAAATGCTTTGAAGCGATCGCTATGACCATTGAGCCAATTGATCATGTATCCACCATAAGATGCACCCAAACCAGCAACACGATCACCATCCAAAAAGTCATAGGTTTCAAGCACATAATCAAGTCCCTTTTCAAGATCATGATAAGGATGAGCTCCCCAATGATGCTGAATTGAATCAGTGAATGCTTGACCATAACCTATACAACAATTGTAAGATTTGATATATTCATTCTATCCTTTTTTTCTCTTACCAGTAGATCCATGAGGATTGATAAGGATGGCTACATAACCAGCACCAGCAAACACTTGGGGATTCCAACGAGTCGACCTATTTCCTAAAGTAAGTACTTGTAATTCACCAAATCAAGGAATACTCACCAAGAATCTTCCCATGCACCTTGAGGACCACCATGGATTAAGAATGCGACAGGATACTTTTTGATAGGATCAAAATCAACAGGTTTGATCATCCATCCATGAACACGATCACCCAATGCACCAGTGAATTCAAATTCTTCAGGCTTAGCCATTTCAATACCACCCAATGCATCTCCTAGTGAAGGAGTAGGACCATAGCGTTGCAATTTGCCAGTACTGACATCCAAAGAATGCACGACATTGGGGAATTGCATCGAGCTGACTGTGAACAAGAGAGTATTGTTGCCAATCAAGGAGAGACCTGATGCAGCATGCTTTTCAGTGAGTGGTTCGACAACGTGAGTGATGAGATTAATCGAAAAGATCTTTTCACGACCGTATTCAGAAGCAACAACAAAGACATGGCTTGAATCTTCTGAAAAGACAAGTTCGGAAGGACTGCGATCCCATTGTTCGGCAATCACTGTACGAGTACCAGAGTGTCGGTCATAGATGGTGATGCGATTACGATCGGATTCATACTGTGGCTCATACATTTGCAAATAGCCAAGCAATCCTGAAGGTGAGTACTTTGGACCTGAAGTAGCAGCAGGAATATCACTGTTGATGACAAACGGCTTGACTTTGCCGGATGTGGAGACAATGTAGAGATGCTTTGATGACTCCCAAGCATTGCTAGGACCTTGGATCTTGGAAAGGAAAGCAATTTCTTGACCTATTAAAAAAAGTCAATCATGGTTACTTTTTCCAAAGATTTAAACTTTACCATCAGGTGAAATGTCGTATTCTGAGCTATCGCCTAGACCAAATTGAGGACATTCCTATAGATAAAGGAATAAGAATCATCCTTGTTCTACAAGTTATATTCACATACCAATCCAGAACCAGCCAAGAGATTACGTGGATCTTCAGCAAGCTTGTATTGACCATCTTCAAGAGTCAAGCTGACGACAAAGATGTTGCTTTTCTTTTCAGGTACAAACTTATCCCAATGTCTATCAAAAGTGTCAAAGTTGTATAGCTTAAGAAAGAGATGTCTCAGTTTACCTGACCATCAGTTGATCATAAGCAAGACCAGAATCTTTCTTGGTTTCCTTCAATTGTTGATCACGTTCCTTTGTTTCCTCCAATGTAGAAGCATCATCATAGACCATGGCAGTAAAGGCGAGAAGACGTTGATCAGCATTGTATCTGCATTGTTCTTGTTTTAGTATTCAAAGCCAGCCATGGATGAAGGATGTTCCCTGCTTACTTGATATTGCCAAACTCGATCGGAAAATTGGTAAGCTTGTAAGGCTTCTGGCCTGCATCCTTGATATTGACAGCATAGAGTTGATCCACAGGTTCATCAGGATTATGTTGAATGAAAGCAACGTGTTCGTCATCCAAAAAGAAGGGTTCACTTTGAGCTTCGTCAAAGGAAGGTGTCGTCAACGCTGAAACTGAAGTGCTTTCAAGGTCCAAAAGATAAAGACTACGCGTTGTCTATGGTTGTTTCACTATCAGCATACCATACTCATGAAGCAAGCAATGTGGATACTTTACCTTGTCATTGTCTGCATGGTATACGGATTCGCCATAGACAGCCAATCGGCCGTTAGGAGAAGCAACAACACCACCGGGTCTTGGCAGAGAAACAACGTCATGTGGTTCAAGTATCTTTGCACTGACCGAAGCTACGGCAAGTACCGTAAACCCAACAAGGGCTTTAAGCATAGTGTACAAAGATAAAGAGAAAGAAAAAGAAGTGTGTGGGTGTGCATCTTATTCCCAAGCACCCGGTGATGTCTTATGTTCTCTCCCCGCTTACTGTTTTCGTCAAAAAACGCCTGAAAGGGGTACCTCGGATCGGTCTTTATGCTACACAACAGCTCCTTTGTCTTTGACATTTGCCATGACTATTTGATTTAAGTGACTCTTCTAACTGTATATACATGTAGAATCATCCCCATTGTTGCACATTACTTTATGTCTTTTTGTCATTCACTTTTCCCCACATGTACTTTAATCGATTAAAAACAACTCATCTGTCATCACGCAATAGTAACATGGGATTATGACATTGCTTGCCTAGCAAACGCGTAATCACTTTTCTTTGTAAAGCAAATACTGTCACGTTGTAGTAAATCCGTCACCATGGTGTAGCCGACATGATCAGCCAAAGGAGATCGTGTTGTGTTAATATAGAGTTGATATGCCTAACAATCGTAATTAGAATCCAGCTGTTCTTGTTGATGTCGCTTGTGGTGGCGGTGTCGTGGCAACGATATGATTTTGGCACTGACTACTTTACCTAACGCAATTTGCTTGGATCAATGTTTATGCTATATCTTTTACGCTTGACACTTTGTAATCTATATGGCTAATCCCTATTCCAAGCACAATTCGCATTCTTCTAGGAACCTTTAGTGAATACAAGTGATGATTTGATGACTATCTTTATGTACAAAGCAAGCTTGGCTGCAGGAACATGACACTTGATCCTTTTATTATGCAGAATCCTTACATGCTAGAGTATAAGACTATATAAAGAGGATATAGAAACATACAACAAGAGATCGTTGTCCTGGAAGGCTTGTGATCAGTTGCAATGCACCTGTCGACTGCACTTTTTGTTGACGCTCCGCAAATGCATGTCCACAGTTGCTTGTCTTTTTCTTTTTCCTTCACTTGTATCGCCATGGGACCTGCCGACCCTTACACAACCACTACCACCAACACCACTTCAACAACGAACGGCACCAATGCACCTATTCCAGTAGCTGAAAACAGTCAGTCCAACACTTCAGGCGCACCAGCACCAGCCAAATGGCTTCAACCAAAGAATGAGTCAGAGATGGAAACTGACAAGGTTGGTTTGGTTGCTCACAATCGTGGCTATAAACATATCCTTTTTTCTCTTTACTTGTGTTTCTTCGTGTGTAAACTCTTCAGCTTGCACCTTTTGTTTACAATCCTTAACCTATTGCTTCCATTACTGAATAACTGGGCACCTTCCGATGCACAATTCGGTGGCAACAAGTTGCGAGCTCCACGAACACTTGCACGTCAAGAAGAGGTAAAACAAGAGTGAAGAATGGTACATGTGATGATAGAGCTGAAAGGGAATCGATAGTATATCCAAGGCAACAAGAAGCGTACAGTAGTCAAGCGTCGAAGGAGGAACTTGGATGATGATATTTCTGATGGGGCTGAAGATGATCCTTATCGACAGATCAACATTGAAGGTAATGCATAGGATGCATATACATGGTTTCTTGACTCATGGATGTTGAGTAGATATATTGAGCCCTATCGAGATCCCAACAGATATTGTACGACGTCCAGCTTTAAAGCGCATCATCAAATCCCCGCAGATTGAAGGATTGGCAAGTACAGCTATGGAATTCATTGAAAGTGAAAAGAACTTTAGCAAGATCTTATCACGTCTTTCAGCCATTTTACATCGTGACGATCCTCAATATCTTGATTTGGTCTTTGAACGAACACCAGAACAACGAAAGAGACGCAAAATTACTCAACAACCACCAACAACATCTGAACAAGACAAAGCCAATGACAATGAAAGTGAACAACCTTTATTGCAAGCCAAAGAAGAGGAAATGGAAACAACTACAGAAGATTTTGGTCCAGATACTGAAGCTATTGAAGTAGTACGCTCTGTAAGAGAATTACTATTGGTAAGCTATCAACTATCTTTTTCTAAGAGGAGGAATCACTGATATCAGTCCATAGGAGAACATCAATTTCAGTAATGAGTATCTTTCACGTCTCCAAGGTGCTCGGGATAAGCTTACCAAGGCACATATGCAGAAAGAAGCATTATACAACCAGCTCAAGGTGAATGCCAAAAAGGAAAGTGAACGAAAAGGTGTACGAATGGTCCGGCATGCATGATCCAAGCCATTATATAGTATTCTACCTATGTATTCATTCTCTGTTTCTTATCATCCCAATACAACATTTGAAACAGTGATTGTGTGTCATCTTGAATAGACGTGTGTGATGTCATGATTGATGATGTGGATCAAATGCATAATTGAATCGAAGGAGATGTGTACACATGGTCTTTTTAAGATTGTACTACTTTGGAGAATTAGACAAACCCAGGGATTCGTTTACATAGAATGACATGTTTGATGCACAAAGCTGCAGTGCCACCATCAAGATATCTCTGCCATCATCAGTCAATACATTCTTTTCCATGTCAGTGTTGATTGCTTCCCACGTATCCTGCTATCGTCAATACGGTTGTGGATGGACATGAGAAAAAAAGGCGTTTTGCAAACGCCATTGTACGCTAAATATTGTGACAATTGCATGTCACGCTTGGAAGTTTTTAGAGATTAAAGTTCCTTTGTTCTTCTTGTTAACAATCTTGTTCTTCTTCTCCGCTGTTTTACGAAGAATCCAATCATGCCGAATCGTGAACAGCAGCAGCAGCAGCAAGAAAAGGATGAAATAGAGCATACGAGCACGTACAATGATTATGAAAGTGCCACGTACAATGATCCTGAAAGCGCGACAGCAATATCGCATCCAGAAAAGGAGAACAGTAACAAGATCCAACATGCTTTTGTCGAATCCCCTGAAGAAAAGAAGCTTGCCCGGAAAATCAAGTTCACATTGATGCCATTCATCGTTGTTGTTTGCATGTTACAGGTAGGCAATATTTTGTTACATCGTGTTTCATCTCCTTGTTGCTCACATGGATCATGTAGTTTGCAGATAAAACTGCTTTAAGCATTTCAGCTGTACTTGGGATTTATGAAGACACAGGAATCACTGGTTCGCAGTTTAGTTGGTTAGGATCCATTTTCTTCATTGGTTTCCTCGTATGTCAGGTAAAACACTGGAGGAACAATGGTCATTCTTCTTTATGCTTACATCACAAGGAAAGCCAATCAACAACATTCTCATTCAAAAGCTCCCTGTTGGTCGATATCTTAGTGCATGCATATTTATTTGGGGACTGGTGAGACACAATGACAGAAATCATGATAAAGAAAGCTTGACGTGCATTTATATTCCAGGTCATACTTGGCACAGCTCTTTGTAACACATTTCCTCAATTGATGGCTGTGCGCTTCTTACTCGGTCTTTTGGAAGGCACTGCAACGCCATGGTATGTCAGCATATCATATGACTTGATACATCCAGATAACACATTGCTTCTCTTAAAGTGTGTATTTGATTGTCAATACATTGTTTCGTCGATCAGAACAAACATCCATGTATGGACTTGTCTTCATGGCAAATGGACTGGAATCCATTTTTGGCAATCTTGTTGCTTATGGCATATCACAAATGGGACATCAACGTGGTATCATGATGTGGCGATGGTAAGTCAAGTTGATATGTATCTTAAGATTGGATTGAATCACAAAGTGCATTGCTTCAGGAATCATGTCATCTTTGGATCCATGACTGTACTTGTCGGCATCTTGTGCTTCTTTTTCCTTGTTGACAATCCCAAATCATGGATTCTTCGTTTGACTGAAGAAGAAAAGGCAATCATAGAAGATCGTACACAAGATAATGCAGTTGTGAGACATCAAAAGATCAAGTGGAGTCAAATGTGGGAGGCATGCAAGGAAATACGACTATGGTGTATCTGTCTGGCGAGTCTTGCACTTACTTTACAGAATGGCGCTCTTCAAGTTTTCAGTACACAATATATCAAAGAGCTTGGTAATTTTACAGTAGGCATCATCATCTTACATAACCAATACATTTGCAGATTGACATTTATTATTTCATAGCCTGGTGAATCAATCCTGCTCATGCTACCTGCAGGCACTGCAGCTATTCTTGGCGTGACTTTTGCAACACTGATGGCAAGACGTATAAGACAAGTTTGTTATACAGGTGCTTTCATGTCTGCTCTATGTTTGACAGGCTGTATTATTCTTGCCGTGGTGAAATCTGGACCTGCCAAACTAGCAGGAGTCTATCTTACTTGTGCCTTAACAGGTGCATATAGTCTTCTTGTCACTACGATTGGTGCCAATGTATCTGGATACAGCAAAAAGATCTTTTATAATGGTGCATCTGTCACATGGTATGGATTTGGTAACTTTATAGGACCCTTGGTGATGCTCGATTACCAAGCACCCAGATATACTGGAGCTATGACTGGCTTTTGTATCGGCAATGGTGTAGCTATCCTTTGTTTTCTTATCATGCGATTCTGGATGGCAAAAGAGAATCGTGATCGTCTAACCAATCCAACAGCTGAAGCAGTTGACGCTCATCTTGACTTGACAGATCGTCAGAATAGAAACATCATTTATCGATTGTAATAGTATTAAATTTGTACCATATTAATGAATGTTGCACTATATCAATTTGATTGGATGCATGCATAATGCTATATATGTACACTTGATAGCTTACAATGCATTGGTCATTCTCATTTTCAAAAAGATACCATACTTAAGGATGTCAAGCATCATCCAAAACTAGAAAGAAAAAGATGTCCTGGAACTGGATTGCTTTAGATGGGGGCGATGATTACATCTTCACATGTAAAATGACTTGTTTTGCTACAATATCTTTTATTTACATTTGCTATCTGTTATCATGATGACAATGTTTGTCTTGGGCAGCTGCTTGTTCAGGTGTCAAATATGGATGGGCAAGTGCTGGAGGATCATTCGTTGGACTGGCTCCGCTCGACTTGGAAATTTATCTTGGGGACGCAGCAAGCGAATTTCAAGAGGACAGCTGCTTTTCTCTTTCTTTCAAGCTCATACTCACTTTACACGTACACGACTCCCATTCAAGCCATGCATTCAAGCTATGTGTTATAAAGAAGCTCATGTTGGGTTGTTGTATTCATACGGTTGGGTACATTCATAGGCAACAAGTGTTCAAGCGGACTGGGTGGTTGTAGTCAGACGTGTCGCTCTTACTGTTTCGTTGTTATGCCGCTTCAAGTTTGGTGCCTACAGGTACAGTCAAGGAGCTCAATGCTGTAGCAGAACGTGTTGCATTAACCGTTTAAGCTTTGTTTAGACTTTAAGAACAAACACAACAAGACTTTGGCTTCTCCCTTTGGCTGTTTCTTTTGGTTTTGGTTTTGGGCTTTTGACTACTACACTATGGCTTTCTGCTTGCGACACAAACAAGGTCTCTTTACGTTGTACACGTTGCCATGGTGCTGTTCTATATGAAGAAGGCAAGTAGAATGATTGTGTTTATTTGGTCAGGCAGTATGCAACTTGGGCATCATAATCTTCTTGGGTTCGACTCCCAGCCTGTACCTACAACTAGTGACTATTTGACATGTTTGGATCGGATGAATGAGAACAACTACGAGCCTGAGTACTATGACAGTGATGTTCTTCCTTGCCATGGATTGAAGTGTGCCTTGGATGAAAAAGCTGCTCGTGTATGGTGATTTGGTCATGTGAATTCCTGTAGATTTGCTTTCTTCCACCGAGATGATTCGCCAGATTCACTGATGTGCTTTTTTTCTTTCTGATAATGCAGATGGCCCATGACAACGATTATACACGTGATAATGACTAATTACTATCATGATGACAGTGACAACGACTACAATCAGAATCGACGAAATCACACAGTCAAAGGAATATGCAAGATCCCATTCACCATGAGGACGACAATGAAGGATTACCTGTACGCCAGTACTTGCATTTAGATAGCTTTATTGTCATGTTTTACAATAAGATCATGTTGTGCTTCATGCATATCCTTCTACGTTCAGCTACACAAGACTACCATTTACTTTTGATCCATGTGATGCCCAAGTAGTAGCAGCAATGTTCAATCCACAATGATGATGACTTGTATAAAGTCAAGGCAACAGGCGAGCTGAATACACAAGTACTTGGAGCTGACGAGGTAAAAACACATTGCTGATGAGGATTACATGATCTGGTTCTAATGTTGCTTTACATGTATAGGATGCTGCTGTGAAACAATCTGTAGATACATATATAGCACGTTTAAGAACTTATAAAGCTTTTACATCATGTTTATTGGAATACTATATGCATGTCTATTTGAATAGGATAAAGTTGTCTTGTGGAAGAATCACATGACTTATTTCAAGTGGATACATTGTTGGCTTTTTCATGTTTGGCTTGATTGACAATAGCTTCTAGCAAACGAATACTTCTACGATCGGGAGGCATGATTCCTCCTTCTAATATGGCATTTGGTGCAAAACCGAATCCAATATTGTACTCTGCATTCCAAAAGAAGATGCTGCCAGAATATCCTGTCCAACCAGTAAATTCAATACCACCAATCTTCAAGTGATCGAAAATCGCAAATCCACCACGCGTAGAATGAATATCCATCCTAATGCATAGATCATATTCTGGTTCCATTGGTTCAGTGGCTAATGCATACGTCTGAGCACTGAGCAAATCCGGTTCTCCTTGTACAATAGCTTTTCCTCCATTGGCCATCATGGCTGCAAGTTTAGCAATCTATACAGAAATCTCTGTCAGTAATCATTCATCATGCATGACAATGTCCAATTTCTTACCGAACGTGCATTGGTGTAACCTGAATAAGCTGGACCTTCCAATCGACGATAACGTAAGTCTGTAATAAGATCAGGAGTAGCACCATCTGGACCTATTTGTGCACCAACATTGACAAGCACTTGGTATTTATCTGTAATTGCATACCAAAATAACTTGATTGTATCCATCCCTCCAAGTATCTGCCGGTAAATCCAATGGTGCCAAGGAACCCAATAAAAGCGTGAAATACGATCATCATATTCTTGCTGATATGGCTTCAGATGCCATTCAATATCATAATCCTCATTGAATTTGGCTGCTACAGAGTCAACTGTGGCATTGGCAGCTCGCTTGAGAATCTCGTTGATGTACCATCCTCCCGCAGTAGCATGATAACTCCTTTTTCTTTCACCATTAAAGATATGTCGTTGTGAAGCAAGGATACTGGAGAAACGCTCTGGATCCTCCATTTCAGCTGACGTGATGGGTCGATCGAGAAAAGGTACACCTGCAACGTGCAACATCTAGCAACACAGTGTAAGAAGACAGCCATGGACTCCAATGAAGGTCTTACCAAGTCGCCAAGTGTTACATTCTCCTTGTTGCCTTGTGCAAACTCTGGCCAGTACTTTGATATCTTGTCGTCATAGGATAAAAGGCCCTTGTCGACAAAGTATGCTACTGAGATAGCTGACTGTGATGGACATGTGTGAAACAAAGGAATGAAAAAGGCAACATCCGCATCAATTGCTTACCAGCACTTTGGTTGATGAATACACCATGGTCATTGTGTTGTCAGTGAAGGGAATTCCTTTGTCAACATCCTGCCATCCACCGTGTACATCCAACACCAGCTTGCCATTGACATAAGCAGCTACACTGGCACCAATATCATCCCCTTTCTCGATGTTGTTCTTGAATAAATCAATGACATGAGCATAGTCATTATCCACATGCAATACTTGGATGGGTGGATTAGTCAAGCATCCCTTGTTTAAAAGTGAACATGATAAAGGCGTGAAGGGTCCTGTTGAAAAGATACGAAGAGCAACGCCTGCTAAAAGTGCACTGCCAAGAAGAAAGACATGAAGTCCATGTGATAGCAGCCTTGACTGTTGCATGAAGAGAAGAAAAACAATGTGCTATTTCTTTTTCCCACTTTCAGTTAAATATCCCATTTTGAGTTAAATATGGAGAGGCTGGGGTCGTGGCACTACCATCGGCAAAGCCATGCTGAGTACCATGCATGATGCCAAGTCCTTAGGTAACCTTTATTTCCATTTCAGGCACACTGTTGTAAAGTTATTCACTCATGGTAGCTCGCTTGATATCCCATCCTCCCCCAATCACATGATAAATGATCACTATCAAACAAGTGTCGTTTCGACAAAGAAGATGTTATAGACCATATCAAGGGCCAGTAACGATTGTTTTGAAGCATATGACCAGCAAGAAACCAGTCAAAAGTGGATAGGAGAAGGCTGGTAATCGCTTATGAAGAGAACGGAAAATAGGCTTGCTGCACCTTTCACTCCTTTTGCTCTTTGTGTGATAGCATCATCCATTATACCTTTTCAATCAAAACAAATTGACAACTCATTAATGTTTTTCCATCAATGCAAATGAGAATTTACTATAGAGATAATAAATTGGATGTTCATGAAGGTATTATGCTAGCTAATGATCCATTGGAGATACATAAAGCTTTCCAAATGATGAAAACATGCGATGGTATGGCTTAGTCATCATCGCTGAAGCCACCAACAAGAGCTATATGAAAAAAGATTAATAACTTATGATATCACATTGGCGTTAAAAGCTTACCATTGCCCTTATTATGATTGAGCAGGTTCTGGGGAACAACATTGACCAAACCAAGTAAGCCATTAGCCGTTGAACCTTCATCATCATCACGCTTAACACTACGCTTGTCATTGTAATAGCCACCAACGAGAGCTGAATGAAAAGATTAGCAGCTTATCATATGACATTAACATTGAAAGCTTACCATTGCCCTTGTTATGATTGAGCATGTCCTGGGGAACAATATTGGCCAAGCCAAGTAAGCCATTAGCCATTGAACCTTCTTCATCATCGTCACGCTTGACACTGCGTTTGTCATTGTAATAGCCACCGACAAGAGCTGCATAGAAAAAATTAATAACTTATCATGTTGTAATAGTGTTGAAAGCTTACCATTGCCCTTGTTATGATTAAGCAAGTCCTGGGGAACAATATTGGCCAAGCCAAGTAATCCGCTAGCCATTTGGCCTTCTTCATCGTGACGCTTGGCAGCACGTTCACCAGCTTCAAGAGGAGCAGGCAATGCTGTAGCTTGTTGAATGACTGCCAAAGCCAAAACACTGAAAAGAGCAATAGTAGAGCGCATATTGGAATAAGTAGTTAGAAGGTTGGATATGAAGAAGATGGATGAAACTGTTGTTGTGTTGATGATGTTTGAAATGGCTTTCATCTGGCCATCCTTTTATATCTTGCCATCTCTTCCTCTGGTCATCATTCATAGCAAGAATTCAATCAGTGCAAGCGTGAAAAGCATAATCCATTCCTTTGATCTAGTGCATTATGATAGCAAGAATTTAATCAATGTAAGCAATGTCGAGAAGTGAAATCCAAGTCGTTTACCAAATGAAAGTGTCTCATCAGCATACTCTTTATGCAGCAGAAACAATGGGAGTCTCTCTTGTCAAGTATGACTCGAGAAATGCATGCAAAGTATGTCAAGTGTCTATATCAACATATATGTGTGATGAATGTCAGTAGTCTTAGAGCATCAAGTCTGCTATTGTACTTATGTGATGCACGTCCATTCTACATATCCCTGTATATGGCATTTTCTGTCGTAGCGATATGCCGGAAACTCACAGCGATCTTTCTGAATCTCACATTTCATACCAAGAATAGTAAAAGTATAAAGCATTGTTAAGTTGACAGGTGTGCAGGGATGGCGTCAAATATTGTCTGAAACAGGAAATAGTGTCACAAGACCTTATTTGGTGTCGATTCAGGGATACAGGGGTAATACGGGTGTCAAAAGTTACTGATAACAACCGAGAATGCTATCTAGACAAAATCCTTTTTCCTTGGTGCTCTTTCTCCTTGTTTACACCCTTTCATTATCCCTTCTCTCCCTTTCCTCTTTGTCTATGCTCCCTTTTGGTGGCATATTTGCTTTAGCACATAGTGTAATGCCCTACAGTATCTGAAATCTCAACTCCAATTGCGCCCAAAGTGACCAAGGAGCCATATCTACATTCTGTTTTGTAGAGTGATATATGCCTTATTCTTACCTACAAAATGTTTCATGAACCAAACGTTGTCTTGAAGATGGTGGAGTGAAATATCCAGTAGTGGTGATCGATAACTTAACCTTGTATAACTCTCTGCAAGTCTAACTTTCGACTAAATGGATGAGTCAAACTTTCACACAAGGTTCTTTTGGATGCACTGCACTGGTAATTGTCATTCTTACGCAAAGACATTATATTATGCTTGATTGTGCAATAACGAGTGACAATCAAATACACTTATTGGTAAGGCAAGTATCATTGGTATATGCAAGTAGCAGATTCTCATCATTTACTAAGGATGTGAAGCATCCATAACTGAAAAAGAGTAAAATGATGTGATGTGCAAGGACAGGATTGATAAACAAAGGATAAAAGATTGCTTCATCAAGCATAAAAATGACTCGTTTTCCCACAAGATGTAATGTCGACTGTTTATTCATGTGTAGTATCTACTTCTGTCATCGTGACAATTGGGTGGTGTGTTTATGTGGTGTGTTTTGGTGTGCAGTGTGTACAGGCAGTGTTGTGCCCCACCCACTAGGCATATTGGTTACCAACTGGCACTTGTCACCATATTGAAGATAGCAGTAGTCAATATAGGATTGCCATGTAAGCTACATATACCTTTTGTTGCTTCAGGAACGATGAATCAGGTAATGCTTGGATCGTCACTTGGCTGTTGATGTGAAAGACATGACATGCCGTATCATCCAAAAGGAATACCAGTACTAGAGCTGTGCTACATAGTTATTTGACAAGTCAACAACATGATTTATCTAACAACGTATTTTAGAGCTTCATTCTGGCTGAAAGCAGCAGATGATATCTTTGAATGCCTGGTTTCCACATATTCTACTTGAGTGATGGATCAGCACCTCGCATACATAATCTACGCCATATCTTTTGCCAAAGCGATCGTAAATGCATGTGCTGTTTGCTGCAAGCACTCCTTACAAAACGTGTAGTGCGATATACTGGCAGAATACACTTATAAAAAGGAAGAGATATGACACTACTGACTTGTTGTATTCCATTTGCGTCATGAAATATCTGGTTATAGCTGTTATTTGTGTAATCGCTACTGCTGCTAGTGCTGCTGCCCAAGCTGGAGGACAAACCGGAACACAACCTGGAGCACAAGGTGTTGGGAAGCAGGAAAAACCCTGTGCTGAAAGAACTGAACAAGAATGCGTGGGACCTGAATGCCAACCACATTATGAAGTGAAACCTGATCTCACGGTTCCCTCACTATTCAAGCGTAAGTTTTAGACATTGGTGAATACTGATGATATACTAATGAGACACATACTCTTTTCATATATAGACAGGTACAAAGAATGCCGAGAGCCTCGCCAGTAGTGAAGATAATGATTAGATAATGCCTTTTCAGATGATACCATGTCTCAGATCCCATTGCACATCATTAATTGTTTTCTTGTCATGTGCTTTATACCTCTTGCTATTAAACCATACAGCAATCAATACAAGACATTCATAGAGTCGTTGAGCTTAAAGAGAAAGGGGATATCATGCTTAACTATACATGAAAGATGTATATCCACTCTAGTGCAGTGATCACTTTACGATATTTATCACAGTAGTCCTTATAAGTTAATGATAGTTTATATGTTCCAAACGTCATAGTGAATAAGCTTAGAGTGAAAGGAATGCTATCTATGCTAAGGTTGGTATCGATCATTGTCTAGCGTATGGCATGTCAATGCTGGTCGCCAAATGAAATAAAGCTTGTTTGCATCCCAGGCCCTGAATTTTCCTTCACTCTTCTTTGCGCACGATATGAAAGGAACAAGGACATTGGTCACCTGTCGACAGTTGATCAGCTCATGAACACGACAGACACTTGTTTCAAGACTAGTTTGCACCTTAGCACTTTGGCATTGAGACGTACAGTTCTGCATTGGTCAACAACAGCAGTACGATCTACAGCAGTTGCTCCTGTCAAACGACTAAACAGCACGGCTACTTCAATGCATTGTCCTGGTTGTGGTGCACATTCCAGTCGAGCGACTCTTCCAAGCCTGGCTTTTATGTTGAACGTGAGAAGAAACCTGTCAAGGAAAAAGAAAAGGAGCAACAAGACATTGGATGAGCAACAATATCAAGCTGCTATTGAGAATCTGGATCCTGAGACACGTGCACTTTTACTGCAACAAGGACCATCGTCTGAAGAGAATGGTGGATTGGATGACAACATGATTGAAAGGTGGATGATATTGATGACAAGAATACGACACGACGCATCATTTGTGAACGATGTTATCAACTAGAACATCGTGGTAACAGCAACACATCAGCCCGATCCTTACGTGCCAGCAAACAATACAGTTCACTCGAGTTTCTCAAGACAAAACGTAATCCATTGATAGTAGTGGTAGTGGATGTGACAGATTTACCTTTCTCTTTGGCACAACTACCTACGAATCCGAGTGCACGACTCATTGTGGCAGCCAACAAGTTTGATTTGTTACCAAGCAGTGCTCGTCGACATGAACAGCGATTAAGAGATTGGATTGTGCAACATGCCAAACAACAAGGGATCAATACAACACAAATTCAACACGTGCAATTAGTCAGTGCAACAAAAGGATGGGGTATTCAAGGTTTATTACGACGTATTGATGAGGAGCGTATGCCAACTGATGATGTATATCTTGTTGGTGCAACCAATGTTGGCAAATCTGCTTTGGTGAATCAGATTGTTTCTCAACAACGCACAGGAAGCGATAAACGTCAATATCGTATCACCAGTTCACCTGCACCAGGCACTACAATGGGTACAATTCGTATTCCACTTCATGCACTTGAAATGAGCAATCATGACAACACGACGACACATGGATTTCAGCGTGATCGGTTCCTTATTGACACTCCTGGTATCATCAATGACCAGCAATTGATCCACTTGATGCCATTTTCTGATCAAGAGAAGTTTCTACGACAACATGAACTCAAGCCACTTACATTTCGATTGCTTCCAGGTAAGTTTAGGTTAAAACAAAGATGGATAGATGAACTCATGTATCATTTGGATAGGCAAATCATTGGTGCTGAAGCCTTTTATTCGCATTGATCTGGTTGAATCGACTGATCCAGTATTGTTGACACTCTTTACACATCTCAATCCACACATTACAAAGACTACCAAATTGGATGAAAAGATGCAAGCAGCCAAGCATTCTTCAGAACAGTCCTTACTTGATCCCAAACTACTACAGCTTGATTCACTGCAGCCCATACCTGAATTGCTCAAGGTACAAGGATTTCACAAGTCACGTGCATCACTGGATTTGGCATTTACCAGTATGGGCAGCTGTTAAGGAAGCAATAGTCTAGACCAGAATTTGGATTGCTTCTTACGCCGAGTACTTGGCACATGGATAGCTTTATTATTATCACTCTTACAATAAGATCATCATGTTGTGTTTGATGGATGTTCTATTTACGTATACATGTGGGTTTTGATTGATGTGATGCTGCGCAGTAGCAATAATGTCCCAATCAACCATGACGATTTAAAAGATGCCTTGTAGGGGATTACAGCATTCATGTATCATGTGTGTTTTCTGATACATCTGGAGCACACAGTAAGATTGGGACTTTAGGAATGAGAAAGTGAAGCTTGAGCAGGGACAAGGATAAGAGGAAAAAAGAGATGATGATGCGTACTTGTTGGGACACAAAGAGAATACGAAAGACGAGAGATGAAAACAAGATGACTGACTGATGCTTTACTGCTGATCGAGAACTGGATGTGTGGAGAAAATATGAGATCCTGGAGTGTTTGTGTCAATCTTGTTGGTGATAGGTGGCGTGATTGTCCTCTCTCTTATAGATAGCGCTTATGGATGAGCCAAACTTTCACACAAGGTTGTTATGGATGCATTGGTCATTGTCGTTCTTACACAAAGACACTGTGTATATGCTTGCTTGATTGTGCAATAACGAGTGACAATCAAATCAAATGCTCTTATTGGTATTAAGTATGACAAGTATCACTGGTATATGCAAATAGGAGATTCTTATCATTCAGTAAAGACGTGAAGCATCCATCATGGAAAAAGAGTTAAAGACGATGTAATGTGCAGGAACAGGATTGGTAAACAAAGGATAAAAGACTGCTGCAAGCGTGAAAATGAATCGATTTTGCAACAAGATGCTATGACGACTGTTTATTCACGTGTAGTTATGATGACAGTGTGGCAGTGTCAAATTTCATGTGTTCTGGTGTATAGGCAGTGTAAATAGGCAGTGTTGTCCCAATGGCAGATTCCACTGGGACGGACAAGTAATGGGATCAAACTCGTTGGGAATTTATCTTGGGGACCCAGCAGCGAATTTTGGGAGAAAAACTGCTTTTTCTCTTTCTTTCAAGCTCATAACGTACACGACTCCCATTCAAGCCATGCATTCAAGGTATGTGTTATAAAGAAGCTCTTAACAGCCTGTATTGATACAGTTGGGTACATCATAGGCAACAAGTGTTCATGCGGACTGGGTGGTTGTAGCCAGACGTGTCGCTCTTACTGTTTCGTTGTTTATGCCGCTTCAAGTTTGGTGCCTACAGGTACATTCAAGGAGCTCAATGCTGTAGCAGAACGTGTTGCATTAACCGTTTAAGCTTTGTGTAGACTTCAAGAACAAACGCAACAAGACTTTGGCTGTTTCTTTTGGTTTTGGCTTTGACTACTACACTATGGCTTCTGCTTCGACACAAACAAGGTCTCTTTACGTTGTACACGCTACCATGGTGCTGTTATATATGAAGAAGGCAAGTAGAATGACAAAAGCTCTTTATTTTGTATGTGTACACTAATACAAAGTGATCAGGTTTCTTTGGTCAGGCAGCATGCAACTTTGGGCATCATCATCTTCTTGGGTTCGACTCCACCTTATCCTCCATTTGAATTATGTCTCGTGCACGGATTTCAGATCAATGTATGTGCATGGAAGTGGATACAGCCTTATGCAGCGTGGTATGGAAGTGATGATGGTGCATTCACGTCAAAGACGACGACGACAATGGGGATTTCCTCCTGTGACATACCAAATTCACTCCTTGCAATTTATGACTACCATTGAAGTCCATGGATGATGAGCTTTTCTTTTCAAGACATTAATCGCTATCAAACTTGATCATTGATGATGCAGCATGCAAAAGGGCGAATTTGTCCCTAAAGCGCGGTGGAACAAGATGATCCCCATGGAAGGATGTTTAGTGCAACAGCAACAAGAGACAAATACAAGCACAAGTACAGAAGGTCTCAAACTGTGATGTACCAAGGTGTAAAGGTAAAAAGAGAATGGATGAGTATATTGGTCAGGAAACGATGATTAACAAGATGAATTGCCTAGTTGAGCTATACGACAGGATGTTTGATTTGGATGATGCCAACAGCCATTGATATCACCATCAATTACGATCCAATACAACCAGTCTTCAGCTATGAATGATCTACGGCACAATCTTGTGGAGCTGCTATAGAAGATATTCAAGCAAGAGAATAATGCAACATGAAACAAGGGATATGAGCAACGACTACATTGTCTTTGTCAATCAACATGTATTGGATTTGGATAGGACACTGATGGATAGATGGATGCTATCAAGTGCTGACACGTCTTCAGTTGGAAGGAAGGGTCATTTCACGTGGACAAGGCTAAAGGTGATGGATATTCAGCAAGAGGCGTTTTACTGAAATCAAGGCATGCAGCAACTCTTTTTTGATCCTGGATGCAAGCGATTAGAATGAGCAAACAACAACTTTCGATTAGCTAGGCACAATGACACAATGATATCCCTTTGACTCTATGTAATTTACCCATACCTTATCTATGATTGACAATGATGTTCTTTATTTGATAAACATCAAACTACCTTGTCCTATTCTTTGACTTTTATTGGATCAATACTGGAATCAACCTAATTAGCGTATCCTACAATCGCATCATCACATATGTGCATGATATGAATCTTGGCATCCACGTGTAGTTTTTGAATGACTCTTTACAGGAAGTCTTGTACGTCTTGACAAGATGTTCATCATTCTAAGACAACAAAATTCTCGATTTATGTTTGGTACTGGTATAATATGTTCTTCAAGTAAATCCACATCTTGAACAGGACGTTGTAAGCTTGATTTAGGCAGTTTTTACCGGTGACGAGCTTGAGCAATCCCTCCGAGTGAATAGTCAGCTTTGCCATTGGTTCTTCTCCACTGAAATATTTCAAGCTTTCGCCTTTCAATCTAAGAGGATGATTCTGGGGTATACGAGACATGGAGCGTTATGCTGAATGATAGATGAATCTTCACCAACAGTGGTAATGTGCTTGTGCCATCAACAAGCGGGTTCTCAACTTCGCATCTGATTTGAGTTTATCTCTGCTTGACGGAGTACGAGATATATGCATCACTCCATAGCTACTTTAGCAGGTTATAAACATATACCAGGATGTAAAACAAAGAGAGTGAAATGGTGAAATCATACCACAAAGAATCCATCAGGGGATAGACTAATCAACAATGAACACCAATAAGCACTATACAACGATGACAATGATCAATGCATGCCTATTCTTGTTGATTCATGATGGAATCATACCACAAGCTCTTCTTGACATGTACCAAGCAAAATGGTTCTTGATGATATATGCAATAGCTGAAAGAGATGTGTGATAATAATGTTGGTGACAACATCATTAGTTTTATGGGCGTGGGCGTGGGATTTGTGTTTTTCAGGCAAGAAAGAAGTCATGCATCTTGCAGTATATACGAGATTGAAGGTGCTGCAGGGTCAAAAGCTGATTTTAACAAAGACAAAATGAAAGGGAACCATGAAGAGATACATGAATGACATAGTTTTATTCAAGAGAGAGCAAAAGACAAGTTTAACCATCACTAGCAACATTATCAGCTACACAAAACACCTTGGCAGGAATGACAAATCCATTATCAGGGTCCTTGGGATCCACAGCAATGAAAGGGAAGGAAATGACAAAAAGAACAAGTCCATCTTGATCTCCACGACTGGTAGGTTTCATGATGTTGCTGTCAAATCGAGTATCTTTTTCTTCTTGAATGGATCCACAAAATACATTGATATCTTGACCTTTCATGGCTAGATTGAGTCTTGCTGCACGAGCGACAATGTTTTCAATCTTTTTGCGATGACTTGCAGTGTCACGTACACGTGGATAGATAGGAGTCAACTGATCAAGAATAGAATCCACCAAAGTATCCAGAGATTGTTCCATACGTGCTTGTTCTTGAGCTCCAGGATGTCGTACTACCAGCGCACTCACCTGTTGTCGAAGTCGATTGGCCCAATCTGTGTTACGCTCTTCAATCCAAGTGCAAATCTCTTTAAAAGTGTGATTGATGGATACACCAGCATGAATAGGCTGATCAAAGATCTCAGCTTTCAATATTTCATTCATCATCTTTTCAGTGAACATTGTAATCACTCCAGGGTCAAGGCGTTCCACATCATCTGATTGTAAAAAGTGCTGTCGAATCTCATCTTGTCGATGACCCCAACGATCAAGAATGCAAGTTGTGCCACCTGTACGATCCATTTTTGACTTGAGACTCATGCATAGATTGTTCATCAGATTGGCCAAATGATTGATCTCGTATTGAATAGTCGACAAGTCATCATCAGTGGGTCGAATGCTACATAGTGTCAGTGATTGATATACAAGGTATAAACAACATCTTCTTTTACCTCCTAACATGCTCATAAAAGCTGGTTTCCATTCTTCGATACTCGTTCTTTTTGGCTTCAAGCTCATTCACTACAAGACTGTATGCTTCTTCTAGTTGACGATAGCGTTGTAGTTGAGCTTCCATGGACTCCAATGCATCTTCTTTTTCTTTACGAGTTGCTTGTTTCTCCTGTTCGCGTTCTCGTTTCAAATCTGCAACAAAGGCATCTTTTTCTCGCTGCAACTCTTCCATTATCTCCTTGTGCATTTGCAACGACTCGGTCAAGGTGGAAATGACCAGATCCTTGTCTGAATCAGCGTCTCCATCGATCTCAATGGTGCGTCGTCTATGCTGCTTTTTCTTTCTTATACTGGTATCACTGCTGCTATTGCTCCGACTGTCTACCAATTCAGGAACATGTTGTGTACTGGAAGAAGATACTGAATATCCTTCACCATCAATGATATCTGCTGTTGTCATGTTGTTCTACTCTAGCGTAGATAAAGAAAAGGAAAAAAGAGAAAGTCTTGGTCAACTCTCCTTTGAGATATGCAAATAGGAGAAAGAGGGGAACCATTACTACATCCCTTAATCCAAGGATTACTGCAAAGCTCCTAGATGTTACACACGTTCCTGCACAATGCCACATTCATCTTGGCGCCGCTTCAAACATTAGAAAGAAACACATGAACGCTATTTTTTAGTCTTCTATAAAACAAATAAACTAGATACTATGAACGATTTCTTCTACTGGGATCATTCTCGGGTAACAATGCATGGCGATCACTTGTAATATCATCATCATCCGCTTCATCTTCTTCAGATCTACGCAATACAGAAAACTCGTAATCAGAAGCACCTTGTCGACGTCTTTCAGTGTCTGATCCAACAGGTGGTTGCCATGATTTGCGTTTTTGAACATATAATCCAGTAGCAAGAGCAACAATCGCTCCAGTACCCACTAGTGCATAAATAACTGTACTTCCACTACCAGGATGAGATGCATCTTCTTCCTCTTCATCTTCTTGCTTGGCAGCATCAGCAGCAGGTGATATAGATTCTGGCGTGGATGTTTGTGTATCAGTGCTGTCATTCTCAGTAGTTGCTGTTGCTGTTGTACTAGTTGTAGTATCTTCTTCTTCCTCTTCTTCTTCTGTAGTTGATGATGTTGAAGTGGTAGTTGATGTTGTTGAAGAAGTAGTCGAAGTAGGCGTGGCAGTAGTTGTAGATTTGAGACGTGTAGGGCGTGCAGGAACATGTTCTGTTAGAGTAGTGCTCGTTGGTACAGGTGATGGAACAATAGTTGAATGAGAATCAGATACAGTAGTGTTGTGCTCTGCAAGAGGATCATGGATAGGTTCGCCTTCAAATTCAGGATCCATTTCACCCCAAAGAGTCAATGTCCAGTTGAGCATAGTACCATTGGTTTCAGGATGTGTCACATCATATACAAGAAGTGACCAATCACCGAGAGGATCTTCTTCCCTGTATACCAAATCATCCATTAATACATATCCTTTTTCATCCATCATCATTCAACTTACCAATGCTTGACAGACATGAATTTCCAATTGCGAATACCATCAGCACTCTTGTCACTAGGTCGCATAGTAGCAAGTTCAGATTCCACATTGTTGGGACTTTGAAGTGTAATCACAATATCACCACGTCGCATGTGTTCAATGTTGACAGTGGCTGTCACGTGCTCCAATCGCTTCAAGCCTGCATTTCTGACCATATCTTGAGTCACCTTGATTGTACTCTTGAGTGGCACCTTTTTGGCTTGTGTTGATTCAGGGATCATCTTTCCACCGACATCCACTGGTAATTCCAAATACGTCTGCTCATTCACATGCTCAAATGTCTTGGCAGCTTCCACAATGGCAAAAGCATCCAATTTTCCATATCCAAACTTGTGATTGTACATGCGTCCAGAAGGTAATTCTTTCCAATCCTCATCTTCCAGATCCACAGGAATGGCGGTTTGGACACACAAATGTTGTAAATCACGCCATGTCAATTCTGGTCGTACTGATAAAACCAATGCAAAGATGCCTGCTGCTGTTGGAGCTGCTGCTGAAGTACCACCATGACGATCAGAACATACATTTTCACCCACATTGGTCGTGTACTATGTTGTGTAACCAAGTAAGCATAATGAATCCTGATTCCAGTCCTTTTTACTTACAATAAATTCACCACCACCACTAGAATAAGCTACCACCATTTGTGCAGAACAGCTTTCAGAATAAGGAGGATGCGAATTGGTGTGATCCAGTGCTCCAACAGTAATCGTATAGATGCTGTTGGTGTATCCATCAAAGTTGCAATTGTCACCAGAGATAGCACCATTTCCAGTAGCAAATACATAGATTGATCCTTTGCCATCACGACCATTCTTGATGCCATTCATAAATGCTTCAGCCAAGACACCAGTAGGAGCTTCCATTGTCTCGCCATTATCAGGTGGTCCCCATGAACAAGAAAAGATCTGATTCTCCTGATACTTGTAATTCAATGCTGCAGCTTCATCCGAATCAGTAATCTCTGCTGACAAAATACGCACGCCTAATTGACAACATGTCATTGGTCAAATGTCCCATCTGTCTGTCTGTATATAAAGAGTATATTTTACCTGCCACTTTGGCATCATAAGCAATACCAATACCACATACATCATTCTTGACTGCAGCGATTTGTCCAGCACAACGAGTACCATGCGTGTCATCAAAAAGCTTTGGCTTGGGTAAATCAACGTGATCGTTAAAGTCGTATGATCCTTCAGCAAACTAAAGCCAAGTTAGGATGAATTGAAGACAAGAATAGGAGAAGAATACTTGCAAAGTTGTCTTGGAGATCATGACTTTCATAATCCAGACCATCATCCAAGATGGCTACAATCGATCCTTGACCAGTAATGCCTAAAATAATCCCTGGGTTAATGAACATGTTACACAAGACTAACCATGGTAGCAATTATACTTGCCCTGTTTCCAGACACCAGTGACATTGATATCATTTCCGACATTCTCTTGATTGACCTAATGCATTGCATTGATGAATTCATGATCCTCTTACATCCTCTCGCAAACCATACCAAATGCCATTGTCGAGGAAAACCTGGATCTTGAATACCCAATGTCTCTTGTGCATCTTCCAGTGTAAGTTTGCCCTGATTGATTTCAACAAAAGGTGGCTCTCGTTTGACATGATGATGTTCAGGAAGTACAGCTCGTTTGACACGTTGTCTTGGCACTTGTGCATCCATGGCATGAACTCTATCCCACCAGTCATTGTTGTCTCGTTTCTCCAACCATCGTCGCTCCTTGTGTGCATGGAAAGCTTCCAGGATCGGATCGTGTACTGGTTGGTCGCGCTTGTAAAGTCGTTCATGGTCCATGGTGCTAACCAAGTAGTATGTTGTCAATTCGCCAACAGGTCCTTCGTATTGTACGCCCAAGGCATCTGCTGCTTGAATAGCCAAATGGGCTTCTGATGTGGGTATATGCAAGGTGTAATAGCGACGATCTGGAGACCGTTTGACGGGTTGTGATGCTCCCAGACAGCTTACTGCCAAGAAACTTGCCACGAGCACCAGGGTTGCTGATGCTTTCATTTTCAAGGTGAATAAAAAGGAATGGGCAAAGAAGAGAGAGAGAAAGTGAGGCGCAGAAGAGGAACAAGTAAAGGTTCACCTTAACAGCATGGCTTACTTTTTGCACTAGGCACGTTGCGGCGCCTGAATGGTTGAATGCACACTTGTACAAGGAGGTAACAACTATCGTCGAACAAGCATAGACCCTGATTTTGACATTCATCTTACTCCCTCCCTCATTTATATCTTTATATAACCATATTGGTACACCTTGACGACTGTCATGGCATCATCATCATCATCATAGTATTAGTATAGTGCTCTTTATCAATCAATAGATTCATCCAGTGATACAAGACGTGCCTCTTTCTTATTATCCCACGAGTATACATGATGGTCAATTACTGTTTTGGATCATGTTTTAAGCTTTCAGTTACAAGATAGAATGTAAGATATTTTGCTCCTTTCACCACGATTGGTGTTGTTGGAACAGTAGTATATGCCGATGCATGCAAAGGAAGCAGGAGTGTTTACATGACTATAATCTCACTATGTCGTCCTCTTTAACCCAGTCCTGCGTGTCATGTTGTACCAAAGATGTCTTGACATTAAAACAGCTTATAATGTGATCCATATTCACTCATTGTCCCAATACTCGCTTGAATGTTTGTCGATGGATGAATCCTAGCCAATGATGCTTGAGCCATAGCTCACCAGTGCCCAAAGTTATCAAAGGAGTCAAGAATACAATGTTACCATCAGATTTCTCATCAAATGCTTTGACAATCTTGGCTTCATCTACTCAATAAGCTGAAAACCTATACTGAAAGGTACATGCAACATGCACATCAATGACATGGAAGATGTGCTACTGAAGTTTTGGCTGTTGGTGGATCATGTAGTTTTGCTAAAGTCATATATACACACGATCATCAAGAAGAATTACTAGTGTATAATCCAAAAGAATGATTCCATCCATAATGCTGGATAACTGGCATCGTGTTACCATGACTACTTTCTGCTGCGGCAGGACATGACTGAAGCATTGTGGCGCGAATTACCATATGCGTTGTAGTCCATCTTGCTCATTGTTTGATATAAATACAATGCTGCGGATTGAAGGATTATCTTTACATTTCTCTTGTTCATGAGAAAATCCAATCACTTTTCGCTACTACACATTATTGCCATCGTTGCCGTTGTCTTATCAGGCATTGCAATCCATGTCTTTTCACAAGGACCTTTCAAAATCCCCGAGACCCCTATTCAACTGGAACATGTCCATGACGATTATGCACATGTGATTGACTTGTTCAAGGCAAACTTCAAGGATGGCTATGATATTGGTGCTGGTGTAGCAGCTTATGTTGACGGTGAATTAGTGCTCGACATTCACGGTGGATGGCAAGATGTGGAAAGTAGTATTCCTTATACCAAAGACACTTTGAATATGGTATACTCTTCAACCAAAATGCTGGTAATGCAGATACAACATACTTTTATACATCCATTGGACTCAAATACCATGTTGATAGACAGCCATTGTAGTGGCACAGTATGTTGACAAGGGGATTTTGTCATATGATGAGAAAATATCGACCTACTGGCCTGAATTTGCACAAGGAAACAAAGAAAATGTGACACTTGGGAACTTGGTTAGTACACGTGATCCACAATGATGCATCATAGAAGCTGATTGTATATTAGATTCGACATGAAGCAGGCGTTGGATGTCTTGATAAAGTGATTACTTTGGCTGAAGCACAAGACCCAGAGCAACTTTCCACCCTTCTTGCTACCCAATCACACAATTTCAATGGCAAGCTTCAACGCAGTTATCATGGGTTAACAGGAGGCTGGTATGTCAATGAAATTCTCAAGCGCACAGCCAATTGCACAGTGGATCAAGTAGCTGCATCCTATATGAATGACTATGGTGCCGAATGGCACTTGAAACCACATGAGCCTGAATTTGATCATCGAATCACGCGTTTCCACTTGATGCCACAACATTATCAAATCTACAACATGCTACGTGGTGGTGTTGGATTTGCTCGATACATGTGGGCTATGATGAAGGATGAGACCAAAGTCATGTCAAAAACTTTAGAAATGCCAACACCGGATGCAGCTGATCCATTACATATCACTGATAAGAAATATCGTCAAATCGAAATGCCATCCATATCAGGATATACCAATGCACGTTCTGTAAGTATGCACAGTCAATGAACATATGAATGACAATGCTTATCTCTTCTTATAGATTGCAAAGCTTGCAGCCATGATGGCTAATGGTGGCAAGGCTATTGTACCAGGCGAACCTGATTTGCTTTCTTCAAAGACTTTTGATTTAGCATCTGAACCATTGGATCCTGCTTTTGACTTGATTCTTCAAACACATAATCACATGCAACGAGGAGGATTTCCAATGTTTGAGCAATTGGTGATCGATGGCATTACATTTGATGGTTGGGCTGGTTATGGCGGTAGCGTCTTTTTCTGGAACAAGGAACACAAGATTGGTTTTGGATTTACAACCAATGCAATCATAAGTCTCGTGTCGCCTGATTTTCGAAGTATCCGCTTACTGGAAGCTATTGTCAAGCAAGCTAGATCAAGATGATGGGAAGGATAGTAGTGAATGTTGTGTGTTTTAATAAAGGAGAAATGACTGTAAATGGTAATGATCAGCTGATTGTTAGGGAAAAGGACACACCAAAGCGTCTTTAGGGGGTGTCATTCTGATCCATGATGCTGTGTATGAATGTGTAACACTGGTAGATGGTTGACAGACATCAAGGTCACGCTTTTTTATGCATTATACTACTGCTTAGGATGAGCATGGATTTCAATCACACGTGTAATGTGCATAATGTGAGTCAATCGGACCATCTACATCATCCAGTACATGTATATTTCATGCAAAGACATCAACTATTCATGCGAAGCTAGCAGAAATGCAACCCATGCGTTGCCAGATCGTGTGCTTGTGTAATGTAACACGACAAACATGCTCCAAATCGGTCATCTTGCGAAAATACAATCTTGACAACACTCCAATGTATGATGGTAGAAACAAATATTATTTAGACACTTGATGATACAACAAATACAAAGTATAATCTCTTTTCTATGCTCATGATCGGATCCTGCGATTGATATTCTTAACAAATAGTTTCACTAAAGTGTCAATAACAACAAGATGGTGGTGAGCAAGTGATGTATTGGATTGCAGTAGGATAATGCATACATACCACTATCAGCTGGGCGATTCCACCTTGAATGCTGATTGTAATTGACATAATGCACTGATGGAGGATCATTTGAAAAGGAAACAGTGTGATGGTGTGTGGATCGATGATGTTGTCGATGAGCAGCAGCAGCGGATGATGCAGGTGTTGGCTTCGAGATTGGCTTGTACCAAGCATCCAATACAGGAAGTGTGTCGTATACTGAAGGTTTGGATGAAATGACTGCCATGATGGTATATGTGTTTGTATGTGAAAGAAGAAGAGTATAGAAAAGGATGGAGGATGGTGACGAGTTCCTTTTATATGCTTGTTTAATATGCGACCCTGTAATACCGTTTTTGTTTCCCTTCGGAGACAATCACACACACAATACTTCACTATACAACCCCCACAAAGAGTATGGCTCTTTTTGTTATACATGCATGTACTTTGTTTGCCCAAGCTGCATATGTGAATATCTATATATAACAATAAAGAAAGAATGAACCTATACGCTTCCGGATGGCCTGATTTGGGTCGGCTCGGAGAGCAGTTTTCATTTGGACTAGAATAAAGACTGTGCACAAAAGCTACAAACAATACGCTTCATGTGCCAAGGCTCACTGGTAGGGGTGATTTATCGCATGAATCTCATTGAATGACCAAGAAGAACACGCCATGTTTGCGTATGCATGTTTATTGATATATTGGACATAAGCTTTTGCCATGGTGCACTATCAACGACAAGTTTATTTCTCATTTCTCCTTACTAGTAGTAGCTAATGTCTATGACTACTGCAGTGTTGCCATTCAAAAGATATGATGCCAAGCACAATGATGCTGATACGAAAACCAAGGATTATGTGTGCTGCATGCGAGTTGATACTACTATGGATCATGTGCTCACGTGGCCAAGTGCCAAGGTGTTGGTTGATATTCGCGTCCTTGTAGTGATGATGGTGGTACAACGTTGCACTTGCTCATCAAAACGTGGTGTCAAATACAAGTGTTGTTGTTGTTGTCTTGATACGACCATATAGCATATTCAAGATAAGCATCCCATGTACCACCTTATTAGGCAATACAGCATAGAATCATGATCTTGTCCTACCATTCATTTCACCTGTTGACTAGTTTCAAGGTGTGCCTGTGTGGGTGAGAGAGAGAGAGCCAGTATGTTTTTCTCCTTGTCTATGTGTGCAGCCCCTTCCTTTCTTTCGTCCCTCCTCCTCGTAAAGTAAACCCCTAGAAACTCACAAGTCAGATCAGTCTTCTTCCCCTTTCCACTCTCGCATTCAGCAGCTACAAACCATCTTTGTCCCTTTCTCCATTTTTCCGGTTTCTTTTCACGCCCATTACTATTCACCATGTCAAGTGAGTTATCCATTTGTACATTGGCTTGTATCTTTGTGTGCTCATGACGCTCTTCAATAGCTGAACAAAGCAACGGTCCTCCTTCTGGGGTATGTAGTGCATTTCTTCTTGTTGACTTGAAGAAAACCAAAGGATATCTGACCACATTGGCTCATCATCCTTCTTTTTTCTTCTATCATAGATTCAAGTTGTACGCAAGAAGCTTCAAGGTTATGTTGGTTTTGCCAATCTTCCCAACCAAGTCCATCGCAAGTCTGTAAAAAAGGGTTTCCAGTTTACCTGCATGGTTGTCGGTATGTCATCTGCATGGATTTTAGGGAGAAAGTGTGTGTAACTCCTCTTTCTCCTCTTTATCATAGGTGAATCTGGTCTTGGAAAGTCTACTTTGGTCAATACGCTCTTCAATACTGGCTTATATCCACCCAAGGAGAATGTGGAACTATCGCATGAAACTCCCCAGACTGTTGAGATCCAATCCATTACTGCTGATATTGAGGAAAATGGTGTTCGATTGGAATTGACTGTAGTGGATACTCCTGGATTTGGTGACTTTGTGAACAATGAGCAAAGGTAAAAGGTGTTTGAAGGGGTTGTTGGGTAAGGAGTTGTATAGCTCGAGGATAGAGAGACTCATAGGAGAATTATAATAGCTGGAAACCAATTCTGGATAGCATTGAATCCCGTTTTGATGCCTACTTGGAACAAGAGAACCGAGTCAATCGTCGTCGTCTCGTTGATAATCGCATCCATGCTTGCATTTACTTTATTCAACCCACTGGTCATGCGTAAGTTGTACAATGTTATCATGTTGATATAAGACTAACTGGTATTCTATCTAGTTTGAAGCCATTGGATATTGAATTCATGCGCAGGTTGCATACACGCGTCAACTTGATCCCAGTGATTGCCAAGGCTGATACATTGACTGAGGAAGAAGTGATGGCATTCAAACAGCGTATCCTTGCCGACATCAATCATCACAAGATCCAGATTTATCAGGCACCAGCTTATGAATACGATGATGAAGAGACTATTGCTGAGAATCGTGAAATCATGTCCAAGATTCCTTTCGCTGTCGTTGGTTCTGACAAGGAGTTTGAAGTTGCTGGTGGACAACGTGTACGTGGTCGTAAATATCCTTGGGGTGTCATTGAAGTGGATAATGAAGAACACTGTGATTTCGTCAAGTTGAGACAAATGTTGATTCGGTAAGCATGTTTTATTATGTACACAACATAGATTCTAACATCAAGGGATAATAGTACACATATGGAGGAGCTTAAGGAATATACCAATGATGTCTTGTATGAGAACTATCGAACCGAAAAGTTGACAGCCATGGGCATCCAACAAGATCCTACAGTCTTCAAGGAAGTCGAGTATGTTACAAGCTATGCCAATCAAGAAGAAAACACGTGTTTACTGATATCTCTTTCTTCTTTATAGCCCCATTCAAAAGATGGAAGAGGAACGTCTTGCTCACGAGCAGAAACTTTCCAAGATGGAAGCAGAAATGCGTGCTGTATTCCAAGCCAAGGTTCAAGAGAAGGAAACCAAGTTGAAGCAATCAGAAGAAGAGGTACAGTAATCTGGAAAGGGTTTTCAGGAGATGAAGGGATATGTAAGGGGGTAAATGAGGAGGAATCGATAGACTAACTCGACATGTTACATAGCTTTATGCTCGTCATAAGCAAATGAAGGAAGCTCTTGAGAAGCAACGCCTTGAATTGGAAGAAAAGCGACGCCGTTTGGAATCTGGTCGACCCATTACACCTGAAAAATCAGCCAAGAAGCGAGGTTTCACCTTTAACAAGTAAAAACAGCACACAACACACATACCTGCAGCAGAGTACTTTAGCAGTAGATCATACTCTTTTTCTTATCCCCCAGACCTGGTTCATTTTACCCAGCATAATATATGTTATTTCTACTAGTACTATCGACTTTATCAACAACTATGTAGCAAACATCATTTTGATCACTTTTCATCACATTGATTGTATAAGACATTAACAAGTGTACAAGAGTCACCGTCAGCACATCCTATACATAGCAGTTACTGCTGCCAGAATACCAGGCTTTCAACTCGTGTAAGGGAAAATCTAGTATGTGATCGTACCTGAATTATCATCATCTTAATATAGCATGGTTGCACATCATATGTCTACCGGGCAAATAAACGATGACCAGAAGAAAACTTCCCGGATTCCCGGATTCCCACACATTGTGGAATAGCGCGGGCAATATATCTCCCAAATGTACGTAATCAAGGGAATACAAGATGACTTGATTTATGTATATGTAATAAAGAACCATGTTTTAAAAAGGGATAGTGTTCTTTTCTTGTGTAAAGGATGTAGTGAAAGTGTTTATCATGATGAATCCTCAGATTGTTGTTGTTGAGCAGCCTTGTGAGCAATCATGGCAACGATAGCAGCACCAAGACCAGATCCATCTCGTGCAAGTGAAAAGCTGACTTTGGCTTCTATCTCAGGTCCATACAACTCAATAAGTGCCTGCATCATTGTGTTATCAAAACCTGGGTAATGTTCATAGACCGAGCCATCCACAGCAATTGTACATCCAGTTTGAAAAACATCTGACTGTAATTCCATCACAGCAGCTAGACCGGAAGCTGATAATCTTGCTGCACGACGACCTACAAGTTCAACAATAGACTTGACAGTGCGACGATCATCCAGTGTCGTGCCTGGCAACTTGAGTAAATCCTCGAGAATATGACGTGTTTCTGCAAGATCACTTGAATCATCAGCTTGGATGGTTGACATGTATTCAGTTTCAAAAGTATATGGCTGATTCAATTCAGTGGAGGAAAAGCCTTTAAACATCATCTGCCGATCCACATAGTGTAGGATACAATTACGTGTAATCTCGCCCAAATACATGCCTGAAATCATCTTTTCAAACATTTGTTGTCGTGGATTGATGGATTCACGATCCACCTTGCAATCATGAATTGTCAAAGGTAACACTGTACGCTCAGAGTCAAACATGCCCCATTCGGTATTGATGACCATGTCTTCAAATGCTGTTTTGCCACCAGTCCATTTTTGGATCTTGTCAATCTTTTCATAATAGCCTATGTATCAAGATATCAGAACCAGCAATCAGCGAGATTGTTTTTTGTCACTTACATGCATTGGTGCCTGTACCAAGAATCACACCTATAGCAGTTTCAGGTTGTCTATAGCCAAGAGCCATCAATGTTCCCACTGTGTCATTGACAATCTGATCATGATGGCAACAAAATGAATACAATGAATCTAATACCAAGCATCTAGACATACCGCAGCAATGTTCACTGGCACCTTTTTACGTGAAAATGCATCTTGTAGCATAACAACCACATCCTTGTCAACAGCATTCTTACAAGAGAATCCTTTTGTCCACTGCTTGAGCACGCCACGATTGATGGATGTTTGAAGTACTGGGAAAGAGAATGTAAAGCCAAGTTGCAAAGGAGAATTGGGATCATGATGACCTTGTTCTTTGAGAAATGTGCTGACACATTCTGCAATAAAATCACACAAGTCTGTCATTTCACCCAACTTTAATGGCCCTGGTACTTTGTACTTTTGTTGATGGATGCTAAAGTCGCGATTGCCATGTAAGGATACTTCACATACACGTAAATAGGTTCCTCCCAAATCAAGTGCAAGGTATTTGCCTATCTCTTGGCCTGTAGGTCGTCCTGTGACAAAGGTAGGAATCATGGCCACTATATATAAAGTCAATACTATATATCATGTTTCCTTCCTTTAACTATACCTGTTTCTCCATCATGATGTAATCCTTTCTGCATCTCAGATACAAATTGGGTAGTGATGGCACGTAACTTTTGTGTGGATACAGCAAATTGTTGTGTAAGCTCATCCAAGATCTCGTTGCGTGTTGTTTGCAATGATATGGGTGGTGTAGGAGGTAAAGATGGCTCTCGTTTGATGATGGATGATGTTGCATCCACATGATGCATCATTTGACTTTCATCTTTGGTATATGCTGATGATGTTGCTGGACGACTCGATGATGATCGAAATCGCTTAAAAATGGACCGAAGCCTTGAAGGCAAAGCGGTATTGGTATTATTGTTGGTCGACGTCAAACCGGCAAATACGATACACTGTGAGAAAAAAAGAGTCAATGGGAGCAAGATTGTACTTGCTTTGTGTGTGAGGAGAGAAGAGACAAAGAAGGGGATGCTGGTGGATATCCGCCATGTGGTATATGCCTTCTTTATATACCAAATCCCATTTGGATGATCCCTCTTTTTGTATAGCGGGAACTGAGTCACTCCCGCATGCTCCCGTATACACAATGGGAAATTTGGCTGCACCTGGTTGTCTTACGTACACTTTTTCTTCCATGGGGAAGAATATCGTGTCACTCAATAATGATTTCTTGAACCTTGAAACCTATCCGCTTACTTCCCGCTGCTGAAATGACATTGGAAATGGTGTAGAAACTGTGTATACTTGATCAAGGTGATCTATCCCATGGTGATTGTCTTAATTATGCACCCAAAAAGTAACCAAAACGTGATCAATGCAACCTGCGGACCTTTGCTTACATCATCCACTGTACTTTGTGTATCCATATTTTCACAGGGTGATTCTTCCCTTGGCTTTCATTATCCTTGATGGATTTCCAAAACTGTGTATTACTACCAGTCATCATTGACTTGACTCTATACATCATCCTTTTCCACTATGTGTATGCAAGCAATCAGGATCAGAAACTGCCTATACATCCCACGACTCATGAAGATAACACAGTGTGTGTATTAAGGTTAAAAATACGAATTGGGTAAGGTTTTTACAAGTACAGGATGCGGGTTTATCCATAAAAGTTCTTGTCCCAGTTGCCAGAGCAGAATGATTGTGATCCAGCATATTGCTACAAGCAGAGCAATGAGTGATCATCACGTGATGCATACGATTGTATCCCTACATACCTTGATGGTTGGCTTGGTCCAGCCACCAAATGGGCTAAAGTCATTGAAATTAAGCGCTTCATCATAATGCTATCATACTTGGTCAGCAAATCATCATAAAAGATGGATAAAAAGTCAACTTACAGCATACCATAAGGGGACTGATGAATCCAAAACCCAATCCTTTGAGCCTGTGATGGATGTCCACTGAGATTGGGAAGCATAAACACCCCATTTAAGACCTGTAGCATCAAAGGCTTGCTTGAATTGCTTTAATGCTAAAAGTGGGTTAACAAAGATTGTAAAGCATTAGGAAAAAAGATAACCTACTGGATTGTGCTTGGGATGCGGAAGGCCAATTGTTGGATTGGGGATCCACTTCAACATCAAGCCAAAGAGTGCCAATTTTCATCTTGTTCTTGTTCATGTGAGCAACCATTTCATTCACTTGTGTAGCAGGAGACTTGCAAGTGCTACGACCAGTACAAGGGAACATGTACAAGTCAATTTGATTGAATCCACCTGCGACGGCATTGGCATAGTTTTGGGCACATGAGCTATCAAGAGCACCACCCTATATGGGCTAATGTCAGTATATTACGAACAATGAGATGTTTTACATACCGGATTGCCACCCCATGCTTCAAAATAGCAGCGAATGATGGCATGACTATATCCATAGTTCTTTGCACATGACCATGCGCTGGTAGATGTTAGAGCAGATACATCCACACCAGTATTGGCAGCTTGGGTGGAGACAAAAGCTGATGCAAGAAGAGAGAGACCAACAAGAAGATTCTTCATGTTTGTTGTTGTGTAAAGTACATTGGATGTGTAGCCATTTATATAAGCTTCCCCACGATAAGCTGGTGCTGCATTGTCATGTTCGGCATTGTGGCGGATTATGCATCTTGTCGTACGATAAGGATGCACAACACACGTAAGCATGACGCCTTGCTGTTGCATTGGCAAATTTGTGCTCATGTTACATCCATGATGTCTACTAATATTAAGCTTGAAAGATGTGTGTTGACTAAAGTCGGCTGCACAAACAATGATCCAGGAATTATAATGAGCATCGTCATACGATTGTGCAACCTTGAACAATATCTGCTCCATTTGTTTTGCCCCTGAACCCCAGAATCTCTTTTTGAGTACATATTTGTATGTATACGCCATAACTGGCAAACATGTGATAATGTATTGACATTGATATGATGGAGACTAAATTACGATGCAGCAGCGTCCAATACAAAGAGATCTTGAGTCATTCTACCGATAAGGCTGTAGTGAAAAGGCAGCTTGATACATCAGCAAACGCCACACGAAAGTCTTTCTATGGGAACACAATGACAAGATTCAAGCAGTAGATCGCCTTAACCAGGTGTTGCGAAACTAATGTGGTATGGTTGACATTGCCATAGAAGGTAGTCATTTTATTGCTCGGTTCACATTCCATTCACTATTCTTACTACTACAAAGAGCATTCCAATGACTACTGATATCCTTTTCTTTTTCTTCCGGTGCTGGTGATAGTGATGCCATTTAGTTCATTACACTTTGATATACTGATAGGCATTGCTGAACAATTGGATGATGCAAGAGATCTGGTACAACTGTCTCAATGTAGTCATGCGCTGCTGCCGCTCAGTCGGATCGATTCACTGTGGAAAAAATTATGCTGTACAAGATATGGTGTAACATACAATCATCCAAATCAGTCGTATTCCACCTTGTATCGTCAAACAGTTGAGCGAACATTTGGTCGTCCTCCATGTCGTCATTTGAGTCATATATCTTTTTCCAATGTCCCATCCACATCTCATCTCTCGCTGGAAACAACTTGTTGTCAATGTACTGATCGTGGTCCTGAAAAAGTCTTCTTGTGTATCACCTGTCATAAGCCATGTAAGTGATCATATTCGGTACAATACAGCATATCTTACTTTGATCCATGTGTAGTGTGTGACAGGCATGCACGACTTCACTCTATGCACCAGGTTTTTCTCAAGGGGAACACCGGTGAAATATTTTGCCAGCAGTGTGTAGATTGGGTATGACAAGAAGAATGAAATGGAATACAACATGATGACTAATGATTGTTGTGTAGTTAGGTGGAAAAGATAGTGATCCAGCTGAACAATATCAAGTATCAAGAATCAATCAAGTGTGGGATCCAGTCATGTATCATCAAGAAGGACTTGATAAGAAGATTGAAATGCGAAAAAGACGACAATATGAAAGATGGCTAAGATGGCGTGACACACCGTCCCACATTGTACTCAATCCTCGTGGGTTCTGTTTTGTATCTGCTCGATTCATGTGGGAATGGGAAAGATTCATTGAAGGCTGGAGAACTGATCCGCCACTGGAAGAAACAATCAATGGTGAACATCATCGTGCTTGGTCCCAATCAGACATCCGCTTTGATCCTTTTCTGCCAGAAGCTACTGATTTGCTCATGGTATCCACAGAGACATGGGAATATCTTGAAAAAGCATATGTAGTAGCAGGACCCATGATCACTGAAGGTAAAGAATGTCGTTTATTGCTGTTGTTGTTTCTCATTGCATTGCGTATACGTAGATGATTTGATGCACAGTGAAATATATCGACAATGGAGGTATACAATGATGCGTTATCGAGATCGAGTCATGTTGAGATACTAGTGCATGGATCGTGCTCGTTGCTTGCGTTCAGGGTATTGTGTTGGTACAACAACCACGGGTTCCTTTTCCACATTCATTGCTTTGAGTCGAAGAACAGCTATGTACATGATATAATATATGAATATACTTGCTATTCCCATTCCCAAGACACAAATCTTACCCTTGTCCAACGCCAATTCAATCATGCATCGTGTGCGAATAAAGGATAACAGTGGCCAAGTGGCTCTTTCACCATTCAGGATCCTACATTCAATCATTTAGAGATACAATATCATGTAATCAAGTCATACTTACCAATATGCAAGTGACGCATGTGTAGGGTTCGAAAACAGCATGTTGAAATCCTAAAAAGGAATATGGGTTAACATCAAGAGCTTGGGTACTTGGATCGTTCTACTTGCCGAAATTGAAAGATCGGGTGCAATAGTGACGTTTCCAGATATCTTTTCATCCACCACGGGTCGAAAGATGTTGGGCAACATGTGAAACTGATCGAGCTAATAAACATGGATGCATTAGCACACATTCGATAGGATATCCACTTTTGCCATACCTGGTATAGTCTATGCTTGACTTCTGAAGCAATCAAATACCCAATTCTATTCCACATGGACTCTTGTTGAAGATTATGGCCAGTTGAAGCAAATGGAATGGCGTAAGTCATAGCTTGTGAAACGATAAAGTGATTGACGTTGAACAATTCAGATAGTCGTTTGAGAGGTTCTTCACTATAGAAAGACAGCTTAGATTAGCTTTTGCTCATCCAAAAACAAGATCATCAAGTACCTTTCAGAAGGGGATGTCTCTGACCAATGATTCCACTTTACAGCTGAAGGTGTCCACTTTACAATGTTGCCATCCGTATCCTTTGCCAAGAGCTCACATCCTCCAAATAAACCAACAGACGCTGTTGAACAACATGCTGCACTCCAAATAAGCTATGTCATGACAATATGAGTATCATAAATCCTCTGTTCACTTGCATGACTTACCACATTGGGAGCTGTAAGATAATTGAGCAATGGTGGTATCTCTTTGCGACTTGAAGACACACTGATGTTGAGTACGCGTTTTGAACGTGCGTATGCTTCCTATAATGATCCTCTTGTTAGCTGAATTCACCTAAAGATAGATATAAACTTGCCTCGAATGTCAAGTCGCCGACATTGGCTCTCACACACTGTTGCAGCACCTTCATATCCATAAGATATCCTTTATGAAGAGAGTCAGCACACTGAAATATCTCTTGTAAGCCATATAATTTGCTTACCATGCTTGAGAAATCTAGTAATGCGACGATGCACATGTCTGAAATGCATGTTAGCTATTGAAAGTGGTCCAATGTCTTTTCTTCTTACCCCTTATCCGTCTTCGTCGAAAAGGCTTGCAGATTGATCCCGTTAGGTTGCAATATACCCTACAAGTCATGATGAGTATCCTATACAACGCATCGGATGTCTACTTACCGGCAATTCCTCATCAGTATGGATACAAATCAAAGCTGCAATCATGGCTCCCACTGCATGGCCACTGATAATCCGTGGTAGCAATCCTTGTTCATTCAATGCTTTGAGTACGCCCAAATGATATAATGCTATGTCACATGACTTGTTAGTATCATACATTCCCTATCACTCTATATCGCTTACCAAAAGCAGTACCACCCTGTAACACTAGAGCAGAGCAACCAAAACCTTGTCGAGCATCACTGAAGAACTTCATCTTGGCTTGTTGATCCAGAGCATCGGTTGATTCAATGTACTCGATCTGCTTGACCATTTCCTCCATGTAATCTTCAATCAATGTCTTGGTCCTATAGAGTTATAAGCTACTACTAATTGTCATTATCTCGTACTTGTACTTACCCAAGATAGGAATGAGAAAAGAGTTTCTTGTCGCAGATGCCTCCAAAGTTCCTGAGTAATCCACCACGTAGCATATAGACCATACAATCCACATCATCAGCTTCTCGTGCCTTGCATAAATGTTCCAGTCTTGAAGCAATTAGCTTATAGTCGTACACACGTGACACAGGATTGGCTTTCCATCGGTCGTTGGCTGAACACATGTCAAAAACAGTAATATCATTGAATCGCCTTGCATAAACTTACATAAATGCCTACATACACTATTAGTCATTCAACTACGCAATAGTACTGTGTATTGTCTTTACATGTCAAGCTCTTTGGCACGTGCTTTCCACTCGGTATAACTCTTTGCATCCAATAAACCAGCGTTCAGTCGATGTTCAGGTTGATGGCTTCGCCATTGACGCCATTGGATCTAGTAGCGTGTTGGTCATTGGAGCTGCAAGTACAAAGGTATGTGTGTGCTTACTAGTGAAGGCTGCAAGACGTGTCGTTCAAACCACGTGAATAAGCTGTATACAAAGCATAATAGCGCGACTATCAGTGGGCGTAATGGATCCTTTTCAAGCCGTTCTGTTGCACTGTTTGTCGTAATAGGAGTAACATGCGTGTCGTCGGTCATTCCGTGTTGCGATTGTTGAAAGAAAGAAAGTAGGAGAAAGGGAGCGTAAAGGAGATCCAGTAGATCGGGATGAAATGCTTAAATCTTCACATGCTAAAGGAGAGACACATTTATTCCCACTCAAAGGCACATGCAGATAGCTGATTGACATACGACAAACATCCCATTCCAGTATTGTCATGCAACAAGGTTTCTGGTCAACAAGAGCATGTGTTGTTCCCGACGAATGATATCCAAACATGTTCATTCACTGTAGGCCTGACAAAGATCGTCTTAAAATAGGTTACAATGTAGTATTCTTCCTTTTTGCCCCTTTGTAAATAGCCAAAAAGTACACTGTGTTCTTTATTAAAACGAATCGATTTTCATTGTGCCATGTTTAAGGAGATTCGTGTGCATCTTAAAGCAGCGTTCAAGATCATGGGGTTCATGTCCACGACCTGCAGCCATACAAGTCTTTGTGCTTGAATCAAGATACTCTTGAAGGAGTGGTTTATAGTCTGGATGAGCACACTTGTCAATAATGACTTGAGCACGATCTCGTGGACATAAGCCCCGAACATCTGCTAAACCTTGCTCAGTGACAACAACATCCAAATCATGCTCTGTTTGATCCACATGGGTAGCAAAAGGTACAATGCATGAAATTCCTGTTGGATCTTTCTTGGTAGGTCGTGCTGATGGTGTATGCATAATACTGTACTTGCCATTACGCAAAAAGTCAGCAGATCCACCAAGACCATTTAACATCCCACTTCCACAGACCATAGTAGAATTGGCATGGGCATAGATATCCACTTCCACTGGCTACATGTATACAATCAATAATCACAATCATGTCATTTTCTTATGACTTACAGTGTTCATGGCAATAGATCCTAATCTTCGGATAAGTTCAGGAGAATTGCTGACTTGTTGTGATCGCAACACAAGCATAGTCTATCATCATGACTAAGCAATCACTACTTGTCATCCATAAACTATTATTCCTTTACCCTGTAGTATTCCCAATTGTCATAAAATCTTTTGAATCCTTCTGGTGAGAATCGAATGGATGTTGCGCTAGCATATTTCAGCTTCTCTGACTCAAAAAAGTCAAGAAATGTATCTTGCAGCACTTCAGTGAACCTGAAAATCACAATGTAAGCAAGCAAATCACAAGGATCATGATATGTATAATACATACACAGACACATCTTCAAAAGGACCATCTGCTAGTCCACCAATGACTGCATTGGCAATATTGCCAATACCTGACTGGATGGGAAGCAAGTTCTTTGGTAAACGACCATGACGCACTTCATGTGACAAGAATTCAATCAAATGGCCTGCAATAGCTTCAGAAGTAGCATCTGCAGGTGCATTAGGCCCAGTATTATCAGGTCGATCACTTTCTACAATAGCTACAACACGATCTGGATCAATGGGCACAGCAGCCTATATATATAACCATGTGATTAGCCATGTACTTATCATGCATGATGCATGGCTCTTACTACTACATACAGTGCCAATACGATCTTCAGTGCCAAGTACCAAATAAGGAAGTCTGCTTGGTGGTGTACGGCACATGGTGATATCATGCAATCCTTCAAATGAAGGAATACAAGTGTTGACTTCAATGATAATCTTGTCTGCCATTTGCAAAAGCTCTGGTGATGCACCAACAGAGGCACCGAGTACAATGCCACCATCTTCTTGAATCGCTGTTGCTTCTACAATCATAATGTCTAATTTGTTATTGTCTGGCTTGTCCTTGGTATAGAAACCTAGCATGGATGATGAATATAAGAAGCTATATGACTCTAAATGCGTACACATACCATAAACAAGATCTTGAGGAAACATGGATAGATGTTTATCTGCAAATCGTATTCTTCCAGCATTGATTCCCTTTTTGATATTCTTGCCAACTTGATGTGGATAACGTCTATCAATCATATCCAAAGTAGCCCAGCGATCTTCTGTTTCAGCACCTGTGGATGCGCCAACAAAAAGATTGAATTTGAGCTTGCCTTGCAGATTATTCTTTTCCACATGATCTGCTAATGCTGATGGGATCATTTTTGGATATCTATTGCTCTAATGATTACTATGGAGTGATGAATGAATAGGTTATATCATTTACCCAACACCTGTGAATCCTGACCATCCCAAGTATCTATCATGTGGATCAGTCATTAAGATGATATGTATCAAATTGGTAATCACTTACTGTCCAGGCTTAAACATGGCAAGTGTATCTTCTGCCTTCATGACTTTTTGAAGGAATTGGGGACGACGCACTCTAGACTTTAGTGCAGCACTTGCAGTAGACGCCATAATGATCAAACAAGCAAAGGAGCAAGAAGAATCTCGGTCATGGGCTTGGTTTCTTCTTTCATGCAAGTACAATCACAAGGGTTTGGACAACCCTGTCGTCGTACCTTTGTTCTTTTTTCAATCTCTTGATGTTACTCCCTTGTGAAATTATGCAACAACAACAATGACATTGGGCCTATTGTATGTGAGCATTGAACAATAAAGTGTATTATCTTTTTGGTTGGGATGTCTGCAAACGGCACATAAATTGCTGATTGAGCGATCGACACACAGATGCATGCATATCTACATACACAGCCACAGTGGCATTACCTAACGGATGTATAGAGCGAGAAAAAGTGTTAATGATGCACCACGTATCGTATATGAGGAGCAAAAACTTGGTTGTACACATGAAAAACATGCAGCTGGTATCACACAAAGTCGAGAATGTTGATATTGGAGCGGAGTAGGATCTCATTGAATCATCATGGATACCTTTTATCTTGAAAAGGACAACTCCGTTTGAGCTATGAGCGGGGAACAACAAAGAAAAAAGGGGGAAGGAATGAATGTAATGATCTGTGAGTACGTGCATAGCGTTTGGGTGCACAGAACAAAAAGCATGGTGCGTGAATAATGATAATAAATAGAATTACGTCGTGGGACATGAGAAAGGGGAACACTGCATCAACACACTGTAGTAGCCATGCCGACCAGCCGGATGAACTTGATGATGAAAATGGCTGTTGTCAATCATGATAATAGTCCCCCCTTGTACATGTAATGGTTTCTCAAATATAACATAGACACACTTGTCGTTTGCCACCACCACATGCACACACCACGAGATGAAAAAGCACAAGCATCATTGCCGTTTATGGACTTAAGAATCTCCTCCCAACCCCTCTAAACTCTCCTCTTGTCGACTACGGCCCCGCCCGTACATATCTACATCACCAGCATATCCATAAGCATGCATATAGTATCAAGTATTCCAGTGTTGAAGAAAAGATTGGGACAATACAATGACAAAGTCGCCAAGACTCAATCACTAATTTCAAGTGAATTCCTTTTTCGAACAAGGGCTCCGACAACAAGCGCATTTTCCTCTCTTGTAAAGAGACAGGTTGGGATTCCATTGTTCTCCTTCTTGTCCCCCAACCTGTCGTTTGGTTCTTTCTTTTTCTAGCTCACTCGGTATCAACAGCAGCAGCAGCAGCAGCTACAACAAAGCACCATTACTCTCATTGCTCCCCCATTTTATATATACGTTGATATCGCATCCGCTTGATAATAGCTCTTGCACCATTATATACACCCCTTGCTGCCAACCCCCCTCGTTTATTTCCCTTTTGGATAATCAGCATCCTATATCATCTTGCACATCCACCAACACCATCATCCCCCCTTCTTCTTTTTTTCTTTTCTCTTTCTCTCTCCCTCTTTCTTTTCGGCTCCTTTTTGTGGTGTGCGATAGGCTCCTTTCTTCTTTTCAATCATTCATCTTTTGCTCTTTCACCTTTCTTATATCATTTTCTTTGTATTTTGATCGTCAATGACTTCTTTGCAACAAGCGACAGCCCACAATCAACAACATCATCCATATTGTGCTGTACCACCTTTGCCAACAACATCAACATGTCGCTATCATGAAAAGGGAGCCACCACTACTAATTCAACACTTGCTGGACCTTGTTATTCTGGTTGCAGCTTGAATACCAACACTGCTTTACCTGAATGGAAGCAACAGTCGTCATCATGTTATCGAGCAGGATCCAACTCGTCTTTTGCATTGCATACCGATCCTGAAATGTACGCTCTTCGTAACATATATACGTCAAGCGAGAACAAAGCGTATGCAACTGGGAATCAACAGAGTTATCCTTTGTATCAGCAACAGCACTATGGATCGACAGCTGTGATGAAGCCATCTTCTCCACCGGGTAATAGTCGTTTTGCTTATGTGGAAGCATTAGTTGGTAAGTCAAGAAACGGGATGAGGAGTGATAAAGGGAGACTGACAAAGGAGAATCTTAGATACACATGCACATGTTATTGAAAGTATTTGGGCGGGTACATCATCCAACTGGAGTCGTTCAGCAGTTGTACCACTACGTACCTTTATTCAAGAAGTGTTGAAGCGATCTCGTACGACTTATTCGACTTTGCAAACAGCCTTGTTTTATCTGTTTCGAGCACGACCTTGTATTGTGGCTCAATTATATCGTACAAGTGTGGATACGCCTAATCCAAGTCAATGGCATGATGCATATATCAGTTGTGGACGTCGTATGTTTCTTGCCAGTTTGGTAGTCGCTTCCAAGTTTGTGCAGGACAAGACTTATCGCAACTCCGCTTGGGCCAAAATAGCTGGGTTACCTGTAGCAGAAATCAATGCGGCTGAACGCATCTTTTTGGACCTGATCGATTATAGTTTGTATATTGCTCAGCCTACTTTTGAACAATGGCACCATTTATTGCATTTACATGTGGATGCTAGAGCTCATAATCAACCAGCTTACTTACAAGACTTGTCCTATTTACATGCATCATTGGCACAGCAACAACAACAACAACAACAAAAACAACATCATTTGACATCCGCATTGCCACCAACACCGACAAGTCCATCCACTTCATTTACACGATCTGCTGGAAGAAAGCGTAGATTGCGTGATACACCAGTTGCTCGGTACACTACATATTCTTCACCATCTACTACATGTTCACCAACATCACCAGCATCCCATATTCCACCAGTGTTATCATTGTCGTTGCCTAGTTCCAGCAACTCTTCACCCATGCATACGCCTACGCAGATATCTCCTGTGCGTAATTTAGCCTTCTCTTGGAAAATGTCACCAGAATGTACACCAAACAACAAGAAACGTCGATTGGGTACAGATTGTGATTATACATCTCATCATGGATATGCTGTCAGTCATGTTCGCGGCATGAGGATAAAGCAACAACGTTCAATGACATCTCGACGTCAAGAAGCGTAAAGATATCATGCAGAATCAATCACACAATCAACAACAACACATATACATTTATATATATATCCACCACAAGACACACATATTGGACATGCTTCTTGCCCAATCCTTTTCTTTATCAACACAGCATGCTCCCTTGACCAAGGCAACAGCATTGACGATCGTTATTTATGTCTATTTTCCACATTCACTCTTTATACTTTATCAATTACGATATTGAATCGCTCCTTTTCTCCTCCTCTCCCTCTTGTTTCCCCCTCCCAGAGACCGATATGCTTATACTTTACTTGTGCAAGAGCCCAAAAAACCCTATCATGCAGGTGCGAATCCTTTTTTTTTTCTCACTATACATACCATTCACTTGTTATTTTATTCATTTCAACTATAGTTTACCCTTTCCCACTCTCCACCAGTCAACAACGTACATATCATTATCTTTTCTTATATATATATAGCCACCATGTTCTTTATTCGTTCTGCAAAAACAACATAAAAAGCAACTTACTTGTATCCAGAAACTATAACTGACACGAATAGAATACCAAGAACAGCGGTTTATATCCCATGTGACCCATGCATTGATAAAGGGAGTCTCTGTGTATGTGTATGTGTGTGTTGTGCGGAGTGATTTGGTTCCACACAGCAGCATCATCCATCGTTTGTATTCTTTTTTCTCTTTTGAATTGGAGCACACTCCTTTTTTTTCACTCTTCCCCCCTTTCTATGGTCGGACCAGCTGGAAGCTGTACATGAGAGTTGCTGATAGCTACTCATCCATGCCAACACTCACGTGCAGACGCATCCTCTGGGTTATTTTTGCCCGTTCATGTACACTGTTTATTCCCAACTTTTTGCTCTTACATATTGGTGGTCTATCTACAGCAGGTAAATGAAATGTCGACGACAAAACAACACGCATGGACTCATCCGTCAAGTAGCTTCACGACAGGCATGGCGAGAAAAAGTGGCCATCTGTATCTTGTTTGTGACCATTACGGGTCTGTTTCTCTTCTGGATCGAGTACATTTCAACACTGTTTTGCGATGTCGACCACTATATCCCTGCAACACACGTATTTCGTAACGACTCTCGCTATGTGGCAATAAACGGGCAGGCATTCGAGTTTGCAAAGTACCTGGATGCACCTCCACCCACCAATCAGATAGCAGCACAAGCAACCAAGTATGCAGGACACGACATGTCGCCCATGTTTCCTTCTTTCATGATGTTGGATCGCCATGGTAGACCTAGTTACAGTGATCATCGATTGGATGTATGTATCAATCAAGCAGGACGTACATCCCAAGCAGATGCTTGGCTTGCCTATACACTGGGTCATGATCCTGGTTACAAAGCATCTCCTACTGGTGAATTGATTACATGTCCTATTCCCAACAACACTTTGAATACTGGTGCACCTTGTTATCCAGGGATAGATCGTCATGTTTTACCACTTAAAGGAGGTAATTTGTGCATGTTATTGACATCATTATCCCCTTATTAACCCATGTATATGACATAGATATTGTCTATGACTTGGCTACCGTCAGCAATTTCACTTCATTGCCTTATCAAGATGAACCAGGAAAAGCATTTGTTGTATTGGACAACAAAGTCTTGGATGTCACCATGTATCTCAATGGAGCCACCAACCTGATTGAAATGTCGTCCAACATTTATTCAAGGGCATTTGCGCTGGATCGCATGTTTCTACCTTTGGATGTGACCATGATGTTGTTTATCAATGTGGGAACTGACATTACAGACAACTTTCGAGCCAACATTACCAATGCAGCCTTGTATGAAGAATGTGTCAAGATATTATTCTTTCATGGCGTGACAAATGATGAAGCTGAACCTACTGGATGCAAGAACATCAACCCAGCATTATGGGCAACCATGGGTGCAGGATTGCTTTATTTCTTACTCAAAATGAATTTGGCTCATCTTTGTCGATTACGATTCATGCAGCGATTCTTGTTTTCATCCACCGACATGTTATCACCTAGTCAACAACAACAACAGCCACACACTGTACTTTTAGTACCTTGTTATGCAGAGCCAACTGATATTCTTCGCCAAACACTTGAATCACTTGCACGTACCAATTATGATGATAACAAAAAGCTATTGCTCTTTGTATGTGATGGTGTGACACGCAGTCGATATGATTCAAAGGATACGCATCAATGTGTTCTTGAATTGCTTGGATACAGTGGCACCATTGATCCTTCTCCTCATCCTTATGTATCACTTGGTCAGCATCACAGACGTGTCAATTACGCCAAAGTCTTTTCAGGCTTTTATGAGACAGGGCGTAATCGAGTTCCCTATTTGGTAGTGGTGAAAACAGGCAACACAAGAGAACATGATCATGCAGGCAACAGAGGAAAACGTGATTCGATGGTGCTTGTCATGAGCTTTCTTGAACGATGTATGAATTTAGCCAACAATCGCATGGCACCACTTGAATACGAATTGTTCAATCAGTGTTACAGTGTACTCGGCATTGATCCACGTGCTTTCAAATACATGCTTGTCATTGATGCTGATATGCAAGTCCAAAGTGATCTTGTTCAAAAGCTTGTTTCTCGTCTTGAAAAGGATCGTCGAATGTTAGCCATCAGTGGACATGTACGACCTGCCAATCCAGAACAAAACATTATCACCATGTTGCAGATCTTTCCTTTGTATTTGACATCTTATTCTGGATTGGCTTATGAAGCATTCTTGGGAACAGTATTGTCCATCAATGGTGGATTGACCATGTACAAGTTGTGGACTGAGAATATTCCTGATGATACATCCGAACGCGACACAAGACGATATCGATGGCCATTTTGGTGGAGACAGCGTTCACGTAGTATATCAACATCACAACATACATTGGATGCAGTGACTAAATGGCCCAAAGTGAGTGATGAAATCAATCCAGCCAATGATCCATGGGATATACGACCAATGAATACCAGCCAAAGCAGTTTATTGACAGGCCATGAATCACGTTTATCACTTTCACCCAATACTGGTATTCGACCTTGTTGTATTCATCCAACAGTATTACGTGGATTTGCAACTGCACGTGCAGATACGCTTCACATGGAGAATGTTTTATTGCTTGGAGAAGAACAGTATCTCAGTGTTGTTTTATTACGTTCCCATCCAAAACATCGTCTTGGATTTGAGCCAGAAGCAGTTGGTTATGTCACATTGCCTACACATATTGCAGCACTTCAAGCATTACAGTCTCGTAATATGCGTACAACATTACACAATCAACTTGAAATGCAGCGAATCTCTTGGAGTTTGGGATTTGGATGTTGGGTTGTATCCATCACCAAGTTGTTTGACATGTTGTTATCATTTCCCATCATTCTGTATCTGTACAGCGTCTATATTCGGTTCTTTATGCAAGTGGGTCGTGTTTATACTATCATTGCATTCAGCTTCACTTGTCTTGTGGTGCTTCACATTCTTTACTTTATTGTACGTCGTCAATTCAAGTATGTGTTATGGTTTATTATCTATGGTCTGTTCTCTGTGCCTTTCTTTGCAATCTGGTTTCCAATTGTGGCAGTATGGTGCAGTGATTATGCTGAACGATGGTATGATGTTTGGCCTACAACCAGCAAACGTCGTGGACGATCCCATGGTATTGTCGATCATACATCAGATCATGAAGATGACACAACCAGTGAGCATAAAGTGGAGGAGGATACACAAGAAGTTGTTCCAAGGTTGCGATTGGGTGAATATGAAGCTGTTGAAGCAGAAAAGGCATATCAACGTGCTATGGAAGAAGCTGCTGCTTTGGATTCCAAATTCACTGGATTTACAGGCTTTGTTGGTGGACGTACAGGAAGTATTCGATCGATGGCATCAGCATCCTTGAATGATGACAGCAGCAATACATTACGAGTCAAGAAGAATGGAGCATCACGTGCAGGATCTTTTGGCAATCCCTTTGCATCACCTTTGGATAATCCATTTGATGATGGATATGCTGTTTATCCAAGCCATTCTCGACATAAACCAAGTCAATCACAATCATCTTATCCTACTTGGTCAACACGTGCATCCAATGACGACTACTTTGTCTCACCACCACCATTACCACCCACAGCAGCTGTTGTAGCACCACCCATCAGTCATGATACCCATATTACGAGTGATCGACAATCGATTCGTTCAACAACATCCAATGCATTTTCACTTGCCAGTTCCAATCTTAGTCTTGATCCTGAAATATCACTGGAATCAGCACGTCATGACATGTTATCTCCTCATGGTTCTGAAGAGCAATCCTCACCCTTGGATGAAGAAGGACGTACTGCAGCATTACATGGACGTGTAGGACTCAAGATTCCTGGTCATGGGATTTATGCTACATCGCCACATCGTCCATCCAGCAAATCCATACGACGACGTAAAGCTTCATCTCCTTCACAACAACAAAGCAAAGATGTGCTTTTACCAGCAGCAACAGCAACATCTACAGCAGCCATGCAGGATCATTCCATAGAAGCGATTGAACAAGAAATTCGTGTGTTTCTTCAAGATGCTGATCTCAACTCGATTACACGTGCTCAAGTCAAACAACATTTGTATAGCATCTTTGGTGAATTGCAAGATGAAGAACTAGTACACAAGTGTATCGAAGATATTACTTTGGAATTCCTTACTCGTCCAACGTCATCTGACTAATATCACACACTTTTATTACCCTTTACTCTTATACTAGTCAATGTAATATCCTTGCCCTTTTGTGTATTCTCTTTTTTATGTAAATAACAAATCATTGTCAACCAAAACTAGCTCTTTTTAAATAGGATTTGGGTGGGGGTGCACAAGTAGTCTAGTCGGCATGTTTTCTTCCAATCGTTCAGAGCCAACCTCCTCCTCCTCACTGTCACTGGCAAACGCTATTGACGAGATTCGTCACTCGACAACAATACCTTTCAATGTAGACGAGTTATTGAATACCCATGGCATCAGCTTATCGAGTCGTGCACAAGGTATTGCATTCAAGTCCATGACCATGGTGTCTTTGACTGACTCATGAATAGAGCACTGGAGCACACCCCGCCAACAAAAGAATAATACTACAACCAAGGAAGCCTTGCAACGACTGAAAGAAGCAACAACAACAACAACGCCTAGTGGAGAACAGTATGAAGAAACGCGTGTTTGGGTGGATGAATATCTTACATCAGTGCAATCACTTGGCACCTGGGTCGATGAAGCATCCGATCAAATCAACAAGGTGCAAAAGACGAGAGACACTCTGAATGACATGATTACTAGAATAGAAACACAGATCCCAACATGAATAAAATGGTTTGCACATACTACAATTAATCTTTTCGAGTTTATGGGAGAATGGCAAACAATGAAACGATTATATAGAAAAGGAACTTTGTACACTTTTTAATTTGCTTCTGCTTCCAACACGGTACCACGCTTGATCTTGCCCCAACCGATAAGACTATAATACATCCTTCAATCAGTCACCTAGATACACAACTATCAAAATACCATCCACTTACCGCCAATGCTTTTCAATCTTTCTAGACAAAGCGACCTTATCACCCACTTCAGTACAAGTAGGACCAGTAAGCACAATCTTTGCCAAATCAGCCTTGACACCAACAACACGACCACCAGTAGATACTGAACCAATGTTGACAAGTAGCAATTCACCCTTGGATAATTTGGCAACCTTGGCTTGTTTCTTGTCATCCGTCTTGACACCAAGCAATCGACGCAACAAAAAGTATGAAATTTCCAATTCAGTGTAAATGGAAGGAAGTGTACCAGGGTAACCAAGGACTTGACCAACAAGACGATCACCACGGCACAATGTAGGATCCATTTGTGTACCAACACCTGTAGTAGTATAGATTAGTGTATGCCTATAATAAATCAATCATCCATGCTTACCAATCAAACCACCAGGAACAGCAAATTCAAGTTTGTTGGTTTCAGCAGCAAGTGTTAAGATCTTGCTAAGAATAGGTCGTGCACGAATCTTGCCTTCTTGATCCTTGACAATGACACCAGGACGTACTTCAATCTCATCGCCCACCTTGAGCACACCTTTGAGAATGGATCCACCAGCAACACCACCTTGAAGTTGAGAAATATCAGCACCAGGCTTGTTGATATCAAACGAACGAATCACAATAAGACGAGGGCTGGATTCAAAATCACGGACTGGCACAGGGATCTTTTTGGTGATATATTCGTTGATAGCATCAATGTTGTATTTCAGTTGTGCAGAAATTGGAATCACAGGAGCACCATCAGCCACAGTACCTTTTTTAAAAAAGCAAATGAATATCATCCTCATCATTCTCTTTTTTTGACTTACCCTTGACAAAGGCAAGAATATCAGCATGTTGTTCTTGAGCTGCTTTTTCCTTGACAAGATCGACCTTGTTTTGCAAAATGATGACATGTTTCAACTTCATGATTTCAATAGCTGCCAAATGTTCTGAAGTCTGTGGTTGGGGACAAGATTCATTGCCAGCAATCAGCAAAAGAGCAGCATCCATGACTGCAGCACCTGATAACATGGTAGTCATCAAAATGTCGTGACCAGGACAATCGACAAAAGACACGTGACGCACAAGACGGTATGTACCACCACATCCAGGTCGTTCGCATGGTGGATTGTCTTCCTTTGAAGAACCATAGGATCGATAACAACCAGGTCGAGGACACTCGGGATTGTCGCACTTGTAAATCTTGGCATTGGCATAACCAAGCTTGATGGTGATATTACGTTCCATTTCGTTCTTGAAACGCACAGTCTATATAAAAGCTGCTGGTAAGATCTCTCTCTGTTGCTGCCATCTCAAAACGTTCGTGGCTGACCTGCACACCAGAAATAGCCTTGACGACTGTCGATTTGCCGTGCGCTACGTGACCAATCGTGCCTACAACAACAACAACGTCTTAGTAAACATAGTAGTATCCAAGATGCGTTGGATCCTACCAATGTTGATAGTGGCCTGCTTTGAAATGACTTCAGGCGAAAGCGGTGTAAGCTTTGATACATCAACTTGAACAGGCTGGGGTTCTTCTGCAACTGCCATGGTGAAGAGAGTGGTAGGTAAAGGAGTTGAAAAAACATAAGCCAAATTGTTGCACCCTTTGAACAGTCACTGGCCGTGCCTCTTCCCGCAGCAATATCACAGCATGGATTGAGTCATTGAAACCATCCCCAATCCCTTACATGTAACCTATCCTTTATTGCTATTTATGTAAAGATCGCATGTTTTGATATAAAAAAGTTCTTCTGGATGGTAGTATGCTTATAAGCACTCTTTTAAAGAGAGATAGACTCCTTCATTGTATGTATTTGAAAACACCTTTATGTGAGAATGAAACAAATGCCAATAATATGTAAATGTAATGATGAAAGGATGCTACTATGCTTGGGCTTGATATATTCTCAACTTTTTGTCTTCACCACCACTAAGAATATGCTTTCCATTCCAGTCGACAGCGTACACCTTGTCATTCTCTTGATTATCATCACTGATGGTGTAAAGTGGACCTTTGCTTCGGATATCCCATACTCGTACAGTGCCATCATATGAACCTGAACACAACGAATATTCAGAAGAAGGTGACCATGAAACAGATGAAATCCAACCCGAGTGACCACGCAATGTCATTTTGACATTTGTTCCTTCTAAAGACAAGGTGTTTTAGTTTATCTCTCTTTTCTGCTGAATAGTGTACACAAACCTTCTGTTCGTGGATCCCAAAGACGCAAGCTGTTGTCAGAATGGCCTGTTGCTATTAAGCGAGCCAAACCAGAATAATCCACATCCATCACCACCTTTTCGCAATTCTAGAATATGGATTGGATTAGTCATTGCATCATGAAAACAAGATCTCCACATACCTTGGTCACCAAATTGACTTGTTGTTCCACATCCCATGATCGAATAGAATGATCCCAACCACCCGTATACACTGTGTTTGCATCATTGGCATCATAAACCACTGCATTGACTGCACCAACATGTCCTTCCAAGGTGGTATTTCGAGACTAATAAACGTATTAGTAAAAGCCAAAACATGGGCAAGAAAGCGTACCTTGATTTTACGATCTGCCTTAGGTGTTGTTTTTCGTTGCTTGGTGGATTGCGAAGACTCGTGCATTGTCTCGTCTTGTGCTGGAATCGATGTTGACCACACCTTGACAGTGCCATCGGATGATGCACTTGCCAACTATACTGAATGCATCAGCATACTCCATCAACACTATAAAGTATACATACATATTCTCCTGTTGGATCCACTGCAATCGATTCGACTGAACCCTTGTGTCCCTTGCATTCAAATAAACATTCTGCTGTACCATTGGAATACTAAAATGCATATTAGCATGTTTCCAGCAAGATGGATCAAATGAATTACCTTCCAGGCAAGAATACTGTGATCAAGGGAGCCAGAGTATGCAATCACTTGTTCAGATGCTTCATAAAACAGTGTCAGTTATAGTGTCAAACCGGATAGTGGATTTTAAACTTACCCTGTGCAAATGCAACACTCTTGACAGCATTGCTATGGCCTTGAAATGTTGTCACACATTCACCTGACGAATTCCATAAGCGAGTCATGCCATCATAAGATCCTGTCAAGAATAATCTATAGGTTCCCTTGTTAGAAAACAGCACCCTTTCCATCTTTCATAGACTTACCCATCTTTTCCTTTGACAGAACTGATCCAGTCATCATGTTGATAGGCTGCAATGGATGTAGGTGGAAGCATCGATTCGACATATTCGATCGTGAGCGTGTTTTCCTAGAAGAGATATTAGTGTACCTTGATACAACTCGGTAAAATCCTTGTCGTTACCGTTGACAACCGATTGGCAGCTAGGTATTCAGCAATGCTGGTCTTGAGGATCTGTTCGTCGATAAAGAATTCAAAAGGGATCGGTTTCTCTGTCAAGACAAGGTGGGTCAGCAAAGTGAGAAAACAACGCGATCCAGTAGATCGATCCTACCATGGCCAAGCAAGTTGTTGACAATCTCGGAAAGACCATAACGTCTAAAGCTTGAAGGCACCAAAATGGCTGCATTGTTGATGGCGTATTCTGGTTGACGACTGACAAAGCGCACTTGTACTTGTTCTTGGTCCACGTCCATAGTTGGAAAGAAGAGGAAAAATTTGGTTGTCTCTTTGGTCTGACACCAGCCGTATTATCGGCAAATCAACTCTTTCACGCCGCCCAGTGTCACTTTACTATATAGCATTCATTCCTATTGTCACTCATACCAGTCAAGTTGTTTTCTTCTACACATATCTTGTTTGTTCTGATGCATCTCTTTGTTATGAAAAGTCCCTTTATTGATCTTTTAGTACATCCATCCCACTATCAGAAACAATCTCGCCCACACATAACCCTGATGATCTCTTATATGTTTGTCCTTCTCTCTGATCTTTATCCTATATTCAGAAAGCAACAACAGCTCCATATGTCTCTTCATGTGAATAAACGATCATCTTGTCACGAACTGCCTTTGCATACTGTATTTGCGAAGAATCATACAATGGAACTATCTACAACATTGAAGGTAGTGGATTAGCGATTAGGAATGCCATTCACAGCATGATCGTCCTGATACATACCTTATCACCCTATTCAATGACTACATCCACGTAAAATAGTCTTCTGGACATCTTTGTATAAGGCATGTCAAAACTTGCAATCTACCAGCATTGTCATCGTGTAAAGTACCTGTTTTGACGTGCAAGAGCCATCATCCTTCTCCATCCGCTTGGTCCTCCAATGCTTGTCATTGATAGATAGATCATTACCCCATTCTTCTACAGCGTATCATTCTTGTCAGCCATATGTCTATTCCCATCATCTGTAACTGGGGACTATACCTTGTTCGTCAGTATCCAAAAGGGAGAAAAAGAACATACGATAAAAGTGTACAATCCCAAAGTTCACCCATCTGTAGCTTACTTACCATTGTAGATGTTGATAACGCGTATTGATAAATGATCCAAGTATCGATCGCCTATGAAACGAAGCAGCTGCTGGGAATGGTGCTCATTGTGCCCTTTTGAAGAAGCGCCCATGGTATCCTTTGTGCATGCTTCTACCTTGAGAATGATCATAACAGCAGATGAATCGTGATGCATTGGTGTATTGTCAATGAGCTGATGATTTGGCTGTTCATTGTGCTTGTCCTGCATTCAGTGCATTTGTACTTTGTGTCTTTTAGAAAGTCTTGTGGTCAAATACTCGTGTTAGACGACTTGTGTGCCCTATTCCCACAGCATCCAATCTTGAATATCACTTACTCTGTATCTCTCTGGATAGGATCCATGTAGCATGATCATTGATCTAGTGGTGTTTGTTGCTCGTTGATCACATAAAACAAGGCTTCACGCCTAAGTTTGTATATCAAAAGTAGCAGGATCGATAATGACAATATCTTGACAAAGCCAAAGGCTGCTACCTGCAATATCCTTGTTGCGAATGGGTGTGTGTAACCAAGTAAATGGTGTCAAGTAAAGCGTTTGTTGAAATAGAAGGAACCAAAGTGTCAACTACTCGACTCAGTCGCTGTTCAGTCAGAGTGGACCAGACCAATGCCAATGCCAGCTTGACATGAAGACAAGAAGGAGCTGAAATGTACACAAGTTGTCGATTGTTGTAGCTTGGGTGGAGTTGAGCAAGAGGAAGACAAGCAAGCTGGCGGCGGAAGAGCTTTAGCTCGATCCAATTTCGCTGCCCGATTCATGCAACTGCTGTAGATAACCACGTATTCAATGGACAATTGGATGCACTGGACTATTTGTTCTATAGGAATGGGATCAGATTATAGAGTTGAGCCAAATTGCTTGTATACAAGGTAGTAGTGCTTAAGAACGACACAAGTGGAATATGTCTTTGCCATCGAGTTAAGAAACAATCTTTGATCATTGTTGAGATAAAAGTTTCAATGTATGTGCATCATTCAAGAGAATAAAAGCAGCCAAGTCTACATGATTGATGGATCCAAGGCATAGGAACATTATCAGTAGCATGTTCAATTGCGCAAGTGATGGATATATTGGATACCCAGCATATGTGAATCATTGACCAGATGTATTGATTATGATATACATGTCCAGCATGGTGTATTCATGTGAGAATGGTAATGACTAGTCCATCATAAAAGAGCCTTGTGTGAAAATTTGAGCCATCATAAGCGTTATCTAATACAACCATGCCTCTTTTGACCACCAGCATTGTCACAGCACTCCAAGACACTTATATTTTTTCGCAGAAGGTTGCTTTAACAGCTGTTATGAAAATCTCTGTCATACATGATCCAGAATGACTTATATCGCCTTCACACTATCATTTCTTGCAACCAATATACCCTGAACCATGATACACTTGGCGCATATACTAGATTCGTCTAAAGTTAGACTTGCAGGGACCAAGAGATCGATCTCCACATGCTACTGGATTTCACTTCACCATCTTAGTTTCAGACAGCGCTTGAATCGATAATGAATGTTTTACGGCATGTATCACTATATCAAAGTAAACTAGCCATAGATATGGCTCCTTGGCCACGTTTGGGCGCAATTGGAGTAGAAGATTCGGATACTGTAAGGCATTACGCTATGGAATAAAGCAAACATGCCAGCAAATACAACTTTTAGAGAGAATAAGGGAGAATGAAAGGGACTGAGCAAGGAGAAAGGGCACCAAGGAGAAAGGATTTTGTGTAGATAGCATTCTCGCATGTTACTAGTCCCTTCCGACTCCACTACTACCCCGGCTTGCGTATCCCTGAAGGCAAGTTGGCTTTAATCCACACCAAGTAAGATTCTGTGGGACTATTTTCTGTATCAGGCAATATTTGACGCCATCCCTGGACACCTGTCAACCTAACAATGTTTACACTTTTACCATTCTTGGCATGAAACGTGAGATTTAGAAAGATCGCTGTGAGATTCAGGGTGATCGCTATGACAGAAGTTGCCATATACAGAAATATACAGAATGGACGTGCATTTACACAAGTACAATAGCAGACTTGATTCACTAAGACTATCACACACTTACTTGTTTGATACAGGCAACAAAATACATACTTTGCTTGTATGCATTTCTCGAATCATATTTGACATGGGAGACTCACATTGTTTCTGCTGCATAAAGAGTATGCTGATAGGGAACTTTCATTTGGTAAAGCACTTGGATTGCATTTTTCTTCTCAACATTGCTTACTTTGATTAAATTCCTGCTATCATAAGCATCAGGTGAAAGGAATGGATTGTACTTTTAGCTTGCATTGATCGATTTCTTGCTATGATCATGATGACCAGAGGAAGAGATGGCAAGATATAAAAGGATGGCCAGATGAAAGCCATTTCAACATTATCAACACAACAACAGTTTCATACAACTTCTTATCCACTCTTCCAACTACTTATCCAATATGCGCCCCACTATTGCTCTTTTCAGTGTTTTGGCTTTGTCAGTCATCCAACAAGCAACAGCATTGCCTGCTCCCCTTGAAGCCGGTGAACGTAGTGTCAAGCGTCACGAAGAAGAAGATGGTCAAATGGCTAACGGCTTACTTGGCTTGTTGGCTAATATTGTTCCCCAGGACATGCTCAATCACAATAAGGGCAATGGTAAGCTTGTAACCAATGCTATATGACAAGTTACTCATCTTTTTCATTCAGCTCTTGTTGGTGGCTACTACAATGGCAAACGTAGTGTCAAGCGTGATGATGAAGAAGGCCAAACGGCTAATGGCTTACTTGGCTTGGTTAATGTTGTTGCCCAAGACATGCTCAACCATAATAAAGGCAATGGTAAGCCTTTTAATGCCAATGAATAGGATATGGTGCTAATCTTTCTCATTCAGCTCTCGTTGGTGGATATTATAATGACAAACGCAGTGTCAAGCGTGACGATGATGAAGAAGGTTCAATGGCTAATGGCTTACTTGGTTTGGCCAACATTGTTCCCCAGGATATGCTTAATCATAACAAAGGCAATGGTAAGCCTTTTAATGCCAATGCTATATGATTTGTTGCTAATCTTCTTCATTTAGCTCTCGTTGGTGGCTATTACAATGACAAACGCAGTGTCAAGCGTGACGATGATGAAGAAGGTTCAATGGCTAACGGCTTACTTGGCTTGGCCAATATTGTTCCCCAGGACATGCTTAATCATAACAAGGGAAATGGTAAGCTTTTTAATGCCAATGAAATATGATAAAGTACTAATTTCTCTCATTCAGCTCTCGTCGGTGGCTCCTACAATGACAAACGTGCCGTTAAGCGTGATGATGAAGAAGGTTCAATGGCTAATGGCTTACTTGGCTTGGCCAATATTGTTCCCCAGGACATGCTCAATCATAACAAGGGCAATGGTAAGCTTTCAATGCCAATACAATACGACAAGTGACTAATCTTTTTCATCTAGCTCTCGTTGGTGGCTACAGTGATGATGACTAAGTCTTACTATCGCATGTTTGCATCATTTGGAAGCTTTATGTATCTCCAACGGATCATTAGCTAGCATAATACCTTCATGAACATCCAGTTTATTATCTCTATAATAATAATCTCATTTGCATTGATGAAAAAACATTAATGAGTTGTCAACTTGTTTTGATTGAAAAGGTATATGGATGATGCTATCATACAAAGAGCAAAGCCAATGTACAACATTGCATAAGCTCTATCTACTCCAACCTTACAATAAGAAAAGGCGTGATGAAGCTGACTGTACCTGGCATATGGTATTCGCATCACACACATGGATGATGATGATTGTCTTTGGGAAGAGTCATAAACATTCAATCATGAAGATCTATCAAGTATGGGCTCTGCCAATACTGTAATGATTGTTTATGCGCACATCATATTATACTTCAATCCTTGTTTGGTCATGTATTCTGATTGAGTCACATAGAGTACAGGATGCCACTTTTCTGTTAAAGTCACGCACGTTGGATCACTTTCTTTTTATCTACTAAAAGTCATTCATCGTCATCATTGGCGCTATGAATGACAAGTGCATCCAAAGGATCTTGCTTAAACTGTATCTTTTCTTTCTGTTTTATTGCTTCTTTCATCCATATATCACTCATCCACAATACACATACATGTATCCAGCTCTCATTTAGCAACAAAGCTTCATCCAGTCGCCTTGTTTTCATCCTGATCTTATCTCTCGTCTTGGTCTCTTTGTATCCCAGCACATTCTGCTCTTGCTATCATTGTATCCTTGTCCATAACCACGATTCACTTTCTCATTCTGCTTCTTGCTTCCACCTTTTCCCAAATTCCCTGTTGCATGAGTTGCACCTTTTATGGTTGCTGTGTAGATAGACTACCCCACTTGTTGATGTGTAGCCCAATTTGCGCCATGAATTACTTGGTGATCCATCATCATAGAATGTCTAATCCCTTTCACACGTTGTCTTCGTGTTTGTATGCAGAAATGACATCTTCTTACAACTGACATTGTTTAACGCGTTCGCGAAGAAATATACAACAATAAAGCTATCTATACATTGAAGCAAGTTGGATTAGCTATGCTGGATTGAAGTGGATGACATGTCAGCACTGTATAAGACATACCTTGTTATCCTATCCTAATCATAACAGCCATCCACATGAAATGTTATCTTGGTCATCCCTATGTATGAATCGAGTTAATACTGCATTTCATCGTCATGTGACATGCAACTTTACCTCGCTGACTTGCAAAAGCCATGGACAATCGGCATAATCCATATTGTCCTTTAGTACTTGGCCCTTGATGCAATCATCACATTCTGCCCATACCATTCTTGTCAGTCATGGATCGATAGTCATACAAAGAGTCGTACCTTGTTCATCAGCATATAAAAGAGAGAAAAGAGGACTTGTTTGCCGTGTAAAAGTGTACCATCCAATCCACTGGAAGCTAGCTGCTTCGTTTGGGCACTGGTTTGTGGTATAACACGTATCCACTGTAACCTTGACTCACTCTTGTACTGTTATTGTCGTCTATTGAAGCACATTCTATTCCCATTCACGTTGTCCTTGACCATTGTCGCTATGCGTTGTTGGTTGTTGCGTCTGTGAAGAAAGAATAAAGGTAGCTGCTCTTTTCCAAAGCCATTGTTGTCTTTAATGTCATAAAGCTCCTGGTGCTCGTCATTCGTGCTGTCAGTTCAACTGGATTCATTGTAAGCTTAGTTGGGAGAGTTATGTCGTGGTTGAACAAGTAAGGAGTGAAAGGTGCAGCAAGCGGATCTAAGCCTATTCTCCGTTCTCTCCATAAGCGATTGTCAGCTTTATCAGCCTTCTCCATCCACTCTTTACTTTGGTCATATGCTTCAAAATAGTCGTTACTGACCCCTGATATGATCTATAACATCCTATGTGACATTTTGGAAATGCCCCAGCTTCAAAATAGAACATCTTCTTTGTCGAAACAAGACTTCTTTGATCATGTATCATGTGATTGTGAGAGAATGGGGTATCAAACGAGCTACCATGAGTAAATAACTTTACAACAGTGTGTCTGAGATGGGAATTAAGATTATCTAAGGGCTTGGGATTATGCACGGCTTTGCCGATGGTAGTGCCACTACCCAAGCCTCTCCACATTTAACTGAAAGCGGGAAAAAGGAATAGCACATTGTTCTTCTTCTCTTTATGCAACAATCTAGGCTGCTATCACATGGACTTCATGTCTTCCTTCTTGGTAGTGCACTTTTAGCAGGCGTTGCTCTTCGTATCTTTTCAACAGGACCCTTCACGCCTTTATCATGTTCACTTTTAAATAAGGGATGCTTGACTAACCCACCCATCCAAGTATTGCATGTGGATAATGACTATGCTCATGTCATTGATTTATTCAAGAACAACATCGAAAAGGGAGATGATATTGGTGCTAGTGTAGCTGCTTATGTCAATGGGAAGCTGGTGTTGGATGTACACGGTGGATGGCAGGATGTTGACAAAGGAATTCCCTTCACTGACAACACAATGACCATGGTGTATTCATCAACAAAAGTGCTGGTAAGCAATTGATGCGAATGTTGCCTTTTTCATTCCTTTGTTTCACACATGTCCATCACAGTCAGCTATCTCAGTAGCATACTTTGTCGACAAGGGCCTTTTATCCTATGACGACAAGATATCAAAGTACTGGCCAGAGTTTGCACAAGGCAACAAGGAGAATGTAACACTTGGCGACTTGGTAAGACCTACATTGGAGTCCATGGCTGTCTTCTTACATTGTGTTGCTAGATGGTACACGTTGCAGGAGTACCTTTTCTCGATCGACCCATCACGTCAGCTGAGATGGAGGATCCAGAGCGTTTCTCCAGTATTCTTGCTTCACAACGACATATCTTTAATGGTGAAAGAAAAAGGAGTTATCATGCTATTGTGGGAGGATGGTACATCAATGAGATTCTCAAGCGAGCTGCCAATGCCACAGTTGACTCGGTGGCAGCCAAATTCAATGAGGATTATGATATTGAATGGCATCTGAAGCCATATCAGCAAGAATACGATGATCGAATCTCACGCCTTTATGTGATTCCTTGGTATCATCAGCTTTGCCGGTATATACTTGGAGGCATGGAGACAATCAAGTTCTTTTGGTATGCATATACAGATAAATACCAAGTGCTTGCCAATGTTGGTGCACAAATAGGTCCAGATGGTGCTACTCCTGATCTTATTACAGGCTTACGTTATCGTCGATTGGAAGGTCCAGCTTATTCAGGTTACACCAATGCACGTTCGGTAAGAAATTGGACATTGTCATGCATGAAAGATGGTGACTGACAGCTGTAATAGATTGCTAAACTTGCAGCCATGATGGCCAATGGAGGAAAGGCTATTGTACAAGGAGAACCGGATTTGCTCAGTGCTCAGACGTATGCATTAGCCACTGAACCAAAGGAACGAGAATATGATCTATGCATTAGGATGGATATTCTTTCAACGCGTGGTGGATTTGCGATTTTCGATCACTTGAAGATTGGTGGTATTGAATTTACTGGTTGGACAGGATATACTGGCAGTCTCTTCTTTTGGAATGCAGAGTACAATATTGGATTCGGTTTTGCACCAAATGCCATATTTGGAACCATGCCTCCCGATCATAGAAGTATTCGTTTGCTAGAAGCTATTGTCAATCAAGCCAAAGATGAGAAAGCCAACTTGAAATAAAGTCATGTGATTCTTCCACAAGATCATCCCTATTCAAATAGGCTTGCATGTAGTAATCCAATAAACATGATGTAAAAGCTTTATAAGTTCTTAAAGTACAATATATGAGTCTAAAGATTGTTTTTACGACAGCATGTTGCTTCAGTTGCATAAGCACTCTTGGTGGATTGACGTGTACTGGGAGGAATATCAATACCGGGATTACCAAGGAAAAAGTTGACAGGCTTGAGCATAACACCACATGTTTCGATTGGCATAATGGGAAAGTCTTCAACACGTGGGATATGAGTAATACCAAAGTTGAGCCAGCAAACAATGTCAGTATCGCGCACATTTTGGGTCTCCTTGGTCCATTGGGGTAAGCCTAGATTCTCACTTGGTTCACTTTGGTAGCAGTAAAATCCTCCAGGATAGCGTTGTTCCTCATTATAGGGTGTTACCCATAATGTTTTGCTTGCAAACATGGCACGCTCGTATACAATAGATCCAGGCTTTGGCAAAAGGGGTGGTGTAGGATGTGCCATCATCTTGAATCCAACAGGTTGTTTAGCATAAGGATGAATCTTGTTCTCATTGATAATCTTCCATGAACGATGTCGTTCAATGCTTGCCATAGTTTTTGCCTCGTCAGTTGTATTAAAGACTTTGGTCACGGGATAAAACGAGTTGCCAATACTGTTATGTGGATGACCAACTGGCAAATCAGATGCAACAACATCTACTTCAGCAACAGAATTGTTTGGACCATCCACCATAGGATCAATACGCATGCTGAATAAATGTTGATGATGTTGGGCATCCACTTGTGGTGCAACAATGGTTCCATAAGGAGCAGCATCCTATATATGTAAAGCAACATTAGTACCAGATCATGTCATTTTCATCAGCAAATGTGTTTTTACCTCGTCAGCTGCAAGTACTTGTGTATTCAGCTCGCCTGTTGCCTTGACTTCATATTGAATGGTGCCATCTTGATAAAAGTAATAGTACAATCCATAGTCATAGTTTGCAGCTAATATCCAAGATGATTAAAAACCAAGACCAAATACCTTAACATCCTTTCCTTACCAGTGACAATATGTGAAATCACAAGACGACGTGATCGAGCCGAATGAGCTTTACCAGTCCGATAATCAGTATGCTTGAATAGTAAGCCAGTATCTTCTTCATGGATGCAAATGGCATTAGGAATTTGCCAAGGATCACCATTAAGATCACTTAATGTGGCATCCAAGTAACAAATCTTGCCAACACAGTCGCATCCAAGCTCAAGCGAATTTGTAAGATTGCCAAGACCATATTCACCAACATCAAAAGCCATCTTGTGATTGTAAGGCTTGTATGGATTGGCATAAGGTACCACCATCTCAGAAAGGGACATGCGGTAGATAATAGGGCGCACAGTACCATCCATATCACGATAACTCAAATTGTTGATCACCAGACCTTCACGATAATTGAATGACAGGTGCATATCCCACTTTTGCCAATGCAATTGATGTCCATCACGAATAGAAAAGCTGACACCTTGTGGCTGTGTAATTTCAATTGGCTTGATGTCCTTGCGTAAACGATCTTGACCCAAGTGTTCTGGTAAAAAGTGATGATTGGCCATTGGGATCACAGGTCGATCAAAGCTGCTGTTACGTCGTTTGGATACAATAATATCAATCACCTTCTTTGCATTGACATCTGAATAGATGATCAGTCATATGATATACGACATGCCAATAGAAGACTTTTCTTACCATAAAGTGGATTGAAATCAAGTGGATGGGCATATTGATTATCATCAGGAGAAGTACGTGCATACATCAATGCTTGTACTAAGCGTTTGCCCTTGATCTCGTGATAACCAACTCCCCAAGGATCAGCAAATACCATGGACATATCATTGATACCCAGCTGTCGACATTGCTCTTTCACACGTTCATCCTTGAGAATTTCTCTTTCAGCTTCCAGCATTTCAAAGACGTTCACAGTGGGTTGTCTTCCTTCCACCTTGTTCCATCTTGTCACTTGATTCTTGTCCAAGTTCACAGTCATCTCGTGCACCAAACCAGAAGGACGATCAATCAAGACAGCAAAGACTTCACGATCAATAGTGACAGGTTTGGGATGTGATGGCGAATTAGTCCAACCAAGATAAGACATCATTTGCTGCTTTGATGGCTCTTTGAGCGTCAGTGAATTGAAGACATAGGTTGTGTCTTGACCACGCGTTTCACGAATCAATGCAGCTGCACGACGTATTTCATCTGCTGTAAGTGGATCCAAAGGATAAGGCTTGATAGGAGAAGAGGACATGATTTGATATAAAGACATACAACAATCCATTGCCTCCCTTTTATATGTCTACTACTATCTGACCTGGCGTCCGTGCATGTGCGTGAGAACTGGGTAGGTGTGACAAGTGACTAAATTGGATATAACCGGTTATCAGGGATCCTATTTCTCTTCTGCCGTGATAAGCTGCTCTTTCAACGCGATAAGATATCAAGTGTCATTCCCGACATCTATTTGATTCCAACACACTTTGACATATATCCTTTTCAATATTTTAAAGATATACTAGAGCACGATTCAGAAATGTCATTTATGGCGACTGTGTGATTTTCCTCACTTTTGGATCCGATGGTGTGGAAATACTCCTTGTAGTGTGTGAATGTGCATATCAAACATCAGCCAATCATCATCTACCCCTTCATGATTTCCGATGCCAAGTCATACAAGACCTTACGCATGATAGCCATCAGTTTTATCATGGATCGCCCATCATTGCTTTATTATAAATGCAGTTAGTCACTAAATGAGCTATTCAAACACTTGGATCAGTGATAGGAATCTTGTTTAGTCTTTGTTGCAAAAGAGTGGTGGCGTTGCATCCACCTAAACAGGACGTGTCAATACATAATAGCCTAATGATTGTCAAGATTCTCATGAAAAGTTGACTCGGTTAATCCTAACCGAGTAGGAGGATACAAAGTATCTGTTATCAATCCAAGTCGGCTGAGCATCACGCTGGCTTTCCGATTGGGAGTTGTATTGACATTCTGCTTTGTAAGATATCCTATTGACATGTGTAGTACATCACATTACAGAGGCAAAAAATGGATCAAACCAGGATATAGGTACTCTGTTGTGCAACTAGGATCATCCAATTCCAACCACATGCCTTGGCTGGATACAAGAATACACGTGGTATCTTTTTATCATATACGTTATTATGGAACAAAAGCAACATCCTGATACATAACATGAATGATTATCACCAGGGGAAAGGTGTTAGACCAGGAAGTGGTGGTAATGGTGGAAGCGGTGGCAATGGTGGAAGTGGTGGCAAAGGTGGTAGCAAAGATCCCTCCTCCAAACCATGATGAAAGGTTACTGTGATCAGGGTCGTTTACAGGCTCGACTTGGTATATGGGTGCAGCAATAGCTGATCCAATCAAAACACCAGAGACAAGAAGCAGGTTGATCTTCATTTTGATTTGTACAATGTAAAAGCATGATCTTTGACGGCCTTTTTGTATCTTTTACAACTCGTTTATCAGCGATAAACGATATACATCTTTACTCGTCCTCTTGGAACAAGTCTTGGCTGATAAATATCCACTCTGACATCATTTTAAAGAAGAGCATTAGCTCTGACATGTTCCCAAACATTGTGATGATGCTGGCAAATGATAAATAGTGATACTCAGTTTAATAGGATTACAACTGCTATAGTAGAAGACTACATTACAGTGTCGAACATGCATTGGTTAAGTAGTTTCGTTCACCGAGACTGCTAATTTTTTATATATGGCACAACAAGGATTGGCCTTTGACACTTCTTTGTCCGCCGACAACAAACTACAACAGCCATGAACTCGCTAGGTATTCAACACTACCCATTTCCTGTCTCCAAATGCAGCAACAGAATGCTGATATTCGCCAATAGCCACAGTCTTTCGAACAGCAATGCGACCACTTGCAGGATCCAGTCGTTTGACGTCCATGCAGGCCATGAGGTACAACCAGCAACCATGCGACACACGATCGTCAAAGTCAATAACGATACCATTTCATATACGTAGCTTTACTTCAGGAGCACGTCGTTTTGCAGAACAACCACAGACTTCAAGACCTGATGTGGGAGCTTCTTCTTTATTCGACAATATCAAGGTGGAATCCGATAGTGCAGGTGAATCCACTGAAGATGTTGAAAAACAAGTATGTTGTTTTCTTTCGATGATTGTGTTGGGACTTATACATCATTCATAGTATCTATGGTCTTCTGCCAATATGAAAACAAGTCCTCGTAAGCTCAATATGCTTGCACGACAGATCCGTAACATGCCTGTGGATGAAGCTATCAAACAAATGGAATTCTCGCCCAAACGTACCGCCAAAAAGATTATGCACAACTTGGCATTTGCTCGCAAAAATGCAAAAGATCAACTTGGCATGAAGAATTTGGTTGTTGGTAAGTCAAAGAGAGATACATCTTGATTGCTTTCTGATCAAGGATGATCTATAGCACAAGCTTGGGTTGGCAAGGGACGTTATATCAAGCGTATTCGACCACATGGTCGTGGTCAATTTGGTATCATGCATCATCCTGAAGCACACATCAAGTTTTTACTCAAAGAAGCACCTATCAACAATCAAGACAAGACTTTCCGAAGAAATATTCGTGGATGGAAGGAAACTCAAAAGGTGTGGACCCCCTTGAAGGAGGATAAGCCCATTTACAACCCAAAAGCCTTTTACAACTGGTAGAAATATGTTAGTTATAGACTCGACTTGTATAAAAATTCACTATTCTGGAATTACTTTGGATCATGTGAAAGTGATAGTGTCTAGAGATATAGATAGGCTCTTTGTTCATCCATGTAGATCCTTGTATTCTTCTGGTAGAATACTTGGCTATGATTGCTTCACGTGGTCCTTTTGTATACTGATCATCAAGGAGTCTGGGTCACATTACATATCTAGCAACCAGTGTCACAACAAAACAGTGTGTCTCTATGTCAATAAACAATGTCGATCCTTTTCTACGCTGTCATTTATTACGATCTCCCCATATCTGATTACATTAATTGGTAGTGCATGGCTGCTTTCGAATTGAAGCTATGTACGTATCGAACCTGACGTTTGGGATAAAAAAAGTTTACTGATGCAATCAATCAACCTTTACAACATTCATGTTAACCAAAGAAAAACACCTGTCATGGTTATATACAGATCTGTTATTCCTGTACTAAAGTCCTTAAGACTGATGGTGACAATGGATGGATCTCTTTATTCAAAGTAAAGTTTTGCTACAAATGTGTGATAGCATCTAGTACTACATTAGTGCATTGACCATCTTCTTGCAGTTACACATACCATGAAGCCAGGAAGTTGCGAAAAGATGTCAGAGTCATCCATGAGCATGAAGCCGTAGTGTATATGAATGAACAAGTGTACCAAGCAAGTGAAATGATTCAATGACATGAAAGATGTACATGAATTGAGATATCAGGGGATAATGTACTGGTAAAATTGATGGTAGTAGTAGCGGCGAAACAGAACGAGACACCACCCCTCCTTGTCCATACTTACTTTTTTTCTCCCTTCCCATACACACACGCCTTGCCATGGATTCCGATTCTTCCTACTCTGACTTGACGCATCGATACAGTCCGCCTACGCCAGTTTCGCAATCCACCGCGTTCTATTACCGTGGTCACCAACAGTCAACAAGGAATAACAATAACGCTGCTCACGGATCTTCATCTCACCATCTTCCTGGAGTCAGTGACCTTGCCAACATCAAGGCCGATTTGGAACGAGTGCTGACACGTGCTGAAACACGATTGCGCCATTTACGTAAAGACTTTAACCACTTGGACAAGGACGTCAAGGTGCGGGAGACTGGTGGTAAGAGAGAACGAGAGAGAGTGTGTGAGCGCATATGAGTGTGTATGGTTGGAATGCATACAACTAACATCATCCTTTTGAAGGTGGTAGTGAAGGGAAAAAAGCAACTGGTAGTGGTTCTGGTAAGAACGTCAGTGTGATGATGGAAAAGATGCGCATGAAACGGGAATCCAGTAAGTCTTGACAGTTCCACAACAACAGATTGTCATGGCTAATCTTATTCAATTAGGTGAAGATGCATATTCACCCAGGCAAGGACAAACAGATCGACAAGCGTAAGTCATCGAGTTCACCAGAGAAAAGAAACTTGTTTATTCATGTGTTTAATAGGGCATTGGAAGCTTTGAGACAGCGTCGTCGTAGAGATAGCAGTACAGAGATTGATACAAAGCATGGCAAGTAGTTGATCTATTGGATAGTGATAGATGGAAGACTAATATGACATGTATAGCTCGTAGTGAATCACCACATCACATTGTCAAGATCAAAAAGCTGGATGACGCGCCTTCCATAGTGACACGTAGTGTCTCACCACCAGCATCTTCTGGGAAACATCATTTACCAAAACCACATGAGGTACATATATCTATCTCTTGTATGATATCGATATGCTAATAAGTATTAGATGAGTCAGCCAAAGAAGAAAAAGTCATCCAAGGCATCATCACGTGCGAATGGAGAAACACAGGGCAAGCATCACAAGGCAAAAGCAGCACATCAGGAGGAGTTGGACTTTGTGCGTGTCAAGGCAAAGGATCAAGTACCTGTAACGACATTCTGGAGTGCTATGGACTTTTATTTCCGGCAATTGACTGAAGATGATCGCAAATTTCTCTTGGAAAAGGCAAGTAGTAGTAGTAGTAGTAGTAGTGTATGATGCATATAAATGTAGGTGACTAACAAGGATTTGATTAGGGAGATGATGTCAAGCCATTTCTTATACCTCCACTTGGACAGCATTATTTAGAGACATGGGCCAATGAAGAAGCCAATGTAGTTCCACCTACTTCACGTGGACGATCCAATTCACCAGCACCCAACAAAGATCCAGATATATCCATGACTGGCAATGCTGCATCTTCTTCATCAGAAACACTACCACCAGAACGTGTACGTTATCTCAAACAAGGCGAAGCCATTACGGATGATTATTTGTTGACCGATGATTTGAGCTGTGGAAGCCTGACTGAGCGATTATTGAGCAGTTTGGTCTTGGAGGACTTGGTGGATGTGAATGAGATCAAAGCCATGGCAAGTGAAGAGGAAGAGGAGGAGGATGATGATCCCATGGATACAGATTCAGTATCTTCTTATTCTGGCGGACGTACGATCACTGAATTAGCACCTGATCCACCTGAAGACATTGTTGATTTCGAGGAAAGATTAAAACGGGAGCTACGTTATGCTGGTCTTTTCACAGATGATGATGTAAGTAGAAGGAAAACATAGGTGGATGGTAACATTGAATATGCCTTTTAGATTGATTGGAATGCACGAGAGGATGATGAGATTTGCGCTGAATTACGAAAGCTTGGACGTGAATTGGAGGAACAAGCCAAAATTAACGAGCATCGAAAGTCAAAGCTTCTTGAAGTGGTGGATCAACAATTACAATATGAACAATATCGCAGTGTGCTGGACACCTACGACCAACAAGTAGAACAATGTTACGCCAAACGATTCGTAAGTGACTTTTTTGGATGAAAACAAAATGATGTATTGACTTTTCTACTATAGCGAGTACAAAAGTCCAAGAAACGCAAAGCAACAGCTCCAAGAGCAGTGTTATCTGAGAATACAGTCAATGCCATGGAGAAACGACGCACGTGGAAGAATGAGCTTGGTCCTTTATTCGAAGATAAGAATATGACAATGCCTACCAAGTCAATATACGAGGATCAGGAAGAAGAAGAAACAACACCACCTGTCACTGATACAACAACACAAAAGTCATCCAACAACAGCAACAACAACAATGATGCTACTACCCAAGAACAATCTTAAGCCCCTCTTATCATCCCATCCGTATTCCCCCCCCCAAATCATCCTTCTTTCATCATGATCACTTTCTTTATATGTAAATGCTTTTATATTTCTTGTTGTCACCGTTGTAAATGTATCTTTCTAATAATCTTTCAAGTAATTGTGAAGCATAGAGTTTTATTGGTTGTTGGTGATGGGTACAATGAAAGTTCTTTGGCCGAGACCCTACATAGATCACAAGATGGATGTAATGGTGGCTGCAGCCAGTTCATTTGGAAATATAAAATGATGCATGTGGGCTTATATGTGCTATCGGGCCTGACAAGCGCGTAAAGAAGAAGGAAAGTAGTGTTTGAAATGCTCTTTGTGTGATAACTATAGTATGGATAATAAGAATGATATGGGTATATAATAAATAAAGGATGACTTAAAACACTGTAGATTGTCGTTTCTTCTGGAATGAAAGCACCTTTTTGATCTTTTTGGAGAAACCACGTCTCTTGAGTGACAATCGTGAAGCTGCACGTCTTAAACTTCCACCATCTTCTCTTGTTGAAGAAATGGTGCTTTCCATGTTGGGTATAGGTGGTGGTGGAGGAATGCCTGATGATAAACAATCCTTTGATTTGGAATGCATAGCTGATGTTGGTGTTGGGGGCACGTTAGAAGATGAGCAAAAGGAAGTTGTCCCGTCAGCCGATGAGCTGTCATGCATCACAGGTGGCACAAAACTTTGACGTTGTTCTTGAGTATCAATAGACCTGTTGCTGCTGTGGTGGATGCTGCTGCAGCTGCTTTTGTTGCTATGACTCATTCCACGAGCCGATTTCTTTAGATGAACATCTTTGGGTGGCACCATAGGTGCAGGTCGCGGAGGAGGAATAGGGATTTCGATACTTGCAACCACGGAACATTGTGTTTCGGATACTGCATTTGATACTATTGAGGATGCATATTGCTTGGCTTCAGCTTCTTCTTGGCCATCTAGTATATACAATTAGGCACAAATGAAAGAATGATTGTGAGTAGACATACCTTGTTCATCTGCAGAGCGAATTGGAGAAGATGGAGGTGGTGATGCTTTGGGTCGTTCCCAAACTTGTTGTAATTGAAGTGGAGATGATAAACGAAGCATGTAAATGAAGAATGGTTGTAAAGAAAAGAAAACAAGGGAAAAAAAGACCAGCTCAAGACATTTATATCAAGGGGAATATATGCATGCCCCAATCCGCATCAAGATGATGTCGAGTCGCCGCTTGTCTGGGTCATGCGTGTCATTTTGTTTACAGTTGCTGCATCATCATCAAGGCACATATTGCATTGGGGGTTGTAAGCTTTTGTACACCTCCTGTTGCTGCATCTCCATCATTATATCAGCTCACCAATGAGATATCAAGACAATTGTGTAAAACATGATGTATTATAGTATATTTAGCCACATGTACAATGGGTCATTGTTTACTTCTTTACTTCATCAACCTGACACAAAAGAACACGTGCATCTACTAGCTGATTTTCTTCGACTCGCATAGTCACAACGCCTTCATGACGACTGAGCAACTTGACTTCGGTCTTCATGGATTCAATGGACAACAAGGGATCATTCTTTTTGACCACGGTACCACTGGGAGCCAAGATTTTGAGAATTCGGCATGGCATGGAAGATGTATAAGGTGTCACTAAAGTTGCTCACGTGTCAGCATTTGTATCATGATCCAACAACAACAATCCATCCTCTTTTTACCTCGATCATCTTCAGCTTGTGCATCAGAAGTCTGCAAACGATCAAACTTGGCTAGTTCCACTGGATATCCTTGAACGAAATCATGCACAAAGTAGGTCTTTTCATTAATGTCGTAAATGTGCTCTGCCACATAAAAATAGCGTTGGCTACCATCTGGATGACACAATTAGTAAAAAAAGTGCTTCACATTCTTCTGCCCCTTCAAGTTTCATGTTTTTAACCTACCGATGCTGCAACGCACCAACCCAGCACATCCTTGTACCCCCTCGGGACCGGGAACTGCAGTACCATACTGTGCATCATACAACACAACCTGAAGATCAGGACCTGCATTCTTTTCCTCTGATAACTTGCATTGGAATTGATGCGATTTCTGTTGTTGACCTTGATAATTGTACTGAATCTCTACTTGCTCTTGGTTGTTGACTGTATATTTCTTGCTAGGTACACGCCACTTGACATTGCGCCAGTTGGGTTGGATATTACGCAAATGCACTCGTTGGGACTTTTGCACAATCCACTGGAATAATGTTGCTGCTATCACACTGCCTTGTACATCTGCCAATTGACGTTTGGGGAATAACTGCTCGCGTTCCAAAGGGATAAAGTTGGTATCAAAAGTGCCAGACTGGAAACGTGCATTGTTCATGATGCTCAAAAGGAATTTCTGATTTGTTGTAACACCCAAAATCACAGTACGAGCCAAAGCTGCTGACATGCGACGCACTGCTTCAGCACGTGTAGGAGCATGAACAATAATCTTGGCAATCATTGAATCATAATATACAGTAATCTCGGATCCTGTAGTACATGTTAGTATGACTATAGAATCTAAAGTCATGACATACCATCTTCAACACCAGTATCAAAACGTACACCAGGTAAACCAGTGGCAGGGCTCCATTTACGAATAAGACCAGTACGAGGACTAAATTCATTGTCTGGATCTTCAGCACACAAACGGACTTCAATTGCATGTCCCTTGAAAGGGATATTGTCAAGAACACCAAGCTCCTTGAGATTCACACCTTGAAGAAAGCATGTCAATCACATACAACCATGTTTCGAATAGATCATCAATTACCTTGAGCAACCAATAATTGCAATTCCACAAGATCCAAGCCTGAAATACATTCAGTAATGGGATGCTCCACTTGCAAACGTGTGTTGAGCTCCAAAAAGTAAAACTTTTTGGTTTTCTCATCCTATCACATGATACATGTCAATGACATAGCATCGAATATAGACAATTATTCTCTTACCAAAATGAATTCGGCAGTACCAGCACCAAGATATCCAAGTTTGCGACATAGCTCAACAGCAGCACCAGTCATGGCTTTACGTAATTCGGGATCCACAGCAGGTGATGGTGTTTCCTAGGATCATGATGATGAGATGGATTGTTCAAGAATGTGTTGGTGTCACTTACTTCGACGACTTTTTGATGTCTACGTTGAACTGAACAATCACGCTCATTGATGTGATATACATTTCCATATTTGTCACCAAAGACTTGGATCTACACAAGGATGCATTGTTGTGAGACCCGTGTGAACCCCATTATTAATGTCCAATATGCTTTACCTCGACGTGACGAATACTTTCAAAGTACTTTTCAATCAATAGCTTATCCGATCCAAAAGAACGCAATGATTCACCCTTGGCTGCTTCAATCTCTTCACGTAATCTAATCAATCTTGTCAATATCTTAAAAGTAGCATTCTTGTGTCACTTACTTGCTAGTATCATAAACAGCACGCATACCACGACCACCACCACCTGCAGAAGCCTTGAGAAGAACAGGGAATTCTATCATGCATCATCATCAATCACCTATCATTGCTTTCAAATTGAATATCCTTACCAATGCGCTTTGCTTCTTGTTCAAGACGTTCCACACTTTGATCATCACCATTGTAACCAGGGATCAGAGGAATAGTAGGTGCATGTGTCTTGATAAAGTTTTTGGCAGCACTCTACAACAATCACATGATGAATAAAAAAAGAACAACAACCATGGTTTCCACTGGATCGTACCTTGTCACCAATGGCTCGAATAGAATCAGGTGTAGGACCAATAAAGTTGATACCAGCTTCAAGTACTTTTTGAGCAAAATCAGCATTCTCGGACAAGAAGCCATAACCAGGATGAATAGCATCTGCACCAGAACGCTTTGTCAATGCAATGATCTTTTCGCCGTTGAGATAGGATTCTGCTGCCACTGAAGGACCCAAATGATAAGCTTCATCAGCGAGACGTACAAACGGAGCATTTTCATCACTACAAAAGATTGGGTTTAATCCAATGTGCCCCTGAACAATAAAGGACACACCCTACCTGTCAGAATAGACAGCGACAGTAGCAATGCCCATGCGACGACATGTGCGAATGACACGACAAGCAATTTCACCACGGTTGGCAATGAGGACCTTGTTGATGACTTGAGGAGCCATAAGAGTAGAGGAAAAGAGAAAGAAGAGTAACTAGTTGCCTGATGTGGTGGAAATGCGCTTATGGATCCGGCATGATTACCCCACACACCGACTTTTTAAGCTCAGTCATTCAAAAAAGCATGTGCGCTTATAACCAACCCCATGTGCGATTCGAATCCTTCATTTCCCTTACTTTCCTCCCCACCATGTCCATATGAAAACTAAACCATGCGTGAGATGTTTCACTTATTGGGGCGTATATCCCCCTTTTACCATGACTACTGCCTACATTATCCCTTATGATGACATAATATGTATCCCACATCATCATGTCTTCTTGGCAGCAGTCATGAAGACTAGGTCTTGCCACATATAAGTCAAACGGTGAATCATGGAAGATTTAATATAAGGACAAATAAATAAAGTCAAGGGGGGCTTAAAGGACAGTAGATGGCATACAGCATGTATGATAATAGTGTCGGTCAAATAATGAGAAATGAAGAATGATGCATGAAAAAGTGTGTGTGTGTGTGTCATTGGGTAAAAGAATGGCAGGGCATATGGGGAATGGTGATGGTGGTGATAAAAGTGGTTGGTGGGAATAAAAAACAAGATGCGGTATTAAATTGGGCTTGAAGGGGGTGTTTCTTGTTGAGAAGAAGGTGTAGTCGTGGTGACGGATGACCAGAATCGACCATAAAAGCTAGCTCGTTTGTTTGCCTTGGATGGATCATAACTCCTTCGTTTCATTTGCTGTTGTGCTGCTGAAGTGGCTGTTGTCGATCGTTTAGCAACGCCAAATGTCTCCAATTCAGCAATATGTAATTTGGCATCAGCAAGTAATTGTTCTAATTCATGACATCGTTTCTCAGTAGGTGTTGAACATGTTGCTTCATTGGATGATAGAGATCGATTGGACATGACAGGTCGTTGTTGTGATTGTTGCTGTTCCTGAATTTTGACAAGTTGCTTCTCATGTGCACGGACCGCCTTGTGATGATCACTCTCCATTTGCTCCATCTTGTTCTTCATATTGACCATCTTCTCAATAAGACCTGTTTGAGCTTCTTTTGCCATTTGATTCTGATGTTTCAACTCTTCATTCTGTTGTTGTAACTCAAAGTTGGATTCTTTGGCCTTGGCAAGCTCAGAACGTAATGTAGCTATATCATCAGGTTGTTGTTCAAGTCCCATCATAGTCATCTTGAGAGCGTCTCGTTCTGCTTCCACATCCATCTTGTCCATCTTTATCTGCACAAGCTCTTGTTTCACTTGAAGATGTTCATTCTGAATCTGTGACAGTGCTAAAAGCAGATCTTCAATTTGTTGATGCAGCATGGCAACATCTTGTCCTGGTGGTGTGGTTGCTGATGTAGTAGCAGTTGTTGTAGTAGTGCAAGAACTTTCATCTGTTGAACTGGAGGAGGATGATGATGAAGCGCGCTTTCGTAACCAGCTACTGGATTCACGTTTCTTCTTCTTGGCATTGTTGTTGTTATCTGATTGTTTTGACCAAAAGTTGAAACGTACAGCAAGGACCTGCTCTGTTTGCTTCTGCTCTTGTTCGACTTCTTTGAGATAAAGCTCAGCCAAGTTGTCAATCTTTTCACGCGTGATCAGTCCACTAAGCTCCATGGCGTCATTGATCATCATGCTGGCGTCATCACTGTATGCAAGGTGTAACTTGGAAGTGACAAGATCAAGAATGTCTTCAAATTCAGTCATTTCCAATAGCTGATCTTGGGATCGTTTCAATAAAGCAATGGCTATTCGCATGATAGTTTCTGCTGCTCCTTCGGCAAAGATAATGTCGTAAATGCGCATGACAAGTGATATTGGAAATGCATATGCAAAGAGTGTCAAGAACCATTGTGAAGCGTACATGGGTGCATGAACTGAATGATCGGCAAGATGATCTGATAATTCAGGCAGGATTTGTGCTAGTAAACTGCTGAACTGATACAATCGTAATTGTAATCCTTCCATATTCAATGTAAACATGGTTCGCATCTCATATGTTTCCATCAATCGCACAAAGACACAAAAGGCTTGTTGTTCAGGCATCTAAAAGGTCCAATAAGTATGTTTACTTGTATACTTGAAGAAATGACTTACATTCATCAATAAAGGACCCACCAAGAAAGCAAGACCTTGACAATAGCCGACATGTGAATCATACAAGCTATAAGCCTTGAGAACGCGTTCGAGTGCTTGTTGACCATCACCCCCTTCTTGTTTGAACATGTCAACACTGGGAAAAGTACGAGCAAGATCACGTTGAATGATACGTTCATAGGGAGAATGTTCGGCTACCAATTGACCATAAACTGTTTCCAGATGTAAGGATGCACTCTGAGACATTGCCTAATTGATTGCATAAGTCGGTGTTGATATTTGGAAAGGAGGGAACACACATACCTGCCAAATGACACCTCGAAGCTTGGATGGGATACCAGCCTTCAGTTTGGCCGAGAGTAAATGAGGCAACTTTGTAGCAACAGCACCAAAGTCATCAATCAAAGCTGTCCAAAACTCCCAATCGATATCTTCTTCAGAGTGGTTGTTGTCGGTCACCAAGTTCTGCATAGTGGACAAGTGTGCCTTGAGCTCGTTTGACTGAATACACACAGACTTTGGATCCTCATCGAGCATAGCATTCTGTCGTTCCACTTGAGCAATAATAAACTCAATGGAGCCCTATTGTTTTGTATAAGTTGTCATTGTTGGGTGGTAATGCTGGTGTGTTTACCTGTGGTGGCAAGTTGGCATTCTCTTCTTCAAGGCGTGGTAACAAGCGCACATCTGACACGGCTTTGTTGTTGCTGCCATGACCAACATTCGAAGCTGTTCGACGACGTTGGTGAAGCGTCATACTGGGAGTTCTTGTTGGCGTAGGACCCATACCAAAGCTTGTTGTACGTAAACGACGATGGTGTTGAAAAGGAGTGCTTTTCGAGCTGTTCAGGGCAGATGATGATGATGGTGTTGTTGGATCAATTTGCTGTTGAGGATGGATTCCAACTGTTGCTTCTCGTTGCTGCCAAGCACCAGCTAGTTTGGATGGTGAAGAAGGTGGAGATAGAAAGAGATCATCATTGGGTGGCATAACTAAAGATGATAGTAAACAAGAAAAAGAGAGAGTTGAAGGAAATCCGCATGGATGAGCTAACTTTTTACACACAAAAGATGTTGTAATTCCCAATATGGTGAAGGATCTTTCTTCTTGCGTAACAACAAGTATGCAATCCCAAATCTGTCATCATGTTGCCCGCCAACTTGCCTTTTACTCTGAATAAAACATCCCCTTGAAAGATCCTATCCTCGTGGATATACAAGGAGAACAAGGAGATAGCTTGTTATGGGGAATATCTTTTCATGACAGTCTCTTTACATCACAATGCAGTCTTTTAATCGAATCATTGATCGCGGAGATACAGCTTTGTACACATTAGAATGTCTGTTCACGAGCTTGCACAATGCACAATCGTTCCACTGGTATAGATACAGATATGTATTACAAATCGTTTTATGTGTGTAGCCAGTAAAGCATAATCAATATAATACAAGTAGATATAACACCAGCCATAATCAAAGTATCTCGCTTTCTTCGTGTATTGATACGACTAATCAGATTATTGATCCCTGGTATACGACCTAACAATTTCACTTGTCAATTCCTTTACTCCTCACTATCTCCCTCCATTTATGGATACACACCGATGACACCGCCGACCCGATTGTTAATGTTACGAAGCATTCTTCCTTGATGTGATATATCTTGTCGAGTTGCATAGGCTTGTCTATATCCTCCAATGTCAATCCATCCATCCTATCATCATAATTCCTCATGACTTACTCCAAAATCATATCCGTCATACGATGCGAGCCTTCAATGCGATTCCTTTCGGATAAATAATAGTCTGATCCATTTTCATTTGTTGTGTTGAATATCCTTCCAAAGAGTGAATGTTATTGAATGATCCACTATCCATATAAAGCGTATACCTGATTTCATCTTGTACTTGATTCATTAGATTGGCTCGATCTTGTGCTGCTTTGATATTGGACTATTGGAACAATAAGAGATTCAGTCTTCTTCATGCCGACAATGAACATACCTTGACACGTCGAAACTCCTTGTTGTAATCAAGCAAGATATCCTTGTGTCGTTCCAACATGTGTATCATGGAAGGATTGGTAGGTGTTGCACTAGGTCGATCCAATACTTGACCCATGGATGTGATGATGGATTGTAACTGTTCTTGTGTAAGAGACATATGTAATCCATATCAGTTGGTTACTTACCTTTCTTAATAGCTCTTCTGTTTCTAGTTCTTGACTCGGCTTTCCCATACTATTCATGGCAATGGCATCGGGACTTGTAGAAGGTGGCGAAGAAACAGATGCACCAAGCTTGGAAAGTGTTGCCAGTTTGAGCTCGATTTCGTTTTCGACTTGGCGAGCTTGTCGTCTCAACTGATCCCAAGATAACGATGCATTGGAAAAGGAGTTTGGTACTGATAGATCCCCATCGTCGTCATTGTTGGTTGAAGGCACCATAACTGAAGGAGATGACGGCATAGAGATGGCGGTGCTGCTGCCAGTACGGTGCATAGTGTTGGAAGAAAAAGCGACGACTTGTTCTTGCCTCCGCTTGGCTCACCTTGAATTCCCGATGTAGATTGTTGACATTGTAGTATCCATGAATGTATCAACATTTTCCGTTACACACTTTTCTCATTCTTCTTTCAACCTGACATTACTTTCCTTTCTTATCGATTCATTAAAGCAATCATGTGCTATTGGCACAGTGGTCTCGTTCATGGATGATGTTGACGTCTTTATTAGCCAAGGACTTCTACCTGATCCACACCATTAGCTAGCATTCTTCCCAGTATATAAGCCTAACGAATGATACCTGGTTCCGGTGGATGTTGTCATGTTGATTGATTATGCAACACACATTATGCTGAAAGAAGTAATAAAGCACAACATATCACAATCTATTGTTGTTGTTGGCGTGAAGCAGACCATTTTTTAACAAGATAGCATCTATAGAACATCCAGGATAGATTGAATATGGACCCTTTTGACCTGTCTTGTTAGCATTAGCAGCTTTTCAATCAATGCATTCTATTCCTTGTTTCCATGCCAGACGTGATTGCTTCTCACCACGGCTGTGGAAGTTCATGAAAAGTAAAGTCGTTTCACCAAAAACGCCAATACACAGCAAATATTTTGAGAATCCATGTCACGTTTGGGACATGTTTATATAAGTCTCTTGGTTCCCCTCGTTGGGGACTTTACTCTTTTCCTCCCTTGCTTTACAAAGAGCCCAATCATGACCAATAGTGCACAGCAGCAGTATCAGGAAAAGATTGAAACTGAGAATACAGAGCGCAATACCCCGTACAATGACCCTGAAAGCATCAAGTACAATAATGCTGAAACTGCGACATCACTCTCGGATCCAGAAAAGGACAGCAGTAATAAGATCCAACGTCCTTTTGTCAAATCCCCTGAAGAAAGTAAGCTTGTTCGGAAAATCAGGTTTACATTGATGCCATTCATTATATTTGTTTGCATGTTACAGGTGGCCAATACATTATTACATCGTGTTTCATGACCTTGTTGCTTACATGGACCATGTAGATTGCAGATAAGGTTGCTTTAAACAGCTCAGCTGTACTTGGGCTTTATGAAGACACGGGAATTACTGGCTCGCAGTTTAGTTGGTTAGGATCCATTTATTTCATTGGTCATCTTGCGTGCCAGGTAAAGCACTGGAGGAACAATGATCATTGCTTCTTTATGCTCACATCACAATGAAAGCCTATCAACAACATTCTCATTCAAAAGCTTCCTGTTGGCCGATATCTTGGTGCATGCATATCTATTTGGGGATTGGTGAGACACAATGACAGAAATCTCAAGATTAAGAGATTGACATGCATTTAGGTGATGCTAGGCACGGCTCTTTGTAACACATTTGCTCAATTGATGGCTGTACGCTTTTTACTTGGTCTTTTCGAAGGCACTGCATTTCCATGGTATGTCAGGACATCATGTGACTTGATCCAAATAACATGTTGCTTACATAGTGTGTACTTGATTGTCAATACATTGTTTCGTCGATCAGAACAAACATCCATGTATGGACTTGTCTTCATGGCAAATGGATGCGGTTCCATTTTTGGTGGTCTTGTTACTTATGGCATATCACAAATGGGACATCAACATGATATCATGATGTGGCGATGGTATAAGTTGGTATGTATCATAGGAGAGGATTGAATCACTCAATGTCTTGTTTCAGGAATCATATCATCTTTGGCTCTATGACGGTACCACTTGGCATCTTGTGCTTCTTTTTCCTTGTTGACAATGCCAAGTCATGGGTGCTTCATTTGACTGAGGAGGAAAAAGCAATCACAGAAGATCGTATACAAGATAATGCAGTTGTGAGACATCAAAAGATCAAGTGGAGTCAAATACGGGAGGCATGCAAAGAAATACGACTATGGTGTATCTGTTTAGCCAATCTTGGACTTAATTTACAAACTGGCGCTCTTCAAGTTTTCAGCGCACAATATATCAAACAGCTAGGTGATTTCACAGTACGCATGATTGTATAGCCAATACATAATGTTTTTGATTGACATTTGGTATTACATAGCCTGGTGAATCCATCTTGCTCAAGATACCTACAGGGATTGCCACTGTTCTTGGTGTGGTATTCGCAACACTAGTAGCAAGACGTACAAGACAAATCTGTTATACAGGTGCTTTCATGTCTACTGTGTGTTTGGCAGGTTGTATTATCCTTGCCGTGGTGCAATCTGGACCTGCCAAGCTGGTAGGTGTTTATCTCTGTTATGGCGCAACAGGTGGATATAGTCTTCTTGCTACTACGATTGGTGCCAACATCTCTGGATACAGCAAAAAGATCTTTTATAATGGTGCATATGTCACATTCTTTGGACTTGGCAACTTTATAGGTCCCCTAGTGATGCTCGATTACCAAGCACCTAGATACATTGGAGCCATGACTGGATTTTGTATTGGCAATGGTGTAGCTATCGTTTGTTTTCTTATCATGCGATTGTGGATGGCAAAAGAGAATCGTGATCGTTTAATGAATCCACCAGCTGAAGCAGTTGATGCTCATCTTGATTTGTCAGATCGTCAGAATCGAAACTTTATCTATAGATTGTAGTATTACTACATAGTTTAATCAACGTTGCACTAAACCAGTTTGCTTGAATGGCTGCTTTATGCTATATTTGTACGCTTGCCACCTTGCAATGCACTGGTCGTCATTCTCATTCTCAAAAGGCACCACGATTGACTGTGCAGTTATGAGGAAGATTTCTTACCACTATGGTAGAGTAATGATTGGCTTATGTAAATTGGAGCTTGTTAATATCTAATAAGGACGTCAAGCATCCATACTACTGGAAAGAAAAAGATGTCCTGGAACTGGATTGACTAAGATGTGGGCAATGATTGCACCTTCACATGTAAAATGACTTGTTTTGCTACAATATCTTTTATTTACTTTTGCTATCTGTTATCATGATGACAATGCGTGATGGAAAGATGGCGCTTGTATTGGGCATCAGATTGTTCAGGTGTCAAATTAAACTTGGCGGCAGGTATGGATGGATTGGAGGGGAATTTATCTTGGGGACGCAGCAGCGAATTTTGGGAGACAACTGCTTTTCTCTTTTCTTTCAAGCTCATACTCACTTTACACGTACACGACTCCCATTCACGCCATGCATTCAAGGTATGTGTTGCAAAGAAGCTCATGTTGGGTTGTTGTATTCATACAGTTGGGCACATTCATAGGCAACAAGTGTTCAAGCGGACTGGGTGGTTGTTGTAGCCAGACGTGTCGCTGTTCTGTTTCGTTGTTATGCCGCTTCAAGTTTGGTGCCTCCAGGTGCATTCAAAGAGCTCAATGCTGTAGCAGAACGTGTTGCATTAACCGTTTAGACCTGTTGTAGACTTCAAAAACAAACGCAACAAGACTTTGGCTGTTTCTTTTGGTTTGGCTTTGACTACTACACTATGGCTTCTGCTTGCGACACAAACAAGGTCTCTTTACGTTGTACACGTTACCATGGTGCTGTTATATATGAAGAAAGGCAAGTAGAATGACAAAAGCTCTTTATTTTGTATGTGTACACTAATATAAAGTGATCAGGTTTCTTTGGTCAGGCAGTATGCAACTTTGGGCATCTTCATCTTCTTGGGTTCGACTCCCAGCCTGTATCTATCAGTGGCGTTTATGACCTGAAGAGGATGGATGAGAACAAGTATGAGCCTGAGCACTATCAACGTGGCATCTTCACTTGACGCGAATCAAACTGGCTTTGGATGATATCCGTGCAGTGCTTATGCTCGTGGATGGTGATTTGGTCATGTGAATTCCTGCATTGGGTGTTACTGGAGATCATCTTCCAATACAAGGCTGATCGATGAACCTGTCCAACATGACAGCAACTACAACCAAAATTGACGACAATGACACAACCAAAGCGTTCTCTCTTGGCAAGATGTTGTTGATTACATCCTATATGCTGTTGGCATGGAAAAGGAAGATGAAGGATCTCATTACTATATTGCACGATGAAGACGACGATGATGGATTGTTCATTACAGCTAGGACTTGCATTTGGATAGCTTATCATCAATACTACAATAAGATCATGTTGTGCTTCATGCATATTTTATTACATACAGTGATTTTGATTCATGTGGTGCTGAGAAGTAGTAGCAATGATGTCCCTATCAGCAACGATGATGATGACTTTGGATAATTCTTGTAGTAGTAGATTGGGTGTCCTAATTCATCCATATACATCCACATTATCATGTACTTTTGTTTCATGTGCTCATTGTAAGATTGTACTTGGAAAATGGTGTAAGCAAGCAGAACGAGAAAGTGAAGCGTGATAGGTACTTTCTAACAGGGGACAAGAATAAGAGAGAATAAGAATGACGATACTATTATCAGTATAGCAGTAAAAGAGGATAGGACGTGAACATGATCTTAGTGAAACTAAGAAAGTACTACTTGACAATCCCAGGGATTCACACACATTGATGACATGCTTGATGCACAAAGCAGCAGTACACCACTATCAAGATTCTCGACCATCATCAATCAATCATTGCATTCTTTTCCTTGCTTCCACTCCAGTTTTGATTGCTTCCTACAACCATTGTGAATAGGGTTGGGGATGTGCATGAGAAAAAAGCAAAGGCGTTTTGCTAAAACGCCATTTTACACTAAATATTTTGGAGAATCGCATGTCACGCTTATGGAATGTCTTTCGAGATTGAAAGTTTCTTTGTTCCTCTTGTTTACGGACCTCTTTTTTACCTCCTTTGCTTTACAAAGAGTCCTATCATGACCAAGCATGTACAACGACAACAGCATCAGCAAGAAAAGAATGAAACTGAGCATTCAGAGCATATGACCACGTACCTTGATAATGAAAGTACCACTTACAATGATCCTGAAAGCGCGACAGCAATATCGGATCCAGAAAAGGAGAGCAGTAACAAGATCCAACATCCTTTTGTCAAATCCCCTGAAGAAAGGAAGCTTGTTCGGAAAATCAAATTTACAGTGATGCCACTTGTTGTATTTGTTTGCGTATTGCAGGTAGCCAGTCCTTTGTTACATCGTGTTTCATTGCCTTGCTGCTTACATGGATCGTGTAGTTTGCCGATAAAGCTGCTTTAAGCATTTCAGCTGTATTTGGTCTTTATGAAGAAACAGGGATTACTGGCTCGCAGTTTAGTTGGTTAGGATCCATTTTTTCTATTGGTCACCTTGTGTGCCAGGTAAAGCACTGGAGAACAATGACCATTGTTTCTTTATGCTCACATCACAATGAAAGCCTATCAACAATATACTCCTTCAAAAGCTTCCTGTTGGCCGATACCTTGGTGCATGCGTATTTATTTGGGGATTGGTGAGACACAATGACAGAAATTTCAAGATGAAAAGATTGACATGTAATTTAGGTTATGCTAGGCACATCTCTTTGTAACACATTTCCTCAATTGCTGGCTGTGCGCTTCTTACTCGGTCTTTTTGAAGGCACTGCATTGCCATGGTATGTCAGCACATCATATGACTCATACATCCAAATAACATGTTGCTTACAATAGTGTGTACTTGATTGTCAATACATTGTTTCGTCGATCAGAACAAACATCCATGTATGGGCTTGTCATCGTGTCAAGCGGATGGGGATCCATCTTTGGTGGTCTTGTTGCTTATGGTATATCACAAATGGGACATCAACGTGGTATCATGATGTGGAGATGGTGAGAAAAAGTTGACTTGCACCATAGGGTTAAATCACAGCTAAATGCCTTGTTTCAGGAACCATATTATCTTTGGATCCATGACTGTACTTGTCGGCATCTTGTGCTTCTTTTTCCTCATAGACAATCCCAAATCATGGATGCTTCATTTGACTGAAGAAGAAAAAGCAATTACAGAAGATCGTATACAAGACAATGCAGTTGTGAGACATCAAAAGATCAAGTGGGGTCAAATATGGGAGGCATGCAAGGAAATACGACTATGGTGTATTTGTCTAGCAACACTAGGACTTAATTTACAGAATGGCGCTCTTCAAGTTTTCAGTGCACAGTTTATTAAAGAACTAGGTGATTTCACAGTATGCATCATCCTATAGCCAATACATAAGTGTTGTCAATTGACATTTACTATTACGTAGCCAGGTGAATCAGTCTTGCTCAAGATACCTGCAGGCACTGCATCTTTTCTTTTTGGAGTCTTTGCAACAGTGGTGGCAAGACGTACAAGACAAGTGTGCTATACAGGTGCTTTCATGTCGGTTGTGAGTTTGACAGGCTGTATTATTCTTGCCGTGGTGGAATCTGGACCTGCCAAACTAGTAGGATTCTATATCTCTTGGGCCTTGACAGGCGGATATAGTCTCCTTGTCACCACAGCTGGTGCCAATGTCTCTGGATACAGCAAAAAGATCTTTTATAATGGTGCTTCTTTCACATTTTATGCACTAGGCAACTTTATAGGCCCCTTAGTGATGCTCGAGAATCAAGCACCTAGATACATTGGAGCCATGACTGGATTTTGTATCGGCAATGGTGTAGCGATTGTTTGTTTTCTTATTATGCGATTTTGGATGGCAAAAGAGAATCGTGATCGTTTAATGAATCCACCAGCTGAAGCAGTTGACGCTCATCACGACTTGACAGATCGTCAGAATCGGAACTTTATTTATAGATTGTAGTAGTACTACACACTTCATCTTCTTTGATCAATGTTGCACTATGCCCAAGTTTTCATCTCTGTCTTTAAGTCAATGCTGTAATGTTGGAAAGAGTAGTTGTATTATTGGTTGGTGTTGTGATGCATTGTGATTTCATACAGCAATGATCAGCTTTGAAGCGAGGTGCTTTATTCCCTTGTTATTCTCCTGATGGGGTATGTGTTACCTGGGATAGCCTTTGACAATCATTGCACACTTGTGCAAGCCAAAGATCATTGTTACATCACACCAAAGCAGGATGCTAGTTCCATCCCTATATACACAGCCAAACTTCCATCATATCAAGCGACAAGACATGTTCAAGAGATCAACTTGGAATGACTATTATGACACAACAATAGATAAACATGAAGACTACTAGTATCTTTATACGAAGAAAGACGAGACTTGGGTTGAGGCAGTAAGTTATTAAAAGGCTGTACAAAAAAAAAGTGGTGAGAGCAAGAAGCAAATGGTCATTAAGAATTCCATATGCGGTGTTCCTTGTTTTTCTTTTCCAGAGAATGCATGCTTTGTTGTGTGTGTTTTGTCGTATAATGAAGAAAAAGGGTTGGGTAGGAAAGATGATGTCATGATAAGGATGAAATAGAGCAAGGTATTATTACATAAGAGAGGATGCGGCATGAAAAAGAGTATCAATCTCAGGTACCAGGTTGATGAACTTGTGAGACTTGGGGGTATGCGGATGGTTGTTGATGTTGATGTTGCAGTAAAGCAGGTTGTGGTGCCATAGAAGTATTAACCGATGTCATATGCTGCTGTTGCTGTTGTTGTTGTTGTTGTAGCATAGCCTGCTGCTGCTGATGGAAAAGTTGTTGTTGACGAAGCATCATTTGGTGTTGTTGATGTTGTTGTTGACTAGTCGGGATATTGCCTTGTTGAAGTGGTAATGACTGGTTATAAGAAAGTGGTAACTGATTATGAGATTGCATTGGCGTATTCGTAGCTGATCCTCCTGCTGTATGTTGTGTCTTGACAATAGGTGATTTGGTAGCTGTGGTGGTAGCAAAAGCTTGTTCATTCGAATTGGCGTTGGCAGCGGCGGCAGCTTTCTTTTCTGCAGCTGTTTTTTTGGTGCGAGTTGATTTTTGACGTGTCAACTTTGGCCGATCTTGTTTTGATTCTCTTTTGGGTACTTTGACCTTACCACCCGATCCAACACTACCACCAGTAGTACTAGTAGTAGTGGCACCATTACTCTTGGCTCCTGTCATTTCTGGATTCTTCATATTCGCTTCATATGCCAAAGCATTCAAGCTCTCTAATCGGATACATCAATACAGAGCCATTGCGTACATGATGATTGAATGCATACCTCTTGGTCCAATATTAGTCACCATAGCATGAAAGATCACTTCATCCATTCGACACATCATTTCAGCCATCTAATGACAATCCATCAGTGATCCACATGATATCTTTGTACCATTCTCACCTTGAGCCAGTCATACATCTTGCCAGGAACACCCCATTCATTGACAGGTGAATCAAGTTGCATGCTTTTGGCAGCTGCTGCTTTGGCTTTGTTGGATTTGGGTGTGTTTGCTAGTATTTCAGCCATTCTGGTACGCTCCATGTATTCTTCATGCTGACTGCATTTGAATTCCATCCATTCAATCTTAAAGACACCATTGTGCATACGTCGAAAACGAGTATTCAGTGATCCTGTTGAAATGACCTATAGAATACAAATATGGATGAATACGATCCTCCTTGAAAGAGACTTCCCATCTTACCATATCTCCTTGTTGATAACGATGAATCAAGCTTGCACGAGGACAATCAACACTGACACTGTCATCCGTCTTGAATGTCTCATTCAGCCTTTCCAGAGTCATTTGAATGGAGGATACTTGACAAGTGTATTGCTGCAAAAAGAACCTTGCTATGGTAGGTCGATCCAATTCTGGTATAAAAAAAAGACATGTGCAAGTTTGGTCGTTAGCCCATTCGGCAATATGGGCTGGGGTGCCTCACCATAAGTCTCGTGTGTATTCTTTTGTGTACTCCATAAGTCCATCTTGAGCATACTTGGGGTGGTAAAGAAGTCATCGACAAACTGATACCAAAAAGCAGGTGCTGTTGCCTAGTAAAAAGTGAGAAAATGGACATGATAATCAACCCCCCCCCGCATTGACTCCACACCCCTTGCCATCCCAATATCCCTCTCTCTCCCTTAAACACATACACACACGTAAACACGTAAAAGAAACACACATACCTGTTCACCAGGACTAATCATATCTGCAAATTCCAATAATCGTAATACAGCTTGTCCTGAAGATTGAAGTCTAAATACGCGTATGTCAATTCTCCTTTCCTACTATGAACCAATCAGATCACTCACTACCTTTGTGGTTCCATGACAAATGCAGGCTTTTGTTGTTGATGTTGTTGTTGCATGGATGATGGTGGTAAAACACCTGGTTTGGTATTAGGTTGACCATTGGGTAAAGCTGCTGGTTGAGGAGACATTTCTTGTTGAACGGCTGCCATACCAACACCACTTGTTGGAAGCTGTTGCTGTGGTGGTAGCTGTTGTTGAGCAACTTGTAACTGATGTACACCAGTAACTTGAGGAGGAATAGCTGCACCTGATCGTGCGGCAGCAGCAGCTGCAGCAGCTGCTTGTTGTTGCTGATGGTACATCATCATACGCTGACGTTGGTGAAAGAACTGTTGAACCTGATACTGCGCATGGCCTTGAAGTTGTTGTTGCATGGGCACAGGGGGTTGTTGCTGTTGTTGAGTAGAGACGGGTTGGGAGTGTTGAACATGAGGAGTTTGTGGTAGTGCTGGTGGTGGTGGCGGTGTCTGGTGATGTTGAGCCAGCTGTGCAGGCAATTGCTGTTGTGGAGTGGGAAGAGCACCTGTTGACATGGAACGTTCAGTAGAGATTGCGTAAGCGGATCACACCAGAACAAAGAACGACGGATGCAAGAAAAAAGGTCCCAAAAAGACGTTGCTGCTGCTGCTGCTTTAAAGTTTTGGCTCACAAAGGCAGAAGAAAGGAAAGAGAAAATGGGAGTCCTCGCTTCTCTCTCTTTTCACTTGTTCACTCACACGGAGTTTCCACAACTGGAAGGCACTCAAAAACTATACACTAGTCAACTATCCACACATCTTCTTGCTCTTTCTTTTCAACATTACAATCACACGCTTTTATTATGATGCACCCCAACAACATGGTGTTCATGTTCTTTCTTCATCACTGCAAAAGCAACACTGCTGACGCCATAATTACCAAAGATGGTTGTAACGGTGCTGCATGTACTACCGACAATAATCATGCGGAAAAAAGAAGCCATAGCTAGTACTAGTCATATTCATCCCATCCTTGATCCTTGTTGTTAGAATAAATAATGCATCAAGCTTGCAGCTGCAGGGTAAACATGCATGTTGAGCACAAACAATCATGTCAGTGTGCTGGCTGCTGGTTTAAGCACCATCACGGATACCTTTACCCGATGTCATCATTATGCTGTATTGCTTGTTCAGAAGCAGAGAATACCTTATCCTTGACATGAACAATCACTGATGTACATTAGTGTACATAATCTGGCTTATAGCGTTGTCAACATATATACATCGTAAAAGTCCCTTTCCTATTTGATGTGACCAAGGGCATGTTTGCAGGGTCCTGAGCCATAAAAGTCCTTTTAATGCATGTTACACAACGAATGCTAATTGTCTTTGTACAAAGGAAATACCAAATACCGGTATTATGGATAACTTGTCAAGAGCAAAAAAGGTAACATTGTTTACAACTATGACTATCTAATGACAATATGTGCAGTGTGTGTGTTTTGGAAAGTTTTTAAATATCAACACGATCCGTGAACCATTAGGTAAGTAAAGGGAATCTGCAATGGGTTGTGTACAGGTATGTAGAGAGCAAAAAAAGACAATTAGATTACATGTTGTAGCGTTGGGAAAGAGCTTGTCGGCTAGATGGTGATAAGGCACGCCAGGTTTGCTGCCATTGTCCTTCTGTCAACAAATTCTTGTATCCCGATAAGATCTCAGCAAATGACTTGTGCAATGCTTGAGAAGGACGTTGCCAACCTGCCATCACAGTCAATAGAAACACAAGTTGCTATATGAAATTGGCATGTTAGATACAATAAAAAGTTCGAGTCGAAGGATACATACATCTGCAATGCCTTGTGGATTCGCTTTGATTACTTGACACAATCCCTGAAACGCTGTATCCTTTTCTTCATTCTCTCGAGGAAGCAGTAATGATCGTTGTAGCCAAGGTTTGATAAAGACATGTAAATGACGTGCAAGAATCTCAGGACCCGATAAGCCTAAACGACCAATAGTAATCATTGTATTCTCCATGATAGTCTCTTGAACGCCTTGGTTGGCCAGCAACGGGAGTAAGCGTTGTAAAAGTGGTTCAATAAAGGGTTGCATATCAGGACCCCATGCCATGGCTATTTCACCAGCTGCCCAAATGGCATTATTGGCTACAGATGCAAGAGCAGGATCATCACTGACTTGTTCGACAAGTTCGGGTAAGATTGTTGGCAAGAAATTGCGAAGGCGTTCAAAACATGACATGGCAAGATCTCCAATCAATGCATAGGTTGCTTGCAACACTTCAGTCACAGGATCCTAATCACCAATCAATGCATAAGATTCATGGATAGACAACATCGCGTGTTTGGGAATACTTGCATGAATACAAACAGAAAGTAGTGATAATAATGGCGGATCAGAATTGGCAACAAGAGGATCCACAAGATGACCAAGACCTTGGACAAGGCCAGATAAGAGATCTAAAGCAACCACCATGAATTCCATATCAGGTGAATCATACTGATCTGGGTTTTGATCTGCCAAAAAGACTTGATGAAGAGTAGTGGCAACAAGTTTGACACAACGCGTAAACACTGGTTCGGCATAAGGTGCAAAGACTGTTCCTAGAGCTGCAGTGACTGATGACAAGCACTATTATCAAGATTTAATACATCATATTGCTTTGTTGTGTTTCACATACCTCCAGTAATGGGAATAAGTCAGTGTCATGATCCGATAAGCTGTTCCACTTTTCAATCAAAGGTGGCATCAAAAGCATGAGACATTGGGGCTGATTTAATGCTGATCCCACTGATTCTGCAAGTGTCCCGAGAGCGTCATACAAGATCAACAAGTTTTTGTGCTGATATGTCTTGAATGCAGTTGTCAAATTGACCAGAATAGGTTCAAGATAAGGTACAAGCTCAAATGTTGCTTCTTCTTCCAATGTTGCAAATGCAGAGCATGCAGCTTCTTGCACACGTTTGTTCTTGTCAAGAATGCGTTGTAGTAGACTGAAAAGCACAGGTTCAAAGAATGCTCGACGACCATCCGGAGTACTTGCTTGTTCCACACACCATGTAGAGAATCGTCCCAATGCCCAGCATGTGATGGATCGGATGAGTGGCTACAAGTAAAACGAGTCAATATGTTTTCACTCTTTTTCTCCACATGGTTTACCTTTGTATCTCCTAATCTTTCCAACAAGTATGGCATCATCTGTGGTAAATGAGGTGCGATATCATCCATGCCACCTTTCAAAATATATATAAGTCAATGTGCCATTTGTACCCAAAGATGACTTACCTTCAGCTGCAGCTCCTAATGCCAGAATTCCACTTTCACGTTCTTTCCAATCATCACTGAAGAGATTATGATTGAGTAGAGGTAATAATACAGCCACAACTTGTCCACTGTAGGTTGTCGAAAGTACATCCAATGCTGCAGCACTACACTTGCGTAATGTCCATTCCGAGTAAAACTCATCATCATCCAAATCTTCATCTTCGTCATCATCATCTTGATCTTCGTCATCATCATCCATATCATGTTGATCAGGTGTTTGTTGTTGATTACGATCTGTTGTAGTATCTCTGTGATGTAAACGTCTTCCAGAAGTCCTTGGTCGAATATCTTGTTCATTGTCAGGGATATGTGCATCATCTTCATCACCACCCAGCATAAAGAGATCTGCTTCAGAATACACCATACGTCGTAACAAGGCAGGGACAATACGATCCAAATAGGGAATAAGACGCTCATTCATATCTTGAAGACTGGCAAATTGCATCCAAAAGTCACATGCTTCCAAGGCCACTTGTTCATTCTCATCTTGCATGCAATAAATCATGTAGTCAATGACGGCTTCAATGGATGGTGCCAATTTGTCAGGTCGTGCTTCAAGTACCAATACCAAGGATCGACATACTTCTTGACGCACTTTAGAATGTTCATCTGTAGCACGAGCGAAAAGAGCAGCAAGATAATCCTCCATGACGCACATTAAAGACTGTGAATGCAACATGATAAATTGACTGGTGGCTGTGATGGCAAGAACGCGTAATTTGGGATCTGGATTGTGAAAGAACTGGATAAACTTGGGAATCATTGTGTTGAGTGGCCGTACACCATCAATTTCTTGATCCAAATCGCGTGCTGCATCTTCACATATCTTGGCCAATGCATCAAATGCCATCTAAATAAGAACTAGTCAATAAGATTATCCAATAAACAACAGTGAATGGATACTTGCTTCCACTGAAACAATATCGGGGCTATCAAGTTTCTCCACTAGTACTTGCAGAATATGGGGCCAATTATGTGCCTGACCCTGTGTAATGATGGCTGTAATGACTGATCCCACTGTACGCCTTACATTGATATCAGGATCAGGTTGTTCTAATGCTTCAGCACAACACTGCTTAACATGTTCCAGTACGTTGGGTGGCATCTTTGTAAAGAAGGATTTGATATTGTTCTTGAGCGTGAGACCGGCGATGGCCCGTGTGTAGGATTCTTCGTGCGGCATTTTTGTCAGGATATACACTAGATACGAGTTGTATTCAGGAATCTCGTTGAATGAAGCTAGTCGCTATTCTATGAATGAGTCTCTTCCTCTCCACCTTGTAACGTGTATTGTCTCTTTACCTGCTGTACAAGTGCCTGATCTCGGGACTCGGGTTGAATGGCATCGCGAAGAAGAACAAGAAGGTCGTTTAAGCCCTGTTGCTGTGGTTGCCAATGGACCATGATGGGGAATTGGAGACAAGAAGGGAAAAAAGGGAAAACAAGATAGTGGAAAAAGGGCTGTGTGTGTGAGTAGTAGGGATAATGATAATAAGCTGCTGGGTAGTGGTGGTGGTATTAGCAATAGTAGTGGCTGGCAAGCTTGCTAGTTGCCGATAGCCCGGTTCCCGTGACATTTTTCATAGGCACGCTACTTATCCAGACACTCCCTTCAATCTCTTTACACCATTTATCTCTTCATGATATTCACACGTATACAGAAAGACATGTGCTTGTAATGACATTTTCTTAATTGGAAACCATAACGACGTCATGACCTGTCTCAGCTGACAAGCATCCCCCATCATCATCATCATCCATTCTATATCTTTGGTAGTACAAAAGTTAACTGTATTTACACAAATTGACAATCAATACAATTCTATATGTTTTATTCTTTTCATGCTTCAGCTACATATTTCCCTGTGCGCACAGATTGTTCCACTGATTGAATATTAGCCCATACACCACCACCATCCACTCGTTCTTGTTGATTTGATGCTGACAGGGTCACTTTGGATACAAGCCAATCCTTGCCTTCAAAACGAATAGCGATAGGTTGAGATCCACCTTGTTGCTTGGTAATAAACTTGGCTCTTAACATGTGTTCTTCAAGATCTTGCCATTCACCCATAGGCCACACCATCCTTTCTTGTTCTACCATCCATTGACCTGCTGGAATACTTTGGACATTTTGTACATCACCACTGACAGTCGTCATAAAGAATACGCCATGCACATCATTCTCCAGATCAGTCTTGCGATACTTGACAAGTAATCGTGTCTGCTCTTCCTCACATTTCCACATGGGACGTGCCAAGATGGGTAATGCCTTTTCATCCACTGGCAATTGATACTTGATACATGTCACAGGACTATCACCAGCCAAATGGAACATGCCTGTATCCAATTGATATACACCAGGTTCTCCTTCAACGCTTGTCAAATAGCTTGTATTGGGCGTCACTTGTTCCATAGCATCCAATCCATCGATATGCACATAAACAGGTTGTTGTACTTTTTCTGGACCATGATATACCACTTTGATTTCACCAATCACTGCTGCACGATCCAATTGACCACCTTTCAGTAATGCATGGATAGTCTCGTTCATACGCACTTGAATGTTGGGTGGTGTAATAGAAGAAGATAAAGTCGTATCATCAAAAGGTGATTGTGATTGCATGACAGGACTATCAGTCAAAGTGACAGGACCATCTACCAGTTGTACAGGGGCATCTGTCAATGACACTGGAACTTTGGCTTCTTGTACTGGATCCAATAATCGTGTTGTTCTGTTTTCACGTCGACCACGACGTCGAGTCGATGTTGTTGTACTTTTCTCTTTGAGCATGGATGATACACGTGTCAATGCAACGGCTGATTGAGCTGCGTCTTCTTCTTTGACTTCAGTCTTGATATCCACCTTTAATCGTTGTTGTGCGCTCAAGATGCTAAAATAGACTATCAGTAAAATGATGTCATCCATGTGAATAAACCTTACCTGCCACTATCGGATCCAAAATCGTCGTCGATCAAAGAACTGTCACCAGGCCATGCAGCACGATCAGGAGGTGGGATGGTGTAACCTTCAGCATCTACTAAGACTTTGGGCTATTTCTAGAGTCAGTATCATGTAAATGCAATCAATGACAATGTATACATACTGGTGGATTACTTGCAAGGCTACCAGAGAAGCTAGGGGCCTTTTTGATGGATGCTGTTCCAAGTGATGTAGGTGAAGTGGGTGCAGGAGATACGCTGTCTTCTTGATTGGATGGGTGATGATGATCTTCTCGTTCTGAGCTGAAGCCATTGGAAATAGAACTGCCAGTGTCCACCATCCCAAAACTGGAACTGCTATGTTGATCATGATGTTGCATTACAGGAGGTGACAAGTCAGCATTGACGTATCCATTGCTATCAGCAGCTCTTGTTTTGCGTCGAATCGACATTAGACCTGAAAAGACTATGTGGATGATGATGATGAGTCAAGAGACAAGAAAATGCATTGACATTGGTACTCACATTTTCTATCCTTTCCAGATTTCTTTCCTGCACCTGATTTACTCGCTGTTGATTTAGCACCAGTTGATTTGCCGCCTATAGATTTGACACTGGTTGCACTTGTTGATCGATGACTTTGTTCTGATATGCTGGGTACAGGTGTAGGTCCCAATGAAGCATCCTGGGGTACTGATAATGATTCGCTAGGTGTTGTGGATTCAAATGATAACATGGATTGTTCTGAACGAGGCATTGGTTGTTGTTTCATGGTGGATGGCATTTTGTTGGTAGTGCAGAAAGACATGATTTCATCATCCACATTGAAATTGCTGGCTGCTGTCAAGACATTGTTGGCAACTTCCACTCGTTTTAGCATTTGGTCGTTTTGCAACACTTCAAATTTTTGTATGGCTGTTTTCACACTCTCCCAGCGACTCGTATCCACTGATTGGTGTTTCTATTGGAGATGGGTTACCCAATGGTGTCAACATGATCATCCTACTTACTTGGATATAATCAGGGCCATTTTGGAGCCAATGAGCTTTTACTTCTTCAACAGCTTTCATCATTTCTTGGGTACGCGCATCAGCATCACCAGGTTTCTTGCCTTTGCTCTTATGCTATATCCATCATGAGTATCAATGTGTACACATGCATCCTTTTTCCTCTCCTCCTACCTTGTTTAATCTTGTCATACGTTCATCATAATCTCTTGCAACACGTTGAAGACTGGCATCCATCTGTAATAAAGTTAAGTCTTTGTAGTCGAGCTTGAATGATTCATACGTACAGTTTTGATGGTGTTGTACTCGTTATTGTTTTGAATAGAGGAACGTAATGATGCTTCGACGTCTTCGATAATCTTCATTGACATGACAGCGTGAATGGTATAAACTTCAGTCAATTCATTTTGGAGCATCTCCCATATAGGACGCATATTGCTAAAAGACAAGTCATGCTGTCAATATCTTACATCATCCTATGACTATCACTCCTTTACATACCCCAATGCTGTTGGATCTGAGACGAAATGCTTTTTGGATATTTTGGCGAGTGCTTTTGCATAAAGATCTTCGGCATGAGCTCTACATCCTTGGATATTAGTATACATGACTCACGTTCTCGTTTAAAAGCTTACCTTTCTTTGAAATACTCGGCCAATTCTTCATTAAGCTTAAGTGCTTTTCGAAGGCGTGTTTGTACTTGGTCTATGCCATCCTTGGGACGATCGGTCTATATGCAACTTGCTTTAATATCCTCGCTAAGATGTCTATCAAGATATACATACAAGAAAAGCATCAACATAGGCGTTGGTGATATCGGTGGCGTTTGTTTGTTCGGCGGTCATAACGAAGGGGTTGGGAGATAGCAAGATGAAAGTAAAAGGGGGGGATGAAGTAGGAATGTGTATTCAGGTACAAGTATACACGGATGGGACAATGGTCGTCAAGAATGAAAGGAAGGAATGGCTTGTTGAAGAACAACGAAAGAGTTGAATGCGTCCAATGAAGAGACTGGAGTAAATAGAAGAGAGAAAGAGAAAGAATAAAAAAGGGAAGGATGTGCGTTGTACACAAGTCCAAGGTCTTGATATATCGGAGTCAGGAGAGTCTAATTGCTATTGACAATGGGATGCAGCAGGCAGTACCTATTCTGGGAAAGATATGATCCATACCAATCAGCCATCAAGCTTAAAAGACACTCTTGTAAATCATTGCTCATGACAAAGTACATCTACAAGGGAATGACACTGTCAACATGATGCATTGACCCCTTTTGATATACAATGAAGATGGATAAGATATCACTCCTGATTTTACATGCAATCATACCTTCATTCACACTTCCACTACTCACCGTACCATGTTTATTGAATACTACATCATGATAAAGAAACAAGAGGAAGGATACATATATCACGTGTTACATGTTGATAGCGCCTGCTCTAGTGTAACACAAAATCTTCAAACTTTCATCTCAGTTTGATCGACGTTTGACCTTATATCACTTTGCCAAGCACTGTTGATAGTATGGATGACATATCCAAAGCTTCTCCTTGTTATGTCGCTTACTGGTAGTACACACTGTATCCAGATAAGGATGATGTATGCAAGCTTACTACTGAATCTGAGCACTTTTCACAGTGTCGCTGCTGAAATAGCTGGGTGAATTTGATGCCGTGTACAACGTTCACAGCTTATGCGAATGGCATGAACCTTCCTATTACAGCACAAGATTCGCTTTGGTCATCAACTTTAAAAATAAAAGCGTCTGGCGCCACAATCGGCTACTAGAATAGGGTATACCATCATACAACTACAACCAAGTGGGCTATTACTCTTTGCAACAAAGCCAGTATGGTGTTTAGGCTCTTATAGCTCAAGATTCATTAATACTGTACAGGTTAAACAAGTACTACACTATTACAATCTATATATGATGTTTCTATTCTGACGATCTGTCAAACCAAGGTGAGCATCAATCATTTCTGCTGGTGGATTGATTAAGCGATCACGATTCTCTTTTGCCATCCAGAATCGCATGATAAGAAAACAAAGGATAGCAACACCATTGCCGATACAAAAGCCAGTCATGGCTCCAATGTATCTAGGTGCTTGGTACTCCAGCATCACCAGGGGACCTATAAAGTTACCAAATGCAAAGCATGTGACAAATGCACCATTATAAAAGATCTTTTTGCTGTATCCAGATACATTGGCACCAATCGTAGTGACAAGAAGACTATATGCACCCGTCGAAGCATGAGAGAGATAGACTCCTACTAGTTTGGCAGGTCCAGATTCCACCACAGCAAGAGTTATACAACATGCCAAGCTCACAACAGACATGAAGACACCTGTATAACAAATTTGTCTTGTACGACTAGCGACCAGTGTTGCAAAAAGCACACAAAGAAAACTTGTAGTGGCTCCAGGTAGCTTGAGCAAGATTGATTCACCAGGCTATGTAATAGCAAATGTCAATCTACAATGTATTGGCTATAAGATGATGATATGTACTGTGAAATCACCCAGCTCTTTGATATACTGTATACTAAAGGTTTGAAGAGCACCATTTTGCATATTAAGTCCGAGACTGGCTAGACAGACACACCATAGTCGTATTTCCTTGCATGCTTCCCACATTTGTCCCCACTTGATCTTTTGATGTCTCACAACTGCATTGTCTTGTGTACGATCTTCTGTGATTAGCTTTTCTTCTTCAGTCAAACGAAGCATCCATGATTTGGGATTGTCAACAAGGAAAAAGAAGCACAAGATGCCAAGAAGTACAGTCATGGATCCAAAGATGATATGATTCCTGAAACAAGCCATTTAGTGATTCAATCCTATCATGCAAACCAACACCTTTTTTACCATCGCCACATCATGATTCCACGCTGATGTCCCATTTGTGATATGCCATAAGCAACCAGACCACCAAAGATGGCTCCCAGTCCATTTCCCATGGTAACAAGACCATACATGGATGTTTGTTCTGATCGACGAAACAATGTGTTGACAGTCAAGTACACACTATGTAAGCAACATGTTATTTGGATGCATAAGTCATATGATATGCTGACATACCATGGCAATGTAGTGCCTTCGAAAAGACCGAGTAAAAAGCGCACAGCCAGCAACTGAGGAAATGTGTTACAAAGAGCCGTGCCCAACATGACCTGGAATACAAATGCACGTCAAACTTTCAATATCATGATTTCTATCATTGTGTCTTACCAGTCCCCAAATAAATATACATGCACCAAGATATCGGCCAACAGGCAGCTTTTGAATGAGAATGTTGTTGATAGGCTTTCATTGTGATGTGAGCATAAAGAGAAAATGATCATTGTTCCTCAGCGCTTTACCTGATACACAAGATAACCAATAGAAAAGATGGATCCTAGCCAACTAAACTGCGAGCCAGTGATTCCTGTGTCTTGATAAAGCCCAAGGACAGCTGAACTGTTTAAAGCACCTTTGTCTGCAAGCTACATGATCCATCTAAGTAACACGGTGATGAAACATGATCTAACAAAGTATTAGCTACCTGCAACATGCAAACAAATGTAATAAATGGCATCAGTGTAAACTTGATTTTCTGAACGAGCTTTTTTTCTTCAGGAGATTTGACAAAAGGATCTTGGATCTTGTTACTGCTCTCCTTTTCTGGATCCGAGAGGGATGTCGCACTTTCAGGATCATTGTACTTGGCTGTGTGCTCAGTTTCAGTCTTTTCCTGCTGTTGTTCACGACTGATCATGGTTGGACTCTTTGTAAAGCAAAGGTGGAAAAGGGGAAGGTTGTTAACAAGAGGAACAAAGAAGGTTATAATCTTGAAAGATGTCCCAAGCGTGACATGATCCTTCAAAATATTTAGTATGTATTGGCGTTTGGTAAAACGCCTTACTTTTTTCTCATGGACATCCACAGCCGTATTGACGGCAGTAATGGGAAGCAATCAAATCTGGTATGGAAACAAGGAAAAGAATGCGCTGACTGATAATGATGCAGAAATCTCGATAGTGATAGTGCTGCTTTGTGCATCAAGCATGTCATCCATGTTATGTCAGATTCCCCCCCCTCCAGTGGTGCCATCTTGGTTACGCAAAAGCCATATGCATCTAACAAGCATTACCATCGCGGATGATATATTCGACTATGTATTTGATTCACACGACTACCCATGATTCGCACATGTCTATTCAAATGCCACACAATCGACATATAATATAGTCTTGGCAAATGTCAAAGCCAAAGTAGCTGTTGTGTAGCGTAAGGCCGGAAGGAAATTGATCCCCTTTCAGGTGTTTTTTGATGAAACCTGTAAGCGTAATACATCTTTCGCCATTCGAATCACAGATCACATTCAATGCCACTGTGGAAGTTTTATTCATGTCCTTGCCAACAGCAGAATGCTGCAACCAGGGTCAATTTGGTTTTGGAGCTCAGCATCGGATAAAGCAGAATCGAGCTGTTGCAGGCTTGCCAACAGCGTTTGTTCCACACTTCTTCCAACAACAACTATACCAATGCACACTTGAACGAAAGAACAGCACGAGTGGAACTCGACTTTTATTGACAAACCACGTTTGAGCAGCAAAAAGCTGGTTGGGAGGATCTGTCGGCTTGAAACGTCATGTTCTTTTATTGTCAACCCAAGTTCTCCTTTCACAAATCTACCCTATCCAAACACTGGCAGCACCCATGGCGGTTCTACAGCTTCAGCAGCATTTCTAAACAAAAAGAGACTCTGGTTTAGGCGCGTGGTTTGTTGCTTGTTACGCTTTGGAAAGTACTTCTTTGTCACAGCCTTGTTCGTCTCCAGCAAGCTTCCCCTTCTCAGTTAACTGCCTGTACCGAATGAGAGACAAGTACCAAGCACTAGACGCCTGAACAAGTTAGTAACACTGGAGAACAGCCATGAGATACTGTTGAAACGCGTGTTTTGTCGAGTAACGCCTGTTGAGCATCATCTTTTTGTTTCAGTCAGCCTTTTGCACTGTCATGTCGTTTGCTCTCTTTGTCGCTCTACCTCCCACTTTTGAAAGTCATTGCCGAGCACAAGGGTAAGGTCAGGATCATGGGGGAAAAGGTGAAATATGTGACTCAGTTAAGGTAAGGCTGTGGATGGGATAATGGATGAATCACCAGCAAGGATATTAACATCTTATGTATTCCATCTAGTTCCTCTGAAGTCTATTTGGCAAGTACCAGTACAATGCCTGGATGAAGAAGGAAGTGTAGAGTACAAGATAGAAGTATTAGTAACATTATGGAATGAAATATGATGATGGATGGAAAGCAATCAGACTTACAATTGTATATGGATCAATGTATATGATGTCCTATGTTGATATGATACTTGTAATGTGATGGCTTATGTTTGACGTGTAGAGCGATTACTTTTTGGGATAGTGCGTGCTTGTTGGATTTGTTGGTCATTTGGCGCAACTGCTCATCAGGGATGTTTGCTTGATTGACGACGCAGTTCTAGAGGATACGCTACAGCTTTGAATTCATCCATGGACGTGGTTGATGATGATGTGACAGCTGGGTGAAGTTGATGCCATGTACATCATTCACAGGTTATGCAAATGGCATGAACCTTCCTAATAAGGCACAAGAGTGGTCTTGATGATGACTATCATCGATAATAAACGTAGCTGGGATCACAATCACCTACTAGTGTGCTCTTTGCAACTAAATCAGCATTGTAAAAAGTGCTTTGGTATAGTGTAACATTCATTAAAATGACAAAAACTATGTACTACTGTTACAATCGATAGATGAAGTTTCGATTCTGGCGATCTGTCAAATCGAGACGAGCATCAACTGCTTCAGCTGGTGGGTTGATTAAGCGATCACGATTCTCTTTTGCCATCCAAAATCGCATGATAAGATAACAAACAATAGCTACACCATTGCCGATACAAAAGCCAGTCATGGCTCCAATATATCTAGGTGCTTGGTACTCCAGCATCACCATAGGGCCTATAAAGTTGCCAAATCCATAAAATGTGACAAATGCACCATTATAAAAGATCTTTTTGCTGTATCCAGAGGTATTGGCGCCAATCGTTGTGACAAGAAGACTATATCCACCTGTCAAGGCCCAAGAGATATAGAATCCTACTAGTTTGGCAGGTCCAGATTCCACTACGGCAAGAATAATACAGCCTGCCAAACTTACAGCAGACATGAAAGCACCTGTATAACAGATTTGCCTTGTACGTCTTGCTACCAGTGTCGCGAAAACCACACCAAGGAAAGATGCAGTGCCTGCAGGTACCTTGAGCAAAATGGATTCACCAGGCTATGTATGTAATACCAAATGTTAATCTACAACACTATGTACCATGTGATGATAATGCATACTGTGAAATCACCCAGCTCTTTGATAAACTGTGCACTGAAAACTTGAAGTGCACCATTCTGTAAATTAAGCCCAAGACCTGCTAGACAGATACACCAGAGTCGAATTTCTTTGCATGCCTCCCACATTTGTCCCCACTTGATCTTTTGATGTCTCACAACTGCATTGTCTTGTATACGATCTTCTGTAATTGCTTTTTCTTCTTCAGTCAAACGAAGCATCCATGATTTGGGATTGTCAACAAGGAAAAAGAAGCACAAGATGCCAAGTAGTACAGTCATGCATCCAAAGATGATGTGATTCCTGAAACAATGCATTTAGTGATCCAATCCTATCATGCAAACCAACATCTTTTTTTACCATCGCCACATCATGATTCCACGTTGATGTCCCATTTGTGATATGCCATAAGCAACAAGACCACCAAAGATAGATCCCCATCCACTTGCCATGGTAACAAGGCCATACATGGATGTTTGTTCTGATCGACGAAACAGAGTATTGACAATCAAATACACACTTTATGAGAAGCAGCATGTTATCTGGATGTATGAAGTCATATGATATGCTGACATACCATGGCATTGCAGTGCCTTCCAAAAGACCGAGTAAGAAGCGCACAGCCATCAACTGAGGAAATGTGTTACAAAGAGCCGTGCCCAACATGACCTGGAATACAAATGCACGTCAAACTTTCAATATCATGATTTCTATCATTGTGTCTTACCAGTCCCCAAATAAATATACATGCACCAAGATATCGGCCAACAGGCAGCTTTTGAATGAGAATGTTGTTGATAGGCTTTCATTGTGATGTGAGCATAAAGAAGAATGATCATTGTTCCTCCAGTGCTTTACCTGGCACACCAGATGACCAATGAAGAACATGGATCCTAACCAACTAAACTGTGAACCTGTGATTCCTGTTTCTTCGTAAAGACCAAGTACAGCTGATACGCTTAAAGCAGCTTTATCGGCAAACTACATGATTCATGTAAGCAAAAAGACAATGAAATATAGTGTAACAAAGTATTGGTTACTTGTAACATGCAAACGAATGAAATAAATGGCATCAGTGTAAACTTGATTTTCCGAACAAGCTTCTTTTCTTCAGGAGATTTGATAAAAGGATCTTGGATCCTGTTACTGCTCTCCTTCTCTGGATCCGATAGGGATGTTGTACTTTCAGGATCATTGTACTTAGTGTGCTCTTTGTGCTCAGTTTCAATCTTTTCCTGCTGCTGTTGTTCGCTACTTGTCATGATTGGATTCTTTGTAAAGCAAGGGAGGAATAAGGTCGTCGACAAAGAGACTTGTAATAAAGACATTCCAGCGTGACAATCAGTTCTCACATTATTTAGTACGCATTGGCATTTGGTAAAACGCCTTTACTTTTTTCTCATGCACATTCACAGCCGTATGGACGGTAGTGGGATACGTGGGAAACAATCCAATCTGGTACATATGGAAGCAAGAGAAAGAATGCATCGATTGATGATGGTGAAGAGCTCTTGTAGTGGTATGTACTACTGCTTTGTGCATCAAGCATGTCATCTATGTATGTGGATTCCCGGGTTTGTCAGAGTAGTACGATCTTTGGTTCACAAAGACCATGTGCACATCTCTCTTTCATAAAGCACCATTATTGAATTGGGTAGTCGACATATTCGATTATGTATTTGATTCACACCATCACACATGAAATCACACACGTCCATTCTAGATGACACACCATCACTGCTTCAATTGGGATGATAAGAGGAGAGAATGAATATATACTATCTTGTAATGCTTCATGGGTGGCGTACCGCTAGTACACCTTTTCACTCGCTTTCCTTTTTGGCATTTGTCTTGCTTCATATGTTCTCTTACATATATTAGCTATCCACAGTATAGATGCATGTATCCAGCTCTCATTCATCAATAAAACACCAGTCAGTGTTCTTTTTCTCATCCTGATCTCTCTCTCTCGTCTTTCTCATCCTCCTTTTACTGCTACTCTGGTAAGTAGACATCGTCATCTATTCTTATTTGTCCCTGTTTGAAAGCACCTATCAAACTTCAATTTTTCGTTCTGCTTGCTTCCACCATTTCCCAAGTTCAATCTTACAGTGAACACCACAAGAAACAAAAGTACATGATAATATGGATGTATATGGATGTATTAGAGCATCTAATCTACTAGTACAAGATTTTCCCAAAGTCATCATCTCGTTGCTGATAGGGACATTACTGCTACTACTTCTCAGCACCATGTGAATCAAAATCACTGTATGTAATCGGATATGCATGAAGCACAACATGATCTTATTGTAGTGTTGATGATAAACTATCCAAATGCAAAACCTGGGCGTAATAGACAATTCCACCATCATCGTCTTCATCGTGAAATATAGTAATGGGATCCTTCATCTTCCTTTACCATGCCAACAGCATATGGGATATAATCATGCTTTGGTTGTGTCATTGTCGTCAATTTTGGTTGTTGTTGCTGTCATGTTGGACCGGTTTATCGGTCAGCCTTGTACTGGAAGAAGTTCTCCAGTAACACCAAAAGCCTTCTGCAGGAATTCACATGACCAAATCACCGTGTACGAGGATAAGCACTGCACGGATTTCATCCAAAGCCAGTTGATTCATGACAAGTGAAGATGCCACGTTGATAGTGCTCAGGCTCATACTTGTTCTCATCCATCCTCTTCAATCAATCCAGAAACGTCACTGATAGATACAGGCTGGGAGTCGAACCCAAGAAGATGATGATGCCCAAAGTTGCATACTGCCTGACCAAAGAAGCCTAATTACTTCATCATTAGTATACAGATACAAAACAAACAGCCTTGTCATTCTACTTGCCTTGTTCATATATAACAGCACCATGGTAACGTGTACAACGTAAAGAGACCTTGTTTGTGTGGAAGCAGAAGCCATAGTGTAGTAGTCAGAGCCAAAACCAAGACCAAAAGAAACAGCCAAAGGGAGAAGCCAAAGTCTTGTTGCGTTTGTTCTTGAAGTCTACACAAAGCTTAAACGGTTAATGCAACACGTTCTGCTACAGCATTGAGCTCTTTGAACGTACCTGTAGGCACCAAACTTGAAGCGGCATAACAACGAAACAGAAGAGCGATACGTCTGGCTACAACAACCACTCAGTCCGCTTGAACACTTGTTGCCCACGAATGTACCCAACTGTATGAATACAACAACCCAACATGAGCTTCTTTATAACATATACCTTGAATGCATGGCGTGAATGGGAGTCGTGTACGTGTAAAGTGAGTATGAGCTTGAAAGAAAAGAGAAAAGCAGTTCTCCCGAAATTCGCTGCTGCGTCCCCAAGATAAATTCCCCAAGTCGAGCGGAGCCAGTCCATCGACTGATTCCCCGTCCCGTTGCCTCTGCCATTGGGACAACACTGCCTATTTACACTGGCTGTACACACTGCACACCAGAATACAACAAATTAGACACCACCCCATTATCATCGTAATAGTTAGATATTCTACACGAGAATAAATATATCTGTCGACTCGTCATTACATCTTGTTTCGAAAACGTGTCATTTTGTGCTTTCAGTGATCTTTCATCCTTGGTTAATCAATCCTGGTCCGGCACATTACATCTTTTTTAATCTTTTTCTTTTATGGATGCTTCAAGCCCTTACCAAATAATCAAAAAGCTTGACTTTGGACATACAAAATCATACTTCCCATCACGCGAGTACCAAATAAGAGCATTTGATTGTCGCTCTTGATTACGCAATCAGGCATATGGTATCTTTGTGTAAGAATGACAATGACCAATGCATCCAAAAGAACCTTGTGTGAAAGTTTGGCTCATCCATAAGCGCTATCTATAAGAGAGACGACAATCACGCCAACTTTCACCAACAAGATTGACACAACACTCCAGGATCCCATATTTTTTTTCCACACAAGCTTGTTTTCAGGATCACTGTCGTTTCTGGCATATCAACCGTGTCATGTTTGATCCTATAACCTTGAAGCTTAATGTGCTGATTATGTATCATCCTTATGCTTCTTTCCCACACCAAACATCACTTACCCCACAGTACACGTATCCAGTCCTCATTCAGCAGTAAAACGTCAGTCAGTCATCTTGTTTTCATCTCTCGTCTTTCTTATTCTCTTTGTGTCCCAACAAACACGCATCATCATCTCTTTTTTCCTCTTATCCTTGTCCCTGCTCAAGCTTCACTTTCTCATTCCTAAAGTTCCAATCTTACTGTGTGCTCCAGATGAATTAGAAAACACACATGATACATGAATGCTGTAATCCACTACAAGATATCTCTTGAAAAGTCTTCGTCGTCATGGTTGATTGGGACATTCTTGCTACTGCGCAGCATCACGTCAATCAAAACCCACATGTATACGTAATGGAATATGCATCAAGCACAACATGATCATCTTATTGTAAGAATGAACCATGTGCCAAGTACTCGGCGTAAGAAGCAATCCAATCAAATCTTGATCTAGTCTATTGCCTCCTTCTCCATGCCAACAGCGTATCATCCAGCATTACTTGCATCTCCCATACCTAATCCACACAATACACATCTTTCTTCTTATACCACTCTATCTACATTCACTCTAATTCCACTTCCACACACACCACACACACCACACACACCAATTTTCACCCCAATTTCTGCCAGTTCTGGGTACATATAACATGTTTTCAGCTCTTATTTCAGCAGTAAAGCATCAGTTAGCCACCATGGTTTCATGTTTGATCCAAATCTTCTTTCCTTGTGCTCTTGCACTGTTGTCCAACAAGAAATCATCATCATCATCATCATCATCATTGTCTTCTTCTCGTGTTGTCTCATATTGTATCCTTGTCATTGTTGCAAAAGCACCTGCTCACGATTGACACTTTCATTCTCATTCTGCTTCTTTCCTCCATTATCATCTTCATATCCAGTCTTGCAGTTGAATGTCACATGGATCAAAAAGTACATAAGCTGTAGTCTACTATAAGGATTTCTCCCATAAAGTCATCTTCATTGTTGATTGAACATTGCTGCTACTACTTGGGCATCACATGTATCAAAGGCAAATGCTAGTCTTGTGTAGATGGATGTAAAAGAATATGCATGAAGCACAACATGATCTTATTGTAAACAAATGAGAATAAAGCTATCTAAATGGCAAGTATTGGCGTATTCAGACAATCCTTCATCGTTGTCGTGATAGTCATCATCATCGCCATGGTGATAATTGTAGTTGTAGTCATTGTCATCGTAACAATCGTCATCGTGATCATCCGTAATAGTCGCTGTCATGGTCGTGTCTACAAATAAAAAAGAAGAAAAGGCACATTAGTGAATCTTGAATTGGAAGGATGATGTCCAGCAAAACCCTTGGCGATCCATCTCGGTGGAAGAAAGCAAATCTGCAGGAATTGATTCACATAGCTGAACACCATCATACGAGCAACGCCGGGCGATCCCTTGTTTTTTGAGAAAGCTCTGCACGAATCACGCAAGGCAGCAGTTTCGATCCATGATAGCCAGGAAGAACACACTTACGTAGTGTCCAGGCTCATAATTGTTCTCATTCATTCAGTCAATCCTTATGAAAAAGAAAGAAAAGAATGTCCCCAATCCTCCCAAAGGGAAAAGAACGAGCCTATCACGGAAAGAGCATGTGGTTTTGCACTTGATGGTCCACACATTCACAGCCAGGCAGACTACAAACTGTTGCAAATCCCCTTTTACCTCCCGGTGGCCATGCTCTTCCAAAAGACCATCTTCATCGGCTTCAATAGCACGGTAGGACCTGTTATGGTAGTGTTCCGAACCTGGTTCAAGGCTTTCACCGATCCTGGCTCAAGGCTTGTGCAGAACTACCAAGTGGCCTGAACTTGATACAGGCTGGGAATCGAACCCAAGAAGATGATGATGCCCAAAGTTGCATACTGCCTGACCAAAGAAACCTGAATACTCTATATTAGTGTACACATACAAAATAAAGAGCTTTTGTCATTCCACTTGCCTTCTTCATATATAACAGCACCATGGTAACGTGAACAACGTAGAGAGAAACTTGTTTGTGTGGAAGCAGAAGCCATAGTGTAGTAGTCAAAGCCAAAACCAAAACCAGAAGAAACAGCCAAAGGGAGAAGCCAAAGTCTTGTTGCGTTTGTTCTTGAAGTCTACACAAAGCTTAAACGGTTAATGCAACACGTTCTGCTACAGCATTGAGCTCTTTGAACGTACCTGTAGGCACCAAACTTGAAGCGGCATAACAACGAAACAGAAGAGCGATACGTCTGGCTACAACAACCACTCAGTCCGCTTGAACACTTGTTGCCTACGAAATGTACCCGACTGTATGAATACAACAACCCAACATGAGCTTCTTTATAACACATACCTTGAATGCATGGCGTGAATGGGAGTCGTGTACGTGTAAAGTGAGTATGAGCTTGAAAGAAAGAGAAAAGTAGTTGTCTCCCAAAATTCGCTGCTGGATCCCCAAGATAAATTTCCAACGAGTTGATCCCATTACCTGTCCGTCCCAGTTGAATCTGACATTGGGACAACACTGCCTATTTACGCTGCCTGTACACACTGCACACCAGGACACATGAATTAGACATTGCCCACACTGTCATCATAATAGTAGAGATACTACACGTGAATAAATAGTCGTCATAGCATCTTGTTGCAAAACCGAGTCATTTTCACACTTGCAGCAATCATTTTATCCTGTTCCTGCACATCACATCGTCTTTGACTCTTTTTCCATTATGGCTGCTTCACGTCTTTACTAAATGATAAGAATCTCCTATTTGCATTTACCAGTGATACTTGCCATACTTATACCAATAAGAGCATTTGATTTGATTGTCACTCGTTATTGCACAATCAAGCAAGCGTATACCTATACAGTGTCTTTGTATAAGAATGACAATGACCAGTGCATCCAAAAGAACCTTGTGTGAAAGTTTGGCTCATCCATAAGCGCTATCTATAAGAGAGACGACAATCACGCCAACTTTCACCAACAAGATTGACACAACACTCCAGGATCCCATATTTTTTTCCACACAAGCTTGTTTTCAGGATCACTGTCGTTTGTGGCATATTAACCATGCCATGTTTGATCCTATAACCTTGAAAGCTTCATGTGGTGATGATGTATCATTCTTATGCTTCTTTCACACACCAAACATCACTTATCCCACAGTACACGTATTCCAGTTCTCATTCAGCAGTAAAACGTCAGTCAGTCATCTTGTTTTCATCTCTCGTCTTTCTTACTCTCTTTGTGTCCCAACAATTACGCATCATCATCTCTTTTTTCCTCTTATCCTTGTCCCTGCTTTATCCTTGTCCCTGCTCAAGCTTCACTTTCTCATTCCTAAAGTCCCAATCTTACTGTGTGCTCCAGATGAATCAGAAAAACACACATGATACATGAATGCTGTAATCCACTATAAGATATCTCTTGAAAAGTCTTCGTCGTCATTGTTGATTGGGACATTATTGCTACTGCGCTGCATCACATAAATCAAAACCACATGTATACGTAATAGAATATGCATCAAGCACAATATGATAATCTTTGTTGTAAGAATGATAATAATAAAGCTATCCATGTGCCAAGTACTCGGCCTAAGAAACAATCCCAATCCTGATATATCTAGACTATTGCTTCCTTAACAGCTGCCCATCCCATACTGGCAAATGCCAAATCCAGTGATGCACGTGACTTGTGAAATCCTTGTACCTTGAGCAATTCGGGTATGGCTGAAGTGAATCAAGCTATAGTAGTTTGGGATCAAGTAAGGACTGTTCTGAAGAATGCTTGGCTGCTTGCAACTTTTCATCCAATATGGTAGTCTTTGTGATGTGTGGATTGAGATGTGTAAAGAGCGTCAACAGTACTGGATCAGTCGATTCAACCAAATCAATGCGAATAAAAGGCTTCAGCACCAATGATTTGCTTATTTCAAATGATATGTCAGTCAATCTATCCATCCTTGCTTTAAGCTAAACTTACCTGGAAGTAGTCGAAATGTAGGTGGCTTGAGCTCATGTTGTCGTAGAAACTTCTTCTGGTCAGAAAATGGCATCAAGTGGATCAATTGCTGGTCATTGATGATACCAGGTGTGTCATTAAGGAATCGATCACGCTGAAATCCATGTGTAGTAGCATTGTTATGATTGCTCATACCAAGTGCATGAAGGGGAATACGAATTGTACCCATTGTAGTGCCTGGTGCAGGTGAACTGGTGATACGATACTGACGTTTGTCACTTCCTGTGCGTTGTTGTGAAACAATCTGAATCACCAAAGCCGATTTGCCAACATTGGTTGCACCAACAAGATATACATCGTCAGTTGGCATACGCTCCTCATCAATACGTCGTAATAAGCCTTGAATACCCCATCCTTTTGTTGCACTGGCTAATTGCACGTGTTGAATTTGTGTTGTATTGATCCCTTGTTGTTTGGCATGTTGCACAATCCAATCTCTTAATCGCTGTTCATGTCGACGAGCACTGCTTGGTAACAAATCAAACTTGTTGGCTGCCACAATGTGTCGTGCACTTGGATTTGTAGGTAGTTGTGCCAAAGAGAAAGGTAAATCTGTCACATCCACTACCACCACTATCAATGGATTACGTTTTTGTCTTGAGAAACTCGAGTGAACTGTATTGTTTGCTGGCACGTAAGAATTGGGCTGATGTGTTGCTGTTACCACGATGTTCTAGCTGATAACATCGTTCACAAATGATGCGTCGTATCGTATTCCTGTCATCCATATCATCCACTTTTTCAACAATATTGTCATCCAATCCACCATTCTCTTCAGTTGCTGGTTCTTGTTGCAGTAAAAGTGCACGTGTCTCAGGATCAAGGTTCTCAATAGCAGCTTGATATTGTTGCTCATCCAATGTCTTGTTGCTTCTTTTCTTCTCCTTGACAGGTTTCTTTTCACGTTCAACATAAAAGCCAGGCTTGGAAGAGTCGTTCGATTGGAACGGTGCACCACAACCAGGACAATGCAATGAAGTAGCCGTGCTGTTTAGTAGTTTGACAGGAGCAACTGCTGTAGATCGTATTGCTGTTGTTGACCAATGCGGAACTGTATGTCTCAAAGCCAAAGTGCTAAAGTGCAAAAGTGGTCTTGAAACAAGTGTCTGCCGTGTTCGTGAGCTGATCAACTGTCGACAGGTGACCAATGTCCTTGGTTTCTTTCATATCGTGAGCAGAGAAGAGTGAAGGAAAATTCAGGGTCTGGGATGCAAACAAGCTTTATTTCATTTGGCGACCAGCATTGACATGCCGCATGCTACACAATGATCGATGCCAACCTTAGCATAGATAGCATCCCTCTTATCCACTATGACATTTGGATCATATAAACTATTTTGACTTGTAAGGACTACTGTGATGAGTATTGTAAAGTGATCGCTTCACTAGGGTGGATATACATCTTTCGTATATAGTTAAGGATTATATCCCCTTTCTCTTCAAGCTCAACGACTGTATGAAAGTCTTGTACTGATTGCTCTATGGTTTAGAAGCAAGAGATATAAAGCACATGACAAGAAAACATTTAATGATGTGCAATGGGATCTAAGACATGGCATTATCTGAAAAGGCATTATCTAATCTTTATCTTCACTCCTGGATGGGCTCTAGGCATTCATGGGATTTGACTATGTTTGAAAAGTGTGTGTGTGTGTGTGTGTGTGTCATTAGTGTATCAGCAGTATTCACCAATGCCAAAACTTACTCTGATAGTTCTGCCTATCATCTAACATAATTTGAAGACTTAGTTTGCATTCAGGATGGACGCATTCATCAATAGTTCTTCCAGCACAGGGTTTTTTCTGCTGTGCGACACCTTGTGCCCCAGCTTGTGTTCCGGTTTGTCCTCCAGCAGCACTAGCAGCAGTAGCGATTGCACAGATAACAGCAATAACCAGATATTTCATGATGCAAATGGAATACAAGAATACAGTAGTATCGTATCTCTTCCTTTTTATAAGTGTATTCTGCCAGTATATCGCACTACACTTTGTGTACGGAGTACTTGCAGCAAGTAATACATGCATTTACGAATCACTTTGGCAAAAGATATGGCGTAGATTATGTATGCGAGGTGCTGATCCATCACTCAAGTAGGACATCTGGAAACCAGACATTCAAAGACATCATCTGCTGCTATCAATCAGTATTGGAGCTGTAAAAGATACTGCTAGACAAACTATGTCGTTGGCTTGTCAAATAACTACCGCGACTATACTGGTATCCCTTTTGGACGATACGGTGTGTCATGTCTTTCATATCAACAGCTATTTTGCAAGAGTACTTGCAGCAAACAGCACATGCATATACGATCACCTTGGCAAAAGATATGTCCCTTTCCTTTTATGATGATGAATTCTTATTATTACGCACCCAAGAAGAATATCAATTCCACTCTAATTGTCTCCTTCGTGATCTCTTCTCATGTATTCCAATGAAAGTCTTCTTCCAACAATTGTTTGACTATAACTTTCTCTGATAATCTTTTTATATGATTTGAGAAACATGATGTAGTATGCTAACTAACAGGGGATAGTAAATGTAATGGAGCTATTCTTCAGTGAGCTACAGCTGATAAAAGGATTAGCTTGGCTTTTCCTTTCAAGTACTGCCTTACCATTTCAATCACTTTCCACGCCCATGATATGTTGTCACCGATGAGTTGTTGTGGGATACATAGCACCTTTGACAGGTGATTCATGCTCTGACAGTACTGTGGATCAAGGTATACGCTGTTGTAAATAGTCGCTGGGTTCCTTCACTCGAGTATTGCATGGTTGAAACATCTTTTGGTGAAATAAACGATCATCCATGTCTCATGATGCATTCTTCCTGTTGACGACTTGCCAAGTAACCACAGCAACATCACTGCACTTGATGAATCCATCCACAAACCCAATGTATGTGACATTGACCATGCATAGCCAGGATTGTCTGTATTCTTGCGCCAATGAATGATCCATATCGTTAATCCTTATCGTTAATCCTTTCATCCTTCTGCTGTATGTCATCCCTTGTCAATCGTTTGCTTGTATTGATCCATGCGAGAAGATATTGTACCTTGTTCACCAGTAGTAAGCGTATATATTCATCCAAGTCGACAAGCATAATCATGACACATTATTTGAGTGCTCTTATGATGTGAAGCGCCTGTTACTTGTATCTCCCTATGGCTATTCCTCGGACAGTGTGTATTGTAGCTGTAACTTGGAGTTGCCATTCACCTTGTCAAGAATCTTTGTCACCATGCTTTGTTCATTGAGCCGGTCGTCAGAAAGGATAAACAGCCAGTTGTTTCCAGTCGTGTATGTCGTATGCGTTGTGTTTCTGTTGCTGTTCAAGTGCTGGCATTGGACTTGTAACAGTAGGTTGAGATTGTGCTGCGAAAAGAGTGAAGAGCGAAACAAGTGAGCGACACTGGTGGAGCCTTATATGTCAACTTGCATGAATTCCAACCATCCTGCTTTCCTTTTTGACACTGCCAATGATACTTATATCCTTCCCTTTCCCCATAGTGAATCCATCCCATCATTCTATACTGTAATAATAAAGCCATTTACTATGTCGAATTGGTCATGTATCACTAATTGATAATTGAAATCTATAGGTAGAATAATCCTGGCTTGAATACATTTCCTGCCATGCTCCTCTTGCTGCTATGCAACCAGTCTAACCCATTTGCATTCTTCGCTTGCTCTTTGGTCATCCCAAGCCTTGAATCGTACACTGTGATAACTTGACACTAAGCTTCAAGTGATGTTTTCACCATCCATGTATCATCATCTATTGCTGAAGGCATATAGCACAGTCCATCTTTCATTCAGAACACTGCTTCCATCACATCCAGTTCTCATAGTCCACAGTAAAAGTTGTCATTGACAATCATTCCTGTTTGGATCAATATGAGTTACTTTGTTTGGCTGCAATCATCATACCACATACCTTGAACAAATCCAATCATCAATACTGTTGTTGCATTCATACACTTGTCAAGAGGAATCTTTGTCATGATTTGATGGGTAGTCAGATTTCTTCAGTGATCCAATAAGGCCAAAGGTCGAAAGTATAACAGGCGATGCCATCCATAGTTTATGCTGCATTCAGTGCTCATCAGCCAATCTATCCCACGGACTGAATAATCATAGGCACAGTCTAGCTGCAAGCAGGGTGTCGTCGTCATGACAAGGATATAGCGATCTTCCAATCCACCATGGTGCTTCTGTAACAATGTCATGTTGACTGATCCATCATAAGCATATATAGGCACTTGCTTGTGTTGAAATCCGACATGCATTTGTTGATCGACAGGTTCTAGCAATAGGGCGTCGTTATTTGGAAAGTGATATCAAGTTGTACGAATGCGTGGTGATCATGGATCATGTTGCTGGTGATGAATAGCATCTTGCCTTGTAGCTTGGTGTCTCTGAAAATATCTCTTTCCCAAATGATGGTCTGTTGTGATTGTCCTGGAGTTCGAGTAGTAGCCATAGCGAAAAGAGTGGGCCAATTACAAGCAAAGACTTCAAGATGTTCATCATGTCATGTTGTAGTGAATCCAAGTAGATAAAGAAGCGTCATTGCCATCAACGATCCCAAGGCTCCTGTTGCTTGTGCTGATCATGCTTCTCAAGTAGCAAACATACATAAACTGGTTGCATTGTCGATTCATTGTACTCCAAGCTTTGACTGGTGCAAAAAAGGTTGTCATAGTGTTCATGTTGAAATATATCATATCAGAAAATGGATTGACAATGACTCGAGTGAAAAGTGATCCCAGCAGATGATATCTCTCGTCTCATGCTTCGTACTTTGTTGGCTTTTAGACACGCCAATCACAATCATCCCAGTCAATAAATATTGTCTTCTGATTGTCATCCATCCTTGTCACTTGCCTGTAAATGTTGCAATAGTCATAATGTCAATGAGAGCACAGCATAATCAAGCGATCTGGCATGTCTACAGTAAGTATGGGATATAAGGTTAACAATGATTGTTTGCCGGTGGCCATGTCATCTCATTGATTCTGACCTTTCATCCAAGGACAGCTATTGGTTGGATCATGAAAAGTAATAGACATTCTGATGAAGAAATCATCCATTCGAAGAGTCAGGCAAATACATTGTCGTAATCTCGGTATAGGTGCAATGTGTTGAAGTGTCTTTGTTCGCTTGACTTGGATATGCTCTGCTTTAGACCAGCCGTATACACGGATAGTAGCTTGTCAAAGTGCACGAGTGGATTGGATCAAGAGGATGTTGTTGTTCTTGGTAGCCAGTGTCTGGAGTGTGATCGTCATCGTCATTTCTTTTCAAGCTCAAGTGTGATATCTTTCAAGGTGTGCTGGAATAATAGGTGACATGTTTTGCTGATTCGCTTTCAAAGTAGTAATGATTGCATTGTAAAGGAGGACTTGCATTGGCTAGGATACTGATTGCTTCTTGAACAGGATCATCCATCTCATCATCAACTACAATAGGGATATTAGCTTGCAATAGCATCCCTGCTTTTCTGTAACACGTACCATGTAAACATAGCCAATTGGATCCTTTTCCCCTGTCCTCTTGTTGGCCATCCATAAGCAAATGGTGACAAGGAAAGCCGTAAGTGATGCTCATGGAACACATGCAAGTAAAAGAAGTTGATACTGGTATCCAGCTGAACACGAATCTTGTTGATGGCATATGTCACTAATACAAGGCCAAGCAAGAGCGCTACTTGTTCCAAATGTGGTCTTGGTACGCATGTTCGCAAGGAGAGCGTCGCATCATCCAATTGATAACCTAGTCCTGATTAAATGTTAATACAATCACCACAATAAATCCATCATGTACCTTCTGTTTGAAACATTTCATGCCTTGTTCAATAGTCGATGGACCTTGTTGCAAGCAGCGATTTCACGGCAGTATGGACATCTTCCGCATGATTGGTAGCACTTGATCCCGGCAGTATAATAACCATCCCATTGTATATGCGTCTCACATTGTCTATGCAGATTGTATCAGTAATCAGTATTCATGCTATATCAATACTCATACTTGGTTTTTGGTCCCTGCTGCCTTTCCATATGGTTATCAACGCAATCTTAATCACATGCAAAGTAAAACCAGTCTCTTCCATTTCCATGGCAATATCCAATCCTTGCTGAAAAGATGTGTTCTATCCAAGTAGTTTAGTATCCTTGATACCACGCTTCATTCTTACCCTTACCTCGAAATGATGACGATGATACACAGAGCACAATAGTTTGGTAGGTAATATTCAAAGCGTGTGTAAGAGCTGGCTCTTGGTCAAAGACAAGTCCTGGTTTGATTGTACAAATAGCTTTGGATCCTTCCATCTAGGCACCAGTAATACATGACGACTTAAGCATGAGATACCCAAAAATGTTCAATGATACCAGTGACGATATAGCATACTACGAGATAGTGTGTCGTTTCCTTCAGCGCAAGAGAGCAATAGTGATAAGCACATGTTGCTGACGATGTTCGGTCGTGATTAAATTGGCTTGTGAAAGATACGTTGCTGAATGATGTCATGTCTTGAATGGTAGGTGGACACTAGTGAGCACCATGCCGTACTGTGATGATGATCCAGATTATCCTGTTGGAGTAGTATGTCGATACAAGCATAATAAGAAAGCTGATTGACATTTCCAGTAGCTGTGCATTGCAATGGCAGGTCGATCCTTTTCCTCCATGTTCCTCTTGTCTTTGCTGATCATAGATAATGCTCCAAGTGAATAAACAAGTGGTATAATCTAAACAAGTAAACAGCATTAGCAAATGGTTGCAGTACAAGCCATCCATGCTATATCTCTTGTGTTTACCTTGCCGAGATCCAGCTTGTGCGTGTGATATAAATGAATGGTGTAATAGATACATGTCGACAATAGCGTACTTCGCTAATCAATCCTGGCCAAGTTGCTGTTGTAGTCATACATCCAATAACTGATTCTCCAATCCTGAGTGACCAAGTCGTTGCTGTAGTAATCCAGTAATGTGCAACCATGCAACTGCATCTGATATCTGATGTTGACGTATCAGAGTCATCCCTTTTCCCTCCATGTCCACCTTGTGCTGATAGTGTTGTAGATAATAATCCATGCAAGTATAGACGTGTCGGCATATCTGGTAATACTTTATCAATCGATTGCAACTCGAATAGTAATCCAATTTATACCTTTTCCTCCTTATCCATCCCGTATCATGGATCATGTAACGATCAAGAGTCATTGATATCCTTCCTACTGCAGTCATCCATCCAATAGATTGTTCTCCCTGTATCCAGTTGACCAAGACATTGTTGCTGCCAAACTTCATAAGGGTGCTCAGGGTGATGGATCCATCAAACAGAGCTCATTCAAAGAACATGATATCCACGTTGCCAAGATTTGTTCCAAAGAAGCATGTGTCGACATGAATAAAGATGCATAGACAAAAGGGTGCTGCTATATTCATCCATCCGCAACACCTTGTTCACCAAAGACGTTGTAAGTAGCGACAAGATCAACGTAAAATAGATAGTCCATAACAGGCTGATTGATATCAAGTAGCTGTGAATTGTAATCGCATGTTACTGCTGCTGTATCCTTCCAACAAAAAACGTGTCCATGTTGTCATTGTTGAAAATGAGTCGTGTGCTCGAATGAAGATGTGATGACAATGGCATATTCTGTATCCTAAACCGATGAGTAACTTTAGCAGATGCATTCAATATCGCTTGATCTTGTCATTACCTTGCCAATCCTTTGCTACAAGAAGCATCCGCCATATGCAGTGATGATGAGAAAAACGTGTCGAGAAAAGAGGAGTTTATTGCCAGTGGAAGACTTGCTGTAGTGTTGCTGTTGTAGTCACCCATTCTTACAGATACGTGTTTCTGCTTATCCACCTTGTCGTTGCTGTAAAAGTGCTGTAGAAGTTTATCAAAGGCAGGTTCTGGCAAACTGTACAAGTCGGCAACGTTAGGAAGTGGTTGCTTCAAGTCATCCTAGTCATACCTAAGAGTCGTACCCGGTGTTCAAAGCATAAGGTGTTGCTGCTGTTCAGTGCATTTGGTTGTTCAAGTCAATCGTGGTGTACAATGGTAAAAGTTGAAGCGAGAAACTGAAAGGGTTGTGTTGAAGCGCGTCATATTGAGTAGCCGTGTGTTGTTTTGTCGAAGGTAGTGCCATTGTCCTCCATCAAGTGTTCAAGAAGATCGCAGTTGTAGATTGTGTCGCGTCGTGAAGGCAAAAGAGAAACAAGAGGCATGTTCGTGTATAAACAGCGGAAATAAAGGTTCCTGTAGCCAAAATCTTCCCTTCAGTTCCATCGCCTTGATAAAAGCACACGGCTGTTGACAGGATACATGACCAGAAAGAATCAATGCATAGTTCAAGAGGATCATGAATGTACTTACTAACCATTTGGATAAGAAGAAATGCATCGCGATCACTTTGGCAGACATATTGCTTCATGTATCCTTCCTTGCACCGTCATTGTCGATAGCGTCTTCTTTCGGATACAGTGGCTCCTTGAAAGTTTACATTCAATAAATGTGTCAGTCTTTGCAAATCATCTGTTGTCAACTTTCTACCAGTGAGATGCTTCATTTCCTCGTTTCCTAGTTCTTGCTCGAACCAATCCTTCTGTTGAATAGTGACCAGCATATTGGATTCTTCCTATCTAAACACTCGTCGTCATGGTACCCAATGATAATCCCATAATCAAGAATGCAGCCATGAATGTAGTAATCGTACTGTGTATAGTGTCATGGCAACGCTCTATGACATCAAACCATTGTGCAGTCTGAGTGAGAGATAGAGTGATGGATGATATCCTGTCAACAAGGTCGTATCAGTGATTGTTGTACAAATAGTGATCCGACTAACTGCATGTCTTTCTGCTGGATGCTCTCCAATTGATGTGCCATGTACTGTTTTTGTATGCTGCTTCATGTGTGTTCTCTAGATATCTGACCATCATCATGCAAGCCGAATTCCACCACATGTCTCTTCATTGCTTTCATGTAAAATACAACATCATCTTGCCATGGATTGCCTTTGTTCAATATATTCGTGCAGAAGCATACAATACAACTATCTACAACATTAAAGGTGTTGGATAAGCAATTGTGAAGTATATTGGATGTCATTCACAGCAGTGTTTTCACAAAACATACCTTATCCTATCCTATGACTACATCCACGTCGAATAGCGCCTTGAGCATCTGCATGTTGAAGACGACAAGTCAATACTTGCATTCTATCAATATTGTGACCATAAACATACCTGCTTTGACATGTAAGAGCCATGCCAACTAGCATCATCCTTCTCCATTCGCATGGTCCTTCAGTGCTTGCCATTGATAGATAGATCATCATCCCATTCTTCTACAGCGTACCATTCTTGTCAGTCGTATGTCTAATGCCATCATTTGTAACTGGAGACTATACTTTGTTCATCAGTAGGAAAAGAGCTTGTCTGCTGTGTAAAAGTGTACCATCCAAAAAGCATCCACCTGCAGCTAGTTGCTTTGCTTTGAGCACTGGATTGTCGTATAATACGTATTCACTGTGACCTTGACTCGCTCTTGCACTGTTTTTGTCGTTTGTTTAAGCTCATTGTGTTGCCATACACCATGTTCATAACCACTGTCTCTGTGCCTTGTTGCATGCTGTTGTCGTGGAGGAAGGGAAAAAAAGAAGCTGGTCTTTTGAAAGCCTTGAACGTCTTTACGTGGTGAATGTCGTGTTGCTTGTCATTGGTGCTGTGTTCTCGACTGGATTCGTTGTAAGTCTGGTTGGGAATCGTGCCACGGTTTGAAGCGAAGGAGTGGAAACAAAGAAATGAGGGTTGATTGAACGCCTAAAGTTCACTTGGAACATCTGCTGTGCCTCCCCTAAATATAGCATGTGGTGTATGCTGGGTGTATGCTGGGCCAAAATAAGGTTTAGGTGTATGCTGAAGGTGTATGCTGGTATGCTGGTAACACAGGGTGGAATTTTCCACTTTGTTTACATAAACAATGTGGAAAATTCCACTCGATGTACTCCTGTATATAGTATGTAGTGCAGCAAGCTTCGGCATCTAGTGGAATCGTTCAATTTATGTCCTAATATATAGCATGTGGTGTATGCTGGTATGCTGGTAACACAGGGTGGAATTTTCCTAATATATAGAATGTATGCCCACGCAGTGCTTAAAATAAGGTTTATGCACACGCGCGTGGGCACACGCGTGTGCAGAATTCAGATAGTAGCATGTCGGGGTTTTGTAGATGCCCACGCATTCTGAATTCAGATAGTAAATTATTTGTAGCCCAGACTATCTGAATTCAGATAGTAAACCTGTCAGGCGTACTTCCCTTGACATTCTGAAATCAGATAGTGCCTTCCTACCACACATCTTGTTGTGCACATACAACCTTTCTTCAATAAAACCACGTGATATCTTCACTTCATCACAATCAGGCACATATGTCCACACACGTTTGTACAATAAAGATGATCCATAGAACGAGAATGAAATTCCCCCAGTAACCAATCACACACACAAAGAAACACTAATATATAGCATGTGGTGTATGCTGGTATGCTGGTAACACAGGGTGGAATTTTCCACTTTGTTTATTCCTATATACAGTATCCAGTGCAACCAGGTACATCATCCAGCAGAATGCTTCAATCTTTGAATGTCCTATTTATGCATCGTCCACTTAATGATAGGGAAAGGTGGCGGGATTTCAAAGCACTATAGCGCGCTAGTGCTTTGTTCCGCCTCCCGATGTTCAAGGAGTTCCAGCAGCCTTTGTTTTCCACTTGTTCAAACGAACCCAACAACAACAACTGCACCAATGCTCACTTGAATGACAAAGACAACACGAATGCAACTCGACATGTATTGACACAACACGCTTGGGAAGCAAAGGTTGTTTAGGAAGCTCTGTTGGCTAGAAACGTTCTGCTGCTTTATTGTCAACACAAGAACTTCTTTTCCATTCACACCCTGCCTGAACAATCCGAACACGAATGGCGAGTCTTCTACGCATAGTGTACTTCTGGGCAATAGGAGTCCTTGGTGCAAACAGGTGGTTTGTCACTTGTCGCGTTTGGGAAGCACTTCTTTACTGCAGCCTTGGTTTTCTTTTGTTCAACACCCAGCAAGTTTCCTTGTCCCAATTGACCCCATGTACCGCATGAACGCCTCTTGCCAAGCAGTCTACAGCTGAAGCAAGGTAGCAACACTGGTGAACAACCACGAGATACTATTGAAAGGCGTGCTTGGTCGATTATGGCTTCCTGAGGATCATCTTTCTGTTGCAGTCAGCCTTTTATACTATTATGGCGTTTGGATCCTTTGTCACTCTTTCACCACTTATAAAAACGATTGGCAAGCACCACGACAATACCACGATGATGGAGCAAAAGGTACAACAGAAGGCTGGTGTGGTGGATAAAGAAGTCGATGTGAAAATGAATGGATGATCAGCTTGGATGCTTACAGGATATACTGCATTTTTATTCATGTAGATCGCTCTTATGGCCATGACGATTTGATACAAGCAGGAGACATGTCTCAGGATGAAGGAGAAGAAGAAATAATGAAGATTGAATCGCTTGGTAAGTCTTCGGATGGGATTATGGAAGGATGATGTACCTGGACACGTATTTATTTGTTGTATGCTTTCATTCCAGTGATGATAAATCATCCTGACGTAAGAGTTCCGGCTTTAGGGTTTAGGATTTAGGGTTTAGGGTTTAGGGTTTAGGGTTTAGGGTTTAGGGTTTAGGGTTTAGGGTTTAGGGTTT